>CM033620.1:2400000-3817500 GCA_019453435.1 Rhinogobius similis | reverse complement strand
CCCCTTCTACCGGTACGCCATTTCCGGTCCAGTTTGTAGTTCAGCTAATACGCTGCGTTTGGCTTCAAAATCTCATCTATGTCGCACTTTTCAAGATGCCTCCAGGACCTGTCAAAAATTACAATAAATTATGTCCATGGACTCATGGATTCCCTCTGTTCTGCTCCCTTGAATAAGCGAGGAAAGCGATTTAAATTGCACATTTCCAGCTACATCCACAACTACGAGGGTCAGTAGGCTATGCTAATGAGCAGTGCTAGCGTCAATAACACAGTAACACTTTTAAAGGTTGTACGGAAGATTTTTTTTCAGTCAATCACGGCTGTAACCGACTTGTGGATGGCGTAAAGTATCATAGTTTTACATCTGTGAAGTTGCGGTGTGTGAAAAAAAATTGAAAAATAAAAGTTTAAAATAAAGGAAGTAGTGCTGAATCCCTCTGTGATGTCATCAAAAAGAGACATAAATAGACAGTTAACACTCAACTGAAACATCTTTCTGACAGTTTAAACGGTCATTCAACTAAATAAAGGTGTTAATAGGCTATTATTATTTGTCAAATCATAACTATTGTGTAATTTATTCTGTGCATAACGTTCGACAGCGTCTCCTTCTACTGGTAAGCCTCTTCTGGTCCGGTTTGTAGTTCAGCTGATGCGCTGCGTTTGGCTTCAAAATCTCAAGTATGTTGGACTTTTCAAGAAGCCTCCAGGACCTGTCGAAAATTACAATAAATTATGTCCATCGACTTGTGGATTCCCTCTGTTCTGCTCCTTTGAATAAGCGAAAAAAGCGATTTAAATTGCACATTTCCAGCTACATCCACAACTATGAGGCTATGCTAACGAGCAGTGCTAGCGTCAATAACACAGTAACACTTTTAAAGGTTGTATGGAGGATTTTTTTCAACCAATCACGGGTGTAATCTACTGGATGGCGTAAAGGATTGGTCTCCCTCATTTCCTTCATGTTTTTTTAAGAAGTTTTCAAATCCTGGTGAATGACAAGCTTGGTAAGTTGTCCCGTAGCTGTAAACAAATGCTAGCGCTGGTAACGTAAAGTGTCCTGGTGAGAAAAGCAGCGGAGTGCTGGACCAGAAACGACTTGCCGGTAGGAGGAGCAGCTGTCGAACGTTATGCACAGAGTCAATTTCTATGGGTTTTGGCCCTTGTTTTCAATATGGTTGCTAGGTAACAGTTGTGGAATTACCTCTAACTAGGTCATATTTGCTGCCCACGACCAACCAGGAAGTAACGCTATAAACTTCACGAAAACTGTCAAACTGGAGACAAACAGGCAACATGTTTAGTAAAATCTTAAATATAATCATCTTCACTACGTTTTAGTGAAATGTGAGGTCTAATCTGTCATTTAGACTTTAAGTGTTTAGACATTCTTCTAATAGAGGTTAATGACATCGCAGTGTCCTAAATTATAACAGTGAGTGGCAAAAACACATGAGAGTCAATGGTGAGTGATGACATTTTCTCCTGTAAAAGCTCAAAACACAACCAAAACGCCAAAAAGCTGTTAAAGTCTGACAACAAATACAAAAGTCTACAACTCTGCTCAATATTTAGTTCGTGCTTGACATCTAAAATAAGAAAATCAAGAAAACAGTTACATGCAGCATTTATCACTGACACAGACTTTGGGGTCACATGCAGATGAACTCAGTACTTTCTCTGTTTAAATAAGATGTTTCTGAGTCCACGTGTTGAGGAAATTAACTGTTGTGTGGCAGTTGAAGTGTCCTAAATCTCCAACTGTCATTTGCAAACAAGCAAGCTAAGCCCTGCCCAATAACGAGATATTTTCACTTTACACTTTACCCAAAATAAAGTTGATTTGAGCAAAACAAAAGCTCCATGTCCAAAAATTACGCCAAAGAAAAGCAACAAAACACATTGTATTATTGTATGTTGTGTTACCAATAATTCTGCCATTCATGTCTGAATGTTGAGCCTTTTTGCATGAAATAATGTCAATACATAAATAAAATAAAACATGAGCAGTGTCTTGTCTTTGAGGACAGAGCAGTTTAATGCCGTACTGTGGAATGTTTCAGACAAAGACACAAAGGCTGTGTCCAAGTGTCCACACTGTCCCCTGCAGAGGGCACTACACAGTGGTCATGTCATTTTTAGTGCTGTCCGAATGTCCAGCAGGTGAAAAAGTAGTGCACTCAAAATTTCCCACAATGCATCTTGAAAAGTAGTGTCCAATATTGACCACAATGCATTGCGAGAGTCGGAAAAACAACAGCAGACAGTGACAGGTCTTTAACTGGACACAACAGACTGAAAGAAGCAGAAAGAGGAGCTGTTTAAACGAACTGTTGAGCCGAGATCATGAACAAAACACTTTAAATGAACCGTTAGCAGCAGAGTCGCTAGCGTTAGCCGCTTACCTTAGCTTCAGCTGTGAACAGATCTCAAATCTCAGGCAAAAAGTTGAATAATCCAGTCTGTTTAATGCACGTGCAATCCATGATAAATACAACTTGTGTCATGACTATTAGTCCATAAAAATGTGCGTGTCAGGCGGATTTGACCCACATTCATTCCAGAAATCCATTTTTAACTGAGACTTTTCTCGCAGACACGAGTCACGTGACCCGCGGCGAGGAGAAAGTAGTGAGCTGAGCGTCTGAATCGCTCTGTGATTGAGTGCAATATTTAGTCTGATCAAGAGTGCAGGACCGAGGAGTGAACGAGGGGCGAGGGAATGACTGTGGATATTCGGACACAACCAACATCTTTACAGAGACAAGGAGGTGGCATACGCCCTCCATCTGAAAAGTCACAGTGCACCTTTAATTTACATTTGTTTCAGGTCTATATGACAGTTTCTTAAATTGTCTAGTTATGACTCAGTTTGGTAGGAGGGCAATTATTCATTATAGTTTTAAATTTGTGAAGTTGCAGCTTGTGAAGAAATTTGAAAAGTAAAAGTTTAAAATTACAGAAAGCAGTGTTGAGTTCTAAAACAGTGATGTGATGTCATCAAAAAGTGACGCGCCACAGTAAATACAGAGACGATTTACGCACGACTGACATTTTTGACAGTTTAAACCATCGTTCCACAAAATAAAGTTGTTGTCAGGTATAATTATTTGTCAATGCAAGGGCTGCAACAAGTTAATCGATTAATCGCAACTAAACAATTATTGAAATAATTGTCAACCTATTTAATATTATAGTTAACTGGTCTATACACAAGTTCCAAAACGTGCCATGAGCCAAGAGAAGAAGATTTACGACTCAAATTAAACCACAAGTGCATAAAAATTATGCACAAAATATGTAAATTCAGTGTAATTGATGAAAACGCTCTTTTACTAAAAAATATACTCATCCAGAATCCTCAAACAGCTTAATTTCAGATTCATCTAAATCCAATTTAGTATTTGTTTTTTTCTTTTGTGATCGAAACAACTAATGGATTAAATCGAAAAAGAATAATTGCTAAACTAATCGATTAGCAAAATGATCGTTAGTTGCAGCCCTAGTTAACCCCCGATTATCTTATTTATGTGTATTGTGGCCCTTGTTTACATTCTGGTTGCTATGGTAACAGCTGTGGAATGACCTCTAGCTGTGTCATATTTGCTGCTCGTTTCCAACCAGGAAGTGACATTATAAACTTTACAAAATCTGTCAAACTGGGGACAAACAGGCAAAATGTTTAGTAAAATCTTAAATATAATCATGTTCACTACATTCTTACGATTGTGTTCCTGGAACTGTTTGATCTCGGTTTTAGTTCTGATGTCGACTTTGTTTGGTTCTGTTCTAGTCCTGGTTTAGTCCAGACCAGGTTTAGCCCCAGCTTTACTTTGAATGTAGTGTGCTGACTGCATTTTATTAACAATATTCTACCAAATTAAACATAAAAGCTTTGTTAAATACACAAATCGTACAGGAACCAATGACATATAATGCATTAAGTTAAAGTGCGTATGACGGGTTTTAACGATTTTCTAATTTTGACTTTATTCAGTGCATTAATACCTCTTGTAAATATAAATTATAGTTTTACTCCAATCAGGTCGCTGTTTGTGGAGAAAAGTTGAAAAATCAGTTGAAAAATACAGGAAGTAAACAAACTGATGACATCACACTGGGGAGACAAAGGTTATGCATAATTTACACAAAATAAACTACTTTTTTGATCCTTTAAACATCGATTCAACAAAATGAAGGTGTTCACGTGTGTTTTTGTCAAATAAAAAAATCTGTGACATTAGATGAGTTTTTGCCCATTGTAAAGTGTGGTTGCTATGGTAATTTCCTAGCGTGATGTCATCATTTACAACCAGGAAGTAAAATTGAAAACCTAAAAAAATGGCTAAAATTTGGTAAAATTTGTAAATATTTTGGCAGAATTTGAAATATATTTGTCTTAACTGTGTTTTAGTCAAATGAGTCGTTCAACCTGTCATAGGCCCTTTAAGTTTTTCATTTTATTTTGAGTATTAAATATCTTGAAGCAGGTAACATTGCTCTAATGATTAAAAATATCTACTTGTTTTTTAAAATTCCTGTTAACTAGATTTAACTTTTTCATGCAGTAATCATGACAAACTGGTGTTGCTCTTGTTTAAACTCTTCATACATTGACTTTAAACAATTATATTACAGCATATGTTTCCATTTCATTCTTTTATGTTGATCCAAAGTACATTTGTTGATTTAACCATAAACTGTACTTAAAATATACACTTTCAAACAACATAATATATTTAAAACATGCAGAAAGATGACATAAAACACCTTTAGAGTCAGCCTTTCACCATATTTATGTGTATTATAGGCTTTTATGAGATGAATAAATAATAGTGAGTCTTTGTCTCAGACACCTGTCCCACGCGGCGGACACAGACGTCCTCCGAGTGGAAGTCTCTGATTAAGATTAACTTAAATCCCACTTAAACTTATCCCTTTAAACCACTTACTCTCAAGTTTGGGAGGCACAGCTTCACTCGATGAGCAACAATGAAGAAGAAAAGGATTATTTTTAGCCAAAATATAACAATGTGAAACGTCTACCACTTTATCATAACTGCACCGTAATTAGCCCAAATAAAGAGTTAATAATAATGAACAAATAGTTAAATAGCAATGATTCACGCTACTTAATTAAAAAGTCAGGGTTAGGAGGTAATTACTCAGCAAAAAATGTGTTTTCTAAAAATGCATTTTCTCCCACAAAGACATAAAGATCAGCTTTAAAGTAGATCCTACACCAAACAATCTGGGACTCAACAAGATTTTGATGAAACGCAATATTTGTAAATATTTGTAAATATTGTATTTTTGTAAATATTGTATTATATTTTGTGTTGATGTTGTGTTTTATTAACAATGTCTGTTTTTGTCCGTTTTATTGCCATTTTGACATCATGGACTACAGATGAAAAATAGCCTCTTTGGCTAATTCTGGCTGTTTTACTCATGTTTTATTCATGTGTTTTATGAAATTGCACTGTCCCCTTTTGGAAAAAATAAACTAAACTAAACTAAACGCACAGAGGGAATTTTTATATTTAATTCTAAAACTGATTAATCAAAGTTGTAAGTCAAAAAATGAGGACAATGATGAAAAATTAGGACAATGGTCAGTCAAATCTAGTTTACACAAAAAAGAAATCCAAAATCGCCCTAATAAATTTATTTTGGTAACAAATATGTGTACAAAACGAATCAAGAAATTTAAACCTGATTCTATTAATTTTTCAGATTTAAATGTCCCAAATATATGTAATCTTGGTCGTTTTTAAACATAAAATTTCTACATGAAAACATTACATGATGAAAAACTTTTTTGTCTTACATTTATGTGAGTGACCTACAGGAGCAGTTTCAAATTGATATCTGTAAATTTAAGATTTTCACCTGCAGCGTCTCGCCTTAACAAACTAAATTTCCTGCTTATTATTATCACGTTAAGACTTTTTATACACTAATAATTGTTAATCCGTGAATTCCTTGCCCTTAACAGCCCCTTTACGTCACCAAAACCCCTCAGGATCATAAGAACAGCCACCAAACCATAACCCCGCTCCACAAACACACTCTGCCTGGTCTGAACGCTCCGGTCCGGTGTTTGGTGTTCGGACGCTCGTGTGAAGTGTACGCTGTGAGGAGTTAGAGCGGGGGGTCGTGCGGGCCGAGGGCGGGGGGTTCGGAGGGGATTATCCGGGGCCAGTTGGATCGTTTTACAGCCCCCTCTCCCTCCGCCGTCTCCGGGACAATGAGGATTAAACTCTTCTGTCCCCCGAAAAACTCTGAAACGGCAGGACGACAAAGACACTGGGTCCCAAAAAAAAAAAGAAAAAAAGAAAAAAAGAAAGAAAAACCTGCAGGATTAGGAGGTTTAAAGGGGCACTGTGTAACTTTTCTGGTGGAGGGTGCGCCATCTGCTTGTTTCCATGGAGATGGTATCGCACAACATTCAAGCTTTCTCCATGGAGACGAACGCCGGATGCGACTAGGCCTCGTTACAGGTCAGATCTACGGAGAGGCGAGCATGTTTAAAGTAAGAATGCATGTTTTTCAATGTATTTTTGTCTGTTTTTGATGCTGTTCTTGTGTTTTTCTTTCCGTTGTTGTTATATTTTTCACTTTGCCCTTTGGTTTCGATCTTAACCTGTTCTTACCTGGTTAAATAAAGGTTAATAAATAAATAAATATTCAATACAATGTACGATAGACTCCTCACGATGCGATAATTTCACGATATTGCGACACATGCGACAATCAATATATTACTCATGATATTCTACGATGTGACTATTTTTTAAAGAACCCAATGCATTTTACAGTTTTTTCTTTGTTAAAGTATGACCTGCACAAACTTCAAATGAAATACACCCTTTTAAATCGCAAAATGGTGTCAAATATTCTGCTAAAACAAGTTTCTTTCTCTAAACAAGCAACCAAATTGTAGTGCTGTCACAAAATATTTCAGTAAATTACACCAAAAGGAGGTAATTTATCAATGCAGCAGCCCACGATATTGAGTATATAAAGTACAAATTAGTATCATGATGTATTAATATTTCGATATTTTGGCACACACCACTGTTACATAGACTTACACGTTCGCTTTTGCACTTATAAAATCTGGACTAAACTAAGACTGAACCCGGAACAAATCATGGAAAAGACTAAAACAGGACCAAACCAGGTCCACATCAGCATTAAACTCGGCTCAAACCGGGACCAAACAAATACATGTGACTGACTCAGACACAGCAGCTCAGACATTACACTATAATAATAATAACATGAGCAGCAAATATGACATAGTTAGAGGTAATTCCACAACTGTTACCATAGCAACAACTTCGAAAACAAGGGCCAAAATCCATATAAATTACACAATATTTATGATTTGACAAACAATAATACCTGATAACACCTTTATTTTGTTGAATGGCCGTTTAAACTGTCAGAAAAACGTGTGTCGGTTGCTCTAAACTGTCCTGTATTTTCAATGGTACGTCACCAACTGATGAAATCACAGAGGGATTCTGCTTTAGAACTTAGTGCTACTTCCTGTCATTTTTTTCTTTTCTTTTTCAAGATTTCTTCACAAACGGCAACTCACATCCATTAAGTGAGAAATCTTGAAAAATAAAAGAAAAATGACAGAAAGTAGCGCTAAGTTCTGAGGCAGAAGTAGATAATGTGATCTCCAAAAGAATTGAAGTAAAGGACTGTGTTGAATAGTATTAACATCTCCATGGAGACGAGCAGGGGGGCATCCTCCACCAGAAAAGTTACAAAGTGCAGCTTTAAACAAGTCAATTAATCTTGGTGTAATGTACTGACCAAATAAAGCTGATTGTCAAAAAATTCTCAGAGTTTGAAAAGACGCTTAATCAGATGAATTTCAAGTACTACACACTTCTTTTCAAATTTTAAGTTTCTCAAATCAAGTTTATTTTTCACTTAAAGCTTTTAAGAGTAAGACAAAAAGTATTATGTCAAAAAACATGTTTGTACTTTTATTATATATGCTAATATTTGATGTCAAAAAGCAGGTTTATACTTATATTATATGTTTTTAACTTATATTATATGTCAAAAAGCTTATATTATATGTCAAAAAGCATATTTTTACTTATATTATATGTTTTATACTTATATTACATGTCAAAAGCATGTTTATACTTATATTATATGTTTTATAGTTAAATTATTTGTCAAAAGGCACATATTATATGTCAAAAGCCAATATTTGATGTCAAAAAGCAGGTTTATACTTATATTATATGTTTTTACTTATATTATATGTCAAAAAGCTTATATTATATGTCAAAAAGCTTATATTATATGTCAAAAAGCTTATTTTTATATATATTATATATTTTATACTTATATTACATGTCAAAAAGCATGTTTATACTTATATTATATGTTTTATAGTTAAATTATTTGTCAAAAGGCACATATTATATGTCAAAAAGCCAATATTTGATGTCAAAAAGCAGGTTTATACTTATATTATATGTTTTATACTTATATTATATGTCAAAACGTCTATATTACTTATCAAAAAGCATGTTTGTATTCATACTAGCTTTACAAAATGTTTTGTTGCTAAATCATGTGAAGTGTTGTGTGTTATATAGTGTGTGATTTGAACTGACTGTAGCACTTTGAGATTTATTTTTCAAATGTAGGGTGCAATATAAATAAAATCCACTCTATTCTGAAGTCCAGTCATGTGAATAACAGTATAGATGTTTTACAGTGCAGATGCTGGAAGGAGGAGGAGGAGGAGGAGGAGGAGGAGGAGGAGGTGATCCTTGTAAAATTAATCCTCTGAGTTTCCTGGGTGCAGAGCGAGATACGGAGCAGACATGTCCAATCAAAGCCAGGCTCGTCCCGGGGCAGAGCGATAAAAGCGGCGTTTAAACTAATGGGGCGGGTCATTAGTGGCTCTTTAAAGCGATACGGGCTTTTGGTTTTATCCACACGGAGGATCTGCTCGTTTAACCGGCACCATTTTTCCAATTTACGTGACATTAAAGTGCGTTTTATATTCACAGAAGTAGGCCGTGATAAGTGACAATGCGCTGTTATGTCATGAGTTACACTTCAGAGAGAAAATTAAGTGGAGAGCGGCGAAGAATTATGTAAATGCAGATGATTTGAACTGATTTATGTTAGCGTTAGACAGGCCTCTGCTTTGACAATGTTCAAATCTTTACACAAAATACTTCTGTCTAACTGTATAGACCATTGTATGATTTTATTTTGTCATTTTATTTCATGTTTTCCTGTTCTTTCAATCACTTTATGGATGAATTGCGGTCTACAAATAAACTTGCTTGTCTACTTTAAAGTGCGTATGACAGGTTTTCTTTAATCATTTTCTAGTTTTTGCTTTATTTGCTGGGATAATACTTGTTGTGTGAGAGTTTTACACCGATCAAGAGTCAGTTTGTGAAGCAGAGTTGAAAAATATATTGAAAACGGCAGGAAACAGAGCAGAGATCCCAAACATGATGACGTCACACCGGGGCGACTTCTTCCAAAAGTTCGGGACAACTCACTCACAAGAAACACATTTTTCGGACTCTATATGTAAAGAAAATAAAGCTGTCCTCATATATTTTTTATAATGTCATTAGTGGAGTTTTTGCCCTGTGTACAACATGGTTGCTAGGGAACATTACAGAGCAGATAATTTATAGTATAGTAGATATAAATAGTCTATATTTCTCATGTTTTTCTAATTCTGACTTAGTTTGGTGGGAGGGCACCTGTGGTAAATATTTATCACGGTTTTACATCCGTGAAGTTGCAGTTTGTGAAGACATTTTGAAAAGTAAAAGTTTAAAACTTTAGGAAGTAGTGCTGAGTTCTAAAATGGAATCCCTCTGTGATGTCATCAAAAAGCGACACAGTTGAAAATAAAGACTCAACTGAAACATCTTTCTGACAGTTTAAACCAGGGATGTCCAAACTTTTTCCATCAAGGGTCACATATTGAAATATAGACCAAGCGGAGGGCCACAAATCAATCGTGAAACGTTTAAAAAAGCTGCATTTATCTGATGTTTTAAGCACTACCACATCTACATTCAGTCTCAGTGCCTTATTATCAGGTCTGTATTGCACCAAAATGTTAGTTATTTAGGTTAGAATTGTAGAAAATCTGAAATGTGCTGTAAATAGTACTTATCAGGACAATGTGGGCCAGTTCACCAGGAAGGGCCAAGAAAAATTGGTCTGAGGGCCGCATTTGGCCCCCGGGCCTGAGTTTGGACATGCCTGGTTTAAACCATCATTCAAACAAAATAAAGGTGTTATCAGGTATTATTATTTGTCAAATCATAATTATTGTGTAATTTATATGGATTTTGGCCCTTGTTTTCAAAATGGTTGCTAGGAAACAGTTGTAGAATCACCTCTAATGTTATATGTTGTTCATGTCCAACCAGGAAGTAACATTAAACTTTACAAAAGCTGTCAAACTGGGGACAAATAGGCGAAAATGTTAAGTTTAAATGTTAAATTTAAGTACAATCTTAAATATAATCATGTTCAGTACGTTTTATTTCATATTTAATTACTTGAAAATGCATGTAAAGAGAGGGAACCTTTTATTTGTTCCGCGTGTAATGTTGTTGCTGAGGGGACTTTTTACCTGCGCACTTCTCTGCCGAGCCACACGAGGCGCTGCTCCGTGGCGTCAGATAAAAAGTGTTTCTGGAAGAAGACGATGTAAAACGTGAAGTTTATTCCCTTTGAGTGAAGGAGGCCAATGAGGTAAACTTTTTCGTAGTTTATTGTGTTAATTTACTGGATTGGATTTCACATGAAGGCACTTAATTAACGTGTAATAAGCCAATTAGAGTGAAAAGTGTAATGTGTCCTTTATTTATTTGTTGTGTATGTATGTTTCCTTGACAATTATGTTTCTAAGACCTGTTTTGCATTGAGTTAATTTAAGTTTACGTATTTCTTTTAGTTCATGTTGAAGACTCCTCCAGTCCGAAAATAAATGTCAGTTCGATTTTGAGCTTGATCAAACTGGAGGGCAATAACTTGTGACTTTAAGCAGTTTTTTACGTTTCAAAACAATAAAAATCACACACAGGGCCTTTAATTTGAGTTTCAGGCAAATAAATTGGTTTAATAGTCACAGATTGTCAATTATATTTAAAAAAAAATTATATTTATGGTCCAAGATACTCCAAAAAGATGCTAAATTTACAACTAATAATACTTTTCTTTCTACCGTTCTATGGCTCTGTTGTTTACTTGTTTTTATTCCGTACATTGCTTTTGATTATGCTTCTCTGAGGACAGTTTTGACCAGTTTTGACGTTCGATCCTGACCTGTAAATGTTTTCTAATTCTGATTAACAGCCGTTCTTTTCCCTCCGTCCACACCTACCACTGAAGGCAGCACATACGCTCATTAAAACAGTCCTTTATCCTTGTTTTATTTGATCCGAACTACAACCAATAAAGATAAATCCGGTCAAATCCTGCTGTTGAAGTGCGTAATCGTAGCTGGAGGCAAAGGGTCCGCACTCGGAGCGTCTCTGTGGGCTCAGTGTGGGGCCCAGTGTCAAAGGCATGGGTTTAATGCTCTGTGAAGGGTCGCTAACGATTATGAGGAATGGACAAGGAGCAGACAGATTAAATGAGGCGGAAAACAGTAGCTGCGAGCGTCAAAGTTGAGAAGCAGTGTTTGGTCGACCTCCCGGACTGTTCGATTGTGTGGAATAGTTTTGATGCTTTTTGCAGTTTTGTTCTTCTACTGATGCTTTAAAATAAAAGTAGTATCTGTTTAGATTTGAACAGTTATAGATTCTGAAAAAGATATGTTTTAGACCTGGTTTAGTCCTGGTTTAGTCCTGGTTTAGTCCTGGTTTAAACGTGATTTAAACCTGGTTTAGTCCTGTTTAGTCCTAGTTTAGTCCTGGTTTAGTCCTGGTTTAGAACTGGTTTAGTCCTGGTTTAGACCTGGTTTAGTCCTGGTTTAGAACTGGTTTAGTCCTGGTTTAGTCCTGGTTTAGTCCTGGTTTAGACCTGGTTTAAACCTGGTTTAGACCTAGTTTAGTCCTGGTTTAGAACTGGTTTAGTCCTGGTTTAGTCCTGGTTTAGACCTGGTTTAAACCTGGTTTAGACCTGGTTTAGTCCTGGTTTAGACCTGGTTTAAACCTGGTTTAGACCTGGTTTAGTCCTGGTTTAGTCCTGGTTCAAACCTGGTTTAGACCTGGTTTAGACCTGGTTTAGTCCTGGTTTAGACCTGGTTTAAACCTGGTTTAGACCTGGTTTAGTCCTGGTTTAGTCCTGGTTCAAACCTGGTTTAGACCTGGTTTAGTCCTGGTTTAGACCTGGTTTAGACCTGGTTTAAACCTGGTTTAGACCTGGTTTAGTCCTGGTTTAGTCCTGGTTTAGTCCTGGTTTAGACCTGGTTTAGACCTGGTTAAGACCTGGTTTAGACCTGGTTTAGTCTTGGTTTAGACCTGATTTAAACCTGATTTAGACCTGGTTTAGTCCTGGTTTAGTCTTGGTTTAGTCCCGGTTTAGACCTGATTTAAACCTGATTTAGACCTGGTTTAGTCCTGGTTTAGTCTTGGTTTAGTCCCGGTTTAGACCTGGTTTAGACCTGGTTTAGACCTGGTTTAGTCCTGGCATAAATATGACAAAATTGTATCTTTTCAGAATAGTTTTAGAATGATCTTTTATCAAAAGTCAAAAATCGTGAAAATCTAGGGCTGCAACTAGTATAATAGTAATAATAAACACTTATTTTTTACTGTGGACGAGACTTTTAAAATGGATAATCAACAAAAAAAAAGTATTATATTGACTAAAAGCTTCTAGATAAAGAATATTTTTGAATAAAGTGTTGATTTATTATAATTATTGACATCTTTATTTAATGATGCCACTGTCTTTGTTGTAAAAATGTGGTTTAAAGTCTGTTTAGAATGCGCAGGATGATTACAAATATCAACACGATTATTATTTATGATTATGATTATTATCAATAAAAAGTGAAATACTTAAGACTTTACTGTGATAAAGGGTTAGGGTTAATATAATGCTAAATACTAAATACTAAATGACTATGATTTTGTGCTTAAAATTGCATCGTTTTGTCTCTCATTGTGTTTCAGATATCGAAATGGAGTTTGAAGTGTGAGTATTGTGTCAACACTAAACAAATGCATTCAAGTCTGTAGCAGCAAAGTGAACACCGCAGCGAGGAGGAGGAGGAGGAGGAGGAGGAGGAGGAGGAGGAGGAGGAGGAGAGATTTCACAAAAGGCTTCATTCTTTTTGATGAAAAAGAGCAAAATAAAAGGTTCTTCTGAGGCTCCTGGACGCAGTGTCAAAGCCGATCATCGTCTGAGCTCGGCGAACACAAAAGAGCAGAGCCCGGGCCTTCATAGCTCTCACCTCTCATCTACATCCACACTGCAAAAAGGAAAACACACTGTGAAAATGATGTAAGGTTCCACAATGCGGCATTAAACCCAAGTCAGTCGTGCGTTTTTACGATCAGGTGTTTTTGTTGATCGTGAAGTAGCTGAAAAGTTACATAGTACAGACAATTTGAAGCGAAATTAACTTTTTTTTAAAGTTTCCAATATTTCTTTTGCTTAAAGTCTACATGACGGATTCTCATTTTTCTCTAATACTGACTTAGTTTGGTGGGAGGGCATCTGTGTTGAATATTTATCATAGTTTTGCATCTGTGAAGTTGCAGTTTGTGAAGAAAATTTGAAAAATAAAAGTTTAAAATGACAGGAAGTAGAGCTGAGTTCTACATTTGGAATCCCTCTGTGATGTCATCAAAAAGCGACGTACATTCGAAAATAAACAGACACTCAACACTCAACTTTCTGACAGTTTAAAGTGTCCCTGACAGGTTGAACTACTCATTTGACAAAAATGAAGTTAAGATAAATATACTTCAGATTTTGTTAAATTACTTCACAAATTTTATACGGTTTAGCAATTTTTTCAGTTTTTTTTTGTTTTACTTCCTGGTTGTAAATGATGACGTCACACTAGAAAATTACCATAGCAACGACACTGTACATGGGGCCAAAACCCATTCAATGTCACAGATTTTTTTATTTTACAAATAAAAATACATGCAGACTGCTTTATTTCGTCGAATCAATGTTTAAAGGAGCAAAAATAGTCGTTTCTTTTGTGTAAATTATGCTTAACCTTTGTCTCCCCAGTGTGATGTCATCAGTTTGTTTACTTCCTGTAATTTTCAACATATTTTTCAACTTTTCTCCCCAAACGGCCGCTTGATTGGTGTAAAACTAAAATGCATATGTATAACCTTAACACACCAAATAAAGTCAAAATTAGAAAATCATAAAAACCTGTCATAAGCACTTTAAATGGTTTAAACAGGCATTATTATTTGTCAAATCATGACTATTGTGTAATTTATGTGGGTTTTGGCTCTTGTTTTCAAAATGGTTGCTAGGTAACACCTCTAACTGTCATATTTGGTGCTCATGTCCAACCAGGAAGTAACATTATAAACTTTACAAAACTGTCAAACTGGAGACAAACAGGAAAAATGCTTAGTAAAGTCTTAAACATAATCATCTTCACTACATTTGAGTGAATTGTGACGTCTAACCTGTTATAGACTTTAAGATCCAGAATGCACTCTTCTTCTGTTCTTCAGTCTGAGTGAGTCTGGTTCGGGCCAAACTCAATCAGATTTGCTTATTTTAGTAGCGAACAGAGAGGGTTGTTGGTTCTCTTTCATTTAGAACAAAATTCACCTTGTCTCGCCTCAGACTGCAGTTTCAACAGTTTTTAGTTCTTTATATATTTTTTTTCCTTTCTTGTTTGTTTTAATACACGCACATAATGAATCACATAATACATTATATAATAGAATGTAATGGATGAGCACCAAAAACCCTGAAGGGGCTAAAGTGGTGACCTCCAGATAAAATGCACGCCTTAGTCTCTAGTAAAACAGGACAAAAGCGTTAATTAAATCATCAAGTGCAAAGACACACATCCAGCTGAATATCAGTGGTGGAAAGAAACAAAATACAAAAGTAAAAGTGCTGTACTTAAGTAAATGTTTTAGCGATCTGTACTTTACGTAAGTACATTTTACAGTAAATACTTTTTAGTTTTACTTCACTTCATTTCAGAGCGTGTATCTGTACTTTCTACTGCACTACATTTTTGAACTGGACTGAAAAGGTATATTTTCATGTTTTAGACCTGCTGAAAAGGCTGAGGGGTTTATTTTTAGCACATCTTTTATGTTCTAGTTCCCTTTGAGCAAAAAAACAGCCTTGATAGAAAAATAACCTTGAAAGTTGCCTAAAATGACGAAAACTCAACAGAATAAATTAAATTAAAATTGCAATTTGATGCTTTAACAGTTCTACAAACCAAAAATAATTACTTTTTACTCTTAAAGTAATTAATTTTTTTAAGGAGTACTTTAATACTTTTACTTGAGTAGGTTCTAAAATGTGATACTTTTACTTTTACTTGCTGTTGTATCTGTATTTTTACTTGAGTAACAAAATGGAGCACTTCATCCGCCGCGGCTGAAAAGGGCACAGACAGAAATGATTCCAGAGCGGACATTTGAAAGAACATTTAAACGGATGCTGTGGAAACTCTGAACAGTTCAGATGGGAGTGACTGACAGGTGGATCAGCCAATCAGGGTCCGACTGTAAACATGGCGCTTATGACGATAAAAGAGAGGCACAAAATGACATCAGACAGAAACACAGTGGATTTGTGCAGCATCGAAGAGCAAAGCACAAAATGTATGCAGTTCATCTTGTTCTAAAAGATCGAACATATTCACCTTATTCCTGAAGTTGCCGTACGCGCCGCCGTCTTGTTTCCGTTGTATTAGTTCACATGGAGCAGATGAGCTCAACAGAAAATAAGTTCTACATGGACTAAAAAGACGTTTTCAGGCTGACCAGGAAATCTGTGCGTTGTTGACTTGTTGTTGCTCGTGTTCATTAAACATTTTACACAAATCAATCTACTTTATGTAACATTTTAGTGGCGAGACTTTTCGTCATTAGCTTTAATGGAGTTCTCGTCAAACGGAAGTGCGTTTACAACAAAAGTGCAAAAAACAAAAGCAAAAGTGGGCGGGGCAGAATAAGGATAAAAGAGAGGCACAAAATGACATTAGACAGAAACACAGCGGATTTGTGCAGCATCGAAGAGCAAAGCACAAAATGTATGCAGTTAATCTTGTTCTAAAAGATCAAACATATAGGAACATCGAGGAATTAAACTCATCTGATTGCACAGTTCTGTTTGAGTTTGGCTCGAGGTGCGAGTAAAGCCTTGATTTTCAACCAGTGCGCCGGGGAACACCAGCGTGCCTTGAGCTTTTGCCAGGTGTGCCTTGAAAAAATGGAAATTCACAATTGCGGATGTAATTGACTAATTTACTTTTTTGGAACTGCTGCATCAAAAAAGAATGCAAATCCATCACTATTCCAAATTTAAAGAACTAGACAGTTGCACAGACATTATCTGCCTCATTATATTTTTTACTAAATAGTCTGATTTCGTAACGTTTGAGAAGTGTGTGGGGTGCCGTGGTATCGTTTAAACCCAGAAAGTGTGCCGCAACTCAAATAAAATGCTGAAAAACACTGGAGAAAAGTGTGTATTCTGAAAGTCTTCAATGCAGGAGAATAAAAAAGTACTCAAACATGCACTTTAAAATCAAGTTGGAGTGTGTAAATGAGAAGAGAAACAACTGATTTTGCAAAACATGTCTCCTTTAACCTTAAATGTGACTGAGGAGTGAGTGAATAATTCTTTGGGTAACAAGTTTATTAGTCCTTATATCTCTAAAAGGTGTTATTATTCTTTGTAAAATGCTAAATTGAACTGACAATAAGTGGTTTTAGTGTCACAACTTTAAGCTCAAACCCAAACAAGGACAAACCAGAAGATTATCACGACGACAATCCCGAGTTAACAAAACTACTCCGCAATAAACGTGAGCGACAGGCCTTGATCCTCATAAACCTCGGCGCGCCCCTCCACAAAAATGCGCCGCTCCAACAGTCACCCCTAAATCTCATTGTCGCGCAAATCCCGTCTTTAAAGAAAAGTGTTACTCCGCATTTGAACTCGCGGAGGTTCCAGCGCTAAGCCCGAGCGCGCCGCCACCCTCAGCCACTTCGCCGCGCCGTTTCCACCGCGCAAATCCGTGTCGTCGACGGCGATTGGCTGCAAACGAAGGGCCGATCTTTTCACACGGCCCCCTCCTCGGCTCCAGTGTTTACCCGTCACCGAACAATGGCTGGTTACTGGCAATTAAACAGCATTTTCTGAAGAATCTGCTCCCATAATGGCATTACGGCTGCACGATTCAAAGCGAGAACAGTTAGCCAACAGGATTTCGCCTCTCGCCGGGGAAAAAACAGCTTCATCGAATTAAACGTATTACATAGATTTAGCCCGAACGCTTATGATTCAAGGTTCAGAGATTAGCGGCTTCTAAAGCGGAGGGAGAAAGGAGCGAATGGACAGAAGAAAAGATGGCTTCCATGGGTGAGGGCCGGCAGCGCTCAAGTGACACGCAACGATTCAAGAGTGGAAAGACTGTCGAAGATTAGCGCACTGTCAAGCTATGTCGCTATTCTCCACACGCATACATTATTTTGATGACTTTTAAATCATAAAATATGTGTGCGAGGTCATTTATAACAAGACAACACAAAAAGAATTGACACAAATGATTCGAGAGGCTGCATGAAGGTGCTTTATGTAACTTAGAGATGGTATTGCTTTGCCTGGAGTGTATGGCATTAATCTTCAGTAGTAATCTATCTCCATGGAGACAAGCAGGGGTTGTCATCAGGTCAGGTCAGATCTGTGGAGAGGCGACGCAGCGTGCAGTAATAATGCATCATGTTCAAGGTGTTTTTCAGCAATAAAAAGTACAAGTAAAAAAGTTGACTCCACATTCATTCACTAGGGACAATTTAGAGTTGTCAATTAACCTACACAGTCTATTGTCCTATTGTGTGGTCTAATGCTGCCAACAAAGATCTAGACAAACTACAGAGAGCTCAGAATGGAGCTGCAAGACTCGCTTCTAAGTTGCCCATTTAGAACTAATGTTAATAATATGCATAGGAGACTGTCATGGTTGAAAGTCAAAGACAGACTGGCTTGAGGTCTGATGTTGTCTTTGCATAAAATATGGACAACACACAAACCTTTGAGTCTGTTTTCATATTTACTGCCCACCTGTAACAGACATGGCTTTGATACCAGACGAGCCTCACACACTTTCACTCGGCCTAAACCTAGAACTAACGCACTGAAAAAAACATTTCTATACAGAGCCATTTCTTACTGGAATGTGCTGCCGCAAAAGCTGATTATAATAGAGAACCATCATGTTTTTAAAAGAAGCTTAAAGAAATCAATGTTGGAAAATGTAATCATGCTCAATGTTTAAAGCAAACTGTACCATCTTTGTGTTTTATCATAACACCTTATGTTTGAACTCAAATGTAGTGTTCTGTTTTGATTGTTAATGCTCGAATTTTAATATGTTTGTCTTGTAGTGTTTTAAATTGTGAAATTGGACCCCAGGAAGAATAGTCTCTGCTGCTGTAGAGACTAATGGGGATCCTTAAATAAACTAAATAAACTAAAGCTTTTTTGAGTTCGCCCAACTTTTAGGCAAGTAGTTGGGCCAACAAATGTTTTTTCCGTACAATGTTTCTGAACCCGTGGTGCATAGAATTGAAAAAGTGTTTTACTAGATTCCAGGCAACCTTTCAGCTTCACACAAATGTTCATAAAACTTTACTATCCCCGATCAAATTAATAAAAGTTAGAACAACGTAAAGCAGGCATGTCCAAACTAAGACTAAGAGGCTTCCTGGTAAATTGGCCCACATTGTCCTGCGATGTACTTTTTACAGCAAATTTAAATTTTCCAGACTTATAACCTAAATAACTAACATTTTGTTGCGACACAGACCTGATATTAAGGCACTGAGACTGAATTTAGCTGTGGAGGCACTAAAACATCACATAAATGCAACTTTTTTCGAACGTTTCACGCCTGATTTGTGGCCCTCCGCTTGGCCTATATTTCAATGTATGGCCCTCGATGGAAAAAGTTTGGACACCCCTGTCGTAAAGGCACATATGTTACAGTAGAAAGAACTTTTTTTATCCCCAGCACAATGCAAACTTTCTCTTAAAATGCGAACATGCTGCGATTGTGACAAGCAAGTTCAATCATATTCCAACTAATGTGCTAAAATATCATGATATAGGAACAACAAAAGTCTGATAAGAATTTCATAGTCTGTCACAATATATCAAATTACAAACTCTAACTATATTTTAGCACTTTTAAATGTTTATATTTTTGTAATTATTTGCACCAAATTCTTGTAACGGCACTTTAAAAAAGGAAAAAAGTTTACAAAACATTGCAATAAATTTTGTACCGTGAGATTTTCGTATCGTGAGAATATTGTAAAACATCCCTAAACACATATAAACAAGTCTAAATAAACCTAAGCTGTTGTTTTTTCATGGCGACTGCTTTAACACGAAGCAAAGGATCATGGTCCATGTAGTTCCCTTTGCTCTTTACCATTACAACACATCTAATCAACACCATCTCTCTTTCCCGACACAAAAGTTCACAATAACGTTTCGACATCGCAGAATATTACCTTCGTCACGGAAACGAACCGGAGTCGTCTCGCACATTGCGCCCCTTGACCTCTCGGCGGGTCGTTTTGGGCTCCAGAAACCAGGAAGTGCAGCCAAGTCCATTATCTCACAATGAAGTGCTAATTACGGTGCCGCGCGTCGAGTCAAATCGCGCCGCCGCAGAATCCGTCCCTCTCTCACCCGGAGTCTTAATTACTCTTTTATTCGCCGTGTTTTTACAGTGCGGCCATTTCCCACATAAAAGACAGATGCTAATTGCCTGCTATGGTAATATTGGGTTCCTCTGATTAGCCGGCGCCGGGTTTGGCTGGACTTGATTTTCTCGTCTGCTGTGCGGCGCGAATGTATGGAACTGTGTTGAGTATTAATTTTGGGTAATTTGCATGCGAGGCAGAGATGAAGGAAACGCTGGTGTTCGGCGTCACTGGCGAGTTGTTGGTCGGAAACGTTGGGAAATCTCTGCGGCAACATGACAGAGGAATTGGTTCATGCCAGTGTACGTCGCTTGTTAATAATAGAGTTAAAGGACAAATATTGTGCAAAATTGACTTTGTTGAGCTTTTATCCATGTTCTAACGTTGTTCCGTCGTTAGAAACACACCTGGAGTAGCATTAGCTTGATTCACGCTCGTTTGATGATGCTGATTTGTAAATCCGCTGTCTCTCCAACACTGCGTTCTGAACTCCTTCGATGCGTGACGTAGACCAGTGTTTCCCAACCAGGGGTACGGGGACTCCAAGGGGTACCTGAGGAATTACCAGGGAGCACTTGGAATGGTTTCAGGTTTCAAATGAAGATGAAATGTACTTTTATCTGAACAAAAAGTGTCATTCGTAGTAGATTTAGCATCTTTTTGGAGGATCTTGGACCATAAACATAATTAAAACAAAAAATACAATAGTAATAACTGACTATATTCAACTAAACCCATTTATTTGCCCAAAACTCAAGTTAAGCGGTACTCTGAATTTGAAACAAAGCTTATGGGGTACTCGAGACAAAAAGGTTGGGAACCACTGACATAGATCTTTTGCTGTGTTAAGTCCTTAAATCATCTCTAGACTCGCTCTGAACATTTCTTCCGTCTAATCATGATAACTGCAACTTCATCAGATCCACTCTTTACTGCAAAGCATTGTGGGTATATTTTTGCCTCCACAGCCAATGGGAGATGAAGAGTTTTTGCTTGTCTAGTTTGATGAGAATGAATTTGGTTTTAGTTATATTTCAATGCTGTCCAGTCATGCCTAATCACAATGTGACAATGACAATTGTATTTGTGGCACTATTCTCTACATTTTGAATCATTGCCCACCTCTAGTGCTTCATAACTGGCTAATAAATTGAGCTCCACCTCTGCCTGAATTCTAAAATGTCATAGTCACTTTTCAAAAATGAAAACATGTTAAGGACAATCCTTTACAAGAGGCTGGGCTTATCAGCTCTACAAAATTTTTTGTGTTCTGGTCATTTTCAAGAACAATTCTCTCTATTTTGGCAATTTCTTCCTCTCTTTATTGTTGGCCGGTATCAAATTGGTCAAAAATAGGGACCACTTGGACGTGCCTTGTGTAAAACTGGGACAAAAAAATGGTTTTGGACACATCTTCTGGGACACGGGACACTGGGCTCAAAACTGGGACGTCTGGTCACCCAACCCTAATTTCAACAAGCATCATTTTGGAAAGCAATCGCAAAACCTTTTACCAGTCCAACCCAAACCCAGTCACCTCTTTCCATCTCTTCTGCTTGGTATTTGACCTCGTTGCTGACCAAATCTCCAGGAGAACTTCAGCGGAAATTGAAAAATGCCCATTGAGGAGCTGCAGCTTGGCTCCAGCAGCACTTTGTTGAAGAGCGTCTGGTTCTTGGAGAGTCTGTGCGCTCTACGGGGGAGTCTGAACCAAAGGAGCAGGCTGCAGGTCGGCTGTTCAAAGACTGGCTTTTGCATTGTTGGTCAGCCGGGGATTAGGGTCCTGTGTGCAGCAAGAATGGCCCCTCTAATTAAAAAGGATAAGGAGGCTGGAAAAGTAGCGAGAGGCACGGGAGGACGCATGCACACTGCAAAAAATAACAGCCAGATCAGTTCAAACGATTCGACTAGTGTTCACTTTCGACGTCTTTCAATGTATTATGTCTTTTTTAAAGGGGTTGTACCAAATTTTTTATAAAGTCGTGTTTTTCCCAGTGTGGATATATTGAAAAAGCAGCTCTCACGGTCGAAATGAGATTGCAATGAAGCTGTCTGCATCAAATTATAAAGTGTTTTTCATCGACCTGGGTACAAGACTGGTGTGCTGTTAGCATGCTAGCTGTTTTTAGCATTGGTATTACGCGCTAATGTCGCTCTAGCTTCTGAAACACTTCTATAAACTCATTATGATGATTAATTAGGATGCTAAGAATGTGTGAGAAAACACAATCTGTGTGTCATGTTTTCAGTTTTCAGTCCCATAATGGCACCAGGAGCACGAGCAGGGATCGTCCTCTGGTCTGAAGGTCGTGCTCCTGACATAAACATCGTTGGTAAAGCGTCAGATCCTCTGTTCCACAGTTGACGGTGTGATTCCAGCTCCCTCGGGTGATTACATGGCGTTGTGTCATTGGGCAGGACACTTAACCCGCCTCCCCCTGTGTCTGTGTCCTCATGTCTTTAAGGTAGAAACGTGGTATAAATGTTGTGATTTGTGTCTTTGGTTGGCTTTAACTGAAAGCACAACAGCACGAGTCCTCGAGGCTTGGCTTGTATTACGTTGTATAACTGTGTTTAGGTTTAGGTCACAATTGTTTAGTAAAGTATTGATTTTTAAAATCTTTTACATTGAAATGTTATGCATTTCATACACTGAAAAAAAGGGTTCATTTCATACATCTTTTCTATGAAACAAGTCGGTGAAATGACTCATTTGTGCAAGAGTGATCCACTGTAGAAAAGTTTTGAAAGGTCGGCAACTGGACAACGTTTTAAAATAAAGACAAAGTTATTTTCAATCTGAAGGATCTGATATAAAGTTTATTTTCTCAAAACTCTGAGCATTTTACACAGAGCAATGACTGCAGTGTTTGCATTCATCAAGCTGCAAAGTTTTGGCTGTTTCACATTGTGCCTTCTCCTCTTGAGTCTTGAGTCCTGCTGAAAATGAGGTTTGACGTCGTAAAGCATGTTCTATTGCTCCAATCTGACAATAAACTGGTCCTAGTCCTCCATGAATCATTCCCCAGGCCCTGGACAGCAGGAGGTGATGCTCGTCGTTGGCGCAGAGAGTAAACACCTGTCGGACATGTGTTTGACACTGCTGGTGTAGATTGTCCGACCAGTTTTTACTAAAAGTGATTCCTGTGCGTGTGCTGTGCTGCTGCACTTACGTGCTGTTACTGCTTTGGTGTACACTGGGAGTTCCATAGAACATGGGATATTATCAAAGTAAAGAGACAGAGGCCTTGGTTGTGTAGATTAGAACAACCACAAGTGAAACAGGAGGACGCCGTGTCATTGATAGACCTCAAGATCAGACAGAAATGTCTCAAATTTGGAGATATATTTTTCACATAAAAAGGTGCATTTGTAATTGCAACTTGTTTATATTTAGTTTTGTTTTGTTCCTAAAGCTGATGAGTCCTCACTCCTCAGTGTTAGAGGTGACTGTTACAGTGTCGGGTCCAGAGCGACGTCTGCTGTGATCAGTGAGACGTTTAGAGTAAAAGGTAAGATTAGGAAAAGAATTAGGTTAGGGTTTAGGTTAGGAAAACTGGTTAACGTGTTAGTAGCTATTTTCATTTTCATTTATTTATTTCGAGCAAAATCATAAGCATGTCTCCAAAACTCAAAAATGCCTTAAGCACATTTAACAAAGAATTGTGTTTCTTATTTGAGCTTAAGAAGGAGTAGGAAGAAGAAAACGTGACCCTGAAATGGGCAAAGACTTCCAAAAAACAAAAAACAAACAAAAAATGTGATGAAGTTCATAAAACATCCAGGAGAATAGAATGAAGAAATGTTCAAACAATTTCTACTGGACAGACTCAATTTCCAGCCGACGTTTCCAGCAGAAATTGTTTGAACATTTCTTATTCACCCACTAGCCTTATTTCAATTATGAAGTAAAACATTAACCTGTCAAAAATATGACAGTTTAGGCTAGTTTAGCTACAAGTTAACTCATTACCATGGCAACTATCACTTCCATCCATCCAAACCTGGTTATCTAGCGCAAACTTTTGTAATAAACCCAAATAGGCTTCAGTAAACGATGTCCCAGCTTCAGTTACAAAGCAATTATATTTTGACAATTGGAAACCAGTGCAATTTGTAACTTTTCTGGTGGAAAAACGCCACACGCTTGTTTCCTCGGAGATGTCATTGCTTCGCCGTGATTATTCCGCAATAATATTCTGAATTCAAGCCCTGTAGCCCGTGCTGGATGTTCCTTTTTTGCAGTGCGGAGCGAGAGGAGAGAGAAAAAAAAGCAGAGAAATGGTGTTTGAGAGTCAGAGCTGCAGCCGGTCGTGGATTCAGAGCGGATTAACTTTACTCCGCCTTCGCGTTTCGTTCCTTTTCTCTCTCTCCCTCTGTCACTCTTTCCTCTAGACACTTTTGTTCTCAGCCCGATGTGAATGTGCCCCAGTTATTTCAGAGCCTCGGTCCCAGAGTGCAGCTGAAGCCTTTCAAAAGTTGACCTTAATAATAGAGCAGTGGCTGTTGTGGATTGTGATTTGTAAAAACATGTCACATTGAACCCTTTATTGTTTATTTGTTTGGGCGATGCATGTGTCATTTTAGACGTTCAGTTTTCATACATTTTCTTTCTAAACTAGACCCTTTTTGATAAAACTGTATTGCTTTATGCCATTGTACGTTTACTTCTAATTGAGAAAACGTTTTATGGAAACAAGAGTAGACACTTACACTCTTTTTTTTCCAATCATTTTGACACTAATGTCTAAAACATGGCACTAATTCCAAAGCCTGCCACTCGAGGAGCAAACACTCAGCTTCTATTGGTACAGCCTTAAATCCATTTTCAAGCCTTAACTCTTAAATTGAAACAACAAAACACTTTTTGTAGAACCTGAAACACAAAGCTCATCTATTTAATCATTGTTACTCTCTCTATGTACAGTATGTTCAGTGTCCAGGGCCTTTGACCAAAGACACAGACATCACAACATGAAGACATTTTATAATCAAACCATAGATGAGTAGAAAGCACAACATGAAGACTTCAGGAGTGAAAACGAGTCTGAGCCAGGTTCAGATCCAGAGACTTCATTGTCCAAGTCTGAATCAGCTCTGATATTGAAAATAAGCTTTTTTGTGTCATATTTTATAGATATTTGAGCGGCTAGAGCTTCTGCCTCCCAACAAGGAGATTGTGGGTTCGAATCCCTGACCACCCCAACATCACACGATCTCTCTGGGTGGAGTCTGCATGTCCTCCCCGTGTTACCGTGGGTTCTCTCCAGGTTCTCCGGCTCCTCCCACCGTCCAAAGACATGACTGTGTAGGTTAATTGACAACTCTAAATTGTCCCTAGTGAATGAATGTGAGAGTGAATGGTTGTCTGTCCTTGTCTCTGTCTCTCTGTGTTTGCTGCGACGAGTTGGCCACTGTCCAGGGTGTACCCCGCCTAAGGCCCAAAGTCACTGGGACAGGCTCCAGTCACCCGCGACCCCTAACGGGAATAAGCGGTAGAAAATGAATGAATGAAAATTAATATATCACTCTAACAGTGTATGTTTTGTTCACAAAGTTACATTCTTCAAACATTCTGAACTGTTTTGCGACTTAAATGAGGAGTTTAGCAAAGTGTGCAAAAGATTTGCCAGATTTATGAAACGTTTCGGAAAATGCCCCAAAAAATAATTGAGTAAAGGTTTTGGTTACTCTTCACAAAAGCTCTTGCAACTAAAACCCATTCAACTGATTCATCAATAAATGTTTTGTCTACTCTAACAGTTCATGTAAATTTAATATAATTTGATATATTTTTTAATGTTTATTTTCGCTCAATGTCCAAGAGAATCTGTCCCAGAGCGCCCCCTGTCCTTGACCCTCCTTCTTGGCAAAGGTAAAACCACTAAAAACATTCTTTTTTATTTTTTTTTTAAATTTTAGTCCATATGTACGAGGTCGGCTGAGAATAATTGTCATTTCCAATCCATGATCACACATTACTGGTTGTTTTCGATTTTAAAGTGGTCTCATCCTGAATGGACACAGCTTAGTTTTTTTGGTAATGAAAAAAACTTAAAAAAAAAACCTAAACAACTAAATTAGAATTAAAAAATGGACTAAACTTGGACAAAACTGGTACTAAACCATGTTCTTGACCAACTTTAGGTCCCAGGACTAACCCAAGTCTAAAACAGATATGTCCAAATGAATTATAATCTTGTAATAATTTATTTTTTACTCATTTTTCCCTCTCTAGTTTTACTCTCGTGAGGTGGGCTAGGGATAATTGTCATTTCCAATCCACAATCACACGTCAATAGCCGTTTTCGACAGTTTTTTTGGTAATGAAAGTTAAAAAAAAACTAAACAACTAAACTAGAATTAAAAAATGGACTAAACACCTGGACAAAACTGGTACCAAACCATGTTCTTGACCAACTTTAGGTCCCAGTACTATCAACAAATCTATCATAATCTTGTAATAATATATTTTTTACTCATTTTTCCTTCTCTAGTTTTACTCTCGTGAGGTGGGCTAGGGATAATTGTCATTTCCAATCCACAATCACACGTCAATAGCCGTTTTCGACAGTTTTTTTGGTAATGAAAGTTAAAAAAAAACTAAACAACTAAACTAGAATTAAAAAATGGACTAAACACCTGGACAAAACTGGTACCAAACCATGTTCTTGACCAACTTTAGGTCCCAGTACTATCAACAAATCTATCATAATCTTGTAATAATATATTTTTTACTCATTTTTCCTTCTCTAGTTTTACTCTCGTGAGGTGGGCTACGGATAATTGTCATTTCCAATCCACAATCACACGTCAATAGCCGCTTTCGACACAGTTTAAAGTTGGCTTATCCCGGACGGACGCAGGCGCAGCTGAATGCCTCATATTTGCCGTCGTCAGAATGAGAATGGGGCCTGTGTGCTGGGCTCCAGATGCCGGCGACGGTAGGTGGGCTGTTTGCCGTGGGGATGTTTTTGTTTGGCCCTCCTCCGCCCCTCCCCTGTCCTCACGGGGGGTCCAGAGGGTCGGGGTCCTGAGGGGGGGGGGGTCCAGGGCTCCCGGGGCAGTCCCTGGGGACCCGTGCCCAGGTAAGAGGCTCTCCGTTTGGGTAACACTGGCTGCAGACGGCGGGAGGTTAATGAGGAACCAGCAGGGACAAGATATTTGCTCCTCCCAGCGGAAAACAGCAGCTAAAGACGGGACCGTGACGGGACGAGCACAGCTGTAGAGTCATTTATTTACTGATTTGACTCATCTGACTGTAAAAAGTAAAAGTTATTCAGATATAATTATGCAGAATTATACAGCCACGGTTTAAAACATGAACTTAATTTCTAAGCTTTACATCAGAAGTGGATTTGACAGATGACAATAAAGTTTAGAGATTGTGGTAAGATTAATACTTTCACTTCAGCAAAACTTATTTTAAAATGCAGCTTAACTTGGACATACTCTATTATAGTCTCATATGCAATTTAAAATGATCTCTTGTCATTAGTTGAGAGTCAATAGTTTAATTCATGGATGTTTGAGTTATTGTCAATGGACTTATTTCTATATATAAAAGAAAATATACTGTACCTATATTATGGTTGCTGCAGCAACAGCATACGACAAAGCTTGCTTCGCACATTTGGTCCAGACACGAGGCACCGACAAGCCGTAAATGTCGTGACAATTGAAAGAACTAAACTCACTGCTTATTTTTAGTCACGAAAAATTAGTTCAACCGATGACAAGCCAAGGCAAGCTGTTTTTTATGTAAACATCCAACATCCATCAGGCAAAGGGTTCACCGAAGCAATTAAAACACAGACCCAATAAAGCAGAATAGATTATGATTTCTATTTGTTAACCTTTATTTACCAGGTAAGAACCCATTGAGATCGAGACCTCTTTTTCAAGGGTGGAAAATATACTCAAAAAAGCATTAACATAATGAGCACACAAGGAACAGACCATTTTTGTAGGATTCTCAAGCAAGAGATCAGTTCACCCGACCTCAAATCTGACTGATGGGAGCTCCAAGCTGCAGCAACAGCATACCACAAAGCTTGGTTTCCCACATTTGGTCCAGACACGAGGCACAGACAAGTTATTTTTTAGTGCAGAAGTAGCTCAGGACACTCCAAAAAGGTAAATTAGTCAATTAAATCCACATTTGTCAATCTGTTAACGCAACTGGACATTTCTTCAAGGCACACCTGGCAAACCCTCAAGGCACACTCGTGTTCCCCGGTGCACTGGTTAAAAATCAAGGCTTTAAAGCATGAAGTTTAGAAGGTTTAGTTTTTAGCGAGATGACTGGAAAGCTTTTTAATTGTTTTCCTCCTATTTATGAACTCATTACGATCCTTTTTAAACTCTGTAAAGGATGACATGGGACACTTTTCTCCTTTAATAATGCTATTGCTTGTAAAATTGATTGCTGGTATGGATTACTTCAATTTTGGACAACTTTGAGGGCCAGCGAGAAGCATCTTTGGGCCCCACAGAGCTTAAAACAGCCTTGTCACAAACCGATTGATTATTTCTCACTCAGCACACACTGAAACGACTGGCGATGCTGAGTCCGGTTCAGGTTCCTGTGTATTTGGAAACACCTGCAGCCTAAACGCACATTGACTTTTTGTTTTTCGCACGGCGGTTCAATGGCAGAGACGCTGCGCTGAGCCAAAAGTCGTTACGTCCGCGGCTATTTATCAATAAATCCATGGGCGACCACGCTCTGGGCAGATGGCACAGAAATCATAAAGTTCAGTGCTCTTATGTAACTGTGGCAGATGGGGGTTTGTCGGGAAATTGATCTGAACTTGGAATTGAAAATATCTGATAATGTAAGGAACTGATTTAACTGCGTGCGTAAAGGGCTGGCGATTGTATTTAATCATTTATTTTCTACGGACACAACGAAAAGCATCATTACAGTTTTAAATTCAACAAGTGCTATGTCGATTGGCCCATAATTAAATCCCCAAATCGTTCCTGAGCTTCTGTTTTGCCTGGAAGCAGTGGCAGACTTAGAAATTTGGGGGCCCGCGGCAAAATAGAGCACCGGCGCCTCCTCATCAATGTTATTTTCTGTCGTGTTTCTTGAATTGTTCTTGAAAGAAAGCTTGTTTTTCTGTTGTTTTGGTTTGTTTAGTGTTTGGTGTTGTGGCCGGTTTGTAAATTTGGGGTGGAAAGTGAACTATTGTATCATCACAGCTTTAAACAGGGGGTTTGGGGGTCCTTCCCCAGAAGAATATTTCAGAAATCAGACCATATTTCAGACCATGTGTTGGTGCATTTTAACACATGTTCAGCTGATTTAAATACATGGCTTACATGTTGTAATATTTTATTTCTCTGTTATATTTCCGGTCTAGTCGACATCCCAGACTATTTTGTTGGTCTTTTTCTTGTTTAAAGTACACTGCACTACTGCGATACTGAGAGAATACAACCGTTTTAGGCCTGATCATGAAGAGCATCTTATTGGGGGCCCCTTCAAATTGGGGGCCCAAGGCAATTGTGGCCTGTTGCCTGATGGTAAGTCACTGTCTGCCTGCATGGAATTAAACTTATTTATTTCTTGTTTGTTCAGTTATAGCAGGCATGTTTGAATGTTTCTGCATTTATTCCCTTTTGTCAACATCTGATAAAAGAGAGATATCAAGCTGCTGAAAAAAAAAGGGAAAATGAACCCTTTTATTTTCAGTCAAATCCACCGTTCTGGGAGGGATCTTGATCACCTTGTTCATGAATAAAATAATACGTTTAGTAATTCAACTTTTTTAATTACCTGATACGTTCACGCGACAATTTTCAGACCTGGTTTAAATCTCTATCATCTCTGGGCCTATTCAAATGAAAGAAAAACATCTTCTCTGTCAGCATAAAAAATAAACAAGAGTGCATTCTCCCCTCACATAATAATCTGAGGAAGTAGTGCCATTATTCAACTCCAAAAAAAGTAAATGGAAAGCTCCTGTAAACCATGAGATTAACATATTTTATTAACATTAGATTAACATTAGATTAGATTAACATTAGATTAGATTAACATTTTACCTTGGGCCCCCAAATTCCTAGGTTCGCCAGTGTAGATACAAGACCGCCCAACAGAAACGTAAGATAATGCACCTTTAAAAGACATTAGCGTCTTTGAGTGTCCAAAAAAGCGCTATACAAGTTTGAGGTATTATTATTATTATTATTATTATTAGTATAAGTTTATGTAATGTTTCTTTTCCCTTCTGCAGAGAGAACCTCAAAGATGGATCTGAAAGTCTCCCACGCTCCTTATCTGTGGCCCTCGACCCGCCCCCCCCCTAATCGACAGGAGGAGCTGTGCCTGTGCGGATCGTCCCGGGGCAGAAGGCAGTCGTGAACAAACCGCCTGCACCTTCCTCTGAATCCACGCTCCGTTTTGCCTCTGAAACGCTCCCCGGGGCTGTCGGATATTTGCAGATGAATTATGAATGAGAGCAGAGGATGAGACGGTGGTGGCTGTGGGACCTCATGCTCTGAAGGGCTGTTTGTTGTTGTGGTCTCCAGGGAAACGAGCACACGTGTAGTAGAAGTGTGAATCAAAGAAGCTCGTTTGGGCTAATTGCCGCGATCAAAAGCACTAATACTGTTCATTTAAATATGTCAATTATTTTAAGTTGATCCAAATTTAGTTGGCAATATCAATTAATCTCATTTAATATTTCAGTGGGAAACGCCTAAATGTGAGTTAAAATGTGTTAATTTCAGAATATCAATCTTAATTTCAGACGTTTTGACTTTATGATTTTCTAATTTTGACTTTATTCAGTGTCTTAATACGTCTTGTAAATATACATTATAGTTTTACACCAATCAGGCTGCTGTTTGTGGAGAAAAGACAAATTGATGACATCAGACTAAACCAGACATGTCCAAACTCAGGCCCGGGGGCCAAATGCGGCCCTCAGACCAATTTTTCTTGGCCCTTAGCCTTCCTGGTGAACCGGCCGACATTGTCCTGAGAAGTACTATTTACAGCACATTTCAGATTTTCTACAATTCTAACCTAAATAACTAACATTTTGGTGCAATACAGACCTGATATTAAGACACTGAGACTGAATGTAGATGTGGTGGAGCTTAAAACATCAGATAAATGCAGCTTTTTTAACGTTTCACGATTGATTTGTGGCCCTCCGCTTGGTCTATATTTCAATATGTGGCCCTCGATGGAAAAAGTTTGGACACCCCTGATCTAGGTAGACAAAGGTTATGCATAATTTACACAAAAATAAATTCTTTTTTGAACCTCTAAATAATTGAATCAATAAAATGTACGTGTTCACATGTATTTTTGTTTATCAAATAATACAATCTCTGACATTAGATGAGTTTTAGTGCACTTTACAGGATGGTGTCTTGGTAATTTCCTAGTGTGACGTCATCATTTACTACCAGGATTAAGATAATAACCTATAAAAATAGTTAAACTGGGGTAAAACCAGTAGTAGTAGGAGTAGAGCCGCTGCTCCTCCACGTCGAGAGGAGCCAGCTGAGGTGGCTCGGGCATCTGCTCCGGAGCCTCCTGGACGCCTCCCTCTGAGGTGTTCTGGGCATGTCCCACCGGGAGGCGGCCCCGGGGTAGACCCAGGACACGCTGGAGGGACTATGTCTTTCGGCTGGCCTGGGAACGCCTCGGGGTCCCCCCGGAGGAGCTGGAGGAAGTGTCTGGGGTGAAGGAAGTCTGGGAGTCCCTGCTCAGGCTGCTGCCCCCGCGACCCGGCCCTGGATAAGTGGAAGAAGATGGATGGATGGATGGATGGGGTAAAACTGTATGCAGATTTTAGCAGAATTTGAAATATATTTATCTTAACTGTATTTTAGTTAAATGAGTGGTCCAACCTGTCAGAGGCACTTTATGTTTAGTTAAGAATATTTATTTGATGGAACTAGATTATTTTACTTAATTTCTGACTCGTTTCAGTACATGATTTCTTACTTCAAGCCAAATTTTACAATTTGGCAATTTTATTTTCTTATTTTAAATCATCACATGATCAGTCAGAAATACCTTGAAACTCATGGAATATTCTGCATCACAAGCAATTAAATCTTACGGAGTCAAAACAGACAAAAATGATGTGTTCAAGTAATAAAGAGAGGCTAGATATACTTTTTTTTGCAGTGTGTGGCTGCATTCACACTTTTGGTCCTGGTTTGATCCCGGTTTAGTCCTCGTGTCGACCTGGGGTGCGTTCACACTTGCATAAATCAAAATTGAGACTAAAACTCGAGCTAAACCAAGACCAGACCAAGACTAAACCAAAACTTGAGTAAAACCAATTCTAAGGACTAAACCAGGACCAAACTATAGGGTTCTCGTTGAGCTTGTTTTGGTCCTGATGTGGACTTGGTTTGATCTAGTCCTTGTTGCGTTTTAGTATGAGGTTTTGGTTTGGGTTTAGTCCTGGTTTAATAACAATTTTGATGAGATGAATGTGCAATAATGAAAACACGCTTACTCACAATAAATGTCAGAGTCAATTTGGTCCAAGATTCTGTTTTGATGAGATCGAAACCCCAATTAAGGCAGTGTCAGAGAATCTCAAATAGGGACAGAACACGAGACCAAGCCTTGCTAAACCAGACTAAGACTAAACCAGGCTTTAACCAGTACTAAATCAATTTAAATCAAACCAAAATGCGCTTAAATGTGAAATCCTCAAGTCTTAACCTTGAGACAAAACCAAATGAAACTGGTCTTTATACTTTGATTGTTTTATTCTTAAATTGTCTCCTACTATCTTTTTACTCCCAGGTTTTTAAATTTCATAAAACAAAGCATGAAACAAAAAACTTGACAGAGAGAGTGATCGACAGAAATGATACAGAAAAACAGTGGCACGTGGCATTAAAAAAAGGCATAAATTGTCCCGCGATCCTGTTCCATTTCGTCCAAAGTCTGTCCATTTTCAAACTGAGTTCAAACATAATTTTTCCCATTTTCCAAAAGTCAATTACAATCTCGGTCCAGTCCTCAATCATTGGCTCAAATGGCGCCATACGTTTTTTGTGATGGCCTTTTCCCTGTCGTCAAAAGTGGCCTCTGTGTATCGCCTTTGGCAGGAGTTTTGAGGCCCGAATACCAGAAATCGAGTGGGATGTTAATGTCAAAAACAGTCCTCAGTGTTTAATATCTCTGAGCAGTAGGACAGTCCCAAAACACATGGTAATGATGGGCCACTTGGTCTCCGTGTTAGATTGTACTGCTGACTTTTATGCGACGTTTTTCCCGAAGTCGTGATTGATCAAGATTAGATTGTGGTATTTTTTCCCGCCAAGTCAATCTTCAATCAGTCAAACTCTGCGTCTAAATGTCTAAAAAAGTGCGTGTGTGGGGAAGTTGGCCTGAAGTGGTCGAAGTAGGAGACAAACATGCACAAAGTCTTGTACCAGACAAGAGTTATTAAAAGATAAGACTGCGGAAACAGAAACCAAGTAACTCAAATAAATCCAACAAACATGTGCACACAACGACACTGAAGTCTCTCTCTTTTATCTAGCAAGGCTCCTCCCCTGGAGAAGTGCATTCTCTCTGGAGGGAACTACACGATCTTTACCTTTCCCAAGCAGGTGTGCAATCACCAACCAAAATGACCCCAGTCCCTAAAACATTTATAAAGGTTCACCGAAACCATAAACACAAATAAACTCACGGAAATAAACTGAAAACCAACGTAACTCCAACAGTTTCCCCCTCCACATGGTCTGGCCCATAACCCCTCCTGAGGTTACAAAAAAGGGTAATCCAGGTAAGTATGGGGAATGAATGAAAGTATTGTAAAAATAAAAGCATATTGAAAGGAACTTTGTGTGTGATAATTAACACTAAACCGGGTTTAAGTTTAACTATAGGGTTGTATATGGTAAATTAAATTAAAAATACATGAAATGAAAGGTGAATACGCGGGGACAAAGAAAACCCACTTTGTCACAGCGTGGTACAGGTTTTTATGATTTTCTAGTTTTGACTTTATTTGGCGGAATAAAACTGTCGTAAATGTACGTGATAGTTTGTGAAGAAAAGTTGAAAAATAGGTTGAATTTTACAGGAAGTAGAGCAGAGTTTCAAAACATGTTGACGTCACACTATGGAAACACACCAGGGACAATTCACAACCAAGTAACACGTTTTTCCGATCCTTTAAACATGAATTCAACAAAATACAGGTGTTTCTTTGTCAAACAATACTTTCTGTGACATTAGAAGAGTAATTTCCTGGTGTGATGTAATGATGTACAACCAGGAAGTAAAAATTTAAACCTAAATAATGGCCAAACTTGGATAAAAATGGTTGATTCTTGCACAAAATCTTAAATAAAATATAATTATCTTGACTGTGTTTTGGTAAAATTAGTCACTTTAACTCTTGAACCAAACAGGACAACACGTTTATTTTCACCGATATAATTTTACTTTGTGTTGTTATTTTATGCATTAGCTTTCAATGTAGTTATTAAATGTGTGTTTTGTTGTTGTCGTTGATGTAAAACAGTTCAATTCAGTTCAGTTTAAGCACTTTTGACCGGTTAAATCAATAATTCCTTTTGATCTTTGTTCAGTTTCCTCAAATTGTCTCCTCTGGCTGTCAACACAACAGTCAAATTCACAAACAAAACTTACTGTACACACTTAATGAAGAAGATTTTCCTGTTTGGTGTGACTCAAAGAAGTGCACAGTAAATACACTCTGATGGATTGATTCTTAATTGATCCTCTTACCTCATTGTTTCCTCATTTCAAACTGACTTTTAGTTCAGGCCAGCGCATTTTACGTAACCCACTCGACGGATAATTAGGACAAGTACAGTTTTACAAAGTAGACTCGTTGGTGGTATCGATTTAAAGCCCGTCTAACCGAGCAGCCGTGGCGCAGTCTGTTCGTCTGGCATCCACACTCCTAATTAGTTCTCTAACCTGCTGCTGTTACGCGTTTATTCACGGCGGCTGAGCACGGACGTAATCAAGACGACTGTTCCGTTTATACAGTTTATATTCAACAAAACCGAGCAGGAAAATGCGCAAAAAATAACGAACGCGCCGTGTGTGTGGCCCGGTGCGCAATGCCAAGTCCTTTACGCACTTTTACGCACGCCGTTTTCACAATTATTCGTTATTCTGAGGGCGCGTTCACGTCTGTCCGCGTTTGGAAATGATTTGAGCCAAGTTTAGTCCTGGTGTGGACCCGGTTTGGTTCTAGTCTAGTCCTGGTTTAGTCCTACTCAAGCACAGGCTCAGATTTGAACTGTGTGGAAACTAATAGGCGTTATTATCGTGTTATTACACATGTGACACGTGGGATATGGAGTTTGACATTTAAATTGGCTACATTATTAATTTTTGTGCGTAAAAAGGAGATTTTCAGGCGACTTTAGGCTTATACTCCAAATATATTTTGGTTTATTTAGCTTTTGTTGACTATAATTTAACCACTTACCCAATTTATTTATTTATTAACCTTTATATAAGAACACGATGAGATTGTGACCTCTTTATCAAGGGTGACCTGGGGCAAAATGACAAATATAGCAGTACACAAATCCAAAGGACATTTACTCATTAAGAGATAATAATGATCAGGTCTTTAGATTGTACTTTTGTTTATTTTAATAATAAATAAATAAACAAAAACTTTCTCCTTCACGATTAATGGAAATAGAGAGTTTAAAACCAGACTTCCTTATTAGACACTGTGGAATATTACAGCCAAAGGAGCAGCATTTCCATGGAAACAAGCGGGAGGAGGCTCTTCCAGGCCAAACACGAGTCAGGTTTGTGGAGATGCAAGCCCTCTCACAGTCAGGGCGCGTGTCTTTCAAGGTTTTTCAGAGCAATAACAACATCAACATCAGCAAAACCAAACCAAAACAACAACACGCTTTTGTTTTAGTCTCTCTTTTCTGTGGCCATAACAGACGAAGATCCTTTAGAATATTTCTTTTCATTTCTTAATTTTTACTTTCTTTTCAGCGATCCTCAGGGGTAAATATTGTATATAAATTGAAAATGATAATACAAAGAAGAAGACTTGGGTTTTATGTTACTGCCCCTTTTACATTATGGCATTATTAACCATTTCTGACCATATTAGACGTTTTTCTTGGTTCTTATTGATAAACCAACCTTATGTCATCACAACGAAACTGCTGTCGTCGTCATTTCATCCGTCCACACACCGCGAGCCTGTCATAATTCCGCACATTTCCATTGGCCACAAAAACCCTCACCTCTCTCTGTCGCTCTCTCTCTTTTCCCTTTCCATAAAATTCGCGGGGCTTTTTCTTTCGCGGCGCATTATCCGCATCAAACAGGCTTAAACCGAGCGAGGGACAAATCAAAGCTGCCTCGTCACTTAAAAAGTAAGTTAAGCTTTATTTCCCAGCGTTTTATTTCGCCGGGTTGTTCATTGTCGCGGAGTGGGGCCCGTGCGTGTTCGGCGCGCCACTTTACGCGCGGCCAGGGCGATAATTGGGGAGGCGTGAAACTTTTCCTTCGTGTCTCTTCTGATCCTTTTGAGGCTCCGGAGAAGTTGAGAAAGAAAAGCGGGTCATTCAGGCGTTCGGGCGATTACGAGGGCAGTGGAGCAGCCGCAGCGTCAGATTATCGCGACTCTGAAGACGTTCGAATGAGAATTGTGAAGAGGGTAAATGAAATTTAAAAAAAGGATGATTATGGTGTGTCCAAAGATTAGTTTCTGGAATGTCCGTGTTGTGGGACAAATAAAGGTTTTCTCGTCTGTGCGGATGTCTCTGGTTATACTTTGAACATGCCAGTTAGGATATTGTGGTGTTTATTTTAAGTACCCCATGTATTTATTGAATTTATGGTGAGAGATATGGAGAATTCGCATTTTACGATTAAGAAACAAACAAAATAAAGTACAATAGCCTGGATAATAAATTACTATAATCCACATCCACTTTAGCACATTTTATTAACAAAATTGCTTCCAAAGTGCTGCACAGACAACATATAACAAAAACAAAAAGACAACAAAAGGTATAGTATGCACTCTTAAAACAACAAAAACAGTAAAAGCACAGCAAAATTAAATTAAATGTATTCTGTGTTAAAAGCCAGATAATGAAACTATGTCTTAAAACGAGACTCAAAACACTACACTTGATAATATCTACACCTTAATTAGCCTTAATAAAGCATGAACAAAGACTTAATTGATGAGGAACAAGAATGATTCAGGTTTAGTGACCAGGCTACTTTAATTAAAGGGTTAGGGTCTTAATGAAGTAGATAAACATGAATCATTCTTAATAAACTATGTGTTCATTATGAATTAAGTCTTTATAAGTGCTTTACAAAGGCTAATTAAGGTGTCATTATAAAGCGTCACTAACAACAACAAACGCTTAACAACAACAATATCAACAACAACAACAATAATAACTCCTCCCTATATTTAAAAGGCGCAAAAGTCCTGTTTGTGCGTTAACTAAACAATAAACGTTTGCAGCCTATCATTTCTAATATGGCCTAATAATAAGAGTGGAAAGTGAGTTGTCAGTTGCGCTCGTGCGCGGGGGCAGGGCTCTGTCTGGCACTCAGCTGGGCTCGCGGACACAATGCCACGCTTTGTTTTATTTTCGTGACGCAGAAAATTGAGGCGGCCCCGAAAGCGCGGCGGAGTCGTGGCCGCATGGCGTCCCATAATCAGGCCAGCGCGTGCCGAGCGGATTATCTCGTTAATTTCTTACTGAAAGAAGGGAAAAAAGTCTAGTATAGCCAATAATAATTAAAGCCCGAAACGTGGTATTATTGGGTTATTTGGTATTGAACGTGAGGTCTGAGGAGGGAGAGACGAAGGGGACAGATGTGAGGAGGGGGAGTGGCCGTTATGCGTAAAAGTGCGCAGGGCGACGTGGAAATTAGAGGCTGGAAAAATCTAAAGGCAGTTTGTGAGAGGCATTTAAACAGTTGCATTAATGTGAAAGGTCTATTCAATACAAAATATTTAATACTCCAAGAAGAAAGTTAATTTAAAACCGACTTTGACAGAAACTTTGAGCTGGCGTTAATGGAAAGCTCTGTCATTTTGTTATTTATTTAACACTTTGAGAGACTGGGGCAAAGCTACTGAACGTGCAAGGTCTGTAAAGTCTAAAAAGCTTCCTACAAGCTTTAACTTTGATCTATAGCACTTATATTTACTTATACACTTATATATTCAGCAACTTAATCTAAAGTAAAGTAAAGTAAAGTAAAGTAAAGTAAAGTAAAGTAAAGTAAAGTAAAGTAAAGTAAAGTAAAGTAAAGTAAAGTAAAGTAAAGTAAAGTAAAGTAAAGTAAAGTAAAGTCTAAAGTCAACTAGAGTCGTCTAAAATAAAGTAAAGTACACAAAAAAATGCTAATTAAAGTAAAAATGAGTAAGTTTAGTAAAGAAAACTGCAGTAAACTAAACTAAACTAAAAATGTACAGTAAAGTAAAGTAAAGTAAAGTAAAGTCAACTAAAGTAAACTAAATTCCAAAATGGTAAGTAAAGTAATAATACAAAATGGAAAATAAAGTAAAGAAACATATATGTTATGATTGAAATACCATACATATTCACTATAAACTTTCAGAAAAAAATGTTTTATGAATTGGCAAAGGCCTTTTATGGAATTGTAGTGTCGTGGAAGCCATTATAAAGTCATAAATAAAAAGCTATAAACAATATCCGTTAAACATAAAGCATTAAACGCTCCCGACCTGTCAATTAAAGCTGTTTCGGTCAAATCCCTGCCTCTCATCCGCTCCGAATACACTTTCCTTCACGTGGGCAGCAACAGGTTGAGGTGATAACGACGTGGACCGAGGTGATCACCCATTACCTGTCCACAAATGTAGTGAGCAATCTCTTTGTTTATTTAGATTAAGATTAAGTGCTCTCCCCTAATCAACACTTTTGGATAGTCTCACCGCCCAAATCTAATTAACGAGACGAGAGCGATTCATTACGGAAGAAAACAAGGGAGGAGGGGAAGACCACCGCAACAGACTTAACTTTTTTTCTTTGCGCGCACTTGTTTCTAATTTGTTGCTCTTCGTATTCCAATATCGTTGCATTTGAATGAGCGGAGTTTGGCGGAAACAATAGCTCGTATAGTTATACAATCGGAGATATACTGAGTTGTATTTGAATGCGCGCTCAGTTTGCAGCAGCACTGGGTTCATTGTTTGTTCCCACTAAGTCTTTTGTTATCGGCATTACTTATCGGTCAACAGTGGGCTTTGTCTGTGCAAATGGCCCCCCAATCAGCTGTCTATTTAGCTTCGCCTATAACCTGTGGGTATATGCTAATCGCGCCGCTCGGCTGGGGCCCTGAGAGTGTGCGCATTTCAACGACAATGTTTTGTTTTGGGTCGTGGCCGCGGCGCAGAGAGCGGAGGAGGAGCGCGCGGTGGTGCGTAGAGGCGGGGCCACGGTGGCGGTTTGGAGGAGAGGGCCACGGGGTTTGGAGTTGGGGAGGGAAGAGAGGGAGGGGAGGGAGGGAGGGGTTGTTTTTTAACCAGACACGGCTCGAGCAGCGCGGCGCGGACAGCTGGGGGTCCGCGCTTGGCTTTAAGAGCGCAGCAAAGTCCAAGGGCGCACACTTTGTCCACGGCGCCGCGATGCGTAAAGGCTGTGCGTAAAAGCCGCCACCGAGAGAACGAACCGAAAGCGACTGCAGCTTCCACGGTTTTTTTTCCTGTACGACAAAAGATACCAAACGGATACTCGCGAGGATTCTTTCTTCTTGTTGCTGTTTCGCTGGTTGTTGATTTTGTTTTTTGTCGGTGCACTCCAACAGCCGCCAAAATGATGTCATATTTGAAACAACCGCCGTACACAGTGAACGGACTGAGTTTATCTACCTCGGGAGTGGACTTGCTGCATCCGTCAGTGGGATATCAAGGTAAAAATGTACAGAGAAGCGCATTAAAACTGAAGTTATCGTGATTTTACGCACTACGTTTTCGATCGTAAAAGTAGCACTCAGTTTCATCAAACACACCACATAAATTAGCAAACATTTTAGGTAATTTACTGATATTATTTTAATCTAATTGCGTGTTTTATTCCTTTTCAGCAACGCCAAGAAAGCAGAGGCGAGAAAGGACGACGTTCACTCGGGCCCAGCTCGACGTGTTGGAGAATCTGTTCTCCAAGACGAGATACCCGGATATTTTCATGAGGGAAGAGGTGGCCTTAAAGATCAACCTTCCGGAGTCCAGGGTCCAGGTGAGTCTACAGAACACGACAGATTACAGTGGGTTCTGTTTTGTTCCTGCAGGTGATATCAGGTCGTTAATAAATTGGCCTGGAGTGAAGTGTGTGTCCTCGGGCAAAGTAGCTCCATTGTGTTGCGTAAGAGCGCATTCAGACTCGGCTTTCTTTGGTCCTAAATTGAGCTAATTTTAGTCCTGGTGTGGAGTTGGTTTGGTCCTGTTCTAGTCATTGTTCTGGTTCAGGTTTAGTTTTGGGGTTAGTCCTGATGAAGCACCAGTGAATGTGTGAACGCGCCGATCCAATTAGAAACAAAAGTGTAGCACCCTTAGAGTTAGTCCTGGTTTAGATTTGGGTTTAGTCTGGATTAGACCTGGTTTTAGTCTGGATTAGACCTGGTTTTGACCCCATTTTTGACGTGGTGAATGCAAGTTGTGAACGCACCATTCGTTTAGTTAATGTAGACATTTATTTATTAAATTATCTGAGCAGCACGGACGTTTCTTTACATTAAGTTGCAATAATTGTGGTCAAAAGTGAGTTGAAAGAAGTGTAAACTTGTACATCATTATCACAAAAAAAGTCAGAAGAGTAATAATTAGGACTTTGCAGCTCTTTGGTTCATAAACATCTATACATCAAACAGCAATTATGATGCACATTGGAGTATATAAAATAAAATGAAAAAAACAATGAAGAAAATATTGAATTCCCATTAATAATCTTAAAAAAACAAAAGTTAATTGATAATTGATAGTTGATAAAATAGATTGTATTTTATTCTACTGTGACACTGATATTTATTTCCGTTTCTATTTATATTTTTGATCACTTCTATTTTCTTCTGGTTGGTTGCATGTCTGTCTTGGGGATGAATTACAATAAATGTCATTCTGATTTTTATCACACACACAAATGTAAGAATAGGCCTTGAGTATCTCGAAATACGGCTGATAAAACTTCTGTAACTCATTCCGTATCGTTCATCTCAGGTTTGGTTCAAGAACAGACGCGCCAAGCACCGGCAGCAGGCCCAGCAGACGCAGCCCGGCGCGCAGAAGCAGGCCGTGAACAGGCCGCTGAAGAAGAAGGGCTCCCCGGTGCGCGAGGCCGCGAGCTCCGAGAGCGGCGCCAGCGGCCAGTTCACGCCGCCCTCCAGCACCTCCCTCCCGGCCGTGAGCAGCAGCAACAGCAGCAGCACGGCCCCGGTGTCCATCTGGAGTCCGGCCTCCATCTCCCCGCTGTCGGACCCGCTCTGCACCACGAATTCGTCCTGCATGCAGCGCCCGTACCCCATGACGTACACGCAGGCGACCACCGGCTACAGCCAGAGCTACACCGGGTCCTCGTCCTACTTCACCGGCATGGACTGCGGCTCGTACTTGTCGCCGATGCATCACCAGCTCTCCTCGGCGCCGGGCTCCGCGATGAGTCCCATGCACGGTGGAGGAGGCGGCGGCGGCGGCGGGGTGTCGAGCCACCTGAGCCCCGCGAGCGCGCTCTCGTCCACGGCGTACGGAGCGGCGGCGGCGGCGGGCCTGGGCTTCGCCGGAGCGGACTGCCTCGACTACAAGGACCAGGCCTCCTCGTGGAAGCTCAATTTCAACGCGGACTGTTTGGATTACAAAGACCAGGGGGCGTGGAAATTTCAAGTTTTATAAATGGACAACGAAACAGACTCAAACGAAAGCCCTGGATTGGAACATTTAGTGCAAAAACTTTCTGGTAACGCTTTATAATAACGATCGTTTGAATAGCAGTAATAAAGCATGAACAAATGGTTTATTAAGCATGATTTAGGATCAGTAACAACTTAATGTATGCCCAAACCAATGTATTTAGTAAGTAAGCCTCAATCATGCTTAATAAAGTATTTGTTCATCATCAATTAAGTCTTTGTTCATGATTTAAAGGAGACATACTGTGCTTTTTATCAGGTACTTCATATCGAACAACATTATAAACAGATCATCATTGAACATTTGTGAATTATAAAACGCAATACGCAAACGCAATATTTATCCAAAACGACTCAGTAATAGAAACACATCCATCGATTTCCTGTTTAAAACGGCAGAACTGATAAGCCCCGCCTCCTCATTGTGACGTTTCACCACAACAAGCAACATATTTCTCATTCTCGTGATGTTTTTATTTCGGAAAAGAGACTCCGTGACATTTTAGAACCCTCCATGTGTCACTCAGAGTCTTAACTTTCAACAAAATCGCAGCTAAGTGGGCGGGGACAGGGGGTAGGTGAAAGCAGGAATTTTCTGAGCACTCGAGCCTCGGACAATACAGGATTAACTCAAACAAAATACAAGTTTGACGCAAACAAATGCAGAGGAAACACTGTTCTAACCAGATTTAAAGCAGATTAAAGTAGATTTTTAGCGTAATATGTCTCCTTTAAGGCCAATCAAAACGTTCGTATAAAGTGGCACCAAACTTCTACCTCGGGCACGACGAAGCCAGACTGCCAGCCGCTTGTCTCCTGGCGGCGCTTAACTTATTGGACGTTCAGATTCTTCCTGACTTTGATCGAGGACACGGACCAAATCGGAAAAAGAAACAAAGGGAGCGAACCGAGCCTTTCACTGAAGTTCGCAAACGTGGAATTGTCCTCCTTTTAGGCTCGACCCTCTCGTCTTGTTGTCCTGTCGGCACGTCGAAAGGCCTTTTGTGATCAAAGTGTGCGTGAAAGAGAAAGAAAGAAAGGGAAAGAGAGCCTGATGTAGCATGGTTGGTTGTGACATAATTCTGAATGCACTATTTAATTTATGAGAAATTTAAGACTAGTTAATAAGACAATCAGTCCGTTCGCGTCTCTATGTATTTCTTTGTACTTTAAGCATTTTTTGTGTTAGTTTTCAATGTTATTTTTGTACTTCCTGTATGCAATTTTCAATACACAGCTGTTCCACGTGTTATGTCGATGATAAATTATTATTATTATAAAGACTGTTTAGCGGGAGTCGCCAAATCTCATCCACGAAACAATAAAAACGGCTTGATACTTGATGCACGTGTCCAAATTCGCTTCATTAAACCATTTTTTTCCCCACATCTTCAGGTCACAGTTTGCACGTCACCGCAGAAACGAACGCGTTAAACCTGCCGTGTGAATTGTAGGACGTTAATCTGATCTCCCAAAGAAGATAATCCCACTTTTTATTGACTGCTGGCCGTAATCTGACGCTCTCTTGACCGATAAAGGGCAACATGCAAGATCAGCACGATTAAATGAAGAAAGACATTTGTAGTTGTGCTTTTTATGGTGACAGAACATACGTATTTGAGCTCGAAACGAAGTGCGAGATGTATTTGGGGAAATATATGATGATTTATGTCAGCAATAAAGACAGGAAGTTACTTTAGAGAGGAAATATGTCTGTTGAAAAGGTTTGTGGTAATAATTTCCTGTCAGATTGATTTATTTTTGGTTTATACTTTCAAATACTTCACAGCATAAACACAAAATTAACCAAAAAAAAAAAAAAGGTAACACTTTATAATAACTCCACTTATTCATGACTTAATAAAGCATGAACAAAGACTTAATTAATAATCAACAAATAGTTAATTAAGAATGATTCAGGCTTAGTAACTATTTAACAAATATTCTAACCCTAATTTCTAATCCTAACCTTAACTAAGTCGTTACTAAGCTTGAATCATGTTAAATAAACTACATATTTATTATTAATTAAGTCTTTGTTCATGCTTTATTAAGGCAAAATAAGGTGTAGTTATTATAAAGTGGTACCAAAAAAAAAAAAAAAAGGAATAGGTTGAAGCATATCTCTCCTGATCTATTTATTACACGTTACATCATTTTACACTTTATTCAACACTTGCTTTAATCCCAATGTTTTAGTTTCTCCTTATTTCTGACGCAGAGTGGAATTTGAAACAAATAAGAAGGTTTAAAAATCAGAATCACTGTCAGTCCAGAGAAACATCTTAACTTTGATTTTAGTCATTTACTGATAATTGGGTTCAATAATTAAGTGACGCTGCTCTTCAAAGACAGTTATTCGTTGTTAAATGGAGCGTATTGGGAAATGGTTTGCTTTATCTTGTTATTTGCTATCGACAAACGGTGATTTTGGGGTTATCGATTAGTTTAGATTGAGACTTTATACCTTTTTAAACAAATAAAGGTTGACATATGCTGATTGAAGGCTTATAGATTGAGGATATTTACCAATAAAGTGTATTATTAATGAAAAAATGACATTCTTTATTCGTTTTTGACATTTTAATTCAAAAATTCCTCTGTCTTTGTCATAAAAATGTCTTTGTTCTGTGTTTTAGAGTTTGCAGAGTCCACATAACGATCAAAATACGTCTACAAATATGTTTTAGAGTCGACTATTAACGATTATTCAAGTTATCTTTGCAGAGTACTTGTTGGAGACCATCCAAAGCCAGCCACGCGCTTTTACGCACGCGGCACCAAACGCCCAAACGTCTCCAAATCTGTCGCAATCGTTTAAATCCACGCAAGTCGAGAATAACGTGCGTCGCATTCGGGAGACACGGCGCAGGTCGAGGGCTCGCGCGTGGATTAAACGGCTCGTGCTATCGGTCTAATTAGAACGAGACGGGAAACGTGAGGCGCGCGCTCAATCTGCCGTGACTCTTTGCGCCGGAGTTGACCCTCAATTAGCGCGACACGACACACGCCCCTCGCGCTCACGGGACACAGATGTAGTAGATCACGCAGAAGGTCACGTTCGGGTCACTCGCGTCAGAAACAGAATGAAACGTGAACTTTGCGGACGAAACTCGCGCGTGGAACGGCTCTTTACGCGCAGGAACAGAGCGCAGGGCGGCCACGTTGAACTGTAGCGGGACACGGAGCGACAGATTTAAGTAAATTTAAGTTTAACTGCACAAAACGTCACTTGAGTTTGAGTTTAGTCTGTCCTAACGCGTAGATTTGAATCGCTGTCGGTACAAATATGTCGCAAACGTGAAAGCAAGGCGCCTACACTCGAGAAAAAACGAATAATGTCATGTTTTCTATGTAAATGTCACTTTTTTCTCATTGTCTAAATACGTGGGAGAGGGACAGGTTGGATAGTAAAGCAGGACAACCAGGAACAGCGTGAACTTAATGCATAAAAAGCAAATAGTTAAGAATGATTTAGGTTTAAGGGTTATAAGTTGAGGTTATGGGTATTAAACAGTTTCTTCACCATGATTTAAGTCTTTGTTCATGTCTGAAACTGTAAATATTAACAGCACAACACAGCCTGTAAAGCCTAAAGATGATCTGCTTTTATTATTTTATCTGTGCCATTCAGAGGTGCAGAGCCAAACTTTACTTTGAAATATTAGACCTACAACCAAAAAAGCACAGTGACTAAATATTCAAATCAAATCAAATCAAATCAATTTATTTTTATAATGCCCAAAATCACAACAACAGTTGCCTCGATGGGCCACAGGTAAAAGCAGTTCAGATAACTGTCCCAGAATGCCCCTGTCCTTTGACCCTCCTTCGCGGCGAGGAAAAACTACAAAAAACCCCATGGGAAAAGTAGAAACCTCAGGGAGAACCACAGTGAAGGAGAGATCCTACTCCCACGGACAGACAGGCTGCAGATGAACTAGGACTGACGCATCCACTTGGACTGTGGAGCCAGAACCACTCAAGAGGGAGGTGGCTTTAAAGAGTTCCTCCAGGCGGACGAGGAGCAGTCCACCAGTGTAGAGAGATCCTCCAGCAGGAGATGAGGAACAGTTCATCTAAAGTAGAAGGAGTTCGTCCAGGCAGATGAGGTGTGGCTAATCCAGCTGTCCAGGCGGGTGGCGCCTGGACAAATTATTCAAGTTAAAAAGTAGGCTACGTGTTTATTCTGAATACAATTAGTTAAAATCTGACCTGAAGTTAACGTGATCTGAAGGACAAACGTTAAACAATGAACAAAATCTGGTGTTTTCAAAGTATAAACACACAAATGAGAAAGTGGATTTTAGATTTTGAGATTCAGATGGACTTGGCAGGAGAAAATATGACATGTCAATCGTGAAATGGGCCAGTCACATCATCAGCAGAAAACGAAATCAAACCGGGACAGAGCAAAGAACACAAAAGTTCAAATCATTTCATATTAACACAAAGCTTTTGTCAACTGTAGATTTACTCACAGAGAGAAGAGGAAACAAATCCACTTTAAACTAAACACCTTATGGAGTCAAACTGTGAATAAAAACTTACAAATGTCATCTTTTCACTACAAAAAGGGATTATCTAACTTAGTTAAATTTACTTGAATTAAGCAAATTAATCTTAAAAGTCCAATTTTAAGATTTTTCACTTGACAGGACTACATCAAATTGACATTATTTGACTTGTTTTAAGTAAACTTGATAAGTAAAATAATCTTATTCCACTGGCAGATAATTTCACTTAAATTAGGGTAAAAAGGTCTTATTTTGAGTTTATTTTTCTTATTTTTTGATAGGCCTTTTTTGCAGTGATTGTTTATTAATCTACAATCGAAACTGAAAGATTAACTTCCCGAATGGCACCTTTAATCCGTACAGATGTATTATTACTATTACAAGTTTATCAGACGCGCACTGGTCGTTTCAGTGTCATACTTTGCACATCAGCTCTGCGCCTTCAACAGGTTCCGTGAACGTCTGCGCGGCGCACGAGCCCCAAGTGTCACCGTTCGGTCTGAATTACGCACCAGCGACACCGGAGCGGGCATATGGGCCGGACAGACGCGCTCCGTTAATCCCCTCGTCGCTTTTGAGGATGTTAGACAATAAAAGGGCCTCGGAGGTCTGCCCCGGGGCCAGAAAAACCTCCGCACGTTCTGCCGAGCCTCGCCCCGGGCCAGAGCTTTCCCAAGCGGCTTCTGTGTGCGCGGCGGCCCGGGCTCCCAGCTTCCCCCGCGGGCGACGAGGGAGGGAAGCCACGCGGGGGGGGGGGTTTCTCTGCTCTGGATGGACCCGCACCTGAGGAGGAGATGGTCTTTAAGGAGTCATGCGGTAATAGAACACAAATGGCGCTGTTGACGGCTTAATCAGGGCTTTTCTTTGCGCAGCGGCCACTTTGACTGAGGCTCTTTCAGCGCAAAACACACCGACGTGACACCCGGAGAGAAGAGCTGTGAAGACTCAAATAACAGTAGAAATGAATGGTAACACTTTATAATGACCCCACTTATTCCTTCCTTAGTAAAGCATGAATAAACTTACTTAATAGTGAACAAAGACTTTATTGAGGATGATTCAGGCTTATTAACTACTTTCTAACCCAAATTCCTAGCCCTAACCCTAATTAAGTAGTTACTAATCCTGAATCAGGCTTGATAAACTACTTTGTTAATGCTTTACTAAGGCAGGAATAAGGGAGTTATTCTAAACCAGGCATGTCCAAACACAGGCCCGGGGGCCAAATGCGGCCCTCAGAGCAATTTTTCTTGGCCCTTAGCCTTCCTGGTGAACTGGCCCACATTGTCCTGATAAGTACTATTTACAGCACATTTCAGATTTTCTACAATTCCAACCTAAATAACTAACATTTTGGTGCAACACAGACCTGATATTAAGGCATTGAGACTGAATGTAAATGCGGTGGTGCTTAAAACATCAGATAAATGCAGCTTTTATGAACGTTTCACAATGGATTTGTGGCCCTTCGCTTGGTCTACATTTCAATAGGCGGCCCTCGATGGAAAAAGTTTGGACACCCCTGATCTAAAGTGTTAAAAAAATAAATGTTTAATCCCGTTTGAGGATGATGTTGCAAACTACATCAAGAAAATCCTGTCCACTTTTTTATCTTTCACGTGTCACATTTAACTCCAGTCCTCATTTAAGGCACAGTACGTAACTTTTATGCAAAAAAATTTACTTGAATTGACTCTGTGCACAAGGTGACAGTTGGTCTATTTATTTTTCAAAATGGCTAGCTCAGTACTTCCTGTTCTCCAGCCAGACTAAAATGAACAACTGAGTACTTCACCAAAGGACACTTGTGTTTATGAAGGGACGTGTTTGTGTCTCAAAGCTAACGCTAATGCTAACAATTTAAAAGTAAACAACCCAACTGTCACCTTGGGCACAGAGTCAATTAAAGCACGTGTTCTTCATTTTGGAGGGTTTTATTGGACTGGTTTTATATAAAACTGTCCTCGCTGTGACTGGGGCTGTTTCTCCACAAACCTGACTCGTACATAGCCTGTAAGAGCCTCCTCCTGCTCGTTTCCATGGAAATGTTGTTCCTTTGGTGATAATATTCCACAGTATGGCATAAAACCTATGTATGCGGGGAATGGTTTAGTTTTAACCGTCTGTTTCAGTGGAATTAAACAGAAAGCATGCTGTGCCTCGAAAGCAACAAAACTGTTTAGTAAAATAAAATGATAGCAGCAGTATCAATAAATAAAAAGGTAAAACCATTAAAACAATAATAAAAATATATATATATAACAGGGTAACAGACAACTCACACAGTCATAAAAACAGAGAATAAAAGTATCTTCAGGGTGCACGGTGGCAGAGCGGCTAGAGCTTCTGCCTCTCAATAAGGAGATCGTGGGTTCGAATCCCGCACCACCCCAACATCGTGGTTTCGAATTCTGAACCACCCTAACATCACACGATCTCTCTGGGTGGAGTCTGCATGTCCTCCCCGTGTTACTGTGGGTTCTCTCTGGGTTCTCCGGCTCCTCCCACCGTCCAAAGACATGACTGTGTAGGTTAATTGAGAACTCTAAATTGTCCCTAGTGAATGAATGTGAGAGTGAATGGTTGTCTGTCCTTGTCTGTCTCTCTGTGTCAGCCCTGCGGCAAGTTGGCCACTGTCCAGGGTGTACCCCGCCTAAGGCCCAAAGTCACTGGGATAGGCTCCAGTCACCCGCGACCCCTAACGGGAATAAGCGGTAGAAAATGAATGAATGAATGTTTACTTTTGATCAAATGTGGCCTAAATGCCTATGACTTGTTCTGCACGTTCACTTCATTATCATCAGATGTAAACCCTCATCTCATGGGCCGGTCTTTGTGATTACATTTCTATGACTCTGTGACGACATAAATGTGTGACAGACCTGAGTTGGTCCACGGCTCTTTTGTTCACTTTTTTAAATGTTTACAGAAACGTCAAGTGAGGGTTGATATTTGGGCTGAAAAAAAGAAAGAAAAAAGAAACGTATTTTGACAATCGTAATTGTTATTTTGATTGTACAGACTAAAACACATACGAAAATACCTTTTTTAACAAAGACAGCGGCATTATTAAATCAACATGTCAAAACATAAAAATAAAAATCAGCTTTTCATTGATAATACAGTTTATTGAGAAATATTCTGTATAAACAAGTCTTAATGTGCGTATGACGGGTTTTTATGGTTTTCTAATTTTGACTTTATTCGGTGTGTTAATACTTCATGTAAATACAAATTATAGTTTTACACCAATCAGGTCACTGTTTGCGGAAAAAAAGTTGAAAAATCTGTCGACAATTTCAGGAAGTAAACAAACTGATGACATCACACTGGGGAGACAAAGGTTATGCATAATTTGCACAAAATAAACTACTTTTTTGACCCTTCAACAAAATAAAGGCGTTCACATGTATTCTTCTTTGTCAAATGAACAAAATCTGTGACATTAGACGAGTTTTGGCCAGTGTACAGTGTGGTTGCTATGGTAATTTTAAAACCTATAATATAGCTAAACTGGGGTTAAATTTGTAAAGATTTTAGTAGAAATGTGAATATATTTATCTTAACTGCATTTTAGTTAAATGTGTATTTCAACCTGTCATAGGCCTTTTAAGTCACCACATTTCAACAATAGAACTAATCATTTAACTTTCGACTACTAAAAAAATTGTTTGTTGTATCCAGAATATAGATCAAAAAGCCTGAATAATGAATAATATTACTAAAACTGTCTTTACTACTACTTTTTAATATGTCTATCAATGATTTACAGGCCTTTTATTATGAAAACTCCACTCGTCTGCACTGGAGGCTGCACCAGAGCGCGGCTGTCACTATTTGTTCGGATCGACATCATTTCAGGGGAAGCAGTTGCGTTAAAAATTGGCGCCGGATCATTTGAACAAAGTTGTCTTTATAAAACGCGATTCGATACATAAACGGACATTTTGTTGGTGAGAATTTAACCGTAGACTATTGTTATGCATAAGTATGTGGCCTACATTCCCAGAGACGAGTCCATCGCACCGAACCAAACAAAACAAAACACATCCATAATTCATAAATGTCAACAATAGTGTTCTGTGCGTGTCAGACGGCCGTTGAGCGCCTGAGTGTGAGACGACTTATGTAGGTCTGGTGTCTGATGTCGGGGTTTTCGTCGCAGATTTTGAAGGTGCATCGCGTCTCTTTTCTGGTTGAGGGTCCGCCACCTGCTCCTTGTGTCCGCGGCAGGGGCGAAGCACCAAATTCTCGACTCCAGGTACAAAACGTCTCGATGGGTCCCTGATACACAGCGCTGGAAGAAGAACTCTATTTTGTTACTCAAGTTAAAGTACAGATACGTGTGCAAAAAGGTAAAAATAAAAGTATCACATTAAACATTGACTGAAGTAAATGTGTTGAAGTACCTGCTTGAATGTGTACTTTAAGGGTAAAAAGTAAAAGTTAAAAAAAATGTAGTGGAGTAAACAGAACAGACACTTGGACTCAAATGTAGAGAAGTAAAAGTAAAAAGTATCCACAGTAAAAATAACTTAAGTAAAGCACAGATACCATTTTTTTTTAAAACTTAAGTACAGTACATTTACTTTTGTACTTCATTACTTTCCACCACTGCAAATACATAAACATAAAGTTTTATTTATTTATTTGCCTTGTTTACTGTGTTGTAACACCCAGTTGTGCATCTTTATGCAAATGTGACGTCTGAGTGAAAACAGGTTTGCTAAAACAGTACGTGAGCAATGACTTTTCTCTTAAAATTCAATGGGGTTCTCAGATGGCATGCACAATTGTATCTAAACTCTCAAAGACTTTACTCAATACATTTTATTAGAACAAAAATGTATTAAGGGACAAATATTATGTATTATTTCTGTTGTTATTGGTCTACAAACAAACTCTTGAGTACCTTTAATTTGACAACTCATGTTTTAGAACTTAAATAAAAGTTTTTTGTTCTTTTTTTACAAAAAACAATATAACTTTATCACAGTCTTGGGAGACACTATTATTTACCAGTAATTTAGCCACAGCTCCATCTACTGGCTGCTGAGGCGATTACACAAAAGTTTAAGACACACAAAGCTTTGTTAAGCGAGCAGTGCTGAGCTGTGATGCAGTTGTAATGATCGTGATTAGACGGTAGAAATGCTCAGAGTGAGTTTGTGATGATTTGTGGATTTAACGGAAAATGCATTTTTCATATTGTAAAGTTTTTCTCAGCAGTCTGGAATGAGACTTACTGAGTGCATCCAGCCACTAGATGATGCTTCCACAATTTAGCTCTATCGTCTCTTTAAGAGAATGTGCAACACGTTATCATATTTAGATGGAAGAAATGCTCAGAACAAGTCTGGCGATGATTTAAGGACTTAAAACAGCAGAAGATTCTCAGATAAGATGATCTGTAAATACGTCCCAGATCAAGGAATTCAGCGGGAAGTGTGTTTGATGCTTGGAGGGAGAGGATTTTCTAATAAACATTCCTCAAAACAGCGTGAATGCAACTGAATGAATGCTACTCCAGGTGTGTTGTTGATGATGGAACATTGTTAGAACAGGTTTAAAAAAGAGAAAAAGTCACTGTTGCAGAATATGTGTCCTTTAAAAACAGAAAAAAAGATTCTTGGAGCCACGTCACACAAAAATGTCACACATCAAAAAGAGTCAGTGTTTTTGACAATCGCACGGGAGAGGATTTTCTAACCATCATCAAACTAGCGTGAATGAAGCTAAATGCAACTCCGGGTCTGTTTTTGATGATGGAACAATGGTTAAAAACTCAAGCATAACACTTGTCCTTTAAAGTGTAGAAAAATGCATCTGGAAAAAAAAAACAGCCCCCTTTACTCCCCCAGTCCAACGCCCCTGCTCCATGGAGAGGCTATTGCTTTGCCAAGAATGTTAAACAGTGTGGCATTAATCTATGTTGCATTTATTAAAGGGGCGTATTATGTCAAATTCTAATCATGTTGTCACGGTGATTCCAAAACCTACTCGAAGTTGTATTTTGATTTATTTGCACATGTCTGAGTTAATCCTGTTTTGTCCTGCATTCAAGGCTTGAGCGCTCAGGAAATGTATGTTTCTACCTTCCCCATATCTCCGCCCACTGCTCTGTACTCATTTGCAATTATACATATTTATAAACAAACAAAAAACAGACCTTGGATCGATGGGTTGAAAATGTGTCACCTTTAAATCGCCTGAACCGGATTTTTATTTATTCTAGTTAAGATACATTTTCTTTACATCATGCATTGTTTGGTAGATTGTTTGGTGCTAAATAAAAACAAAAAACATTGGGTCAGTAATGTATAAATTGTGCATATTATAAGTGAATTCTGTTTGGAAAGCACTAGTACAGGAGCCAGGGTCACGTCTTCTCGTCCAATCAGGCATATCGTACCCTATGAATCATGGGAGAATAACTACACTGTCATATAAAGCTCATTTAAAGCAGAAAATGATGGAACCAACTGCAGAAGACTCCTCCAGACAGTTGGTTATGAGTCACAGTGTTAAAATCGAAAGAAAAGAAGGACTATGTGGGCGGGGCTAATGGTTCAAACAAAAATCATGTTTCTGTCTCATGGTTCAAAATCAGGTACAGGCCCTTTAACTTTCTTCAACAATAAAAACACACACGAGCCACTGAGGAGCCGCTTTAGATCAATATTGTGATCATGCAGAATGATGATCTACGCTTGTTGTAGTTTAATACTAAATGCTAAAATAAATAAATAAAATGTCTCCTTTAAAGAACTTGTACATTTACATGGCAGATAACTAGAGTACAGTGATCATATAACCCAAAAATTAGATCTGATTTTTGGAGTGTTTACAGCTAAATCAAGAGAAATCTGATCATCAATTCTTGAGATATGAATCAGTTTATCAATTGATTTTTAACTGATTTATTTGGAAAACAAAGTGCAACTCCTTTTAAGTAACACTTTATAATTAATTCACTTATTCGTGCCTTAACAAAGCGTGACCAAATGCTCAATTCATTGTGAATTCAAATCAATTCATAGTTTATTAAGAATGATTAAGTCTTAGTGACTTCATAAAGGACACATATATGTATTCTGCTACAGTGACTTTTTGAGCTTTTAACCATGTTTTAACAATGTTCCATCATCAAAAACATACCTGGAGTAGCATTCAGCTGCATTCACTCTGTTTTGAGGAATGTTCATTAGAAAATCCTCCCCTCTCTGAAGGTCAAAAACACTTCCTGCTGAACTTCCTGGATCTGGGACATATTTTCAGATCATCTGCATCATTTATCCGAGAATCTTCTGCTGTTTTTAGTCCTTAACTTATCAGCCGACTCGCTCTGAGCATTTCTGCCTCTAAACACAATCCCTGCTGCTGCTCTCCCGCATCATAACGTTTGTTGACGGCTAACTTCACTAAATTGTGTTATGCGCTAGGTGCCATCTAGTGACTGTATGTACTCAGTAAGTGTCATTTCACACAGGCTGACAAATTCATTTAATTTGTTTTTTTTTTTTTTCAAAACTCAAATGCATGTTTAAAGGATAATAACAATATGAAAAATGCATAGTATTTTTCCTTTAACAAGTACTCTAACACTAAATCCTAACCATAGCCTTAATTAAGCAGTTTCCTGAATCATGCTTAATAAATCGTATGTTTATTATGAATTAAATCTTTGTTCATGCTATCACGGATAATTAAGGGATATACAGTTATTAGAAAGTGATATCGAATATTAAAATATCTCTTTCAAACTTTTACACTTTAGTGTTTTAAAGTGTTTAATGTTTTTGCCACATTAGTTTGACCTTTTTTCTTAGTTTTCCTTGTCAAAACCTGCAGGTGTGAACAATGGTCTGCCTTCACACTCATTTAACACGGCGTTTACAGACTAATACAATGAACAGTCAAACCGTCTGATTTCCCTTTGATCGTGATCCCTTTGATTTCTCACATCAGATTTGCTGTTTTCATGTTGTTTAAATTATCTTAAAGGTTCAGAAATGAGATAATAATCTAATTTGTATGAGCATGAACATAGCCACGGAGACAGAAATCAGATATAACTGTTTACATGACGTTTAACAATCTGATAACGGCAGAAATCAGTAATGATCAGATTTTTGATAAATATAAACATGTACACTGATTTTGATTAATATTTAATTTATGTTATTTGTTATATTTATTTTTCCTATTTATTGTGTTTACTTATTTTAGGTTTAGTATTTTATATGTATTTATTTCCAAGTTTTACTCTAGTTCTATTTATTAATTACCCATATTTATTTATTTATTTTAATTTTAGGCTCTCCAGTGTTTCCTTCTTTACTGTACTGGTAGCGGTGGTCGTCTGTGGCTGCTGGGCCCTGGCTCATGGGCCCCCGGTGGAGGTGTGGTGTGTGCTGCATCTCTCTTCGAGTCTATGTCCTGTGACTGCAGATGACTCTCTGCTCCTGGTGCAGACGGCTCCTCTGATGGTGCTTCTTCAACTGGTGGATCTGTACTCAGCCTATTGTATCTTAGGGTATGTGTGTGTAAATACGTGTGTATGCGTGTATATGCACATAGATTAACTCATTAACTCTTCTATATATTACTATTAATTATGACTATTTAAAAGTGTTTAGATGTTTCTCTCTGTGTCTTGTTTCTGTTTTGTTATTTTGTGTTGTATTCAGAAAAAAAAGAAGAGGAAAAACATTCAATCTTACTGCGAGTTGGTGTCGCCTCTCCACAGATCTGACCCGTACCTTGACCTTGTGGCGTCAAGAATATCGAGCTGAAGGTTGTGTTTGTTTTGGGTTGTTGGGGAAACCTACAGGAAACGCAGGGAGAACGTGCAAACTCCACAGTAACACGTGGACGTCTTGCTGTGAGGAGCACACTGTGAGTCTAAAAATAAAAGCGTGTTCGCCTTCTGTCGGTGCTATTTCTGTCATGTCTGAGTGTCTGTATTTTATGTATAGACCCTTTAAAAGTTTGTAAAAAACATTCTAAATTCAGAACGAAGGCAAAAGTGAAGCGGAACATAAAGTGATTTCACTGAGAAACTGGGATTTGACCTCAGAATATCACAAAAATATGAAAGATTGTGATGATTTTTGTAAAACTAAAAGCCTCAGACTCCTGTGAGTGACATCAGAGCTGCTTTAAACACATTTATGATTGTATTTTACATTATGTTTTAGGAAATTATGTTAAACTCTTTGCATTTTTGATAAAGGAACAATCGGTAACACTTTATAATAACTCCACTTATTCATGACTTAATAAAGCATGAACAAAGACTTAATTCATAATCAACAAATACTTTATTAAGAATGATTCAGGCTTAGTAACTATTTAACACATATTCTTACCCTAATTTCTAACCCTAACCATTACCTTAATTAAGTAGTTACTAAGCCTGAATCATGTTAAATAAACTATATATTCATTATTAATTAAGTCTTTGTTAATGCTTTATTAAGGCAAAATAAGATGTAGTTATTATAAAGTGGTACCGAACAATCACATTTGTGGGTTTTACTGGACAGTTACTCACAGAAATGTTGAGACCACAATCATTTTCATTTTATCTACAGATATATCAGATACTATACAATAATTATTCATGTATTTATTTATTCAGTACAATAAAAACACAAGTTTAGTACACTTTTTTTGGGGATATGCACGAGACACATATCATGAGGTTCATGGTAATATCCTGATAATAGCCCTATTTATTAAAACAGACATATTATACAAAACTGACTTTTATGAGCTTGTCATGTCTTAAAATGCGTGACAGGTTTTGACAGTTTTCTATTCTCTATTCTCTATTTTTAGTTAGTTAGTTAGTTTATTTTTCTTCGGTCCATAGAAATACAAAAACAAAACAAACAAAAAAAGCATATGAATGAAAGAAAACATTTTACAGACTGAAAGGGTTTAGGCTGAATATTTTGGCTGAATATTTTGGTTTTATTTGGTGTATTAATAGCTATTGTATATTAAAAAAAATCTAACAAATCTAAAAAATAACAAATGAATGACATCACACTGGGCAGACTCAGATTCTCTCCATCCAAAGGTTATGCATAATTTACCCAAAATAAACTACTTTTTGTTTTGACCTTTTAAACATTAATTCAAGAAAATAAAGGTGTTCACGTATAGTTTGATTTGTCTGATTAATCTGTGACATTAGCTGAGTTTAAGACCAGTGTAAAAAGTAATGCTGTCATTTACAACCCGGAAGTGATGTTACAAAACTAAAAAATTGCTATATCGGGATAAAATTGCTATATATTTTTTGTCAAAACTTTATATATATTTATCTTAGACATATTATAGTTACACGAGCAGTCTCTTTAATCTCATATTTAGCTTTACAAAGTTGACTGCATGTTTGAGTAAACTGCATTTATCGATGTGCACTGTACGATCCTTTGAAAACTGCAACATCATCATCAAACATACATCTTCAAAAATGTTAAGTAGCCATTCTTGCATAAAATATCAGCAAATCAAACCAATTTCTATCATCAACTTGCTTTAGATCAGTGTTGTGGTTTACAGTGAACAAAAAGTAAAATAATTATTTAAGTATACCTAATAATTCATCACAAAATAACTGAAAAAACCATAATATGTCTTCTTTAAGCCCGTGTTGCCCCAAAATCCAAACGAACTAATCCAAAAAGACATTATTTTTGTCAAACAACACAAACGGAGCCGATTAGCCACAACCTAGCATATGTAAAAATAATAGCTTTTATGGCATTAAGTTGAGGGTCTAGTTAATGTTTCTTTTAGCGTTTGAGTATTACGACCCTGGATTATTTTGATGGTGGAAATTCAGCCAACAAAGCACTTTAAATGGGACTCCACCATCAGGAGAAGAGCAATAATCTCCTTAGGAAAGTAAACAGGAGATGTTGTATTAACAGATTACGTGTGTTTAATGACTGAATTTACCATAAGCTTAATGTGGCCATAAAAGCCTTTGACGCCAGCAGATTATAAAGTGACTCTTCATCAAGAATCTGCACAAATCTAATCACTTATACTTAAGATTGCATTGTCCCAGCGTTGGATAATGAAGTTGAAACAGCAAAAATGTTTGAATTTGTTTTGAAAGTGGATGAAAAAACGTTGTGCGCTGAAGAAACGAGTCAAATATACAGAAAATAAAAGTGCGCTGTTGGAGCTCTTGGTTTCAAGTTGGTTTCTCTGCTCACGTGATAATGTTTAACTGGTGTAAAGTGTGAAGAACAGAGCATGCTGGGTAAAAATCAACGGCTGTTCAAAAGTGAATCCTGTGTGAGGCTGTACCATAGAACTATAATTAAACTTGGGAGATGAACCCAAAATGGCGCCCTGTTTATCCCTATGGCGTGTGCTCATTGGCGCATGACCCCAAAAACATTTCTTACTTCCGCATTTACTTCCTCATACGGAGGCTGCCATTTTTGCTTTAGGGCGCCACGTGACGACAATCCCCCATGATGCTTTGAGCGACGTGAACGACCAGCAGCTGCAAGTTTTTGTGTTAACGTTAGCTTGTGTGATTGTAATTGTGTTCTTCATGTTAAACACACGTGAAGCGTCTGAAATGAAATAAAATACAACTCACAGGTGTCTCTAGTCAAGCCTTTTCCACGAGCTTCTGTTTGTATCGTCCGACGCTCGTTCACACGGCTCACACATGTTTGCGGTGACGTCACTTCATATAAAAACGGTCATTTCTGTGATTTTAGAAACAGTAGAAAAGAACATTTCCTTCTATTTTATTTAAATACAGATAATAATTTAGTCCTGTCTGTGATTATAATGAGCAATTTTAGAAAAAGGCTGGTTCCAAGAGGCTGCAGGACCTCGCACGGCCACTAATCAATCTGGGACACAGACAGAGGGGGCGTGCCTTATCCAGTTCATTTAATACATCCATGGGCTGTAGTTAAAACATTTGTTATAGTGTACTGCATTTTATTACTGTGTCTGGGGCCCCTTTACGTACGATAAAGAAGCTTCTGCGGAGTTCTCTTTTACACATGAACTTGCAAATGTTTGGTAAATAAACAAAATGAATAAAATAAATTGAAATAAATAACTGGACAGAAATGCTGTACCGTGGAAAGAAGAAGAAGAAGAAAGAAATTTCACAGCTCATCCAAGTAGTTTCTTCTGTTTAGTCACTGCCATAAATATCTGTCTGAAAGGAGCAGAGCTAATGTTTTTACTTTGACAACAGATGAAATTCAGCAGACTCCAGTTATCGTAGAAAGGGTTTCAGGGGTTGTCATCTGGACGATGTTTGAAGATCGAGAGTCTTCGTCAATCCTCTCCAAAATCCGTCGATATAATCCCTCATTCGTCCAGGCGTGTTCCATCGAAGAAAAGGTTAACAACTGACAATGATTTCTGGAAACATCTCGATCTTCAAACAGCACCCCGATGACGGCCCCTGTAACCTTTTCTACGATGGAACACGCCTGGACGAATGAGGGATTACGTCAACAAACTCCAGTTATGTTGAAAATATGCACTGTCCTAATTCAAATAAATAAATAAATAAATAAACTACAGTGATCCCTCGTTTATCGTGGGAGTTGCATTCCAAAAATAACACGTGAAAAGTGAAATCCGTGAAGTAGTCACAGCTTTATTTTTTATTATTTTACAATGCAATACTGAACTATGGAATGAAACCAAAAATCAAAACCTGTTTTAAAGCCCAAAATTTGTTTAAAACAATAATTTTAATATAGTAATACAAGGTTGTAAACATTGTCACTGGAGTATTTCACAGTCTGTGCCTCTTGGTCCTGACTCCGCTCCGCTGTAGCCTCTGTTTCTACTGAAGGCGCAGGAGAAGAACATTGTTATGGGGAGTTGTTGGCGCTCTTTTTATAAACGGATATGCCACCTTCGATTATATTTGAGAACTGCAATGAACGACTCATCAAAGGGTCCCGTTCTTGTGCGTGCGCTGAAGTTCAGTGGATGCACTGTAAAAATATCCGCACTGTAAAAAAAATCCGTGAAGCAGCGAAGCCGTGAAAGATGAAACGCGATATAGCGAGGGATCACTGTACACCGAATCACTTCCAAAACACTGAACGAGCTCTTTAAAGTTAACTTGTGTTACTGTAATTAATTAAATTTTCTTTTGCTGTGGAACCTATGGCCAACTGTGGGACGACACAGGCACAGTTTTAAAAGAATAAAGAAGTTTAGATGGCAACAGTTCATGGCCTAAAGAAGGTTTAAAAGTTGAAAGTTAAAGTAAAAGCGTACGTACGAGGCACCATCTGCTGGTTATTTGTATCTACTGCAGAATAAGGTCACATATTCACCTTATTCTGCCCCGCCCACTTTTTGCCAGATACGGACTTTTGTTGTAAACGCACTTCCGTTTGACGAGAACTCCGTTAAAGCTAATGACGAACGAGGGAAAAGTCTCGCCGCTAAAATGTTACATAAAGTAGATTGATTTGTGTAAAATGTTTAATGAACACGAGCAACAACAAGTCAACAACGCAACGATTTCCTGGTCAGTCTGAAAACGTCTTTTTAGTCCATGTAGAACTTATTTTCTGTTGAGCTCGTCTGCTCCGTGTAAACTACAACAGAAACAAGACGGCTGCGTATACGGCAACTTCCGGAATAAGGTGAATAGACTATTGAAGTGAATAGTAAAATGTTCTGTTTTTTTAGTTCAGAAAATGCTTTGGAGCAAATGTAAGGAACAGTACCAGCTTTATGATGCAGGTGTTCGGTTCATAAACATCGAAAGTGTTTAATAAAAAAGTCTAATGAAACGTGAACCATCTCTTGACGCAGGTAAAGCAAATGAGAAAATGAAACATGACGTAACAGGAGGCCTAATGAACTTGTTTTTGTCCTTGATTCAGGGCCTCCCGTTGTAACTACACAAAGGTCAAAGGGGAGGGGCCTGTTTGGCCCCAGTGCAGCCAACTCACGACCTCTACCTTTGTTTGTGTTGAGGGTTATGACCTAGATCAGTGTTTTTGCACCTTTTTTGAGTCATGGCACACTTTTTTGGTTGAAAAGATGATGATGATTTATAATAACTACACTTAATCATGACTTAATAAAGCATGAACAAAGACTTAATTCATTATCAACAAATAGTTTATTAAGAATGATTCAGGCTTAGTAACTATTTAACAAATATTCTAACCCTAATTTCTAACCCTAACCCTAACTTTAATCTTAATTAAGTAGTTACTAAGCCTGAATCATGTTTAATAAACTATATATTCATTATTAATTAAGTCTTTGTTAATGCTTTATTAAGACAAAATAAGACGTAGTTATTATAAAGTGGTACCAAAAAGATTCTCATTTCAAATCATATACTTTTCTCATTTTGTGCGACCGTTGTTCTTACGTGGTGCAGGTCAGCGCTTCTGCATCGTGCTCCAAGTGTTTGCCGCCTTGAGCATTCACACGTTTCAGCCGCCAGACTCCAGAGGTACATGAGGTGAAAACAAAGAACTTCAACCGGCTCGTCAACCAATCAGGAGTGTCATCCAGAGCAGAAGTCATTCCTCCAAATAGCAGTCATTGCGAGTCACAGATTTGCGTCCAGTTCAAACGTGTGTCTTAAGCGTCTGCCCTCAAAAGCGGAGACGTTCAGTGCAATCAAAACATCTGCTGTCGAACAAATGGAAGACAGGTCAGTTTAATGCCATGCTGTGGGACATTAAATGCGCTGCAATTGGTTTTTAATGGTTTGAAACATAAAAACGGATGAATTTATGAACACTTTTTATATAGTCTTAGTCTATCTATATAGTCTATTTTATTCTTAATTTTATGCATGCCTCTTTTATATATTTTATTATATTTTATTCATTGCTTTATGTTGCACCTTATGCCTAAACAAGTTCCTATGTTTGTGAATTTTTGATCACTGATAATGGCAATAAACCGTTTCTAATTCTGATTTTTATTCTGATTCATGAGTCTCTGAGCTCAGTTTTGCCTGCGCAGTAAAGCTAACAAACATTAGCATGCTAACAGCGCACTTCCTGCTTCTCGTGGAATGAAACGCTCTATAAATAGATGCAAAAAAAGAGTTGGGGTCTTGCTTTCACCCGAATAGATGCTTTTACAATATATCTGTGTCTGGGAAACACAGATTTTACTTTATTACTTGCAAAAAAATCTGGTACATTAACTTTCATGTTTCAAAACAGTAAAAATCAGGTACAGCCCCTTTAAGAAAAGCAATGATATCTCTATTCACCTTATTCTGGAAGTTTCCGTACGCGCCGCCGTCTTGTTTCCGTTGTATTAGTTTACATGGAGCAGATGAACTCAACAGAAAATAAGTTCTACATGGACTAAAAAGACGTTTTCAGACTGACCAGGAAATCGTGCGTTGTTGACTTGTTGTTGCTCGTGTTCATTAAACATTTTACACAAATCAATCTACTTTATGTAACATTTTAGCGGCGAGACTTTTCCCTCGTTCGTCATTAGCTTTAACAGAGTTCTCGTCAAACGGAAGTGCGTTTACAACAAAAGTGCAAAAAACGGCAAAAGTGGGCGGGGCAGAATAAGATCAATAGGGACAAGCGGGTGGCTATCCCTCCACCAGAAAAGTTACATAGCGGACCTTTAGGACACTCCCGTTGCTGAACTCCAGTGAAGCAGCTGGTTGTGACAGGAAGGGCATCTGATAAATCAATTTAGATAGATAGATAGCATTGAATAAAAGAGTCAAATATGGAGAAAATAAAAGTGCACTGTTGGAGCTCTTGGTTTCAAGTTGGTTTCTCTGCTCACGCAATAAAGTTTAAATGGTGTAAAGTGTGAAGAACAGAGCATGCTGGGTAAAAATGAAGTGATGTTCGAAGGTGAAAAGTTGCAGTTAAAACATTTGTAACAGTGTATTGCATTTTATTTCTATGTCTGGGGCCCCTTTACAGACGAAGGAACCTCAGCGGAGTTCCCTTTAACAAAGCTGTCATAAAAATGGTAAATAAATAAATAAACTTGAAAGGAGTGAAATGTGGAATGGAAGAGAGAAGACGTTTCGCTACTCATCCAAGTCGCTTCTTCAGTTCTGTTTAGTCAATGTCTTAAATCTTTGTCCGAAGGGAGCAGCTAACTAGTGTTTTTAACTGGATAGATGGATGGATGGATGGATGGATGGATAGATAGATAGAAGGATGGATGGATGGATGGATGGATGATGGAAGGAAGGAAGGAAGGAAGGAAGGAAGGAAGGATGGAAGGAAGGAAGGAAGGAAGGAAGGAAGGAAGGAAGGAAGGAAGGAAGGAAGGAAGGAAGGAAGGAAGGAAGGATGGAAGGAAGGAAGGAAGGAAGGAAGGAAGGAAGGATGGAAGGAAGGAAGGAAGGAAGGATGGATGGAAGGAAGGAAGGAAGGAAGGAAGGAAGGAAGGAAGGAAGGAAGGAAGGAAGGAAGGAAGGAAGGATGGATGGATGGATGGATGGATGGATGGATGGAAGGAAGGAAGGATGGATGATGGAAGGAAGGAAGGAAGGATGGATGGATGGAAGGAAGGAAGGATGGAAGGAAGGAAGGAAGGAAGGATGGATGGAAGGAAGGAAGGAAGGAAGGAAGGAAGGAAGGAAGGAAGGAAGGAAGGAAGGATGGATGGAAGGAAGGAAGGAAGGATGGATGGAAGGAAGGAAGGAAGGATGGATGGATGGATGGATGGAAGGAAGGAAGGATGGATGATGGAAGGAAGGATGGAAGGAAGGATGGATGGAGGGAAGGAAGGATGGGGAAGGAAGGAATGAAGGAAGGAAGGAAGGAAGGAAGGAAGGAAGGATGGATGGATGGATGGATGGATGGATGGATGGATGGATGGAAGGAAGGAAGGAAGGATGGATGATGGAAGGAAGGAAGGAAGGAAGGAAGGAAGGATGGATGGAAGGAAGGAAGGATGGATGGAAGGAAGGAAGGAAGGAAGGAAGGAAGGAAGGAAGGAAGGAAGGATGGATGGATGGAAGGAAGGAAGGAAGGAAGGAAGGAAGGAAGGATGGATGGAAGGAAGGAAGGAAGGAAGGAAGGAAGGAAGGATGGATGGAAGGAAGGAAGGAAGGAAGGAAGGATGGATGGATGGATGGATGGATGGATGGAAGGAAGGAAGGAAGGATGGATGATGGAAGGAAGGAAGGAAGGAAGGAAGGATGGATGGAAGGAAGGAAGGAAGGATGGATGGAAGGAAGGAAGGAAGGAAGGAAGGAAGGATGGATGGATGGATGGATGGATGGATGGATGGAAGGAAGGAAGGATGGATGGATGGAAGGAAGGATGGAAGGAAGGAAGGATGGATGGAAGGAAGGATGGATGGAAGGAAGGAAGGAAGAAGGAAGGAAGGATGGATGGAAGGAAGGAAGGGAAGGAAGGAAGGAAAGGAAGGAAGGAAAGGATGGATGGAAGGAAGGAAGGAAGGATGGATGGAAGGAAGGAAGGAAGGAAGGATGGATGGATGGATGGATGGATGGAAGGAAGGAAAGGATGGATGATGGAAGGAAGGAAGAGGAAGGAAGGATGGATGGAAGGAAAGGAAGGATGGATGGAAGGAAGGAAGGAAGGAAGGAAGGAAGGAAGGAAGGAAGGAAGGAAGGAAGGAAGGAAGGATGGATGGATGGATGGATGGATGGATGGATGGATGGATGGATGGAAGGAAGGAAGGAAGGATGGATGATGGAAGGAAGGAAGGAAGGAAGGATGGATGGAAGGAAGGAAGGATGGATGGAAGGAAGGAAGGAAGGAAGGAAGGAAGGAAGGAAGGAAGGAAGGATGGATGGATGGAAGGAAGGAAGGAAGAGGAAGGAAAGGAAGGATGGATGGAAGGAAGGAAGGAAGGAAGGAAAGGAAGGAAGGAAGGATGGATGGAAGGAAGGAAGGAAGGAAGGAAGGATGGATGGATGGATGGATGGATGGATGGAAGGAAGGAAGGAAGGATGGATGATGGAAGGAAGGAAGGAAGGAAGGAAGGATGGATGGAAGGAAGGAAGGAAGGATGGATGGAAGGAAGGAAGGAAGGAAGGAAGGAAGGAAGGATGGATGGATGGATGGATGGATGGATGGAAGGAAGGAAGGATGGATGATGGAAGGAAGGAAGGAAGGAAGGATGGATGGAAGGAAGGATGGATGGAAGGAAGGAAGGAAGGAAGGAAGGATGGATGGAAGGAAGGAAGGAAGGATGGATGGAAGGAAGGAAGGAAGGAAGGATGGATGGAAGGAAGGAAGGAAGGAAGGAAGGATGGATGGAAGGAAGGAAGGAAGGAAGGAAGGAAGGATGGATGGATAGATGGATAGAAAGAAAAATAGATAGATAGATAGATTTATAGATAGATAAATAGATTTATAGATAGATAAATAGATTTGTAGATAGATAGATAGATAGATAGACAGACAACACTAAAATGAACCCAAATATAACATGAATGGTCAGCACTGCCACTGGGTCCTGCCACTGCGTCTAAATCTCCGGGACACTTACAGAAGCCACAGCTGCCCGGGGCGCGCCTCTGAACGCAGGTGCCTCGGTCTGGGTTCACAGTGATGTTTGTTGTGAGATCTGCGGCGTGTCGAGTGCCCAGGCCGTGCCCCCCCCCCCACCCCCCACCCCCCCTCCCTCGCCACACGCCTGACCACCTGCTCCGGGATTACAGCGCCATGTGGATTACAGCGCCATGTGGATTACACGCGTCACAAAAGAAGCCACACAAACCGACCCAGAATACGACCCAAAACATATACACATGCACACGACGGGCTCCGGGCACTAATCGCTTTTAGCATCTGTAATGTTTCTCGACTTTGGGAAATGATGGTTTAGTGGCAGACACGGCGGGGATTAAGGTTATTGTCCAGTTACTGCAATGAATACGATGCACAGGACATTTACAGTGCATGAAGTGACTAGAATGAACTGTTATTTGTCCTGATTTAAGTAGTTTTGATCAGTTTAAAGGTGCACCATGTAACTTTTCTGGGATCTGTCACTTGATTATGTCCCTGGAGATGTTTTTACTTTGCCTGGAATGTTCCACAGTATGACATTTGGTTATTGATCGAGCAAAGATTCAGTTAGAGTTTTTAATTGCTTCAAAATACTAAAAAAACAAAACAAAACATTGCATTTATCTCTCCACAGATCTGACCTGTAACTCGGCTTTGTGGTGTCACCTGCTTGTCTCCACAATGTTCAAACAAAACAATCACATCTCCAAGGAGACAAGTGGTGGACCCTACACCTGAAAAGTTACGCAGTGCTCCTTTAAAGTAAATTGTAAAGTGCTGGTCGACTTTACATGTGACTGCTGAATGTTGTAAATGTATATTTTTTCACATTCTACATTACCTGCCAACTGACTCTGTGCACAAGGTGGCAGTTGGGTTGTTTACTTTTACATTGTTATGCATTAGCGTTAGCATTGAGGCACAAACACGTCCCTTTATAAACACACAAGTGAAATAGAAATAGAAATTAGAAATAGAAATTAGTTAGACAGGAAGTACTGAGCTAGCCATTTTAAAAATAAACAGACCAACTACCACCTTGTGCACAGAGTCAATTGGTAAATGGATTTGACCCAAAACTGCACAGATAGAAATCTTAAAACTATCATCAGAAATATCAAATTAAGTAAATTAACCCCTTGAAATTCCACCTGGACCAACAGAGCCAGTTTACATTTTCTGCATTTATTCACTATCGTGCTACCTAGAACGTGAAATATTTTTTAAAAAGCTACAACCCACTTGTCAGTCAAATCAACCAATCTGGGATGAATCAGACCCACAAAAAATAAATAGATGTAAAATAGGCCTTATATGAGCATTCTGCCTGAAGTCCAGAGTCGTGATATTGTTTGAGCTCCAAAGGGTTCAGAGACGGCTCCGGTTTGCATTTGGAGAACGTTTAGTCAGATTGATTTAGCCTCATACTTCAGCTCGTAGTCTAAGCTCCGCTGGCCACAATCTGTTGATGGTTCCTCAGACATCCATCCAAAGCACGAGGAGATCGATCCTTCAAAGTGGTCTCTCCCAAACTCTATAAAATTTGTTTGCGTTAGACAGCGTAGATGGCTTTAAAAAACAGCTGAAAACATTCCTATTTGAGCGAGCATTCCCACACAAGAGGCTTAGGGCCACTACAAATGTGTTGTCGATACTAATGTGTTAATGTCGTTTATGTAAACTTTTAGTTAAGTGTTAAGATAAGATAAGATAAGATAAGATAAGATAAGATAAGATAAGATAAGATAAGAGATCCTTTTTTTGTCCCACAATGGGGAAATTCCACTGTTGCAACACACAGTTTAGGACAGGAATGAATGAAATAGGCGCATGCAATAAAAATAGGATAAATAAACATGGTAATGCTGATTGTATATGTTGTATTATTCCTATTTTGTGACCGGTGTCTGGGAAAAGTGCTACACAAATAAACTTTACTTATTTTATGTATTTTTTGAATTGATCACATTTCTTCCCAGACTCAGCACTCACAAACTTCCATTTGACTGAGGTACATATCCCACACATGCACTTTAAGCTTATCTCCATGGAGACGAGCAGGCGACTAAGTTACATGTCAGATCTGTGGAGAGGCAACCCTGCTCACAGTGCATGTTTAAGGTCATTCTGAGCAAAACAAACAAACAAACAACAACTATTAATGAATCAATAATATAATCCCACATTGTCAAACATTCCGTGCCCTCCGCCAGAAATGTTCCACAGTGGAGCTTTATTCCTGTGCGTGTTTGGTCACGTCTGACCCACATCTCTGGCCCACTTTTCGTCCATTCAATGCATGACGTCAACAAGAAGCGATCTAAACATGGTAAACAGTGCACCTGCGTTTCCAGAGCTGCAGACTGAGGCCACTTTATGTTTTTAATTAAGTCTCTCTCAACTTTCAAGTCCATGTACTTTATTGTTTGCACGTGGAGCTGCGAAAGAAGAAACAAAAACAACTCCACCAAGTAGTTTTGTTCATAAAGTGACTGCAGTTCATTTCAAGAACAAAAAAGTACTTTAACAATTTTTGAATCACATTATTATTATGATTTTGTGAGTGGAATTTTACAATGTATTTAACTTTTAAGTCGTCCTTTTAAGTGCTGCAGGGACAAAGGCCAGTACGAAAAAATGAAAACAAAAACTGCTCCAACAATGAAGGACTGGACTGAAATTAAATCTGACGTTCAACAACTGGAAAAAAAAATCTGAATAATGGACCTCTTTGACAAACTTTGGGGGACGCTGGACTATGTGCTGTAATTATTCATTCAATATTTCATTGGATGTTTTGGTGTTATTTGAATACGTTTGTGTTCTGTGTTTTATGTGTTTAATTTTGAAAAATGGAAAAAAAAATCAGATTTTAAAGTTTGGGTTTTATTTTCTTGTAACTGATGATAATTAAAAAAAAAAAATCAAGTTCATATTTTGTTATCAATCAGAATTATTGTCCAAAAAGGATTATTAATTGCATCTGTGTTACTATGACAAGGATTTGAAGATACTCTTACTTTGGGAAAATCAATTAAGTCATTAATTAAGTTAACTTTACTGTACAAAATGTAGATCTTTATGTTTACGATTGCTCTTTACCAAAGGTTTATTATGTACCTTTTTGTTGAAAGTTCCACTATCCGCTTGTCTCCATGGAAGTGTTTTCTTTTCTTAACTTCTTAACTTTCTTAACTTTGAATATTCCACAGTGCAGCATTAAACTTATCTCTCTTCTTCCAATAAACTTGAAATGATAAATCAAACGTCCAGACAATTACACTAACAATCGCTCGTCTTAGTTGTAGTTTCGTTGTAGTTTCCCCAAACACCTTTCTACTTTTACTGTAATTTCTATTTTTACTGTGCTTGAGTAACATCAATTTGACTTAATCAATACTTTTAGTTGAGTTCATTTTCTCTCCTCGTCTCTGAACACGGTGCAACAGAAGCAGTTGTTTTCCTGTTGTGAAGTTGCCCCTCTCTCTCTCCCTCATTTACCCCATGGGGCGAGGGTTTGTCTTTCTAATGCCCCCTCCTGTGGTGACCTCATTCAGTTTGGCCGGTGGTAATTGGTGGCACACTGACACACTGTCCCGTGTCGTGGGGGAGGGTCAACATTTCTCTGACAAATAAGGTTTTGTTTTCGGTGATTAACGGCTCTGAGGAGGGCGCCGAGAGAGTGCTGTGCGTTTGAGAGGGACAGGTTTAAGGAGATGGTGTCGCGATAAATGAGCTGGAGATAAACCTCTGTTGGTCTTTTATGAATGGACGATGAAATTATTATTATTTTTTAATTTTATTTATTATTGACCTTATTCTGCCCCGCCCACTTTTGCCGTTTTTTGCACTTTTGTTGCACTTCCGTTTGACGAGAACTCTGTTAAAGCTAATGGCGAACGAGGGAAAAGTCTCGCCGCTAAAATGTTACATAAAGTAGGTTGATTTGTGTAAAATGTTTAATGAACACGAGCAACAACAAGTCAACAACGCTCCGATTTCCTGAGGCCTGAAAACGGCTTTTTAGTCCATGTAGAACTTATTTTCTGTTGAGCTCGCAAACAAGACGGCGGCGCGTAAGGCAACATCCGGAATAAGGTGAATGATCACACAACAAAAAAACAAACATGCAGACAAAGGTCAAGATATCAAGACAGAATCTCCATCCACCAGACAACAGATTGATAAACCAAAAAAAAAAAAAAAAAAAAGGACAGCAACCACAACAAAAAAACAACAACAAACCAAAAACAATACCAAAAGCAACACCAGTCTTCTCTTCTCAACCTATGGCCTGGCATTATTACTAAATCATACTTAGTAGTAAATAAATATTGTGACCTATTTATTAGTTAATTCATTTGCCAGTCATTTAACATAGAGTTCGTTCATCCATTTCTTTATTTATTTTTTTAATGATTATTACTTTTCTTTTAATTTAATTTTTATTATTAAATGATTTGATAAACCTGGATTGACTGAATACTGCCCTGCAAACATGTAATATATTTTAAATTATTGAATGTTGTTTGTACAGTTTGGATGAGGTTAGTTAGTATTTCTGCCAGATTTCAAAATACATGCTTATTTTTCTAAATGTCTTGTCTCGTTGTCTCCGTCAGGTGAAAGAAGACAGACTGTCCGGCAGACAGGTGCAGTCTGCTGTGATGCAGTCGCTGTAGTCGAAAGGCAAAGCTCTTGATTTACTGCTCCATCTACACTCTCACCTGGTCAAGCTTTGAGCTCCCTTACAGATACCGGAGGATCCACACAATTGTTCTCCTTAAAGACACATAAGCAGGACATGCATTCACCTGACATGTTTCGGCTGCTTTACTGCAAAGACAAAAAGACAAAAAACCTCTGAAGAAGGCTTTGTAACAGCAAAAGGTTTTTTCCTGTCACACTATTCACTTTGGTACCAGTGAATAAATCAACTCATTGATCAGACTCATTCTCTCTGCATTTTTATTGTTTAACTTGTTTTAGAAATCCACAACAGCAATTCTCCTGTAACAGCTCACAGTAAAGCAGCCGAAACATGTCAGGTGAATGCATGTCCTGCTTATGTGTCTTTAAGAAGAACAATTTGTGGATATAACTAAAGTAGACATGATGAACTTTGTTGGACTAGATGCTGGAGGGACTCGGAGTAGAGGTGCTGCTCCTCCACGTCGAGAGGAGCAGCTGAGGCTCGGGCATCTGCTCCAAGAAAGACCCAGGAAACACTGGAGAGACCTCTGTGTGGCCTGGACGCCTCAGGATCCCTCGATGAAGCTGGAGGAAGTGTCTGGGTTGAGGGAAGTTTGGGAGTACCTGCTCTGACGATTGCCTCTGTGACGTGGTCCAGTTCGTATTTTGTGCATTTTCAATTGCACTATTGATCTACGGTGTCTTGATAAAAGAAACTGACACTGGGCGCTGAGTTACACTTGCCTTTTTTGATGACAGACGACAAAGCCCCGCTCTGCCGGCCCGACAAAAGCTGCAGATCACAAGAGAGAGCAGCTTTTTCTTTTCCTTTTGTGTCAAAATGGTAAAGCAGTGCAATGGCCGCCTTAAATACAAACATAATTGTACAAAATCCCTCAATCTCTCACACAGTTTCCCCTTTAGTCCCACCCATTGCCCTGCCTTAGGCCCGCCTCTGGGCTGCACCTTGCTCCGCCCTTAGAGTATAATTGCCTCGCTCATTCACCTGTTCATCCCCTTTGTCCTGTGCTGAGCTGAAGCTGCATGCGAATTGTGGAGATTTTCCCTGTCCAAATGGAATAGTGCATGGATGACAGTGAGTTTATTTATGTAATAATTTTGCTCCTCCTCTGCTTTATTTTCTGCTATATCTGGTTTAATCATTTACCACTGTCATTCACCACTAATCCATTTGTCCTTGTTTTCTGTAGAAAAACCACTACTCCATACTCCTTGCTCCACAACCACCAATCAATAAATGTTTAAACTGGAACTGGTTGCAGTTATTCATTACGTTGAAGATATTACCTTGAATCAGATTATATTAAGGATATGACAGACAATATTTTTCATTGTTGAAATCTCTGTAAATAAATCTTTGAGAGGCTGAGTATTAAAAGCTCTTAAAAGTCTCGCTCCTGTCTCGCTAACCTTGAACACAGAATGCATGTGATGTCTATAGTTTAGCTGTTATAGGGCAATGCTACCTGGAAATTTGAGGAGAATCAGAAAAAAGGTTTATTGCCTTGTAAGCATAAAAAATTCACAAACTAAGAATTTGCTTTGGCAACATAAAACATATGATACTAGAAAAATATAAACACTGACAAAATAAAGACAGAAAATTGTTCTGCTCTTTTCACATGCGTCAGAGAGACAATCTAAAACGGTTGCTGTAGCACTCAACATCAAAAATGAAACTTTTTTTTTAATGGTTAAAAGTAATAAAATATCACCCACAAACAGGAAGCAGCACCAATGGGATAATTACAGCTGGCACCTTAAATGCTCTGTTGACTTTCCTCCTGCTTAACCTCACTTTTCATCAAACTTTCTTTTCCTTATTGACAGGAAACAGTCCCTTATTCGCAAAGAGGGACCCGAAAACTCTTAATGTGGCGCAAAATGATGCCCCGAGGCTCTGTGTGGCTCTGTGTGAGAGACAGAGCGCGAGAGAAGGAGCAGTCTGCAGTCAGAGAGGCCCCAGGTCATTCACGGCTTTCCCTAATGTATCTGTCAACAAGCCATTATTCAAATTAATGGAGTCTTTAAGTGTGGCATAAGTGAGGAAAGAGGGGGGAGGGAGAGGGGGAGAGGAGGAGGGGAGAGCGAGAGAGAGAGGGATGAGAGAGAGACAGGGAGAGAAATTCATTATCTTTAAGAACCATCTAAAAATGATAGGATTCTGGGCATGAACTTACACCCGTTAAAACTCAAAGTAATTAAACGAACACAAGTAATTAAACATGTGTAATGTGTTAAATTCAATCACCAATTGTGAAAACTCCTTAAAATGGCCTCTATTGACCTCATTCTGCCCCGCCCACTTTTGCCGTTTTTTGCACTTTTGTTGTAAACGCACTTCCGTTTGACGAGAACTCCGTTAAAGCTAATGACGAACGAGGGAAAAGTCTCGCCGCTAAAATGTTACACAAAGTAGATTGATTTGTGTAAAATGTTTAATGAACACGAGCAACAACAAGTCAACAACGCAACGATTTCCTGGTCAGTCTGAAAACGTCTTTTTAGTCCATGTAGAACTTATTTTCTGTTGAGCTCGTCTGCTCCATGTAAACTACAACGGAAACAAGACGGCGGCGCGTACGGCAACTTCAGGAATAAGGTGAATAGAATGGGAAACCAGAAAGCGATCTCATTCATTCATTCATTTTCTACCGCCTAATCCAAGTGACTTTGGGCCTTAGGCGGGGGACATCATCGCAGGGCAAACACAGAGACACGGACATGAACAGACAAACATTCACTCTCACATTCATTCTCTACAGGCCATTTAGAGCTGTCGATTTACCAAAAGCGATCTCAGTCCCACAAAAATAAACGAATGACCGAGCGGAATGAGTGCTCTGCCTAAGTTTAACAGCAACGTCAATATCTGTCATTATTTCGATTCAATTCAATTTGTTGTTGTTTGTTGTTGTTGTTGTTGTCACAGTTAGCTCGATGAGCCACAGGTAGAAAGCATATTAAATTCAAATTTTTGAAGAGAATTGATCTAATGGATGACTGTCCCAGAGCGCCCCCTGTCCTTGACCCTCCTTCTCAGCAAGAAAAACTACAAAAAACCCTGTGGGAAAAAGTATAAACCTCGTGTAGAAACACAGTGAAGGAGAGATACTCCTCCCACAGACGAACAGACTGTAGATGGACCAGGACCGAGACATCCATTTGGACCAGAACCACTCAAGAGGAAGGAAGGTGGATCATCAAGTGTAGAGAGAGTTCCTCCAGGCAGATGAGGAACAGTTCATCTAGTGTAGAGAGAGAGTTCCTCCAGGCAGTAGAGGAACAGTTCATATCGAGTAGAGAGAGAGTTCCTCCAGGCAGATGAGGAACAGTTCATCTAGTGTAGAGAGAGTTCCTCCAGGCAGACGAGGAACAGTTCATATCGAATAGAGAGAGAGTTCCTCTAGGCAGATGAGGAACAGTTCATCTAGAGTATAGATAGTTCCTCCAGGCAGATGAGGAACAGTTCATCTAGAGTAGCGATAGTTTCTCTAGGCAGATGAGGAACAGTTCATCTAGAGTAGAGAGAGTTCCTCCAGGCAGATGAGGAACAGTTCATATTGAGTAGAGATAATTCCTTCAGGCAGATGAGAAACAGTTCATCTAGTGCAGAGAGAGTTCCTCTAGGCAGATGAGGAACAGTTCATATCGAGTAGAGATACAGTAGTTCCTCCAGGCAGATGAGGAACAGTTCATCTAGTGTAGAGAGAGTTCTTCCAGGCACATGAGAGCAGTTCATCTAGTGTAGAGAGAGTTCCTCCAGGCAGACGAGGAACATCCAGGTCCTACAGGTCGGGGTCATGAGATGGTGGTCTACTGTGGCGAAACAGACGCAAAAAAGGCTAAGAAACAGCACTTTTACTTCATGAACGTGCAGCTCATGGGCCTAAAAGAACGCAACCCACGACTGTCAACATTAAACATCTCCTTCGCTGACGGCCTTTTAAATGCCTCCATTCTCAGTCATTGGTTCAAACGCATTCACCATATTATCACATCCCCCTCCAGAGGACAAGCACGGCCTCTTTGCACTAGTTTTAGCGCCGTGAAGGAGAAAAAGCCCGACCTGGAACCGCCCCCTGGTCAAAGCGCTAACTCCAGGGGCAAAACACGACCCCTCCAGATGGATCTACACACAGTTTTTTAGAATTAAAAGATGATACATTACATTTACCTGAAAAAGAAAAGAAAGAAGTTGTTTACTTGTTTTGTATTCCTAACCGTTTGACCTGGTATTTTTAATTTGTGGTGAAATGCATAATGTATTCAGAGTGAGAGTGTGCAGAGAGGATATTTGCATCCACAGTGCTGCCTCGTACAAAAGACCGTGTTCTCTATTGCAGCGGGAGAGGAAACAGCCCGGGGATTAAAGCTCGAGGAGAAGATTCAAGAAGTGCAGAGTTCAGCTTTATACAGAAAAAAGACGTATTATTATTATCTTTGGAGAGACGAGAGGGAAAGAGGGAGAAGAAAGGACCGGACTACAAAACCATAACCTGCATAAAAGACGACTGGAGAGTCTCAAGTCCACGTCCAGTCTTCAAGCGTTTAAACTAAATTACCAAATAAATAGATCAGTAACTAAACAATTACTGAGATAAACGTCAACTATTTTAGCAATCGAATAATCACTATCTGGATTATACACAGACCCCAGAACCATGTGCAGAAAGAGAAGGTTTCATGGCTAAGACTGAGAAAGAATTACTCTAAAATGTGAATATTTAGAGTTTTTTGATAAGAAAAAAAAAATTACAGTATGTTCTAAATTTACGTCACTTTAGCAAGAACTTTAATTCACTTCATCTGCGGCAAATTGAGTAAAAATTGACATTCAAGAGCCTTTCATGATCTAAACAAATAGTGAATAATTGAAAGAATAATTGCTAGACCAAACTATTAGCAAAAGAATCGATGGTTGCAGCTGTAAAACAGAGCTTGTATTTTACAATTTATATGCAAAAAATAAAACAGTGGGGAGCGACATGTTCCAGGTTCCATAAAATTAAGCAGTGAAAGTAAATGTAACGATCAACTGTAAAGTGTGTTTTATTGAGGGGAAGCATTAAGTCGAGTCCCGAGTCTTAGTCCATTTTATCTGAGTTTGGACAAGTTTTATTTCAATGCTTCCCTTCAGTTCACTGAAGTATTTAAGGCTTTGATTAATTGAGGATGTTTTCATGTTTTTAAGATTCTGTTTGGCACCAACTTGAAGCTCAGGTCAGTGCCTGGGTGTGATCAGCGAGGCTGACGACTGATTGGCAGCCACACCTTTGTCAGTCCCAGGGCAGCTGTGGCTAGTGCTACAGTCTCTGTTCACCTGCTGTGAACCTGTACTGCCTCTGCAGCTATCAATCATAGAACTATAATAAAACCTGGAAGATGAATCCAAAATGGCACCCTGTTTATCCCTATGGAGTGTGCTCATTGGCGCATGACCCCAAAAAAGTTTCTTACTTCCGCATTTACTTCCTGATACGGAGGCTGACATCTTTGTTTTAGGGTGCCATGTGACGACATTTTAGAAATGGTAGAAAATAACATTTCCTTCATTTTTATTTAAATACCGATAATAATTCAGTACTGTCTACAATTATAATGTGCAATCATAGAAAAAGGCTGGTTCCAAGAGGCTGCAGTACCTCGCACAGCCACTAATCTGGGACACGGACAGAGGGGGCGTACCTTATCCAGTTCTTTTAATACATCCATGCAATCAATGAACTGTAACCTGGGATTTACGCCAGAGCTGCAGCAGCACATAACGCAGGCAAACGCTGGATACGCACGCATTTTTAGAAACGTCAATCTACACAAAAGACGTAAAAGCTGCTCCAGCAGCACGTCTAAACGAAGTTTAAACACCAAACTGTTTTATATCGTTTACTTTTTACTTGAAAGTTTTAGCCATTTCACGTTGTGCTTTCTCCTCTTGAGTTGTTCTTGTTAAAGTGAGGTTTGACGTGTTAAACATGTTATATTTCTCCAATTGGACGATAAACTGGTCCTAGTCCACCATGAATCAATCCCCTGAGTCCTGGATGCGATGCTCCTTGTTTTCGTGACTCACGTGTTTAAAGAGAACGCATTTTGAAACTGCATCAGAAGTTTATTTTGACAGTAAGGGCCTTTTTCACTCTTTTTGTGCCGTTACTGCTTTGGGAGATTCATTTAGACCTAAACGATGAGGGGCAATGTCCATGTGAATCAAAAAAAATAAAATAAAAAAAACCTTGTGCATGAGTCACTACTGTACATAAACTGCTCATTATTATTTCCAACAGGAACTGGAACACAGGAAATGTACAAATCTACTTTGGTTTACTGTAATAAAACTTGGAATGTGTTGCAGTTTGACAACACAAGCTCCATAGGATGTGCACGGTCAAGAATTTAGTAATGTCAAAATCCCAGGGGCCACAACTCTCAAACCTGTCGCATTTATTTATTCCCAGAAAACCCTACTAATCATCTCCCGCTGTTTGGCCTATTTTCAACGGGCGGCGTGGGTCGAGGGGCAGTTTAGAGCCGTCAAATGGTCCAGATTAAGAAGAAGCCTCTGCAGCGGTAATCTGTGTGGCGTGTGGCCAAATTGGACTTTCCTCTTTTCGCTCCTGAACGCAGCACAATCTGAAACAGGAAGCAGAAACATAACAACCGTGACCCGACCTGATAGAAATTTAGAGTTGGAAGAAGTTCAGACCTTTAATCGTGTGGGTTGTGTTCACACTTTTGCGGCTTTGGTCCTGGTTTGATGCCAGTTTAGTCCTGATTGGTTTGGTTCTGATTTAGTCCTGGTTTTGCGGAAGTGTAAACACAGACGTAGCAGCGAAAATGCCCACTCCTTTTGGGCACCAACTTTATTTTTATGTTTAAGATAAGTATCAAGAAGCCTAAATGACTTAGACCAGGCATGTCCAAACTAAGGCCCGGGGGCCAAAAGCAGCCCGCAGACCAATTTTTCTTGGCCCTCAAGCTTCCTGGTGATTTGGCCCACATTGTCCTAAGACATACTTTTTATGGCAAATTTCAGATTTTCTACTATTATAACCTAAATAACTAACATTTTGGAGTAAGACAGACCTGATATTAAGGCACTGAGACTGAATTTAGGTGTGGTGGCACTTTAAAAATCAGATTAATGCAACTTTTTTGAACATTTCACGATTTAATTGTGGCCCTCCGCTTGGTCTAAATTTCAGTATGTGGCCCTCAATGGAAAAAGTTTGGACACCCCTGACTTAGACAAACAAAAAACTAGAAAAATATGTAGGTTATTCATGACAGGTTAGAAAACGTATGGAGTATATTTCATTATGGGTTTCAGCCGAGGACTTTTCCACACTCAAAATATTTAATATTTTGTTTTAAATATTTGCAAATTTTTCATCATTCTGAAACCCATAAATAAAGATAGATGTGGCACACGGATGTTGCTAGCTATTTATGCCAGATACCCTTCCACCAGCCACATACTTTGACTGAAAATATGCCAGAGGAAGAACTCTTCGAAGGTTTGTACCAAAAATCTTCTTGTTGGTTGTTGGCTGTTAAATTAAAGATGCACTTATTCAATATTGTGTGTTTTTTTGACATATTTTTCCAATAAAAATGTCTATGTTCTAAATTCTAGGTGAAGCAATAGCCTCTCAATAGTGCCAAGAAGTTAACGGACCCCCACCTGAAAAGTCCAAGTCCACCTTTAAGTTTGTGGATGTCACTGCACTGCACAAAAGACGATATCGTCACAGAAGGCACTCAAATTCAGGTTCACAGTCAGCTGTCCGCCTCCCCCTTGAACCTTAAAGACAAGAAAAGGAAGGAGGCAACTTTTGTGGGAAAAAGAGAGACAGCAGAAATTGTGGGTTGAGGTAAAACATGACTTCTATTGACTGTTTCATACTCACACCTTTTGTTTATTTAATTATCTCCATTAGTCTCTACAGCAGCAGAGACTATTCATCCTGGGGTCCAATTTACAAAGGCAACTATTAAGAATCAAAAAACAGAACACTAAAGTTTAGGTTCAATCATAAAGTATTACGGTGAAACACATGCAAGTCAATGAGGATACCTAAAACATTTAGTATGATTACATTTTCCAACAGTGATTTCTTTCAGCTTTTAAAAACACAATTGTTGTTTATTATCATCAATTTTTGCAGCAGCACATTCCAGTGAGAAACGGCTAGTTCTAGGTTTAGACAGAGTGAAAGTGTCTGAGGCTCGTCTTATATTAAACCCGTGTCTGTTACAGGTGGGCAGTAAATGTGAAAACAGGCTCAAGGGTTTGTGTGTTGTCCAGACTTAATGCAAAGAAATTGCAAGACAGTCTTTGACTTTCAATCTCCTATGCACATCGTTATTGTTAAAGACTTTAATTTCTTCTCTCAGACCAGTGTTTGTTTGTTGTTGTACGCTGAAACGCAGTCATCTTCAGAAGGACCACATGATGTTGCTGTGACGTGTCTTACGAGCTGATTTTACAGCCTTTGGGGCGGCCTTCTTTCTGGGACAGGAGGGCCAGCAGCGCTCTGTATGAGACAGCAAGAATGCCCCCTCGTCTCGTCTACTGCCTCTTTTATCCAACGATGGTGCTTGCTGTCCTCTATTCCAGTGTTTCCCAATCTTTTTTGTCTCAAGTACCCCCTAAAGTTTGTTTCACCCTCAGAGTACCCCTGAACTTGGGTTTCAGGCAAATAAATGGGTTTATTAAAATATAATCAATCAATACTATTATAGCTTTGTTTTATTTATAGTATTTATGGTCCAAAGTACACCACAAATGAGCAAAATGTACAACTATTGACACTTTTTTGTTCAGATAAAAGTAGAGTTCATCTTCATTTAAAACCTGAAACCATTCCCCTGCTAATTACTCACGTACCCCTTGGGGTCCCCGTACCCCTGGTTGGGAAACACTGCTCTATTCCAATAACTTTAGCTCCATGCAGTCCATACCACGGTTTTCCTCACATCTTTGTCAAATGAAAAATTAAAAGTGACCCTAACAAGCCATGTAAACAAAAGCAGGGCAGTTTCAGCTTTAGGGCATCTGTTTAAATTGTAGTTTCTTAGGTCAGCTCCATCGATTTGAAAATGACTCCTGGATACAAGTTCTAACCTCTTGATTCCAAAAAAACAACAACCTTTGTCTACAGTGGATCTTCCTGGACGAATACGGCATTACACCAACTCTTTCAAAACAGCCCTTACATCATCAGTCCCGTTTGGCAAAAAATAAAGTCAAATTGCAAAAAGTTAACTCTTCAAATGAGGTCCAACGAACAACTTTCATGTTCTTCGAGTGCAGTTTGATGGGCAGTGTGCAAAAAGCAGCGCTGCATTTTTCTGACAAGAGGAGGAGGAGGCCCGGGCGAAAAACACGACACCACAAAGAGCGCACACTTCCTCCATCACCAGCCGCTTTCTCTCGCGCCTCTCCTCCTCTGCCCCCCACCGACACTTCTGCCAAGTTGACAGTTCCAAGCTCCGTGGAGAATGCGTCGCGCTCGCATTACAATCGCGCGGGACAGATTCCATTAGCGCTATCTGAAATTGAGCGCGGGGAGTCGAGAGGCGAGCGCGCGGCCCTTATCAGCAACGTCACTATAATCCGGCGAACGTAAGGAGCGGGAGAAACGCCGAGGAGAGGGGGGAGAGGGAAGCCGGAGAGGGGAAGTTTAAAGGAAGGAAAAATGTGACAAATAAAGACGTATTCGGTTCATGCGTGTTTCATGTGGAGAGTGTTTGTGCGGCGAGTGGAAGCAGTGGCGGCTTTACCATCAGGAGATGGGCCGCAATTGCGTTGGGCCCCCAATCAGAAGGGGCCCCCGTAAGCATGTTTTAGACCATGTTTGCTCTTCTTCGGGAGCAAAGGTCATCCATGTCTGGCTTCACATATGGTGTGGCCTTACAGGTGTCGTCCTCAGACATCCCAATATTTCCTTAAAGTTCCCCACACCCATCCACGTCCAACTACTGCAAGCAAGGGCCTCCTGATTTATGTGTTGATTTATGTGTCTTTGTACTGTAATGTTCGTAGAAACCTAAGTTCTGTACTCATTATGCACGCCTACTTTTTACCTAATTTACATGAAGGTATATCTGGCCTGTTCCTTTGTTCAACCTTTGTGAGGAGCGACTGAAGGACCGTGAGTCACCCTGATCGATCAGTAAAGGCCTTTTATAACTTCTACCTGAGTCCTGGTCCTTTGTACTGCACGTCACCTAATTACAGCCCCCATTAAGATGCCCTTCTGGATCATCATCGACGCAAGGCTCTGAAACAGTTGCTATTCTCTCAATCTCATAATAAAGTGGTGCAGTGTACTTTTAAACAGGAAAAAGACCAACAAAATAGTGTGGGATTGATTGGGAAATGTATTAATTCTGCCCAAGTCACTGCCTAATAAAGCTAAATAGTAAATAAAGTATAACATTTTAAAATTACAAATGGAAACCGAGCATTCAACTCAGCTGGAACATGTGTTAAAATGCAACAACATGTGGGAAATATGGTCAGAGTTGTTAAATATTCCTCTGAACCTCCAAACTCCCCTCTGTTTAAACCTGTTTAGAACATATGAGCTATTGTATATGTGAATTTGAATTTTCCAATAGTTCACAAATGAACCTGTTTAACCACCACATGTAAAAAAACCAAAACAACAAAAAACAAATTTCAAGAACAATTGAAGAGAAACAACCTAAAAATGTATAGAAAATCACACTTACGGGTCTTTGGTAAGTTTTGCCCCTGATTGGATGTAGTGACATTTACCCAGAAACAACAAATACTAACACGTTTTATTGTACAATTCTCATTCGCAGCTGTATAAAGATTAACCGATTAATCAAAAATCGTGATTAGATATAGATCCTTGGTTCCCAGCCTTTTTCTTCGAGCAAATCTCAAGTGCATGACAACAGAACTACTCAAAATACACTTTAAAGTCTATATGAAGGTTCTCATGTTTTTCAAATTCTGACTTTGTTTGGTGGGAGGGCACCTGTGGTAAGTATTTATCATAGTTTTACATCTGTGAAGTTGCAGTTTGTGAAGAAAATTTGAAAAATAAAATGACAGAAAGTAGTGCTGGGTTCTAAAATGGAATCCCTCTGTGATGTCATCAAAAAGCGACGGACAGCTGAAAATAAAGAGGCAGTTAACATTCAACTGAAACGTTTTTCTGACAGTTTAAACAGTCATTCAACAAAATAAAGTTGTTATCAGGTGTTATTATTTGTCAAATCATAACTATTGTGTGATTTATGTGGATTTTGGCCCTTGTTTTCAAAAGGGTTGTAGAATTACCTCTAACTATGTCATATTTGCTGCCCAAAGTAACATAAACATACGTAAACATTACGAAAACTGTCAAACTGTGGGCAAAATGTTGAGTAAAACCTTAAATATAATCATGTTCACCACGTTTAAGTGAAATGTGACGTCTAACCTGTCATAGTAACACAATGACATGGGAACGCCATCATAACATGGTTAGAAGCTCATAAAGTACTTTTTTTGCATTCAGTATCTCCTTTAAATTCAATCTACACCAACTAAAGTAAACATTTGGGTGTTCAGTGCTTGGTTGACTTTAAAGTGCTCTAAATAAAGTAAAGTTGGATTGGATAAAGATGTAATGGATGGATGTAAAGAGCGTTTAAATCATCTGCTTATTTACTTGCATTACATCATAGTTCAGAAAGTCTGATTTCAGAAATTGTTGGAACGGTAATTCAGGTTCAATTCAACGTCTTCCTTATGTTCCTTCGTCTGGTTCTATAAAAAGACTGTCTCTAAATTCAGTGAAGACTAAAGAGCACATCAGCCCTGCCACAGTCGAAACTCTGTACACGATGAAAGGAGCAGAACGAGCGCCGAGGACATGATGCAACGGCAGGAAAACTGCTCCTGTGTCAGAAAAGAGAGGCCCTGAGCTGCTGAGTGTCACCTACTTCAGTGTTAAATCTACCTCAGTTCAATACACGTGATACACACCGATGGCATCAAACGCAGGCGTGCCCCAGGGATGTGTTTTGTCTCCCTTAGTTTTTATTTTGTTCAGAGACAAGTTCAAATCAAATCAAATCAAATCAAACTTTATTTATATTGCGCTTTTCATACATATAATGTAACAAAAAGTGCTTTACAGTGCATTAAAAACATTCCGACATGCCGTTTCCCTCCCAACCTCCCCCACAGCCACCCAGCCCACTCAACCAACCCCCCCCCCATAGACACTCACATATACAAACCTGTACATTCACGCACACACACACTCGCACACACACGCACACACGCACACACACACACGATCTAAGAGACATGAGGCTGAGTACAGATGCACCAGTTGAGGAAGCACCATCAGAGGAGCCGTCTGCACCTGGAGCAGAGTCGGCCACAGCCACAGGACACAGACTCAGAACCCCGAGGAGAGATGAGGCACGCACCAAACCTCCACCAGGGGCCCATGAGTCAGGGCCCCACAGCCACAGACGACCGCCGCTCCCGGTACAGGGGGCCCCTCAGAGGAAACACTGGAGAGTCTAAAAAGGATAAAAGAATAGAAAAATATTAAGAAATAAGTCAATAATTGGGTTGAAATAGAGTAAAACTAAATAAATAATAAATAAATACAACTAAAATGGTAAGCCTAAAATAAATAAACACAATAAATAGGGTAAATAAATATATTAAATTAACCAATTAACTAAATATTAGTCAAAAGATAAACTAAAAAGGTGGGTCTTGTGCCTGCTCTTAAAAACCTGAACGTTCTCTGATGACACTGCTCTTCCGGTAGTAGTTAGTGTATTTTATTATAGTAACACATTTTGAGACGTTTGTGAAAATCTTCTGGTACTTTTTGTAACTGTAACTTGTAACTGTCTATTGTTTCATTAATAAAAGCCAGTAGTTAAACAAGAAGTCTTTAAATTTGTGCGTTATTGTTTGGTGTATGTTGAAACCATAGGGTGTATATTCTAAAGTGAATGAAAAAATAACAATAACAACCGAATTTGCTGGGATAAAGAAATCATATACAAAATTTTGTTTTAGGGGCCCAAAAAGAAGGTTTGTACCTGGGGCCCAGAATTTGGTGCTACGCCCCTGTGGGACCTGGCAGTTATAAGAACTCAAGCCTCAAATGCTCTCAAACACGAATGAATCAATCAGAATAAAACTCTGACGAAGATAATGATGAGGGGACAATGTGCTAGAAGTTCACAAAAATCACATTTAAAGGTCCCATATTCTGCTATTTTGCCCTTTACACAGTCTATTCTAAGGGCTTTGTTGATAAATTTTTGCGTTGTGCAATATCCATAACATAACAGTTTCCAAAAAACACCCATTTCTTGGACTGGCCCCCCTCCTTGCAAAAGCAAACGGCTCACTCTGAGATCTGACCCCCCCCGAACAGAGAGCAGGCTGCCTCCCCCGCCCAACCCGCGAGCCTCCCCCGCCCAACTCGTGCCGAAGCCTAGAGCGGAGATAGTGCATGCGCCGTGTGCTCCGGTAAACAGCGATACACAAACACAGGAATAAACCTTTTCTCCGTCCTGACGGTGCGTCGTGCTGAGTCCTACGTCCTGGATCTGACCTGGAGTTTGACGTGCTCCAGGGCCTCGACGACGGACGTTGCCGTTTGGTAAATAATAAGCTAACTCTTCTATCTGTCGTATCCATCGTGTAATTACTGTGTAGCATTAGCATTAGCTGTTTTTATTCTGCGGCTGCGCGCTTCCTGGAGGCGTGGCTTAAACACCGCGTCATCCTGGTGAAGCGCGTCATCTTAGTGAGGAGCCCCCGTCTGCTGCTCAGCCGAGGGGGACGGAAAAGACAGTTCTCTAGAGAAAGCATGAGGGAATCAATCAAAAAACCACTTTGGGCACAACATACGAGGCACAAATAGCACTGTAGGAAGGTTAAAACCTCTGAAAAGTCGATTTTGCATGTTATGGGACCTTTAACTATTGTTTACTAGGGCTGCAACTAACAATTATTTTGGTAATTGATTAGTCTAGTAATTATTCTTCTGATTATTCGATTGGTTAAGAATGCAAAAGGCCAGTGAATATGAGATTTTTACTCAATTTTACCCAGATAAAGCTGAAGTCAAGTTTTGGTGGAGAATATTTACAGACAAACAGGTATTTTCATCAAAAACACTAAAATTTACACGTTTCCCGTGTCATTTTGGCATGATTCCTGCTCATCAAACTCAGCTCATGCATGTTTTGGAGTCTGTATATGCACCAGTTAAAGTGCATATGACGGGTTTGTATGATTTTCAAATTTTGTATCTTAATTCAGTGTATTAATACCTCTTGTAAATTTAATTGTATTTTTACACCAATCAGGTCGCTATTTGCGGAGAAAAGTTGAATAATCTGTTGAAAATTAGAGGAAGTAAACAACTCGATGACATCACACTGGGGAGACAAAGATTAAGCATCATTTAAACAAAATAAACTACATTTTTTTGACCCTTTAAACATTGATTCAACAAAATAAAGGTGTTCACATGTGTTTCTCTGTGTCAAATGAACATAAGCCGTGACATGAGATCCGTTTTGTCCCAGTGTACAGTGTGGTTGCTATGGTAATTTCACAGTGTGACGTCATACTTTACAACCAGGAAGTAAAAATAAAAACCTAATAAAATAGCTAAGCTGGAGTTAAGATTTTAGAAGAAAGTCAAATATATTCTAAACTGCATTTTAGTTAAATGAGTAGTTCAACCTGTCAGAGGGACTTTAATGATTATTTGATTTGACTTAAAGTGCGTATGACAGGTTTTTGTGATTTTCTAATTCTTACTTATTTGGTGTATTGATACCAGTTTTCAAATTTTCGTTTTACGCCAATCAAGCAGCCATTTGTGGAGAAAAGTTGAAAAATATGTGGAAAATTGTAGGAAGTAAACAAACTGATGACATCACACCAGGGAGACAAAGGTCATGCATAATTTACACAAAATAAACTACTTTTTGTGAGCCTTTACACATTGATTCAACAAAATAAAGGTGTTCGCATGTATCCTTATTTGTAAAAAAAAAACCCAAAAAAACCAAAACAGTTTTGGCCCAGTGCACAGTGGGGTTGCTATGGTAATTTCCCAGTGTGACGTCATACTTTACAACCAGGAAGTGAACAAAACACCTAAAAAATAGCTAAACCGTGATAAATTTGTAAAGCATTTTAACAACATTTTAAATATATTTACCTTGACTGCATTTTTGTCAAACGAGTCGTCCAACCTGTCAGTGGCACTTTAATTAGCTATAATCAATTAATTGCGATTAACTTGTTGCTGCCCTGCTATTTACTAATTATCACTGTGTTTCTTGTGTATTTTTATATACACGTAAAGCATACTGAGTTACAGTTTTGTCTAAAATGTGCTCTATAATGCCTTATCATTATAAATACATTACACACACACACACACACACACACACACACACACACACACACACACACACACGCATATATACATTAAAGTGCGTATGACAGGTTTTTATGGTTTTCTAATTTTGACTTTATTTGGTGTATTAATACCTGTTGTAAATATAAATTCTAGTTTTACACCAATCAAGCAGGTATTTGTGGAGAAAAGTTGAAAAGTATGTTGAAAGTTGCCGGAAGTAAACAGACAGATGACATCACACTGGGGAGACAAAGGTTATGCACAATTTACAAAAAAAGAAACAACTTTTTTTGACCCTTTAAACATTGATTCAACAAAATATAGGTGTTCACGTGTATTCTTATTTGTAAAAAAAAAAAAAAATCAGTGACATTAGATGAGTTTTGACCCAGTGCACAGTGTGGTTGCTATGGTAATTTCCTATTGTGAAGTCATAATTTACAACCAGGAAGTAAAAAAGATTTTTTTTTTTTTTTTAAATACCGTGATAAAATTAACTAAATTTGAAATATATTTATCTTCAATGCATTTTTGCCAAATGAATCAGAGGCACTTTAATTAGTTGACAACTATTTCTATAATCGATTATAATTGCGATTAACTTGTTGCTACCCTGCTATTTACTAATTATCACGGTGTTTCTTGTGTATTTTTATATACACGTAAAGCATATTGAGTTACAGTTTTGTCTAAAATGTGCTCTATAATGCCTTATCATTATAAATACATTACACACACACATATATACATTAATATTACTGCCTTTAAACGACTGCTATACCTCCCCTGTTTTCACATCTTTATTCCTCGCCTCTTTCATTCAAACAGTGCGGTTCATACTGGTTCCTATACGTACAGTTCCCTCTCACGCGGGCCCCTGGTGCGCCCCCCTCTCCCGGTCCCTATAGCTATTAACCTCTCCACACAAATCCGGAGCGTGTATTAGCGTCTGGTGCGGCGGCGAGGGTTAAGCCGCGTGTAGTGTTGGATATTTCACACAACACTGGTGCGTTTGAATGGGGCGGCGTCACTTTGAAGTCCCGGCGCTCTCCCTCGTCACCCGCGCTCATTCGTGCGCCCCCCTCTGCGCCCCGTGATAAGGTGGAATGGAGAAATGTGTTTAAAAGGAACGACTCCCTCACCTCCGCGGCTGAAGCTCCATCCGACCGCGAACAATGTCTGACTGAGCGGAAATTATCCACGATATTCGTCAGGATTTTAATACGGATTGAGTTGTTTTGATTTGTTGATTTGTGACACTGAGATTACTGGAGTTGATTAGAAATTAAAACTGGTTGCAGTGAATGGACAATGATAACAGTAATAAGTGTATATGTTTGCAACTGTTTAAACCAGGCATGTCCAAACTCAGGCCCGGGGGCAAAATGCAGCCCTCAGACCAATTTTTCTTGGCCCTTAGGCTTCCTGGTGAATTGGCCCACATTGTCCTGATAAGTACTATTTACAGCACATTTTAGATTTTCTACAATTCCAACCTAAATAACTAACATTTTCGTGCAGTACAGACCTGATATTAAGGCACTGAGACTGAATGTAGATGTGGTGGCGCTTAAAACATCAGATAAATGCAGCTTTTTTTAACGTTTCGCGATTGATTTGTGGCCCTCCGCTTGGTCTATATTTCAATATGTGGCCCTCGGTGGAAAAAGTCAGACATCCCTGGTTTAAATGTTTGCGTTTTGGTGTTTTAGTTTTTGCTTTTCAGCTTTCATCAATGTTTTATTTTGTGTTTTGTTCTACATTGTGTTGTTTATTTCCATTTGTTTTAGTTCGTCGATGTAAACCCTCATTCGTCCAGGTGTGGTCCATCGTAGAAAGGGGTTCAGAGGTTGTCATCCGGACGCCGTTTAAAGATCGAGACGTTTCGACTTTTATCCAAAAGTTTAGCCAAAATTTATGACAGCCTCCTAACACCTTGGTCCAGATCAATAGACCAGTCAAATGCTAATGAGGTCATCAGCAGTGAGGAGGGAGCAACAGCCAACTATCAATAGAACAATAGACCTTAGTCACAGGTGAAACTAGGTGAGGCCTACTATTAATCAAACAAAATAGACCAATTAATCAAGTCCCAGGTGACAAACAAACAATTTTCTAACAAAGACAGGTATTCAGTGACTCCTCCCTGGGGGCAGGACTCCCACTACTTAGAGTAGCATATAAGCCCAAGTTCCCATACCATTTGTTTTAGTTGTTTTGTGAAAATATATTTAAATTAACCAGAGAGATTGTAACTGGTTCCAAAGTAGTTTCAAAGCAAAATTAATTGTGTGGATTTAAAGGACAAATATCATGCAAAAGTGACTTTGTTGTTGAGCTTTTAACCATGTTCTAACATTGTTCCGTCATCAAAAACACAGTAGAAGTAGAGTAGAAGTTAGTTTGATTCACGTTTGCTTGATGTACATTTGTAAATCCTCTCTCTCCAGCTCTCTGTTCTTCGTCCTTCCATGTGTAACGTAGATGATGCTGTCGTCAGAATCTTTTGCTGTTTCAAGTCCTTAAATCATGGCCAGACCACTGAACATTTCTTCCGTCTAATCACGATAAGTACAGCTTCGTCAGATCCACTTTTTACTGCAATGCATTGTGGGTATGTATTTACATGTGTGTCATTGCCTCTGAAGCCAGTAGATGGAGCCACAGCTAAGTCAAAATGGCATTTCCACCGCAGAGATAAAGTTTATTCTTTTCTTTTTCTCTTTTTCTTTGTAAAAGCATTTTATTTTTTGTTCTAAAACATGTCAAACTGAAGACACTCAAGGGCAGGTTTAAAGGCCAATAACAAGATGAAAAATGCCTAATATTTTACCTTTAAAAAAATCTATTAATGAGTTGAAAGGACAGAATGAACGTTGGGTAGGTACATTTACTTAAGCTCGCTGTACTTTATTAGAATTGGACTTTTCTGTTGCATGTTTAGCAGATTATTTTTCTTATTTCAAGAACATTTTCAACACTCAAGAATTCCAGTGTCAATTAGAATATATTTTGAATCAGGTTTAATAATTTTGGTCCATTAAGCAAGAACATTAATCAATGAATCATGATTAATAATCTGAATTGGGTTATTATAATGATCCACGATTGCTGCATTCCACTTTAAAGGAAGCATATTATGCAAAAAATATTATTATTATTATTATTTCAAGCTTTTAGCCATGTTATTTCATAGTTTCCTCATCAAAAACATACCGGGCGTAGTGCTTGGCTTCATTCTCGTTTGTTTCATTTATCCTGCTAATGAGGTTGTCTTCTCTGAGCCTCACAAAGTCGCTCAGTTTCAAATATCTCAGTTATGTGACTTCAAAGGCAAAGATCTGGAGGTTTCCACACAAACAGTTCGCTCTGAAGAAGGAGCGGGCATCAACTGTGAGACACAAACAGAGAAAACAACAAAAACAAAGCAATAAGAAACACAATATCGCAACAGAAAGGTACAGTATGTTTAGTCCAGAGCTCCATTAAGTGTCTTTATGGCAGAGACGATGAAATGTTTTTGACTCTTACAGACTGAGGGTGAACAGGTGACGGTCAGGGGGCATTCTGGAGGCTGGCTTTTGTTTTTCTCCACCAAATCCTAATGAATCCTGAATAGTCCGACCTTCAGAGAAAGCAGGGCTGTAATCCTTCAGTCGTTTAGTCGATTAACTGGTTAATGGTGTCTTAGTCGACCAAGATTTTTATGAGTTGACCAATGATTTTATTCGCACTCAACAAATGTATGAAGCAAAAACAGCAAAAACGAGAAGCTTTGGAGTGAGTTGGTTTAAGATTTTGGAGTAAATCTGTCTCTCTAACACAAAAATACACTGTTTACTTGTACTTTTCTGTATAAATTGTTGTTTTTGTATGAACTCCTGTGCAGTTTCAGTCTTTTGAGTGCAGTTTGGTTCAGATACACAGAGATACTTCATAGTTTTGATGTATATTTGCCACGCCCCCTTTTAGTCGACTATTTTTTACCACAATAATACACTAAATTAAATAAATGCAATATTTATCTAACTCTATTGTATTTCAATCTATTTTCAGGGAATATATGGACATTTGTGTCAGGAAACATAACAGATCTAAACCAGGACTAAACCAGGACTGAACCAGGAGTAAACCAGCTCTAAACCAGGACTAAAGAAGGACTAAACCCTCTCTAAACAGGTCTAAATCAGGACTAAACTAAACCAGGACTAAACCAGGTCTAACCCAAATCTAAACCAGGTCTACACCAGAACTAAACCAGGTCCAACCCAGGTTAAAACCAGGTCTAAATCAGGTGTAAACCAGGACTAAAACGCTCTAAACCAGAACTAAACCAACCAGCTAAATTAAATAAATGCAAGATTGATCTAAGTCTATTGTATTTCAATCTATTTTCAGGCAATATGTGGACATTTGAGTCAGGAAACATAGAGAAAGCATTCAGAAATATCTTGAAAAAGTAAGTAAACTTGTAAATAAAGAGATCTGAAAGAAACTGTATTGAAGATTTGGATTTGAAATTCCATAAACTTGACCAACGTCTCCAGATACAAGACACACATCTTGTATCGACGGGGCGGGTTTTTAGTCGACCAAGAATTTCTTCAGTCGACTACAGCCCTGAGAGAAAGTAATGTGTGCTTTTTGATACATAAACTATAATAACGACCTGAAACACGAGAAGCCAAAGTAAAAGTGCTCGAGTGTGTTAAAAGGCCAATAACAACAATAATGCGTGTCCTTTAGAGAGAAATATGAACATTTTCTGTTATCAAACATAACTCCCCGCCCCCCTCTCTCTCTGGAACATGAGGAGGTCTCGTCTTCATTAGTGTCATTTAAAGGGAATTAAAGCAGTTCCTCCTCAGGCTCTGATTGGTCACACTGAGCGGCGCTACGGCAACAGCACAGACGAGAAAAGACGACTCTGCCCTATTTATTTCACCGCCGCAACAGCAACTTTAACATCTGCAATTTGATGCATCCAGAGTCTTCTGCGCATCACAACGAGTACGATTGTCTTATAGAAACGTGGGTAGGTTTGAAACTAGATTTTACATTTCTAGTTACAAATAAACTGTGATCCTTGTCCGTAATCCCATTTGTTTATTTCAGTGTTCAGTGTTCGTGTAATCCAGGGCTATTCAACTTTATTTTACCGAGGGACAGATTTTTTGGATGGTTTGGTCCCCGAGGCCAGAAACGGTTTTGGAATACAAAAAAAAAAAAGTAATAAAGGCTTTAACAGCAACTGAACCAGGACTAATCCAGATCTAAACCAGGACTAAACCAGGTCTAAACAAGGACTAAATAAGGACTAAACCAGGTCTAAACCAGGACTAAATCAGGACTAAACCAGGAGTAAACCAGGTCTAAACAAGGACTAAATAAGGACTAAACCAGGTCTAAACCAGGACTAAACCAGGTCTAAACCAGGACTAAACATTGTCTAAACAAGGACTAAACCAGGTCTAAACAAGGACTAAACCAGGTCTAAACCAGGACTAAACCAGGTCTAAACCAGGACTAAACATTGTCTAAACAAGGACTAAACCAGGTCTAAACAAGGACTAAACCAGGTCTAAACCAGGACTAAACCAGGTCTAAACCAGGACTAAACATTGTCTAAACAAGGACTAAACCAGGTCTAAACAAGGACTAAACCAGGAGTAAACCAGGTCTAAACCAGGACTAAATAAGGACTAAACCAGGTCTAAACCAGGACTAAACCAGGACTAAATAAGGACTAAACCAGGTCTAAACCAGGACTAAACCAGGTCTAAACAAGGACTAAACCAGGTCTAAACCAGGACTAAACCAGGTCTAAACAAGGACTAAACCAGGAGTAAACCAGGTCTAAAACAGGACTAAATAAGGACTAAACCAGTTCTAAACAAGGACTAAACCAGGACTAAACCAGGAGTAAACCAGGTCTAAACCAGGACTAAATAAGGACTAAACCGGGTCTAAACAAGGACTAAATAAGGACTAAACCAGGTCTAAACAAGGACTAAATAAGGACTAAACCAGGTCTAAATCAGGACTAAACAGGTCTAAACCAGGACTAAACTAAACCAGGACTAAACCAGGTCTAAATCAGGTCTAAGCCAAGTCTAAACCAGGACTAAATAAGGACTAAACCAGGTCTAAACCAGGACTAAACCAGGACTAAATAAGGACTAAACCAGGTCTAAACCAGGACTAAACCAGGTCTAAACAAGGACTTAACCAGGTCTAAACCAGGACTAAACCAGGTCTAAACAAGGACTAAACCAGGAGTAAACCAGGTCTAAAACAGGACTAAATAAGGACTAAACCAGTTCTAAACCAGGACTAAACCAGGACTAAACCAGGAGTAAACCAGGTCTAAACCAGGACTAAATAAGGACTAAACCGGGTCTAAACCAGGACTAAATCAGGACTAAACCAGGTCTAAACCAGGACTAAAGAAGGACTAAACCAGGTCTAAATCAGGACTAAACAGGTCTAAACCAGGACTAAACTAAACCAGGACTAAACCAGGTCTAAATCAGGTCTAAGCCAAGTCTAAACCAGGTCTACACCAGAACTAAACCAGGTCCAACCCAGGTTAAAACCAGGTCTAAATCAGGATTGAAGAAGGACTAAACCAGGTCTAAACTGAATGGATTGAGGGCCGGGCCATAACCCTTGGAGGGCCTGATTTGGCCCCCGGGCCTTCAGTTGAACAGCTCTGTTTTAAGCAGCCATGTTTTCTCTGACATCACTGACCATACTTGTCCCTGATTGGCTGATCCACCTGTCAATCACGTTCACCTGAACACAAGGAGATAAAAGCGGTGTCCAATCTCAATCAGCACATTTTATAAACACATTCAGCTCATAATAAAAATATAACACCAACATTTATTTAGCTCTAAAAGTCAACAAAAACACATTATAAACAAATGCAACTCGACCTAATAAAATCAATCAACAGTAAAACAAACAAAAGTATACATTAGATGATTAAAATCAGCTGAACAATGAGAAAAAAAAATAAGAATATGACAGAAAAGACAACAAATGACGACTAACATCTTCAATTCATGAAATGTGTATTCTTGGCAGCCGAAATGTTAAATACATCTGATAGTTCCTCTCCTTTTCTCTTCTTGGTTTGGAGAGCGAAGGGAAGACCACCTGAAACTCTAAACACCTCTAACAGGATAACATAACCTCCTAAACTGCTTAAAATATTGAAACTTATTACAACTCCTAACCCTCTTTAACTTATTATACTCAGCTTAACTTTAGCGGCAGAAGACAATAGACTTGTGCCGAGGACAGCAGCTCGTGACGCCCTCAGATTGGTATTAATTGGATTGGTGGCCGGGGTTTTCTCTGGTGAAATAAAGAGGAGGAAACAGAAGAGAAGGCTTGGAGTAATTAAGCGTAATCTTAATTAAAGTTTGCCCGTGTTTGCGGTGGAGGACGAGCAGCGCAATAGCAACACAACACTGCGAAAAATAACATCTGTGAGTTCAAACGACACGATTTATGACATTTATTTAGGTTTGACCAGATTGGATTGCGAATTCTGGTATTTTTAACTTGTTTTGATGCAAATTACTTTATTTAGACACGGATACGCTTGAAATTTTAATGAAGACTTGATCATTTAGATAAATTTAGTCTGAATTAAAGGTACAGTGCGTGATTTGCTCGTCTCCATGGAGATGTCAGTGCTTTTAGGTCCAATATGATTGATATTGACCTTATTCTGCCCCGCCCACTTTTGCTGTTTTTTGCACTTTTGTTGTAAACACACTTTCGTTTGACGAGAACTCTGTTAAACGAACGAGGGAAAAGTCTTGCCGCTAAAATGTTACATAAAGTAGATTGATTTGTGTAAAATGTTTAATGAACACGAGCAACAACAAGTCAACAACGCACCGATTTCCTGGTCAGTCTGAAAACGTCTTTTTAGTCCATGTAGAACTTATTTTCTGTTGAGCTCGTCTGCTCCGTGTAAACTAATACAACAGAAACAAGACGACGGCTTTAAACTTCCGGAATAAGGTGAATACCAATTTGTCTTGCTACTATTTTAAAGCAGAACGCAGTAACTTTAGCCACAGAGCTCCCCCTGCAGGTCTCTTGTGAACTACATTCCCAGTAAAATGACGGCAAAAGCTTTTTTTTTTTCATTTTTCCCCTTCCTTTTTGTTAAGTTTAATCACATATAAAAACATTTAATGTCACCAAATATAAAAAAGAGAGCCAGTGTTTCTCAGGAGAGTTGTCTTTTAGAAAAGTTGCAGCTGGTTTTCCGCTCAGAGACAGCAGGGGGCGACAGCGGGGGCTTCAAACGCCTCGAAAATATATTTACTGCCAACACATGACTTATAAAGAGGTTTAATAAGGTAAAAATGTTACTTAGTTCTACTTTAAGATTGTATATAGTCCAGAAAGACCCTCACATTTTTGTTAAATTCTAGTAAAGTTCACAAATGTATCTTTCATTTTTGCAAACAATAACAATAACATGTATAATTTATGTGGGATTACAAAGATTTGTTGCATAATTTTGTAAACATGCAGCAATGTAGACTGGGATTAGTTACAGGTCAGATCTGTGGAGAGGTGATCCTGCTCACAATAAGCATGCAAGTTTGTATTTATTTTTTTACCACAACAACAATACCCTAAATTAAATAAATGCAAGATTGATCTAAGTCTATTGTATTTCAATCTATTTTCAGGCAATATGTGGACATTTGTGTCAGGAAACATAACAGGTCTAAACCAGGACTACATCAGGACTAAACCAGGAGTAAACCAGCTCTAAACAAGACTAAAGAAGGACTAAACCCTCTCTAAACAGGTCTAAACCAGGACTAAACTAAACCAGGACTAAACCAGCTCTAACCCAAGTCTAAACCAGGTCTACACCAGAACTAAACCAGGTCCAACCCAGGTTAAAACCAGGTATAAACCAGGTCAAAACCAGGTCTAAATCAGGTGTAAACCAGGACTAAAACTCTCTAAACCAGAACTAAAACAACCAGCTAAATTAAATAAATGCAAGATTGATCTAAGTCTATTGTATTTCAATCTATTTTCAGGCAATATGTGGACATTTGTGTCAGGAAACATATCGTGAAAGCATTCAGAAATATCTGGGAAAAGTAAGTAAACTTGTAAATAAACAGATCTGAAAGAAACTGTATTGAAGAGTTTGATTTGAAATTCCATAAACTTGACCAACGTCCCCAGATACAAGACACACATCAAATCAAATGTAGCTTTTGCGAGTAATAATTTGAATTTGAATGTTTATTTATTGTTAATTACATAAACATTGATCATGATGTCCACACTGTTTATGTTTATGTGGGACCAATCAGAAGGCAGAATGAGCCCCACGTGAGTCTGTAATCTGGGTTGCCAGTTCCCACGACTAAATCCAGCCGAAGCAAAGCACCAGCAGCCAATAATGGACGGGTGCAGTTTGTGAGGCACGCGGTTCCTTCAGGTTGTTTTGACGATTAATTAACGTTCACGTTCTGACTTCATTTAAGCTCGTGCAGATGTTTATTTCTTGCAGCTGCACGTGTCGAACAGCAGAGGGCGCTCTTCAAAGCAGATTCTCGTTGCTCCCATTGTGGCTCTCACGTTAATTAACCGGGATCAGAATGAACAAATCCCTCCTCAGAGACTTCAGCTGGTTTGGAGCTGCAGACTTTCCTGGTGCGACAGACGTTCTGTTTGGAATAACACGCTCTGCTCTGCACTTTTTCATTTTAGATCGACGCTGGACACATTTTAAGAAACAAAACTATGCAATTGACTCTGCACAAGGTGGCAGTTGGTCTGTTTATTTTTAAAATGGCTAGCTCAGTACTTCCTGTCTGATTCATTTCTCTGAGGTTTTTGTCCAGTCAATGTAACATGAATAAATCCTGACACGTTAAAGACTTGTGTGTTTATAAAGGGACATGTGTCTCAATGCTAACGCTAATGCATAACAATTTAAAGTAAACAACCCAACTAACGTTCTGTGCACAGAGTCAATTCCCCCAAGTGGACGATGTGGCTTTTTCCATATGGTCCACAGCCATTATTAGACTAATCGCCCCACAAGAGACATATTTAAAGAATAGTCTAAAAAAGTTAGGAAACCAAATATACAAAACATGCCAACTATAATTAGAACTGTAAATGTACACCCAAACTGTATTAAAAGTTTACATCCAGACATATTATTAGACGTATTATTGCATAAAGTTTCTTAAATGTTACAAAACATTTAAGAAACATTGGCAAGAGTGGCTGGTGAACACATTTACATGCACACACTAAAACCTGTCTATTTGGCCGCTCACTGTACATTTTTGTAAATATTGTATTATATTTTGTGTTAACAATGTCTGTTTTTGTCCGTTTTATTGCCATTTTGACGTCATGGCCGGGGGACTACAGATGAAAAATAGCCTCTTTGGCTAATTCTGGCTGTTTTACTCATGTTTTATTCATGTGTTTTATGAAATTACACTGTCCCCTTTTGGAAAAAATAAACTAAACTAAACTAAGTCTTGATTTCCAGTGTGCCGGGGACTCTAGAGCGCCTTGAGGTTTTGCAGGTTGTGCCTTGGAACAAAATGTCCAATTTGAGTGAATAGATTGACAAATGCAGATGTAAAACATTTATACAACCAATATTTATTTGACAAAAAAGTATTAAAAATGCATAATATTGTTGAATTAAGTATACTTAAAGTAATGTTGGTAACGCTTTAGATTAAGGTTCCTTAGTAAACTATTTATAATGCATTAATAAGCACTTGTTATGTGTTTATGAGCACTTATAAGGCATTTACAATCATTTATTAGCGTGATAATTGAACATAATGTAATATGCAGCTCATTGATGCTCTGTACATGTGGTTTATTCACTCAAACATGGATTATAAACATGTATAAGGCGTTATAAGTGCATAAACAAACTATTAGTGCTTATTAACATCTTATAAATAGTTAACTAAGGAACCTTAATCTAAAGCGTTACCGTAATGTTTAAAGTAAAGTGCAACATATTATCTGTAAATATTCAAGATTTTTTTCACTATAATCTGAAAGGAACAGACATTTTCACAAAACCCAGATTCACTCTCCTGACAAAGAAATGAAAGAATCAAAAACAATAATGGCATTCAAGACATGCATATATCATACTAAGAAAGTATGAAAAAGAAAATGAAGCTGTTGCGGATGAAAGGATGAATTATGTTAATGAAGGAAAACGTTTGGTGCCGTGTGTTTTTAAACCATCAGTGTTAAGGAGCAGAAGACAAAAAGATTGCACTTCTTTCTGCTCCTTTTCATTCATTTTTTCTGTGTTTGAAATAATGTCACTGGTGATGTATTTTTATGACATGAATGATATAAAAAAATATATATATTTGTCGAATTGACCTTTTTGGAGTGTCCTGAGCAACTTCTGCATCGAAAAACATCGCAAAACCATAACTATTTCCAACTTTTAAAACCCAGACAGTGGCACAGACATCATTTGTATCATTATTTACCCTGTTTTTCAATTTCTTTAACCAAATTTGTCAATGTTTCAGTAGTGAATAATGTACCATGGTATTTTTTCTAAACCCAAAAACTGTGCCGTGACTCAAAAAAGGTTGACATAAAGCACACACAAAAAAGTTTGCAAAGTTGGTGTCTTTTTTTTCTACTTTATTAATTACTCCAGTGTATTATTTTGTCACTTATAATTAGGTTTGTGCTCTAATATAGAGTCAATACATTACAAATATTACACCAGGATATCTACAAAAGGGTTTATTTACATTAACGTTTCATTAGTAATGCAGCATTTATCTACAATATACAGCGCGTTTAAACCAAAACATCAAAAGTCTAATTGTTATCTGATTTCTGGAGATATCAGATTACTGAAATGTCACGTAAACAGTGCCGTCTGATGAGAGTAATCTGATTTATTTATGTTTGATCACACTTGTGCAGGTTTTGACGAGGAAAATTACGCAAAAAATGGCAAACTAATGCGGCAAAGGCAAAAACGACAGACAGAAAATGTTGAAAAGCGAAAGAGTTATTTTGAAATTCATCGTACTTTGTCTTCCAAACACAACAGTTTCTCTAAAAACATGAGTGAACTGAGACGTTTCACCAGGTAAACACCAAAAACCAAATCTAATCATTGGGTTATCTGATTTTTCAAAGTATCCAGTGCTGTTCTGTCTGTGTAAATGTGCTCAGTGTGAAGCAGAGACAGAGGTTAGAACAAACTGAACCCTAATCTAATCTAATCTAATCTCTGACTGGAGTTTGAACCCAACAATCAAATCTCTGCTTTGAATTCCCCACAAATGCAGAGAAAAGTGGTTGTTTGGGGAGTTTTAAAGCCCCTCTGACAGGTTGGACAAGTCGTTTAACTAAAATGCAGTGAAATATATCTTTATAAATGTACACAGCAAAAAAAAAAAAAGTATATCTAGTCCAGTTTAAAATCACTTGAATTTACAATTTTTATCTGGATTTGAGTAGATTTGACTCAATGAGATTTAATTTCTTGCGTGATGCAGAATATTTCACTGGTTTCAAGGTATTTCTGTCTCACTTTGTGATAATTTAGCTTAAAATAAGAAAATAAATAAATGTGCCACTGGGGTAAGTAAAATAATCTTAACCCGCTGCAGATAATTTGGCTTGAAGTAAGACATAATGTATTGAAACAAGTCAGAAACAACAACAAGCAGCAAGTGAAATAATCTAGTTCCATCAAATAAATACTCTTAACTAATCTTAACGCGTCAAAATGTCTGAAATTAAGATTAATACCCTGAAAACAAGACATTTTAACTCATCTAGAGACTCATTTTTTGCAGTGTACCCCAGTTTTTCATGTTTTTAATTGTACTTCCTGGTTGTAATTGATGACATCACACTGGGAAATGACCAAGAAACATCCTGTACAGTGCACCTCTATTGTCACAGATAAAAAAAAAAATACACCTTTATTTTGTTGAATCACTAGTCATGTTTACATGCGCAAAATGTCTTTAATCTGATCATGAATCGGATTAGAATTTTACTGTGTACATTGACCCTGGAAAAAATAATCTGATTACGACACGCGTTTACATCTGTTATACATTTGATCGGAATAAATTATTTTGACATGCGCAGAATTGGCTAACATACCGGAAACAGTAGAAGAAGAACATAAACAAACATGGCTGCGTACGTTTTGGCTCCTAACATTTTTCTTCGTTGATTTCACCTCCCGTTCGTGCTGTTTAATAATACTTTTGATATGGAGCTGTATTGTGTGCCTCACGCTCACCATTCCCCTCGCTTCCACATTAGCTGACGTAACAGACATGCGCAGAGAGGATTCCTTCAACCAAAACATCGGAAGAAGCGTGCACATGCGCATCGATCGGAATAACAATCGGCATAACCCACCCGTCTCAATCGGAATGAAATTTTGATCCGAATGAGTGTAATCGGGTCAGAATATTCCGAATGGCGTGTTTACATTAATCATTTTTAGTCCGATCAGGCTTTTAATCCGATTACATGTGTCCATATAAACGTGGCTATTGTTTAAAGGGTCAAAAAAGTAGTATATTTTGTGTAAATTATGCATAACCTTTGTCTCCCCAGCGTGACGTCATCAATTTGTTTACTTCCTCTAATTTTCAACAATGTTTTTTCAACTTTTCAGCGACCTGATTGGTGTAAAACTATCATTTCTATTTCCAAGCGGTACAAATACAGTGAATAAAGTCAAAATTAGAAAATCATAAAAACCCGTCATACTCACTTTAATCTTTCAGCTGTACATTTCTCATCTTTCCTTGTGCTCTAAAAGGACTTACTGTTTAACACCCGTGAAATATGCTCCATAATCTTTGAAAATAAACAGTGGCAGCACAAACTCTGGCACAATCGCTCGTGTTTTTCAAATGTTCACTGTATTTTTCAAACGCGGCGTGTCGTGTCAGAATTGCTCGGCCGACGGTGACGTGCCAAAAACGCCTCATTTAAAAACACTTCATTATTTTAGGAACAGATGATGCAAGTCAAAGCAAGCTCATCACTACAGCGCGAGGTAAATCCACAGTGTAGTGCAGCGTTGTGTGGATAGGGGCGCCCTCTGCTGGTGGTGGATCGTTACAAGTTTGTGGTATTTCTGAAGGTGAGACACGACAGGTCAATAGGAAAAGATCTTAAATTTAAAGATATTCATTTGAAACTTCTCCTGTAGTTTACTCACAGAAATGTAAGAAAAAAATATATTAGAAGTTTTTCATCATGTCATGTTTTCATGTAGAAATAAGGCATTTTATGTGGAAAAACTGCCAAAAATACACATATTTGGGACATATAAATCTGAAAAATGGACAGAACCAGGTTTAAATTTCTTGGTTCATATCAGTTACAAAAACATTTACAGAGGGATTTTGGATTTCTTATTTTGTTTTAACTAGATTGGATTGAAAATTGTCCAAAAAAATCAAAATTTGCCTATTTTTTTTAAATTTAAAACTCCAATAAATCAGTTTCAGAATTAGATATTAAAAATCCTTCAGTGCATTTCGTCAAAATATTGTTTAAACCAAGATTATACCGTTTGGTGTAGAGTCTACTTTATATTTATGTCCCAAGGGAGAAAAATGCATTTTAAGAAAACGCCCTGTGAAGTTTCAATGTCCCAGAGGAAGTGGATTAAATGAAACAATAAAATATTTTTAGGAGCAGATTCCACATCAAAGCCTATGTGTTGAGAGAGCAAACTGACCAAAAAACAAAAAATTGGAAAAAATTAGTTCTGCCTTTAGTGTCTCGCCTTCATTTATTTTGGAAAGCCCCTTCAGATCGTCGTCTCTTTTTCCAGTTCTTGTGTTTTTATTGGACACTGTAAAAAACACAACGTGCTGAAATGACTTTATTTGACCAGTTTTATAATGTATTTACTTCTTAAACATAACGAAACCTACTTGTGTTCATTTTAATTGCCAGTTAGAGTGGAATTTGTGTTTCTTTTTGACTATTTTTATTCTATTTGGTCACTTGACTCAACATTTTTTTGTTAAGGTAGCAATTACTCAAACTGGCAAATACAATGTATTCCTGCAAACATGTCTAAAAGGCATTGTTTTAAGCAAAATTAACTAATTATTGATAGCACTTGATATAAGAAACCAATAGCTTCTTTAGTTTACAATAAAACATGTCAAACATTCAAGTCGAAACAACTCAAATGTTCTAATTTCAAGTCATTTAACCTCCTGTTTGTACTGTGTTGTTAGAGTTATTGGACTTTTCAAGCTCTAGATCTTCACCATAATATTTAGTATTTATGTGGAGAGCCCCTTGGGAAGATCTTTTTCCAGGGAATCCTTGTACTCACATTTACATTTTAAAACCAAAATGTATTGTATATGAGAAAGATAAAGACAAGCTCTGCACGCTGAGTAAAAGAAAGTAAAAGAGAAGCAAGTGCACGCAGAATAAGGACGCTTTTTTTTCCAGTTTTTAAATCCAACAAAAACTGAAAACAAACAAACAAATTCCTATTTCTGGTCTATTTTCACGGCTAAAAAGTGACGACTGGAGCTTTAACCAAACACTAAAGTCTAAATCTCTTTCTCCAGGGCGACCTGCAAAGCTCCTGGATTCAGGTCCTGAACTTTAGGGCAGTGGTTCTCAAACTTCTTACCCCAAATACCACCAAAGAAAAGATTTGGCCTTCTAAGCACCACCAAATCTATCGAGTCTATGTCAGGTTCAGATTAGAAATGAATCAGGCCTCAAGTGGAAATACAGCATTGCCACGGTAGTTTTAACAACAATTTACTAAAGAAAGAACAAAAATGAGAATAAAATGTTCTCTAAATGAAGAAAACATTACAATTGAAGAGGTGTCCACGTACCACCAGTGATACACGTACCACAGTTTGAGAAACACTGGGCACATCGACACCAAACATCTGATAATCTGAAATAAAATCTAGATTATTGAAATGTATTGACAAAGATTTTTTTCAAATGTATTGCTCATATTTTTTTCGCATGTCAATACACACAAATAAATCAGTTTAATTATAGGGTTAGTGTCTGAAGCTGGTTCTTTTGGACGCCCTAAACTCTGCTTTGTTTGTGTCGCACCAAACGACACACGCTTTAAATCATTGGACATGACTATGGGATATAAAATCAAGAGTGAACTGGGGAAGGAAAAGTGATTTGCGATCTCTGGTGGAGCAGACCATAACATCAGCATTTACATTTTTCTTTTTATAGTTAGACACATAAAGGGGGTTTGAGGGTCCTCCCCCGAGAAAATTATAACAAATCACACGTCATGTCGTGTATTCAAGTGTATTTTAGGTGTAACATTTTATTCAATCTATTTAATCATTTTTTACGTTGTATGTAAAGATAAGATAGAGTTTTAGATATGAATTGTACATTTTAAAGGAAAATATTCTGTATTTTTCATATTGTTATTAGCCTTTAAACATGCTCTTGAGTGCCTTGAATTTGCCATCTCATGTTTGACAACAAAAGTTTCTTATTCATTCTATGTCCTGTGTTATCAGTCAGTAGGAAATTACACACAGAATGAATGAAGTACGTAAGATATGGGGGGGAATGAAGAGAGTGTTTGAATGTAGGTCACTGGGAATGGATGCGAAACGGAGATTGTATGAGGGTGTGGTGGTGCCTGCTGCGTTGTATGGGGCTGAAACGTGGAGTTTGAAAGTTGCGGAGAAGAGGAAGTTGAATGTAGTTGAGATGAGATGTCTGAGGAGTATGTGTGGTGTGACGCGCATGGATCGTGTGAGAAACAAAGACATCCGAGAGAGAACTGGTGTGTTGCAAGAGTTGGCTGATAGAGCAGAGCAAAAGGCATTGGGATGGTTTAGACATGTGGAGAGGATGGAAAGGGAGCGATTGGTGAAAAAGGTATATGAATCTGATGTGAGTGGAGTGAGAATGAGAGGAAGACCGCGAATGGGATGGACAGAGGGTGTAAGAAGAGCGTTGAATGCAAGAGGGATGACTGTGGTGCAAGGGAGAGAGGCTGCTCAGGACAGGGATGGATGGAGAGAGTTTGTGTATGAATGAATGGATGGGTGTGGTAGAGGACTGGTCTTGGTATGAAGCGGCAGGGGTAAACCAGCTTCGGCTGAGGCCCTGCTGTGGAAGTGCCCACACTGGGCTGTGCCGCTGACCCTGGTGCAGTGTGGTGTGGTTTAAATCAGTCCTTAAACCTTAAATCAAGGTGCCTTTTCCCCAACATCATCACAGCTGTCCATCTGTGTGCTGGGTTGTTTGGGGGATTGCTGGCGGGCTTGGGTGGTGTCGCCGGGTCTGGTTTCGGGGTGCCAAGGGAGTGGCTGGCTGGTGCTTAGGGGTGTGGTCTGGATGGCCATCTGGATCCGGGGTTCTCTGGGGGTTTGTATGGTGGACGGAGGCGCCTGGAGGGGGGCGACGTTATCTAGGTGCACCTTTAGTTATTACTGTTACTGTTGTTGTTGTGGGATGATTGGAAATAATCTGAACCTGGACCCTCTCCCAATGTTTTAAGATTGTTTTAATGCATCATTTCTTAGTTAGGGCAAGCTGAATACCTACACTTAGGCTTGCAGGACAATGTCCTCCTTCTTTTAATGCTTTTAGACACTATTATAGCTTACACATTATACACATTATAGGGTAGCATAGGATATGAAAGAAAATGTTCGGAGACGGGGGAGAAAAATGTTTAAACCATCATCAACAATAATAATGTTTAAATCAACAATAATAATGTTTAAATCATCTGTGCAATTGATGTGGATTTTGAAGTGGGGCGACAGCGGTGATGGTGATGGACGGGAGGTGTGTCTGGGTGCTCGTTGTCCCTCTCTGGGTGCGGCGGCTGTCCCTATGGGGTCCTCTGGAGAATTTCCTGGGTGCTGGTGGTGGTCCGGTTTGCACTCTGGGTCTGGCCGGTTCATTGCCTTTGTGGCACCTAGGGCGAGTCCTGGGGGTTTTTCCGCTCGGGTACGCTGGCTGCCTGATCAAATCCATTGCATGGATGGGGGGTGGGCGGACGCCAGTGTGGGCTTGGCTTCCTTGGCAGAGGTGTGAACATAAAAAAAAGGAAAAAAAAAAAAATAAATAAAAATGAAAAAAGTTGTGATGGTGATGCGGAGGGGGCACTGGTGCAGACGGGGGAGGGGGTCACGGAAGGAGGGTTTGGGGGGGAGTGAGGGTGTGTGCCCTGTCTAGGCTACCCCACTTTGGTGGGACACAGCCCAGGTATATAGATAGATAGATAGGAAATTACACTTACTGAGTGCATCCAGCCAGCAGATGGCGCCAGCGCAATATACAATCTAGTGAAGATAGCACTGAAAAAAAATCATTGTGCAGTCATCGTGTTTAGAGGCAGAAAAGCTCAGAACGAGTTTAGCGATGATTTAAGGACTAAAAACAGCAGAAGATTCTCTGATAAATGACATATGAAGTCTGAAAATACATCATAAAATCCCGGAAGTTCAGCAGGACGTGTGTTTGACGCTCAGAAGGGGGAGGATTTTCCAATAAACATTCCTCAAAACAGCGTCAATGCAGCTGAACGCTACTCCAGGTGTGTTTTTGTTGGAACATGATTTAAAGCTCCAAAAAGTCACTGCAGCAGAACATGTGCCCTTTAACCTGTGTTTGTCTTTTTGCACGTGGCCCGCCCTTTGGTGTTTATGCCACGGACCGGCCCTGATCTGAAGCTCCTCAGGTCAGCGGCGAAACGTCTTCACTCTTCAAACTTTACCCAGTTGACAGAATTTTATTTTCTTTCGTCATTGGGTTCTGTTTATTCCAGTTATCAGATTCTTTCCCTCCATAAATTTGCCAAGAAAGGGGTAAAAGCATAGAACTATAATAAAACCTGGAAGGTGAATCCAAAATGGCCACCCTTTGGAGTGTGCTCATTGGCGCATGACCCCAAAAAAATGTCTTCCTTCCGCATTTACTTCCTGATACGGAGGCTGACATCTTTGCTTTAGGGCGCCACGTGACGACAATCCCCCACTTCATATAAAAACGGTCATTTCGGTGATTTTAGAAACGGTAGAAAAGAACATTTCCTTCTATTTTATTTAAATACAGATAATAATTCAGTACTGTCTGCAATTATAATGTGCAATTATATAAGGCTGGTTCCAGGAGGCTGCAGTACCTCGCACGACCACTAATCAATCTGGGACACGGACAGAGGGCGTGTCTTATCCAGTTCATTTAATACATCCATGGATAAAAGCAGCAAAAAATGGTTAATCTCAGAGAAGTTTCACTGGTTAAATTGTAAGTTTATTGTAGGCTGTTTTGAAAAAGTAATAAAGCTCTGTTATGTTTGCTTGGGTTGGTTTAAGCACCGTATTTAAAGTCGTCAATGAAAGAGACAAATTTAATGAAAAATCTACAAAATCACAGGACGTTAAAGACAAAAACATGTTAAGATTTCAACTTTCAACAGGTTTATTGACATGTGTATAGCAGATTGTCTGTGCACCGAATAATATCACAAGAATATGATTCTTGTGATAGAAAATTATACAAAATAGTGGTATACAAAACACATTTATAATATACTGTATGACACTGTAAAAACCTGCCAGCTTCGCACTGACTTTGAGATGGGAATGTTTAGGTTAGGAATATATGTAGAGAAGTTTCATTAGTGGTAAAAGCAATACAACATTAGAGTAAAACCATTTTATACAACTAAATATTAAACAAAAATGTAGGTAAATCTGTATTTGGGCACAAGGCTGAAAGAACAAGAGAAAAAATATAAAGAAGAAAGTAAAACATTGTACAAGATGCAACAGTTCCAAGTAAAAATGATATCTACATGAGTTAAATTATTTCAAGAGTTTAGAGTTTATTAGTTTTGTCTAGTTTAAATGGATTTACTACAAGATTATTTAAGTTTCTTCAAATTAATTACACGCATCAGTTCGTTTTCGTAATTTCAAATGCATTTTTTTGGCTTGAATTAATAAAAATGTCTTGAAACTGATCTGAAAAATGTACAGAAATAATAACTACACCTTAATTAGCCTTAATAACACATGAATAAAGGCGTAATTCACGGAACAAAGAGTTTATTATGAAGGGTTTAGGACGGGGGTCTCAAACTCATTTTGAGAGGGGCCGAATTTAGGAAATCAGAGCTGGTTGGGGGCCGCAACAGAGACACTAAAATACATTTTTCTTACCCGCAAAATATTCATATACGATATTTTAGTTACCAGAAGTATTACATTTTTAAGGTCAATTTGATATATTTTAGAATTTTGAAATGATAATACCTTAAAAGCCACAAACTGACTTCAAACTATGTGTTTTAGTAACAAGCTCATGTTGATACTAATTAAGTTATTTATTTATTAATTAGCCCAATCATAACTGATGGGTAACACTTTAGAATAACTCCCCTTATTCCTGCCTTAACAAAGCACGAACAAATACTTATTAATACTGAACAAATAGTTTATTAAGCATGATTCAGGATTAGTAACTACTTAATTAAGGTTAGGGTTAGGGCCAGGAATTTGGGTATTAGTTAAGTAGTTAATAAGCCTGAATCAACTCTTTGTTCACTATTAATTAAGTCTTTATTCATGCTTTACTAAGGCAGGAATAAGGGGAGTTATTCTAAAATGTTACCAACTGATGAAGTGATCTGGGCCATGTATAATACACATTAAAAATCATCTTGCGGGCCACCAGAAATCATCTTGCGTGCCGCATTTTGCCCCCGGGCCGCGAGTTTGAGATGCCTGGTTTAGGAGTTAGAGTATCAATTAATTAAGTCTCAATCATAATTAATAAACTACTTGTTCATTAAGAAGGAATTTATTTTATTTTATTTTGTTTTATCCACCTTTGTTAAACTACAGTACGCCGGCATAATACCTTTGTTTAAATTCCGCATTGCATTTTTAGTGTCTGTGACTGATTAATTTAAGCAAAACTACAGGATTTTAAATAATTTGAACTCATGTAGATATCATTTTTGTTTGTTTTTTTTGCCGTATCCGTCCATCCACATGCCAATAGTGACAGAAACAAAAGAGCGGCTGATCCCTAAGCTTTGAACCTGCTTATTTGAAGAGACACACGTCCTCTTTAGTTGAAATATTCTAAACCTGTGGAAATACTGAATGCATTTTTAAACTCCCCTCTTTAAACCTGAGCTAAGTTTACCCAAACATATTCGTCATTCATGCTTCTTTGAATCTTGTTTAGAGCAGTGGAGATTCAATTTATCCAGCAAGAAGTGATGGAGCAGGCTATAGTCTGCGAAAAAGACAAATATATGAGTTAAAATGACTTGGAATCTGTGTACGATTTGATCAGAGCAGTTTTGACTAGTTTAGATAGATTTATGTATTCATTATTGATATTTTTTAAACATTAATCATGATATTTCTTGTAATATTTCTGCTTTTTTGAGTTTTGTAAGTCGTAAATAGCTATAAGCTTTTTTGTTTTAAAAAAACAAAAACAAAACAATCCTGATACTTTTTACTTCTTTCAATTGTCAAATAGTTTCATTATATTTTTGTGACTTTAAATGTCCCTCAGAAAAAAACGGTACCACTTTATAATAACTACATCTTATTTTGCCTTAATAAAGCATTAACAAAGACTTAGTTCATAATGAAAATATAGTTTATTAAACATGATTCAGGATTAGTAACTACTTAATTAAGGTTAAGGTTAGAGTTAGAAATTAGGGTTAGAATATTTGTTAAATAGTTACTAATTCTGAATCATTCTTAATAAACTATTTGTTGATAATGAATTAAGTCTTTGTTTATGCTTTATTAAGGTATGAATAAGTGTAGTTATTATAAAGTGTTACCAAAAAAACTAAAAATCTCTACAAACAAAAAGACAATTCTTAAAAATAAAATAAAATCTCCTGTTTTGTTCAATTATATCTGCAATTAGCATCAGACCTTTTAAACAAGTCAAATACTGCACGTCTAAAACTAAAACTGACCCAAAACGAGTCGTATCTGCTCAAATCCAGATTAATTAATTGAATTCAAGTCATTTTAATTCATGTGTATTTGTCTTTTTGCCGTGTACGTCGTGTGTATTTGTCAAACAGGTGCACTTGTCTTGTTAGTAAGAATACCGTGTTATAAATTCCACTCACAAAACACTTAGCACGGTGCTTAATATTCCAGCTTTTTTTTCCTTTTTTTTGGGTGAAAATTGAAAATCTCCCCAAGAAGCAGCACTTGGTCAGTAAGCGAAAAGACAAAACTGAATATTTGTCAGAATCTTAAGCACAATTTGGCGACGCACCGTGGAAATACTCAAGCGTTGTGTGTGTTTGTGTTAGTGCGGCGCATGCAAGAACGAGTGAGCGCTTCAAACATGAGGCTATTGAGTATTATTGGACACTGCAAAAACAACACCGGGGCTCAAATGACTTCAACTTAGAATATTTGACATTGTTTGATCATCAGTCACTCCTTAAACTTACCATAATACATTTATGTTAGTTGTAATTGCCAGTTAGAATTGAATTTGCGTTTATTTGAGCTTTTTATTTTAATTTATTTACTGGATTCAACTTTTTTTTTTTTTTTAATTGTAATGCTAGTTTGAGTGAAATTTGTATTTGAGTATTTTTTTTTCAATGTATTCACTCGAAATACATTTCTGTCAATTGTACTTACTTAGAGTAGAATCTGTATGAGTAGTTTTTTCAATGTGTTTAGTTGACTCAATACATTTGTGTTAATTATAATAGCCAGTTAGACTGAATTTGTATTTATTAAAAAAATAAATAATAATAAATCAATTTATTCAAGTATTTACTTGACTCAATACATTTGAGTCAATTGCAACTGCCAGTTACAATGGAATTTGTATTTGAACAGGTTTTTCAATGTATTTGCTTTAATCAATACATTTGTATTAATTATCATTGCCAGTTAAGAGTGGAATTTGTATTTATTGATGTACAAATTGTAGAGAGTCAATTTCTTGAGTCAATTCATTTACTTGACTCAATACATTTGTATTAAATGTAATTGTCAGTTAGAGTGGGATTTGTATTTATTTGAGTAGTTAATTTCAATGTATTTACTTGACTCAATATATTTGTGTTAATTGTAATTGCCAGTTTGGGTAATTGTTACGTCCTTTCTTTACTTTTTCCAACCCCTGCTTTAAAATGTTATTCCCATAAGTTTTCATAAAAAGCCTCCATGTTTCGAGCAGATTTGTCAAACATTATAATAAATAGTTCTTAGCAGGTCAACACTTCTCAAATATTCCATTTTCAAGTCATTTTAGCTCCGGTCTTCATTTCGACAGCGCTGTAACATCTTCGATACATGAGGCTACTGATAGTTATTGGACTTTTCAAGCACTAGATCTTCACCGTAATATTCAGTTACAAAAATAGTAAATCACGATTCACTCCGAGCACCAGGAGAAGGCTACGGCACATAGCCCATAGAGTATTTGGCTACATTCAATGCCAGAGCAATGATTCTGGTAGCAGTAAGTCACGGCGCCCTCTGCTGATACGGCATCACGGACAAACCAGAGCAACGAGGCTGGAAAAAACAGTCCCGTTGTGCACAAAACATAAAAACAATTTGCTTACTTCCTGTAATTTTCAACATATTTTTCTACTTTTCTCCACAAACAGCGACTTGGTTGGTGTAAAACTATAATTTATGTTTATAAGACGTATTAATGCACTGTTTGAAGTCAAAATTAGAAAATCATAAAACCGGTCATGGGCACTTTAAATGAGGTATTACTGAAAATTGCACACGTTATTAGTTTATTTTCTTACTTATTTCTTATTTTCTTGAAGCTAAACAATCTCAAAACCAGTCAAAACTACCAGAAAACGTTCAATAATCTGAGTTTTTGCAGTGGATTTAAAGGTGGTGTACAAAGTGGTCCAGGCATCATGGACAAACCAGAGCAACGAGGCTGGAAAAACAGTCCCGTTGTAAAGATTTCTGTGCACAAAACATAAAAACTGAAATATAATCGGCTTAAATATTCATGGGATTCACGTGCTGTAAATAGGACCGTCGATAAACTCAAACCAGTGTTGTAGCTTTTAATTCATCTCCAGTCAGAGGTGGCAAGTAACAACTATTTGAGTAGATTTTTGGATGTTTGTACTTTGAGTATTCATTCATATTTCTTTTAACTTGCATTCTTTACTTTTTTACTTATGTATTTCTACTCTTTTCTTACTCATTGGTTTTTAAAAATCTGTGCATTTCTTTTTACCAAAGTCTGTGCACGAGTGTTTGTTGATGTACAAATAACATTTTACCATTTGATTAAAGTCAAATGAATTGTAATTAATTCATTATAAATCCTGTCATTCAGTTGAATACATTACATACAAACACAGTCCCACTTTTTAACTTTAGTATTGACCTTATTCTGCCCCGCCCACTTTTGCAGTTTTTTGCACTTTTGTTGTAAACGCACTTCCGTTTGACGAGAACTCCGTTAAAGCTAATGACGAACGAGGGAAAAGTCTCGCCGCTAAAATGTTACATAAAGTAGATTGTTTTGTGTAAAATGTTTAATGAACACGAGTAACAACAAGTCAACAACGCAACGATTTCCTGGTCGGTCTGAAAACGTCTTTTTAGTCCGTGTAGAACTTATTTTCTGTTGAGCTCGTCTGCTCCATGTAAACTAATACAACGGAAACAAGACGGCGGTGCGTAAGACAACTTCCGGAATAAGGTCAATAGTACTTTAGTATATTAATGATTTTTTTTAACTTAAAGTCTATATGACGAGTTAGACATCACATTTCACTAAAACATGATTATATTTAAGATTTTACCACACATTTTGCCCATTTGTCCCCAGTTTGTCTAATGTTTATGATGTCACTTCCTGGTGGATCATGAGCAGCAAATATGACATAGTTAGAGGTAATTCTACAACTGTTACCTAGCAACCATTTTGAAAACAAGGGTCAAAACCCATATAAATTACACAATAATTATGATTTGACAAATAATAATATCTGATAACGCTTTTATTTTGTTGAATGATCATTTAAACTGTCAGAAAGGTGTTTCAGTCGAGTGTGAACTGTCTATTTATTTTCAACTGTCCGTCGCTTTTTGATGACATCACAGAGGGATTCCATTTTAGAACTCAGCACTACTTCCTGTCATTTTAAACTTTTATTTTTCAAAACTTCTTCACAAACTGCAACTTCACAAAAGTAAAACTATGATAAATATTTAACACAGGTGCCCTCCCACCAAACATCAGTATCAGCAAAACATGAGCAGCCGTCATATAGACTTTAAATAAAAGAGTTTTAGCAGCACTTTTACTTTACCGAGTCAGTTTTGGACAAGTATTTGTACTTTTACTTTAGAGCGAACATCACTTTTGCCACCTCCGCAAGTCCTCAAAATGGCGTCTATAACGGATGGAAACAGAATTTGTGCCACAGCTTTAGGCAACCACTTTTTCTTTATTTATTTTTTAAGTCTTACATTTTTTTTAAAAGTCCAATTTAACATATTCCAACCACGACTATCGAACGCTGAGATTATTTTAAAGAGAGTTTTACGTGAACCCACAATACTTCATGAATTTAGACTGGTTTGGTCCTGGTTTAGTATCGGTTTAGTCCACGAATCACTGCTGGAGAGCGAGAGGAATTTGAATCAGAAAGTCTCCAATAAGTAGACGACAAAAAAAACAAAAACAAAAACTGGTCCGCGATGCAAATACGAGCAGAGGGCGGTGAACAAGTGTCTGACACAGTGTTGGCAACTCACTCACAAACTCTCCTACGTCTACCACACCATAATATCATACAGAAAACAACAGGAAACTAAAGCAATAATCAGTTAGAAAAATAGCATTTATAACACTAAAACATCTAAAAGGATCCCGCCCATTTGAACCCGAAAACAAACCCGTCCCGCGATAAAACCCCTAACAAAATAGTCTTCTTTGAAAACAGAAAAAGTAAGTTTCTGTTGAGGTTACACTTAGGTCAAACGATCGCGTCGACACGGACCCTGTTTTTAGTTCAGGGGCCAGAAGTGTGTTCAAAGCATCTGCAAAACGAACCAATGTGAGCTCTACAAAAAGTCTACAAAGTCTTGAATTCAGATTATCCCTCTTGATTTGAAGGTTTAACTACAGTATTTTCCGCACTATAAGGCGCACCTAAAAGCTTTCAATTTTCTCAAAAAACTGACAGTGCGCCTTATAATCCGGTGCGCTTTATATATGGATCAATACTGAGCCGCAACTACGCAACCACAGCCACTACTGTAGCTTCTATTCTATGCGCCTTATAATCCGGTGCGCCTTATAGTGCGGACAATACGGTAGTTTATTTGAGTTGATTTTACATGGCTTAATAGTTTTAAAGCTAATTTGTTTGCTAGTTGAGTAAGAAAAAATGTGTGAAACTTTATCTTGCAGCATTTGTTACACGTAATAACAGGCAATAACACGGTAATAAGCAGTAGAGGTTAGTTCGGAGCGGTTTGGTTATGTGTTATTACAACGTACTTAGGGTCCCTGACAGGTTTGACTATTAATTTAACTAAAACGCAGTTAAGACAAGTATTTTTCGAATTCTGCTCAAATCTTTACAACTTTTACCCCAGTTTAGCCATTTATTTAGGTTTTCAATTGTACTTCCTGGTTGCAAATGATGACATCACACTGGGAAATTACCACGAAACCATCTTATACATGCACCAAAACGCCTCTAATGTCACAGATTTTTTCATTTGACAAAGAAAAACACTTTATTTTGTTAAATCAAATGTTTTAAGGGTCAAAAATGCATGCATAACATTTGTCTTCCTAGTGTGATGTCATCATTTCGCTTACTTCCTGTAATTAACATATTTTTCAACTTTTCTCCACAAACAGTGACCTGATTGGTGTAAAACTATAATTTATGTTGATAAGACGTATTAACGCACTGTTTGAAGTCAAAATTAGAAAATCATAAAAACCTGTCATGGGCCCTTTAATGAGGTATTACTGAAAATTGCACACATTATTAGTTTGTTTTCTTACTTGAAGCTAAACGATCTCAAAACCAGTCAAAACTACCAGAAAACGTTCAATAATCTGAGTTTATTTTTTGCAGTGGATATAAAGGTGGTGTACAAAGTGGTGCGGGAGGTCGTAGGTGTTGTTAGCAGCCATGTTTTGGACAATCTGCCTCTAGGCAACTGCGGCTACTCGAGTGGTTTAATAGCACCAATGACTATGAGTAAGTAATGGATCAAAAAGCGAGTGAAATTCTAATAACTAGCCTGGAGTTCAAATACCACGTTGAGTTTTTTAATTGTTGAATGTGTGAATCCAAAATTAAAGCTGGGGTACATTATTTTCAAATCGCAAATGGAGGAAGTAGGTGTTTAAATCTATTAGATCTTGGCTCTCTCAAACCCTTTGGCAGATTATTAATATTCACTTGAATACTTTTTGGGTTTGCTTTATCACTGTAAGCCCTGTCCCCCTGTTTGTTCTATTATGCAGTTGGATTAAGTCTTCTGTATGTTGTTGTGTCACGTAAATGTCTGTGATATTTGATGAGTGTGTGTCTTTTCTGTGAAAGGGCGTTCAGGCTCAGAGGAGAGACTTTAAAGCAGCTCTGATTGTGTTCAAGTCTCACCAAAGAACATCTGACATGTGAGAGCCACATGAACCATCTCACACTCTGAGGACCTCAGGGACCGGCCTCCTGCTGGTGCCAGAGCCAGGACTAAACATGGACCGGCCTCCTGCTGGTGCCAGAGTCAGGACTAAACATGGACCGGCCTCCTGCTGGTGCCAGAGTCAGGACTAAACATGGACCGGCCTCCTGCTGGTGCCAGAGTCAGGACTAAACATGGACCGGCCTCCTGCTGGTGCCTAGAGTCAGGACTAAACATGGACCGGCCTCCTGCTGGTGCCAGAGTCAGGACTAAACATGGACCGGCCTCCTGCTGGTGCCAGAGTCAGGACTAAACATGGACCGGCCTCCTGCTGGTGCCAGAGTCAGGACTAAACATGGGGAATCAGCATTTCAGTTTTTTGCAGCTAAAATCTGGAACAGTCTCCCTGAAGATGTGAGACAGGCCTCCACTCTGACAATGTTTAAATCCAGGCTAAAAACAGTTCTGCTTAGATGTGCAAACGACTGAAAGATTTGTCCGCACTCTTCTCTTTTAAAGCGTTTTTAAATGATTCTTTATGTCTTTATGTGTTTTGTGATTTTAATGCATTTTTCCCTGTTATGTAAAGCACTTTGAATTGCCTTGTGTTCGAATTGTGCTCTACGAATAAGCTTGCCTTGCCTTGCCTTCTTATACAAATCCACAACTTGTTCCATGCAGAGACACTTAAAGGCCCTGTACCTAATTTTGACCGTTTTGAAACGTGAAAAACAGAACCATTTTGTTTTAAAGTCTTTACATCAGTCACATGTATCGCTCACTTCCCTAACGCAGTCCCAGCGTCCTAAATATTCACTGGGATGAGTTTATAAGCACTTTTCACGAGCCTCTGAGCCCAGAGCGTCCCGGTAAACATTAGCATGCTAACGGCGCACTTCCTGCTTTTCTCGTCCGATAAAATGCGCTATAAATAGATGCAGAGTAAAAGTTGTGGTCTCATTTTCACAGGAGTAGATGTTTTTATAATATATCTGAGCTGTACTTTTTCACATGCAAAACATTGGGAACATGGAACATTCTGTCATTTCTCGTTTCATAACAGTATAAATCAGGTACAGGCCCTTTACAGCTTTTTTTCCAGACAGCAAAGAAAAAGAGTGGACCACGAGAGCACAATCGATAAGAGCGATGTTTGCAGCTCTCATTTAAGGCTTTACGAGAGATAAAATACTTGATTATTAGATGCAGACAGCACATAGCGGTCTGATTTAGCAACAAACTTCTGCTTTTACAATATAATCGGTAACGCTTTAGATTAAAGTTCCTTAGTTAACCATTTATAAGACATTAATAAACACTAATAGTTTGTTTATGCACTTATAACGCCTTATACATGTTTATAATCCATCAGCCAAAACATGTTTGAGTGAATAAACCACATGTACAGAGCATCAATGAGCTGCATATTACATTATTTTCAATGATCACGCTAATAAATGATTGTAAATGCCTTATAAGTGCTCATAAACACATAACAAGTGCTTATTAATGCATTATAAATAGTTTACTAAGGAACATTAATCTAAAGTGTTATCATATAATCTTTGGGGGTAACTTCTTTTGAGACTATTTTTGTCATTATTTATTATAAAGGCCCAGCAAATGTAGTTTACTGGTGACTTCCATGAGACCCTTAATGGAAACCGAACACGACAGCCGAGCGCGAAATAAACGACAGATAAAAGTCAAGTACCCCAGCTTTAAAGAAACTATATCATGACTAAACGTCCTTCTTTTTGTTGTGTATCTTTGAGGTCGTTTAGCGCTTTGGTAACTCCACACGTGCGTTAGTGTCTGACGAGGTGTAGATCGCTGAACACACTTCTGGTCGAGCCCTTAACCCGGAAAATCCATCTCCTCTGCAGCCGATCGCTTCACTCCTCAGCGCAGGTTTAGCTTATTCACCAGAGTGCAGTTATTGCTTTGAGGGTTCTGAAGTTTTGACCCGGTTTTTGACACCGACCCCTGTTCATCATTCACCGGCATGAAGTGGCACCGTCAACCATAACGTTACAGTCGTTAAAACCAAGAGAATTCTGAATACTTGATTTGAGTAGTTTGATTAGACACAGATCATTGTACTTTACGTTAAAATATATACATTTATAGATAGAAAATGTACCAATGCAGTCGAAAAAAATGAGTTGAGACTTTAAATTTACTTGAGTATTTAGTCAACTCATAATTATGACTTTTAAACTTATAATTATGACTTTTACGCTCAAATTTATTACTTTTAAACTTGAAATTATTACTTTTATTTAGTGTTTACTGGCAGAAATGAGCCTCCATACTCTGTAAACATGCTCAAATCAAGATTCTGACTCCAGTGAATTTTAACTCTTGTAGATATAAAGTTTCCAGTGTGCTCTACAGTGCTCCTAGTGGTGCTTCAGTGCTACGGCATGAGTCTGCAGCTCTTAAGACACACGCGGTGTCACGTACAGTGTGGGTGCTACAGTGCCCTCCACTAATATTGACTCGAATCCTTTTGAAATTTCGACATTTTCAAAGTCAGGACGCTCAGAATCAGAAATCAGCGCGATAATTCAAACTGTTAATTTAAATCAGGAGTTTGAGGTGAACAGGACGTTTTTGGAATCAGCCACTGGGAAAAGATATTGGCAAATGTACTTATTTGACTAGTGTTTATTGGTTTTAACGATAGAACTTTACTTTTTCAGACTTTAAACTTACTTTCAGACTTTAAATGTGTACTTCAGCAATTTGTACGCACAATCTATACAATAATAATCAGATTTCCCAAAAATTCAATCAGATTTCTGGTGTGTGTTTACAGCACAAGGGAAATCTGATCAGCAAACACAATGGATTTTTAGAGTAACTGTTGTATTTTGAAGACAAAGTACGATGAATTTTAAAGTTATTCTTTCAACCTTTAACATTTTCCTATTCCCTTTTGTCTTTGCCACGTTATTTTGTCATCTTTTGCACACCTTTCCTCGTCAAAACCTGCACAGCTGTGAACAATCCGACAGAAATCAGATGACGTTTAGATAATCTGAAACCTAAACAAATCAAATGGTGCAAACGTAAACGTAATCGTTGATTGCTCTGGTTTAGTCCTGGTTTAGTCCATGCATCGCTTTTGAATAACTGCGCACTTTAGACGTTTATTGGAGTCACAAAGTCTCCGAAAATACAACACAAAGTTAGTAACCAGCATCACTGGAGCAATATTAGTAGAGGGCATTGTAAGTGCATAGATTAAAACAAGGATGAGCCTGCTGCATATTTTATAGCATCCCAATGACACATGGAAGCATTAAAATCTGGTCTCTCGCGCAACTTTCATAAGAATATAATACTGTCCAGAACGAATACAAATATATATATCACCAGATCATTTAAAGACACTATAGAAAATATGTGTGTGCGTTCATAAAAATAATTGAAATGCTTCGTATATTTGACCGTAACAGTGTAATAATAATGAGTAAATGCTTAAAATAGATATCAATTCTTGTTCTTTAAATGTGTTAAAGTGAAATGAATGGGTTAAGGCTTGAGTGTTATTACTGAAGGACGGAAAACACCAAATGCACTGCAAAAACAAATCTACATTAGTTAAAATGAGTCTTAATGACTGTGTTTTGGCAAATATGGACGCGTATATACAGAGAAAACCAAGGGGGGAAAAATTGTTGTCATTTCACCAGTTTTTTCTGCAAATTGTTTCAAAATGTATATTATTTTAAGTGCAATTTAACCATAATAGTTAAAAATGTGGTAAAATTAAGCAGAAATAGCCAATGTGCTGATGTTTTTTCAGTGTGAAGTGTACTGAAAAAACAAGTCAAATCTAAATGAGCTAAAGTGAATCTTAATAAATTAGTTTTGACAAATATGCATGCATATGTACTGATAAAACCTAAAATAATAATTAAAAAATATGAATTATTTGTAATTTCTCGGATTTCTTCTGCAAATAGTTTCAAAATATATGTTACTTTAAGTGTAATTTCACCCTAAAAGTTAAAATTGCGATGCAGTTAAGCAGAAAAAATGCCAATCTATGGGTCACCTACATTAAATAAAAGAATAATAAGTATTTTTAATCAAGTAGATGTTTTTTGCAGTGTTAAATGTACTGCAAAAACAAATATACAATTGTTAAGATTAGCTTAATAAATGCGTTTTCACAAAAATTGATGTGTATTTACTGAGATAACCTGGAATAATAAAAAAAATTTCTGATTTGTTTGTAATTTCACCAATTTCTACTGCAAATAGTTACAAAATATGTTATTTTAAGTGGACTTTTACCTTAATATTTTAAAATGTGGTGCAGTTAATCAGAAAATTTAGCAAGATCTGGATCAACTACATAAATATACATTTCTATTTCAACTAATTAGATATTTTTGCAGTGTGAAATGTACTGCAAAAACAAACGTACATTAGTTAAAAAGGAATCTTAATAAATGTGTTGGACAAAAAAATTGATGTGTATTTACTGATAAAACCAAGAACGATAAAATAATTTCAGAATGACATTATTTTTTAAAAAGAAATCTTGTTTTAAGTGCAATTTTACCCTAATAATTTAAGTTAAGCAGAAAAAGTGGCGAAATCTGGATCAACTACATAAACAAATGAAAAGTGTTTTGACGCTTTTATGTTTTTGCAGTGTGAAATGTACTGCAAAACTGTAAATGAATCAAGCTTTGTATTTTAACTTGTGTAGATATTTTTGCAGTGTGAAAGGTGCAGACTCATTCATGATTTGGCATTATATAATTACAGTACTATTATATATTGAATGTATTGAATATTACAAGCTGTGAGTGATGAACAGAGGAAGGACGGTAAAGACCCGAGCTGCAATCAAGACAACGGTTTGACCATAAAGCACAAATATATTTAGGTCACGTGATTAAAGCTCCCATATTATGCTTTTAGCCACTGTATTCAAGTTTTATCACATGGTGTCTATGGAAAACATGTTTTAATAGGGGTTTTTGCACTGTAGGACCCCTATTCAGTTCCTGTTCCCATTTGCACACAGCAGGAGGAACTGGGGACTGGGACCACACCTTGGAGACTTTTTTTTGCTCCGGCTCAAGGACAGATTCATTTTCAGACTCAAGACAAACTTAACTGATCCATGAGAGATATTACTCGGGACACAGTAGTTCCAGTTCTTAATTAGTTTTGTTAATTTCATTGTTTGATAAAGAAGGCTTTCAGTCTCTCACTTCATCAAATATTTCAATGTACCACAATATACAAGTATTTATATTAAGCCAGTTAGACCCACGTTCCACTGGGCAGTTCCTCTCACTGTTATGTGCAAAAAGACCTCTTACAACAGGGGTTTGAGCAGCTGTAATGGATGGATTAGGCAGCAGCTTTAACATGGGAGCTCGTCTCACTTCTGTGTTGACTGTAGCTCGGGCGTGCGCAGCTGTGTGTGTGGTTTTGTTCAGTGGCATCAGTCGATGGGCCCCTGGAAGATGAGGCGAGTCCATCCCGGGGTGCTGAGGGCGCAGGAGCAGAAGGGGCAGATGGGCCTGAAGGCGTGAGTGCCGTGGGGCAGAGGCGTGTCGGCCCAGTACCGCGCCGTCTTCTCCGAGCACACGTGACCGCAGGGGACGAAGCCGTGCGTGGGGGCCCCGGCGTCCACGTACACGGCCGGCTCGGAGCCCAGCCACAGCGGGACGTAGGGGCCCACGCTGCGGCACAGCGGACACTCTCTGCGGGTCGTGGAGCCGTCGCTCTCCCGCGGGTCGTCCTCGCCCTCCGCCCGCTGGCCCCAGTCGTGACGCCCGTGAACGTGACCACAGGTCAGGTAGACCCAGGGCTGTCGCTCCTCCAGGCTGTGGGACAAGAGGGTGAGGAGAGTATAACAATAGTTTACTTTATTTTGAAGTGCCTTTCTGGACGCTGAATACAACAAACACAGAGGGGGACAGGCAGTAGAACACTATTCAACATCTGGGGTTTGAGTTCTTGTGTTGGTCTCTTGTGGTTCCTGCTCTAGTCTGGTCTGCACCACTAGTTTTTACATAGTAAAATGTATTACCTTTGCATGTTACAGACATATCATAGTGCCAGGCCTAAATAGTTTGGACCTTCTGTTGGACCTGCAGCATGATGAATTCTCCTGATTTTTGTGAGTTCTCAAACTCTTCAGAATCTTGTCAGGCTCCTGCTGATCCCCAATAGGGTCTGTACCAGCGGACCAATCACATCGCAGCATTGTGGTTTAGGCAGAAGCCAAATTAAACATGGTGGCGGCGTCGGACAGTACTTGCTTTAGGAGAAATGCAAACTATTTTGTTTTTCAAAAACGTGCACATAAAGGCACTTTGTGCTTTTTGATGCTTTTTTCATCAATGGATTTAACTCAAGTTAGATTTTTTCCACTTCTTCGTTCTGTGACGCTTCGACCAATCAGCGTTTTAAAAAATATTCCGATGGCTTTCACAGAGACTCTCCAGACTGATTCATGTTTAGAACTTAGAGCTCCTTTTCCGAAACAAACACCACAGAGAGCTACTCCCTTTAGCGGCTGCAAACTACGGCTGAGCTACACGTCGGTGACTCCTCTCTACAGTGAACAGAAGGTTGATTCGATGGTACAAATGTGTGAGTCTGACCTGTGGCTGCGCGGCAGGCTGGGGAAGGCCAGCGTGCTGAGGCCCACAGGACACTGAGGCCTGGAGGCGTTGAGCTCCTGTCGAAGGGCCTCCAGGTGCCTGAGGGTCGGGGCCCGGAGCAGCCCCTCGCCCGTCCGCCACAGAAGAGTCGCTCCGCACAGATCCACCAGGGAACCGTCCCGCAACGCGCTGCTCTCACCCTCGGCCTACGGGACAAGACAAGCACCCAGCGTGGAGTTAGACAAAACATGACACCCTAACCATAACACCCTAACCCTAGTCTTGGTTTAGTTCTCTATTATACCTTAAATGTCCTGGTTTAGTTCTATTTTACCCCCCTTTTAGTCCCAGTGTTAACCTCTGTAGCCTTTGCTTAGTCTTGGTTTGGTCCTAGCTATGTCATGTTTTAGTCCTTGGTTTAGACTTGTTTTTGTCCAATTTTAGCCCTGGTTTAGTCTTGGTTTAGATCTTTATTAGATCATAATTGCTTGTTAACATTTAGTCCTAGTTTAGTTCTGTTTAAGATCTTGTTTATTCCTAATTTGGCTCTGTAGTAGACTGTATTTAGTCTTGGTTTGGTCCTGGTTTGGTCCTGGTTCGGTCCTGGTTCGGTCCTGGTTCGGTCCTGGTTCGGTCCCTTGCTTTGTCCTGGTTTGGTCCTGATTTGGTCCCTGCTTTGGTCCTTGTTTGGTCGTGGTTTGGTCCTAGTTTGGTCCTGGTTTGGTCCTGGTTTGGTCCTGGTTTGGTCCCTGCTTTGTCCAGGTTTGGTCCAGGTTTGGTCCAGGTTTGGTCCAGGTTTGGTCCAGGTTTGGTCCAGGTTTGGTCTTGGTTTGGTCTTGGTTTGGTCTTGGTTTGGTTCCTGGTTTGGTCCTGGTTTGGTCCTGATTTGGTCCCTGCTTTGTCCTGGTTTGGTCCTGGTTTGGTCCTTGTTTGGTCCTGGTTTGGTCCTGATTTGGTCCCTGCTTTGTCCTGGTTTGGTCCTGGTTTGGTCCTGGTTTGGTCCTGGTTTGGTCCCTGCTTTGTCCTGGTTTGGTCCTGGTTTGGTCCTGGTTTGGTCCTGGTTTGGTCCTGGTTTGGTCCTGGTTTGGTCCTGGTTTGGTCCTGGTTTGGTCCCTGCTTTGTCCTGGTTTGGTCCAGGTTTGGTCTTGGTTTTGTAGGGTTTAGTCCTGGTTTGGTCATGGTTTTGCCCTGGTTTTGTCCTGGTTTTGTCCTGGTTTTGTCCTGGTTTTGTCCTGGTTTAGTCCTGGTTTAGTCCTGGTATGGTCCTGGTCTGGTCCTGGTTCAGTCCTGGTTCAGTCCTGGTCCGGTCCTGGTTCAGTCCTCACCAGTTTCCCTCGGGTCGGCCCGGACCTCGTCTCTCTCAGGGCGTACACGTCTCCGCACACTGAGATCTCCCTCCACAGCCCCTGCTTCGGGTCGTCGGGAAACCCCTCGGGATGCATCACCAGGACGCCGTTTGTGGTCAGGCCGTCCATGTGACCGTCGGGGTTTTTCCATTTGGTCGCTTTTTCCTGCCAAACACACACAAGAAGCATTTACTTTTCTGTGTTTAACATGCGTCTAATTTTGGCGTAACCTTGGTAACGAAGCAAAAAATAAAAGTACTCTACTTTACGTTGGTCAGTTTCAAAGTGGCAGTATTTTACCTTTTACTACTGTACTTTCTACTCCACTACATCTTTTTTTTATGTTCATTGTGACATTCTGTGTAAAGGTTTTGAGTTTAAGTCCTGGCTTTGAACAAAAAAATAAATAAATACATATAATAATAATGACAGGTTCTCATTTTTCTCTAATGCTGACGTAATTTGTTAAATATTTATCATAGTTTTACATCTATGAAGTAGCAGTTTGTGAAGAAAATTTGAAAAATAAAAGTTCAAAATGTATGTAAAAAATGTCCAGTGAAAAGTACAGACCAGTAGTAGACCGGGTTTGGTCTAGGTTTTGTCCTGGTTTGGTCCCTGGTTTGGTCCCTGGTTTGGTCCCTGGTTTGGTCCCTGGTTTGGTCCCTGGTTTGGTCCCTGGTTTGGTCCCTGGTTTGGTCCCTGGTTTGGTCCCTGGTTTGGTCCCTGGTTTGGTCCCTGGTTTGGTCCCTGGTTTGGTCCCTGGTTCGGTCCCTGGTTCGGTCCCTGGTTCGGTCCTTGGTTCGGTCCTTGGTTCGGTCCTGGTTCGGTCCCTGGTTCGGTCCCTGGTTCGGTCCCTGGTTCGGTCCCTGGTTCGGTCCCTGGTTCGGTCCCTGGTTCGGTCCCTGGTTCGGTCCCTGGTTCGGTCCCTGGTTCGGTCCCTAGTTCGGTCCTGGTTCGGTCCCAGGTTCGGTCCCTGGTTCGGTCCCTGGTTTGGTCCCTGGTTCGGTCCCTGGTTCGGTCCTGGTTGTGCCCTAGTTCGGTCCTGGTTTGGTCCCAGGTTCGGTCCCTGGTTCGGTCCCTGGTTCGGTCCCTGGTTTGGTCCCTGGTTGGTCCCTGGTTTGGTCCCTGGTTCGGTCCCTGGTTCGGTCCCTGGTTCGGTCCCTGGTTCGGTCCTGGTTGTGCCCTAGTTCGGTCCTGGTTTGGTCCCAGGTTCGGTCCCTGGTTCGGTCCCTGGTTCGGTCCCTGGTTCGGTCCCTGGTTCGGTCCCTGGTTCGGTCCCTGGTTCGGTCCCTGGTTTTGCCCTAGTTCGGTCCTGGTTTGGTCCCTGGTTCGGTCCCTGGTTCGGTCCCTGGTTCGGTCCCTGGTTCGGTCCCTGGTTCGGTCCCTGGTTCGGTCCCTGGTTCGGTCCCTGGTTCGGTCCTGGTTTTGCCCTAGTTCGGTCCTGGTTTGGTCCCAGGTTCGGTCCCTGGTTTGGTCCCTGGTTTGGTCCCTGGTTTGGTCCCTGGTTTGGTCCCTGGTTTGGTCCCTGGTTTGGTCCCTGGTTTGGTCCCTGGTTTTGCCCTGGTTTTGTCCTGGTTTTGTCCTGGTTTTGTCCTGGTTTTGTCCTGGTTTTGTCCTGGTTTTATCCTGGTTTTATCCTGGTTTTATCCTGGTTTTGCCCTGGTTTTGCCCTGGTTTTGTCCCTGCTTTATTGGGGCAGGAATAAGCATAGTTATTATAAAGTGCTACCATACTTTGTTTCTTTTTCCATTTAAGAAGGTAAAGCTGTTTTGTAGTTTTGAACTTGTTTTTTCCCCCTTTGACCAAACTAACAGCAGATAAAAGCAGGACCCGTTTCTCTCACCCCTAAGAAGATGTTTTTGGACGAGTCGAAGCCGGCGGCGTAGATGCGAGCCGTGTAGGGCGGGTTTCGCTCGCACACGACTCGACAGGCGAAGCGAGAGATGGTGCTGGGGGCGATGGAGGGGTCCTCGCTCTCTTTTCCTCCTCCAGAAGTGTCCGTCACCACGAAGTCGATGGGACTTTCCGTCGAGCGACCGATCTGCGGGACGAAGACGTGAGTTCGAGTCGTTACACACAAAAGGGCGGCACGATGTTGGAAATGACTGCAATATCTCTGTGCGGCAAAATCGATATTATTGCGATTGTAGCATGAAGGTTGACGCTTTACTGATGATTTTTTGATTTAATAATAATAAATCAAATGCACCGTAAGAGCTGGAGAAACACAAAAATACATCGTGTAAATGAAGAGTTCAATTGTAAAAACAGATATGTCCATTTGAAAAACTTATAAAAATGTATGTTTCTTTTTGTTACCATCCTTTACAGATATTATTAACAAAAATAATATCTATTGGAGTTAATAAAAGAAGGATGAAATAATATTTTGATTGCAGTGAAATATGGTTGGCCTTTGAAAACATTACTATACAGTCAACTATAAAGCTCCAATTACTTTTTGAAATGGCACTTATCTGTTTTTGCAAATGTACTCTTCAAATGATAAATTCCACGCTCTTACGCCTTAAAAAAAAAAAAAAAAACGTTAGCTTTCTAATTACATATCAATTAACGTATTTTACAAAATCAATATAACTTCGCTTTATAAACTCAAACATTACAACTGTGCTTATTTGCAACTTAAAACGTACCTTGTGCCTCTTCAGAAGGGCAGCTAATACAAAAAACACGTTCATTTTGCTCCGTCTCAACTTTTCTGCCGTTGCCTTTTTACCGTCTTTTTCTATGTAAAGCTAATGCTGCGTTAAAACAACAAACAGGAAGTTGCTCTTCAAAATAAAAGTGTTCTCTCAAAAACAGGAAGTTAAGTGTTACTTCGTGAATATTGTCAAGGTATGAAACAAAATACAAAACAAAATACAACTGTAATTTTTAGCCACGGAAAATACACTGTTGGTTCTTTACAGCGATATATTGTATACTTTTTGACACAATACTCTGAGTTAAATTAAAACAGAGCAGTTCCACATTTGGTCGTGTAAAATTTAAGGCTTTTTAAATAAATGTTTTTGCTGTTTAAGTAAAATTGAATGCCAGGTATATACAACATAATATACTTTTTTAATATATTGTTTTAATTATTTAATATAGTGTTTTTTTCTTGTTTTTTATTATAATTTATATTTAAAAGCAATACTAATAGGAAATACTAATACAGATACAAAATATACGCATTGATGAACACATTAGCAATAATATAAATACCCATTAAAATAGAGTAATGGAACAATTTACATGATCTTTACACCGTTTTCTATAATTTATATATTATTAGGATATAATCTGTAGTAGGTTATAATTCTAAACTCTAAGTGTGGTGTGTGTGGGATCTACTTTAAGGGTGATCTTTATGTCCCGAGGGGAGAAAAATGCATTTTAAGAAAACGGCTTTTGAAGTTACAATGTCCCAGAGAAATCTATGGATGAAGTGGATTAAATGGAAGAATAAAACATTTATAAGAGCAGATTGGACACAGCCGATATGTTGAGAGAGTAAACTGACCAAAAAATTGAAAATAAACATAAATAAAAGGTTTTGCCTTCAGTGTCTCGACTACTCTTCAGTCAAATTGTCAAAAATAAAAATATAACAGAGACATAACTGAGACTAAATTGAGGATGATTAAGACTGAATAAGAACAATCATTCATAAAATCTTCCTTTTTACAAAATATATGTTTCAAAAAACCTAGATTTCTCTCAGATGAAAGACCCTATTGCAACATATATTTATTTTGTTGCGACGTTGATTATTGCATTAATCAATAATAAGATTAGACTGCATGAGACTATTGTGTATCCCTGTTTTTTTCATTTCAATGGAGGACGCTGCATTTTAAGTCTAGTATAGTTTGGACCTAGATTAGTCCTTTTTTATTTCTTTAGTCTGGTTATAGATCTGGTTCAGTGCATGAAGCTGGTTTGGTCCCAATTGGGATTCAAGGCATGTTTTTCTTAAGGTTTGAAGACTCATTTTGTCAAAAAAGTGGAGCTCGGAAAGCCCAATATTGCCCGGTGCCTCTACAGTAAGACACAGAAGTCAGTTTTATACAATATTTCTTTCATCTGACATCAATTACGGATCTTTCCCACGATCAAAATAGCTCACGGTCTTTAAATAGCATTAAATAACTGAATATTTTGGAGGATAACTGGAAAAAAATGCACGTTTTAAGAGCTTCTACCTCTGAAGTGGCTCAAATGTCGCTGCATTTGTCACATTTTACCTGGAACATGTCTGTGTTGTTGTCATGGCAATACTCCACCACCACAGTCTGGTTTCTGGACAGTGTGAAGGAGATGCTGTGCTGCCCCCTGCTGTGCACCGCCTGGAACAGCAACACAAGCAAAGACAGAAATGACAAAACTGAAACTACTTTATGTCACTGACAACATAACTCTAAAGCAGAATAAAACCAGTAAACCCTTGTCTAAATGTGTGATATTGGTTAAAAATGAGCTTCAATAAACAAATAACACAATGAAAGTAGTTTGTAAGTATCAATGTCTTAAGAGTTACTTACTCAAACTACAACTAAAATCTTACCTTTCAGAATCAGAATCAGAATCAGAATCAGAAGCGGTTTATTGCCATTGTCAGTGAAATTCACAAACATAGGAATTTGCTTCGGCGAAGGTGCAACATAAAGCAATGAGTAAAATATAAAAAATATATAAAAAGGCATGCATAAAAATTAAGAATAAAATAGACTAAGATAGACTATATACAGAATGTACAGTTGGCAGACAGTGCCATGTGCAAATGTGGTAGTGCAAATAGATTGTTCTTGTTCTATCACAAAAATAACAAAAATGCACCCATTGGTTACTTTTGATTTTTAAAATGTGTTTATTTGGTCAAGTTAATGAACATTCAACGTCGGAATCAGCCTGTTTCTGAGTTAGTTGTCCGTTGTCCTGCATTCACACTCACAAACACACATTCACACGTCTATTGCACATGTTTTTAGTGGTAGAAGAAACTGGAGCACAGGGAGAACATGCAAACTCCACACAGAAAGGCCCCGGGCGCTGGAGTCGAACCCAGCGAGAGTCCAACCGCAACGCTACCGCCGCCCCAAAGAAACAGTACACACGCTTACAATTGAGCTCCAAAAAACAGTCAACAGGCAGATGAGTTTGTATTATTGTGTTTTATGGCGGTTGGCACCTCATCACCTGCTCAGGGAAAATTAGCTTTGCATCTTGAACTGGCACATTTGCAGAAATGTTCATTAATGTGCACTGTCCCTGTTCAAATCCGTCTGAGAAAGAGCAGCTTCAGTCAGACGGCCTGGTCTGTGAGAGCTGCCAGAGAGTGGAACTGTGTACCCGACACCATTAAACACTTATCCTCTTACAAAACATTTAAGAAACATTGGCAAGAGTGGCTGGTGAACACATTTACATGCACACACTAAAACCTGTCTATTTGGCCGCTCACTGTACATTTTTGTAAATATTGTATTATATTTTGTGTTGATGTTGTGTTTTATTAACAATGTCTGTTTTATTGCCATTTTGACATCATGGCCGGCGGACTACAGATGAAAAATAGCCTCTTTGGCTAATTCTGGCTGTTTTACTCCTGTTTTATTCATGTGTTTTGTGAAATTGCACTGTCCCCTTTTGGAAATAAACTAAACTCAAACTCAAATACATAAATGACAGCAACAAAAAAAGAGGCTGAAATTGTGAACTGATCTGCGTAATTCATTTATTGAGTATTATACAAAAAATTATATAATATATTTTTAAATATTGTCTCTGATAACTTTGCTCCTGCCTGAACCTTCTCACTCACAGCAACATGGACAAATTACTGTTACTGTTAATGTAATGTCAATTCAATTCAATTTATTTTTGTAACGCCCAAAATCTCAACAGCAGTTGCCTGGATGGGCTACAAGTAGAAAGCAGTTTAAAAAAAAAAACAATGTTGAAAATAATTTAACAAATGGATAACTGTCCCAGAGCAGCTCCTTGACCTCTTTCTCTCAAGGAAAAACTACAAAAAACCCTGTGGAAAAACACAAACCTTGGGGAGAACCACAGTGAAGGAGAGACCCTGCTCCCACTGGACAGACCAGGACTGACACATCCACTGAACCACTCAAGAGGAAGGAACAGGCCGAATGTAAATGTAAAATGTCATGTGTCTGAAATAAACTGAAACTGAACTGAAGAGCTGTATTTTGATTGATCCAGTGGGTTCAGGTTGACATTTTATTGTCCCCAATGGGAAACTCGTCCTGAGCATTTGATCCGATCCTCAGCCACGCTGGACCTGTCAGGGGCAGGACCTGCAGTGCTCAGAGACCCGTCTCCAGGTCTTGAGCTGGTCTTGGGCAGGACCACTTCAGCTGGAGGATTTGACCTTTTGTGCATGTTTTGTGTTGATGGAGGAAAACGGCAGAAACCCTCCCAGAAACAAGAAGAGACATGTAAACTCCACAAAGGATCAGGAGGCGAACCTGCTGTGAGGCGAGAGTACTGGCCTCCACTTATAATGATTGTGTATGTCTTAAGCTGTTTTGTGATTTTAATGCAGTTTTATTCTATTGTGTAAAGCAGCAGGAGTTCCCAAACTTTTTGGGACGGGACCCCCAATATAGCCCAGCAACCGACTCGGGACCCCAAAGCGAAATAAAAATTATATTAAGTGTCAAAGCTTGTTAAATCAGGTTTAATATAGGTTGTTTCAATAGTTTATTGTCTTCTTAGACCCAATTTCACTAAAAGATACTGTTTTTAATTTGAAAAATAGAGCAAATACAGTGTCATATTTATTCAAATTAGATCCTGAAATCATCTCGCGACCCCCAGGTCACCCCCCACTGGTGTAAAGCACTTTGAATTGTCTTGTGTGGGCTAATTGGCTCTGAGGAAAAGAGCCAAAAAGCTATGTTTTTTTTCTTTTATCTGTTCCTGAAAGTTATTAAAAAATGTTGCCTAATTTTAAGTTTTTCAAGTGTTTCTTGGGCTGCAAACCACTACGTTATGGACATTAGTCACAAAGAGCCCCTTAGTCTCTGTTATGTCCTTAAAGTCTTGATGAAAGATTGTCAAAATGTTCCAATTGTGACTTAATTTGGTGGGAGGGCATCTGTGACAATTACCTATTATAGTTTTACATTTGTGAAGTTGCAGCTTGGGAAGAAATTTTGAAAAATAAAAGATTTAAATGACAGGAAGTAGTGTTGAGTTCTAAAACAGAATCCCTCTGTGATGTCATCAAAAAGCGACGTACCATCGAAAATACAGAGACAATTTACGCCCAACAGTTTTAACTGCCATCTAACGAAACAAAGTTGTTATCGGGTATTATTATTTGTCAAATCATAACTATTGTGTCATTTATCTGGTTGTTGGCCCTTGTTTTCAAATGGTTGCTATGGTAACAGTTCTATCTATGTCGGTTTGCTCCTCATGTCCAACCAGGAAGTAACTTTTAAACGTTACAAAAACTGGAGACAAATGGCCAAAATGTTGAATAAAATCTTAAATATAATCACGTTCATTACATTTTAGTGAAATGTGTCGTCAAACCTGTCATACAGACTTTAAACTCTTAATATTTGAACACACACCAACACTTACATTCAGACACACACACTCACATCATGACAGTACAACCAAAACAAATAAAAAAGAATGTATAATTTATTTATCTATTTACTTTCCTACTTCTCTCTTTACTTCTTTTTTTTGTATTCCCCTCCTCCCGCAAAAAAAACAAACAAACTGCTTTGTAATAAATGGTATGTATGTATTTATGTAACGTATGACTAGGTCTGGGCGATACGGCGATAAAAATCGAATCGTGAGCTCGTCCTTGTGGCAATCTGCTATTTTTGTGAAATCGACGTATCGTGATTCATTGTTTCCTGTCTTAAATGCGGCTGTCTGTTCAAACACACTTTTTCTCCTGTTGTTTAGCCTCTGAAGCCTCTGAGCAGATGACTTTATTCACCTCTTATAGACCAAAGCTGCACAATTAAACGAAATCAACACAAAAAGCAAAAAAAAGTGCGACCAAAAGCGATAAAAATGCGCTCAAAAGCAACCAAAATGCGCCTGCAAACAAGAAACACAACTTCATAGCGACAAAAACGTGACAAAAAACATGACAAAATAAGACTCATTTAAAGTGCCCATGACAGGTTGGGCTACTCATTTAACCAAAATGTAGTTCAGATAAACATATTTCAAAATTAGCTAAAATTCTTTACAAATTTTACACAGTTTTCGCAATTTTTAGCTTTTTAATTTTACTTCCTGGTTGTAAAAGATGACATCACGCTAGGAAATTACCATAGCAACAACACTGTAAACTGGGCCAAAACTCATCTAATATCACATTTTTTTGATTTGACAAATAAAACAAATGTGAACAACTTTAATTTTGTTGAATTAATGTTTAAAGGGTCAAAAAAGTAGTGTATTTTGTGTAAATGATGCATAACCTTTGTCTCCCCAGTGTGATGTCATCAGTTCGTTTACTTCCTGTATTTTTCAACAGGTTTTTGAACTTTTTTCCACAAACAGTAAAACTATAACTAATAAATAATAATAATAATAAAAACTATAATTTCTATTTACAACAAGTATTAATACACTAAATAAAGTCAAAATTAGAAAATCATAGAAACCCGTCATACGCACTTCAAATATGACAAACACAACTGAACGTGACAAAAACTAAAAAGCAACAAAACAGAATCCTATTATTCAAACCTAAATCATAAATCTAATCTTAATCGCACGGGTCAGAAAAATCACAATTAGATATTTTTCCTAAATCGTGCAGCTCTGTTAAAGGCATTAGAAAAAAACAAAGTGAACATGAATCGTGATAAAATCGAAATCATGATCTGGTTGTCATATCGCCCAGCTCTACGTATGACACAAGTGTTCAATAAAGGGGGAAAAAAAACATTTATAATAAGCATTTAAAGGTCCCATAACATGCAAAATGGACTTTTCAGAGGTTTTAACCTTCCTACAGTGCTATTTGGGCCTCGTATGTTGTGCCCAAAGTGGTTTTTTGATTGATTCCCTCATGTTTTCATTAGAGAACTGTCTTTTCCGTCCCCCTCGGCTGAGCAGCAGACGGGGGCTCCTCACTAAGATGACGCAGCTTCACCAGGATGACGCGGTGTTTAAGCCACGCCTCCAGGAAGCGCGCAGCCGCAAGAATAAAAACAGCGAATGCTAATGCTACACAGTAATTACACGATGGATACGACAGATCGAAGAGTTAGCTTGTTATTTACCAAACGGCAACATCCGTCGTCGAGGTCCTGGAGCACGTCAAACTCCAGGTCAGATCCAGGACGTAGGACTCAGCACGACGCACCGTCAGGACGGATAAAATGTTTATTCAGTGTTTGTGTATCGCTGTTTACCGGAGCACACGGCGCATGCACCATCTCCGCTCTAGGCTTCGTCGCGGGTTGGGAGGGGGAGGCTCGCGGGTTGGGCGGGGGAGGCTCGTGGGTTGGGCGGGGGAGGCAGCCTGTTCTCTGTTCGGGGGGGTCAGATCTCAGAGTGAGCCGTTTGCTTTTACAAGGAGGGGGGCCAGTCCAAGAAATGGGTGTTTTTTGGAAACTGTTATGTTATGGATATTACACAACGCAAACATTTATCAACAAAGCCCTTAGAATAGACTGTGTGAAGGGGAAAATAGCAGAATATGGGACCTTTAAGCAAAAAATTGAGTGAGAACTTTACCTTTAACACCAAAGCGAACTTCAAAGTGTACAGTCTAAAAAATGGTCTTCTTTAAAATTCTAAAAACATAACGTATGTGTCTAACACTTTGAGCCGACGTGTTATGAAGCCGTGGCCGGGCCTGAGCCGACCCCGTCTGTGTTCCTGTCCCAACCTGAAAACAAACCTGCACCAACACAACCCCCTGAAACCGTCATCGTGACATTTTACAACAGAACGAAATGGAATTGAAATGTTGCTCTCTATACTGCGCTGGCACAATCAGCTATTGTTCCCCGTCCGTCTGTGCTTTGTCCGACGGCTCAGACTCTCACAGATTAAGACTCCGGGTCACAAACAATGGCACGCAGAAAGTCGACAATAGGAACGAAAACATTTAAATGCATCGGTTTTTAGTCACTCTTCCTATGGAGCGATTGTGAAAAGCAGGAAGACAAAGCAGGAAGTCGGCGCGAATAAACATCCCCTCAGCTCCACACGCACCAGAGCTGAACCACTGCACGCTTTTTTAAACAACTACTGCCTTTGACAATTGACTTCTTTGTTTCTTCAAATCAAGACCTGGTTCACTGAAGGAGTGTCACGATATAGAATCTTAGAGTTATGATTATTGTGACATGTAACATCAGAATTTAACGTTATTTTTTTTTTTTGCAATTATTGTCACCATAAAAAAACAATAGTTACATTGCCGGTTTATGCTTTATGAAGTAATGATAATTTGATAATCATCCAAATAAAAAAGCGCTTAAAGTGCCCATGACAGGTTGGACTATTCATTTAACCAAAATGTAGTTCAGATAAACATATTTCAAAATGAGCTAAAATTCTTTACAAATTTTACACAGTTTTCGCAATTTTTAGCTTTTTAATTTTACTTCCTGGTTGTAAATGATGACATCACGCTAGGAAATTACCGCAGCAACAACACTGTAAACTGGGCCAAAACTCATCTAATGTCACATTTTTTTTATTTGACAAATAAAACAAATGTGAACAACTTTAATTTTGTTGAAAATTAATGTTTAAAGGGTCAAAAAAAGTAGTGTATTTTGTGTAAATGATGCATAATCTTTGTCTCCCCAGTGTGATGTCATCAGTTCGTTTACTTCCTGTATTTTTCAACAGGTTTTTCAACTTTTTTCCACAAACAGTGACCTGATTGGTATAAAACTATAATTTCTATTAACAACAAGTATTAATACACTAAATAAAGTCAAAATTAGAAAATCATAGAAACCCGTCATACGCACTACATTTAGGTTTACCGTAACATTCGGACTATAAGCCACTACTTTTTTCTTTTGATTTCAATCCTGCGGCTTATACAGCTAATTTATGTATATTTAGGGAATGGCCTCTAGGGGCGCTCTAGCAGGAGGCGCAAGAGTTCGACAGACAGTGAAAGAGAAAGTGCGTGGAGGAATACTCTAGTTTGATTGTGTTTTGAACAGTCAGTTTGCATCACGCACACACCATCATTACGGAAAACACACGAGGAAATGCATATGATGCAGCTTTTAAGCAATCAATGTGGCGCCAAAGAAGGAAATAGAGCTGTTCCACGTGAGCTCGTCATCCATGAATCGATGAGACGTCAGAGGCGCCGAGTGAAGAGCGACTCAGTGCACTACGTGTTACAGGCACTGTTTGGAAAAAGGCATGAGTTCAATTAAAACTTTGCGTGTTCCATCCTTCTGTGTAAATGTCTCATGTGTGAAGGAGAGGTTTCGCAGGTCTTTCCTTCCTGTTGCTGTCAGACTCTACAATGAACACTGTTAGCCCTAAACATGTGTCAGTCACCTGTTATAATCATGTGCAATATAATTTAACAAACTATTAATACACTTTTACCTCACCATAGTCACTTACTGTATATAACATACACTTAAGCCACTTTATTTGCCATTTTTACTATTTATTCCCAGACAGCCACCTACTGTAAATAAGAGTGTGCACTTTATACTTTATATTGTATTTTTATTACCATGTTTATTTATCCTATTTTTATTGCATGCGTCTATTTCTTTCATTCCTGTTCTAAACTGTGTGTTGCAACAGTGGAATTTCCCCATTGTGGGACAAATAAAGGATCTCTTATCTTATCTTATGTTAAACGTGGACACCTGTGGCTTATAGACCGGTGCGGCTTATATATGTACAAAGCTGTTTTTCTTTGTAAATATGGCTGGTAAAGTCCAAATTTTACAGTACTTTTAGGAGTTTAGTTTGAATATAAATGCGTCCCAAAAAAAAGGACTGCAAAATTTTAAATCGAATCAAAATCGCAATTTTAATGGACGCAATCAGCAAATCGGAAATGCTGCAGTTTTTGAAGAACCATCATTTCCTCCACAAATAACCAAATACCCCGTTTCAATCTGCATAAAAACTGCAAACCCTGTAGTTTAGATTTGTTCAAATATGTTCTAAAATATTCTAAAGTGTCTCAGCTGTGAAAAAATGTCCAAAAGTATTTTTATTTTTGATACTAACTTCCGGGGACATTATCGGTGGAAATAATGTTTAGTGGATTGCACCAAAGCGGACATGACGCTGTAAAGAATGAACTTCAGGCGTCCAATGACTTTTTAAAAATGGCCTTTGTCTGTTTAAAGTGAGACGCTGCAGGTGAATAGGAAAAAAATCTTAAATTTAAAGATATCAATTGTAAACTTCTCCTGTACTTTACTCACATAAATGTAATGTTATTAAGTTTGTAAAATGTGTAAAAACTGCCAAAATTGCACATATTTGGGACATATAAAACGTTTAAATGTCTTCACTTTGTACACATATTAGTAATAGTTTAGTTTAGTTTAGTCTTTATTTGAAGGGACAATGTACAGAGACATTAAGCTCATAAAAAACAGAGATGTTCCGCACCAGATTATAGCTAAATAGCTAGTTTCCATCTGCAGTCAAAAAATGTACAGAGAGGTTTTTGGATTACTTATTTATTTTTTAAGTTTTTAAAATTGGACTGAAAATTCAAATTCTTCAATAAATCAGTTTCAAAATTGGATATTAAAAAATCCTTCTTGATGAGTTTGATGACTTTACAATCTTGTTGAGTCAAGATTGTACAGTTTAGTGTGGGATCTACTTTAAGTGGTGATCTTTATGTCCTGAGGGGAGAAATAAAATGAAATAAAACAATTTTAGGAGCAGATTGGACAAGTTTGTCGTTTCCACATGAAAGTCGACATGTTGAGAGAGCAAACTGACAAAAAAAAAAAAAGTGTCTCTACTTAACATTTGATTCTTTTTCAATTTCTGTCAATTAAAAGGCCTATTTCAGTCTATCTGTCTCTGCTCCTGAACGTGAACTTTGAGCAGAATCCCATTATTAAAACATAAATCGCAAATCTAATCTCAAAACAGCTCAGAGAAATCGCAGTTACATATTGATCCCAAATCGTGCAGCCGTACTGAATAATCACGATCATCGATTACCCAAATAATCATGACATCCCTGGTTCACAGACCACACTTTAAAACATGTCCAGGAGCAACATCTGATCGACTAATACAACATTAAGAGTCACATTTCTGAACACGTTGGTCTAAACCAGGCCAGAGTTAGAGGGTTTTATGTACGACTCCATGGAAACTGGCAGCGCTGATAATAACCGATAATTCACTTGTTATGTGTGAATATACATTTGTTGGTGTGTTGTATGTGAAACTGTATGTGCTGATTATTTAAATAAAGTGTTGTTTTTAAGGGACTTGACGAGTTATTCTCATTCAAACACATTTCATTGCATTGTTGACTGTGCCTTTTAACCTGTATATGGCAAATAAGTTGAATATAATCTTTAACTTGTGAGTTCTTGATCTTAATTACAAGAAGACAGAATGAACTTTCCAAATATAATCTGTTTCAAGCCTTTAAATCAAACATGAAAAAAGGCATGTTTGATTTAAAGGCATGAGTTATGTTGAACATAAAGGTTCCAGGCCTGAATAAAATACGGGCCGTGGCTTGAATTTGGCATCCAACAGATCAGTGGTGGATGCAAAACAACTGTCTCCAGCTGAACTCAGACAAGACTGAAATCGTCGTCTTTGGCAGAAACAAAGAGAAAGCGTCAGTCACCTCCAGTTTCTCGCTCTGAAACCTGCAAATCAAGTTAGAAATCTGGGGGTAATAATGGACTTTGACAGCCACATCAAATCAATAACATCAACAGCCTTTTGCCACCTAAAAAAACTGCCACAATCAAAGTTATAGTGTCTAAACCAGACTTGGAGAGACTTATCCATGCATTTGTCTCCAGTAGGTTAGGCCAGTGGTTCTCAAACTAGGGGTCGGGACCCCAATGGAGGTCGCGAAATGATTTCCAGGGGTCCCCAGATGATGGGGAAAAATGTATACAAAAGTGTTAAACAAAGCTGGACACCCTTCAAATGCAGTGGTAAATGTAGATTCCTATTTGTTGGCCTATTAAAGTCATTTTTCTAGGTCTATATTCTCAAAATAAAATCAAACATTAGATAAAAGACTAATTTATCACTGTGCGTGTTGCCTATTTTTTGTGTTTGGGGGTCGCGAATATGAACTATTGTTATTTTGAGGGTCGCGACTGAAAAAGTTTGAGAACCACCGGGTTAGACTACTGCAACGGCCTGTTCACTGGCCTCTCCAAACGAGCTGTAAAACAGCTGCAGTACATCCAGAACGCTGCTGCTCGGGTCCTGACTAGAACCAGGAAGTATGATCACATTAGTCCTGTGCTCAGGTCTCTGCACTGGCTTCAGGCTCAGAGAATAGAGTTTAAAGCAGCTCTGCTTGTGTTCAAGTCTCTCCAAAGCACCAAAGAACATCTGACGTGTTAGAGCCACATGAACCATCTCACACTCTGAGGAGCTCAGGGACCGGCCTCCTGCTGGTGCCAGAGTCAGGACTAAACATGGACCGGCCTCCTGCTGGTGCCAGAGTCAGGACTAAACATGGACCGGCCTCCTGCTGGTGCCAGAGTCAGGACTAAACATGGACCGGCCTCCCGCTGGTGCCAGAGTCAGGACTAAACATGGACCGGCCTCCCGCTGGTGCCAGAGTCAGGACTAAACATGGACCAGAGTCAGGACTAAACATGGACCGGCCTCCGCTGGTGCCAGAGTCAGGACTAAACATGGACCGGCCTCCAGCTGGTGCCAGAGTCAGGACTAAACATGGACCGGCCTCCCGCTGGTGCCAGAGTCAGGACTAAACATGGACCGGCCTCCCGCTGGTGCCAGAGTCAGGACTAAACATGGACCGGCCTCCCGCTGGTGCCAGAGTCAGGACTAAACATGGACCGGCCTCCTGCTGGTGCCAGAGTCAGGACTAAACATGGACCGGCCTCCTGCTGGTGCTAGAGTCAGGACTAAACATGGACCGGCCTCCTGCTGGGGCCAGAGTCAGGACTAAACATGGACCGGCCTCCTGCTGGGGCCAGAGTCAGGACTAAACATGGACCGGCCTCCTGCTGGTGCCAGAGTCAGGACTAAACATGGGCCTCCTGCTGGTGTTAGAGTCAGGACTAAACATGGACACGCCTCCTGCTGGTGCCAGAGTCAGGACTCAACATGGACCGCCTCCTGCTGGTGCCAGAGTCAGGACTAAACATGGACCGGCCTCCTGCTGGTGCCAGAGTCAGGACTAAACATGGACCGGCCTCCTGCTGGTGCCAGAGTCAGGACTAAACATGGACCGGCCTCCTGCTGGTGCTAGAGTCAGGACTAAACATGGACCGGCCTCCTGCTGGTGCCAGAGTCAGGACTAAACATGGACCGGCCTCCTGCTGGTGCCAGAGTCAGGACTAAACATGGACCGGCCTCCTGCTGGTGCCAGAGCCAGGACTAAACATGGACTGGCCTCCTGCTGGTGCCAGAGTCAGGACTAAACATGGGGAATCAGCATTTCAGTTTTTTGCAGCTAAAATCTGGAACAGTCTCCCTGAAGATGTGAGACAGGCCTCACTCTGACAATGTTTAAATCCAGGCAAACAGTTCTGTTCAGATGTGCAAACGACTGAAAGATTTGTCTGCACTCTTCTCTTTTAAAGCGTTTTTTTGATTATCCTGTATGTCTTTATGTGTTTTGTGATTTTAGTGCACTTTTTCCTGTTATGTAAAGCACTTTGAATTGCCTTGTGTACAGATTGTGCTCTACAAATAAACTTGCCTTGAATTGTTTAATGCTCCGGCCTAAACGATCGACTGTATCCACCAGCCATGGCCCTTGATTGGCTCTCCACTTCCTCTATACATCAATATATGGCCCCTAGTGAAAAACATTTGGACATTTGACCTAATCAAGTCAAAATGTTCTAATAGATGCAGTCGTCAGCGCGTCATAGTGGGCGCCGTGGTCTGGCGTGGGTGAAAATACTGTGTAGAGTCAATGGGAACACAACTTTTTCCCTCTTTTGAGAGATTTCCAAGTGAATTATGTCTGTTTAAGTCACAATTCAGTCTTAATGGAAGTTGTTGACTTGATGTTAGAATCCATTGGGCTGCACTAGCATTGTAGTAGCATTTAGCCCCCCATTAGCATCATTGGACCACTGTATTCTTGTCCATGTTTGTGTCTGTATTTGGTACAATAGAACTGCTAAAGGCCGTGTTTGACGCTGTTGAACAGTGGGTGATAGAACAGCTCTTCTGCATTGAAATGAATGAATGGATTACTTCCCCCACAGAGGTCCATTATGTGGGCATTCCCTCCGCCATTTAAAGTGTGACTTGGATTTGATTAGGGCTGCAGTCCTTTGGTCGGTTGATGGCAGATTTAGTCGACCACATTTGAGTTGACTAATCTTTTTAAAGTCAAGATTATAAGGATTTATATGAATGAACCACAGCAGAAAGAGAATGAAGGCTGTATGTGTTACTGGAGTTTTGGGAGTGACAGTTCAGTTTCATCTGTCTTTGCACTTTAAAGCTGCAGTTGTAGTTGTTTTAGCGTGAAATCCTAATCATTTTGCCCTTACTACACACCGCCCCTTTTAGCTGATGCACACGGCCTATCTAGTCGACTTCAGTGCAAGATTGTGTTGTACTCTTAAGGAGCGCTCACACTGCAGCGACCAAAGTGACCAGTTTACATGTAAAGTCTATGGTTGGCGCGACCAAAGCCTCCTGCGTTTCTTCAGCGCGACCAGAGCGAGTGGCGTGGCGCAACAAGAACGATTTTGCGCCCCGGTCACTTCATTCATGCGACCGTGGCGATTTTGCGCAGAAGATAAACAAAGCTGAACTGAAAGCGCTTCAGTCACCTATTTCATTATCTGTAAGAAGGACAAAACAAACCCTAACCCTAACAAACCACACTGCTGCAAAAATGGATGTAAAACTCATCGTGTCTGTGGCAGAGCCCAATAATGTCACGCTGTTGGACGACAGACAGGAACAAGAAGGACCTGCCTGAGAGAAGGTTATCCAGAGGATTGGATTGTCTGGTAAGCGATCACAACTTTGAACCATGTCGTCGTCGGTGCTGTAGTCTTTTTGCTTGCCGTGCGCCCAGCATAATTGTAGCTAGTTTGTGGTTTGACAAATTCATGTTTTTTCAGAGAACGTGTGCAGGAAGTGGAGGAAGAATCTCAGACACTTACATATGGGAGAAGAGAAAGGAGAAAGAGAAGAGGAGTGGGGCAGCAGCAGGTCAGCTGTGCATTGGTCGTGTCACATGTATGCTGGTGACTTTTTTTTTAGCTGCGCCTGGCGACCAAGTCGCGTGACAAAAGCAACTGTCCTCAAAATGCACAGGCGACAAATTAGGCGCAACCAGCGCAAATTTGTCACTGCAGCATGAACAGGGCTTAAGCCATACCTTGCAGTATAGATTGTGTTGTACTTTACTGTACCTTGCTGTCTAGAGTCTGTTGTACTCTCTGCCGTAGCTTGCTGTGTAGATTCTATACTCTTTGCCGTACCTGCTGTGATTCTATACTCTTTGCCGTACCTTGCCGTGTAGATTCTATACTCTTTGCCGTACCTTGCCGTGTAGATTCTATACTCTTTGCCGTACCTTGCTGTGTAGATTCTATACTCTTTGCCGTACCTTGCTGTGTAGATTCTATACTCTTTGCCGTACCTGCTGTGATTCTATACTCTTTGCCGTACCTTGCTGTGTAGATTCTATACTCTTTGCCGTACCTTGCTGTCCTGCGGCGTGTTGAGGATGTGGACGGTGCTCGGTTTGACTCCGTTGGCTTTGGCTCGGCGGTAAAGAGCGAAGCGGCTCTTTCTGCGTCCTCTGTCTCCACACGGCAGGGAGCCATTGTACCTGCACCAAACACAAGACAATCCATTACATTTAATCACATTTCTGTAATCCATTCTACATTTACTCATCTTCGCACCGACCTTAAAAAGGACTATTCATGCTTTATCAGCTCAAGAACAGACTACTGCAATGCACTTTATGCCGTGTCTCCCACTGCCCTCAGTCGCCGCCAACTCGTGCAAAATGCTGCTGTTCGCTTTTTAACCAACGCACCCAGACGTCACACATCACCACAGTTCTGTTTGCTCTCCACTGGCTTCGTGTTTCTTTTAGAATTGATAATAAAAATTTTTGTTTAAAGCTCTTGATGACCTCTTCTTTTTTGACCGAGCTCCTTTAAGTTCAACTTCTGCTGAAATGCTCAGAGCCCGACTCAAACACTGGTGATGGAGCTTTCTCTGTCGCTGAACCCAGACTCTGGAACAAACTGCCCCCAGATATGCAAACTATCACACACTTTAGCCTTTTTAAAGGGGCTTAAAACTTAAAACTATTCAGACTGGCTTTTAACACTCAGTAGTGCAGTGACACTTATCTTTATTTTTTGTACAGTGACTGTATTGCATTATGGTTTTATGCATTTTATTTGTATTTTTCTGTATTTTATTGGAAAGCGCTCACGTTGAGTGTTGTAAATGGCTCTATAAATAAATGTCAATTAATTGATTGGTCTTAAATTATCTGATGGTTAAAAGCCACATCTATTGTAAAAGATGATGAGGAAAACTGACGTGACGTGGCCGCCTTTATTCACCGAAATCTTACATTTTTGTTAATTAATATTGAATTGAATATTGAAAGATTGAATTAATAAACTATGGACTGTTCAATTTTACAAATGAATGAAAATATTGAAATAAATTAAATATGAATTTCATTGTAATGTTGATTATGCTGTTCATACTTTGATGTTTAAATAAAAAAAACAGACAAAACCAAGACTAAATCAGGACTAATTTAGGATACAGAAACTTATAAATAAAATCTACCTCTTTCAACGTTTTCATTTAATAAAAAAAAAAGAGTGAATTTCTGTGGAGTTACAACAATTATTAGACTAATAGTGACTAGTCTACTGTGGATAAAATAATCGCAGTGGTATTTTAATTCTCATAATCGTTATCTGGATTATACAGACTCTAAAAACACATGCAAAAAGACTTTTATAACAAAAAGCAGCGTTATTAAATCAAACAGATTTTCAGGAATAATACACTTTATTTGTATATATTCTCTCAAGAAGCCTTCAGGCACTATATTTCAGCCTTTCTTTGGTTGACAATGCATTAAAAATTGAGCAGTCGACTACAAAAATGATCTTCTTTCAGCCCTAAGCTTTCGTCAGATTGTTATAGTGATATATTGAGTCTGTTACGATATCAATTATTGCATCAGCCAAGATTTAAAAAAAAAAATGGACAGGAAACATGTACGACAGACAGGAAATTAAATCCTCTAAAATAACTGCGGACATGTCCATTACAGCCCAAAGTGAACGCACACACACAGCACAAACCTACGGACGCTCGCGGCGCACCAGACGGATGTGTCCGGATATAATGTGATATTTCCTCAGCAGTGGCCCCCGAGGCTGGAGCCGTGAGCGCGACAGAGAGAGCGGTGTCTCAGATCAGAACAGCTGCTCTCTGTCTGCGCTCGTCTGTGTCACAGCATCAAACGCTCCGGATCAGACTCGGAGGAAAACCGCTGTGTGCAGATTACGTGAGGCGCTAACGAGCTGCGAACGTGAGCAAATCCACCAAACCAGACTCGAACGAATCACAGCGTCAATGATACCGTCGGACAGTATGGCAAAAATATGAATAAAATAAGAAAAATAAGAAATTCTTGGTCGACTAAAGACCTGCCCTATCGACCGATTAGTAGGGATGGGACAATAAACAATAATATCGTTTATCGTGATAAAAAGGGAAGACCATAATCGTTTGTGCTACATTTTGTTTAATCGTGACAATCGCCAACAAAGATAATCGCCATTTTGTCTCCAGATTGTGCAGAAAAAAAGCAACGTACCCTTTATCTTCTCCTCTAGATCGTTTTTGTTTTCACTTATAATAAAGTACAAATATGTCTTTATACATCACATTTTCAAACTGTCAGCTATTTTAATAACTATCGTGATATTATCGTTAATCGCAATTATTCTGGCCATGATAATAATGGCACAAAATTTCAATATCGTCCCATGCCTACCGATTAGTCGATCAAAAGGGGGTGTGGCAAAAATATTAGAAAACTATAAAGTATCTCCATGTATTTTATCCAAACTGCACTCAAAAGAGCACAACTGCACAGGAATTCATGCTAAAATTCATGCTATTTATGCAGAAAAGTACTCGGAAACAAAATGTATTTATATGTTCCATCCATCCATCCATCTTCTTCTGCTTATCTGGGGCCGGGTCGCGGAGGCAGCAGTCTAAGCAGGGACTCCCAGACTTCCCACACCCCGGACACTTCCTCCAGCTCCTCCGGGGGGATCCTGAGGCGTTCCCAGGCCACAGAGAGACATAGTCCCTCCAGCGTGTCCTGGGTCTACCCCGGGGCCGCCTCCCGGTGGGACATGTCCAGAACACCTCCCGACGGAGGCGTCCAGGAGGCTCCGGAGCAGATGCCCGAGCCACCTCAGCTGGCTCCTCTCGACGTGGAGGAGCAGCGGCTCTACTCCGAGCTCCTCCCGTGTGACTGCGCTATGTCTAAGGGAGCGCCCAGCCACCCGGCGGAGGAAGCTCATTTCGACCGCTTGTATCTGCGATCTTGTCCTTTCGGTCATTACCCAGAGCTCATGACCATGGGTGAGGGTAGGAACGTAGATTGACCGGTAAAGCTTCGTCTTCGTCTTTCGACTCAGCTCTCTCTTCACCACATATTTATATGTTGTATGTCCAAAATCTTCAGCTAACACACTCCATATCGTCTCGTTTTTGGCATATATATATATAATTTTAATCTCAATAAAATGATTAGTCGACTAATAAAAATCTTGGTTGACTAAGGAACCACTGGCCGATTAATCGACTAAACGACTAAAGCACTACAGTCCTAAGAAATACAGTTCATATGTTCATTGCCTTTAAGACGTTTCGGTGATCAACAACTGCGTTTACATCTTTACAAAAAGGGCATATTATCTACATTTGGAAAGAAGGAAAGTAACAACGCACTTTCTGTGTTAGATGCATATGAACTTTTATGCAAATTAAGGTTTCTACATGTGATATTACTTAAAGTCTACATGACAGGTTCTCATTTTCTTCTCATTTTTACTTAGTTTGGTGGGAGGGCATCTGTAGTAAATATTCATCATAGTTTTACGTCTGTCAAGATGCAGTTTCTGAAGAAATTTAGAAAAACAAGAGTTTAAAATTACAGGAGGAAGTGCTGAGTTCTAAAACGGAATCTCTCTGTGATGTCATCAAAAAGCGACGTGCCGCTAAAAATAGAGGGACAATTTAAAGGTAACTGACTATTTTTTCTGACAGTTTAAACCGTCATTCAATAAAATAAAGGTGTTATCAAGTATTCTTTATTGTCAAATCATAACTATTGTGTTATTCATGTGGATTTTGTTTTCAAAATGGTTGCTAGGTAACAGTTGTAGAATTACCTCTAACTATGTCATATTTGCTGCCCATGTCCAACCAGGAAGTAACATTATAAACTTCGCAAAAACTGTCAAACTGGAGACCAGTGGGTAAAATGTTTAGTAAAATCTTAAATATAATCATGTTCACTACATTTGGTGAAATGTGTGTCTAACGTGTCATAGACTTTAATCCAATATGTCCAAATGTGCATGTTTTTGTCACTGAGGATGTCAAGATCATCTGGTGAATTAATAATCAGGATTATTCAGGTCACAATTATAATTGTAAGAACAAAAAACTGATAATCATGACTATTTTAGAAGAAATGCACACCTACATTAGATTGTGTTTTTTTATATTACAAAAACAATAGTTTTGCATTCAAAACGTTTTTTTTGTTTTTGTTTTTAAGATGATCACACACGTTTAAAACAGCAACGCTTATGTATAAAAGAAAATTAAGTATTTCCCTTTTGTTTTGTGTCAATAATTGTGAATAACTGTCTGTCAGTTTCTTCTTTCTTTCTGTACTTCCTTCTCACAATAATCACAACTCTACAATTTGATATTGTGACATTCCTATTTCTCACAAAGTAATCACAAGTTCAAATGAAAGTATTGTAGAGAATCCAAATCTTGGTCACAATTTCACAATTTTTCCAAACACTAAATCTAAGACAAAAATGTGAAATTGTTACACTCCTAGAAGCAATTTTAGAGTAACATTTTTTTCCAAAGCATTAAAAATAGTTTAATACTAATAATGTCTATATTTTGCATTGAAACAGAGCAAAGCATCATGGTCTACGTAGTTTTATCTCACTTTTAGCGCGCTGCTGTGCTGGGACTAGACACGATTCCCAAAAGACAAGATGAGATGAGAACCACGAGAACGAGCTGGGATGGGATTTTGACATAATTTATAATAAATATAACCATTTTTAATAAGAAAACTATTTAATATTTTTTAACACTTTAAAATTTGTAGCTATATTTATGCATTTGTCGAGTGAAATGCCCCAAAATTCCATTCTAAGAGCGTGTTCTAAATGTGTACCTTGAATGACAATAAGGTATCTATAAATCGTGCAGTCGAATTCATGTTTTAATTTCACTCATTTAACATTTTTGCTGTTATTGTGGAACTACTTCTTTGAATGACAGCCTCTCATGTCGACTGGTGAAGCTGGTGAGTTGTTGTTCGCTGGTTGAGCGGCAGAGATGAGTCAGCGCTCTGTGAGGTCCTGTCAGGTTTAAACGGCTCCCACTGACGAGACGAGAAGTGGGTCGACGAGACGGACTCGGGACAGACAGACGGCCAGGGACGGGCTTCAAAACGCTCACTGTACCAAGTCGGACGGAGCAGGAGAGACTGTCCGTTTGTCAACTGAAGAAAAAATATAACACACAAGCACTGCCTCGGAGTATTTCTGTGATAAAACGATAAAAATAGTAGTAGGGACTAATTTTGTATTGTACTGTATTGACAAAAACTGGGATAAAACACAATCAAAACTAAAAATACTGATTAAAAACTTAACATTTTAGTCAAAAGAGAAAGAAAGATACTAAAGTCACACTTGCATCCATCTCAAAAATGGTCCTGAACTTGGACAAAACCCGGATCTGAACCAGAGCTATTCACCTTATTCTGCCCCGCCCACTTTTGCCGTTTTTTGCACTTTTGTTGTAAACGCACTTCCGTTTGACGAGAACTCCGTCAAAGCTAATGACGAACGAGGGAAAAGTCTCGCCACTAAAATGTTACATAAAGTAGATTGATTTGTGTAAAATGTTTAATGAACACGAGCAACAACAAGTCAACAACGCACAGATTTCCTGGTCAGTCTGAAAACGTCTTTTTAGTCCATGTAGAACTTATTTTCTGTTGAGCTCGTCTGCTCCATGTAAACTAATACAACGGAAACAAGACGGCGGCGCGTACGGCAACTTCTGGAATAAGGTGAATACTGTGCAATACAATACAATTATTTTAGTAGTTGACCTATCAGCGATTATTTTTTTTATTAGATTATTCTAGGGCTGGCACTAACGATTATTTTGGTAATCGATTAGTCCATTAGATTATTCCTTCGATTAATGGATTAGTTGTTTACGTGAAAGACCCTTCAATATGACAATTTTCTCAATTTGACTCAGACAAAGCTGAAGTGAAGCGTTTATGAATGAACAAGTATTCTAATAAAAAACACACCATTTCCATGTTTCCTGTGTTTTTTGTGTCATTCCTGCTCCGTCTGAGTCATTAAACCTGTTCTTTCAGCTCATACAATGTTTTGGAGTCTGTGTTTAGACCAGTTAACGATTACTCGATTATTTATTTGTTGACAACCATTTCTATAATCGATTAGTTGTGATTAATCAATTAACTTGTTTGGCCTAGATTATTCTATTGTATATTTTGACTTTTTGGAAATATTATCAGCCAAATAAAGATTAAAATATGATAACTGAAGGCTTTGAGAGAGTATTTATGAATGAAGTGTGTTATTTGTCAAAATCAGCAATAATCGATTTAATAAAAATGTCAAAAAAGAATAATGTCACGGTCTTTATTATAAATGTCTCTCGATATGTGTTTTAGTTTGTACAGTTCAGTTAATTAGTCCATTGTCAATTTTTTATAGTCGATTATGTTTTAGAGTTGACTAATCACGATTAGTGATTAGCCCTAGCTATACACGGCTGCACAATTTTGCACATTGTGGAAAAAAAAAATCATGAATTAATAAAAAAAAAAATAGAAAGTGCTCTGTGCATTGAATGTGTTTTTAAAATGGCCAGCTTATTGCACTGAATACTTCCTGTGCAATTCTATCCATATGAGGCAGAGTCACACTAACATTAATAAATCCTTAAAGCTGATTCAACGTGGATGTGGTGGATGTCGCTGACAACATGTTACAGACTTTACAAATGAACGCTCTATATTGTATTTTAGTCTTTAGTTTTGCCTTATTTAACATACGGCTTAGAAATATGGGGTAATAATTACAAAAGTACATTACAAACCCCAGTAATACTTCTAAAACACGCTGTAAGAATCACGCACAAGGTTGGTTATTTTGAACACACAAACTCATTATTTCTAAAATCTAAATTATTAAAGCTTTCTGATTTGGTGAATTTTCAAACTGTACAAAGGCAAGTAGAAATGTGCTTCCAGCGAACATTCAGAAACTCCTCATTGAAAGAGATGGAGGTTACAATTTGAGGGGATGTGGTAAATTTAAAGCCTTGAGGTTTTGGAGTGTCCTGAGCAACTTCTGCACCAAAAACTAACACAAAACCATCACTACTGACACATTTAAAGAACCAGACAGTGGCACAGGCATTATTTACCATATTTTTAAAAACTAAAGGGTCTGGTTTGGTCATGTTTTAGTTGTAGTTGGTGTGCCGTGGTGTCGTTTCAACCCAAAAAGTGTGCCGCATCTGAAAAAAGGTTGAAAAACACAAGTACAAGATGCTGGGACTACTATCAGGAGCACGCGGGTGTGCAGGGGGTGTGGATTTGGAACCACTTAGGGAACGACTCAAACAAGGCTCAACAATTTATCAATTCAAAATAAAATATAGAGAAATGGTATAATCAAGGTACAGGGCTGAGGAAATTATCTAGTCTCTGTATCAACTTGTGTTAGAGATGTGATCGAGTTATAGATTGTTTATTGTGTCACAGAAGTTACTGTAAAGTTATGATTCATATTATCCTTATTATATCTTGTAACTAAGCTGTATATGTGTATTTTCATATTAACGTAAACCTTAGTTGGGTTAATCATGTTACTGAAATGAAGAGTATAAGTAATATGTGTAAATGTACTACATATAAATGCAACTACACTGTAAGAAAAGTGACAGAAAACAGAAACCTTCTGGCAGAAAATTACCAGCAACTTTTCAGTTTTTTTTTCCGTTAAAGTTGGCACCGCTAAATTTACGGGAGATTTTCCATAAACTACTTCAACAGAAAACTGAGCTTTCCATATATTATTGAGCCACAAAACGGAATATTCTGTAAAATAATTGAAGAACTTCCGTTAATCTAACAATGCTGTTTTTAATCAAAATTTTATTCATGGAAAAACATCTTAACAGTTGGCTGGGCGATACGGTGATAGAAATCGAATCGTGAGCTGGTCCCTGTCACAATCTGCTATTTTAGTGAAATCAACGTATCGTGATTCATTGTTTTTATGTCTTTAATGCAGCTGTCTGTTCAAACACACTTTTTCTCTTGTTGTTTAGCCTCTGAAGCCTCTGAGCAGATGATTATTTACCTCTCATAGACAAGGGCTGCACAATTCAGCGAAACTGACGCAAAACGCAAAAAAAAGGACGCCCAAAAGTGATAAAAATGCGCCTGCAGACAAGAAACACAACTCAAGAGCGACAAAACGTGAAAAAAGCATGTGACAAAAACGACAAAGACTCATTTAAATATGGCAAACACAACTGAACGTGACAGAAACTAAAAAGCAACAAAACAAAAAATATCTAATAGCACTGGTCAGAAACATCACAATTTGGCTGTCAGCTGTCAGCTTAGATATTTTTCCTAAATCGTGCAGCTCTGTTTAAGGCAATAGAAAAAAAACAAAGTAACAATAATTAGATATTTTAGAACCCCACTAATAATTTCTAAATTCAACAGGAACATTTCCCCTTATTTTGGAGCAATTGTGGCATGGTGGTGGATCAGTCACAAATCTTTTGGGACTGCCCAGTTATTTATAACTATTGGCAGGACATTAAAGTTAAAATTGAAAAAATATTGTCTGTTCAGCTTCCCATGGATCCAGTGTTATACGTATTAGGAACATCTTCGAACAAAGAACGTGAAAAGATCAACAGTTTGCTTATTGCAAGAAAAACTATAACTGTTAATTGGAGGAATCCTTCTCCACCAACAAGGACAGAACGGACACAAAGACTAAAACAAGTCTACGTCATGGAACAGCTGACAGCCAAACTTCAAATGAAAATAACTTGTTCATTCAACGATGGACTCTTGTGACCGTGTATCTGCATAACTTAATAACCCTTTGTCATGGATTGTTCTGAATGTTTATCTTCATATCTGATTTTAATAAACTAACGTTAAAAAAAACAAAGTGAACATGAATCGTGATCAAATCGAAATCATGATCTGGCCCCAAGGAAATCGTGATGATCATTTTTGCCGTGTCGCCCAGCTCTAAAACACAACCTCATGGATAAAGAGTTGGGGGTGGGAGTACATAAGTTTACTTCTTCTCACTCCCTTTCGAGTTGGCGTAAATTGATTTGTTTATTAATATTAAAATAGTATTCATAATTAATCCATAACTATTCTCCTCCAGGATGTCGACAAGCACCTTCACTTCAGCTTTGTCTCAGTAAAACGGAGTAAAATCCTCATATTCAATGGTCTTCCGCGTTCTAAACAACCAATCGAAGGAATAATCGCAGGACTAATCGATTACCGAAATAGTAATTAGTTGCAGCCCTAGTAACGGCGTATTCTACAACTAAATTAGCAAATTAAATTGTCATGCAGCAACAGAAACTCCTCCACCTGAGCGCCCGTGTTTATCCATTCAATAATCATCTATTCTCTGCAGCTCGCTCGTTTGTCTGTGTTTAAGCCTCTCCAGGTTGAATGAATTATAAATGTGTAATAATTACGAGCCGGAGCCGTGGGAAGGGCAGCGCCAGGACAGACCAGGACACTGGAGAGGCCAAAGTGAGACAGGCAGGAGTTCAGATGTGCCTCCGCTGAAAAAACACCATGAAATATTTAACCACATCTGCTCCCTTTTTTACACTTATTTTAGCAGTGGCCGGTCCATCAAGGGAGACCGGGGCAGAAGGAAGTGACAGAAAAGCTCGATTTAGGGCTGGAGGATGACATTTAGTGAAATTTTGTCTTCCTTTTGGTTCATCTTTGTTAAGAAATGCGTCTGTAAAGGTTTAGTTATGTTTAAGACCTGCTTTAAACCTATTTTAGACCTGCAGGTGAGACCATTGTTTCCCGGGGACCCCAAGGGGTACGTGAGGAATTGCCAGGGGGCACTTGGAATGGTTTCAGGTTTTAAATGAAGATGAATTGTACTTTTATCTGAATAAAAAAGTGTCATTAGTTGTAAATTTAGCATATTTTGGAGTATCTTGGATCATATATATAATTAAATTAGTTATAATTGACTATATTTGACTATAAATCCATGGATCTACCCAAAGCTCAAGTTAAGGGGTAAAAGGGAGCGTAAAACAAAGACAAAAAAGGTTGGGAACCACTGGGTTAGACTACACATTTCACTAAAACATAGTTAAAGGGCCAGCAAAAACAGAACTAGTCCATGTTCCTGATGTTTTGCATGTAATAAAGTAAAATGTGTGTTGCCCCAGCACAGATAGACTGTAAAAACATCTATTTGGGCAAAAATTAGAAAAAACTTTTACTCTGCATCTGTTTATAGAGCGTTTTGTCCAATGAGAGAAGCAGGAAGTGCAGCGTTAGCATGCTAATGTTTGTTAGCTTTACCCGGGACGGTCTGTGACGCTCTGGGCTCAGACTTGAGAAAACTGCTTATAAACTCACGGCGGTGAATATTTAGGATGCTGGGATTGCATTAGGAAAGAGAGCGATACATGTGACAGCTTTTAGGTCTTTAATATGAACTAAATAACAAAAATCAGGTACAGGGCCTTTAACATGATTACGTTAAAGATTTTATTAAATATTTTGCCCATTTGTCCACAATTTGATCATTTTTTGTAATAATGTTACTTCCTGGTTGGTCATGGGCAGCAAACATGACAGTTAGTGGTAATTCCACAACTGTTACCATAGCAACCAGACGGTAAACAAGTCCGACAATCCACGAATTCCACAATATTCATGATTTTTCAATAAATAATGCTATGTCAACACTTTTATTTTGTTGAATGATTGTTAATACGTGTCAAATCCCTGTATTTTCCATGGGCCGTCACTTTTTGATGACATCACACAGGGACTCAGCACCACTTCCTGTAAAACTTTGACATTTCTTCACAAACTGCAACCAAACGTTTGACAAACAGCCATAAATATTTATAGACTTAGACTTTAAGAGTGCGTTCACACTTGCACAAACGCCAAAAAACAGGATTAAACTAGAACTAAACCAGGACTAAACCAGTACAGTACAGTAAATATTATTTTGAAAAATTATGTATTTGACAGACTTAGGACACAATGGGATGTTTGCTTTGGATTGTGTGGGCCTTAATTTTATTAGGATGCGTTTTATTGCTTTTTTTTCTCTGCTCTCTTTGGTCATGTTCTGTTCTTTGTTTTTTAAAAATGTTTAAAAACTGAAGAAAAAAAACATATAATTGGGACTAGTTAAGTAATCACTCAAATAATCATTCTCTACAGACTCTAAAACACATGTGAAAAGACCTTTTATAACAAAGACAGTGGCATTATTAAATCAAAAGGTGAAAAAACAAAACAAAACATTGAACCATTTCTGATTTTCATCTAAAATATGTGTAAATATTGTCAATCTAAAAACCTTCAGTCAAAATAGTTCAACCTTTATTTGGTTTGAAATGTATTCAGACAGTCTTAAGGTACAATAGAAATAATCATTTGATAATTAAACCCTTTTCGGCCTTTCATTTCGCCCCGTTCTTCCTTCCTGGACCGGCCACGGCTAAAATAAGTGTAAAAAGGAGCAGAGGGTTAAATATTTCATGGTGTTTTTTCAGTAGAGCCAGATCTGAACTCGCGTCTGTCTCACTTAGTCGACGGCGTGAAAAAATAATCAAATAATCGCAGACCGGTCAAGCACTAAAATAATCGTCAGCTGTGGCCACAAAACTGACTGTTCCATTCCAGTGAGCGACGAGTGATGGTCCATTATGGATCCTGTGAGTCCATATCCCATATTTGTCCTGCTGTAGCGGCCAGTAATGGATATTTGCTGATGAGTGACATTTACATTTTAAAATCCATAGCAAAAATCTTAAAGTGCACATGACATGATTTTCTAATTTTGACTTTTAGTGTATTAATACCTCTTGTGAATATAAATTATACTTTTACAACATTTTTTCAACTTTTCTCCACAAATAGATACCTGTATTTGTGGAAAAAAGTTGAAAAATATGTTCAAAATTACAGGAAGTGAACAAATTGATGACATCACACCGGGGAGACAAAGGTTATGCATAATTTACACAAAAGAAACAACTTTTTTGACCCTTTAAACGTTGATTCAACAAAATAAAAGTGTTCACATGTGTTTCAAATGAAAAACAATCTGTGACATTAGAATAATTTTGGTCCACTGTACAGGATGGTTTCTTGGTAATTTCTTATTGTTATGTCATCATTTACAACCAGGAAGTAAAATTAAAAACCTAAAAAAAGCTAAACTGGATTGAAATTGGTAAAAGATTTTTTTACAAAGTTTGAAATATATTCATCTTTACTGCATTTTAGTGACATTAGTTGTCCAAACTGTTAGGACTTTAAGTTGAGTCCGCATGACGTTGAAGTTTTTATGTTATTTCCTAGTTTTGACTTTATTTGATGGGATAATACCCGTTGTGAATATAAATTACAGTTTTTACACCAATTAAGTTCTAGTTTTTGAAGAAAAGTTGGAAATTATGTTGAAAATTATTTTTACATACCAGTGTAAAACATGGTTGCTAGGTGACAGTTGCTGAATTTCCTTGTGTGATGTCATGATTTACAACCAGGAAGTAAAATTTAAAAGCAATGGCCAAACTGGGCAAAAATGTGTTTTAGTCAAACGAGTAGCTCAACCTGCCAGGCTGTATCAATAAGAGTAATCCTTAACGATACCCATCCATACAAACAAATAGCAGAATTAAATATTTAAGCGCTTAGTTGGTATCTATAAAGTCTTATTATTCCGCCCACTACAGCTCAAATTGTATTGTATTGCAGGAAAATAATAGGATCTCATCAAAAAAGCAAAGAAAATGTGCCCAGAATATATTGTTCTTTCTTTCATATTGAACAACTGGTCGATAAAGTAATTATCAAACTATGTTAGTCCTGGCCTAGTCCTGGTGTTCAGACCTGGTCTCGTCCTGGTCTCGTCCTGGCGTTAGTCCTGGCGTTAGTCCTGGCGTTAGTCCTGGCGTTAGTCCTGGCGTTAGTCCTGGCGTTAGTCCTGGCGTTAGTCCTGGCGTTAGTCCTGGCGTTAGTCCTGGCGTTAGTCCTGGCGTTAGTCCTGGCGTTAGTCCTGGCGTTAGTCCTGGCGTTAGTCCTGGCGTTAGTCCTGGCGTTCAGTCCTGGCGTTCAGTCCTGGCGTTCAGTCCTGGCGTTCAGTCCTGGCGTTCAGTCCTGGCGTTCAGTCCTGGCGTTCAGTCCTGGCGTTCAGTCCTGGCGTTCAGTCCTGGCGTTCAGTCCTGGCGTTCAGTCCTGGCGTTCAGTCCTGGCGTTCAGTCCTGGCGTTCAGACCTGGCGTTCAGACCTGGCGTTCAGTCCTGGCGTTCAGTCCTGGCGTTCAGACCTGGCGTTCAGACCTGGCGTTCAGACCTGGCGTTCAGACCTGGCCTAGTCCTGGCGTTCAGTCCTGGTGTTCAGACCTGGTCTAGTCCTGGTCTAGTCCTGGTGTTCAGACCTGGTCTCGTCCCGGTGTTAGTCCCGGTGTTAGTCCCGGTGTTAGTCCCGGTGTTAGTCCCGGTGTTAGTCCCGGTGTTAGTCCCGGTGTTAGTCCCGGTGTTAGTCCCGGTGTTAGTCCCGGTGTTAGTCCCGGTGTTAGTCCCGGTGTTAGTCCCGGTGTTAGTCCCGGTGTTAGTCCCGGTGTTAGTCCCGGTGTTAGTCCCGGTGTTAGTCCCGGTGTTAGTCCCGGTGTTAGTCCCGGTGTTAGTCCCGGTGTTAGTCCCGGTGTTAGTCCCGGTGTTAGTCCCGGTGTTAGTCCCGGTGTTAGTCCCGGTGTTAGTCCCGGTGTTAGACCCGGTGTTAGACCCGGTGTTAGACCCGGTGTTAGACCCGGTGTTAGACCCGGTGTTAGACCCGGTGTTAGACCCGGTGTTAGACCCGGTGTTAGACCCGGTGTTAGACCCGGTGTTAGACCCGGTGTTAGTCCCGGTGTTAGTCCCGGTGTTAGTCCCGGTGTTAGTCCCGGTGTTAGTCCCGGTGTTAGTCCCGGTGTTAGTCCCGGTGTTAGTCCCGGTGTTAGTCCCGGTGTTAGTCCCGGTGTTAGTCCCGGGGTTAGACCCGGGGTTAGACCCGGGGTTAGACCCGGGGTTAGACCCGGGGTTAGACCCGGGGTTAGACCCGGTTTAGTCCTGGATCAGTCCTGGTTTAGTCCTGGTTTAGTCCTGGTTTAGTCCTGGATCAGTCCTGGTTTAGTCCTGGTTTAGTCCTGGTGTTAGTCCTGGTGTTAGACCTGGTCTAGTCCTGGTCTAGTCCTGGTCTAGTCCTGGTTTAGACCTGGTTTAGTCCTGTCTGAGTCTCAGTTTAGGTTGTGGTGACTCTCGGTGTTAGACTTTCAGAATAAACTGTTAAAGCTGGTGTGATTAGCGCAGATCACGAGCTGAAGCTGTGAGTCGACACAAACCTCACTGTGAATGTGATAAATACATCTGCAGCAGGCGCAGGGCTTTGACGACGAGCATAAACGTTAATCAGACTGGATTTTAGGGCTGCACAATGTGGGAAAAATATCTAGTCTAGTTTTGTTTTTGTCGCTTTAACCATGTTTACCTGGTTTAGAGCATCCCAGAACCGGGAACTTCAGCTGGAAGTGTTTTTGACGCTCAAAAGGGGGGGGAATTTTCTAATGAACATTCCTCAAAACAGTGTGAACGCAACTGAATCCAACTCCAGGTGTGTTTTTGATGACAGAACATTAGCCATGTTTACATGCGCAAAACGTCTTTAATCTGATCATGAATCGGATTAGAATTTTACTGTGTACATGGACCCTGAAAAAAATAATCTGATTACGACACGCGTTTACATCTGTTATACATTTGATCGGAATAAATTATTTTGACATGCGCAGAATTGGCTAACATACCGGAAACAGTAGAAGAAGAACAAACTTCCGTTGTAAACAAACATGGCTGCGTACGTTTTGGCTCGTAACATTTTTCTTCGTTGATTTCACCTCCCGTTCGTGCTGTTTAATAATACTTTTGATATGGAGCTGTATTGTGTGCCTCACGCTCACCATTACCCTCGCTTCACATTAGCTGACGTAACAGACATGCGCAGAGAGGATTCCTTCAACCAAAACATCGGAAGCAGCGTGTACATGCGCATCGATCGGAATAACAATCGACATAACCCACCCGTCTCAATCGGAATGAAATTTTGATTCGAATGAGTGTAATCGGGTCAGAATATTCCGAATGGCGTGTTTACATTAATCATTTTTATTCCGATCAGGCTTTTAATCCGATTACATGTGTCCATATAAACGTGGCTACTGTTAGAACATGGTTAAAAGCTCGCACTTATGACACACAAACGTAAATGACACACAAGTGCTTTGAGTGCCTGTTAGATGGAAAAGCGCTCTATAAATAAAAATCATCATCATCACTCACTATAAGAGCAACGTTTTCTATTTTTCTCTCTTATTCAGTGCAGTTCGAAACCTAAATGTCATGATCAAATACCACAATGTATTCCTCTGATTTTAGAAAAGTAACTGTGTCCTGAAAACCATCAAATGAAGTAGAAACTGTACTGGAATCAAGTTACTCTAAAGTAGTATTCTGCATTCATATTTTTGGTACATGTTCAGTTATTTCCCAACAAAGTCCTCCAGGAACTCTTACTAACTCTCTGACTATTAAAGGTGCACTATTCACCTTATTCTGTCCCGCCCACTTTTGCCGTTTTTTGCACTTTTGTTGTAAACGCACTTCCGTTTGACGAGAACTCTGTTAAAGCTAATGACGAACGAGGGAAAAGTCTTGCAGCTAAAATGTTACATAAAGTAGATTGATTTGTGTAAAATGTTTAATGAACACGAGCAACAACAAGTCAACAACGCAACAATTTCCTGGTCAGTCTGAAAACATCTTTTTAGTCCGAGTAGAACTTATTTTCTGTTGAGCTCGTCTGCTCCATGTGAACTAATACAACGGAAACAAGACGGCGGCGCGTACGGCAACTTCTGGAATAAGGTGAATGTTTCCAAAGGCCCAAAAAAAAGACAAAAGTGATCCGTGCCGTCCCGTTTGAGGAGTCGCTGGCTCACTTTTGGCCCATGGAGCACTTTATCGCAAGCTGATTGGACAACAGAGACCAGGACATGACGCAGACTCAGATGAGAACAAAACAGTCAAAAAGCAGATATAAAGACAAAACAATCATTCCTCACCAAACGCCGACTTGATCTTTTGAGAAAAACAGCGTCAACGATAACTAAATATGACCAGGGATTTTAATCTCAATGAGGTTCTCCTGGTTAAATAAAGGTTAAACATTTTTTTAAAACGTCAAACCGACAGATTTAGCAAAACATAGCGAGCACACGTTAGGATCAGCTGTTTCCTGTTTGTGAAGGGACTCACAACAAGACCCAGAATATCATATTTCCAGAGCATCTAACAACATTCAAACCAAAAATATTTCATAGAGAGAACATAAAACATGGTGTAGAGGCACAGAGAAGGTGAATATGCAGAAAAGGCTGACGAAAAACCAGAAGCTGTCCTTTGTTTAGTCGAGCTTTATCCACGTCTTACAGGGTCAAACTTATAATTACTGAACGTCTTTTTGTGAATCGTGGAGATCGGTCGCATAAAGAAAGAGTGTAATTCAGGTACGATTTAGATTTGATTCATGAAGAAAACATTAGGATGTTCAGGTGACATATAAATTGGTGTACAGAGGGTATTGTCACCAACATGTCACTCGGCAGGTCAGTTCTGGTGATTTAGTTGCAAAATCAAAATGTGTGCAGAAAACAGTATTGTTTAGATCCTCAACAGCATGGAATCAGCCGTCTGTGAGAATAAGGCAAATAAGCAACAAAAATGATTTTAAAAAGACACTAAAACAAAAATGTATAATTGAATTGCTGTGAATATTAAGTTGGAATGATTACAATTTCAGTTGTGATTATTATTGTAATTAGTGTAAATGTAAAGTTATTTGCTTGATCCATTGCGACTATGCACAGTATGTGATTGTATTTTATGTTGAATGGACCCCAGGAAGACTAGCGACACCTCTGTGGAAGCTAATGGGGTTCCAAATAAATAAATAAATAAATAAATAAAAGACATCAGTCACTCAGGTAAAAGACCCGTGAGCTGGACCTCTCCACAGAAACACAGTCCACCATTAAAGGTCCCATATTCTGCTATTTCCCCCTTCACACAGTCTATTCTAAGGGCTTTGTTGATACATTTTCTCGTTGTGTAATATCCATAACATAACAGTTTCCAAAAAACACCCATTTCTTGGACTGGCCCCCTCCTTGCAAAAGCAAACGGCTCACTCTGAGATCTGACCCCCCCGAACAGAGAGCAGTCTGCCTCCCCCGCCCAACCCGTGCCGAAGCCTAGAGCGGAGATGGTGCATGCGCCGTGTGCTCCGGTAAACAGCGATACACAAACACTGAATAAACATTTTATCCGTCCTGACGGTGCGTCGTGCTGAGTCCTACGTCCTGGATCTGACCTGGAGTTTGACGTGCTCCAGGACCTCGACGACGGACGTTGCCGCTTGGTAAATAACAAGCTAACTCTTCTATCTGTCGTATCCATCGTGTAATTACTGTGTAGCATTAGCATTAGCTGTTTTTATTCTTGCGGATGCGCGCTTCCTGGAGGCGTGGCTTGAGTGCTGCGTCATCCTTGTGATCCTTGTGGTGAGGAGCCCCCGTCTGCTGCTCAGCCGAGGGGGACGGAAAAGACAGTTCTCTAGCGAAAACATGAGGGAATCAATCAAAAAACCACTTTGGGCACAACATACGAGGCCCAAATAGCACTGTAGGAAGGTTAAAACCTCTGAAAAGTCGATTTTGCATGTTATGGGACCTTTAACAGAAACAGCTCAAGACTCTCCAAAGCGAACCGCTGAGGGGCCAGGGCCAGGGCCAGGGCCGGGAATAGGACCGGGGCCAGGGTCAGGACCAGTGGAAACAAGGCTCATGCAACAGGTTTGAAAGGCACGGCACCAGAAAACACACCCGCACATATTACACCTTTAAACACTCTTTATCACAGCCCTGGACACATTACATTATTTAAACTGTAAACAAACGACAGCTGCGTCGTGACGTTTGTGGCTCCATAGGATTCTCCCATGTGCATGAATAATAAATGAGGGCAAGAGTCCAATTAAAGTTTCATGCATGTGATAAAGGTCCTGTGTGAGAGTGTGAGAGGCTTTTAAACACACTTTTGGACACTTTAGCATTGATATTTTGTGGATTTTGTTTGTCACGATGATGACTATATGTCGACTCATCGTACAATAAATAAAAGCTGGAACAATATTATTTGGGGCCCAACATTTACTGCACATTTTCTTTTTAATTGCGGTTATTTTTATGCAGTGCAAGGATATCTGAGCTTCAAAGGTGTCAAATAAGTAACTATTAAATGATTAAAGTGTTTCATGCAGCTGTTTATTTGTTGCAGCTCAGGTTTTTTAAAGATATTGTACATTTAGAAAAAGGGTTTAGTGGGATTTTGCAGCTTTGCAGTTCTTCAGACAGAAGCACAAAGTAGTCGGTCTGCAACTAAAATCGATAAGTCTGGCGATTATTCTTTTGATTGATCGATTAGTTGTTTACACCACTTAAGGCCAGTGAATATGAGATTATTTAACATTATTTAACTAAGAAGAAGCTAAAGAAATGCTACTCGACAACATCTTCCAAGAGCGTACTCCCAACAAAATGGGTTTCTCGATAAAAACACTTAACTTTCCATGTTTCTTGTGTCATTTTGTGGTAATTCCTGCTTAGTCTCTGTGGAAAAACCTCTGCTCTCGGCACATGACAAGTTTTGGAGGCAGCGTATAGTTCAAAAAACGATTATTCGATTATCAAATTGGCTGACGATTATTTAAATATTCGATTAGTTGCGATTGATCATATACTGTGATAATCTGATGAGGCAATATTTCACACTTTAATGTTTGTTATCGTGGCTGACTTGAAGGGCTGTGCAATAAATTGAGATCCAATCAAGGCTAATTATCAATAACAGTTCTAATGAGTCGTTTTAATCGAGACGTAAAAGTGTGGTTTGGGGCAGAGTTCAGACTTTGGAGGAAGAAAGTCGCTTCCGAAAGTGTTGCTGAACTTGCGTATTTGTATTTCTGCTTTCCGTGAGCCGAGTCGGTCTTGTATTGCTCAACACTTTGCCCGAGACACATTTTCCTCTTTGACAATGAAGTATTTTTGATTTGAATGAATGAATGTGACGATTTCCAGCGTTAAAAGCCACTATTTAACAGCGTGTCTTGTTCATGTTCAGAAAAACTAATATTGAAAGTCATTTTTATTTGTTTTCAAAAAGAAAAACTAACTGCAAATAGAGGTAAAGTCATGATTTGTGTTTACGTTTTTTGCGCCCTTAAGAGGAACTGAATGTGTCGGATTACAAAACACACAACACAAAACACAACTCTAGACAAGTTTGTGGTAAGAAAACAATGAAAAAACATTGAAATAACTAAGTTGAGTAGATTAGAACCTTCTAGTGTTGCAAAAACTTGATTTTGTTAACAAGACAATGGATGATTTTGACCCCACAATGATGATAAAACACACTCTTTTAACAAAATCCAATGCGATTTTCAGCACAAATAAATAATGTTTTCTTATTACCACATGGTTTAATACCATTTCTGATAAACAAATCCATAGTTATTAAAAATTATTCAGGTTTAGTATCGATTAGTATCTGGATATTGATGCTTTTAACAACAGAATATGATTTTTAACACAAAATAAAACATTTCTTGTGGTCTTATACTTTTTCTGATCTGATCCAACAGATCCATAGTTTTTCAAAATCTGTTCAGGTTTTAATATTGATTTATAGCTGGATATTGAGGATTTTGATAGATAAATATAATACGATTTTCAACACAAAATAAAACGTCTCTGTAGGACCGGGCGATACAGTGATAAAAATGGAATCGTGAGCTGGTCCCTGTGACAATCTATTTTTGTGAAATCGTGGTATCGTGATCCACTGTTTGTCTCTTTAATGCAGCTGTCTGTTCAAACACACTTTTTCTCCTGTTGTTTAGCCTCTGACGCCTCTGAGCAGATGACTTTATTCACCTCTTATAGACCAGGGCTGCACAATTAAACCAAATCAGCACAAAATTGCAATTTTAATGGTTGCACTTATGGAAATCTCAAAGGCTAATTTCTTCCACAAACAACAAAATGTCAAACATGTATAAACATGTTCTGAAGCAAGCGACAAAAGCATAAAAAAGTGAAAAAAATGCGTTCAAAAGCGACAAAAACGCAACTCAATACATCAAAACGTGACTAAAAGCCACAAAACTGTGACTAAAAACAACACAGAGGTGACTAAAAGTGATAAAGACGAGTTGAAATATGACAAACACAACTGAACGTGACAAAAACACGACTAAAACCGACAAAATTGTGTTTAAAATGTGAATTTGAACAAAATTCTATAAGCAAAAAATAAATTGCAAATCTAATCTTGGTCAGAAAAATCACAATTAGATATTTTTTCTAAATCGTGCAGCTCTATTAAAGGCAATAGACAAATACAAAATGAACATGAATCGTGATAAAATCGAAATAATGATCTGGCCCCAAGAAAATAGTGATAATCATTTTTTCCCATATCGCCCAGCCCTACGTCTCTGTAATATTTCCATGTGGTCTCATAGTACGTCTGCAAAATATATCAAAATACATTCTAAACAGTACAGAAAAGATCTAATTATGTCCTGTTTATGCAATTTTACTTTTACTTCACAGTTTAAAGGTCCCATATTCTGCTATTTTCCCCTTCACACAGTCTATTCTAAGGGCTTTGTTGATAAAATGTTTGCGTTGTGTAATATCCATAACATAACAGTTTCCAAAAAACACCCATTTCTTGGACTGGCCCCCCTCCTTGCAAAAGCAAACGGCTCACTCTGAGATCTGACCCCCCGAACAGAGAGCAGGCTGCCTCCCCCGCCCAACTCGTGCACCTCCCCCGCCCAACTCGTGCCGAAGCCTAGAGCGGAGATGGTGCATGCGCCGTGTGCTCCGGTAAACAGCGATACACAAACACTGAATAAACATTTTATCCGTCCTGACGGTGCGTCGTGCTGAGTCCTACGTCCTGGATCTGACCTGGAGTTTGACGTGCTCCAGGGCCTCGACGACGGACGTTGCCGTTTGGTAAATAACAAGCTAACTCTTCTATCTGTCGTATCCATCGTGTAATTACTGTGTAGCATTAGCATTAGCTGTTTTTATTCTGCGGCTGCGCGCTTCCTGGAGGCGTGGCTTAAACACCGCGTCATCCTAGTGAAGCGCGTCATCTTAGTGAGGAGCCCCCGTCTGCTGCTCAGCCGAGGGGACGGAAAAGACAGTTCTCTAGTGAAAACATGAGGGAATCAATCAAAAAACCACTTTGGGCACAACATACGAGGTCCAAATAGCACTGTAGGAAGGTTAAAACCTCTGAAAAGTCGATTTTGCATGTTATGGGACCTTTAAGTATCGTCTAGTATCTGGGGAAGGTTTTTTTTGACAACCGTACAACTTTATAGTCAGTAGTTCGGCTCTTTCTTGTGAGAATTCAGGTTAGATTCGAGATAAAAAGTGCGGCCCGTCACTGCTTTAATCCTGCTTAAAAAGACGACTCTGTCCCCGCTCCTCCTCATCTGTATTCCTCTCTCTGCTCGGAGCCGGAGCGACGGAGGAGGGCCATTAGGTCAGTTATCTTTGGCTCGCACAGGAAGCTCGGGGCAGAAGGGGCCCCTGAAGCTGTGTGTGACTGTGGAGCTGCAGGGGACGCACTGTAGATCAACAATTAGTACAAGAGTGAAACAAGACGGCAACAATTGTGTATTTTGACAATCGTAATCGTTATCTGGACTGAACAGACTCTAAAACAGAAGCGAAAAGAGCTTTTGATGATAAAGATAGAGGCAGTATTATTAAATCAAAATGTCAAAGTGCACGATTTGGGGAAAACAGCAGTATTGCGACTAAGGCTGGGCGACGTGGGGATAAAAATGTAATCGTGAGCTTGTCCCCGTGTTATTTTTGTGAAATCGTCGTATCGTGTTTCACTGTTTGTGTCTTTAATGCAGCTGTCTGTTCAAACACACTTTTTCTCCTGTTGTTTAGCCTCTGAAGCCTCTGAACAGATGACTTTATTTACCGCTTATGGACTACGGCTGCATAATTAAACCAAATCGACACAAAATCGCAGTTTTCATGGATGCAATTAGCAAATCACAAAGGCTAATTTCGTCCAAAAACAACAAAATGTGTTGCTTTGATTTGAATAAACACTGCTAACAGTGTAGTTTGGATTTGTACAAACATGTTCTGAAACAAGTGACAACAACGCGACTAAAAGGGATAAAAATGCAACAACAAAAACACATCTGCAAACAACAAAGGCAACGTGGCGCAGCAAAACGTGACGAAAAGCGACAAAGACTTGGCTAAAAGTGACAAAGACGTGTTTAAAAACGACAAACACAACTAAACAATGACAAAAAAAGACAACTAAAAGCAACAAAATTGTGTTTAAAATGTGAATTTGAAAATAATTATATTATTAAAACGTAAATCACAAATCTAATCTTAATTGTACTGGTCAGAAAAATCAGATATTCCTAAATCGTGCAGCTCTATTTATACAAAGTGAACCCGAATCGAAATCATGAGCTGGCCCAAAGATAATCGTGATGATCATTTTTTGCCATATCGCCCAACCCTAATTGCAACTAGATTTGCGATTTGTGTTTTAAAAATAGATTTAGATCAAGGTTCACATTTTAAACGTCCAGGAGAATTGATAAAAAGACTGCTGACTTTTGTCATGATTTTGACACTTTTAATCGTGTTTTAGTCACTTTAGACGTGTTTTTGTTGCATTTTGTTGTTTTAAGTCATGTTTTTTCCACTAGTAGTCACTTTTTACTCACTTTTTAGATGTTTTTTTGTCACTTATAGTTATGTATTTGTCGCTTTTAGTCACTTTTAGACACATTTTTGTCGTTTGTGGAAGAAATGATTGCACTTCAAAATACTTCAAATTGTGTCCATTCAAATTGCGATTTTTATTCGATTTCAATTAATTGTGCAGCCTTACAAAGTATGAAAAAAATACTTGCACTTATTTGTCATTTTTCTCGATACAGAAGTCAGTCACCACATTTCATTTCACATTTATTTGGTGGACAATGTATTTAAGAAGGCTCAATGTACAATAGAAATAATAGTTTGACCATCGACAACTAAAACAGTCCTAAGCTGCTGCTCTGCTGGTGGAATGTATATTGAAATATTTATGATATCACGATTGTTGTTTTGGAGATTTGCAAAATTAGAAAATCAAGTATATCGTCCATAAATAATGAAAACGATTAAAAATGACAGAAAAAAAGACAGAAACGTCTCTTGTAATCTCCCGAACATCTGGTATGAAGAGATATTTCTGCTCTTTTGTGGTTAATTTTATTCTTTCACGTTTTGTGCAAAAAAAGACATTTAACACACATTTTAGCACGTTCCTGATGCTCTGTGAAAGTACAGTCTATTATTGTTATCTAGATCAGTGCTTTTCAATCTTTTTTGAGTCGCAGCACACTTTTTTGGGTTGTAAAGATACGACAGCACACAACAAGCTAAAATATCACCAAATCAGATCTTTTAGTATAAAAATGTGGCATAAAATGTGGCAAAAACGTTGGCAATGGTGTTTTTGTTTGGTACAGTTTGCTAAAGACATTCTAAAATTCTAAAATCATTCAATTAAATCCATGTATGATTCAAAAATTGACAATACCTCTGCGCACACTGTGGAAATCAAGGATCTAGACACAAATTTTTGTCAATATCACCCAACAATTAGAGTCTGTTATGCCACAATAATATATAAATGGTGTTTTAAGAGAAATTTAAATTTAGAATAGCACATTTAATCCATGTTTTGTGAAAAAGCATTGGTTTGGAGCAGGGTTCAGGGGAATAAAAAGCCATTTATTTTGTTTTTATTAAGAAACAATGAAATTACATTGAAAATTGCACTTGTTATTGAACTGCTAACTCCTGTGGCTATTGTTAAGTTGCAGTGACATGTTAAAAAGCTGTTACGGTGTATTTTATTATCATCATTGTGGTTCGAAATTGGCAAAGAGCATCAAGCCTTTTCCTTAAGTATCGAAGTATTGAAATTTTAATATTGTGACACAAACTAGGACTAGTCTGTGCTCAAAACATCAACAAGGCAAAAGATGATGACGAACTTCTTTGCAATTTAGGAATAAACTAGAAAAACAGAAAAAAAAAACAGCACCCAAACCAGGACTAAAGTAGGCCAATGCAACCAGGACTAAACTCTGAATAATCCAGAAGTAAAGCAGGTCCTGAATATCATCCTGATGGACCTCAGCCTCTCAAACATATACTGAGGGCTCGGTCTATATTCTCTCTGTTAATTGTCAAATCAATTCCTCCTGACGTCCCTCGTGTGGTGGCATTTCTGCTCCTCTGGACCCAAGCACAGTGTGGCGCCCAAGGGTGCTGCTTCTGCTGTGAAGCTGGTGGCTGTCATCCGCACATCCTGCACCCTTCCACTGCTGCTGCTGCTGCTACTACTGCCTTTGCGCCGGTCCTCTCTGGTCTTTTTTCCCAATTGTGTGACATTTGAACAACAGTAATGACAAAGCACAGTCTCAAACGCGCGTGAACTGGGCACGTTTTAGGCAATTTCATCATTTCTGTCGCTACTTTTCTACCCAGCATAGTATGACATCATTGGGTTGCTTTGCCTGCTGCTACAACCATTGATGAAAAGCACATTCGTACAAGCTCAGCATTTGGATCTTGGCACACTTCGCCGTCAAATGCAACGCGAAATGTGTCAAAAATGCAGTTTGGATGCGTGGAATTTGACAAGTTTGATGGGAAATAACGAGAATGTGTGTGCAAGCGCTGTAGTAAAGAGGAAAGCGAGCATAAAGCGCTTACTACAATGAAATTACTCTTGGCGAAACGTCAAGAAATCGGCTAAAAGAGGAATGCGTAAAGCGGGTTTTACGCATGTGTTTTTACGCATTTACTCGTGTCCATATGGAGGCGTTGTGCGTTATAATCGCCCAGTTGTTCTTGGAGAAATGCTTTGTAGTGTTTTAATTGAAGCAAGACTTACCCAAGAATGACCAGCTCGCCATATTTCACCGGATCTTTCACGGGCACATCATCGTCTGCGTCTTTTTTCGGTGAATTCATCAGACTTGCTCCGAGATAAAAGGGAAAAAAATGATAAAACCAGTGGTAATAGTAGTGGATAAAACAATGCTAAGTGCTGGAAGTGATGCGAGGTCGAGGCAGTTAAAGTTTGGAGCCAGTTGCGTAAAGTTTTCCCACGCGTTTGGTTCGTTTCTTGGTCAATTTTGCAACGTGAATAAGCATCTTTTCGTGGCTTTGATGTCTATGAGCAACGGGACTTTGTATCGCGACAAATCTGTTCAGTAGCATCGCGTACAACAACGGCGGCTAAATGCAGGGAGTGGGATGTACCATTTCAAAAGACACGGGGAAGCAGAAAAATACTACTTCCAATGGCTTTAATGCTTTTGCGAAACGCGTAAACCTTGGCACAAATTACGCGCGTCTCCACTGCACTGATATTGTTTTGTTGCTCTTAAAATGACGCTTTTGCAGTTACAATTGTGTAGTTTAAAGTTTGTAAAGCGGTTCCCCCCTGACATGGAGCGCAAATGCAAGCGCTGAGACAAGAAGCTGGCTGGCAAAATAAAGAGATTTTTCGAAATCCAGAGGAAGTGCCCACTCACATCCTTTGCATACGCAGCTGCAGCCGTCTATTCAGTGCTATTTTAGCGTTTAAGTTTTGCGCAAAAAGACAAAAAAGCGCGTGTGTGATGGGGGTTGCTTTGTGCGCTGACGTAAATAGACGCTTCGGGGAGGAGTGGGCCGCCTACGTCGTGGATGTGGGTCAACAGTGCGCCCCAGACAGACGCGATTCTGCTGCTCTCGCCTGCGCGTTGGGAGTTTTAGGACAGAAGCGGGGCCCGGCGAGGAAACAGAGTCTGGATTCTTTCTCGCCCTCCTCCTCCTGCACAAAAAAAATAAAATAAAATAAAAAGTGTCTGGTCTGACTCTGACTCTCCAGATGTAACGGCGACGGGGAGCGAGTGAGGGCGTTTGACCACACGGGGGCGGTGCAATTCAAATGCAAAACGATTATTCAGTTAGGGGATCTCCAGCCTTAATGCCTTGAGAATTACTTTTGTAAATTGTTGCGGGGAGATTAAGCCACTGCGCCGACATGATTGATGGTTCAAAATCAGCTCATACTGTCCTTGGGCAAGTCACTTTGCCAGTGTCTGAGTGTGTAAATGATGAATAATCCATAGGTTTCAGAATCATGACATTTAAGGATCATTGCCACAGAGATTAACAATTTAAAATCCTCCAAAGTTTGCATTTTCATGGGCTCCACATTCTAGTTTTATGCAACATTTTGAGGGCTTTCCCCATTCATAAGATACAATTTTGTGTTTTAAATTGTTAATCACTATGACAACAGTCCTACTTTCCTCATTATTTTGAAAATAATGGATAACAGGATGTTGAAACTCTTGAATAGGCATCATATTGAAAAATAGAAATAAATCAAATACTTTATGTTTTACTGTGTAGCATTTAATGGATGTTACACACAGTGTGGCAAACCTATCCATGGAGCATTCATTTAAGGTGAGACACTACAGGCCAAACACATGTTTAAGAATATAAAGATTAACCTTAAACTTAACAATCTTGTACTTAACAAGATTATGACGGAACATATATTGAAGGATATGTTGATATTTAATTTTGAACCTGATTTATTAAAGATTTAAGTCTAAAAATGAGGCAAAATTTGAATTTTGTGGCCAATTATCAGTCAGATTTCGTCCACTCATTAACTAAGAGATTCAAAATCCCCTCTGTACATTTTTGTAACTAATATGTGTACAAAACAATTTTTTTTGTCAGATTTAAATGTCCCACATATGTGTGATGCTGGCCATTTTTACACATAAAATGCCTTATTTCAACATGAAAAAAAAATCGCATGATGAAAAACTTTTCGCCGCATTTTCCAGTCGCCTTTGTGTCTCAGTCAAAAGTCGCAGGACAGTTTAACAGCAGGTCAGTATCAGAGCAGTTTGAGGAGAGTAACAGCCTTCAGGACATAGGTGTCCCTCCTCTGTTTCCTGCCAAAACCGTTCAGAAGGAGCCGCTGAACTCTGGAGACACAACAGGAAAACTTGACTGAGCCTCACTCTTACCCCGCGCCGTTGTTTTGGTGACGAGACGGGTCATTCCATAGACATAAGTAATACTAATGTCTATGGGTCATTCCCTCGAGGTGTTTTCTTTCGAAGGTTTTCTGCCGCATTTGGTAAAAACATGAATCCTGAGTGGCATGGCCTCTCCACAGATCTGACCTGTAACATGACTTGGCCACAGATAAACATTTAATGCCATACTGTACATAGTGGGGCTGAGCTATATTGCCAAAATTGTATATATATATTTAAACCGATAGTCATATGATGTTATGTCCCATAAAAGTTTGTTAAACATGTCTTTAAATGTGTTAGTTGAAGGTTTAATTGTGCAACAGATGAGAAATGACTGTAAAATTTTAGTTTAGTTTTAGTTTAGTTTAGTCTAGTTTAGTTTAGTTTATTTGAATAGGGACAAGTCTGCTTCATGAGCTCATGTCACATACTACAACATTTTAGCCAAGGCTTATTTTCAATGTCCGTCCTCAGGAGGGCTTTTACAGAGAAAATACAGTACAATTAAAATACAGAGCGTTTAAAATACAGTACATTTAAAATACAATACATACCACAGTGCAGATATTACAATATACAAATTACAACTACATATGGTCACCTTATACCCTTATTTAAAAGTTTACAACAGAACGTTTTTCTTTTTTTTTTATCTGCTCCTTTTTTACTATAAACAATATACTCAATATTCAAATTTTGCATATTTCAAAACAATAATTAAAAACAATAAATAACAATTTTATCTACATTTCTATACACAGCCCTCCTCTAAACCAGAATCAGAGCCTTTGTTGTACATAATAGCGGTGTTTTACCTGCACAATGTTATGCCAGATTCAACAGTTATTGGAATTCCCCCACTGTGGGACGAATAACGGTCCTCTTGTCTGAGCTCGAAACATTCATCCAGGCAACTCAACAACAAACATCACCATGGAGACAAACCGGCGGCGGTCCTTCCCCCGTGAAGTTACGCAGTGCACCTTTAAGCGTGACAGAAATCATGATTCATTTGCGAACAATCCAAGCAGCCACGCCCTCCGCTGCAGAAACGGCCGCGCTGCATGTTTGAGTTCATACTGGAGTAAACAATGACACGCACACGCACACACACACACACACACACACACACACACGTACACACACACGCACACACGCACACACACACACACACACACACACACACACACACACACACAGAGTAAGTTTGTACTGTGAGCTCAGAGACATGCCTTCTCTGTGACACACTAGAGACTGGATTAGCTGGATGGATGAGTGTTTGTGTGCGAGTTCGGCCATAACCCAGGATTAACGCAACGCCCTGATCACACTGGATCACTTTGACTCATTCATGCTTCCTGTTTCTCACTGATTTTTGGTTCTCTGTGATATTCTGAACTGAAATCTTATTGGGTTGTGTCGGTTAGAAGTTTCACAGCAGGCGTTGTCAAACTTTTTTCATGAGGGACGTATATTTAAAGTGCTCCTGACAAGTTGGACGACTCATTTGACAAAAATGCACCTTATTCCGCCCCGCCCACTTTTGCTGTTTATCCCCACTGAAATTCTTTTGTTACATGTGCAACCGACCAGTAGTGACAGTAAAGTATTAAGAACAAAATAAGATATATATAAAATAAGAATAAAATACAATAGATCTATAATGGTCAACCCCATTTAACTTAACTTATAAAGTGTCTTTAATAAACAACTAAACCCCCGATATGAACAATAATCAACTAAACCCCCGATATGAACAATAATCAACTAAACCCCCGATATGAACAATTTACAATAAGCTTAACTATACTATCCTTGTCTATTTACATATTCACATGATCATGTACAGTTTATAAGTGGACTTAATATTGCACAATGACTTTACAAGAGGATTTTTACAGCAAAAATACAGTTAAGATTTCGAATTTTGTTAAAATACTTCACAAATTTGATCAGCAAATGATTAGCAATTTTTTTTGTTTTTTTTGTTTTACTTCCTGGTTGTAAATGATGACATCACACTGGGAAATTACCTAGCAACCGTCCCGTACATGGGGTCAAAACTCAGTCAATGTCACAGATGTTTTTTATTTTACAAATAAAAATACATATATTTGGTTGAATCAAGGGGTGCACGGTGGCAGAGCGGCTAGAGCTTCTGCCTCTCAATAAGGAGATTGTGGGTTTGAATCCCGGACCACCCTAACATCACAGGATCTCTCTGGGTGGAGTCTGCAGTTCTCCCCGTGTTACCGTGGGTTCTCTCCGGGTTCTCTGGCTCCTCCCACCGTCCAAAGACATGACTGTGTAGGTTAATTGACAACTCTAAATTGTCCCTAGTGAATGAATGTGAGAGTGAATGGTTGTCTGTCCTTGTCTCTGTCTCTCTGTGTTTGCTGCGACGAGTTGGCCACTGTCCAGGGTGTACCCCGCCTAAGGCCCAAAGTCACTGGGATAGGCTCCAGTTACCCGCGACCCCTAACGGGAATAAGCGGTAGAAAATGAATGACTGAGAAAATGAAATGGTTGAATCAATGTTTAAAGGATCAAAAATAGTTGTTTCTTTTATGTAAATTATGCTTAACTTTAGTCTCCCCGGTGTGACGTCATCAGTCTATTTACTTCCTGTAATTTTCAACATATTTTTCAACTTTTCTCTTCAAATGGCTGCTCGATTGGTGTAGAACTAAAATGTATATGTGCAACTGGTATTAATACACCAAATAAAGTCCAGATTAGAAAATCATGAAAACCTGTCATACGCACTTTAAACATGGTCTGGTGGTCCGTATGGCGGCTCAGATGGATTTAAGCAACTTTGACCGAGCCACCATTCCTTTCTCAAAGCAATATTTGTTACAGAATTACTTGAATTCTCAGTAAAAGGTTCTGTCCGTGATTATTTAGCAAAACGAATACAACAAGAATTGGTGGGTACAAGGCCTGTAAATCCCACAAACGTAATAATCCCCACAAACATAATTAAATGCAACGTAACAAACCCACAAATGTCCTAATTTCCCACAAACGTCATGGCATTTCCCACCACAAACGTAACACTCAAATTTCCCTCAAACGCAACAGGTATTACGTTACATTTGAGCGTACAAAACCCTTTGACCTGCAACTGTAATAACTTCCCACAAACAATCCAACATTTATTGCTGATTTTTACATTTATTTAATTGAACCAGTCACAGGATTATCTTTCTGAAAATGTTTCCACCCGAGCCCTGAGCTTCTCAGCCCAGTCCCTGCTCCGTCACTTCCTCCTTCGCTCTGTGCCGTGGACAGAGAGGCAGCAAAGTGTTAAATAATATGTTATAACACTCATTAGGGATGCACCGACGTGTACTGTATCGAATATCAGTGCCAATACGGGAAAAATGCTGAATATGACTCCAAAATATTGCTGAATATTCCTCCAAAATATTGTCAAATGGTGAAAGTTGCGCGTCCTCAAAACTTGAGTGCTGAAAATAAAAACAATTTTGAGATGTTTTAAGGGTTGCACATCATAACTTTGTATAAAAAAATTTATATCAGGACAGAGATACTCACATGTCAAAAATCAATAAAAAAAAGACATGTGAGTATCTCTGTCCTGATATAAATTTTTTTATACAAAGTTATGATGTGCAACCCTTAAAACATCTCAATATTACTCTAAAATATTGCTGAATGTTACTCGGTTCATATCGGTTCAGCTGGTATCCTGGTTGGGCCCATAAACTGATTTAACAAGACTCTTTACAAACCCTTGTTGATCCAGAACATCTCATGATTTTTTAAGTCTTATTTATAAAACGTTCTGCATTTAGATAAAAGCTAAAGAAAACTGTTACACGACCCATTTGGATTAGTTTTGTCACACGTTATTCTTGTTTTTAGAAAATAAATATAATTTTTAGTCTCTGCAGAGGTATCAGCTGACATTTAAAGTATTGAAATCTGTATTATTACGTTTGTTACGATCATTACACTTGTGGGTCTTACATGGCGTAAAAGGTACACCAATCTATTAATTAAAATAACTTGAATTCACAAAAGTGGTTTATATACAATTGTAAAAACTTAACAGATTAATAATTTCACAAATTACTATTGTTATTGATTAGCAGGCATTATAAACTCACCAGTCTTTCATTTATTCAATAACGTGTGGTTTAATTAGAGACATTGGCTCCAGTTTTTGGTATCGGCCAACATCAACATCGGTTTTGGCTGATATCGAACCTTTGACTGAAATTTGGCGTTGATGTTGACGTTGATTTCTTCTTTTTTTGGACAGACTAATGCGTAAAAATGTAAATAGAAGCACAATTACATACACAAAGCATGCAACAAATGATTTAAAGTGCGTATGACAGGTTTTTATGATTTTCTAATTTTGACTTCATTCAGTGCATTAATACTTGTTGTAAATACAAATGATAGTTTTACACCAATCAAGTCGTTATTTGTGGAGAAAAGTTGAAAAATCTGTTGACAATTACAGGAAGTAAACAAACTGATGACATCACACTGGGGAGACAAAGGACATGCATAATTTACACAAAAGAAACTACTTTTTTGACCCTTTAAACATCGATTCAACAAAATAAAGGCGTTCACATGTGTTTCTCTTTGTCAAATGAACAAAATCTGTGACATTAGAGGAGTTTTGACCAATGTACAGTGTGGTTGCTATGGTAATTTCCTAGCGTGATGTCATACTTTACAACCAGGAAGTACAATTAAAAACCTAAAAGAATCGCTAAACTGGGGTTAAATTTGTAAAGATTTTAGTAGAAATTTGAATATATTTATCTTAACTGCATTTTAGTTAAATGTGTATTTCAACCTGTCATAGGCCCTTTAATATCTGCAAATATCGACTAGCAGCAGGACAAATATATATCGTATCGGCTCAAAAAGAATCCATATCGGCTGCTGAAAAAATAAATTTCCTTTCATATTGTTGTTTGTTTTATGTGATTTCGTGGAACATTCTGTGGAGAAAACAAGATTTCAGACGCTGCAGCATAAACGTACACGCTGAATTATCAGGCAACACTTTTCCTGTTATGTAAACGACTAAAGCATGTTATCCAGTCACATCTGATAGTACAGTACACTGACAAGAAGTTTAAGAAGATGAATGAACAAACGTGTGAGCTGTTAAGCAGGGCCGCTGCTAGCTTTTTTGGTGCCCTATGCAAAATGTCTTTTTGGTGCCCCCCCCCCCCCACCCGCCCCGCATTAAATGACCAAACCCACAATTACTTTCATTTCTTACCATGTTCATTTTATTATCTTAAATTAAATACACCAAATATAGTACTATAAACACAAGATGGAAATGTAAGTTGCCAACAAAAAAATATTAATAAATATCTTAAATAACTAAATAAAACTTAAATATTCAAGTGTCAAACAAATACCACCCAATAAAAGTACAAATACGAATATAGATAGAATCATCCAACAAGTGAAGTATATGTAAACATTAACAGGCTCCTACAAATGTGTACGTCTACATTTTCTAGCTGCAAAGTTGTTTATCAAGTCATCATATGAGAGCTTCTGTGCCAATTGGTGGTGAGTTCAAAGGGTAAAAGAAACAAAATATTCGTAACTGTAAATGATTACTACTACTACAATTTATTTATTTATTTTTTGCAAAAAATGAATAAAAATAGTTTATTCAGCTTTAAGAAATGCACAGGAACTGTTGTCATTGTGAATGTATCATTGGCATCATATTTATTCACGGATTAAGTGCAGTAAAAGCCCACGCACCAAATGTCCCCTAAACGCCTCAGAGTCAGACGTTAGCTGCAGAGCGGCAGGTAATAGGCTCCTCCGCTGACTCTCTCTCGTCTTCATCTCAAACTTTGCCTGGGGTCTTGGCCATCCCTGTTCTCTGAGGGAGGAGCCGAGGAGGAAAGAGAGAGAGCCCTTGGCGTCGCGGTTTTATTAAATTACGTGCATGCGCTTCACTTTGGCGAGCGCCGGAACGCGGCGCCGCGTGGGCACCGCTCGTTTTCGCCACGGCCAGGCGGCCACGGCACAGCCGATGTGGTGCCCCCTCAGAGCACTTGGTGCCTTACGCGCTGTGCGTTACGTGCTTTATGGAAGTGGCGGCCCTGCTGTTAAGTAATCTTTGTGTCACATGACTTGCTCTTATCGTTTACATCTACAACTCAGACGATTCCCAGAAAGCACAACGTCAACAGCCGCCGTTATCTGCAAGTGCGGCTTACAGAGAGCGACTTAAGGGAAACTGAAATGATCTCATGGTGATTTTTCAGCCATCTTTCAATATCAGTGAAAACCTGGCAAGAGCAGTGGACCTGGATTCTTATTTATAAAGCTTGCGTACGTACAGAAATGTTGCGTACGGCACTATCGATCTATCAAAAGACAACTTGAGCGGTTCCATCGAAAAACGTAGAACTTTGTTGAGCTCAGACAGATGAGATATGAGCGTGTCAGAGGGCGTTTTTGGAAGCTTGTGTTTAGTCCTTCTGTACTTTTTTAAGAATTCCACGTTAAGTTCTATAATTGAGACCCCAGATCATAGTCAAGATCTCGGTCATGAGTTTCAGACGTAGTAGTAGTGCCCTTACTTCAAAATAACATTATAGAAGTAGAAAGTAATTGTTCAAGAAATGAAAATGTTATTGAAGGTAATTGGAAGCAGACTGTCACAAAAATGAGAAGAGTAACTTAATTCATTCATTCGTTTTCTACCGCTTATTCCCGTTCCCAGGGTTACAGGTGACTGGAGCCTATCCCAGTGACTTTGGGCCTTAGGCGGGGTACACCCTGGACAGTGGCCAACTCATCACAGCAAACACAGAGACAGACAACCATTCACTCTCACATTCATACACTACGGGCAATTTAGAGTTTCCAGTTAACCTACACAGTCATGTCTTTGGACGGTGGGAGGAGCCAGAGAACCCAGAGAGAACCCACGGTAACACGGGGAGGACATGCAGACTCCACCCAGAGAGATGCCACCGTGCACCTCCAGAAGAGCAACTTTAGACTTAAACATCTATCACTAAGTAAGAGTCGGAGAAGCAGGAGTAGCTTTGAGTTAAGGTTTGAGTCTTCAAAGAGAATCCACCTTGTAGTTTCTCGCTTATCAGAAAATCCTCCCCCTTCGAGCGTCAAACCCACTTCCTACTGAACCTCCTCATTCTGGGACGTATTTTCAGACTTCATACGTCACTTATCTGAACATTTTGTGCTGTTTTAAGTCCTTAAATCATCGCCAGACTCATTCTGAGCATTTATTCCGTCTATACACGATCGCTGCTGCAACTAGTTTAATAATTACGAGTAGCACATTCGCTTCAAGAAATAACATAGCTAAGCACTTGGCGTCATCTACTGGCTGGATGCACTAAGTAAGTGTCATTCCAGACAACAAATGTAATTATTTCACAATAAACTTTTTTTTATTTGTCTCAAAACATGAGATGGCAAATTAAAGGTACTCAAGAGCATGTTTAAAGGCTAATAACAATACAAAAACTGCATAATATTTTTCCTGTGGATGCACTATTGAATTCATCATCCATCTCCAGCTTGCACTCATTTGGTGAAGGTGATTATGGGCCAACTTCTGCATCATTTTTAATTGCGACTCTGTTGCTGCACCATTCAATTCATTGTGTCCTTCGAGATCTCCGACATCCAAGTCGAGGTTCATCCACAATTAAAATGATCCCGAAAAGGAGGCAGTTCCAAATTAGACTCCAACAACTCACCAAATTACAGCATTTAGAAAAAATATTATAGGTTCGAACATTGTTTGTCTCTCAACAATGGTGGTCATTTTGCGTTCTTTCCCGGTTTAGAGGTTCGCTCAAGACATAAATCGTAAATTATTAAAGTAAATGTCTGAATTCATGAACATACATTGGATTTCTTTCAATACAGACTTGACAATACCTGTTCCTCGGCTCTAGCTGAGAATCGAGGCGTTAAAGGCGACTGTCAATAGCAGCATTAGACGGCGTGTACAATCTCCATTTAGGGCAGTTTGACATTTAAATCACCTTTAATAATCTGGCTGCTATAACGGGCTGTAAAACGATTGTGGAATTTGCAGAACAAGTTTCTTTTATTGCTGGTGTTATCTCTGAATCCATATTTGGTCATCAGCAAATCAAACATCAGATTACAGTTATAATTGTGAACATGTGGGAAGCATTATCTCTGCTGTCACTGTTAGAATGCCTGCTCTCTCATAAACAGGAGACAACACACAGAGAAAAATACTGCTATAAATGCATTTTTGCAATTCACATAGACACATTTTAAGTATTTTTAACTAAACTTTCATGCCTACATGTTGTATTTTAGATAAACATGCATGGATTCTGGTCACTTCAGTTTGTTTGCCATCTGTAGTGAAAAAAAAAAGTGGAAAATGTGCAAAAAAGCTGCAAAGCAAGCGCAATCACCTCAAAAAACAATGGACAAAAGCTAAAACATTAACACAAAAAGTACCAAGAAAACTTATTTTACACAGTGAAATTAACAAACTAAAAAGATGACGTGAATTTAAAAAATTTAAGCCGATAGTAAATTGCTAGATCGAATAAAAAGCAAGATTTTAAAGTCATGACTATTATTCTATATGCAAAGTTGAATAATTAGTTACATTTTGGAATTCAAAAGTTAATTTTAGAACAACAAATTTGCCATAAAGATGTGTTTTAAAAGATGGTGAAGTGAAGCGTCATTTGTTTCCAAGTCTTTGTCAGTGTTACTATGGCGACAAGGGTAAATAAGGAAAGGTTATTGGTCATTTAACAATCCTCTTTATATCACAGTTGCAGAAAAAGGTCAGAAGGAGATGTGCTTTACGCAGCTTGCTGTTGTCAGGTAGCAGTGACAATTCCAAGTAATTTTCAGCAGTTATTATGGTCTCCCAGAACAACATATTTTAACATAAAAAAAAGATGTTTGCTGGGCCGTATTAGATATTGCCCTGGTGTGAACTATCTGTGGGTTTCAGAATTAAGAGAAATTGGGGTGGTCTACTATTAACATTATTAAAACTGAATATTGTATCTTTTAAATGAGTCCTCAAAATGTTGCACAATAATATTTAGCTGAAAACCCCTGAATACCTCTTTCTGTATCATATTTACTTTTGGAATCAGGGTCTGGTTTGGGACAGTTGCTGTGCACATGGGCTCTGAGCCCAGAAGCAACAGTTGGCTAAGTACTGGTTTCTCACAGCTAATGCTAACTTTTATTGAAATATAAAATAAACAACCAATTCGATTTTAAAGTATTGTCTGAAAGTTTTTATATTTTCATTATTTTAATTTGTTGTTTTAATTAGTTTTATTTTGAAACATTTTTATGTGTCAAAAGTAGAACAAAAGTAGAATGTGTTAGCATTAGCTTTATAAACAGTGTACTTTGGTGTGTTCATTTGCCTGATCTCACAGTATTCATTCATTTTAGACTGACTTAACAAAAACCCCATAGAGACAGAATTAGACAGGAAGTACTGACGCTAACACTGAGCTAAAGCTGAGCTAACACTGAGCTAATGCTGAGCTAACACTGAGCTAACGCTGAGCTAATGCTGAGCTGGCACTGACATGGATGTATTAAATTAACTGGATAAGGCACGCCCCCTGTTTCCAGATTGATTAGTGGCCGTGTGAGGTATTGCAGCCTCTTGGGCCCAGCCTTTTTGTATAAATGCATATTAAAATTGCAAATAGTACCTAATTATTTTCTGTATTAAAACAAAACAGAAGGAAATGTTCTGTTCTAAAATCACAGAAATTTCTTTATATTAAGTGACGTCACGGCAAACATGTGTGGACCTCGTGAACAAGCGTCGGACGATACAAACAGATGCTCGTGGACATGGCTCGACTAGAGACACCTGTAAGTTGTATTTTATTTCATTTCAGACGCTTTCACGTGTGTCTAACATGAAGAATCCAATTACAATCACACAAGTTAACATTTACACCAAAACTTGCGAGCTGCGTGGTCGCTCACATCGTTCAAAGCATCATGGGGGATTGTCGTCATGTGGTGGGAGGTGCTAGCCCCTATTCAGGAAGTAATGCAGAAGAAAAAAACTTTTTTGGCTTCATGCGCCATTGAGCACACGCCATAGGGATAAACACGGCACTATTTTGAGTTCATCTTCCAGATTTTATTATAGTTCCATGGACACTGAGCTAATACTGAGCTAACGCTGAGCTAACACTGAGCTAATACTGAGCTAATGCTGAGCTAACACTGAGCTAACGCTGTGAGTTAATGCTAAGCTAATACTGGGCTAATGCTGAGCTAACACTGAGCCCATTAGAGAAGAGAGCGTTCAATAATTCATTAAAATTTAGTTTAGGCTACTTTCAAGAGGTATGTTGTTTTAGTAAGTATTTTATTAACTATTTAAGTGAACGTGTTTAATGTAATTGGTTGTTACTTCAAGTTGGAGTGGACAATGGAACACACAGCCTCATTTCTGTCCGTCTACCCCAGGGCAGCTGTGACTACGGAAGTAACTGGAGTGAATGAAAGAAACATAAAGCGAGTCCCAAAAAAAATCGCTGAAAACTAGATGTAAAATTTTTATTAAATGAATGAAAATCATGTGGATATCGACATCGTTTGAAGTGTCTTGTCCAAGGACACAACAGCAGTACAGAGCAGTGCAGAGGATTGAACACTTAATTTACAGACAGGAAAAAAACACAAATCTGATGACTAGAATAATCAGATAATCCAGTAATCAGATTAGAGAAATCGGATCACAAAAAACACCTGGGGGACATGTGTTGGTTAATTAGGGGATTTTTAGAGCGACTGTTGTATTTGGGAGACAAAGTGCAATGGATTTTAAAATAACTCATTACATTTTTTTATAATTTTTTGTCTTTTCCACATTAGTTTGCCCCTTTTTCGCGTCATTTTCCTCATCAGAACCAGATCACCCACGTCAGATGAAACTGTTAAAACGCCCTTTCAAATCTGATAACTCCAGAAATCGGAATCAGATTTTCGGTGCGCATTGCAAACCACTGGCTCACTACTGCCCCTAGTGTCCGACTCGCGCCGCGCTTCCCACGCTCATCCTTCTGGCCCGTTTCCCTCCCTGCGTCTCGTCGTCGGCCTGGAGCAGACTCGACGACGGCACAGATGGCTCAGCATATTCACGTTTTTTTTTACAGTTCCTCCAACGCAACAGGCTCCGCTCGTGATCCGGGCTCCCCGCCGTGAGGCCTAATTGCATACACACACTCAGGTTTGTCACTAAACAGCAGAGTCCCGGCAGCGCGATCGGTCTGAAACTGCTCCAGAGACAAAGGTTCAGAAAGAGCCGACGCAGCAGCTCCTCGTCCTAAAGGTTTGGTTTTATCATTGCGCAAGAAAGAGGATCACATGAGGAGAAGGAGATAAGGAAGTTATTGCAAGGATTTTACGACTTTTACATGCAACAGAAATGAAAACAGCCCAAGTTTATGATTTTATGAGTCCGGAAAAGTGTGTTGAATGAATTTTAGGAACTCATTTTGAAGCTTATTATGAAGTCAATTTGCAGGGGTGTCGGACTGGGGGGGTTAAGGGGATTTTTATGTATTTATTTAGTTCAGGGACAGTGCATATTAATCCACATTTACATGTAAATATGTCAGAATTAGCCACTGGATAGATGTTAAAATGTCACCCTAAACATAATAAAAGTACATTGTTACTACAAAATGCATCACAAACAGGTACAGGTTTCCCCGGGGCCCAGAGCAGGGAAGCACCCTCAAAAACATGTGATACATTCATTTTTATAGATGCATTTTTCTTCACTGTCATCTGTTTTTGTTGTACTGTAATAAAATGCAGTGAGGTTGAGTAAAGCCTTGAGAGACTAAACACAAATATGCCTGACATCTGAGGCCCCCATCACCCTCTAAAAAAAAATCATTGCTCAAATTCACCTTATTCTGCCCCGCCCACTTTTTGCCAGATACGCACTTTTGTTGTAAACGCACTTTCGTTTGTCGAGAACTCCGTTAAAGCTAATGACGAACGAGGGAAAAGTCTCGCCGCTAAAATGTTACATAAAGTAGATTGATTTGTGTAAAATGTTTAATGAACACGAGCAACAACAAGTCAACAACGCAACGATTTCCTGAGGCCTGAAAACGGCTTTTTAGTCCATGTAGAACTTATTTTCTGTTGAGCTCGTCTGCTCCATGTAAACAATTACAACGGAAACAAGACGGCGGCGCGTACGGAAACTTCCAGAATAAGGTCAATACTGTCTTAACCATTAACAGATCAAACTGGTGATTTTAACTTGCAGTTAGTGTATTTTCTTGCTTGTGAAATATCATAATATCATAAAATAAGCCAGTAACTATACAAGATGTCTGTAAATATAGTTCAGTGTAGGTAAAAGCCATAAGGCAGGCATGTCCGAACTACAGCCCGGGGGCCAAATGTGGCACTTGGACCAATTTTTCTTGGCCCTCAGGCTTCCTGGTGAATTGGCCCACATTGCCCCGAGAAGTACTTTTTACAAATTTTCTACATTTTCTACAACAAATAATTTTGTTACCTAAATAACTAACATTCTGCTGTGAGGCTTACCTGATATTAAGGCATCGAGACTGAATTTAAGTGTGGTGGTACTTAAAACATCAGATAAATGTAACCTTTTTGAGTGTTTCACAGTTGATATTGTGGCCCTCCGCTTGGTCTATTTTTCAATATGTGGCCCTTGATGGAAAAAGTTTGGACATCCCTGCCATAAGGTGTATATTTTAGCAACAGTGAATGAAAAAATAACAATAATAACAAAATTTGCTTCGATAAATAATATAAAAATAATGTATTGAGGGCCCACTGAAAGGGTTTGTACGTGGAGCCCAGAATTCGGTGCTACGGCCCTGTCAATTTGTACTTGATACCTTTAAAGTACATTCAACATCATCTTATTCCAGGGGAGGAAGGACACTGATGACTTTTCTCTCAGGTGATAGTTAAGTGCATTTACTTGAGTATATTTTCAGTAACATTATTCTTTCTGAGTATTTTTCAGACAGCTCACTTTTTTTAAAACTCCGACTTATATTAGACAGCTTAAATGTACTTTTGTTTGAAATAAGGTTTTAGTTATTCTTCCTTTAAAGTGCCTATGACAAGTTGATGTACTAATTTTACTAAAACACAGATAAGATAATAATACTTAAAGTTCTGCTAAAGAATTAACTATATTTATCCCGGGTTGGCCATTTCTTAGGTTAAAATCTTCACTTCCTGGTTCTAAATCATGACATCACACTAGGAAATTCTGTACCTGTCACCTAGCAACCACGTTATAAACACCCCTAATGTCACAAAAATGGATATTTGACAAATAAAAATGTATGGCAACACCTTTATTTTGTTGAATTAATGTTTAAAGGATCAGAGATTGTGTTTCTTGGTTGTAAATCGTCCCTAGCGTGACGTCATCGTTTTTTGGAACTCTGCTCTACTTCCTGTAAATTTCAACATATTTTTCAACTTTCTTCACAAACTGATTCTCGGTTGGTGTAAAACCTTTATATGTATGTACAACAGGTTTTACTCCACCAGATAAAGTTAAAACTAGAAAATCATAAAACCTGTCATACGCACTTTAAGTCTGTGTGTTGTCGATTAAATGATGATGATACAATTTGTGCTTCTCTCAGCCTTCAGATATGATTTGCTTTTCTTTTATTTGTCGTCTTTTCATGGGTTCAACCTGTTTATAAGTGATATTTTAAGGACAAAGTTATATCATATTTTTGATTGGTATTAATGCTAGATTTCATCACTCTGAACACAGATTACTCTTTCAAAATACCACATTTTGAATCTTGATTATAACTGGATGCGGAAACCGGAAAAATAAAGTAAATCTGTAATCAAAACACAAACTATTACAGATTTGTGTGTTATTTTGATGTAATTACTGCTTTGTCTGAGTCATAAAACCTCTCTTCTCATGACATTTGATTATTCGTTTACGATTATTTTAAAGTGCCTATGACAGGTTGAAGTACTAATTTTACTAAAACACAGTTAAGATAATTATATTTAAGAGTCTGTTAAAGAATTTGCAATTTTTATCCCAGTTTGCCATTTTTTTAGGTTTAAAATTTCACTTCCTGGTTGTAAAATCATGACATCAAACTAGGAAAACCTGTAACTGTAACTTAGCAACCGTGTCGTACTGTCGGTGAAAACTCCTGTAGTGTCACAGAAAGGATTATTTGACAAATAAAAATACATCACAACAGTTTTATTTTGTTGAATTCATGTTTAAAGGATCAGAAAGGTTTGCTTTTTGGCTGTAAATTGTTCCTCGTGCGTCTCCTAGTGTGACGTCATCATGTTTTGGAACTCTGCTCTACTTCCTGTAAATTTCAACATATTTTTCAACTTTTCTTCACAAACTCTCTCTTTATTGTTATAAAAATATCATATATATTTAGAATAGGTTTTATTCCACCATATAAAGGAAAAACTAGAAAAACATAAAAACCTGTCATCCACACTTTAATATTCAATTAGTCGCGACCTGTGTCAGCCCTAAACCAACAGCTCTTGAGTACAATCTTTTGACATCCCTCTGAAACTCATAGAAATTGCCCTTGTATTTGTTTGGAGTGGAGTTTTCTCGGCCCAGATGGATGTTTTGTGCCTCTGACAGTGTGAGGTCTGCTGCTCACAGACGCTGGACTGAACAGGCCCCGTCTGCTGTGATCCGCTCCGTCTGTTTGTCTGAATGACCCGTGTGTTTCTGTAGCGGCATGTGCTGCACAGGAAGTCTGCAGCGATGTCACTTCCTGTTTGATTCAAAACAATGATGCCACACATGAAAGTACTTCACGTTTTAACTCTGTGTTTGAAGGACAAAGTGAGCTGAATGTCGCACTGGAGTCATTGATGAAGTCCTGGTTTAGTTCAGGTTAAGTCTGTTTTAGTCCTGATTCTGCCCTGGCTTACTTCCTCAAAGGTGTGGCTGTTAAGTGCACATGGCAACGTTTGATTATTTTCTAATTTTGACTTAATGTTGTGGAATAATACCTGTTGTAGATGTAATTTATACTTTTACATCAATCAAGCAGCAGTTTTTGAAGAAAAGTAAAAAGAAATATGTTGAAAATCACAAGAATTAGAGCATATTTCTAAAACATATTGATGACATGACACTCAGACCAATTTTTCTTGGCCCTTAGGCTTCCTGGTGAACTGGCCCACATTGTCCTGATAAGTACTATTTACAGCACATTTCAGATTTTCTACAATTCCAACCTAAATAACTGACATTTTGGTGCGACACAGACCTGATATTAAGGTAATGAGACTGAATGTAGATGTGGTGGTGCTTAAAACATCAGATAAATGCAGCTTTTTTTAACGTTTCACGATTGATTTGTGGCCCTCCGCTTGGTCTATATTTCAATATGTGGCCCTCGATGGAAAAAGTTTGGACATCCCTGCTTTAAAACAAACAATAATTCAACAAAAAAGAAGTTCTCACATGTTTTCAATTCTATTTATCGCCCAAAATCACAGCCTTGATGGGCAACAATGAAACAGTAATTGGTCAATAATAGAAAAGCATTTTAAAGTTTTGTTTAGTCATTTTATAATTTCTGTGACATTATAAGATTATGGACCAGTGTACAACATGGTTGCTAGGTAACAGGTATGGCATTTCTCAGCCTGATGCCATAAGTAACATCAGGAAGTACAAAAATACACTTGAAATTGCGCAAAACAGGGATAAAATGTTTACATTTTTTGTTAAATGTCAAATATAATTATCTTAACTGCATTTTAGTAAAATAAGTAGTCCAAATGCTTCACACAGTCATATCTCCATGGAGACGAGCAGGTGACGCCACCATTAAGTGGATCTTTCTTCAGCTATAAAAAAAAATGGAAAGAAAAAAGTGAAATTTGAATTAATGTAAGATAGACGTGTTTAATGCTATATAAAAAAGGAAAGGAAAGGAAAGGAAAGGAAAGGGAAAAGGAAAAAGGAAAGAAAAAAGTGAAATTTGAATTAATGCAAGGTAGATGTGTTTAATGCCATACAGTAAACTCCAGACAATGCAGTAACATCTTTATGGAAACAAGCAGGTGTCCAACTCCCTCTCCAGAAAACTTTACAAATGCCCCTTTAAGAAAAGCCTTGTGCTGCCCTTGTGTTGTGGGAGCAGCGTCGAGGCTCTTTAATCACAGCACATTGCTCTGATTGCTCCGCTGCTGTCGCTGACGTTCCTCCTCCTGCACGTCTCGGCCAAATGCAAACTCGGCTTCAGGCTCACTGTAATTATCTGCACATTGTAGACGGGAAAGATTCTTTAAGAGAGAACAACCGGCTGCAGGCGAAATGTCACTACGCAATAATGAGTCCCTGTAATCATTTAAAGGCCCTAGTGCATTATTCAGGCTTTGCACTGACTTAATGTAATGCATGGGCCTTTAAAATACCCCAAAGCCTTTACTTACCCTGAAATACTGACTCATATCTTGGCTTTTAGTGTCTTTACTTATATTTTACTTCATTACAAACTATTCCATTGGCTCCTTGTTACGACAAAATGTTTTTATATTACATTTTTCATTCACCGTTTCCCTTGCAGATCAATCAAAGCTGAAACAGGCTTTGTAGAGATTCTGTACACTGTATGCCCCACGCTTGTCTCCATGGAGATGTCGTTGCTTTGCCTTTTCCACAGTATGGCATTAAACGTCTAGGTCTCCATGGAAACAAGCAGATGACGTCACCGGGGGGCCTGCTCACTGTAAGACTGCGTGTTTTTCAAGGTACCATAAAAACAGTTGAGTAAATGCATAGTAAATATATTTAATGCTCTATGGTGGGACATTGGACATGGACAGTGGAATTTCCCCATTGTGGGACAAATAAAGGATCTCTTATCTTATATCTTATCTTATTCCAAGCAACACAACAGCAAAAGTTACATTCGATTTGTCTGTGCAAGGCGTATATTTTAAAATCGTAATTCTTTCTTTTTAATAGTGTATACGAATGGTAAGGGGATGCATGAATTCAGACATTTATTGACTTTAAAGTGTTTTAACTTAAACTCTATGCGACAGTTTAGTCTCATATTTCACTTAAACGTAGTGAACAAGATTATATTTAAGATTTACTAAATATTGTGCCTATTAGTCCCCAGTTTGACAGTTTTGGTGACTTTTATAATGTTACTTCCTGGTTGCAGATGAGCAGAACATATGTAGAGGTATTTTCACAACTGTTACCTAGCAACCATACTGTAAACAACGGTTAAAATCCATAAAAACGACAAATAATAATACCCGATAACGCCTTTATTTTGTTAAGCGATTGTTTAAACTGTAAAATGTGTCCGTTTTGTGTAAACTGCTCCTGTATTTCCGATGAAATGTCGATTACTGATGACATCACAGAGGGATTCCTTTCAGAACTCAGCTCTACTTCCTGTTTATTTCATGTCACCTTTTATTTTTCCATTTTTCTCCACAAATTGACACTTCAGTGATGTAAAACTATGAAAAATCTTCACCAAACTAAATCAGAATTATAAAAACATGAGAACTTTTCATATGCTCTTTAATCCTTCTGCCTTTATTGGATTATTGAGTACATCGCGTGGATTTGTATTTATTTCACACATTTTTGTTGTTGAATTCTGTGTAAAGCACCGTGAGTTGTCTCTGTGCATGAAAGGTGCTTTAAATAAACACAAATGAATTCCCTTTTTACTACTGCTATCATTTATGTAGCCTGGATTACTGCATGTTGCTCCTGGAAACCTGTTAGTTAGGACTAAACATGGGGAATCAGCGTTTCAGTTTTACGCAGCAGGATCTGGAACCATATTCCTGATGCTGTCAGACAGGCCCCGACACTGGCAGTTTTCAAGTCTAGGATAAAGACAGTTCTTAGCCAGTTTTTATATGTATTTTATATTTTTAAAACTGATTGCACGGTGGCAGAGCGGCTAGAGCTTCTGCCTCTCATTAAGGAGATCGTGGGTTCGAATCCCAGACCACCCCAACATCGTGGTTTCGAATTCTGAACCACCCCAACATCACACGCTCTCTCTGGGTGGAGTCTGCATGTCCTCCCCGTGTTACCGTGGGTTCTCTCCGGGTACTCTGGCTCCTCCCACCGTCCAAAGACATGACTGTGTAGGTTAATTGACAACTCTAAATTGTCTCTAGTGAATGAATGTGAGAGTGAATGATTGTCTGTCCTTGTCTCTGTCTCTCTGTGTTTGCTGTGACGAGTTGGCCACTGTCCAGGGTGTACCCCGCCTAAGGCCCAAAGTCACTGGGATAGGCTCCAGTCACCCGCGACCCCTAACGGGAATAAGCGGTAGAAAATGAATGAATGAATGAATGATTTCAATATAAATATTTATGTTTTTCCTTGTTTTTTGTGTTTTTTGTGTTGTTGTTGTGTTTCTCAATATGTGTTTTAATGTTTTTAAAGCACTTTGAATTGCGCTTTGTACGAATTGTCCTATACATATACATTTTGCTTGCTTGCTTTTTAATCGTCTCTCTAAAACACCAGCAGGGGGCGCATTACTGAATCTGTTACTGCACTGAAAATAAAACCAGTTTGTTGCCAGATAAAAACAACAGCAGCAAACAGGCCCGTCTACTAAAATCTAGGGTCCCGGGCCAAGAAACCACAAAAGTAAGCTCCGCAGCTTTAAATCCAGTCCTGTCCCACATAAAGCCCTGGCCCATTGTGCGCAGCAGGTCGGGTGCGGACCGGACCATTGTGAGCGTTCGATGGGGGCAGTTCCTCTGGTTGTTTGCTCACATGGCGTTCACTTTTATCTCCGCTTCAAAAAACGGAAAACTATTGAAAACTGACAATGTGTTACGGCTTTTGAACCTGAATGAAATCGGACGAGTGATGGATTCGACTGTGGTAAGCAGCGAGTGATGAATCCAATTTGGTAAGATTACGTCATCTGGAAAACAAACAAACAAAAAAATAAAGGCTAGAGATATCCTGTCTCTGTGGCTTCTGATCTGATTGATAGCTCTATGACTATGCTCTGAAATGCAGGGGATTATTGTGTTAAGGCGAGACACAGCAGGTGAATAGGAAAAAATCTTAAATTTAAAGATATTAATTATAAACTTCTCCTGAGGTTTAGTTACATAAATGTACAAAAAAAACGTATTACAAGTTTTTCATCATGTCATGTTTTCATGTAGAAATAAAGCTTTATCCATCCATCCATCCATCCATCTTCTTCCGCTTATCCGGGGCCGGGTCGCGGGGGCAGCATTCTAAGCAGGGACTCCCAGACTTCCTACACCCCAGACATTTCCCAGGCCACAGAGAGACATAGTCCCTCCAGCGTGTCCTGGGTCTACCCCGGGGCCGCAAAAAATAAAAACAAAATAAAGCATTATATGTGTAAAAATGGCCAAAATGACGCATATTTGGAACATTTCAATCTGAAAAATGGACAGAACCAGGTTTAAATTTCTTGGTTCATTTTGTAACATATTAGTTACCAAAAAAAATTTATTTTGGTTTTCTGTTTTAGTTTTTTATGTAAACCAAATTGGACTGAAAATAGCCCTAAAAATTCAAATTTCGCCTCATTTTTTTAAACTTAAAACTTCAAAAGTATCAGTTTTAGAATTAGAGATCAAAAAATCCTTCTGTGCGTTTGTCAAAGTCTTGTTGTTGTCCAAGATTGTACAGTTTGGTGCGTGTTGGAACTAATTTAAGTGGTGATCATTATGTCCCTAGAGGAGAAAATGCATTTTAAGAAAACGGCCTTTGAAGCTACACTGTCCCAGAGAGCTGGGACTGAATTCAACAGAAGAATAAAACATCTTTAAGAGCAGACTGGACAAGTTTGTTGTTTCCACATGAAAGCCGGTATGCAGAGAGAACAAACTGACCAAAAAACTGTAGAGTCTCGCCTTAAATAAAGAGTCAGAGTGTGGATTAAAATGTTTCTAAGCCTGAATCATTCTCAATAAACGATCTGCTCATCATGAATTATGCGTCTCTTTAAAGTGCGTATGACAGGTTTTTATGATTTTCTAATTTTGACTTTATTCAGTGTATTAATACTTGTTGTAAATATAAATGATAATTTTATACCAATCAGGTCGCTGTTTGTGGAAAAAGTTGAAAAATATGTTGAAAATTACAGGAAGTAAACAAACTGATGACATCACACTGGGGAGACAAACTTTATACACGATTTACACAAAATAAACTACTTTTTTGACCATTTAAACATTAATTCAACTAAATAATTAAGTTCAAATATAGTTTTATTTGTCAGGTAAAAGAATTGATGACATTAGATGAGTTTTAGCCCAGTTTACAGTGTGGTTGCTATGGTAATTTCCTAGTGTGATGTCATTATTTACAACCAGGAAGTGAAATTAAAACGTATAAAACTGCTAAACCAGGATAACATTTGTAAAGAATTTTAGCAAAAATTGAAATACATCTATCTTAACTGCATTTTAGGTAAATGAGTGGTCCAACCTGTCATGGGCCCTTTAAGCTTTATCGTTGCTATTGAAAGCGTGAACTCAATTTTGACTTAAAAACGACGACTGCATACACAAGCTTGTCAATGAATACCACCAGGTGATACTTTTCCTGCATGTTCAGCCCTCTATCCTGCATAATAACCAGTGTCTTCCCATTGTAGCTGGTCTAACTTTAATTGCCGGCTCGGGTGCTCTGCTGGATAAAACGGGATTGAGTGGTTTTGACGAGATCTGACGGACCACACGGCTCTTAATGACAGTTTACCTCCGCTGTGTGGATCCAGGGCTCAGTCATTTGTGGTTCCCCCGCTTCAGAAGACGGCTCAGAGATTATTGGTTATGCGTTTTTGAATGAGTGAGATATTACGGAGACCTTTGGCCCTTTGAATTCCTGACTGTTAATTAGTAACGGTGCACTTCTGTAAACTGATCAGCTTTGACTTGTAAATGGGAACTACTGTATAGATAAAACTGCAGCTCAAAGTAACGCATTTGCAAAGGCAGAAGATGGAAAAGTATGTGGCGTTTAGGATGCGTTTGCACTTGCACATGGGTTATATCAAAGTTTGGATTAAACTGGGACTAAACCCGGAGCTAAACTAGAGACTAGAGCAGGACCAAACCAAATCAACATTAATAAACTAAACTAAACTAGGACCAAACCAGTGTGAATGCATTCTAAAAGAGGACTAAACATACATTAAAGGTCTACAACAGGACTTAACCCGGTTTAAAACATGATTATAGCAAGAATAGAACAAATTATTGCAAAACCAGGTCTAGACCAAGCCCAAACCTGACAAAAACCAGACTGACAATTTGACTAATTTAACAAAGAACGACTAAAACATGAATGAAAATGAATTTAAGTAATAAAAATGAACAAGATTGGTTTAAATAAAAGTTCCAACTTTGAATAAACAAAAAAATGGTTTATGTATATATAAAAAAAGACAAGAAAACAGGGGAAAAGAGAAATTGATTATATATTTTAGGTGGAACAAAAGAATTTCTTGTCAAGATCAATGTTTTACGCTTTAATAGTTCTTAAATTCTGTCTGCAAAAAGTTCATAGTTTTAGTCTAAAAGTGAGTTTTAATAAAGTAGACTTTTTCATGCAATACATTTTTCTTTACTTCTTTCTAAATTACAGAGGACTAAACAAACATTAAAGGTCTAAAACAGGACTTAACCCGGTTTAAAACATGACTCAAGCAGGAATAGAACTAAAATAGAACGAAATATAGCTAAACCAGGTCTAGACGAAGCCTAAACCTGGTCTAAATCAAACCAAATCAGACTGAAAATAGGACTAATTTGACAAAGAATAACTAAAATATAAATTAAAATAAACTTAAGTAATCAAAATGAACAAGATCTGTTTGAACAAAGGTTTTGACTTTGAGTAAACCAAACATGAATATGTATTGGCTGTATTCAAAAATAGAAAACAGACTCGAAACTAGGATCTAAAGTCCACACAATTCCTTTTCAAGATCACAATGTTTTACGCTTCAATCGTTCTTAAAATCTGTCACATTTTTACACTAGAAGAACATTTTAATGGGGAACTTCAATATTTACTTGAGTAGATTTTTTCATGCTATACTTTTTTCTTCACTTATAAATTCAGAGCTCAACAAACAAAGTCCAGTTCTTCTTCCACTGCTGCTTCTCCAGTTTCCGCTCTTAATGCCTCTAACATTTGAAGTTGAGCCGTAATGGAACAGAAGGCCACAGGTGACGCTGACAGTGTTTGACAGGGCCATGTTTAGAAATGTGTGTGTGCTGAGTTCACTGACACTGGGACAAAAGCCCGCTGACACTGGAGTGATTCATGCTCATGTCACTGTTTAACACGCCACTCTCGGTGCACTTCCCCTTTTCCAAAGACGAGAAAGCTATAAAAATCCAAACTATTTTCTGCGAACTGTGAGAAATGAGTGAGCGGTTAATATTCAGGAGATGTGTCTCTGAGTCTGACTGATTTATTTTACTTTTGACGATATATCAAGGAATCTGTGTTTATTTGGACAAAATTATTTTTACTTTTAGTCAAGATTTGGTCAAATAATTCTTTGTGGTATTAATCTAGTTTTAGATGGCAAAAATGTCATAATTTTTACTATTTTGAAATATGAAAAACATGTACTTTTTAACATGTAATAAAGTAAAATCTGTTTTGCAACGGCACAGATATAATGTAAAAGCATCTATTTGGCTAACTATGAGACAATGGTGCTTTCTCTGCATCTATTTATAGAGCTTTTTATTCTATGAGACGCAGGAAGTGTGCTGTTAGCATGCTAATGTTTGTTAGCTTTATCCAGGACAGCAAAACTAACTCTGTACTCAGAGACTCGTGAAAAGAGCTTATAAACTCGTGGCGGTGAATATTTTTGCTGCTGGGACTGCAAGTGAGCGATACTGACTGATGTCAAGACTTTCAAAATAAACTCTTCTGTTTTTCACTTTTCAAAACAGTAAAAATCATATACAGCCCCTTTAAGGTACAGTGGGCAAAAGACAAAACAGTTTTAGTCATCCAGAAAATACTGTTTTCGTATTCTGTCCGCTATTACTTCTATTTCTGCTCTGGTTTTAGGCTCTGGTCTGGAAAAGTAGACCTTGGATCATTTGTTTACTTTTTTTGTGTCGGATTACCCCTTAAGATGAATCATCTCTTTTACAAAGAGGTCCTTGTCTACACACGTTCACTATCATTTTATTTTTTATTATTTTGAAAAGAAAAAAAAAAATTCACAAAAAAATTGTAATTTCAGTCAAACTTTTAGTTTTTAGTCTAAAAAAAAATGACAAAAATACTTAAGTCAACACTGCAACTAATATTAAGTATCATATATTGATCCAATATCAAATAGTTTTAGATAAATTAACACACAAACAAAAACAAACTTTTGGAGAACAGTTTAAGTTTGACCTGGATCTGCCCATCTTTCCACCACAGATCTCCAGCTAGAATCTCGGTCAGAATTACCTTGATGATGGAGTTTGCGTTCCTCCGGGTTCATTGAGCGGCCCCCTACAGTCTTGGATCCACAGGTCAGACGGAGTTAGAGCTTTTTGGGTCCCGCTGGGTTCCTCGGCTTTGGAACGACCTGCGCCTGAAGAGAAAAGGCTCGCACCATCAGTATCATCCTTCAAACAACTGCACAAAACTCACCTTTATCGACTCACCTTTATTAGATCTTCCTGTTTTTTTTGTTTTCTACACTTTCTTTCTCCTTCTTTCCACTGTTTACACATTCGACCGCTGTTTTTTAGGTGTATCCTGCTCTCATGAAAAACAAAACAAACAATAATAAAGTTATGTTTGTCCTCTTAGATTTACATGAAACATCAATGGATAATGTCTGCATGTTTAATGGAGCTCACCTGTGACCGCTCAGCCTTTGGGTCCGGATGTACATTTTCCATTCATTTTTCTCATGGGGATTCCAACCTCCTAAATATTCACCGCGATGAGTTTATAAGCACTTTTCACAACATGTTGACGTCGCGGTAAAGCTAACAAACATTAGCATGCTAACGCTGCACTTCCTGCTTCTCGTAGAACAAAACGCTCCATAAATAGATGCTGAGAATGAGCTGCGGTCTCATTTTTCTCAAAAATGAGATGCAAAAAAAATGCAAAAAAGGCCTATCAAAAAATAAGAAAAATAAACTCAAAATAAGATCTTTTTACCCTAATTTAAGTGAAATTATCTGCCAGTGGAATAAGATTATTTTACTTATCAAGTTTACTTAAAACAAGTCAAATAATCTCAATTTGATGTAGTCCTGTCAAGTGAAAAAATCTTAAAATTGGACTTTTAAGATTAATTTGCTTAATTCAAGTAAATTTAACTAAGTTAGATAATCCCTTTTTGCAGTGTACAATATGAACTAGTTCTGCTTTTCACGTTTCAAAACGGTAAAAATCAGGTACAGCCCTTTAAGTAATTTTTATATATATATATTTTTGGGATTTTTAGATTTTCTGTCTTTTTCTACTCTTCTTCACCACATTTATTTTACGCCACTGGAATATACCACTGCAGTTTTATGTTTTTTTGTGGACATTTTAGAGCTATGTATCTGAATCTTGTGGATAAATAAAGTAGCCAGACTTCAATTGCACATTTGTCGCTATTGTAGTGCTCCAGTCATCTCTTTTTATACACTTTTGTGCTTGTTTTTGAAGCGTGGACTCTTCTGTTTGGGACACGACATGCTTTCACTATTGGACCAGGTCAAACTTCACTCACGGCTCCAGAGTAAACGGCTCATGAGCAAACAGCCTCCCGAGCTCTGATAGCAGCGCATTCCTCTGCTACACTCAACACATGCCACTCTCAAGGCTCTCTCAAGGACATGAAGTCACAAATATGTCAACAAAAACTTAGTCGGATGTGTGCATTTCTTGGCCATGTATGTTTTATTCTCTGATCTTTAACATTTGAGACAAGACGGAGAATATAATAAACCAATGCAAGAATCACATCCAGCTCAGAACATGTTTAAACCATGCATTGTCCTCTTCTTTTAAGCGGGTACAAAAATCTGACAGTTACATCTGAGTAATCTGATTTCTTTCTGATTGTTCAGGTTTTGACAAAGAAACTTAAACAACAAAGGGCAAATCAATATTAATGAGGCACAGACAAAGAATCGTTCATTCATTTTCTCCCGCTTGTTCCCGTTGGGGGTCGAGGGTGACTGGAGCCTGTCCCAGTGACTTTGGGCTTAAAGGGCCTATGACAGGTTGAACTACTCATTTCACTAAAATGCAGTTAAGATAAATATATTTCAATTTCTGCTAGAATCTTCAGAAATTTTGCGCCAGTTTAACTATTTTTTTTAGTTTTTTTTTTTACTTCCTGGTGGTAAAGTATGACATCACACTAGGAAATTACCATAGCAACCATACTGGCCAGAACTCAGCTAATGTCACAGATTTTGTTCATTTGACAAAGAGAAACACATGTGAACACCTTTATTTTGTTGAATCAATGTTTAAAATGTCAAAAAGGTAGTTTATTTTGTGTAAATTATGCATGTCCTTTGTCTCCCCAGTGTGATGTCATCAATTTGTTTACTTCCTGTAATTTTCAACAGATGTTTCGACTTTTCTCCACAAATAGTGACCTGATTGGTGTAAAACTATAATTTATATTCACAATAGGTATTAATACACTGAATAAAGTCAAAATTACAAAATCATAAAAACCCGTCATACGCACTTTAAGTCGGGTACAGGGCCAACTCATCGTAAGGTTAAAACAAAAAACGAAACAGAAAATGATAAAGTTTAAAATGAATACATAAATAAAATGATGAATGACTTGTTTGTTACTCTAAAACCAACTGATCAACTGACTTTGCTGATTAGATTTCTCTTGAATATAAACACAGAGCAATAATCAGATCCAATGATTGGGTTATCTCATTGTTGATTGCGTTTACAAGCGCAAGAATAACCCGCTTCTTGAGCCGTATCCAGGTCATGACAGCATTCTGAACATGGTGTTTACATGAGAGACCTGGATACTCATGTTCCTGTTTACGTGGACTTCGTATTTGGGATAATCAGAGCGGTAACTATGGCAACTCTGGCACAGATATGACAAGGAGCTAAACATGGCAGCGACTAATTTATGATTTTGCATCGTGTTTCTAACAACAAAAGGACAAGATACATTCAAAAAAGAACATGAGACGGAAGAGTGCAGCCACAACTTACAATAAAAGGTGTTTTAAACAGTTTTAAAACAGTAGGAAAACACATCAGACCCACAGTTTCAGCTCAATTCGAGAGCAACTCAGACACAGAAATGAGTTTGCTGTGAGTCTGTTTGTGTTCAAGTCTCTCCACGGCCAAGCACCAAAGTACATCTCTGACATGTTAGTGAGGACCTCAGGGACCGGTCTCCTGCTGGTGCCAGAGTCAGGACTAAACATGGACCGGCCTCCTGCTGGTGCCAGAGTCAGGACTAAACATGGACCGGCCTCCTGCTGGTGCCAGAGTCAGACTAAACATAATCGCCTCCTGCTGGTGCCAGAGTCAGGACTAAACATGCGGAACCGCCTCCTGCTGGTGCCAGAGTCAGACTAAACATGGACCGCCCTCCCGCTGGTGCCCAGAGTCAGGACTAAACATGCAACGTCCGCCTGCTGGTGCCAGAGTCAGGACTAAACATGGACCGGCCTCCTGCTGGTGCCAGAGCCGACTAAACATGGACCTCGCCTCTGCTGGTGCCAGAGTCAGGACTAAACATGGACCGCCCGCTGGTGCCAGAGTCAGGACTAAACATGGACCGGCCTCCTGCTGGTGCCAGAGTCAGGACTAAACATGGGGAATCAGCATTTCAGTTTTTTGCAGCTAAAATCTGGAACAGTCTCCCTGAAGATGTGAGACAGGCCTCACTCTGACAATGTTTAAATCCAGGCTAAAAACAGTTCTGTTTCTATCTATCTGCACTCTTCTATTTTAAAGCACTTTATTTTAAAATTATTCTGTCTTTTTGTGTTTTGTGATTTTAATGCAACTTTCCCTGTTATGTAAAGCACTTTGAATTGCCCTGTGTACGAATTGTGCTCTACAAATAAACTTGCCTTGCCTTGCCTTAAATGTTGACGACTTCATTGTTTTACGATGATAAGATAATACAAATAAAACAGTCCTGGTAGAAGTTGGAGTCCTTTCGGTGAACGAGCAGCTCCTGCCACATGTGTTTCTTTAGTCCGCACATGCTCAGTACAGACTCGTGTTGAGAAACCTGAATACTGTGTTTACATGGACAAAACCAGGATACTTTAAAAAACCCGATAATAACCGGGTTGTTCGTGCGCATTTAAACGCACCATGACCCTGAACACAACCCTTACTTTAGTTAAAATAAAAAGTACTTTTATAACACCAGCTTTTGTGTTTCAAACTTTCAAACTATTGTTTCAAAAGTAACAACTAATTAAACTTACATTACATTTTGCTTCTTCTCATCTGTTCAACTTTATTTAGTCAAGTGAGAAAATAAAACAACAGCATTTGCACATTGCACTATCTGCCAACTGTACATTCTGTATATAGTCTTAGTCTATCTATCTTAGTCTATTTTTATTCTTAATTTTATGCATGCCTTTTTATATATTTTATTATATTTTATTCATTGTTTTATGTTGCCGAAGCAAGTTCCTATGTTTGTGAATTTTTGAGCACTGACAATGACAATAAACCGTTTCTGATTCTGAGCAAACGCAGCCCTAAAGCGTGACTTCAGTTCTGACATGCTTCGAGTGCTTGACGTGCTGCTCTTGTTTGGAGATGTGAGGTAACACTTCCTGCACCGTCCAGGTCTCGTTTCACCGCCACCTCATGATGTCACCGAGTGGGACAGAGCTGTTTTCAGAGCGCACTCAGGTGCTGCTCTCAAATGGAGGTCGGGGCCAGCGCTCTTACGACGCTCGTCAGACACGTTGCAAAACCAAATCCACAAATGTTGACACTTTTTTTTCGAGATTTGGGAAATTCTTTTATGGAGTTAGCAAACAGGTCGGTTCAGCCGTGTGTCGACAGAACAGACGGTTTCCTGTGAGGGGATGTTCAGATAAAAATGTGCTGCCATTTAGTGTTTTGTTTCGTGTCATTTCATCCGGGGGAAACCTGCTCCAACGCCCGAACCTGAACCAAAGTAACTCTTAACACTCCTAAGCCCTGAACTGACCCTGGTGTGATCCATTTGCAAACACAGCCACCAAGGCAAAGGAAAGAAAATGCAAAAAGTAGAACGTTATTAAGCTTTGCCCAAATGAAATGCTGAATATTTGGACTCCCGGGATTCAGAATGATGAACTTTTAGCACCGTTGCTATTGAAATAAACTGTATAAAACAAAATATTATGTCTTATGAATGGTCAAAAGTCATATAAAATAAAATGTCACCTATAAAGAGGAAGATGTAACTCATGAATTCATTTGTTTAGTCCTTGATAAGAGATGGGTCTAGAGCAGGGGTGTCCAAACCTTTTCCATCGAGGGCCACATATTGAAATATAGATCAAGCGGAGGGCCACAAATCAATCGCGAAACGTTAAAAAAAGCTGCATTTATCTGATGTTTTAAGCACCACCACATCTACATTCAGTCTCAGTGCCTTAATATCAGGTCTGTATTGCACCAAAATGTTAGTTATTTAGGTTAGAATTGTAGAAAATCTGAAATGTGCTGTAAATAGTACTTATCAGGACAATGTGGGCCAGTTCACCAGGAAGACTAAGGGCCAAGAAAAATTGGTCTGAGGGCCGCATTTGGCCCCCGGGCCTGAGTTTGGACATGCCTGGCCCAGCGTTTCATTAAAAAGTCAGATAATTTTCTTAACCGGTGTGTAAATTAAATAAACATGCACAGTTTAACTTTATTTACCTTCTTGTCTCCATGGGATGTCAGTGCTTTTCCAGGAATGTTCCACAGTATGGCATTTATTTTAGTAGTCGACTAGACAAAGGATTATTTCTGTTGTAAATTTTGTGTTTTTAAATGCAAATTTTAGGCAAATAAATGTTGAAATATCCTGACTGAAGGCTAGCTGTATTTACTGAGGTGTATTATGTGTGAAAATCAGAAATAGTTTAGTCTTGTTTCGGCATTTTGGACGTGTAACTTGGCCTAGTGCGATAAGTTTAATGCAATTTTGTGAAACATTCCAAACAAAGCGATGACAAGCAGGTGGGGGACTCTCCAAGAAAGAAGTTACAAAGTTTAGTCACTAAGAATGTGTGCTGTACATGACTGACCACATCCAAACTGGGACTGAACCAGGACTACGACAATAAAACTGAAACTCGACATGAAGTCCAGTTTTAGTCCAGATCCTGTTGAATCTTGTGTCGGGTGAGTTTTAGACCTGGTTTGGTCTCATCAAAATCCCAGTTTAGTTGTATTCCATGCTTATATTAGAGTGTGTTCACGTGCACATTCATTATCTCATAAATGAAACTAAACTAGAACTAAACCGAAACTAAACCTCGACTAGATCAGGACTGAACAAGGACTAGAACTAGACCAAAACAAGTCAACGTCAGGACTAAAGGGGCTCAATTTAAGACAAGACGCTGCAGGTGAAAAGGAAAACAATCTTAATGTAAAAGATACATTTAAAACTTCCCCTGCAGTTTACTCTCTTAAATGTAAGGGGGGAAAATGCATTAGTTTCTTCATCATATTTTCAAATATAACATCATAGTTTTCAAATAGAAATAATTAATTGTATGTATGTGTAAAAACAGCATTTTACACACATTTGGGACATTTTAATCTGAAAAAATGTACAGAACCAGACTGAAATTTTTCGATTCATTTTGTACACATATTATTTGGGAAAAAAAAGGCAAAAGACAAGATCAACGGATCGGTGCAGTGTCTGCAGTGATGTGGTCGCTGCATCGAAATGTTGTGGTGAAGAGAGAGCTGAGTCGAAAGCTCTCGATTTACCGGTCAATCTACGTTCCTGCCCCCACCTGGTCATGAGCTCTGGGTAATGAACGAAAGGATGAGTTCGTGGATACAAGCGTCGAAATGAGCTTCCTCCGCCAGGTGGCTGGGCGCTCCCTTAGAGACAGAGAGGAGCTCAGTCACATGGGAGGAGCTCGGAGTAGAGCCGCTGCTCCTCCACGTCGAGAAGAGCCAGCTGAGGTGGCTCGGGCATCTGCTCCGGAGCCTCCTGGACGCCTCCCTCGGGAGGTGTTCTGGGCATGTCCCACCGGGAGGCAGCCCCGGGGAAGACCCAGGACACGCTGGAGGGACTATGTCTTTCGGCTGGCCTGGGAACGCCTTGGGATCCCCCCGGAGGAGCTGGAGGAAGTGTCTGGGGTGAAGGAAGTCTAGGAGTCCCTGTTCAGACTGCTGCCCCCGCGACCCGGCCCCGGATAAGCAGAAGAAGATGGATGGATGGATGGGAAAAAAATAAATAGAGGGGATTTTGAGTAAACTAGAACTGACTGAAAATTTGAATACAAATTCAAATTTTGAGCCATTATTTTACACCTAAAACTTATTAAATGAAATAATAAAACACCTTTAGGAGCAGATTGGACAATCTTGTTGTTTCCACATGAAAGTTGATATGTTGAGGGAGCAAACTGACCAAGAGTTTAGTGTCTTGAATAGAACAATGAGTAATAAGTAATGAACTAGATGCTGTTGCAATAGCTGAAGCTATTGCGAGTGACTGCGCAGTTGAATTCGTGTGATGTTGGTCTGGTCCGAGATTCGAACCCACGGCCTCCTTAATGGGAGGCAGAAGCTCTAGCCGCTCTGCCACCGTGCACCTGCCTAAATCAGTTCAAACAGCAACATTTCCTGTAGAGGACCAACAGAAAGGCTCCCACTGTAAAAGATAGGGAAAAATTGCTCGGCAAATTATGAAAAAACTACAAAAGGTACATGTACCAAAAGTAATAGCAGACATTAGAAGACTAGGAACTATTGAAAAATGCAAAAAAAATTAAAAGAATTGAAAAACTGTGGCCTGTGAAACGTGCCGAAAAACAGGAAAATACAAGAACAAATAGTGACTGCCTATGCATAGGCAGTCACTCAATAAGCGTGAGTGCTCTGTAAAATAAAGGCTTGGGTTCAACATGAGTCAGTTTATCTTGGATATTGTTTGTGAAATCTTATCAATACAGAAGGACATGAGCACATTTATCAGAAAACAACGCACTGAGCTCCTCCTTGAAGCCGGTGGCGTGTGTCTTTGGGATAGTTTACCACAATCACGTCTGTAACCGGAGCCGTCATCACTTATTCAGGCTGGAGACAGACTCAGGGCACAGAGCAGCAGCAGAGGTTCAGCCGGAGCTCTGTGCCTTTGGACTTTATCAGAGACACACATTCACCAACGCCTCGCACGTACTTTCACTTCCTCTTTCACTCACACTTCAGCTGCGTCATAAGTTTCCATACACCAGAAATGTCATCACCATTTTCAAATCTAGACTTAAAACAACTTTACTGAACCACAAGAGGAATCTGTTGAAAATGTGATACATTTATATCACAACTGTGAAAAGACCTGCAACTCAGCCGTGACTTTCAACTTTAAGACTAGTTTTCACTTTAGTTTGTATAAAATGAAGGCGAGACACTCCAGGCAAATCTCAGTTTTTTTTTATTTTTAGTTTTTTTGGTCAGTTTGCTCTCTCAACATATCGACTTCCATGTGGAAATAACAAACTTGTCCAATCTGTTCCTAAAGATGTTTTATTACTTTGTTTAATCCACTTCATCCATAGATTTCTCTATGGACATTCTCTGGGACATTCTCTTGAAAATGTTTTCTTGAAAAGCATTTTTCTCCCTCAGGACATAAAGATCAGCCTTAAAGTAGATCCTACACCAACTGTACAATCTTGGACTCTATTCTATACTCTATTGTCGATTTCTAAATCCTGATTTATTGACGTTGAAAATAAAAAAGGCAAGATTTGAATTTTTAGGACAATTTTCGGTCAAATTTACTCAAAAAATAAGATCCAAAATCCCTTCTGTAAAGTCATTTTGTCCATATTTCAGATTGAATTGTCCTAAACATGTTATTTTGGCCATTTTTACTCATAAAATGCCTTATTTCTACATGAAAACATGACTTGATGAAAAACATGTAATACATTTTTTTCTTACATTTATGTGAGTAAACTACAGGAGAAGTTTAACATTGATATCTTTAAATTTAAGATTTTTTCCTATTAGTGTCTTGCTGAGACACTAACAGACAGACTAAATAATAACAACAATACTACTTCTAATAATATAAATAAATAATGTAATAGTCTCAAGGGAGATACATACATTTCTTTTGACTGAATGTACCACATTATGGCATTAAAGACACTGAATCTCTCTCAGTGACACTGGGCTGAGTTACGGGTCTGGAGTGTCAGTGTCAAACCTGCTTCTGCAAAAATGTTATCTTCGTGACTTTCCAAGATAAGTTTGTAAAAATGTGCGATCCTGGACTATGGTGAAACTAAAGTGAAACTTTTATGTTTCTCTGGATGTGCCGTTATTTAAATTATTTTATTTATTTATTTTATTTTTATTTGACCTTTATTTAACCAGGAAAGTCCCATTGAGATTAAAAACCTCTTTTACAAGGGAGTCCTGGCCAAGTGTTCTGTGTTATTGAGTGTTCTGTGTTCATTTCTTTTTTGATTTGTTTCTTGCTCTCTGGACGTGTTCTGTGTTTTATGTAAAAAAGAAAAAGAGGAAGAAGAGAAAAAATGTGAGAAAATGAAACCACTTACAAACATTCACAATAAGTCAAATAATAAAGTACTAAATACATTTATAAATCTAAACTAGAGCAACTGAACTCAATAATGAATTAATGTTACTGAAGTTACCTGCAGAACTGGACGTTTTTCAAATCTATCTCGTCCCTCGCTCTCACCTTTGACACATTGGCACATATTCATTTTTGGTCCAGTGCACAACTTTAAAACGACTTTTTTTAGACGGCAAAATGAAACGGGGAAGGACCACCCGAGCGCCGCCAATCAGAGCGCTGCGTTTAGCTCTTACTTCGAGACAAAAGACTTTATTTTCAGATGCTGACAGCACGCAGAGGTCATGTATTTGTCACAAAGTGCTACTTTTACGAGATACTATTTGGTCGAAAACACAAAATTAACTCGAAAAAAGTCCCCAGCTTTAACACTCACTGGCGTCTGAGCCTCTGTGGGAAATGATTTACTTTTGTTTGTGTTTCATGTTTGTCTGTGTGTCGTTTTAATAATAATAATTTAATTCAATGGACAAATTTTGTGTCAGAAATAATGTTTAAATTAAATGAAAACATAAATAATTAAATTTAACACATATATTTTGTTCTTTAACAGTAACAAATGCACTACGAAATCAGTTTTTAGACTTATTGGGTTCAAATGACACTGAAATATACTCACAGAACATGCCTTTCCACATTCATTTAACTGGCCTCATGGATTTGTGTTCTGTTTTTGTTGTGCACAATATACTTGACCCTGAATATTTAAATATAAAGCAAAACACAGAACACAGAGATGAGTTCCAGACGGCATTCAGTTAGTGAAGCTGAGTCAATCGAGTTTCTTAACCAGGCGTATAATAACGTATAACAGATGAAGTTGTTGTTGAAATGTTGAGGTCAAGACGGTGCAATAACCCAATCCAGCCCATTAAAGTCGGCTTAGTGGCCTTTAACCACGACGCGTTGACAAACTGTTGAGGTTTGGCAACGACTGAACTTAACCAACAAACTGACAAAGACAGGGGCGGATTTACCATCATTGCCCTGGGACCCCGACCTGAAGGGGCCCCAATGAGATGCCCTTCTCAGTCATCACTAGGGCTGCAACTAACGATTATTTTGGTTATCGATTAGTCCAGCGTTTTTCAGTCTTTTCTGAGTGAAAAGATACCATCGCACACCACCTACTGAGACATTAAAGGTCCCATAACATGCAAAATCGACTTTTCAGAGGTTTTAACCTTCCTACAGTGCTATTTGGGCCTCGTATGTTGTGCCCAAAGTGGTTTTTTGATTGATTCCCTCATGTTTTCGCTAGAGAACTGTCTTTTCCGTCCCCCTCGGCTGAGCAGCAGACGGGGGCTCCTCACTAAGATGACGCGCTTCACTAGGATGACGCGGTGTTTAAGCCACGCCTCCAGGAAGCGCGCAGCCGCAGAATAAAAACAGCTAATGCTAATGCTACACAGTAATTACACGATGGATACGACAGATCGAAGAGTTAGCTTGTTATTTACCAAACGGCAACGTCCGTCGTCGAGGCCCTGGAGCACGTCAAACTCCAGGTCAGATCCAGGACGTAGGACTCAGCACGACGCACCGTCAGGACGGATAAAAGGTTTATTCAGTGTTTGTGTATCGCTGTTTACCGGAGCACACGGTACATGCGCACCATCTCCGCTCTAGGCTTCGGCACGAGTTGGGAGGGGGAGGCGCGCGGGTTGGGCGGGGGAGGCAGACTGCTCTCTGTTCGGGGGGGTCAGATCTCAGAGTGAGCCGTTTGCTTTTGCAAGGAGGGGGGCCAGTCCAAGAAATGGGTGTTTTTTGGAAACTGTTATGTTATGGATATTACACAACGCAAAAATTTTATCAACAAAGCCCTTAGAATAGATTGTGTAAAGGGGGAAATAGCAGAATATGGGACCTTTAACAAATCAGAGCTTCTAAGTTAAAGAAATATGTATGTATGTATGTAAGGTATGTAGAGTGGCAAATAATGTCTGTGCCACTGTCTGGTTCTTTAAAGTGCGTATGACAGGTTTGAACAATTTTCAAATTTTTATTGTATTTGGTGTGTTAATACGTATTGTACATAAAAATCGAGTTTTACACCAATCAAGCTGTAGTTGGTGTAGAAAAGTTGAAAAATCAGTTTAAATTAACAGGAAGTAAGAAACTGATGACATCACACTAGGGAGACTCATTCTATTCAAAGGTTTTGCATAATTTACCCAAAATAAACAACTTTTTTTTACCCTTAAAACATTAATTCAACAAAATAAAGGTGTTCACGTGTATTTTGATTTGTCGGACAAAAAAATCTCTGACATTAGCCAAGTTTTAGCCCAGTGTGCAGAGTAATTTCCTAGTGTGATGTCATCATTTGCAACCAGGAAGTGATATTACAAAAGTAAAAAAAATGCTGAAAATTACAAAATGTATAATTATTTTTAGTAAAACTTTAAATATATTTATCTTACCTGTATTTTAGTTACATGAGTAGTCCAACCTGTCATGGGCACTTTAAAATTGAAAATGGAGATCGTGTTGCTTACATTTTTGGTACGAAAGTTTGCTGAGCACACTCCGACGTTGTAAATTATTCAAATAAACCCATATGTGAATCTGTCGACTCAAATTGGACATTTTTTCAAGGCCCACCTGACAATCCCTCGAGGCACACTAGGGTTCCACGGTACAAATCAAGGGATTAGTCTAACGATTATTCTTTTGTTAATTCGATTAGTTGTTTAGAACGCGAAAGGCCGTAAATATGACATTTTTGCTCAATTTGACGCAGACAAAGCTGAAGTGAAACTGTTCGATGACGTCCTGCCAGAGAACAGTCACAGACAAAATGGTATTTTCATCAAAAACACAACATTTACGCAACTCCTGTGTAAATTTCCCCTGTTTTGGAGGGATTCTTGCTCTGTCTGAGTAACAAAACCTCTTCTCTCCGCTCATGGCATGTTTTGGAGTCTGTGTATGGACCAGTTAAGGATTATTCAATGACTTAATTAGTTGACAACAATTATATTATCGATTTGTCGTGATTAATCAATTAACTTGTTGGAGCCCTAACCGCAACGCTCTGAAACAGTAGCTTTTCTCTCAGTATCACAGTAGTGCAGTGAACTTTTAAACAAGAAAAAGACAAACAAAATAGTCTGGGATTGTCAGATGTACTAATTCTGCCCAAGCCACACCCCTTTATAAAGCTTACTAGTAAATATAACATATGAAAATGGATGTTTAAATCAGCTGAACATGTGTTAAAATGCACTGACAAACAGGAAATATGGGCCTGATTTCTTAAACCCCCCGTTTAAAGCTGTTTAGAACATGTAGTTGTTGCATTTGAATTAGGATTTTACATTAGTTCACTTAATCACCCCAAATTCACAAAAAAAAAAAAAAAAGTTCCTATAGAAAGGTTATAGAAAATCACATTTATCTGGACTTAATTTTGCCTTGGGCCCCCAAATTCCCAGGCCTGCCACTGGATATAGGACTGAGGTAGTGTTTTTAGTATTTTTCGGCAACAAGTATAGATGAAATGAGTTACCTTAGAGCAGGGGTGTCCAAACTTTTTCCATCGAGGGCCACATATTGAAATATAGATCAAGCGGAGGGCCACAAATCAATCGCGAAACGTTAAAAAAAGCTGCATTTATCTGATGTTTTAAGCACCACCACATCTACATTCAGTCTCAGTGCCTTAATATCAGGTCTGTACTGCACGAAAATGTTAGTTATTTAGGTTGGAATTGTAGAAAATCTGAAATGTGCTGTAAATAGTACTTATCAGGACAATGTGGGCCAGTTCACCAGGAAGCCTAAGGGCCATGAAAAATTGGTCTGAGGGCCGCATTTGGCCCCCGGGCCTTAGTTTGGACATGTCTGCCTTAGAGCATTTCACTTTAGTTCTATTTTCTTGATTTATTCTGTCAGGGCTGTACAGTTTTGGGGGGGATTACGCTTTCTTTCTTTCTTTCTTTCTTTCTTTTTATTACTAGATTTTTTTTGTACTAGATTTTGCGATACATGTTTGAAAAAGTAGGATTCTGTTCAGAGTGCACATTGTAAACAAGTCAGAGAGCATTGACTTTTAAGAGAAGACGGAAAAAAACAAATACAAGAATCCCATGCATTTCAGAACATGTTTGTAAATGACTTAACTTCAGGTATAGCAAGATTTTTTTTCTATGAGACACACTCTTCTCTAAACAATTGCAGCCTTTGTGATTTCATAATTGCAGCAACTCAAATTTCAATTTCGGTTGCAAAAGAGTGTGCAACAGGATTTGAAGTTATGTTTGATTTGAGAAGAAAATATCAGTTACAAGGAAAATCAGAAGCAAAATCTAATAAGATAAATATATAACACAGGGTTTATGCAGGTTTCACTAAATCAATGCCGCATTTTAAGATTTTTAATGCTATAATCAACGTCAAAATAAGATAATTACGCTAAAACTACTGACTTCTGACCAGAATATACTCTTGCTTGATTTGAATATCTTTGCAGACGCTGAAGGTGAATCACACAGAACAATTTTTAGAAAATCAACTGATCAAAATACAATTTTAAAAGCAGATAGCTCCCACCCTCCATGGCTGCTGCAGAACATCCCTTATGGTCAATTTCAAAGACTACGACGTATCTGTGACAGTGACTCCAGTTTTGAAAAAAATGCCCAAGACATGAGCTGTAGATTTAAAAACAGAGGCTATTCACCTTATTCCTGAAGTTGCCGTACGCGCCGCCGTCTTGTTTCTGTTGTATTAGTTTACATGGAGCAGACGAGCTCAACAGAAAATAAGTTCTACACGGACTAAAAAGACGTTTTCAGGCCTCAGGAAATCGGTGCGTTGTTGACTTGTTGTTGCTCGTGTTCATTAAACATTTTACACAAATCAATCTACTTTATGTAACATTTTAGCGGCGAGACTTTTCCCTCGTTCGTCATTAGCTTTAACGGAGTTCTCGTCAAACGGAAGTGCGTTTACAACAAAAGTGCAAAAAATGGCAAAAGTGGGCGGGGCAGAATAAGGTCAATAGCCCTGTGTCTTCAGCATTCAGCAGAGCCAAAAGTCAACAGAGAAGAACTGCTAATCCATAGGGCAAAGACAAAAGATGCTCCTGATCAAGTGTTTTTTGTAACTGAAAACCGCCCAAGAGCAAACGGAAACAAACAAATAGAACAGAACTGGAGTATTTTAAGACCTGAGAAGTGACTATTAGTTTTAGAAAAGCCTCCACTTCTGGCGACAAACTGGTGAACAGCGACCTCCCCCACTTAAACATAAGACATGGTTGGATACTGTACCCGGCGGCTACAGGTGTGACTGTGCTTTCTGTGAACATGTGTAAAAGATTAATACAGTCATGGACATAACATAAGGCCAACGTTTTGACATAAGAACAATCATTAATTGTGATACCACCTCATGTGATCAATAGACCTGACCATGTGGGCGAACAAAACATAAACTAAAAAACAGATTGGCTGAACACAAACCGGCCATAAGGGCCTGTCCCCTGTATCCTATGGCCCTGCATTACAAGGACGCGATCATGGCAGCTGTACAAGATCTAAATATGTGGGATCGAACACGTCAGAGAAACAATAAGAGGAGGAGACTTAAAAAACTACTCCAGAGAATCCTACTGGATGTATTCCCTTAAAGTCACCCAGTTTCCAGGCCTGAACCGGGAGTTAGATTTCTCCCTCTTCCTTTAATGTCACAGCCAGCAAATGTAAATAGTTGTAAATAATTTTAAAATAATATACCTCATGAAAGGTTTTCTACTTGTTATTAAAACAAACATTTTTGTATTCTCTGCTGTTACAATGTGTGGTCTTGTAAATGCCGTTCTTTTCGTATTACATCATGTACCATGTGACTGTGTGCCAGCCCACTTTGAACATGTGACTAAAGTTTAATTTCAAACTGAAACAGTCACCTCAAGTTTGCCCTGAAAAGGCCGAGGGGCTGAAACGCACTGGCACGATTTTATCCCTATTTGCCATGTACCAATAAAGGCTTTTGAAGAACTTTTTGACCTTTTTGAGCCTCAGCTTCTCTCTGTTCTTCATCCAAGACTGATCCCTGCACTGAAGAGCACCAGAAGGACAATTTTATACCATCTAGACATCCAAGAAGCACTCCTGCCTTCTAAAAAATAAACAACAACAAAAAATTCATATGACCAGAATATAACTTCTTTATAAAACTCAAAAGGTTAATTTACATGAAATTTAAACCATGTATATTTTGAACCCAATGTTTTACTTTTTAGATGGTTTTTGATGGCTGATGCAGCGGCTCTGGGGACATGATCATCCCTTTATAGTTTCGTTTATAGTTGTTGTTGTTCAGGAGTAACTGTATGTTATGCACCCACATTCTTTTATATGAAAAGTGCTCATTTTTGTCCTTGAAGTTTTTGTTTCACTTAAATGAACTTCATTCAGCAAAATGTAAACTGAAAGTAGTTTCTCTATTATTGCTCCAACTGTGCAGGGCTTAGCTATCTTGTTTGCTAACGGCAGTTGGAGATTTAGGACACTTCAACCTGCTTTGCAACCTAATCATGGATACGGAAATTAAGGTAATGAGTTCAACTGTGTGCGAAACTATCAAGCATTTCCACTTATCAGAACCAAACTGCACTCAACAGACCACAAGTGTACAGGAATGCATGCAAAAGCAACTATTTATACAGAAAAGTACTAGGAAACAGTGTATTTATCCGTTGGAGATAAACAAATTAGATTAAACTCATGATTCACTCCAAAATCTTCAGCTAACGTGCTCCATATCTTCTGTTTTATGCTGTTTTTCCATATGAATCCTTTTAATCTGAATAAAATAATTGGTTGACAAATAAAAACGTTTGTTGACTATGACACCATCGACCAGTTAATCGACTTAAGTGCGTATGACAGGTTTTGATAATTTTCTAATTTTGACTTTATTTGGTGTATTAATACCTGTTGTAAATATAAATTAATAGTTTTACACAAATTGAGTAGCTGTTTGTGGAGAAAATTGAAAAATCTGTTGAAAGTTACAGGAAGTAAACAAATCGATGACATCACACTGGGGAGACAAAGGTTATGCATAATTTACACAAAAGAAACCACTTTTTTGATCATTTAAACATCATTTCCACAAAATAAAGGTGTTTAAAAGTTATTTTAAATGTGAAATAAATAAAAAAATCTGACATTAGATGAGTTTTTTGCCCAATGTACAGGATGGTCGCTTGGTCATTTCCTAGTGTGATGTCATCATTTACAACCAGGAAGTGAAATTAAAAACCAAAAAAATTGCTTAAACTGGGATAAAATTTGTAAAATATTTTAACAAACTTTGAAATATATTTATCTTGACTGCATTTTAGCCACATGAGTAGTCCAACCTGTCATGGGCACTTTAAGGATTACAGCCCTAGAGAGTAGATGCAGCGTTCCTATGGTTTATCTGGTTTTCTACAACTGTTTATATGATTTTCTTCTTTTTGATGCCAGATTCAAACTAAATATCGAGCAGTAGAGTTGCAGACTTTTATATCTATTGTCAGACTGCTGCTGTTCTTTCATATTTTAGTTTTAGTGTTCTGAGCTTTTACAGGAGGAAATGTCATCACTCATCATTGACTTTCAGGTGCCACTTCCGCCTAAAATTCAGAATGTCACCTGCATAACGTCTATATTGAGCACATTTTATTTAATCCAGACACACAGAGAACACGCAAACCGCTCCAAACACAAATCAAAAGCCAGGATCGTTCGGCAAACCAACATAAACCCATTGGACACACCACTCTTCAAACTGATCTGGATATATTGTTTTATTATTTCAACAGTAAATAGCAAAATAAAGTGAAGACAACTATGAAAAAGGAAAAGCTGGTTTTGCTTTTAAGTGAAGAGGCTGATGAACGGGAGTCAGTGGAGCACCTTTTCAAGTCTGTGTGTGTTTTGGGGGTTCGTAAACATTCGCCGGGGTCCAAAAGTCACTGAAAAACAAACAAGAACTGGACCAGCGCTCTCCTCTCCTTCTCTTTCTATTGTACACAGATTCAAATACTTTAGTTTCGAGGGACATTGCTCTTCCCCCCCATAAGGCAGCACAAATTAGAAACACTCAACAGTAAAATGTGGAAGCTCTTGGACAGTAAATATCACTGTAAATCCGGAATATTCAAGTTAAAATGAGAATTGTTTGCCTTTTTTGAGTAGTTTTGACCGTGTATTTCTCTTAACAAGGTCTCCGTTTTCAGCCAATTCAAGTTTGGTTTGTTGGATGCCGTTTGTCTCGCCACAAAACAAGACGCATATTCTCAATTCCAGTCATTTTAAGGCATCAAATATTCACTTTTTTCGCAGCGACGATGGTAACAGCTTCAAACTTGACGCGGACAAATACAGGAATACAAATCGACGGTTTACGTAATCAGAAAAGCACAAAATATACCTTTTTGTTTGAGGATTACGCATTTTCGTTTAAGTTTCGTTGACATTTCTGCTGATTTATAAAACCGTTGACATACTCCATATTCTAATTTTGCATATTGTTCAAACAAGAATTCCAAGATTATCTCCAAACTCTGCTTCGAACCCTACATTTGTCCATTTTCACAGTGCGTCCAGCCTTCGCAAAACTGTCCCCAAACCGTCATCAGGACTAACAAGTTCTCCGTAATCAAATACAATCGGATATTTTGTTGGTTTTTCCGTCGTCGAGGTCCACATTCGTACAAATAACGGAGGCAGTCAAAGCCACAGGAGGAATAATATGCTGATGACGAACTTGTCCTTTGGATATGTAGCAAGAATACTGCAAGAAAGCTAAAAAAGTATACATGAAAACTACCTATTTGCTCAGATTATGTCCCCAGATTGAATGATACAAAATAGTAAAAGGAACAGAATGTGCTTTCAAAGTAGTAACTCAAATGTCCAAAGCAATGGATAATAGAAAGTCTGCGAAGAAATAGTTGAAATTATAGGTAATAGTGAATCATCGTTATAAAAGAAAAGTAAATTCAAATGCTACTCTCTTGTATTTTCAGCAGAGAGTTTTTTTTTTTAATTGCTTCAGATTGCATGGTTTTTCGTTCTCAGCTACTTTTGTTATGCCAAGTGTCCACAAACTATAATATCCAGGCTGGTGAGTGAGTGGGACACTGCAAAAAGGAACTTATACATGAGATAAAATGACTAAAACGGTTTTGATCAGTTCAGATTTATTTATAAGACCTACAGGATTATTATAGTTTGGATCTTAATCAGGAAAATGGCTAATATTTTGCTGTGAAACCAGCGTTTGTTGCTACAAAGTGTATTTTCCCCCACTTTGGAGTCAAAACTATCAATCTTTTCGGTCAGTATTAAAATTAGGTTTGAAATTTTATGTTTTATTTAGATTTTTAAGCAGATTTCTTTCAATAAGTTATACGTTTTTAAATTTTTTAGTGATGGGGGAGGAAGCCATCAATCCATTATATCGATTATATGCAAATTTAGAACGACATATCCAAAAGAACAATGTACAAATGTTGGACCTGATCGTTTTTATACACAAATTAATCCATTATCTGGCAACCTTCCAATAAACCTGCTTATAAACTATAATTTAACCTCAATAATACTATAAATTAGGGTTGTCAAAAGAACTTGTATCAGAACTACATACTCCTTTGTATCAATACTGAAAAATATTGGTCAAAATTCAACTTATTCTGACTAAATTTGGTCTTGGTCTGGATCAATTTTGTGTTGAAAACGACATTATGTTTAAGAAATGTGTGTTTTTATTGTCATTGTGGTTAAATTACGCATCGACCCTTTCCTTAGTTTCGAAATCGAGTCTAAAATCGTAGTATCGTGACAACACAACTAGATTTTTTTTTTAACTCATGTAGAAATTCCTTTTTGACAGTGACGAAAAAACAAAAACATTAAGATTTGTAGTTTGAGGTAAGCCAGGTGAGTCCCTCGTATAGTCCATCCCCGGTGTTGGCGCAGGAGGGCTGAACGTACCAATTCCTGTCCCGGATCCGCGTCAGGCCCAGCTTCTCCTGGATCTCGTGCGGCTTCATTGCGTCCGGTAGGTCCTGCTTGTTGGCAAAAATGAGGATAATGGCATCCCTCATCTCGCGGTCGTTTATGATTCGGTGCAGCTCCTGTCGGGCTTCGTCGATTCGATCTCTGTCGGCGCAATCCACCACGAAAATTAAACCCTGCGTGCCGGTGTAGTAATGTCTCCAAAGGGGCCGGATCTTGTCTTGGCCGCCGACGTCCCAAACGTTGAACTTTACATTCTTATAGGTGACGGTTTCTACGTTGAATCCCACGGTGGGGATCGTGGTAACGGACTGTCCAAGTTTCAGCTTGTACAGAATTGTTGTTTTGCCGGCGGCGTCAAGTCCGAGCATCAATATCCTCATTTCCTTGTTGCCGAAAATCTTTGATAGCATTTTCCCCATCTTGAATGCAGTTCATAAATACTTAGTCCTTTAAAATTGAAATTCAAACTTCTCAAGAGAAAGAGAAAACTGTTTCAATTCAGCTCGAAAAGAGAGAGAAGAGTGCTGCTCCACGTGATGAGTTTGCGGTTTTGAACCGTCAGTATCGAGCAGGTGACTTATAGAAAACGCAATATACAAAGAACTTTATTGAAATCTATTGCAGCTTGAAGCTTCGGGGATGTTTAACGGATTATAATTGTGGATGATAAAGAATTATTTACCCTGTTTCAGACCAGCAAAAGCAGCAGTCTCTCAAAATGGCCAGTCTTGGTTGTTCAAATGGCTCACGGAACTGCGATATTCAAAGTTCTGTATTGAAACGTGAAGTAATTCTAGGTTCAAATGCACAGTTCAGTGACCATCCAATTATTTTTGATGAAATATAATTACTTCACCCAGTTAGAAGGCAGCAGCTGGCAAATACTTCCGTCAAAACGTGCATTTCAAGTCCTTCTTCTGGGTTGAAATCGTCCCTTAGTTGAGCTGAGCCTCCAAAAGTCTTCAGCAAAAGCCTTCTGTAATGAATCAGGCCCTGTACGAGCCCGGGTTTCTCACTTCCTCCTTGGCAGCCGGTTGTCCACACCACACTCGCCCGTAAAGCCACTTCTTCCCCGGCGCACGATTTCAGATCCGTGTGAAATGTTGGCTATAAAAAACCCGCCGAATGAAACCTCTCCGGTCCGTTTCCGTGGCCAGACATCCAGGGGAAAAAGCGCAGAAAAAAGGTCATTGATTCATCCGACTTTCTTCTCTCTGTGACACAAGAACAGAAGGGAGGGGTGTTACTACGAGAGAGGACAAGTTTCACTGCGTAAATGAAGCGCGCCGAGCTCTGAAAAGCGCGATCGGACGCGGCGAGGAGGGATCTGTGGACGTAAACTCACCCGTGCCTTGTCCCCGCGCCGGTCCCGGGCCGTGTGTGTCGGCTGTAGGCTCTCGGTCGGTCGGGTTGCCTCCCTCCGGTGCTCGCTGTCTGCGGAGGAGCTGCTGCTGCTGTGATACCGGAAAGGTGCGGACCAGAGCGAAGCCACTTCCGCTCCACGGAGCTCGCGCACTGCGCCTGCGCGGAGAAGCTCTGCCCCACTGCAAATAATGACACTATCTTTACCTTTGTGGAGATTGTAAACTTGACATTTTCAACGCCTACAAGCATACCGATGCAAAAGTATAGCATTGTGTTTGTCTCCTGTGTGCTAGAGATACATTCTGCGTTAAAAAAAAAGTAGAAAAAGAAAAACATAATTTCCTGTCTGCTGTACCCACTGCCTATTGGTCTTTTCTTGTCCTGTACACACACGGACATTTATTTACTTATCAAATGCATGTAATCTATAGATATCACACTGTCCAGGGGTGTCCAAACTATGGCCTTAGGGCCAAATGCAGCTCTCAGACTCATTTCTGTTGGCCCTCAGGCCTCCTGCTGAATTGGTAGTAATTCAGCCATAGCATACACTCAATGACAACAAATACATTGTGATACAGACATTACATGTATGTCCCAAGCCATATTAAGGTAAACAAAATGCATCCACCTGAATGTCTCACTTTATTGACGAGCAGTATGTGGCCCTGCATTTTGAATATGTTTCAATACCTCTGTGTGAAAAACAAGCAAACAAACAATCAACTTTGGACACCCCTGACAAAGTCACATGCCATTTATTTATGCCATTTATTTTCTTGTTGAATCTTGCAACCATTTCCCCATGGGATTATGATTAAGCTTTCTTGAAATCCATCTTCATCTCTTATATTTCTCTTTATACTTACAAGTTTAGCAACCCCATTATTACTTGTCAACTGTGGAAAGAGAACGGAAAATACAAACTCTAGTAAAAAACACGGCAAAAGTGCTGCCAAATTTTTACTTAAGAGTAGAAAGTATGCATGAATAATACTCCTCAGTGCACTAGTTTCAGGAGCATTTATTTATATAATTGTTATTAAATGATATAAAATTGTGGTTTATAGTTAACGTGTTAATTAATGATCTATGTATGTAATAGTTTAAAACCCCAGAAAAGGGTCTCCACAAAAGTATAATCAACCCCAAATCTACTCAATTACAGCAATATGGGGATTTGTAATTATATTTTCGACATTTCTCTGCTTCAACAGTATGACATTGTAGTAGTAGATAGTTACTACAGACCGAGTATTATTTCTTTGGTGGGAGAGACCCATTTTTTCAGACTCAGGCCCCAGACCAGGCCCAGTGTGACCCCCCCCCTCCCGCTTGGTACTACGCGGGCAGTGTGATGCGCATGCGCACTGCGGCCTCGTGTTACCCTGATAAGAATGGTCTGTGGAGCGCGCCTCGACGTTGTAGGTTAAAGTAGTTACGAGAAAAAACTGCACTTTTACTTTGCGAGGTGGACCAGAATTTGATGGGAGATACTGGTAAGAATCTAGACGTTTGTATTTGTAGTTAGAAGCAATGAATAAGCATTAAACACGAGCCCTTTAAAGGACCACGGCCGAGGAATGTAATGAAATGGCTAACATGGGCTAACATTAGCTGACATGCTAACGCTAAAGCTAGCCTTCCAGGGTCTGTAATGGAGAATCGTGAACACAGACCGCGTGAGCTAATGTGGCTTATACAACCTTTAATTCGTGCTCATTGTTGCACTTAGCTGAAGTTGCGCTTCGTTTTTGAGGTCATTGTAATGTTTTTAAATGTTAGCATTAGCCTTAACATAGTAAACAAAAAATCTTCTAACTTTGGTATCGCGCGTATTAGCCACATATAGCTTTATCATTTCTACAATGGTCATTCCTCCACTGCCTTCCTTCTTGAAGTGTTAATAACTATAATACATTCACAAAGATCGTGCACAGCTGCGTGCATGTGGCAGTTAAAGGCAGGATTAATGCCTCTTAAAATGGCACCTGGTGCAGAATAAGGAAGTGCCTCGCGGTGCTTGTTACACAACGTACACTTTCACGCTCGTGCACTGGACACATAATTACATGAGATTGAATGTTTTCTGCAGTGTCCAAAGTAATGCACCTAGAGCCAAATGCGGCCTTCAGACAATGTTTTTGTTGGCCCTCAGGCCTCCTGCTGTGATTGTCCAAAGTCCGTACTTTATGTCAAATTTAACTAATTCTACAATTGAAGCTTCAATAACACCATATTACCAATATAGTTTTAATTGTATATATTTTTAACGATGCAGTGACTGCGTGAAATGCATCTACCTGAATAATTTATTAGATTTACCACTGGACTGTCACTTCGAATATATTTCAAAAGCTGCCCTCTTTGAAGAAACATTAGACTTTGGTCTTTTCTGCCTCTGGGGTTTGGATCATTTCCAAGTGTCATTTATTTGTCATTTGTTTGCCATTTCTCTGCGATTCAGGGTTGCACGAAAGCGATCCGATAAGTGGCATGTTGAACACTGAATCCCCGGTCATGGAGAGTAACGGGGATGCGCTCCTTCCTGACCCTGCATTGGGCCAAACCGGTGAGTGGCCACTGGACCAGGTGGCCCCGGACTCGCTCAACAACATGGTCGCCAATGAGAACCAGGAGGCGCCGCAGCAGAAGACAGTGGAGCAGATTCAGCTCAGCAGCATTCAGCTCATCCAAGACGTAAATACAGCTCCACAACCTCCTGAAGTCCCTCCACCTCCTGCAGATCCAGACATGACGCAGTCGCAACCAATGATGCTAGAGGCAAAAGACAACAGTGAAGGTATCATTTATGCATTAGTTGATGTCACACACTCAGAGGGGCACAGGTGTCCTGTATTGATTTGCTGAGTCTGATCATTTACCTTAGCAATCAGGTCATTAATCCCTCTGATTTGTCTAAATATACCATAAAATCATCATGTTAACAGTAGACTTCATGTTCATTCCCGTTTTGATTACAACACAAATCTTTTAAGGTAGGTGTGCCTACCTAGGTGTGTTTTCAAACCGTGAAAGGAGAAAAAATTTGTTTTTGTTTTAACTAGTCCCTACTTTACACAAACCCATTGGCACATTGTATATATAATAATAATAATAATATATTTGTGATGTTTTTCATGAACAACATGTTTTTAATCGACATAATTTCTTTAGTCATCTACCAACCCAAATAAATTTAACAGTTGCATTGAAAATTGGTCTTAGTATAAATATTGTTATTATGTATGTATTTCTAATCTGTTTACCTTTTCTCTTTTGACAGATGCAACACAGCTGACAGAAGATGGAATGGAGTTAGAAGAACCGTCCAAAGAGGCAGAGTCTGAAGCTGCTGCTCCCGAGGAGTCACAGCTCCCCAATGAATTTGACAAACTCTTTAAAGGTTGCGAGGACAACCCAGAGGACTTCAATGCTTGGGTTTATCTGTTGCAGTATGTTGAGCAGGAGGTGAGAACATTTACTGGTCACAATTTCAGTTTTGACATTTGTTTATAGTAGTATAAATATCTATCCCTGTAAGAGTTTAACTTGTCTTTGGTTTAAATTTGGGTACTTGATTTTCAAACCATGAAAGGAGGCAATTAAAGGCGCTCTTATCTTTTTTGGCCACCAGAACAGCTTCTTCACATGGAACAGTGATGCAGGGTGGTCCAGCAAAGGAAAACCAATCAGCTTTTATCCTAAAGTCTCTTATAGTGACACACTTGGCTCCTACTTACAAGTTAGACAGGACTGCAATTAACATGTATTTTAGTAATCAACTAGTCCATTACTAGACAGAGTTTTTAAATTATTGGCCAAGTAAAGGTGGTACATGCGGTGACTGAAGGCTTAAAAATAAATAATATTACTGAATTAAGTGTATTATTGATGAAAATCAGAAATGTATTATTTTTTTGACATTTTGATTTAACAAGGGCACTGACTTGTTATGAAAGGTCTTTTCGTGTATTTAAGAGTCCACAATTAGTTAATTGTTGCAACCCTAATGCCTGGGGGAACGACATTTACTTGTAAGAGAAAAGTTGTGTAATTGAGCTTTAAACCCATCTGTCACTCTCAGAGCATGACTGACACTGACCAAGTTTCAATCAGCCGTGACCCTGTTTCATTTGTCAAATTGATTCTGACAAAAATAACAATGCTTTATTTTGACAATTGTGGTTTGTTTGTCTCCTGCAGAATTCACTTGATGCTGTCAGAAAGGCGTTTGACCATTTCTTCCTGAGATATCCTTACTGTTACGGCTACTGGAAGAAGTACGCCGACCTGGAGAAAAAACATGGAAACATACAAGTCGCAGAAGAGGTACAGACATAAGAACATTGCCAGTTTTGTTTTTACTTGGCCTATTCATTTAAACTCTGGATTATTGTATTTTATTTGAGCTAGCAGTTGTAAAAATGCATATGTGTAATTGCGACCAGTGATGGGTGCATAATTAAAGTTTAAAACTACAAAATAAAAATGTGTTCCTCTTCAGGTTTACAGACGAGGCCTGCAGGTGATTCCTCTCAGTGTGGATTTATGGCTGCACTACATGACCTTCATCAAAGAGAACTCTGACCCCAACGACCCGGAAACAGAAGGCCGCATTCGAGCGTATGTGACATCATTTATCAAAATCACAACATTTATCTGCTAGAAACTCTACTTGCAGGAACTTAAAAGTCTTGACTCAAGTTCTTTAGATATACATGCACTGAACAGCTAAATACGAAAGTAATTATCATATGTTTGTTTGTCTGTGTGTTTCTGTTGCCTGTTTAGATTAAATTTAGTTAAATATACTCACTTTGGTGGCTTGTTTAGTTTTTACATTACTAAATAATAATAAAGCCTAAGAGAAATCAAAATATTGACCTTTTGACTGTGGAATAATACAATTGTGACCTGTTTGTTTCCCACAGTGCTTATGAGCATGCAGTGCTGGCCGCGGGGACAGACTTCCGCTCAGATCGTCTGTGGGAGTCCTACATAAACTGGGAAATCGAGTTACAGAAACTCTCTAACGTCACGGCCATCTACGACCGCCTCCTGGGGATTCCCACGCAGCTGTACTCCCAACACTTCCAAAAGTATGCACTGTTCATTTCAACAGTTCAACACTATTTAATCTGACATTTTCCCTGTACTTATTGAACTATAACATAAGTAGATCATCATTGTACATTTTGTTAATTGAAAACCACAATATTGATCTGAAACGACCTAATAATAGAAACTGGTCCATTGACTATTTGCAGACCTGATAAGCCCCGCCTCTTCATAGTGACATTTCACTGTAAGTGGTTATGTGACATTTTAAAACGATACATGTATCACTCAGTCTTATTTTTTCAAATAAACTAAGTACAGAGATGTGGGCGGGGATAAGGGGTACGTGAAAACAGGAATTCAGGACAACACAGGATTAATGCAAACATGCATTCATCGATCAAAATACAACTTAAAGTAAGCTAATAATAATTAAGCGTTGTTATAACAAGTTTCAAAGCTCATTAAAGTTGATTTAGCTTAACATGTCTCCTCTGACGTTGGTGCCCTCTCAGGTTCAAAGAGCATGTGCAAAACAACCATCCCAAACACTTCCTGGCGGAGGAGGAGTTTGTTCAGCTCAGAGTGGAGCTGTCCAAGGCCAGTCTGTCTGCGATGGTTGGAGAAGATGGAGAGTCTGCTGTGCCTCCAGAGGAGCTGCCCCCGGGCACAGACGACCTGCCAGACCCCGCTAAGGTAAACACCGCACACATTTCAGGTTTGAGGATAAATGCTGTTGGAAAGTTGTGCTGGAGCTTGTCTTTTAAAGATTGGACAGACTGCAGCGTTGAAGAGTTGTCTTTATGTCAGCAGCCAGGCTGAGGGACTCGCTGGCAGCCTGTCAGGGACTCACTCGAGACTCATTGACACCAGCGCCCCCTGAAGGCGATATGCAGGTTGCATACGTACCCTTCCGCTTCAAGCTTGTCGTTTGCACGCTTCTGGTGATGTACACCCTTGGCTGCAAGACGAGCCGTTTTTGCAAGTGGAGAAAGTTTTCTGCTTAATAACTGCCCTTGTGTGACCTGTGCCCTGTCTTTGTGTTTGTGTAGAGAGTGACGGAGATTGAGAATATGCGCCACAAGGTCACAGAGGTGCGACAGGAAATCTTCAACCACAACGAGCATGAAGTCAGTAAGCGTTGGGCTTTTGAGGAAGCGGTAAGTGCTATGCAAACCCATAAGACTATTCTCATTAACAAATTGATGGTTACTATGACTGGAGGAGGTGCTGGTAGACACCAACAAATCAATTCATATATTATTCCTAATTGACTGGGTCCCTCATCCAATCATACTTTGAGTTGTATTTAACATCATTCACGCTTGTTTTATTTATTCTGTTTACGGCGTCATCTTGCTCTTGGCCTCAGATTTTACTCTGTTTTTAAATTTGACTGAATGATTTCAAAGATCAGGAGGTTTTTAAATCCATCTCCAGACTTGTTCTGAGCATTTCTGCCTTTAAGTAGCATTCATTACAACTGCACGCTTACTAATTAACATGGAGACAAGCAGCCATTCCCACTGCTGCCTGTAGATGGTGTGCTAACACCAGGTGCTCATGAGAGAGTGCAGACATGGTGCAGACCTGTAGAAAGTCAAGTGTGGTTGAAAGAATCTGCATTAAACCTGAGATTTGAAAGTCAATGTACTGGCGCATGTGTAAAGGCCAAAAAACAAATACCGTAAAATTCGGACTATTGAGCGCACCTGAATATAAGCCGCACCAGCCATATTTAAAAACAACTTTGTACATATAAAAGCCGCAGGTGTCCACCTTTTAACATGAGACATTTACACAGAAGGATGGAACACGCAAGTTTTAATTGAACACATGCCTTTTTCCAAACGGTACCTGTAACACGGCAGCACATTCTTCACTCGGCGCCTCCGACGTCTCACCATCGATTCACTGATGATGAGCTCACGTGCAGCAGCTCTGTTTCCTTCTTTGGCTCCACATCGTTTGCTTTTAACTCTTAAAAAGTTGCATCATATTAATTTCTTTGTGTGTTTTCTGTGACGATGGTGTGCGCATGATGTAAACTAACTGTTCAAAACACAATCAAACTAACGTATTCCTCCTCCCTTTCACTGTCTGTCGAACTCTTGCGCTTCCTGCTAGAGCGCCCCTAGAGGCTGTTCCCGTAAATATACATAAATTAGTCGCATCGCTGTATAAGCCGCAGGGTTGAAATCACGAGAAAAAAGTAGCGGCTTATAGTCTGAATTTTACGGTAGATGCTAAATAAATGCTTTTACTTTCGTTTACTCAATGCTGCAAAGTTTTCTCTCTGCACTAGTATCTGTAGTTATCAGGTCCAAGTAAATGTATCATTATGTAAAAAGCTTGACCACTAACCTTCACTAACCCGCCTTTCCACGTTCTCTTTGCAGATAAAAAGACCATACTTTCACGTCAAATCCTTAGAGAAGACTCAGCTGCAAAACTGGAAGGAGTATCTGGATTTTGAGATAGAAAATGGCACTCCGGAGCGAGCGGTTGTTCTGTTTGAAAGATGCCTCATCGCTTGCGCTCTCTACGAGGAGTTCTGGATCAAGGTAACGTCTTCTCCGACCTTTGCCCCCACGCGAGCTCACCCCCTGCACTTTCCCCCATCATGACGATATCTCAGTAACGCCTCAGTAACCCGCCTGTTTGCGTGTAACGTTGATATTTGACTGTATCTGTTGTATTAGGGGATGGCCAGCTTGCCACACCAGCTATGACCGCAGCATTTGCCAACCACTGCGTTGCATCTTCGTCTCCCTCTACCTTACAGAAACTTATCTAATTGGTTCCATGAAGGTGCTGATGGGTTTACACAGAAAATTTCTAAGAACGATCTTGTCTAATGAAGAATTCACCGTTCCCTCCAAACCACAACTTTAAAGTGTGTTCTCTCTTTTTTTCCTTTCTTTGTTTTTTCCTGTTCCTTCCTTTCTGCTCCTTGGCCTTCTGCTTTCCTCTTTTGCTCTGAAGTATGCAAAATATCTAGAGGGCTACAGCACGGACGGAGTGAGGCACGTCTACAAGAAGGCGTGTACGGTTCATCTGCCCAAGAAGCCCACCATCCACCTGCTCTGGGCCGCGTTTGAGGAGCAGCAAGGTGAGGCCTCAACTTTAACCATAGACCGTACATCAGTGGACTATGGGATTGTGACGTCACACATAGCGTTTGGTTACAGCCAAATGAAGCCAACCGCGGCTAGCAGTTATAGCGGCTAAAGCGGAGCCAGACTCCATATTTGGGAATCCGAGTGCGTATCATGGCAACCACACGGACTAATCAGGAGGGAGGTTGTTAACGGTATCCGCCCCTCGGTGAGAGGAGACGGCGGCAACGTGCGGCGCTAGCTGTCAATCAAACCTGTTGCTAACACGAGCGAAAACGGCCCCTGGAAAAGGAAGCACCTGATTGGTCAGTTATTATTGCTAATAACTTGATTCATGAACAACCTAACGAAAAAAAAAACACCCGATTCATGTAGAGTGTGTCAGAACAGACGTTTTAGTTCCAGATGGTGAGCTTGACAGAAACAGTTACAGAGTAAAGGGCACCAGTGTCCCAATAGAAAGTGAATGGCAGCTCGGCTTTATGGAGCCAGGAGCCTCCATAGCTGCTTCCTATTTGGAACGCGGCGGCTAGCATGCTAACATGGTCCACTGATATGTACGGTCTATGACTTTAACCCGTGCAAAGTACAAGTACAAATGACAAGAGTTTTAGCAGTCGACCAATTGGACAATAGCTGTTATTCGACCTCAAGAAATAATTGTAGCCATGTTTCGGACTAAACAATTGGGCTGCACGATGTTAGGAATGATTGCGGAATGGCTATGAAGAGCTGCAATATCGATATTTAAACGCTTTCATCCTTAGTCAAAAAGTGTAACAATTATTTTAGTCGTTGATTATTTCTATTACAGATTGAGACTTGGAATAAACGAACATTTTTAACTAAATAAATGTTGAAATATTGTGAGTGAAGGCTTCTAGAGAGAATATTTGAGGGTATAATTGAGGAAAATCAGAAATAGTCTTTTCTTTTTTGCCATTTTTCTTCAAAAATATTACTGACTTTGTTATAAACGTCTTTAAGTTTGTGTCTGTTTAGTCCGGAGAATGACGACCATCATCAAAATACGACTGAAATGATTGTTTATAGTCGAGTTCATGATTATGCGACTAATTGTTGCAGCCCTATTTTTGATGCAATAATGTCTGCTTTATTAAAAAAAAAGAAATACAAAAGAGCGCTAATTTAGTTTGAAAAAGCTAGATTTTATTAATGATTTCCCCTTTTCTACGTTTTCATTTTAAAAACAGAAAATTTCTATCAGATGAAGACCTTACTGAGGTTTACTGCACTATGTTTGTTGTGATATCGTTATTGCGTCAGACAATATTGTGCTATCGATACTTGTGCGATATATTGTCCAGCCTTACTCGACAAACACAGAATATTGAAGTCTTGTGTGTGTTGTTCCGCAGGTCAAGTAGAAGAGGCCCGTATCATCCTGCAGTCCCTGGAGGCGACGGTGCCGGGGCTGGCCGTGGTGCGTCTGCGCAGAGTGAGTCTGGAGCGCAGACACGGGCGAATGGACGAGGCCGAGGCTCTGCTCACCGAGGCTCTGGCCACAGCCAAGACCCCCACAGAGGCTTCCTTTTTTGCCGTCAAACTGGCTCGACACTTCCTGAAGGTGCACAAGAGCCAGGAGCAGGCCAAGAAGACGCTGCAGGACGCCATCGAGAGAGATCCGGTAAATGTCAACGAGAGGAGGGCAATGGAGACTTGTCTAGAGTACCTCTTGATCTGATAAGAATATGATCAATATGTTAACGCAGTATTACAGTAATCTATATTAGGTTTGTGGAATAACAATTTTAATTATGACTACTAATATTGCTTCATTAGATCAGTGTTTCCCAACCAGGGGGACAGGGAATTACCAGGGGGTACTTGCTTTAGAAGAAGATGAATGTAGTTTTATCTGAATTAAAAAGCTATTTGTTGTAAATGTACCATCTTTTAGAGTATACTTGACCATAAATCAGATTTAAAATATATAGAAAATAGTAATAATTGACAATATGCGACTAGTAAACCCATTTATTTGCCCGAAACTCAAGGTAAGTGGTGCTCTGACTGTGAGGTAAGGTTTAGAAGGTACTCGAGACAAAAGGAAGGGAACCACTGCATTAAGTTACTAAACCGGTGTACAAGATTTCAATATCGTCCCATGCCTACTCTAACCATCTTCTCCGTGTGTTTCTGATCTTCAGTCGAGTCCTAAGCTGTACCTGAACCTCCTGGAGCTGGAGTACAACGGCGACATCGCACAGAACCAGGTCGAGATTATGTCCTGTTTCGATAAAGCCATAAAGAGCCCGATGCCTCTGGAGTCGCGTCTTCTCTTCGCTCAGCGCAAAGTGGAGTTTCTGGAGGACTTTGGCACAGACATCAATGTGTAAGTGCAGATGGAAAAGTGACACAATGCGCCTTTTTAACTAAAACATCACTGTTGTTGTGTGTGTTCTTACATTTGTGTTGGTCTCTCCTTTAGGCTCGTAGCAGCTCACGATGAACACATTAAACTAAAAGAAGAAAGCGAGTCTCTGAAAAGGAAGGCGGAGAACGTGTACGACAGGTGAGCACGTTTTACCAATTATTTGCGAATCCTTTAGTTGTTTAGTCCAGTGTTTCCCAACCAGGGGTACGGGGACTCCCAGGGGCACTTGGGATGGTTTCAGGTTTTAAAAGCAGATTAAATGTACTTTCATCTGAATAAAAAAGTGTTAGTTGTAAATTTAGCATCTTTTTGGAGTAAATTGGACCAAAAATATTATTAAAGCTAAAATACAATAGTAATTGAGAATATGTGACTAGTAAACCCCTTTAGTTGCCTGAAACTCAAGTTAAGGGGTACTCGAGATAAAGAATATTCGAGAGGTACTATCTCAGGCTTAAGGACTGTGTAGGCGTTGGCTCGAATAGTGATATCCGCCCCAGGGTGTCGGTCAGGACACAGGAAACAGGATGCAGTTGATGGTTATGGTCACTTTAATGAAGCTCAGGCAGCAGCAGAGGTACATCCGTATAACAGGTGAGGGAGTACAGGTATGGGTGTATGTATTTGGTCTATAACAAGAGAAAAGTAACAGATTAAGTCTGGTGTAATGATTAAGCTAAACAAAGGTACTAAATATATAATAATCATAGAATAACTAACTAATATACACAGGCTTAAAAGGGGGTGAATCAATGAACATGATAAACGCATAATAAAATACACCGCAGGACACATCTCCGACAACAGACTTGGCATGTAAGCTAGCGCACTAATTAAGGGCATAACTACACAAATATTACGATTAGGAACTTGAACAACGAATCTAAACAAAGGACTTATCACATGTCGAGGTATCTGTGATGAACTGAAACTTACTTTCAGTCAATAACGCACCACTTGAGCTGCTGATAACATGGCTGCACGCCAGAGCCTCGTGTCGAACTAATCAAACTGCAGCGTGCTCGGCAAGGGTGCGTTCACTGTGCGGCACCACTAGTGGGCGCCCTATACAAATCTACTGCCTTTCCAACAAAGAAGGTTGGTAATCACTGGTTTAATGATTTTATTTGCATTCAACAAATTTATGTAGCAAAAAAAAGGTTTGGAGTGAGTTGGCTTAAGATTTTGGCCAAATCTGTATCTAACACATAAGTACACTGTTTACTAGTACTTGTCTGTTTTAGTGTGGACTCCTGTGCAGTTTCTGTCTTTTAAGTGTAGTTTGGGTCAGATACACGGAGATACTTCATAGCTTTGATGCGTTTTTGCCACGCCCCCTTTTAGTCGACTAATCGATCGATGGGGCAGGTCTTTTGTCGACTACAGCCCTAATAATTTCATTTTTGGGGCACAAAATGGTCAAAGTGCAGCCGTCTAAGTAATCCCTGAAAGACCTCTAGTCTGTAAACCCCTAAACACAAGACGGAAACTTTTTATGTAGACATTTTAAATCTGTACTAAGTTTTAAATCTACTGAGGAGCACGACTGAATTAAAAAAGGTTATCTCTATCTGTTAGTGTTTCAAGTCTAATTAAAGGTGCCGTCTTTGTCAAAGTCATGTAAAATGCATCAATCTGTTTGACCCTTTGTAATAACCACAATATGTGGCCCACCGCCTCAAATATGTTGATACGCAGCCCTCTGTGAAACAATGTTTAGACTCCACTGGGTTAATGTTCTCTTCTTTTTCTAATTATAACTTTGTTTAGTGGGAGGACTCATTTTACAGTCATTAAGCTGCAGTCTGTGAAGAAAATGTTGGCTGCTGAGTTTTAAAATGAAATCCCTCTGTCATCAATATGCGACAGATCACTGAAAATACAATTTAAATGCAACTGACACATTTTTATCAGATTGAATACCCATTCAACAAAATAAAGGTGTTATCAGGTATAATTTATTGTCGAATCTTAACTATTGTCATTTATGTGGATTTTGGCCCTTATTTTCAAAATGGTTGCGAAACGTATCAAGAAACATTGGGATTTAGCATTTTTAGTTGTTAGTTTTTAATATCTTAAGTCTTTCTATTAGAATACAAACAAAATGGCAAATTGGTATGCTAAATTGTAATATTTTCCTATAATTTAGTATTACAGGTTTTGAAATTCATGACTGTAGTTGATCAAAAATGTGTGTACAATTGGAGCTGTAGCTTTTAGCCCGACGTCTGGCATTAAACGGTTGATCTCAATCACTGGGAGAATTAAACTTCTGCTTGTTTTATGAGTGAGTGTTTTGTAATGTCGGGGATATGTTTGATTCGCAGCAGCGAAGAGCCAGATGCAAAGAAGCAGCGCATGGAGGACGGCACGGAGGCCACGGACGCCACAGCAGCGGCCGCCATGACGGACATGACGGCCAACAACTCTGCGTACAACTACAACTGGTACCAGGTGGGTTCATGTGTGAGGAGAACTACTGCGGCTGTAAAACCACAGGCGTCATCAGCAAAAGTGTAAAAATAATGAGTGTAATATACTGCTTTGACATTTCAAAATATCTAAATGTAATACTGACCTAAAATCAGCTGTCGTGGAAAAAGATTCATGGTCATTTTTCAGGATTTTCAGGACATCAGGGCAGTATCTAGAGTTTTATATTTAATTATGTTAACTGTTTATACATGTTGACAGTTTGACTCCAAAATTGCAACCTACATTCTGCGTTGTTTGTACATTAGATTTAAATAAAATAGTTGAACCACATAAAGAATTTTAGTGATTCATGGAGATTTTTGGAGACAAGAAACCTTAGTCCAGTCTAATCCTGGTTCAATTCTAGATTAATCCTTGTTTAGTCAATTATCAATTACTGCTGGAGAATTTAACAAGTTTAAGTTTATGAATCGACTATAAGTACGTTTTTCATTTATAATTTTTAAACTGAAAAAAAAAAACAAGAAAATGTTTACAGCAGGAAAAAAATATTTGATTAAAAAGTCGCTGCGTCGTCGCTGCTGTCAAATCATTACAAAATATAAAATTTAAGGTGGGACGCTGCAGGTGAATAGGAAAAAATCTTAAATTTACAGATATCAATCTGAAGCTTCTCCTGTAGTTTCTCACATAAATGTAAGAAAAAAAATACAAGTTTTTCGTCCTGTTTTCATGTAGAAATAAAGCATTGAATGTGTAAAAACTGCCAAAACATTCACATGATTTTGATATTTAAATGTGAAAATTGGACAGAACAAGGTTTAAATTTCTTGGTTCATTTTGTGCTACTTTAAGGCTGATCCTTATGTCCCGAGGAAGAAAAATGCATTTTAAGAAGCCTTTAAAGTTACAATGTCCCAGAGAAATCTATGGATCAAGTGGATTAAATGAAGAATATTTTCTTTAAAGAGCAGATTGGACAAGTTTGTTTCCACCTGAAAGCCGATATGTTGAGAGAACAAACTGACCAAAAATACAAAAAAATGTAGTGTCTCGCCTTAAGAATTTGATTATGGAAAATAATTATGTTTCTGTCTGAATCTAAACTGTTCACTTTGAAGGCCTGAAACTCTGAATTGAATATTTTCAACGTGAATTTTTTTTTATAATATTTGGCATTTCAAGCCTTCAAATTCAACAGTGTAGATCAGTGTTTCCCAACCAGGGGTACGGGGACCCCAAGGGGTATGTGAGGCATTACAAGGGGGTACTTGGAATGGTTTAAATGTGCTTTTATCTGAATAAAAAAAGTGTCCTTAGTTCTAAATTTTGCATCTTTTTGGAGTATCTTGGACCATAAATACATTTAAAACAAAAACTATTGTAATACTTGAATATATACGACGGAGTATAAGGGCCATTTGGGGGAAAAAAATAAAAATGCGGACATTACGAGAATAAACTCGTAAAATTTCGACATTAAACTCGTAATTGTATGACTTTTTCTGGATTCGACTTTATTCTCATACATTTACGAGAATAAAGTCGTAATATTACGAGATTAAAAATTGTAATATTACGAGAATAAAGTCGTAATATTACGAGATAAAAAGTCGTAATATTACGAGATTAAAAATTGTAATATTACGAGATTAAAAGTCGTAATATTACGAGAATACAGTCGAAAATGTGTATGAAGCCAGTACCTGTGTTATGGAGATATGGAGCATTTTGTGCGGTTATACTTTGAACTAGGGTTTACACACGAAGAAATACTGTGTCTTTTAGCACAGCATCACCACATTATCATTAGTTTAAGGACTTTGAAGCGACAATGCAGACGTTTGGGTTTGTTTCGTCGGAAGAACCAAACAGATTTGGAAGAAATAGCTTCTTTTTCGTAATATTACGAGATTAAAAGTCGTAATATTACGACTTTTAATCTCGTAATATTACGACTTTCTCGTAATATTACGACTTTTAATCTCGTAATATTAAGAGATTAAAAGTCGTAATATTACGACTTTATTCTCGTAATATTACGACTTTTAATCTCGTAAATGTATGAGAATAAAGTCGAAGCCAGAAAAAGTCATACAATTACGAGTTTAATGTCGAAATGTTACGAGTTTATTCTCGTAATGTCCGCATTTTTTTTTTTTCAGTTGGCCCTTATACTCCGTCGTAAATATATTTAACTAGTAAACTAAAAAAAATTGCCTGAAACTCAAGTTAAGGGGTACTCTGGGTGTGAAACAAACCTTAGGGGGTACTCGAGACAAAAAAGGTTGGGAACCACTGGTGTAGATTATGAGAGAAACACGATCTTTCATAATCAAATTCAGTTTAACATTCAACGTTTTGTAAGGATTTGACAGTGACTTTGACTTTTTAACTTTTTCATGATTTAAACCTGTACAAAACCTTTCACTAACTCCCTTTTCTCGGTTTGGTGGAGCAGCAGTACGGCACGTGGGGTCAGAACTCCTGGGGACAGTACAACCAATATGCCCAATACAACCAGTACTACCCTCCGCCGCCCACATGATCGACCGGCGCCCGAGACGAGACCCGAGCAGAGCGTCCCACCCGACCTTCAAACACCACGAGGCTCTTCTTAACAGGCCGTCAGGAAACGTCACACGTGTCACCTCTGGACGAAACTACGGAGCTCCATTTCTGAATGTTTTTGTGTGGATTACGTCGGTGTTTTCCGTTGAAGACAATACCATCCCAGAATATATTTTTAGTTGTTAGTTTTTAAGTCTCTTTCTCTTAGAATACAAACAAAATGACAAATTGCTATGCTAAATTGTTATATTTTCCTATAATTTTGTATTGCAGGTTTCGATTAACTAAATAAACTACACATTGCTCATTAGAAAAGCTTAAAATTGAACACTAATTGATCAAAAATGTATGTACAGTTGGTTTAGTTTAACAACCAGTACATTTGAGAGTTGGATATATTCGAATAACTAAGAATTACACAACACAAAATGACAACTTTTCAGATAATTGACTGAATCTTCATTATACAGTACATTAATAATCAATAAATGTGTAAAAATCCCACCAAAATTACGTTAAAAATGACAATTATAGCCCTAAATCTACGGAAAACACCCATACACCTCGTCCTCCTTGAATGCCTTGTTGACAGATCTGTGTAAAACTTCTCAAAACAGTGACAGCTTTTGAGTAGCATGTTCAATTTATGGCGGCAGGTTAATTTTCCCGCTTGTAGGATTTCAATATTTAGATCGGGCGGCTCAGTTCAGTCTCTTTCTAAATTTGTACAAAGGTAACCGCGTGTTCACCGTCTTGTTTGAACATTTGAATGACTTTTAATATTTCATGGTTTGCGGAAGGAAAATGAAGAGTTTGTTTTTTATTTTGACTTGATTTCATAATAAACCTTTAACTTGTGAGAAGTACGTGGTGTTTGTAATATTTCCTCCCACTAAGCTCGTTTTCAAGACCCGGCTTTGCGATATAAAAGCTAATCGAGACCGTAAAGGGCTACACAAAGGTAGTTTACCCTATATCTAAAGAAAAAAAATCTGAAAACATAAACTGATGGCTTCATAAGATGTCAGACGCCCAAAGAAAAGTAGATTTGCCCTAAAAGCTTTAAAGGGCCTATGACAGGTTGAAATACACATTTAACTAAAATGCAGTTGAAGATGAATATATTCACATTTCTACTCAAATCTGTACACATTTTACCCCCGTTCAGCTATTTTTAAGGTTTTAAATTTTACTTCCTGGTTGTAAAGTATGACATCACACTAGGAAATTACCATAGCAACCACACTGTACATTGGCCAAAACTCATCTAATGTCACAGATTTTGTTCATTTGACAAAGAGAAACACATGTGAACGCCTTTATTTTGTTGAATCAAAGTTTAAAGGGTCAAAAAAGTAGTTTATTTTGTGTAAATTATGTGTAACCTTTCTCTCCCCAGTGTGATGTCATCGATTTGTTTACTTCCTGTAATTGTCAACAGATTTTTCAACTTTTCTCCACAAACGGTGACCTGATTGGTGTAAAACTATAATTTATATTTAAAAGAGGTATTAATACACTGAATAAAGTCACAATTACAAAATCGTAAAAACCCGTCATACGCACTTTAAGATCACACAGTACAATTACCAGGCCAGCAAAAAGCAGAAAATCCAATAATTAGATCTGATTTTTTTAATGTTTGTTTACTTGCAGAAGAAAAATAATACATTAACAATACCTGGTGACAAGTGACAGTGGATTTTTAGAGTAACTTGTATTTGGAAAACAAAGCAGAACAGTACGATAAATTTAAAAATGACTTTAAATCTTTAACATTTTCTCTTTGCCACAATTGCTCTTTTGAGAATCTATTTTCTTGTCAAAACATGCACCAGGTGTGAATAAATCGAAGAAATCAGATTACTAACATCAGATATCACTGTTTACCAGACATTTCAATAATCTGAGAACTCCAGAAATCAGATAAATGATTAGATTTTTGTTCTGCATGTAAACACAGCTGCTACCAGACATGGAAGAAAAGGTGAAAAACAAATGAAACCTCTTTTTGAAGATCATAGCAGTATATTATTCTACTTTCCACTGGTGAATACTTATTTTGTGTCGTGTGCTTGGGCCGGGACTATTAACCTTAATTCAAATGCTCATTTTAAAAGTCTATAATTTTGTGTTAATGACGTTTAACACTGATGCTGACGTTAGGTGATTTGCTAACTAAAACAAAACTAAAAATTATTGCTCTTACATCATAGTTTGAACTTAAATACTGTAGTAATAACAATTTATTTGTAAACGGACTTTGCACCGGAGTCACTGCGCATGCGTGTCTAGGCGTGATTACGTGCCCGGCGCTTACGTAAGTCTGGACATGCGCAATGCGGACCTATGGACAGCCCTTTCTATGCTAACCGCTGAACGACTAGCATCAAACGAGGTAAGGCCTGAGCAAATACGTCCGAAACACGCGTATTTTACACCGTTGTGACACACCGAACCTCACCGTTTGTATAATACGGTTTGAGTCAACGGTTACGTGCTTAATTTGATGGATTATGTTTGGAGTTTTTGAGTTTTATTGCTGCATTTGTTGCCGCGCGTGTCCCATGTGGCTAGAGAAGCTTAGCATGTTGGGAACTAGCGACGGGCAGGTTTAATGTGGACACGAAGTACATTTTTCATGACTTTTTCACCAGTGCTCCATTCAAGCAGTGTTTATAATTATATCATATATATTTTTACAGTTTAAACCCCTCATTGTCCACATGTTAGGCCAGTATTGACTATGTTGTAGTGTTTCCGCAGTAGAAGTGAAAGGTAAATCCAAAGAAAAAATGCGCAACACCTCGATTATTTTATGATTTTATACATACAAGAACCATGTGGCAAGTGTATTATCCCTCATTGAACTGTATCTATTTTAAACGACCCCGTAAAAGAGACTGAAACGTCTCGACCTAACAGTGTGATCTCCCAAACCAGAGCATAAAGTGATGATCATTTTGTAGTTCATTTCTGAGCTGCAATGATGAACCACAAACATGGTAATTGGTCTACTATTATAATTGCAGGGTTTCAGATGACACAGCATTCTATGAACCAGTAATATTCAATACAACTGGGGCCAGCTAAAATTTAATATAGTTAAAATGCTTATTTTTGTTCTAATACGGCAAGCTCTTCGGTCTAGTAATGGATATATAATCAGGTTGAAATTTTGTGAATTTACATTTTGAAAATGTAATACCAAAGTTCAAAGTAATCAATTGGAGAAACTGGCTCTTGCTCCCAATCTGGGAGTGTGACATAATCACATGTAGAATCTGAAATACACCAATAATCGTTTGTCAAACACAGTGGCATTATCAAATGTCATAAAAATAGTAATAAAAGTATTTGTAAATCTATATCTAGAAGGTCTCAAACACCATATTTCAACCTTTATTTTGTTGGTACAGTATTTAAAAAATAAATTTAATACAATAGTCCTTGTACCTTCATGTTTTGTCTGACTTGAAATTCAAATAGACATTTACAGGCTCATAATGGCGCATTCATGATGCATTGGTTAAATAATGAATGAATTAATATCATTGAGATTATGATTTAAAAAGTTAGATTATTTTTAGTCAGTTTAGTCAGCTAACCCTAGTTAACTTAGTTTTAACCGACACTGACGTCCTGTCTGACTTCTCGTTGACAGCATCATGCAGCTCTTCCTTCGTGCCCAGAACACTCACACCCTCGAGGTGACCGGAGAGGAGACTGTCGGCCAGATCAAGGTACCTCGCCCTGTTTATGTTGGAATGTTTGTCGGATCATTACACATCAGCTGTGTAAATGACACACAGGATATATATAACATTTAAAAAATATGTAATGTCTAATTTCAATGAACAGCTTTTAATTGAGCCATTCACAGCCAATCCTGTGTCAGTGAAAGCATGCGGTTTGGAGAAAGAGACTTGAAGTATTTTGTTTATGCACATTATTATAAGTCGCTATTGTTTTTGCTCCAGAAATTAGAATTGAATAGCGTTTTTGAGGTTGAATTTAGGGCTGCAACTAACTATTATTTCGGTAATCAATTTGTCGATTAATCGAGTAGTTGTCTTGAATATGAGAATTTTACTATATTTTACTTAGACAGATTTGGAATGAAGGTGTTGTTTGACATCCTGGAGAATATTTATAGATGAATAAGGATTTGAATCAAAAACACAGTTTACATGTTTCCTGTGTGTTTTGTGTCATTCCTGCTCTGAGTAATAAAACCTCTTCTTTCAGCTCATACAATGTTTGGACTCTGTGTATAGACAAGCTAACAATTACTCGATTATTTAATTAGTTGACAGCCCTAGATGAATTGAATAGAATGTTTTTTATGGATAATTATCATTAATGAAAAAGAGGATTTAAATATAGGATTGGCTGACATGACAAATCCTTTTTTTCTTTCCAAAACATGTATTGAATTGAATCCTTTTTAATTGCCCAACCCTTACTAAAAATGTATCGTATATTCTTACAAGAAAACTACTGTAGCATCTCTAAAAGTGACTGAACAAGGGGAAAATAAAACGAGTAAAGTAAAAGATGGAAGCTCACCTTTAACCCTGGACTGATGCTGTGCTCAGGCTCATGTCCAGGCTCTGGAGGGTCTCGCTGTTGAGGACCAGGTGCTGCTGCTCGCTGGCTGCCCCCTGGAGGACGACTCCTGCCTGGCCTCATGCGGCGTCTCCGAGCACTGCACTCTGGAGGTGGCCGGCCGACTGCTGGGAGGTCAGTGCACGACTAACGCCTGCTGCTTTGGGTGGTTTGGTATCTTGTGTTTGGGTTCAGCTCTGCCTCGCTGGTTTAAAACAAATTTTGTATGAGGCCTGAACTATTTTTGAATCGATGCACACAGAAAAATATGTTTAAGATTAAAAAAACTACACTACAGAATTTGTTAAGAGTAGTTAGTCTCTACAACCGTTTTACAGATGAACCTAATTTATGTATCACTCTTCCACTATTAACATTTTTGTGATAATGTTCAGTTTCCCTTTGCATTCAACAATTCACTAGCAAGGACCACAACCTCTTGCTTGGACGCAGAAGTTTATTGGCGAACGAGAACAACGATAAAATGCATGAGAGTAGATGATGCAGTTTTGGGGCTTCTAGCGATGAAGGCAGCAGGCTCCCGGGCCTCGATACCCCCCGACTAAAGGATAAGACAGAATAATTAGAAGAGGGTGAGAGGGAGGGGCATGAAATAACAAACACTGGTGTGTGTGACCGGGAAGCTCCGGAAGGGGCGTGGATGAGGTGTGGTCCTGCTCCCGAACTTCAGATTACGACTTATCTCCATTTATTTGTTTATATTTATTTGTAATTTATTATAGTTTCACATTTTTTTATGATAGCGAGGTTAGCATAATAAACTTCAGCCTACACTTTTTCACTTTTTCTTCATGGCAAGTCTTTCTGCAAAGTCCAAATATACCTGTCAAAATAGACTAAGTTGAGATATTTTGCGATGTATGAATGTTTAGAAGAACGTCATGGCGACAGTTAATAGATTACACGTTCGATAAGTCAAGACTGATGGTTAAAAACACGCTCTTTCTTTAATTCCAGGTAAGGTCCACGGCTCTCTGGCTCGTGCTGGAAAAGTGAGAGGACAGACCCCCAAGGTACGTTTGTTCACAGATTGACACATTTGTATTTGTGAACAGACTTTAACTGGATTCTGTTAAATCCTCAGGTTGATAAGCAGGAGAAGAAGAAAAAGAAGACTGGCCGTGCCAAGCGTCGCATCCAGTACAACAGACGCTTCGTGAACGTTGTGCCCACCTTCGGAAAGAAGAAGGGACCCAACGCCAACTCCTAAGTTCTGTCCAGTTCAACACCATGTTCTTTTTACCCAGTTAAATGTTTTCCTGTCATACAGAATAAAATTTGGCTTGGGACAAATTGTACAGCTTTGTGAATTCCTTATTAATACTTGGCAATAATAATGATACATCAAACTTGTATAGCGCTTTTTTCAGACGCTTTACATAAACAGACAAAGCAACATAAATTTACACAAAAGCCAGTTTGAACAGGTGGGTCTATGGTTTTATTTGTTTCTCTGTCAAGGGCTAATGTTTTACTCATTATCATTTTGTATTTAACTTATTTCATGCTTCCCTCACTACATTCAGGCAACAAAAGTTTACATTGTGCCATTTGTCCAATTCAGCAATCTCTGACTAAATCAATGAAGAACAAATGTTTTAACTAGAGCTCAACCTGTTCTCAACCTGGGTTTCGCAAAATGATTTCTCTGGGACCCCCAGATGTCATTGAAAATGAGAAAATGAATGCATTAGTCTTAACCAGGGTTTCACACTTTTTAAAGTGGTTAATAAGAGTCCTATGATTTGGTGTACTAAAGTAATTTCTCTAGATCAGGCATGCCAAACTCAAATGCGGCCCTCAGACCAATTTTTCTTGGCCCTTAGTCTTCCTGGTGAACTGGCCCACATTGTCCTGAGAAGTACTTTTTACAGAAAATTTCAGATTTTCTACAATTACAACCTAAATAAAGTGATTCTGATTCTAACTAACAGTTTGGTGCAACACAGACCTGATATTAAGGCACTGAGACTGAATGTAGATGTGGTGGTGCTTAAAACATCAGATAAATGCAGCTTTTTTTAACGTTTCATGATTGATATGTGGCCCTCCGCTTGATCTATATTTCAATATGTGACCCTCGATGGAAAAAGTTTGGACACCCCTGATTTAGATCCTGAAAATGAAACGAAACCTTGTACATAAGATTACTTCATAATTTTGCAGGGAGACTATTTTTTGAGGTTGAGAATTCCACTTTTGCGACTGAACCACTGACCGAGAATCTGATTTTAAAGATAAATAAGTTAAGTCTATTTGAATTCGTGATGGTGCATTATCTAAATACATGGTGCTTGGTATTGAGGGTTTAATTCCTTCCTCCAAAAGCTCATTTGCAGCAGGACATTGCAGTGTCCTAGTTTTAGATATAACTGATCTGGTATTAATGTTATCTGACCCCATCAGTGTTTGCTAAAACTGCAGTGCATTGTGGGCAATTTGTAGCGCTCCGAGGTGGTCGAGGATCCACAGGTGCATCCTGGGTAAATGAGCCAAACGGACGAGTCGAGCTGCAGAGATCGTGAGGGCTTTGGGTGAAGTGGAACAGCAGCTGGATTCCCTCGAGGTGCATCAGAAGCCAAGGATTTACTGAGGTATCGATTAAGCTTTTTTGAAATATATTCTTACATTTTTTTAGTTTAGTGAAGCTGAAACTGGGGTGGAGTAAAAAGGACAAAACTAATGGTATCAGATCTGTCTCACAATATTTGCCTTAGTATTTACTTTGATCAAAACAAAAATAATGGTATCGCTCATCATTAATTGAAGAAAACTGAATAATGTAACATTGAGAGAATAAAGTGCATTACTATTTTTTTTAGAATACCACTTGAAAACAGTTGGTGAAGAAAAGTGGGAACAAAATAAAGCCAACATTACAGACTGGAGAGGACAATGATTAGATGTTATAAAGGTTTATTTTTCCACATGCAAAAAATGTGTACGTTCATTGTCGTCTTGCCAGAAAATTTGACAAAACCAGCGCAACTAAAACAAATATGTACTTGCAAACTTGAAATAAAAAGTAAAGGGATCTTTCTCCATCCACTCAACAAACTTAAGTGCAAAACAGGCAAATTTAATCCACAGACACGAGCTCGATCTCAAAAATGAGCTTGGCATTTGGCGGAATTCTGGAAAAAATGATGTTAAGGACAATCAAAGAAGAAAAATGACACATTATATGCACGCTAATATCTGGAAAATTAACAAGTCGTAAAGCGTGCTGTACAAGACTGATGCGTTATTAAAGTGCGAATGACAGGTTTTTATGATTTTCTAATTTTGACTTTATTCAGTGTATTAATACCTGTTGTAAATATAAATTATAGTTTTACACCAATCAGGTCGCTGTTTGTGGAGAAAAGTTGAAAAACATGTTGAAAATTACAGGAAGTAAACAAACTGATGACATCACACTGGGGAGACAAAGGTTAGGCATAATTTACACAAAATAAACTACTTTTTTGACCATTTAAACATTAAATAAATAAGTTAAATTATATATTTATTTGTCACGTAAAAGAATTGATGACATTCGAGGAGTTGTAGCCCAGTTTACAGTGTGGTTGCTATGGTGATTTCCTAGTGTGATGTCATTATTTACAACCAGGAAGTGAAATTAAAACTTATAAAACTGCTAAACCGGGATAACATTTGTAAATAATTTTAGCAAAACTTGAAATATATTTATCTTAACCGTGTTTTAGCAAAATAAGTACTTCAACCTGTCATGGGCCCTTTAAATACTTACTGAATATTACTTGAATGTGCATTTAAAGTATGTGTTAATGAAAGTGTCATGTGACCTAATATTAGACCTAATATTTCTTTTCACGTTTGGATGAGTTTGAGAGGCAAAGGATACTTGTTATCAGGCACTCCCTTTCTCCCGTAGGCCCACTCCGGCTCGATCTCCACTCGAGCGTGTTCACCTTTGCTCATCGTTAAAATGGCCTCATCCCACTGTCAAGAGGAAAAAATGAATAAATTATGAAAACACCGGAAAAGATAAAAATTTAGTGGTAAAAGACGATTTCCTCACTCCTCTGATGACGCGACCCATGCCGACTTTGAAGCTCAGTGGCTTTGTCTGCTTTTTCTTTCTTGCAGCTGCACAAAAGAAAAGAAGTCTTTGTTTTACTTTGACTCGAGGATGATCTCAGTTGGGATTTTTTTTTACTTGTTGCGTTTTGTAAATACATTCAGCAGTTTAAGGTCACTTTCACACAAATAGTTTAGTCGACGTAAAAGAGCTTTCACTGTGAGAGCGGGGGTTTTGGACCAGTGTGAACATGACAGCCACAGTCTGGTGCGTTTAACCAGAGCGAGGCGAGTGTGAGAGCGGCCGACCTCAGGACAACCTACTTTCACTGCACAGCAAAAACCCTTGGAATTTGAGCTTGGACCATAGAACTATAATAAAACCTGGAAGATGAATCCAAAATGGCCGCCCTGTTTATCCCTATGGAGTGAGCTCATTGGCGCATGACCCCAAAAAGTTTCTTACTTCCGCATTTACTTCCTGATACAGAGGCTGACATCTTTGTTTTACTTCCTGATACGGAGGCTGACATCTTTGCTTTACTTCCTGATACGGAGGCTGCCATCTTTGCTTTAGGGCGCCACGTGACGACAATCCCCCACTTCATATAAAAACGGTAATTTCGACAATTTTAGAAACGGTAGAAAAGAACATTTCCTTCTATTTTATTTAAATACCGATAATAATTCAGTACTGTCTGCAATTATAATGTGCAATTATATAAGGCTGGTTCCAAGAGGCTGCAGTACCTCGCACGACCACTAGTCAATCTGGGACATGGACAGAGGGGGCGTGCCTTATCCACTTCATTTAATACATCCATGGCTTGGGCCGAGTGTATTTGGACGAATGGGCGAATCTGCTGCAGCCTCTTTGTGCGACTCAAAGACTTTTCTCTGCAGCCGCCAGCGCAATGTCGTCACAACACAGGCCACAGCGACTGGAGTGAAGGGCTGAGCGTGTGTGTGGCTCTGAGGCCTGTTGTCATGGAGATAAGTGCGGCGGTCGGCCGATGCCTCGCGTGGCTCATGGTGCGGCGTTTGGGGAGAATGTGGACCGCCTCAAAGTGAAGTTGATAGAAGTAAATCTACTGGGACTCCCAGAGAAACATGTTTGAAAACGCCACAAGTCTCAAAATATTATAGTGAATGGTTTTATGCCGTTATATTACTTTGATGTTGTGTGATTCTATCTGTGCGGTTGATGAAATTTTAAATTGAGAGCAATATTCCGTAGCTTTGTTCATATAAGGCATGTCCAAACTCAGGCCCGGGGGCCAAATGCGGCCCTCAGACCAATTTTTCTTGGCCCTCAGGCTTCCTGGTGAACTGGCCCACATTGTCCTGATAAGTACTATTTACAGCACATTTCAGATTTTCTACAATTCCCACCTAAATAACTAACATTTTGGTGCAATACAGACCTGATATTAAGACACTGAGACTGAATGTAGATGTGGTGGTGCTTAAAACATCAGATAAATGCAGCTTTTTAAACGTTTCACGATTGATTTGTGGCCCTCCACTTGGACTATATTTCAATATGTGGCCCTCGATGGAAAAAGTTTGGACACCCCTGGTTTATATGCACACCGAAATCTGATTATTATTGGATTTCTGTACCTTTAAAGATAATTTAAATGACACGTAACCTGCAAAATCTGATGTGAGGCGTCATGATTAGAAATAAATCAGATGTTATTGAAGTTTACATGTCACTTTAATAATCTTTAACTCCAAATATAGTATATATATATAATATAATCTGATTTTGACTGTGTGAGTGTGCAACTGCAGCCAATCATCATGTGAGATCATGTCAATCGAGAGGTTCACAGTCGGTAAAAGCATTTGTTTTGGAGCAGAAGTCAAACTTTGGAGAAAGAATATATTGTGTGTTAAATAGAAATGATTTAAAGTCTGCATTATTAATATCCAGAAATATTATCATTGCTTTCTTGATTTGTATTTGTTTTTGATAAAAGGAGGCTAAAATTGTGATGGTTAAATATGAGACACAGCCCCAGCTCGACCCCTAGTTAGAATACATTCCATATTATTCCATATGTATAAAGCGTGTCTGAGGTGACGTCTGGTGTCGTATACATTTCCATACCGGCGGGAATATTGGTGTCAAACACAGTGCCGTCCTCCAGAGTCCCGGTGTACCAGCAGCTCACGGTCTCGCCCTTCTTTGGAAAGTTAGTCTTGTCTCCTTTCTTTAAAATGGACTTTGTGAACCTCGGAGGACCCTGGAATCGACAATTTCATGCATAAGACATTAAAGATTCATGCTCGGGCGGCAGAGGGGCGCAGGGTTTAAACGTACGCTCCACCGTGTGGATTCATACCTCATCCACCACCTCCGTTTTGATTTCTTTGGGCTTTTCCTCAAGTTTTACGGCTTTGACTTGGTTCGTGACGTCCTCCACTGGATCTGTGCCTTTAAATCGCTGTAAAAACACACCAGACACTCGTTTATAATCGTCTAGAGATAATTATGTGCAAAAAATAAACGGGAAATCAAATTAATTGAATCTTGCATAACTGCATCCAGTAACTTCAACTTTACAGAAATATTTGCACAACTTTACTTTTAGATCATGATAAATAGGGCTGTGTGATATGAAAACTGAATAGAATATAGTGTGTACAAGTTTATTGTGATGCTTCAATTAACTTTTAAAAACTTCAAACAACTAACTTTAACTAACCATTAAAGTCTAAAAAAAAAAGGTTTAAATGTGACAAAAATTATTATTTTTTTAAATTATGACCAAAATTTGACTTTTAGAGCATGATTACAGACAATATTGTAAATATTGTGTATAAAAATCTTAAACAGTATTGTGATTAGATTCATTTTACAATAAATTATGCAGGCAGCGTCTCAAAATTAAAATAGAAAAAACTTTTTTTCACCTTTTTTCATTTTTAAATTTCATTTTGATTTTCATTTTTTTCATTTTAAGTCACAAGAGTTATTACACAATATTTGCATATTTACAACATATTATATTGACACATCAAGTCAGCATATATGTTAATAAGAATAGAAATAATGACTAAAATAAATAAAGTTAGACACATAAAAAGATAATAAATAAAAACACAATGTCCATTTATGATAGACACCCGTTTCTCCTCACGACCTGTTGAGTAATACTAAGGGTTTGTCTTGAAGGAGGTTGAGTTGGATTTTTTTTTAATGAGTCTGATTTTAGTTTGGGTTTTATTGAGGCTTAATGTCGATAACTTTGCCACTTACTTTGCTCTCAAAAAGCTGATTGTAGGCATCCATCAGCTGTTCTTTCTTTGCGGTTTTGGCCACATTCTTGATGTTTCCCTGCAACTTGTGTTCATTCAGAAACTACAGGACAAACAAACAAAGAAAAACAGGTTAGACAGTTCAAAGTAATGATATAATAACATGTTTTACTCATTTACACTTGTATTTTTCATCCTTACCATTTACTGGTCTTATTAAGTTAGTAAGTCTTCACAATTTAATTACCTCTTCTTTACAACAACACACACACAGCAAGACAGATTAATTAATATTGTAATGGAAAATGGGGCTCTTCGATTTTGGTCATAATTATAATCACGATTGTTCACCTAAAAATCAAATACAATCACAATATTCCAAATAAGGCAAAGCAGTCATTTTTCAAAGATCTGCTTGGGTTGTTTTAATGGAGAGGTCGATTCTCTGTCAGTAAAAGAGTTCACACTTTGGAGAATGAAATGTGTCTGTTTTTCTTATGTACCGGTAAATGCATACATTAAAAGTCCGTCTTGTTTATGTTCAAGAAATTAATATTGAGAGCATTTTTATTTGTTTTAATAAGACGAAATAAAAACAGAATTGAAAATTGTCATCGATCAGCTCAATTTCTTGTTTGTCATATTACCCAGCCCTTATTTCAAACCATGACTTCTATACAATCAAAATCAATCTGTCCAGAAAGTATAGACCTAATTTGTTTTAGTGGCAATATATTTTTTACACTTTTGTAAGTTATACTCTGATCAGATAGTCATTAATTGCATTTTCCATACAACATTTTTGTTATTGAACAAAACAAAAAAACAAACATTCCAAGTCTTGTGATGGAAGTAAAACTGACCAGAAACCAGAAAGATTGTAATGCGCTTTGCATTACAATTTTAAGTCTAGAAAATATTACTTTGACATTTGAAATGGAAAAGCAAACTAATTGAGATTCCTACCCTGGAAATTCAAAATTGTTTGTATTTTCTTCTTAAAATAATTAGCATCAAGTCTTTTCGATCAATGAAAAGGTAATGTTCACTTCACTTTTCCTCTACTCGCCTCCATTACAGAATATTGACCACAACAAAAAACATTTTATTCATTAATTCATTAATTTATCCGTCGCATTTCTGTGCAGCTATGGGCAAAGTGAACAGACCAGTCTAAAAATGACGCATACAATCTGACAATATGAAAATGAAACAAAAATAATATTACTAAAGCTATAAACATAATATAATAGAAAGGGATAACCTTGACTGGCCACTTCATAAATAGTTCCTTTTGATCGCTGATTAATCGACTCTAATCTACACATCTGTTCATTCATTCATCACTACAGGTTTACTTTAGCACTGCACCGTGACACACAACATTTTGCAACTTAACGGGGAAATCAACGGTGTAATTAACGTCTGATTAAACTCATTCAAAGCCGCAGCCCCGCTCTGAAACATACCGATTGAGCAGCATTATCCTGGAGGAACTTTATGATGTCTTTTTTGGGTAAATCATCACTTTTCAGCTGCTCCTCGCTCCATTCTCGTGTTAGGTCCGCCGCCATTTTAAAAAGCGTATGTTTGAATTTTGATCCTCACGGGCAGTGGTAGTGTCGGATTAATATAAATGTATTTGTCTGAAGATTAAAACAACAAGATTAATGATACTAATGATAACAATATATTAAATGAGCCAATTTTTAAATTATTGATGTATAATTTAACCTTTTTTGCGACTTGAATTAGTTTTCGATTACTGTAATATGTGTTTTTTTTTTTTAGGTTTTAACTCTAAAATATGAGGTAAAATAGATTTTTTTTATATGTACATTTTCAATAAGATCTAGTTTACTCAAAAACTGAATATCCAAAATACCCTTTTAAGACTTTTAATATTTCAATATGTCAACAAAATTGCGCAATGGATTGGAACCTGCCCACTTTTCACTTTAATTGTCCCGAATGTTGGCCACTTCTTTTCTACTTCCCTGATATCCAGAATATACACTTTTTCAATTCCTCAGATATCGATCTGTCTCAAAAACAGAGACATCACATTTTCAACTTTTCTTTTTAATTATTTAAATATGAAAACATTACTGAAAAACTTGTAAGACATGTTGTTGCATTTATATGTGTAAACTACAGAATAAGCTTGAAGTTGATAGCTCTAAATTTAGCTCTAAATTTAAGTTTAAATTTAAGATATTCACCTTAATGTCTCGCCTTAATTACACTTTTACTTGAATTAGTCCTTGGCTTGGAATATTAAAACTATGAATGGCTTTATACTATTTCAACTAAAAATCTAAAAGGCTTATTTTGATTTTAGTCCCAAAATGTTTCAAAATTAATTCGGTCTTTGTATTTTATCAGAATTTACAGCAAACCACAACAAAAACACGTGTAATAATTAGTAGTTTACAATAAAATGTACAATTTCATGACGAAACCTCAACCTCAACCTAAAAATCTAAAAGGCTTATTTTGATTTTAGTCCCAAAATGTGTCAAAATTAATTCGGCCTTTGTATTTTATCAGAATTTACAGCAAACCACAACAAAAACACGTGTAATAATTAGTAGTTTACAATAAAATGTACAATTTCATGACGAAACCTCTTCTGCAGTTCAAACTTTCATCCAGCAGGGGTCAGTATGCCCTAAGCCATTCACCGAGTGCACTGTTAAAGATTGATCTTTCCATTATATAACGCCCACAATGCAGTTTGACAGAGGAAAATGACCATGACTTATTGTGAGGAGAGCTATATAACAATAATAATGAATACTCCAGAATATGACAGCGGTCCAGTGATGGAGACAGATTACTTTGTTGTTTGGTCTAAAAACACTTGGGTCCTGCTGGTTTGGTGTTAAATTAGTGTTTATCATTGGATTTCCCAGTGGATACGGGTCATACACAGGTGCAAACGCAGGTATTTTCACTGCAGGGTAACAAGCTGATGCCGGAGAAAGTCTCTGCAAGAAACTTATTTATTTGCAATTATAGCGCTTGACAATATGAGACTGAGAGAACAGGGGGAAGTTTGGGTAATAATGAAAAAGTTACACACAGAAAATAGTGTGAGACGTTTACTCAGATAAAAAAAGCTGTTGTTTCTTTAGCAGGATGACACTGAATTCATAATAATGGCCTTTAAAACAGGAAGAAATCTAAGCATTTTAATCCATTCATAATTTCCCTTATACATGTAGAAAAAGTAGGCCCTTTTATATTTAGTATACTAGTACTACTATTTATATTTGTCAGGGCTGTAATCCTTTAGTCGTTTAGTCCAGTGGTTCTCAAACTTTTCTGGCCGGGACCTCCATAATAGCCATGCACCCAACTCGGGAAAATGAATGTAATAATAGTTTATAAGTAAATAATAAGTGTCCCAGTGTGTTAAATCAGGTTTAATGCTGGTTATTTGAATAGTTTATAGTCTTATTGGGCCTTATTTCACAAAAAGATACTGCTTTTAATATAAAACATAATTAAAATTAGATCTTGAAATCATCTCGCGACCCCCAGCTCATCCCTCGCGACCCCCTGAGGGGTCCCGACCCCCACTTTGAGAACCACTGGTTTAGTCGATTAATTGGTCGATGGTGTCTAAGTCGACCAAGATTTTTATGAGTCGACCAATGATTTTATTTGCATTCAACAAATGTATGTAGCAAAAACAGCAAAAACGAGAAGCTTTGGAGTGAGTTGGCTTTAGATTTTTAATTAAATCTGTCTCTCTAACGCATAAATACAGTGTTTACTAGTACTTTTCTGTATAAATTGTTATTTTTGCATGAACCCCTGTGCAGTTTCGGTCTTCTGAGTGCAGTTTGGGTCAGATACACAGCGATACTTCATAGTTTTGATGTATTTTTGCCACGCCCCCTTTTAGTCGATGAATCGGTCGATGGGGCAGGTCGACTACAGCCCTAACATTTATACACGTTTATTTGTAATGTTATACAAACTAAAAACGCTCGACAGACACATAAACTGCCCTGCTGTGAAACGTTCCAAGGCAACAATGTCTCCGCGCCGATGCAAAGAGTGATAGAGAAGAGAGCTGGGTGTTTTTGAAAGCGGCCCAGATCCCAGAGGAGCAGCATATGTTTGCACCATGTGGGCCGAGCAGCAGCCATCTCCTCACTGTGAGCCAAATGTAACACGAGCGTAATATTAATGTTACCGAGAGAGAGGCCGGGGAGGCAGCCCGAGCACCTGTGAGGGGCTTATCTGGTACACGTTACACAGAATTAAAAAACACAGTAGTGCCGTGGTGGAGCGTAACAAAGTACACAAGTAAAAGGACTGGACTTAAAGTGCGTATGACAGCGTAGAAAGAGTTTCAGGGGTTGTCATCCGGACGCTGTTTGAAGATCGAGACGTTTCGACTTTTATCCATAAGTCATTGTCAATCAGAGAGCTGGTATGGGAACTCAGGCTTATATGCTTCTCTAAGTAGTGAGAGTCCTGCCCACAGGGAGGAGTCACTGAACACCTGCCTACATTTGGAAAATTGTTTGTTTGTCACCTGAAACTTGATAATTGGCCTGCCTTTGTTAGTTTAATAGTTGGCCCTACCCAGTTTCACCTGTGGCTAAGGTCTATTATTGTCTTAGATCTATTGTTATTGATAGTTGGCTGTTGCTCCCTCCTCACTGCTGATGACCAAATTAGCATTTGACTGGTCTATTGATCTGGACCAGGATGTTATGAGGCTGTCATAAATCTTAGCCAAATTAAATCTTAAGCCCCCATTCCTGTTTAGAGACGGATTCTCTCTTTTGACAAAAATAGCTTCCTTTACTCCTCTTTCAAACCAGTTCTTCTCTCTGCTCAATATCTTCACCTCACTGTCCTCAAACGAGTGATTTGTAGCTTTTAGGTGCAGATGGACTGCACTCTGCGGTCCTGTGGAGGCCGCTCTTCTGTGTTGGTACAGCCTTTTGTGCAATGGCTGTTTTGTTTCTCCTATGTAACGTTCTTTACAACTGTCCTCACTGCACTCTATCGAATAAACTACATTGCTCTGTTTCTCTGTCGGCCTCTTGTCCTTCGGGTGGATGTCGTGTTGTCTAAAAATCCTTTGAAACGTATGCGTATGACAGGTTTTTATGATTTTGTAGTTTTGACTTTATTTGGTGAAATAAAACCTGTTGTAACTATATATGATAGTTTTACACCAATCAGATGTCAGTTTGAGAAGAAAAGTTGAAAAATATGTTGAACTTTACAGGAAGTAGAGCAGAGTTCCAAAACATGATGACGTCACACTAGGGAGACACACGAGGGACAATTTACAACCAAGAAACACATCTTTCTGATCCTTTAAACGTGAATTCATCAAAATAAAGGCGTTCCTGTATGTTTTTATTTGTCAAATAATAATTTCTGTGACATTAGAGGAGTTTTCACCCAGTGCACAACATGGTTTCTAGGCAACGGTTACAGAATTCCCCAGTGTGATGTCATGATTTACAACCAGGAAGTAAAATTTAAACCTAAAAAACTGCCAAACTGGGATAAAAATAGCTTTGTTTTTGGCAGAATCTTGAATATAATTATCTTAACTGTGTTTTAGTAAAATGAGTGCTTCAACCAGTCATAGGCCCTTTAAGTCAGTTTTTTAGGCGTCTGTTCTTTAGTTAAAGTGCGCATGAAGAGTTTTTACGATTTTCTAGTTTTGACTTTATTTGGTGGAATAAATCCTGTTGTAAATATAAATAATACTTTTACACCAGTCAAGTGTCAGTTTGTGATGAAAAAAAAAATTTTTATTTACAGGAAGTAGAGCAGAGTTCCTAAACATGATGACATCACACTACGGAGACACAGTAGGAACAATTTACATCCAAGAAACACATTTGTCCGATCCTTTAAACATTAATTCAGCAAAATACAGGTGTTCCCAAATATTTTTATTTGTCAAATAATATTTTCTGTGACATTAGAGGAGTTTAGGCCCAGTTTAAAACGTGGTTGCTAGGTAACGGTTACAGACTTTCCTAGTGTGATGTCCAGGAAGTAAAAATTTAAACCTGAAAACATTGCCAATTTGGGATAAAAATTGTTAATTCTTAAGCAGAATCTTAAATCTAGTGATCTTAATTGTTTTAGTAAAATAAGTACTTCAACCTGTCATAGGCCCTTTAAGTACATTTTACAGTAGAGTTTTACTTTTACTTCAGTACATTTCAGAGCGTGTATCTGTACTTTCTACTCGAATTGGAAAGTAAAAGTATATTTTCTTAAGGTTTTAGACCTGCTGAAAAGGCTGACGGGTTTACTTTTTTAGCACTTTTATAGCGACATCTTGCATCTTGTTTTTTGTTTTTTTTCCTAGTTCCCTTTGAGCAAACAAAAAGCTTCTAAAGAGAAAAATAACCCGAAAAGCCTTTAATGACCAAAACTCAGTAAATCAATCAAGATTACAATTTGATGCTTTAATAGTTCTCCAAACCAAGAATAATTACTGTTACTTTTTACTCTTAAAGTACATTTTTAAAGGAGTACTTTAATATTTTTACTTGAGTATTTTGGCTGCTGTATCTGCAATTTTACTTGAGAAAGAAAATTAGGTACTTCATCCACTGCTGCACCTCTGTCTAAACCAATGTTTCCCAACCAGGGGTACAGGGACCCCAAGAGGTACGTGAGCAATGACCAGGGGGTACTTGGAATGGTTTCAGATTTTAAAATATGATTAATTGTACTTTAATCTCAATAAAAACATGTAATTAGTTGTAAATTTAGCATCTTTTTGGAGTATCTTGGACCTTAAAACTAACATATAATAATAATAATTGACAATATGTGACTACCTGTGGCCCATCGAGGCAACTGTTGTTGTGATTTTGGGCATTATAAAAATAAATTGATTTGATTTGATTTGACTAGTAACCCCATTTATTTGCCTGAAAGTCAAGTTAAGGGCTTGTCAAGATTCCTGTGTTCTCCCCCTCCCATCTGTGTTGTCTGGAGCTGGGCGGAGAGTAGACGTGCTGCACCACCTTCAACGGCTCCTCCCACTACTCACCTGTAACCCATCTCCAATCAAGCATACGCCTCTGCAGTATAAAGACTCGGCTCATTCATCCACACCCTGCCAGATTGTTCAGTCTACATTCGTGGTGAACACCCAGGCCTTTTGTTCTGTGATTTTTCCAGTAATGTTCCCAGTGGATTTTCCTCATCTTGGATTGTCTGTTTTTTCCAGTGCTCCTCGGTCCAGTCTGCTCCACTGCTCCACTCCAGTACTCACCTGTGCTCCTCGGTCCAGTCTGCTCCACTGCTCCACTCCAGTACTCACCTGTGCTCCTCGGTCCAGTCTGCTCCACTCCGCCACTCCAGTACTCACCTGTGCTCCTCGGTCCAGTCTGCTCCACTCCGCCACTCCAGTACTCACCTGTGCTCCTCGGTCCAGTCTGCTCCACTCCGCCACTCCAGTACTCACCTGTGCTCCTCGGTCCAGTCTGCTCCACTCCGCCACTCCAGTACTCACCTGTGCTCCTCGGTCCAGTCTGCTCCACTCCGCCACTCCAGTACTCACCTGTGCTCCTCGGTCCAGTCTGCTCCACTCCGCCACTCCAGTACTCACCTGTGCTCCTCGGTCCAGTCTGCTCCACTCCGCCACTCCAGTACTCACCTGTGCTCCTCGGTCCAGTCTGCTCCACTCCAGTACTCACCTGTGCTCCTCGGTCCAGTCTGCTCCACTCCGCCACTCCAGTACTCACCTGTGCTCCTCGGTCCAGTCTGCTCCACTCCGCCACTCCAGTACTCACCTGTGCTCCTGTTTCTTGAATAAATCTTTTGAACTTTTCTAGTCTGCATTATTTTTGATCCACCATTCGTTACAACAGGGCTACTCTGAGTGTGAGACAAAAAATGCTGGGAACCACAGATCTAAACTACATTTCTGATGGTTTCACTGGTTTCTCCTGAGCTGTAGACCCTGCCACACAGAACAGTGAAAAAAAATTAAAAGTAATAAGTTCAAATTATTCAGAGTAATTGATATTGTTTACACCAGACATGTCCAAACTAAGGCCCAATTTTTCCAGGCCCTCGGGCTTCCTGGTGAATTGGCCCACAAAGTACTTTTTACAGCAAATTTCTACCATTATGACCTGTATATCTAACATATTGGTGCGAGACAGACCTGATATTATGGCACTGAGCCTGAATGTAGATGTGGTGGCACCTAAAACATCAGATTAAAACAACTTTTTTGAACATTACACAACTGATTATTGGCCCTCTGCTCGGTCTATATTTCATTAGGCGACCCTCAATGGAAAATGTTTGGACTGTAATGACATGAGTTTTTTTGTATTGTAACTCTCTCCTCTTTGGTCTCCCCAATAAATCCCTCCAGAAACTGCAGCTTCTCCAAAACTCTGCAGCCCGCATCATCACCAGGACGCCCTCCCACCATCACATCACCCCCGTCCTCCAACAACTTCACAGGCTCCCCATAAAACAACGGATTAACTTCAAAATCCTCCTGACCACTTTCAAAGCTCTCCATAACCTGGCTCCACCGTACATCTCTGACCTCCTCCACATCTCCACTCCCTCTCGCTCGCTCCGGTCCTCCTCCTCTCTCCAGCTCTCTGTCCCCTCTCTCTGCTCCTCAGCTCTGGAACTCTCTCCCTCCCGACCTCCGCAACATAGACTCCCTTCCACTTTTCAAATCCAGACTCAAAACTCACCTGTTCAGACAATCCTACACCACAGAACTCAGTCACTCCAACACCATCATCCAGTTCTGTTTGTGGGTTTTATTCTGTTGTTTTTATTTCTTGTTGTCATGTACAGTGTCCTTGGGTGTTTTGAAAGGCGCTTATAAATAAAATGTATTATTATTATTATTTTTATTTTTTTTCCCAGTATATCTTTCATGTTTGACATGTGCAATAACACACTGTCACTGGTTGCACTGCGAGTTTGCACCATTGCTCTGATCGTGTTGTTGTATATATACTTCAGTTAACTTTTATTCTACAATATACATTTTGCATGCACTTATTTTTATCTTATTTTAGCATTCTCTACTTTTCTACTTACTATTATTTTTATACATTTCTCTCTGTTGCACCTTACGCCAAAACAAGTTCCTAGTTTGTGAATTTAGTTCGCTGACAACGGCAACAAAAACCTCTCTGATTCTGATTAGTCACAGTTTGAGTTGAGTTTAGATTTCTTTACTCACAATCAATGTATTTTCTCCACAATATTTTCTATTTATTGGTTTTAATTTGTATGTAAAATGATCTTCATGCACTCACCTCCTCCAGTTTTCCTCATCAACCTAAAACACTCAGTTAATCCTCCAGCGACATCTGTCCGAGAACATAAATCCTGCAAATGTACCTCCTGTTTCCTGTAAAATAAGCCGCTCTATGAAAGTAAACTAAATCAAGATAAATATGCACGTCCATTCAGTCAATTTTCAACTCATATTTTTATCTAGTGTTGGATAAAAGTCAGTTTCTGTTGTTACCGATTGTAATGCGGAGCAGGAAAACAGCTTGTGTCTCGTCTGCCCACCACCTGAGGCTCTCTCTTTGTTGCTAAAAAGAAGCGGCTACGTACGGAAAACAGGCGTAACAATCGATAGAACGTCCTATGGCTGCAGGTGGAGAGATGAAATACATTTTAGAGGTGAAAAATATCCGGGAAAATATCTATAATCACAGAGGCCTCGTAGCAGGATGTTAGTCATGTTTAACAAACTGTTTTAACGCTGTGCTGTTGTCGCCAAAAAGGTGGATTGTATGAATGAACTTTATCAGAGTAATATTCAGACGCCATACTTTTCTCCTTTGTGATATAAAGAATATATTTTAAGGTCTAACATTCCTCTTACTTGTGTAAAAAATAAAACTGGACTCTTCCCATTGCAATTCAGTTCAAGTGATGATTGGTTTATGTTCACACTATGTATATTTTCAAATTTTGTCAAAGAAAAGTGAATTTAGTTACTTATTTAGTACATTGTGAATCTGGACAGGCTCTTGCTGAAAGTCGTCGGGAAAATGTATGTAATGTGTAATGTAACGTCAAGACGAACATTTGAACTGATGGTCTCAGCGTCGCAAAAGCAGAACAAACAGAACAAGTCGAGAAATCAAGAAATCCAGTTGAGAGAAAAGCACCGACTTCAAATGCACAAAGCACTTCTATGTGCACGTTTTCAAAAGTAAATAGGCCGTAAATGTGTTGAAATAGGCCGAAGTACATCCGTCGGCGCTGCCATGTTTGTTTTGGTTTGTCCTTTTGACTTCGGCCCAAACCACAATGCAGCGCTGTGATTGGTCCACACACAGCGGCCGGTGCAGCCCTGACAGCGGGACACGCCCAGATGGATCCTCAAGAGTTCGTGAACTCACAAATATCACAAGAATTCATATGGCAGGGCCAGGTTATGTGTTTAGAGCTGCAACGATTTATAAATTAATTTTCACTATTCAACGATAAAAATAATCAACCATAAAAATGCATAATCAACTAATCATTAAGTGAACTATACAGACTCTAAAACACATGTCAAAAGATTCATTCATTCATTCATTCATTTTCTACCGCTTATTCCCGTTAGGGTGACTGGAGCCTATCCCAGTGACTTTGGGCCTTAGGCGGGGTACACCCTGGACAGTGGCTAACTCGTCGCAGGGCTGACACAGAGAGACAGAGACAAGGACAGACAACCATTCACTCTCACATTCATTCACTACGGACAATTTAGAGTTCTCAATTAACCTACACAGTCATGTCTTTGGACGGTGGGAGGAGCCGGAGTACCCGGAGAGAACCCACGGTAACACGGGGAGGACATGCAGACTCCACCCAGAGAGATCGTGTGATGTTGGGGTGGTTCAGAATTCGAACCCACGATGTTGGGGTGGTCCGGGATTCGAACCCACGATCTCCTTATTGAGAGGCAGAAGCTCTAGCCGCTCTGCCACCGTGCACCCTATGTCAAAAGATATTCCTAACTATTAAATTCCTAACTGTTGTGTAATTTATATGGATTTTGGCACTTGTTTTCTATGGTAACGATTGTGAAATTATCTCTAACTATGTCATATTTACTGCTCATGTTCAATCAGGAAATGACATTATAAACTTTACAAAGACAGTCAAACTTGGGACCAATGGGCAAAATGTTTGGTAAAATCTTAAATATAATCATGTTTACTACATTTTAGTGAAAAGTGTAGTCTAACCTGTCATGTTGACTATAAAGAATTTAAATAATAAATTAATAAATAATCATTTGACTAGTCGACTAAAACAATTGTTAGTCCTAATTCCATCAAAGTGTCCAAGTATAATCCTGCAGAGGGCGCACCCTGGTGTGGCTTTGCTGTTTCATTTAGCTTTAATAACACCATAGCACTGATGTGTTTTTCCATCGAGCTAAAGGCTGCTGAGCACTAAAGGCCTCCACATTTAAACGCTGGACACAAACCTTCCCCGAGTGTCTGCTCTAATGAGGGTTAGATAACTGCTGCAGAATTTCAGAACTGAACCTGAAGCATTGAGTCCGACAGTCACACAGGTTTAAATGTTTGCTTCATGAGTTCAAGAGGCACGATGCTTTTCACCTTTTCACCTTCCTAATGTGCGCATTTGTTATGAGCTAATTTAATTCTTATGGAGCTCACCAGTGACTGCCCATGCCCTTGGTTCCGGAAGTAAATTTCCATTAATTTTTCGTATCACCTTATTCCAGAAGTTGCCGTACGCGCCGCCGTCTTGTTTCCGTTGTAGTTTACATGGAGCAGACGAGTTCAACAGAAAATAAGTTCTACATGGACTAAAAAGACGTTTTCAGACTGACCAGGAAATCGTTGCGTTGTTGACTTGTTGTTGCTCGTGTTCATTAAACATTTTACACAAATCAATCTACTTTATGTAACATTTTAGCGGCAAGACTTTTCCCTCGTTCGTCATTAGCTTTAATGGAGTTCTCGTCAAACGGAAGTGCGTTTACAACAAAAGTGTGATCTGTGGCAAAAACGGCAGAAGTGGGTGGGGCAGAATAAGGTGAATAGGAATTTCGAAAAAAAAAAAAGAAGAAACTCTGAAAGCTTGCTCAAAGCTAAACAGCGATGTGGTGAGTACTGAGCATAAGATCTATCATTTTTCTGAAACTTTATAAACCGCTAAGGTATTAAAACGTTATCCCAAGTTCTAAGTTTAAAAAAAGTTTAAAATGATTTTAAAATGATTCTGTGTGTCTTTTTGTGTTTTTATGATTTTAATGCAACTTTTCCTGTTTATGTAAAGCACTTTGAATTGCCCTGTGTACGAATTGTGCTCTACAAATAAACTTGCCTTGCCTTGCCTTGCCTTAAGTTTTACGTGGGTTTAGGGGCTGAAAACAACCGTGTTATGGACGTTAGTTAACGTACCTCACAGCTGGTCTGCCTCCGTCAGGCCGTTAAACTCGTAATATTTGAATTTTTGTAAATCCCTGTGACAAAAATGAATGAGGCTGGTGAGCTCCATTGGGGTCTAATTACAATATTCAGCTTTTCCACCACTCCTTATAGACTCTTCAAAAGTTTGTAAAAAAAAAAAAACAACAACATTCTAAATTCAGAATGCAGGCAAAAGTGAAGTGCAACATAATGTGATTTCACTGAAGAAACTGGAATTAACCTCAGAATATCATGAAATATGAAAAATGTAGATGATTTTGGAAAATGAAAAGCCTCAGACACATGAGTGACACCAGAGCTGCTTAAACACATTTATTGTTGTATTTTACATTATGTTTTAGGAAATTATGATAAACTCTTTGCATTTTTGATGAAGGGACAGAATCCAGATTTATGGGTTTTACTGGAAAAATACTCACAGAAATGTTGAGCCCACAATCATTTTTCATTTTAGTTGAAAATTCTCGGATAAATGACGTAGATGATCTGAAAATACGTCCCAGTTCGAGGAAGTTCAGCAGGAGGTGTTTTTGACGCTTGGAGGGGATGGGTTTTCTAATAAACATTCCTCAAAACAGCGTGAATGCAACTGAATGCTACTTCAGGTGTGTTTTTACCTTGTTAGACCATGATTAAAAGCTCAAAAAAGTCACTGTAGCAGAATGTGTGTCCTTTAACAAAGTCAGACTGTACTCGAATCAAAATAAATACTACTTACTTCAATCAATTTTTAACTTCTTTTATTTACGATTGTCATTTTTTCCAGCGTGGGTTGCATGGGCGAAAAAAAACAAACAAACGCAGCAGCCCAGAAAACGTGCGCGCTACACCTTGGATCCAGCTACTCTTATCCCTCTGTAAATAATAGTCATTTTGTTTGCCCCCATCTCAGCTAAACACCAGAGACCTACAGGACGGCACCTGAAACTTGTCATTAACTTGTTTTTGTGTGTCATAGTCGCTCGGCAGTGATCCACGGCCTGCAACCTCCGCCGTCAAAGCGCCCTGGATCCTTCCTCCTCCGGCTCTTATAAAACTTCCCGCGGTCGTGATAGCGCTCCCCTCTCGCTCGCTCTTATGAAAACGGATGGCGTACCTGGCCTTATCGCAGCGTCGGGCGAAAACAGCAAGCAATTCCGCCTCTACTTACACTAAGCAAAATGTGTCCCCGAACTCGAGGGATGTCACAACTTTGCGGCGCGTTTGTTCAAAGATTGGATTGTGTTTTAAAGTCATCCCTTTCTCTTAAAACCGGGGACGTAAAAATGGCACAGAGGAGCACGGCGGCTGAGGGGTTTTTGTGAAATTGAAAATGGTTTGCTTCAGTAGATGGTATTTTTCAGTTCGATCAGCCCTGTGAAGGCAGACGGCGTGAAAAATACGTAATAAGACAGACACAGAGGAGGCCTATGATACGAGGACACGCTTCTTAAACGTATATGTTACTAAAGAGGTTTTCCTGCGCGCTCGGCTAGAACAGAAAGACACGCGCCGCACAAAAAGAGGGGGCGGGTTCGGAATATTAATCTTAACTGTCTTTGTTGTAAGGCCTGGGTTCTTGTTTCAAAGGTGCGTAGTGACTTTAAGAGGATTTGCCATGCACCAGCTTGTCTCCATGAAGATGTTGTTGCTGGAATGATCATGGATGTATTAAAAGAACTGGATAAGGCACGCCCCCTCTGTCTGTGTTCCAGATTGATTAGTGGTCGTGCGAGGTACTGCAGCCTCTTGGAACCAGCCTTTTTCTAAAATTGCACATTATAATCACAGACAGTACTGAATTATTATCGGTATTTAAATAAAATAGAAGGAAATGTTCTTTTCTACCGTTTCTAAAATCACCTAAATTACCGTTTTTATATGAAGTGACGTCACCGCAAACATGTGCGAGTCACGTGAACGAGCGTCGGACGATACAAACAGAAGCTCGTGGAAAAGGCTTGACTAGAGACACCTGTGAGTTGTATTTTATTTCATTTCAGACGCTTCACGTGTGTCTAACATGAAGAATACAATTACAATCACACAAGCTAACGTTAACACAAAAACTTGCAGCTGCTGGTCGTTCACGTCGCTCAAAGCATCATGGGGGACTGTGGTCACGTGGCGCCCTAAAGCAAAAATGGCAGCCTCCGTATCAGGAAGTAAATGCGGAAGTAAGAAATTTTTTTGGGGTCATGCGCCAATGAGCACACGCCATAGGGATAAACAGGGCGCCATTTTGGATTCATCTTTCAGGTTTAATTATAGTTCTATGGGAATGATCCACAGTGTTGCATCAAGTGTTAGCGACAGTGCTTCCTGTGTAAGCTAATTCTATCTCTAAGGGGTTTTGGCTAAGACCGTCTAAAATGAATAAACCTATTCACCTTATTCCGCCCCGCCCACTTTTGCTGTTTTTGCCACAGATACGCACTTTTGTTGTAAACGCACTTCCGTTTGATGAGAACTCTGTTAAAGCTAATGACGAACGAGGGAAAAGTCTCGCCGCTAAAATGTTACATAAAGTAGATTGATTTGTGTAAAATGCTTAATGAACACGAGCAACAACAAGTCAACAACGCAACGATTTCCTGGGCGGCCTGAAAGCGGCTTTTTAGTCTTTAGACTCCATGTAAACTACAACGGAAACAAGACGGCGGCGCGTACGGAAACCTCCGGAATAAGGTGAATAAGATCAGGCAGTGAACATAGTGGATATTTAAAACACATTAAAGGCTTTTACAAAACGGATGAATACTCCACTAAAGGACACAGTCTGTTTAAGTTTCAATACTAATGCTAATGCTACTGTTGAGGCAGAAAAGGTAAATGTGACATATTCCAGGTTCCTGTGGGTGGCCAGGAACAATTGCTGGACCCAAGCAGTTGGTATGATGGGGATTTGAGCTGATCTGGTAAAGATTATTATTATTTTTCGTTTTGTATGTGTGGTTTGTTATTTTGGGTCACTTTTCCCTGCCGTCAGGTTCACGATAATGTTATTATTATATCCGATCTTGCTTGGAGTGTGTACAACAGGGGCACTTGCTGTGTATTTATTTTGAGATTGCCATGAATGGTTCTGCAGTGTAATCCAACGGCCTGGCCCTGTGGTGTTTTGGGTATTTTGGATTGTAATTCATAGTAATTCAATTCCTGAGTTTGTCTTGTGTTCATTTGCCCTCATAACATAAATAAAAATAAAACAAATTAAAATAAACTGACATAATGTTCTCGTGAAAACAGTCACACAGTCTTTACTTTAAAATATATTTGGTTGTTTATTTTATATTTTGTATTTTAAAAGTTAGCACTATCTGTGAGAAACAGTTAGCTTAGCCATTGCTGCTGTGTGCACGGAGCCCATAAAATACAGTAAATCTGTTTTACTAAATTTGCTGTTAATATAATTATTTTGAAGATTTAGCTAAAAATGTTACAAAATTCATTCCGTTTTGCAATTCTTTCATTTTTTCCACGTGTTTCATTCAGAATGATGATTAGGTCCATTGCCATGGCGATTAAGAATTTAAAACAAAATATCAATATTTTGAATGGGGAAAAAAATGTAAATGTTTCTATTGTCAGGAAGCTGAAATCCATGAATAACTGTAATTTCTAATTGTGAATCATGTGATCACACCAAGAAATTGAATTACTGTTACCAAGCAACCAAGCTACACTGGATAAAAACATGAAATTATTATTTGACAAATAAAAATACTTGAAAACACCTTTATTTTTTTAATCTGAATTCATGTGTAAAAGATCACAAAAATGTCTATTTTCTAACATGCCAAACTTAATGTCTTTATTCTGAGTCTCCTATAATATCATGTTTGACCCTGCTCCACTTCCTGTAGTTTACAACTTTACAAACTGCCACTTAACTGGTATAAAACTATCATTTATAATACCAACAAGTATTATTATCCCACTAAACAAATTCAAAATTAGAAAATCGTAGAGACACATGCCCTTTAAACGTACCTACTGTATCTCCTTGAACTGCAGATGTTTGTTATAATTCATTTGATTTCATTGTGAATGTGCTATGATTCTGTTTGGACGTAAATTCTCCTCTTTACCCTGCAGCGTCCTTGCACTTGCGTGTCTTTCGTAGCTCATGAAACAGCGGCGATGCGTTCGAGGACAGGGAGCCGTGTGGTAAATGTGAGCGTGTCCGCGTACGATCCACACCTGGTGCAGTTCGAGAACATAAAAGAGCTGAAGTGCGTGTCCTCTGCTGCAGCTGATCTCGAACACACACTGGCACTTCAGCTCTTTTAGTACAAACTGCTACAGACGAGGACCTTTCATTCTCTTTATGCAGTTTGAAAAAGTTTCTACGAATGTAATCGGGAACTCAACAGCAACACACATTTCAAAAGAAAGAGACATTCCTTCCGTTCTAGAACAAAACCAGGTCTAACCTATGACTATAATAGACCCAAGCCAGGTTAAAACTACTGAATCAGGTTTAAATTAACGATAACTATGACTAAATCATCACAATAAGCATCACACGGTATGATTTATTACAAAATATGTTGTTGTTTTTTCCTTTAAAAAGCTTTTAAGTCTATATGACAGGTTAGACGTCTCATTTCACTAAAACCTTAGTTAACATGATTATATTTAACATTTTTTTTCTATTTGCCCCCAGCATAGTTAGAGGCTATGCTACACCTGTTACCTAGCAACCCTTTTAAAAACATTTTTGAGCCAAAACCCAAATAAATTACATTACACAACAGTTATGGGTTAGTTATGATTTGACAAATGATAATACCTGATTACACCTTTATTTTGTTGAATGACCGTTTGAGAAATTTTGTTTTTAAAAATGTTTTCACAAACTGCAACACAAATGTAAAACCACGCTAAATATTTACCACAGGTGCCCTCCCACCAAACTAAGTCATAATTAGAATGTCATGCGACCTTTAACAAGACTTTGGTACAAATCATTGTTGTCATATAGTTATGTCTTCACTGCTGTAAAATGGAGCAAAGTAAGACAGTAAGTAAATTGTATTCGTAGAGCACTTTTCATAGGTTCACAAAGCCCTTCACAAGTTAAAAGAACATATCACACACATTAAAACACAAACAGATTCAAACAATCATAATAAAATAACATTAACAATACGAATAATCATATGGTCATACAGATTACTCAGGAACGCTTGTCGAAATGGCTTTTAAAACACTTTTCTAAAATGGCAATGGAGTCAGCCATTCTTGGACGGGATTGAGTTCCAGACTTAAGTTTGTTCGTTCTCGAAAAAGTTCTGATTTTAATGACCGTGCGGGAACATTCCTCTGAACAAGCGCTCTTCAATAATCAGGGGCACAGCCATGAAGCGCTTTGTCAGTGAACAATAGGGTTTAAATATGACTCTTACGCTCAAGCAGCCAATGAAGATTTGCAGGGACCGGAGTAACATGGCAGAACTTACTGGATTTGATTAAGAGTTGCAGAATTTTGCAATAGTTAAAGGTGAGCTTAGAGAGACTTACTAATACCAATGAGCAGGGAGTTACAGTAATCTAGCCTCGATGAGACGAAGGCATGGATGACTACTTTAGCTCATTGGGCGACAGCTTACTCCTCAACTCTATGTTTCGAAGATGGAAAAAACAGGTGCGAGTCAAGGCCTTTATGACGGTTAAAACATAAAGTATTGTCAAAAGAAACACCAAGATTGCGAATAGAAGAGTGAACGTTAGATTTTTGGATACCAATGCGGTTCGCACCTGAAGGATGCGGTTCTTGTTATTATCAGGGGTAACATAAGGATCTTTTTTTTTTTTTTTAGAATTTAACTGCAGAGAATTGTCTTCCACCGAGGTCTTAATGGCTTCTAAACATTAAAACGAGGGTGTTGAGACTGGTTTCCTTAAGACTAAAAAAATAAGCATACATATGATAATGACACCCTTTAACCTTTAACCTTTGAAAGATCTGACCTAATGTGAGAACATATAGAGTAAACAAAACTGGGCCCAAAACCGAACCCTGAGGTACCCAAGAAACTAAAGGAGTTGCAACTGAGTGGTTGTTTTTTACGTTTCCAAACAATAAGAATCAGATACAGTGTCTTTAAACAGCTGAAAAGAAAGACATTTTTCTATCTACAAATGCACAAAACGCTTTCCAAGGCTTACTTTTCAAAAACGGTATTACGATTTGCAATTTATGTTTTATCCTAAGACCCAGAGTTTCATATTCAGAGTTTACATTTTGACAAAGAGACTGAAATGGCTATGAATCTATGAATTGACAAACCAACAAAAGAATCACATTTGTATTTCAGAACATGTTTGTACAGATCTAAACGACAGGGTTTGCTTTTTTTTGTAGAGGGAAACAGGATATTTTGAAATGTTGCTACTTCAAAAATTGCAGCCTTTGCGATTAGCTTTTGTAATCGTTAGAATTCCGATTTTGATTCGAATGCAGTTCATCTTGGCACGTCACCATGTTTGCTTTGGTTTGTTTACCTCGCCTCACAATGCTGCCTCGTGATTGGATTGGTCTTCCACTGACTCGAACCCAAACGCAGACGTACAAAGGCGCAAAACGGATTGTCGTGAATCTATGAACTCACAAATATCGCAGGCATTCATAGTAAAACCACAGCAGGATCATCAGCCTCCTCAGCTTCTCCAAAAACTCTGCAGCGCGGTGATTTTACGCGAGAATACAACAAGGTCTGGTCGGCCAATCTAACTTCAAATGGCAGCTTTAAGCCTCAAACCTTACACACAGATTCACTTCTGCTCAGACGAACCCCCTGCTCTCAATAATGGAGCAGTGAAAATGGCACCTTTGGCTCGTCTCTTTGCTGGAGGTGTGTGCCGGACCTGTCTGTCTCACTAAATTCAGTCTGGTGCCACTTTTAAACAGGAGCAGACGGGAAAGGGCAGGTTTGAATAATGAATCAGGCGAGAGAAGGGAGCGCCGCCTGATGTGAGTTTCCGTGGATGGCTGAGCTGTAGTGACCGCCGCTGCCACCGAGTCACTAAAGTCACTACAAACTTTTGATCTGACTGAATAATTGGACGCAACAAGGAACAAGGAAATCGACAACTCAGGCTGAATGGTGCGCCAGAGTAACTTTTCTAGCGGGAGTCTAGTGTTTGTCTCCATAAAGATGTTGTTTACTTTGCTTGGAGTGTTCCACAGTGTGGCATTGAGCTTTTCTGTCTTGCGTATATTTGATTACAGATGTTTTATCGCTCAAAAACAGTGTTGACCTCCCCTGGATATGGGGTCTCATGCATAAACGAGCTAAATGATTGTTTAAGGCCACATGCTCTGAAGGGCTGTGTCTGAACCAGAGAGAGATGGACAGAGAATCTGCCTCAACAAATGAAATAAACCACACCAAGTCAAATTATCTTTTAAAACTCATGCTTAACATAAACACTAGCTAAAATGTCCTGTTGTAGCATATTCAAATAATGAATTCAAATAAAATGCACCAGAATCCCAGAAATTGCATGTGATTTATTGCTGTTTTCTTGGGTGAGGACCCCCAAACCCCACTTTACATATGAGTAGGCTATAACTCATTTTAAAAACAAACATGTTAATGTTGATAAATAAATGTCCTGCTTCTCTAGATATTCGGAATCACTTTGTCATCCCAGTCCGCAGTGAACGGAAGAAATGCTCAGAATGAGTCTGCCGATGATTTAAGAACTTAAAACAGCAAGATTCTCGGTTATGTACCAGATCAAGGGAGTTCAGGAAGAAGTGTTTTTGACGCTCAGAGAGAAGAAGATTTTCTAATGAACATTCGTCAAAACATCGTGAATGAAGCTGAATGCTATTTGAGGTGTTTTTGATGATGGGACATTGTTAGAACATGTTAAAAGCTCAAAAAAGTCATTGTAGCAGAATATGTCCTTTAAAGTTTATGTGAAATTGTTACTAAAAGTGAACGTACGGACAAAACACAACCTTACAAAAGGAGAGAAAGAAAAAACACACTTCTCGTCTGAGCTGAAATCGTCTTCATCTTTCTCATCTCTGAAAACATTATGTTTTCTTTGGAGAACTGCTGTTCAGAACAGAGGAATTATTTTCATTTGTGTCAAAATGGCTACACTACACGGTCCAATCCTTTCCTCGCTGAAGAAAGTGAAATTGCTGAACAGAGAAAGTAAATATCAGAGGCTGTGACACAGAAAGCAGTGAAGTCCTGGACTGACAGAGCAATAGCGTCTTGTCTGCAGGTGAAAAAATATCTCTAAATACAACTTTGAGTGGTTTAAAGGACACATATTCTGCTACAGTGCCTTTTTTGAGCTTTTAATTGTTCTAACAATGTTCTATCATCAAAAACACACCTGAAGTAGCATTCAGTTGCATTCACGCTGTTTTGACGAATGTTCATTAGAAAATCATCACTTATTCGAGAAGCTTCCACTGTTTTAAGTCCTTAAATCATCGCCAGACTCGTTCTGAGCATTTCTGCCTGTAAACATGATCACTGCTGCCGCAAATCCTCATCAGAACCTCTTTTCAGAGCTCACTTCACTAGATTGTATATTGCACTGGCGCCATCTGCTGGCTGGATGCATTCAGTAAGTGTCATTTCATACTGACTGATAACAGAAACTTTTTTGTTTTAAAACATGAGGTACTCAAGAGACTAACAGCATTATGAAAAACGCAGAATATGTTTGCTTTAATGACAAGGAAGAACAATTATAATGTGGATAAAACTCCTAAAAGTCTCCTTTAATGGAGAAGGTCATGTTCGTAACATTTTTGTCCGTACGCCCGCTTTATAAATGAGATCGGTAAATATGCTTTGTGGTGCCACGTGCCTGTCTCCAAGGTGATAGAACGTTCAATGCCACACCATTGAACACTCCCAGCCAAGACCAAGCGCTTTCACTTTACAATGTATATAATGGGTGCAGAGAGATCATAGAAAACGCAAGGTCTGTTTGTGTCTGAATAAACATGGCGGCTGTTTGTACTAAATTCTGTAAATCTGAGGTAAAAGAGGTATATATGTTGTTTTGATATTCAAGAATACTGAAGAAACTGTTTATGGTCTGGTTCTTGGTTCTGATTCTGCAAACTCCAAATGGATATCACGCCGATCAAAGGAGAGAGCGTGTGTTTGATGTTGTATTTTTGCAAGCCGACTTTTAAAACGGTCTAAAACTACTTCAGTCGATAGTTGGTTCCTTTCTTGGACAGTACGTGGAAAAAAATAGTGTCAATAGTGGGTCGTGTTGGGTTTTAAGGTCTGATACTTGTCTGAATGTTTAGATCTGACGTTGATGTTTTCGACGTTCCTCAAGAATTTTCCATCCAAGATTTTGAAGTATTTTGAAGAAACTGCTATACACTGCTTTTTGGATCATTGTCAGAAGTTAGAAACGCACTGCACTTCTCTGAAATCTCTCAAGTTTACTCCCAGAGAGCGCCATATTCAAGGGGTTTGTGTACCAGCCAGTTATAGGTGATGGTCTAGCAAGTATTTTACCAACCAAAAGTTAATAAACAGGTATGTTGTAAGTACGGTAATGTATACTTTTTACTGTGGTGTGCACCTGGGGACTGCAGATGGAAAGTAGAAGTGCAGATAATATTTTTTGTGTAAGTTTAATTGTACATGGTCCCTGACAAATAAAGACTAAACTTAATAAACTTCTTCAGATTATTGAAGTTGATAGTGTTGCTTGCATTCCGTGGCACTGCATAAAAGAGGCTGGACCTACTTTTTTTCATATTATTATTAACGTTATAATATGAAAAAAGTAGGTCCAGCCCCTTTTATGCAACACAGACTTTTCTTTCATATTATAAAGTAAAGTCTGTTGCTCGAGTACAGATATGTTGTAAAAGTGTAGCTATTCGGGTGAAAATGTGTCCATTGTGCATTCTCTGGGGATTGTTTTTAAAATGTAAAGTGAACTTTGTGTTACAATTTTGTAACGCTTTATAAATAAAGTTTGATTTGATTTGATAAGTGTAGAGAGTGCTCTGTTAGCATGCTAATGTTGGTTTCAAAGTGATGGAAAAAGTCACTCAGGCCTCAGAGGGTTGTGAAAAGCAATTATAAACTCATCGCAGTAAATAATTAAGATGCTCAGAAGACATTTAATAAATTCTTATGGACTGCTGCAAATTCAAATAAGTCAAATAAACTACTTCTGTTTTTCATGTTTTATTAAGTAAAAAAATCAGGTACAGCACTAAAGCTGCACAATTTGGGTCAAATTTATAAAATCTAATTACAACTTTTCTGACCTGTTTTGTGATTAGATTTGGGATTCTGTTCAAAGTTCACATTTTAAACACAACCAGGAGAATTGACAAAAAGACTGAAATATGAACTGACAAAAAAGATGTGTTTCAGAACGCTTTTGTCACATTTTTTATGCTTGTAGTAATATGTTTGTCAATTTTAGCAGTGTTTTTGTTGCTTTAAGTCACTTTTTATTTACACATTTAGACGCTTTTAGTTCTGTTTTTGTCTCTTTTTGACGGTTTTAGTCGTGTTTTTGTTGCCTCGAATCACTTTTAGATGCATTTCTACTATTTTTAGTCACATTTTTATCACTTTTCGTTGCGTTTTTGTTGCTTTTAGTTGCATGTTTGTTTGTTTTTTCGCTTTTGTTTTAACAAATCTAAACTACAGGGTTAGCAGTTTTTTATGCAGAATAAAACCGGACATTTTGTTGCTTGTGTAGGAAATTATTTCAACTCGGATTAGGATTAGGAGGTGCAGATTCTCATCCCCGGCAACTGCGGAACAAAAGTTACACAGCTCACTTTAAACATAACCTTTCACCATTGCCTTCCACAAAAGACATCTGTTTCATCCACTTTACCTCGTCGTGGTCATAATGTAATGGCTCGTCGCTGTATTTTTGTACTTTAGAATTAGCAGAAGGTCAGGCAGTGCCAAGACAAAAACGCCATCAAGTGAAAGTGTCCCATGGCTCCGATGGACTCGGAGCTCATAAGTCTGAGCAGGAGACGTACAGTGTGGCAGGTCGCCGAGTCCCCTGTCGCCCATAACAACCGCGGCAGGTGGAAACAGCCGTCATTATCAGTCGCCGGGACAATCTGACATCTTCTACTCGGCTTGCTCTGGCACCACTCCCCGATGATACGTTTTATGGCCTCGCTCGTCAATTGTTTTCTGAGATTTTCACTTAAGGCATTAGTCACCAGCTGGCGGCGAGACAGGGGCAATTTGAGAGATGATAGGAATTATACGGGATCATCTTGACATGTCACACCTCCAGACAAAGACAGGCGAGAACAGACGTATCAGTGTGCTGTTGTCATGTCTGCGGACTGCATTGAGGAATGGCTATATCATGTAGAATTGACTTGCTGCCATGTTTTAGGGTTATTATCTTAATGGAGTTCGATAGTGTCAAAGCTCTTTTCTTTTAAATCCGCTGTGGATCATCAAAAGTAAACCGCCCACCGTACAAACCTGTATTAAAGCAGAACTAAGTGACATTTTTACTTTATGACACGTCTTTGTAAGTCCGTGTCGTGGTTGTAAATGTATTTTCGGGGAGTTTGAAGCCCCCGTCGTCGCCCCCTGCTGTCTCTGCGCGGAAAACCAGCCTCGCAACTTTTAACCAACATCAACACGAAGACAACTCTCCTGAGAAACCCTGGCCCTTTGAAATATCTGGCAACGTGAAATGTTTTTGCATGTGATTGTACTCCTTTATTTCAACTTTTCCCAAGCCATTTATTTTCACAAGAGAGCTGCAGTGGGAGCTCTGTCGCTAAAGCTACTTCATTCTGCTTTAATAGTACTCGTATAACTAGAACTAATGGTGACTTGTTGAAAAAGACTTTTAAAAACATCTTCCAAACCAGGAAGAAATATTCTGCATTATTTGTGCTGTTATTGCCCTTCAAACACATTCTTAAAAAAAAAATCTATTTATTTTCATTAATTTTCACAATGCATGTAACATGAAGAAGAAAAAAAAGTAACTGGGAAGAACAAAGAAAAATAAACAAAAACTACTTAAGTTAAAAAAGGGAAGAAGAAGAAAAATAAAAGAAATAAATACATTAAAAAAGAGAAGATAATAATTCTATATATGGATGTATTCATACACATATCCATACATGCATGTTCACACACATATACACGCTCTTGAGTATCTTTACTTCGGTATCTCATGTTTTATTTCAGCAACAAAAAAAGCAAGAACTGTGCGATAGCCTCCATCTACTGGCAGCAGAGGTAGCAGATATTTGAGATGAAGAAATATCGGAGGAAGGGAAACAGAGCGATTAAGGGTTGTGATTTGAGGCAGAAATGCTCAGAACGAGTTAAACATTGATTTATGGACTTCAAACAGTGCAGTGAAATCTCAGAGACATTGAGTTCAGACATTGAGAAAACATCACGCATCGAGAAAATTCAGATTGGAGTTTTTTATCACTCGGAGGAAAGGACTTTCTAACGAGGATTCATCAAACTAGCGTGAATGAAGCTAAATACAGCCCCAGGTATTTGTGATGATGGAACAGTGTTAGACCATCGTTAAAACTGAAAATAAAATAATTTTAGTATATATGTCCTTTAAGCTACAATACAACAAGCAGTGCAGGAGCCATTTTACCATTTACTTGAGCTTTAATTGATTGTGTTGACCTCCAGCCACTTGATGGTGCCATTTCACTATGTTCCCAGCTCATAAAAGGCTTTGGCTCCATGCACCCGTCTCATTTAACGTTCCTCGCATCTTCCCGCCCTCGATTTCTCAATTCCCCCAGAACAGAAGGAAATGGGAAAGGAAGTCCCACAGAGGAGACACAGAGAGGAGCCGAGGAGAGAGGGAGGAGGAGACAGAGAGAGGAGAGAGGCAGGAGGAGACACAGAGAGGAGCCGAGGATAGAGGCAGGAGGAGACACAGAGAGGAGCCGAGGAGAGAGGCAGGAGGAGACACAGAGAGGAGCCGAGGATAGAGGCAGGAGGGGACAGAGAGAGGAGCCGAGGAGAGAGGCAGGATGAGGAGACAGAGAGAGGAGAGGAGAGAGGCAGGAGGGGACAGAGAGAGGAGCCGAGGAGAGAGGCAGGAGGAGACAGAGAGAGGAGCCGAGGAGAGAGGCAAGAGGAGACACAGAGAGGAGCCGAGGAGAGAGGCAGGAGGAGACAGAGAGAGGAGCCGAGGAGAGAGGCAGGAGGAGACACAGAGAGGAGCCGAGGAGAGAGGCAGGATGAGGAGACAGAGAGAGGAGCCGAGGAGAGGAGGAGACAGAGAGAGGAGCCGAGGAGAGAGGCAGGAGGAGGAGACAGAGAGAGGAGCCGAGGAGAGAGGCAGGAGGAGGAGACAGAGAGAGGAGCCGAGGAGAGAGGCAGGAGGAGACAGAGAGAGGAGCCGAGGAGAGAGGCAGGAGGAGACAGAGAGAGGAGCCGAGGAGAGAGGCAGGATGAGGAGACAGAGAGAGGAGATGAGAGAGGCAGGAGGAGACAGAGAGAGGAGCCGAGGAGAGAGGCAGGAGGAGACAGAGAGAGGAGCCGAGGAGAGAGGCAGGAGGAGGAGACACAGAGAGGAGCCGAGGAGAGAGGCAGGAGGAGACAGAGAGAGGAGCCGAGGAGAGAGGCAGGAGGAGACAGAGAGAGGAGAGAGGCAGGAGGAGACAGAGAGAGGAGAGAGGCAGGAGGAGACACAGAGAGGAGAGAGGCAGGAAGAGACACAGAGAGGAGAGAGGCAGGAGGAGACAGAGAGAGGAGCCGAGGAGAGAGGCAGGAGGAGACACAGAGAGGAGAGAGGCAGGAGGAGACAGAGAGAGGAGCAGAGGAGAGAGGCAGGAGGAGACAGAGAGAGGAGCCGAGGAGAGAGGCAGGAGGAGGAGACAGAGAGAGGAGCGGAGGAGAGAGGCAGGAGGAGGACACAGAGAGAGCCGAGAGAGAGGCAGGAGGAGGAGACAGAGAGAGGAGCCGAGGAGAGAGGCAGGAGGAGACACAGAGAGGAGAGAGGCAGGAGGAGACAGAGAGAGGAGCCGAGGAGAGAGGCAGGAGGAGACAGAGAGAGGAGCCGAGGAGAGAGGCAGGAGGAGGAGACAGAGAGGAGCCGAGGAGAGAGGCAGGAGGAGGAGACAGAGAGAGGAGCCGAGGAGAGAGGCAGGAGGGGACAGAGAGAGGAGCCGAGGATAGAGGCAGGAGGGGACAGAGAGAGGAGCCGAGGAGAGAGGCAGGAGGAGACAGGAGCTGATGATCAGTGAGACAGACTTTCCTCAAGAGCTGAGATTGGGACTCACACTAACTAACTACGTCCACACCAGGTCTAAAGCAGGTCTGAAGCAGGTCCACACCAGGTCTAAAGCAGGTCCACACCAGGTCTAAAGCAGGTCCACACCAGGTCTAAAGCAGCTCCACACCAGGTCTAAAGCAGGTCCACACCAGGTCTAAAGCAGGTCCACACCAGGTCTAAAGCAGCTCCACACCAGGTCTAAAGCAGCTCCACAACAGGTCTAAAGCAGGTCCACACCAGGTCTGAAGCAGGTCCACACCAGGTCTAAAGCAGGTCCCCATCAGGTCTAAAGCAGGTCCACACCAGGTCTAAAGCAGGTCCACACCAGGTCCACACCAGGTCTAAAGCAGGTCCACACCAGGTCTAAAGCAAGTCCACACCAGGTCCACACCAGGTCTAAAGCAGGTCCACACCAGGTCTAAAGCAGCTCCACACCAGGTCTAAAGCAGCTCCACACCAGGTCCACACCAGGTCTGAAGCAGGTCCACACCAGGTCCACACCAGGTCCACACCAGGTCCACACCAGGTCTAAAGCAGGTCCACACCAGGTCTGAAGCAGGTCCACACCAGGTCTAAAGCAGGTCCACACCAGGTCTAAAGCAGGTCCACACCAGGTCTAAAGCAGGTCCACACCAGGTCTAAAGCAGGTCCACACCAGGTCTGACGCAGGTCCACACCAGGTCTAAAGCAGGTCCACACCAGGTCCACACCAGGTCTGAAGCAGGTCCACACCAGGTCTAAAGCAGGTCCACACCAGGTCTAAAGCAGGTCCACACCAGGTCTGAAGCAGGTCCACACCAGGTCTGAAGCAGGTCCACACCAGGTCTGAAGCAGGTCCACACCAGGTCTGAAGCAGGTCCACACCAGGTCTAAAGCAGGTCCACACCAGGTCTAAAGCAGGTCCACACCAGGTCTAAAGCAGGTCCACACCAGGTCTGAAGCAGGTCCACACCAGGTCTAAAGCAGGTCCACACCAGGTCTAAAGCAGGTCCACACCAGGTCCACACCAGGTCTAAAGCAGGTCCACACCAGGTCTGACGCAGGTCCACACCAGGTCTAAAGCAGGTCCCCATCAGGTCTGACGCAGGTCCACACCAGGTCTGAAGCAGGTCCACACCAGGTCTGAAGCAGGTCCACACCAGGTCTGAAGCAGGTCCACACCAGGTCTAAAGCAGGTCCACACCAGGTCTAAAGCAGGTCCACACCAGGTCTAAAGCAGGTCCACACCAGGTCCACACCAGGTCTAAAGCAGGTCCACACCAGGTCTAAAGCAAGTCCACACCAGGTCCACACCAGGTCTGACGCAGGTCCACACCAGGTCTAAAGCAGGTCCACACCAGGTCCACATCAGGTCTAAAGCAGGTCCACACCAGGTCCACACCAGGTCTAAAGCAGGTCCACACCAGGTCCACACCAGGTCTAAAGCAGGTCCACACCAGGTCTAACCCCCGTGCCGGCCCGATTGGGAGCGTGCTTGTGGATAAGTAGATGGGTCAGCGTGGGCAGAGAGACTTCATTAGTGCAGGCACGTCGAAGCACAGCCTAATCTCCATTTTAACCTCACCTTTAGCGGAAGCCTCTGTGATAAAGGACCCGCAGCGCCCGTGCAGAATACTGATTATTCCCACCATTGTTATCGACACTGAAGGCAGCACGGTGCTTTTTTTTCTCCACATCCCTCCGGCCCGGTCCGTCTCTCCTCCTCTCGAGAGCGGAGTGAAGGCGCCCGGGGCTTTTCTGGAACAAGCAGAGGGCGACAGTGTTTTGATAAGTATCGATATCAATCTTACAAATCTATATTTAATGAACTACTTTGCCTGGACCGAGGGAGATTTGTCATAGAGCACTCATATGGGAGCTCAATTGTGAATGCACTCTCGCAGTATGGACTATGGACCCGTGCGTAAGAGCCACATGAGTGAGTTTTTAAAGGAAAAAATATTCTGCATTTTTCATTTTTCATATCAACATGCTCTTGAGTGTCTTAAGTTTTCCATGTCATGTTTTGAAACACAAAAAAAAGTGTATTACTCATTAAATGACAGGATGTATCAGCCTGTGTGAAATGACACTTACTGAGTGCATTCAGTCAGTAGATGGCGCTAAGCACTCACACAATTTAGTGACGTTAGCTGTCAGCAAACATTATGGTGTGGGTTATAATCATAGAACTATAATAAAACCTGGAAGATGAATCCAAAATGGCGCCCTGTTTATCCCTATGGAGTGAGCTCATTGGCGCATGACCCCAAAAAAATGTCTTACTTCCGCATTTACTTCCTGATATGGAGGCTGCCATCTTTGCTTTAGGGCGCCACGTGACAACAATCCCCCATGATGCTTTGAGTGACGTGAACGACCACGCAGCTGCAAGTTTTTGTGTTAGCGTTAGCTTGTGTGATTGTAATTGTGTTCTTCATGTTAGACACACGTGAAAGCGTCTGAAATGAAATAAAATACAACTTACAGGTGTCTCTAGTCGAGCCTTTTCCACGAGCTTCTGTTTGTATCGTCCAACGTGCTCGTTCACGTGACTCGCACATGTTTGCGGTGATGTCACTTCATATAAAAACAGTAATTTCGGTGATTTTAGAAACGGTAGAAGAGAACATTTCCTTCTATTTTATTTAAATACCGATAATAATGAAATACTGTCTGTGATTATAATGTGCAATTTTAGAAAAAGGCTGGTTCCAAGAGGCTGCAGTACCTCGCACGGCCACTAATCAATCTGGGACACGGACAGAGGGGGCGTGCCTTATCCAGTTCATTTAATACATCCATGGTTATAATGCAGAGCGTACAAATCCATGAAGAAGAGCAGGTTACATAGTGCACCTTTAAAATAACATTGAGTTGTTGAACAATTTTGACAAGTTTAGATTAATTTGCATTTGTATTTAGACTATAGAATAGAATAGATTTATTGTACCGAGGTATGAATTGATCTTCAGCTCAACATCACACATAGAAGCAGCGACAGACGTATAAAAAAGTACATTATAAAAAGCCTGCAAGAAAATAAAAAGAATGAACAATTAGCACTGAAGGAATGCAATGATTTGGAGTCTTATTGAACAATTGTCTCCTCTCTTCTTTCCTCCTCTCTGCATCTTCTTCTCCTGCTCCCCTCTCTACTTATACCTCTGACCTGCTCTTCTCCCTCTTCTTCGTCTCTCCTCTCTCTCTTTCTTTCTCCCCCTCTTTCCCCTTTTTCTCCTCTCCTCCTCTTAAATCATCTCTCTTGTCCTCATTTCCTCAACTCTTCTTCCTCCTTTTTCCTCTTCTCTCTTTTTCTCCTCCTCCTTCTTTCCTCTCTTCTTTCTCATTCGTCTCCTTGTATCCTCCTTTCATTTCTTCTCTCCTCCCTTTCTCCTCTATCCTTCCTATCCCTTCTCTCTCTCCTCCTCCACCTCCTCTCCTAACTCCTCCTCTTGTCCTCTCCTCTCACCTCCTCTTTCTCCCCCTCCTCTCCTCACTTCCTTTCTTCTTTCTCACCTCACTCTATTCTCTCCTTCTCCTCTCTTCTCTTCTCTCCCCTCCTCTCCTCTCCTCTCCTCTTCTGCTGTCTCCCCTCTGCTCTCTTTCCCTAAACCCTTTCACCTCCTCTTCTCTCTCTCGCTCTTCTCTTTCCTTCTCTCTCTCCCCCTCTCTCGTTTTCCTTTCTCCTTTTTCTCTTTACGCTCTCTTGCTCCTCACCCCTCTCCTCTCCTTTCTATTCCCATTTCCTCCTCTATTCTTTCCTCCCCATTTTCAGTTCTCCTCTCTCTCTCTCGTCACCTCACCCTCTTTGTCTGTCTCTTTCTCTCCCTTTCTCCTTCCTCCCTCGCTCTTCTATCGCTCTCCCTCTCTCCTCCTTCTCTCTCTCCCCTTCTCTCTCTCCTCCCCTCCACCTATCTCCCTCTCTCTCCCACTCCCTATCTCTCTCCTCCTTCTTCTCTCTCCCCCCTCTTTCTCCCCCTCTCTCTCCTCTTGTCTCCCCCTCTCTCCTCCTCCTCTCTCTCTCCTCCTCCTCTTTAAACCCCCCTGCCTCTCTCCTCTCTCGCCCCCCCTTCTCCTCCTCCTCTTTCCCCTCTTCCTCTCTCTCCTCTCCCTCTCCTCCCCCCGTCTCTCTCTCTCTCTTCTCCTCTTTCTCTCCCCCTCCCTCCCTCTCTCTTTCCTCTCTCTCCCTTCCCCCTTCCCCCCTTTCTCCCCCTCTCTCCCCCCTTCCTCTCTCCCTCTCTCTCTCCCCCCTCTTCTCCTCCTCTCTCACTCCCCCCCCTCTCCTCCTTTCTCTCCCCCTCCTCTCTCTCCCCCTCTCTTCTCTCCCCCTCCCTCTCTCTCTCCTCTCTCTCTCCTCCTTCCCCTCTCTCCCTCTCCTCCTCCCCCCTCCCTCCCCTCTCTCTAACCTCCTCTCTCTCCCTCCTCCCCCTCTCTCCCTCTCTCCCCCTCTCTCTCCTCCTCCTCTCTCTCCTCCTCCCCCTCTCCTCCTCCCCTCCCTCTCCTCCTCCTCTCTCTCTCTCTCTATCCTTCTCTCTCTCTCCCTCTCCCCCTCCTCTCTCCCCATCTCCCTCTCTCTCCTCTCTCCCCATCTCCCTCTCCACCCCTCCTCTCTCCCTCTCTCCTCCTCTCTCTCTCCCTCTCCTCTCCTCCCCCCTCCTCACCCCCCCTCTCCCCCTCTCTCTCTCCTCCTCTCATGATGGATTGTCCCATCAGAGTCAGATAATTAGGAGGAGCTGTAGGCTTGTCTCTCTCGATGCTCTATCTTCACAGACGGAGCCTTTTAAAGCTGCTCTCTGCACTTCACACTCCCACGTCCTCTGCATCTTCAAATACATCACACCACTTTACTTCTACTGAACAAGATTAGACTCCAGTTAAAGCCCCGCTGCGTAACATTTCACTCAAAAATAGACTAAAACATAAACCAATTACTTGTGTGCACAGAAGTACCTTGTGTGGGCTTGCCTCTCCACAGACCTGACTCACAACGTGCAGGTTAATGCTCCAGCTCTTAAACATGAAGCTCAAGAAAACGCAGAGAGCTATTTTGGTAAGAAAAAATATGTAGTCTCAACTATCATAGATTCAATCCAGTGATATTGCTCAAGATTTATTAATTATTTAATCCAAATTAGATGAAATTAGTAAATTATCTTCCCCCATATTGTAAAAGCTGAACTTTGGGACTGCTGCACACTGTCGTCATCTAATTATAAACCATTTTATCTTTTGAAAACTTTTAAGAAAGAGCCATAAGCCATTTTTCGACGAGTTGATGCAAGGATGGTCCACCCGGCTTCATTTTTCTGTCTGAAATAGTTGTTCTAAAGCTGCAGCACTAGTGATGTGCCAAAGGTTTAAATATCCACTTCCTCCTTTCATGGTTTGAAAATTAGATACTTCAGCTTTAAGGTAAAACATAATATTTATATTTTAACTATTTTCATACAAACAAATTCATCGTTCATACGGTAAGTCTATTCAGTTAAAGAGGATTATTTTATGGTTGGCCTGATTTTGGAACCGTCAAAGGAGGAAACATAATAAATATAACGTGTTCTTAGCTCTCACAAAGCCTTGAGCACATCACTAGTGTAACATCTTCTGAGGGACAAGTGACGCTACCTTGACCCATAGAACTATAATAAAATCTGGAAAATGAATCCAAAATGGCCGCCCTGTTTATTCCTATGGAGAGTGCTCATTGGTGCATGACCCCAAAAAAAGTTTCTTACTTCCGCATTTACTTCCTGATAAGGAGGCTGACATCTTTGTTTTACTTCCTGATACGGAGGTTGACATCTTTGCTTTAGGGCGCCACGTGACGACAATCCCCCACTTCATATAAAAACGGTAATTTAGGTGATTTTAGAAACGGTAGAAAAGAACATTTCCTTCTATTTTATTTAAATACCAATAATAATTCAGTCCTGTCTGCAATTACAATGTGCAATTTTAGAAAAAGGCTGGTTCCAAGAGGCTGCAGTACCTCGCACGGCCACTAATCAATCTGGGACCACAGACAGAGGGGGCGTGTCTTATCCAGTTCATTTAATACATCCATGCCTTGACCTCCACAAATACACGCTCTCATCCCAAAACAGATTTCAGGCTCTTTCTTTGCGATGGATATAAAGTTTCAGACTTAAAAATAGACAACAGCATCTGATTTTATCACAAAGTTCTGCTTTTACAGTGTACTCTATGGGGAAAACTAAATGTACTCATAATTACGAATAAAGTTGAGTATCTTAAACTAACATTAAAAGTGCACTATGTACGTTTTGTTATGGGGGGGTCCACCACCTGCTTGTCTTCATAGAGATGTTATTGCTTTGTTTTACATTTATTCAGTTAGAGTTGTTTTATTGCCTAAAAATACCTTGAAAAACGATAAGATAAGAGATCCTTTATTTGTCCCACAATGGGGAAATTCCACTGTTGCAACACACAGTTTAGAACAGGAATGAATGAAATAGGCGCATGCAATAAAAATAAGATAAATAAACATGGTAATAAAAATACAATATAAAGTATAAAGTGCACACTCTTATTTACAGTGGGTGGCTGTCTGGGAATAAATAGTAAAAATGGCAAATAAAGTGGCTTAAGTGTATTGTTATATACAGTAAGTGACTATGGTGAGGTAAAAGTGTATTAATAGTATGTTAAATTATATTGCACCCTCTCCACAGATCTGACCTGTAACTTGGCCTGGTGGCGCTACCTGCTTGTCAAGTTTAATGCCAAACTGCGGGACATTCAAAGCAAAGGAAAAACACCTCTAGAAAAGTTAGACAGTGCAACATTAACACAAATATCTACATTTTTAACAATGAATACATGTTGTTGCAGCCTGAAGTCAAAATACTGATCCGTTATTCCAACTTTTAAACCTACAACAACTCAGCACAAGAATATCCTCATTTCAAGTCATTTTAACTGTGGTTCCCATCCATTTTTGTGCAGTGTAGTGTCTCATTCTGAACCATAACTCAGAGTTCATAAGATAAGCTTTAGACAGAGTGTATATAGGCTCTGCCAGTGTCTGAATGATGCTATCTCACCAGGCCTGTAGGCTAGCATCGCACGCACGCTCCCATCGATCATCAAGAAGAGGCTGCAGATGCGTTCAAAGACTCCAGGCAAAATGGGATATCTATCAATCCATTGTCAAACCCATACCGCACTACAGTTTATTAAATGCCAACATATCTTTAGGATGAATAGAATTGGTGATATGTGTCTTCAAGTCCGGGAAGTAGAAGCTAATGGTGGAGGAGATAAATGGATGTTGATGTCGGAAAAATACTGCGATGACGTTTGAAATATTGGTAAAAGTTTTGATGTTAGATTTGCGCTAAACTGGTAAACGTGCTTATCTTTACGACTGTTTGTGAAGCGCTTGTTTCTCTGCAATGAAAAAGCAACTAAATGTGTAAACTTTGGTGCACTATATGTAACTTTTCTAGAGGAGGCCAAGTTACAGGTCGGATCTGTGGAGAGGAGAACCCGATCACAGTAAAAATGTGTGGTATCTGTGAATAAAAACAAGTAAATTGGTTATGTTTATGCTACATGTCGTCCTTAACAGATCGGATTTTCCATTTTCCGAGTTGTAAATTTACACTTGAGCATCCGTCTAACTCGGAATTCCTGTTTGGAAACCTTCAGAGCCCGAGTTATAAAATCCAACATGACTGTGTTTGGTGAAAGTTAAAGATCCAACGGCTTCATTAATGCTATAGTTCCAGAGTTTTTTACCTTTTAATTACTCTGTACTGTCCATGAAGCTGCTCCTGCGCTGCCACTGAGCTTCTGCTGATAGAAATGCTAATTATGCTAATGTTGCTAACGTCTGAAAAGCTAATGTCAATAAAAGCAAAAATTCAAGGATGTTTTTGTAATAATAATTTCCAGGTTAATACATTAACTTAATTTGATCTACATTTTGCGATCCACGTTTTGTCCACACTTTGTCCATTTATTTCTTTTAAGTAGACTAAAGGGAACAATGCATATTAATGAACATTTACAAATGTGAATATGGTACATTATAGCTTTAGGATCATTTCCATCTGCAGACCCCCTGCAGGTAAACAGAAAGATAAAAAACAAACACAGTATTTCCACAGACTTCAAACAGACAAACAAGGATTGATAGTGCCAGTACAAACATCCAACAATAAACAGTCGGAGAGAGACAGACGACAATTAGAACTCATGTCATGCACCAGTTCTCCTGTGTTTTTATTACATAGAACTATAATTAAACTGGAAGATGAAGCCAAAATGGCGCCCTGTTTATCCCTGTGGCGTGTGCTCATTGGCGCATGACCCCAAAAAAGTTCTTTACTTCCGCGTTACTTCCTGATACGGAGGCTGCCATCTTTGCGTTATGGAGGCTGAGGTTTTTGTGTTAACGTTAGCTTGTGTGATTGTAATTGTGTTCTTCATGTTAGGCCAAATGTGAAAGCGCCTGAAATGAAATAAAATACAACTTACAGGTGTCTCTAGTCTAGCCTTGTCCACGTGCTGCTGTTTGTAATGTAAAAACGGTAATTTCGGCGATTTTAAAAACGGTAGAAAAGAACATTTCCTTCTATTTTATTTAAATACCGATAATAATTCAGTCCTGTCTGTGATTATAATGTGCAATTTTAGAAAAAGGCTGGTTCCAAGAGGCTGCAGTACCTCGCACGGCCACTAATCAATCTGGGACCACAGACATAGGGGGCGTGGCTTATCCAGTTCATTTAATACATCAATACATTACTCGATTTGAGCCATTACTGTACTTTATGGTATCGTTTTTAAGACTTGAAGAAACTCCAAGGTCTGAGTTCTGACCTCCGAATACGACCGAAGGCTGTGATTGGCTGACAGTGACAGACAGGCGGTAAGTGGTGACAACAAGCAGGAAATACAGTCTTCCAGGTGAATTAACAGCTTTATAAACGATCTTTCCTGTCATTGATTGTCAGTGGCTCAGAGCTACACCCCCCTGCTCCTGGTGGACTTCCTCCTCCCTCTCGCCTTCTCTCTGGGCCCAGGATTTGTTTGATTTGGGGCGTAATCGCAGGTGCACATCAGCGGAGAGGCGAGGAGAGATTACAGAGTGCAGAGCAGCAGATACAAGGGAAAAGGGCCCCACGGAGACCTTTGCAGAGCCACGGCCCCATTACCCATTTCATACTCCACTGAAAATAAGATCCAGTGTATTTTCTTTTAGGATTGCATTTTAAAGTACAAATAACAATGCTGCAGGCTAATACTCGCTTAAAGATATATTATTATTTCTGAGGATCAATCACTTCCACGTGGGTCATTTCACCCTTGTCAAATACCAAACATTCTGGCTTTGAAAGATTGAAGATGAGTTGGTGATAAACTGACTAACTTACAAAATTATTACCCATTTCTTCCTGTGTGCCTTTCATAAAACAAAACACACATAAAGATTTCATTTGACAAGTGAACAACCTTTTAACATTAATAAAAATAACATCAAGAAATTCAGAATATCCATGTTTGTTACATGTGCACAGACAGAAAGATTTTGGTGATAATTTTGAAAGTATTGACCTTATTCTGCCCCGCCCACTTTTGCCGTTTTTTGCACTTTTGTTGTAAACGCACTTCCGTTTGATGAGAACTCCGTTAAAGCTAATGATGAACGAGGGAAAAGTCTCGCCGCTAAAATGTTACATAAAGTAGGTTGATTTGTGTAAAATGTTTAATGAACACGAGCAACAACAAGTCAACAACGCACCGATTTCCTGGTCAGTCTGAAAACGTCTTTTTAGTCCATGTAGAACTTATTTTCTGTTGAGCTCGTCTGCTCCATGTGAACTAATAAAACGGAAACAAGACGGCGGCGCGTACGGCAACTTCCGGAATAAGGTGAATAGTCTTGTATCTTATTGTTTGTCAGAAGAGCACATGCAGCTCATCGTCACTCTTTCAAGTGCAGCTCCCAGTCCCTGTTGTGCACCGTACCATGTACAGCCAGATGATTGGTCCGAGGAAATCCTCAAATATACCTTTAAAGTATAGAACAGAGGTGTGTGTCAATGGCCCATGAGTCCAAGTGAAGTCCAAGACCTCGGCTTTGAGTTTCAAGTCATTGCACCAAATAGCCAGACAGCTCATATTTTAGCAGTTTGCATGCTTTTTGTGAATGGTTCTTCTTTAAAAAAGTTAAAAACACATTCGATTTTTTGAGGGAGAAACATCAAGTTGTCTCAAATCACAGGGGTCCAAGTTCAAATCCAGTCCTGATTCACTGGTCGTCAAGTTCAAGTCAAGTCCAGAGTCTTAGTCCATTTTATCAAGACTCAAGTCATCAAAATACTACATCAAAATAGACATGCACGTCCACACCACCGCCAAAACATACGGCAGACTCAGCTACGTTTATTTCTGTGACACATGTGAAACAAATGAGTTCATTGGTTCTGTCTTTTACAACAAAATCAAAATTCTCTCACCTCAGATTGACAGAGTTTTGGGCTTCGCGCTTCGATTCTACAGAAATCTGCAATGTTTTTCAGTCCCTGTGATATATTTTTTATTTTCAGCCATATTTGTTTTGATATGGACCATGCATGTTCGTGATTGGCTAATCTGCCTGTCTCTCCATTGACAGGCACAGACTGTTGTTCATCTGCATGAAAATACAAAGAGAAATCATTCTAGATTTTCCAGGCAAACGTTTTCTATGTGTTTAATGAGGAAACAACATTATACAAAACCTCATGAAAACAGTTTACAATAAAATAAGCCACTAGACATTCAAACTGTATAAATGTGCTTGGTTTATTTTGTTATAAATACTTAAATGCAACTGAAAACCTCCGAAAAACATCAAAATCACAGACAAAGCTTATTCCTCTCCTCTTGTCTGTTTGTGCACAAAAAAGAAAAACATTGTCAAAGCGTCTGCTCTGCTCTGTGCGTCTCCACAAGCATGCATTTTCAATTTGGTATGGACTTAGTTCCCGCAGATCTATCCTTGCCAGGGCTCGAGTTACCCATTACCACGGCAGGTGCTCTCACATTTTCCATTTCACATTCACTTGGCTCGAAAAACTAAAGCCAAATATGTGTGAACGCGTATTACAGGGCCATGCCGGGATTATTCCTCCACGAGTTTTATGGTGCAGGGAATCTATCAGGAGAGCTGCAGATCCAGAACTGTGCAAACTGAACTGTGAGCTGCAGGAGAAGACACAAGACTGAATTAACCATATGGAAAACTGTGCACAGTATGGAACAGCCAGCAGGTGTCACTGTGCTGTTTGCATACATAATTATAATTGTACATTATATTGGATGTTTTTAGATTGGAGAACGTGCTGCGGTCCCACTCGCAGATTAAAACAGGACAGTATGAAAATAATATTGTCTTTTCTAGCTAAAATTGAGAAATCTAAACGCTTAGTTAGAGACTTTTGTTGAACGTTTTTATCCTACTGTTCTGTCTGTTCTTGTAATTTGCAGTTGTAACATTGAATGTGCACTCGATGTCAGACCTCGATGTTTTTATCGCACCTTGACGTGTTTCGGCTGCACTCTGCTGCCTTTTTCAGAAGCGTCACGTGATGTTGCTGATACGTTATGTCTGGTGAGTTAAAACTATCACCAGAATAAAAGTCTGGTGATAGTTTTAGAAGAAACATTTTTAAAAGAAACAGGAGCATTTACAGTGACGTGCCGTGAAGGCTCAGACAGAAATCAAGTTTACGAGAAGTCGGCGTAATCGCAAAAAGTTCCACACTGCCGGATCATGCTTTTTTGTGGCAGAAAGGTTAGTTCAGATTAGTGGTAGTTTGTATGGGGAGTGGGGGGAAATGGGAATTGATAGCAGGAGAATGAAGTTTACTCCAACATGCATGAATCATTATATATAAACAATTCTGAGAGGGTACATTTTTCTACTTGGAGCATGCTCTGTGTATGCGTTACCAAGAACCATTGTCCAGTGAGTTCATCAAGATCTGAAGACACGCCCCCTGGACAGTAAACAGAGACGAGGGAGCATATCAACTCTCTCACACCAGAGATACAGCTCTGAGGAAGAAGGACTGCAGATGGCGTCCAAGTACAAAGACAACGCCAACATCTGTTTACACGACATCAGTGATCAGGAAAACGCTTTGCTCATGTTCAATTCGAAATGCATTTAGACGAAAACTATGAAGAAAACTGTTATGTGTGAAAAACTGCAGTACATTATTAACTTGTGAGTTTCTTCTAATAAGACAGTTGTTAAAGCCATAAACTGATTTACCTCACATGTCTCGGCAGGAGGATTTCCGCCTTCATCAGAGGTAATAATTACAAGAAGAATGAACTTTCCAAATATAACTGCAGTACATGTTTTTGTCCAGTAAACAGCGCTGTGCTCCCTTCTGACACACCTCACACACGCAGAAGTAAACTTGCATGTTGTTTACCTCTTGGAGAAAACGTTTGGACCATGTGCTTTTCTGCTACATTTCTGGCAGACTCTAAAGTAAAAGTAAGTATTGTGCATGATCTTTGGACAGATTCTTGTATATACTTAAATGGATTTTCTCATTAGCTTTTCATTGATGTGTTGACTTTTATAGTGTACAGTGTGTATTTTTGTATCTGTGTCTATTTGTTGTGTTTTACTAATATTGTTGTGTACTGCACTCTGGTCAACTGTGTTGTTTTTAAAGTGCTATAGAAATAAAGTTGGATTGGATTGGATTGGATGAGGCCCAAAATTGTTATATCCTGCGGTTCACTCTCATGCTGTCTGCTCACAGCCAATCACAGCACAGATCAGAGAAAATCAGTTTGCCCTGTGTTTATGTGCCGCCCCCAAAGAAACCGCCTCTTCCTTCACTTTGAGCAGAGCGCAGAGTGGTTCAATTAACACGCAGCTCGTTGTGATAACAAAAGAGGCCAATCCGATATCATAACGTTTGTGAAATCTCGTGGCCGCATAAACAGCCCCTAAATCAGCTGAACAGACACGTCATAGCAATATTACAGGCAGCAGAGAGCAATAGAAACCGTCAAGGTATGAAATAGAGAGATCTGATAATGAAAAACCTCAGTCATACCAGAAGACCTAATGAACCTTATCGAATTACAGAAATGAACAGATTTTTCTCTTAATTTTGCCAGCCCTACTTCTTTTTACTGTTTTTATTGCCGCCATATCAAGTCACACAGCTAGTTTACAAGGCCATTTTCACTGCTATTCACAATTATAGGCTTTTATTTGTCTTATTACTTGTTAAATATAAAATTGCCAAAGAACACTGTTTGTGCTGGCAATAATGTGTTTCTGATTCTGCGAGCTAATAAAACAAGACAAAGGGATTAAAGTCATTTTGGAGTCAGTTTATTATAATAATTTGGACTAGTTGCCCTGAACCCTCATCGTTCATTGTTTTGCTTTTCCAAACACATCTTGGTGGCGGCAAAAGCGCAGCATCTCATTGGTGTGAAGGACTAATGATCCAGCCTCATCTTATAATTACACATGAACCCCCCCATAGCGTCTCTCTGACACATCAACTGAGCTATAGACTGTAATTACAGCAAAGATGCATGATCTTCAACTGCGCATGAACAGGAGGAACATGAGGATAACTCTCTGATAATTAAGCCCCAGCAAGCCAAACTACACTGTAATCAGAGATGAAAATGAGATGGACATATGCACTGTGCCCCTTTAAATTAGACCCTACAAATTTGACTAAAATACAGTTAAAATACAATATATTTCAAAGTTTGCTAAAATACTTTACATATTTTATCCCATTTTAGCAATTTATTTAGGTTTTTCATTTTACTTCTTGGTTGTAATTGATGACAACACACTGAGAATTTACCAAGCGACCATCTTGTACATTGGTCCAAGAACTCATCAAATGTCACAGATTTTTTTATATGACACACAAAAATACATGTGAACACTTTTACTTTGTTGAATCAATGTTTAAAGGGTCAAAAAAGTAGTTTCTTTTGTGTCAATTATGCATAACCTTTGGCTCCCCAGTGTGATGTCATTAGTTACTTCCTGAGTAAAGTGCACTGTTATGCTAGATAGAATATTATTGCATTATGCTGGAATTATTAAAGGACACATGCATTTTTCACATTGTTATTAGCCTTTAAAGAAGCTCTTGAGCATCTTAAATTTACCATTTCATGTTTTGAAACAAATGTTTATTTTGCACTATATGAACAAGTTTCTCTGCTGTCCAGCCTGACATTTACTGAGTGTATTCAGCCAGTAGATGGCGCCTTGTGTGTACACAATTTGGTCAGCCTAGCAGTTGCAGTTATTGTGTTTAGAGGAAGAAATGCTCAGAACGAGTCTGGTGATGATTTAATGACTTAAACCAGCAGAAGATTCTTGGATAAGGGACGTTTATGATCTGAAAAAACGTCCAGGTACAAGGGACTTCAGCAGGAAATGTGTTGAGAGGAGAGGATTTTCTCGCATTCCTCAAAACAGTGTGTGCGCAGCTGAATGCAACTCCAGGTATGTCTTTCATGACAGAACGTTGTTAGAACATGGTTAAAAGTTCAAAAAAGTCATTGTTGCAGAATATGTGCCCTTTAATTAGGCTCTCGTACATTTGCTTTGGCACCTCATGTTTTAGAAATAAAACTGTGTATTAAAAAGCAGACATTACATGTGAATTTGTGATAGCACTCCATCTACTGGCAGCAAAGGGAATTACCGAGAAGAAATTAACAAAAGCCAGCTTGTCCCAACACGCACCAGACTCAGATTGAGTCTGGTGACTTAAAAACAACACCAGAGACTTGCAAATCACGACCTTTGACGTCACAAAACTGGACATTTGAAACCAAGTGTTTTGTGAGGCTCACAGGAGAGAAGACTTACTAAACTAAAACTAAAGATTCCTCAAACAAGCGTGAATGAAGCAAAAATACTTAAGCAAAATAAAGTATGTTTTCTTTAACTCGGTTAACAGCTAAAACATTTGCACATATTATGTCCCCTTTTTTTTGTTTTTTGTAATAAAGTAAAATCTGTGTGGCCCCAGCACAGATATATTGTAAAAGTAGCTATTCATATATAAATGAGACCACAGCTTTTTCTCTGCATGTAGTTATAAAGCGTTTTGTCCTACAAGAGAAACAAGGACTGCGCTGTTAGCATTACAGTGTTTGTCAGGTTTACTTGTGACGCTCTAGACTCAGAGGCTCGTGAAAAGTGCTTATGAACATGAATATTTAGGATGCTGGGACTGCATTAGGTAAGTGAGCGATACATGTGACTGATGTAAAGACTTCAGCATGCACTAGTTCTGTTTTTCACGTTTCAAAGCAGTAAAAATCCGATACAGCGCCTTTAAGATAGAAAAACAAAATATGCCGTGAGAACCAGGCTCCCCATTGTGGCCTTGGCATCCATGTGGGGCATCCATTTCCATTGTTTAATCCCATACGCTCATTGACTTGTCTCTTCATTGATTAATTATTGCATGATAAAAGTTTTAACACGGCGCTGATTGTCCTCTGCTTTGCCGGAGTCCCCTGGTGAACCGCAGCGAACCGCAGGGACACTCTGGCGAGGACGTCCCCGGAGAGGATGAGTCGCAAGATATTATTAAGCGTTAATTAAGATTTCAGTTTGAACTAACGAGGGTTTGAACATGGATGATGCGGTAATAGCAGCAGAGACACGCCGCCCACTCGCGCTCAGGCTGAGTGGCCCCTCTCACCTCAGAAGGCCAGTGTTTACATGAGTCAGAGCCTCTCAAGTGAAGAAATAGTCATTATGTTAACATGCACGCCAGGAAAACCAAATATCGCCCACTCCAATTATTAAAATGTGTATAAACCTGGAAGCTGTGGTGTCTTGACTCCCAGATCCCACAAACGCATCTCAAGAACTCTATGTGTAGTCAAACTTCCGCTGTTCTCCCTGCACTGCGGACTCTAGCAAGAGCAGTTTCATTGTTTTGGTCCGCTACGTTAAAGTGAAAGTAAAAAACTACCAGCTTTAGTGTGTTTATTTGTGCTGCAGGTGTTAGGACTGTAGACTGGGTGCAGAAGAAAGACAAATATCTGTCCAACTGCGTACTTGGAGCTACTTTTGCCTGTAGTCTGGTGTCAGAGTCAGTGTTTCAATTTATGCAGCTAAAAGTCCTCCTGAAGATGTGAGACAGGCCTCTACAATATTCAAATCCAGGCTCAAAACCGTTCTGTTTAGCTGTGCCGTATGACTGAAAGGATTTAATTATGCATTATTTTCTTTTAAACTAGGGATGTTGTCGACTAAAGAAATTCTTAGCCGATTAATAGACTGAAAAGGGGTGTGGAAAAAGCTCTCAAAACTATGAAATGAGTCCATGTATCTGACCCAAGCTGTACTCAAAAGACAACAACTGCACAGGAATTCATGCAAAACAGCCATTTATGCAACAAGTACTTTTCTTACTGGAATAAACTCATGATTAGTTCAAAAATCTTCAGCATATCTTCAATTTTTTGCTATTGTCTCATATAAGTAATCTTTAATAGAACAAAGAATCGACCAATACAAATTTTGGTTGACTAAAGCCGGGTGTCCTACGCACAATGTTTTTTGTCTTATAAAATTTATGGATGTCACACTACAACACTTATGATTAATTAAAAGTTGTAAGATAGCTACAGTCACATTGTGCGATGGTTCACACGGTCAATCGCAGCAACAACTTTTGTTGTAGTTACGATAAATACATTCACACATAAAGTCATCACAGTTGTACCTGTTAGCGAAGACTAGCGTAACATGCTAATGGTGTTTTCATTAGCACCATTTCCAAAACTGTGCAGGCAAAATAATGTCACGTTTTGTTTGTTTGCTTGACGGTTTAAATGTATCTTTTCTTGATCTGAATGACTCGGATTTACAGGAGTGCAAAAGAGTGCATTGCACCCTCATTAAAAGTGTTCTCACCCTCAGTTAAATAATAAAAATAATGAAAGTAAAATAATGACATGTAATAGAAGAGGATGGTCTCTGCAGCCCTTTGAAACGATGATGCCCCTTCACCAGTTTTGGACTCAGGCCTGCTCTGAGTACTAATTGTGCTTTACAAATAAAGTTACCTTGTCTAAAAGTTACACATAGTGCACTTTTGAATTAATAATTACTCGTTATTGTCACATTTCTTCCATTATAACACTAGCAGGATAATAGTTTAAAGAACACAGCAGCTGGAATTAACAAATTACCTTTCATGCTGTGACAGGACTATGCATTTAACCTAATTATAATTTCTGCAGCTTTAGTCGGAGATTTCAAGGAGACACCTCAATGCAAAGGTGTTACTTTTAAAGGCAGGCTGGAGGTGTCATCTTTAATAAGGCTAAGAACAACCTGCGGAAAGCGAAGAGCGAGGAGAAGCATGTCACAGAAGAACTTAACACACACCGGATGTATTATCTATAGCACGGCTTTTCTACTCTTTTCATCAACGCGACACATGAAACAAGAACACCCCTGTGACTATGAAAAATTACCTCTATTTCCCAGCAATAATAGAGTCAAAATCTACAATTATTTTCACCGTTCGGGACCTGATTGCTTGGAACGTAGGAGGCCACACACACAAGACAAAAGCTTGCAGAGCAGTGGAGGAGATTGTGGCAAAGTAGCAATAAATCAAAAGTAATATTACCAAACATGTTAGATCCGTGTTCAATTGCGCTGGTGTTCGTGCATGATTTTCAGAGATATCCATAACTGATAAAAACTACTGTGTACTGTGAGTAATTTGGTGTTGTTGCGGAATCCTCTAACACGGCAAAGAATTAAGGCGAGACGCTACAGGCAAAGCTATTTGTGTTTTTTCTCAGTTTTTTTTCTTGATCAGTTTGTACGCTTAGCTTTCACGTGGAAACAACAAACTCTGGGACGTTGCATTTTCAAAAGATGTTTTCTTAGAATACATGTTTTTTTGTATAGGAATAAGATCTGCCCTTAAAGTAGCTCCTACATACACTAAACATTACAGCTTTGTACGAAACAAGACAGATTTGTTGATATCTAATTCCAAGCCTTATTAAAGTTTAAAAGGACATAGATTGTGCTGCAGTGACTTTTAACCATGTTCTAACTATGTTCTGTTGTCAAAAACAAACCTGGAGTTGCATTCAGCTGCTTTCACACCATTTTGAGGAATGTTGGTTAGAAAATCCTCTCCCTCCGACCATCGAAAACACTTCCTGCTGAACTCCCTCAATCAATGACATTTTCCCGATTTTAGACGTCACTTATGCAAGAATCTACAGCTGTTTTAAGTCCTTCAATCATCACCAGACTCTTTCTGAGCATTTCTACCGTCTAAACATGATCACTACAAACTAACTCACTCACTCACATTTATCATTAAAGAACAAACATTGTGCATTTTTCATATAATTATTGACCTTTAAACCTGCTCTTGAGTGTCTTCATTTTGACATGTTTTAGAACTAAAAATAAAATACTTTTACAAAGAAAAATATAACTTTATCTCTGCGTTAGGAGATGCCATTTTGACTTAGCTGTAGAGGCAATTGTAAATATATACCCACAATGCACTGCAGTAAGCGTTAGATCTGACAAAGCTGTACTTATCGTGATTAGACGGAAGAAATGTTCAGAGCGAGTCTGACCATGATTTAAGGACTTAAAACAGCAAAGGATTCTGGGATAAATGACGTCAGCATCATCTACGTCAGTGTTTCCCAACCAGGGGTACGGGGACCCCAAGGGGTACTTGAGGAATTACCAGGGGGTACATGGAATGGTTTCAATGAAGATGAAATGTACTTTTATATGTAAAAAAAACTGTGATGAGTTGTGAATTTTTCTCTTTGGAGTACCTTGGACCATAAATATAATTAAAACAATACATATAATAGTAATAATTGACTATATTCAACTAGTAAACCCATTTATTTGTCTGAAACTCAAGTTAAGGGGTACTCTGAGTGGGACACAAAACTTAGGGGGTCCCTGAGATAAAAAAGGTTGGGATCCACTGCTTTAAGGAACGCTTATTCTTGTGTAACAACTATGCAGCCAGTAGATGGCGCCTAAACTCAGTAAGTACCAGGGCAAAGAGAAGTCACAAAAATTAGGGGAAATTTAGTTTAGATCTAGTTTACTCAAAAACTAAATAAAATATCTAAAATCCCCTCCGTTAATCTTAATAATTAAATGACCTTTTTTTCAATATACCCAGTTCTGTCCTTTTTTTTTCCAAATGGATGCTTGAAATGTCTCAAATATGTGCAAGTTTGACATTTTTTACACATAAAATGCCATATTTTGGTCGGAGAGGAGAGGATTTTTTCCAGCATCCCTCAAAACTAGCATGAATGACGCTAAATGCAACTCCAGGTATGTTTTTGATGACTGAACATTGTTAGAACATGGTTAAAATGTCAAAAAACTCACTGTAGCAGAATATGTTCCCTTTAAAAAGTTATGTAAAGCTTTTATCTCTTACTCTTTACTGATTACACACACCTCAGTTCATTTCTTTTCAAGTTAAATCATCTCGAAATCAGTCTCAAATGACGTGAAACAACTTAAATAATGTCCAACTTTAATTAATCTACAAACTTACTCCAAACTACTCAAAAGATTATTATTCTGACGTCTTTTTAACTCTCATAAACTCCACTTTGTAAAACACACCATTTGCTGTTGGAAGCCTCATGATCGGACATTTATTTAATCACTCAAAATCCCCGAACGAGCCCTATATTTAGCCCTGTCCTCGTGCGGTTGCCATGGAGAATATCGCTGGTATGTTTGTGTTTGGGAGCGGCATAAATCCCACCGGCTGTGATAAAAGCTCAGACAGGAGCGGGCGATGCATCTCGATATCTTTGTTCAGCTCACTTTGTTATAGCTGCCACCACTATTTTCTTTCTTCCATTTTGTTCCCGTGCAGCCGCCTGGAGCGAGAAATGGACTCCTTCAAGCCGATGTTGTTTCGGGTGCGAGTATTGTTGCTACTTGTTTCCTTTCCGTCGAAACTACCTTTTATCTAAGTCTGATTTCGCTCACTATATTTTCTCGTGCCCTTGTTCGGGATGCCCAAGTCCCACGACAATAACAACTAGGTATAAAAGAGATGTTTTCAACTTCGCTGGATCAAAATACTGTGGCTAGTCGTGTTCCTGGTTGATAAAATTACTTGGTTTTTCTGCGGGGCACTTCGCAATTCCATGTGGTTCTCCGTCTCATGCTGCGTTCATGCTGTGATCTCAGAAACTCTAAGAAGTGAAGAGTACGTTTGGTTTAGTCCTGGTTCAGTCCTGGTTAAAACCTGGTTCAGACCTGGTTTAGTCCTGGTTCAATCCTGGATTAGACTTGGTTTATATATGGTTTAAACTTGGTTTAGATCTGGTTTGGTCCTGGATTAGACCTGTTTAGTCCTAGTTTAGTCCTGGTTTAGTCCTGATTTAGTCCTAGTTTAGTCCTGTTTAGTCTTGATTTAGTCCTAGTTTAGTCCTGGTTTAGACCTGGTTTAGTCCTGGTTTAGACCTGTTTAGTCCTGATTTAGTCCTAGTTTAGTCCTGGTTTAGACCTGGTTTAGTCCTAGTTTAGTCCTGGTTTAGACCTGGTTTAGACCTGTTTAGTCCTGATTTAGTCCTAGTTTAGTCCTGGTTTAGACCTGGTTTAGTCCTAGTTTAGTCCTGGTTTAGTCCTGGTTTAGTCCTGATTTAGTCCTGGTTTAGTCCTGGTTTAGACCTGCTTTAGTCCTAGTTTAGTCCTGGTTTAGTCCTGGTTTAGTCCTGGTTTAGTCCTGATTTAGTCCTAGTTTAGTCCTGGTTTAGTCCTGGTTTAGTCCTGATTTAGTCCTGGTTTAGTCCTGGTTTAGACCTGCTTTAGTCCTAGTTTAGTCCTGGTTTAGTCCTGATTTAGTCCTAGTTTAGCCCTGGTTTAGTCCTGGTTTAGACCTGCTTTAGTCCTAGTTTAGTCCTGGTTTAGACCTGGTTTAGACCTGGTTTAGTCCTTGTTTAGTCCTTGTTTAGACTTGGTTTAGTCCTGGTTTAGTCCTGGTTTAGTCCTGCTTTAGTCCTAGTTTAGACCTGGTTTAGACCTGGTTTAGTCCTTGTTTAGTCCTTGTTTAGACTTGGTTTAGTCCAGGTTTAGACCTGGTTTAGACCTGGTTTAGTCCTTGTTTAGTCCTTGTTTAGACTTGGTTTAGTCCTGGTTTAGTCCTGGTTTAGACCTGGTTCAGTCCTAGTTTAGTCCTGGTTTAGTCCTGGTTTAGTCCTGGTTTAGTCCTGGTTCAGTTCTGCAGATGTTGTCAGGTGTGTTTTTTGTATTTCACCTTGAACATGTTCCTGGCCTCGAGGACAAAACCATCTTAAGTTCTGGCCCTCAGTAAAATAAAGTCAGTCAGTCCTGATCTACAGCGTTTGAAAACAGCACGTGGCAGAATCAAGGAAGTCACGATCTACGACTTCACAGCACAACCAGTCATTTTTGCCAAATACTTTTTCTGTTCAGTCTCATTCTCTGTCTCCAGACCCTGCTGCACCTGTGGGTGTCACTGGCTCCATCCTCGGCCAATCAGAAAGGTTTTTACAGCAAAAAACACTTCCTGTCTGTAAGTGTAAAGGTTTTTTTTTTTTTTGCATTTTCCCAAAAACCTTGAAAAATGACTTACAGCAGCCGTTATGCTATGAGGCTAACCAGATGTAAAAACTGAAAGGAGAGTTAGACCTCTCATCAGAACATTTTGAAGTGCAAAGTACAGTTACAGAAATGATCATGAAAAAGAATAATATTGGAAATACTTATCTTACTTATTGCTAAAGCAGGATATTTTCATTAAACATTTTTTTAATAAACACTATCATAAAAAATAGAGAGGAAGACACTTAATTAGTAAGTTAGTTTCATTCATGAGTTGTAGATGTTGATTTTGGATCCTCCTCAGCTAAAATGCTAATAAACAGCAACAAATAAAGACATGTTTTCTTGTTAATGCAAAGAAAATGTTCATACAATAAACACTGAGCTCCAAAAACATTGATACAGCTTTAATTTATTGAATGATAAGTTGATATAGTAATTATCGTGACAGGCCTAAGGAGAACATCTTCAGAAGTTGAAAGGCAAAAGTGACAGACGGCGACAAAAACATGTGCTGTGTCCAAATGTCCACACTGTTCCCTCTAGAGCAGTGGTTCCCAAAGTGGGGGTCGGGATCCCTCGGGGGGTCGCGAGGGGTGAGCTGGGGGTCGCGAGATGATTTCAAGATCTAATTTTAATTAATATGACATTGTATTTGCTCTATTTTTTATTTTAAACATTATCTTTTAGTGAAATAGGGTCTAATAAGACAATAAACTATTCAAATAACCAATATTAAACCTGAATTAACATGCTTTGACACATTTTCATTTCGCTTTGGGGGTCCCGAGTCAATTGCGTGGCTAATTTGGGGGTCCCGGCCAGAAAAGTTTGGGAACCCCTGCTCTAGAGGGCACTATAGAGTGGTCATGTCATTTTTAGTGGCATCCGAATGTCCAGCAGGTGAAAAACTACTGCACTCAAAATTTCCCACAATGCATCTTGAAAAGTAGTGTCCAGCGATGGTCACTAGAGCTATCAATATTGAAGACATACATTGTGAGAGTCGGAAAAACTACAGCGAACTGACTGAAGCAGAAAGAGGAGCTGTTTAAACAAACTGTTGAGCCGAGATTATGAACAAAACACTTTAAACAAACCATTAGCAGCAGAGTTGCTAGTGTTAGCTACTTACCTTAGCTTCAGCTGTGAATAGATCGCAAATCTCCAGCAAAAAGTTGAATAGTCCAGTCTGTTTGATGTTTAACATGCAATCCATAGTTAATGAAACTTATATTATGTTTATTAGTCCATAGATATGTGCGCGTCAGGAGGATTTGACCCACATTCATTACAGAAATCAATTATCAGAGTTTTGCTGACTTTTTTTCCACACAGACGCCAGAGTCACGTGACCCGCGGCGAGGAGAAAGTAGTGAGCTGCGTGTCCGAATTGCTCCAGGACTGAGGGTACTATACTGAGGGGTTAGAGAATGAGTGTGGACATACAGCCATGGACGTATTAAATTAACTGGATAAGACACGCCCCCTCTGTGGTCGTGCGAGGTATTGCAGCCTCTTGCGCCCAATGTTTTTATATAATTGCACATTATAATTGCAAACAGTTCTTAATTATGGTCGTGGTTAGACTAACAATAAGTAAGTTGTATTTTATTTCATTTCAGACGCTTTCACATTTGATCTAATATGAAGAATATAATTACAATCACACAAGCTAACGTTAGCACAAAAACTTGCAAACTGCGTGATCGCTCCAGTCGCTCAAAGCATCATGGGGGATTGTCGTCACGTTGTGCTCCTAAAGCAAAGATGGCAGCCTCCGTATCAGGAAGTAATGCAGAAGTAAAGAACACAACACAGGGATAAATATGGCGCCATTTTGAAATCATCTTCCAGGTTTAAAGCAGAACTCAGTAACTTAAGCAACAGAGCTCCCCCTGCAGGTCTCTTGTGAACGTACACTCCCAGTAAAATGACGGCAAAAGCTTTTTTTTTTCCTTTTTATTGAAATAAGGAAGTTTAATAATAACATTAAAACATTTAGTGTCGCCAAATGTAAAAAAAAGAGAGCCAAGGCTTCTCAGGAGAGTCTTCGGGTCGTCGTCTGGAAAGCTGCAAGGCTGGTTTTCCGTGCAGAGACAGCAGGGGGCGACAGCGGGGGCTTCAAACGGCCCGAAAATACATTTACAACCACCACACTGACTTACAAAGACGTTCAATAAGATAAAATTGTTACTTAGTTCTACTTTGATTCGAGTTCTATGGGCAAAAATCGGGAACTGCACTCTTCCTGGTTGGATTTACACTTGAACGTCTTGGTTTAAAGACCGAGCTGCTCACATACACTCTGTACTTTTGAACATCCAGTGTTCTTTCTCTCCTCTTCGTGTTATCTGCTCACCTCTATCCCAACGTCTCCCTATATTCTTTATCCTGAAGGCTTCTGTGTGTGCGTGTGTGTGCGTGTGTGTGTGTGTGTGTGTGTGTGTGTGTGTGCGTGTGTATGTGTGTGCGTGATACCATCCACTGTAGAGGAATGAGCTTGTCACTGCACAAACAATCTGCATTCATCATGGCTTCTTATCTCGGGGCCCCTGCAGCAGCCTTCACCATCGGGACGGAGATGACGTCTTTGGGCCCGCGGCGGGAAGGGTCAAGGTCTGGAGCGATGCACAAACAGCACAACAAGCGTCTGATTTTTCTCCTATTTTCTTTTACTTTGTTATTACACTGTGGAATATAGGTACCAACACTTACAAAATAAAAGCTTGACGCTATGTTGCAGCTTTACATTTCAACATGGGCAATGAGTTAGATTAATGTTCCTTAGTAAACTATTTATAATGCATTAATAAGCACTTATTATGTGTTTATAAGAACTTCTAAGGCATTTACAAGCATTTATTACCATGATATTTGAAAACAATTTAATATGCAGCTTATTGACCTTGTTTTGTCCTGGTTTAGACCTTGTTTTGCCCTGGTTTAGACCTTGTTTTGCCCTGGTTTAGACCTTGTTTTGTCCTGGTTTAGACCTTGTTTTGCTCTGGTTTAGACCTTGTTTTGTCCTGGTTTAGACCTTGTTTTGCCCTGGTTTAGACCTTGTTTTGTCCTGGTTTAGACCTTGTTTTGCTCTGGTTTAGACCTTGTTTTGTCCTGGTTTAGACCTTGTTTTGCCCTGGTTTAGACCTTGTTTTGCCCTGGTTTAGACCTGGTTTTGTCCTGGTTTAGACCTTGTTTTGTCCTGGTTTAGACCTTGTTTTGTCCTGGTTTAGACCTTGTTTTGCTCTGGTTTAGACCTTGTTTTGTCCTGGTTTAGACCTTGTTTTGCCCTGGTTTAGACCTTGTTTTGTCCTGGTTTAGACCTTGTTTTGTCCTGGTTTAGACCTTGTTTTGCCCTGGTTTAGACCTGGTTTTGTCCTGGTTTAGACCTTGTTTTGCTCTGGTTTAGACCTGGTTTTGTCCTGGTTTAGACCTTGTTTTGTCCTGGTTTAGACCTTGTTTTGTCCTGGTTTAGACCTTGTTTTGCTCTGGTTTAGACCTGGTTTTGTCCTGGTTTAGACCTTGTTTTGTCCTGGTTTAGACCTTGTTTTGCCCTGGTTTAGACTTTGTTTTGCTCTGGTTTAGACCTTGTTTTGCCCTGGTTTAGACCTTGTTTTGCCCTGGTTTAAACCTTGTTTTGCCCTGGTTTAGACCTTGTTTTGTACTGGTTTAGACCTTGTTTTGCTCTGGTTTAGACCTGGTTTTGTCCTGGTTTAGACCTTGTTTTGCCCTGGTTTAAACCTTGTTTTGCCCTGGTTTAGACCTTGTTTTGCCCTGGTTTAGACCTTGTTTTGTCCTGGTTTAGACCTGGTTTTGTCCTGGTTTAGCCCTTGTTTTGTCCTGGTTTAGCTCTATAGTTTAGTCCTAACCTCAGTAAACTCTCTGATCCCCCTCTGGCTCGTGTGCGTCTCGTTCCGTTGGTTGGATTTAAACTTCTACTTGAGAGTCGTGTGGTGTTCTGACACAGCCGACAGGAAACATGTTTTTCCATCACTCCGCTGAGCGCGCTGAGGCGGGATCTGTTTTTTTTCTCTGATGCAAGAATACATTTTAAAGTGTCTGCGCCGAGGCAAAGCTGTGCAGGTGCAGAGCGAGCCTTTATGGAGCTTTTGACAATAATAAAATGCACCATATGAAGCACAGGAGTCATTTTAACATCTCATTCTCACTCCATTTGGGGCCTGAATATTTCATCAAAGGGACTATATTAGGTCTTTGTTTTGATTTATTTCAAGCCAGTCGCAATCACTATTAAAGAGGAAATAGAATGAAAAACATGTAACAACAGTGCTCTCTCATCATTAGTCTGCTCAGAGTTGTATTTCGATTGATTCTTGCACGTTTGAGTAATTATTTTATTGTCCTCCGTTCAAGGACAGAGTGCTCATGGACAACTCACAAAGTTAGAATTTCATGGAATTGGAATTGGAACTGCAATATTTTTTGTAACTAATTTCAGAAGGTCAAACCGGTGTATGATATAGATGAATTACACACAGAGTGAAATAGTGAAATATTTCAAGTAGTTATTCCTTCAACTTTTGATAATTACGGTTTACAGATCATAAAAAAAAAAAATTCTGTGTTTCAAAAAGATCCATAAAAGAGGATATTTTAAACAGAAATGTCCTACTTCTGCAAAGTATGTTCATTTGTATGCCCTCGACACGAGGTTGGGTCTGCTTTTGCATGAATTCCTGCATCAATCATGGAGGCGCTCCACCTGTGGCACTGCTCAGGTGGAATGGAGGCCCAGGTTGCTTTGAAGGAAAAATATGATGCATTTTTGATCTTGTTTTTGGCCTTTTGAGGGTCTGCAGTTTGACATGTCTTGTTTTAGAGCTTGTTACAGCCCCAAGGCCTACTGTTCCTGCCTCCTTATTCTGCCCCGCCCACTTTTGCCGTTTTTTGCACTTTTGTTGTAAACGCACTTCCGTTTGACGAGAACTCCGTTAAAGCTAATGATGAACGAGGGAAAAGTCTCGCCGCTAAAATGTTACATAAAGTAGATTGATTTGTGTAAAATGTTTAATGAACACGAGCAACAACAAGTCAACAACGCACAGATTTCCTGAGGCCAGAAAACGTCTTTTTAGTCCATGGAACTTCTTTTCTGTTGAGCTCGTCTGCTCCGTGTGAACTAATACAATGGAAACAAGACGGCGGCGCGTACGGACACTTCCGGAATAAAGTGAATATGTTTTTTGAATATTGTGCTTTGTCATGTGACTTGTGTGTGGCTGTGGAGTTCCTGCTCGGATTGGAGGCCTGCTCATGGACTGTGATTGGCTGCTGCCTCCTGGCCTTCTGATTGGAGCCACCTGTGGTCCCTCCCACTATTTAAGGACCTGCTCCACAGCTGCTCGGGGCGGCTGGCCTGAGAGTGGCCAGTGTGCCATGTGCCTCTTTGTTTGTCAGGGCTGTAGTGGCAGTGCTTGTCTTGTGTGTTGAGGCACTTGTGTTTTGTTTCATTTGGATTATGTCACGTCTCTTTTTATTTGTCACCCGATTCTGTTTATGGGTCTTTGTTTTGTTAGGCCTGTGTGACCCGTGTGTTTTGGGACTGACATACCTTGTTTGTTTCCTGTATTTTGTGTTGATTCTGTTAATTTACCGTTACATCCCTGTTGCATCTTTATTTAAACCTTTTTCCACCCTGTTTTTTTGTTATTTCTCCTAACCCTAGCTGAGCTGGGTTGTAACAGAGCTAAAAAATAAAATGCTTTTGGAGATGACATTTTGACTTAGCTTTGGCTCCAAATTCCGGCTGTAGAGGCAATTACACGCGTGGAAATATATACCCACGATGCATTGCAGTAAGCAGTGAATTTGACAACGCTGTAGTTATCGTGATTAGACAGAAAAAATGTTCAGAGCGAGTCTGACCATGATTTAAGGACTTAAAACAGCAAAAGATTGTGGGATAAATGACGTCAGCATCATCTACATCACACATGAAGGAGAACAGAGTGACGGAGCGAAAGGATTTACAAACCAGCGTCAGCAAACAAACGTGAATCAAGTAGTGAGCTTTAAAATGGACAAAAAGAAAAAGAATGATCTGCATATACTATAGTTTAAAATACCATCATAGTTTCTTGTCTTTAACAACTTTGTGTGTTTTCCAGCTTTTTCCAGCCAAAAATAACAATCAAAAGTTGAAGATTAAATTGACCTCTCAGCTCTGTCTATTGAACCTTCACCAGCAAAGGAGTAGGCATAGATTTTGGCCTAAATTTGGCAACAAAATCAGTTCTTTTTGTTAAAATATCTTACAATAAACTGAAAATATCAGTCTGAACATTATTCAAAATAACCAGGCAACAACTCCAGACCCCCATTTGTTTTAAGACACTGACATTTGTATTACATTCAAAAGGCAAGATTTTTTAAATATAGTTATAGTACTGCGTACCCTTAGTTCATTTGGTTTTCGAATGAACTAAAAAAAAAAAAAAAAAGACAGAAAAAAATATTTGATTTGCCATTTTTAATTTTGTTTGTAAACAGTTAACCCTTTCAAAGATTGTATTTTTAATTCTAAAATTAAATTGAAGAAGAAGAAAAAATATTGCATTTTGTTTCTCCTTTTTATGAACAAAAACCAAAAAATCTATTCTTTTTCTTTTTCTTTTGAAAATCAATTGAACAAAGGGTACACAGACCATTGTAATATTATTTTGGGTTGTTCATTCCATTCTCAGATCCAGTTAAATAAATAAATCAATACTCAAATACATAATTAAATAAATAAATATTGTGTCCGTGATATTGGCGATGAATGACTTGGATGTCGGAGTGTAAATTATAAAGTGTGAAATGTGCTGACAGTGTTCCACCGCACTAAAACCACAACCACAACTTCACTCTATGATCTTATCCCTTTACTCTTCATTTGAAATTCAAAAACTTCTACTCTTCACCCAAAATATGGACTGTCTTGTGAAGTAGCTCGTCTAAATGCAGCACTGTGCCGCTCCATTGACTGAATCCATGATGGCGTCTGCTCCGAGCGCGAGGCTTGTCAATAACAGCAGGCCAGTCTCAAACAGCTCCTACATGTCGCACTGACACGAGGAGGAGCTGCAGACGCCTTTAAACGCACGTACCACATGAATTACAACAAAGGGATCCATAACTCTGTCATCTATTATTCAGGCCTGTTTGATAATGCACTCTCTAAAGCTAACTTTTTCATAACTGACTATAATATCATCATAGGAGAGATGAACAGGGCGATGGTTATTAGTTTTATGCAGATAAGGACTATACGTGAACTCTGAGCATTCATAAATGTGTGAGTTACATTATGCAGCATTTCTGACGGAGGGTCCACCACCTGCTCGTCCCTATTCCTGGAATGCTCCGGAGTATGGCATGTTTTTTTTTTTGTTTTTTTGCAATAGAACTTAATACATGTAAGATAGATAAATGACATCCTCTTGGAGACCAGAAGGTGGCCGACATACCACAAAAAGTTACATTGTTCATTGAAGTATACAGAGTATTATTTTGAGTATTAAAACATGTTATAACATTGCTTCTGTTATGGCTTTGTGTTTGGCACCCTTGTGTGGTCTTGGTTTGTTGTGTTTTTTGTTCCAGGTTTGGCTCCTGTTGGGTGTGGTCTCCGAGCAAGCGCAGCTGCCCTCTATCATCTCATCACTGCAGTATAAAGACTCTGGGCTCATCTTCACACATCGCCAGATTGTACTTCTACTTTGCTGGTGAAAACCTGGAATGTTAATGCTTTTGTTTGCGAACCGACAAACGTTTTCTAATCTTATCCTTTCTGGTTTTAGAACTGTTGCCTGCTCGGAGCCCACCCACAGGACCAAGCCCAAACCACTTTTTGTTAATAAACTATTTTTTGCTTCTGGACTCTTCATCGAGGTCCTTATTTTCAAGCCCTAACAGCTTCCTCATCACAAACGTACCTGGAGTTGTGTTTAGTTTCATTCACACTGTGTTTCCTTATTCCTGTTTACCAGCTCCTCTCCCCCTGAGCCTCAGAAAATAATAATATAATAATAATAATAATAATACATCAAACTTGTATAGCGCTTTTTTGGACACTCAAAGACGCTTTACATAAACAGACAAAACAACATAAATTTACACAAAAGCCAGTTTGAATAGGTGGGTCTTAAGGAGTGATTTGAATGTCTGAAGTGAGTCTGAGTTCCTGATGGTTGTGGAAGTGAGTTCCAGAGGGCGGGGTCAAAGGGCGGGGCCAGAGGGCGGGGCCAGAGGGCGGGGGCAGCAGCGGCGAAGGCTCGGTCCCCCAAGGTCCGGTGCTTAGTGCGGGTGATGGGAGTGAGGAGGTTGGTGTCAGCAGAGCGGAGGCGGCAGGTGGGACAGTACGGTTGGAGTAGGTCGGTGAAGTAGGAAGGGGCGGGGTTATGGAGGGACTTGTACGTGAGGAGGAGGAGCTTGTATTGATATTGAACGGGAAGCCTGTGTTGCTGTTGGAGGACGGGGGTGATGTGTTCTCTGGACCGAGTGTGAGTGAGAAGGCGGGCGGCAGAGTTTTGAATGTTTTGTAGTTTTTGAAGGCGAGTGGTGGGAAGTCCGTAGAATAAGCTGCAATAGTCGAGTCTGGAGGTGATGAAGGCGTGGATGAGGATTTCAGCTGTGGACTGGCAGAGGGAGGGTCGGAGGCGGGCGATATTGCGGAGGTGAAAGAAGGATGTTTTAGTGACGTGGTTTAGGTGTGAATGCCTGTGAATTCGTCTGCCTGGACGAACTCCATCTACTTTAGATGAACCATTCCAATGCTGGAGGAGCTCTCTCTACACTGGATGGACTGCTCCTCGTCCTCCTGGAGGAACTCTTTAAAGCCACCTCCCTCTTGAGTGGTTGTGGCTCCACAGTCCAAGTGGATGTCAGTCCTGGTCCATCTGCAGCCTGTCCGTCCGTGGGAGTAGGATCTCTCCTTCACTGTGGTTCTCCCCGAGGTTTCTACTTTTTCCCATGGGGTTTTTTGTAGTGAAGGAGGGTCAAAGGACAGGGGCATTCTGGGACAGTTATCTGAACTGCTTTTACCTGTGGCCCATCGAGGCAACTGTTGTTGTGATTTTGGGCATTATAAAAATAAATTGATTTTATTTTATTTGATTTGAATGGTATGAGAGGGTGGGGTCCATGATGATGCCAAGGTTGGGTACAGAGGGGGAGGGGGTGATGACGTGACCATCAATGAGGAGGGAAAAATTCAAAACACTCTGATTTGTGACGTCAAAGGTAGAGATCTTGTTCATTTGTTTGCTCATTGCGTGCGCTGGATCCCCGTGCACAGAATAGTGTATACGATAAACCCCTTCAGACCAGAAAAACTGGCCCTTCTGTTGCATCATAATCATAAATAAAATACATTTCAACCAGGAGAGAAGCACATACATTCAAAAATGATTGAGCCGCAATGAATAGTTTATTGAATTTACAAGGCCATGCTGGAGGCACTTTGTCTGTCTGTGGCTTGGAAACATATCAGAAACACCCAGAAGGAGCTGGAGAAGTGTCTGGGGAGAGGGAAGTTTGAGGTGTACTTTCTTGTCCTTAGGTTATCATTTCTAAACAACAAAACTTTCTTACATAAAACAAACTGTAGTTTAGACCTCATGCTTTCAGTTTTTGTATCAGTTTATCATGTTCCAGTCTCCTCAGACACTCTTGAACTGTTTATAATGTGCACGCGCAACAAAATCTTACAATCAAAACATAAATTGTGATCAAATTTTGTCAGAAAAATTTCAATTCAATATTTTTTCAGTTCTCTGTTGTGTTTTATTCCTGTCTTTAAACCTGTTTGATATGGATAGATAATTCTGTCTTCTGCTTGTTTGTTTTAAAACGTTCTTGTTCAGATCAGAGTATGTTTGTGCGTTATATCTAAAAGTCTTCTTCAGATTGATATTGTGACATAGCTGCGACGTGTCTTTTCACCTGATTCACAAAGTTTTTTTCGCTGTCTTTCTATCTGTCTTGGCAGGACGACAGCGCCATCTTCAGTCCGACTTCTTGAGAACAGTAGTAGTAGGTGTGTGTGAGTAACAAGGCCCTCTCGTCCAGGTTTATTGTGTCGCGGACAGGTTTATTTCAAATCCCTCGTCCGATGTTTGTTGTTCTGTCCCAGTGATGTTCGCTCAGTCCCAGTTCCTCTGATTAATCCATCTGTCAATCACGCCCGTCTGAACTGAGAGCGGCTTCACCTCTTCATGAAGTACGGCACCGATTTATCAAACCGCTCTCGGCCTTTTGCACAAGTTCTGAAATTGCCATGGTAATCATACAAAACCAGCCTAATTTTTGAGATTCGTTCGATCAGATTTACTCTTGGAATGTGTAGTGTTTTGCTGATTAATACGAGTCAAAGATTTTTAAACTGTTAATTCTTGGAAGCAAATCAGTGTCACCTCACATCTGGACACGGTTTTATCGAGATGTTTAGAGTCATTTTGGACTGGAATCTGGAAGTCATTTTGGGTTTTTTTTCCACTCTCTTTTAATTTAAAGGATGTTTTTGACAGAATACAGTAGGGATGTAACGATATGCAAATCTCATGATACGATATTATCACAATATGAACCTCACGATACGATATGTTTGCGATATCATGAAGAAGTTCACGATGTTGTAGAAGAGCTCAAAATGATAAAACAAGACTGACATGTAATATGCTACTGCCATTAATTATTAGGCCTTTATTGTCATATTTTAGAACCATAATAATAGAAATGATGGCAACTCTATGGTGCAATTTTCAAGTTATGTGAGGAACAACAATAATGACTGCTATGTATTCTGTGATGTACCTTGTTATTTATGATTATTAATAATAATCATTTTAGTCAATAATGCTTTTTTATTTTATTTTTTTTATTTAACCTTTAACTAACCAGGAAAGTCCCATTGAGATTAAAAACCTCTTTTACAAGGGAGTCCTGGCCAAGAGGCAGCAAAAAGTTCCAGACATAGACAACAAATAAAATTACATACAATTATAAAAAACAGTTACAATTAAACGAGTTGAGCTCAAGTGCTCTCAGTCTGGCTTTAAAATCATTTAAAGAGATAAGTTCAGGAGCTTCCAGCTTTTTTGCAGTGTGTTCCATGAAGTGGGAGCAGCGTGAGGAAAAGATCTTTTTCCCAGTTCTGTGCTCACATATGGAACACAGAGCAACAGTTTGAACACATTTGAAGGTATTTACTATCACGATATCATTACATCCCTAGGTTACAGAAGCATGAAACAATGATGAGACCAAGGAATGACATGCAGTAAACTGTCAAGACCTGGATTAGAACTCACGGAGCTGTAACCTGCCCCTGAACACAGACATATGTGCCATCCACTCAGCCACGAGCTGCAGCAGGAAGTCATTTTATTCTGAAGGAGATGGTCTGAGAAACTGTCCACGGCAGAGCTAAGTCATGGTTAACTTGAAATGTTAAACAGCTAACTTTGATGACAATGAGCTAAAACTGTCATTTTTGTTTCTTTTTCCAACAATTCAGTCCTGAAATTGTCCAACTTTGATACAGCAACATTTAAACTTGGCGCGACTCCGATTTACATCAAACAGAAGACATAAAAACACATTTAAAGTGTTGAAAGTAAAAATCCGTACAAAAACAGCGCCTGTGTACTTCCTGTCAAAATGGCCGCCACTCACACTCTGATGATGATGATGGATGGCTGCGTCTCTGACACATATGCTCGTGTTTATGTTACTCAAACCACAAACATACACAGCCCGCAGTCACCCTCGGATGACGTCTAATTAAAATCCCATCCCTCCATTCAAACAAAAACAACAGGAAAAAGTACAGACCACAAATCAATGTTTTATTCAGCCTCTTCTCTTTTGAGAGAATTATACATAAAAGCTTTGGAGTGTGCAGCAGCAGCAGCAGCTAATCTGACTGCACTTGTTCGAATGCGTCGCTGTCTTTTGTTGTATGTTTGGTTTTCATTATTCAAAGGGAATAGCTAAAGGGGATTTTTTTCACTGCGGGGGCGTCATGCATCGTCACACCACGGTCCAGCTCTGTAGAAAATTCATGGGGTTCTTTATAAAGTTGTACAAAGCAAAGTGTGAAGAATGTATAATACAGTAGGAGTAAGATATTAGAATAGGAGAAAAACGCAAAATCCAGACTAACTTCCAGCCATTTCATAATACTTTGAAGAGTGTATGTAGCCCGTGCTCTTACTTTAAAAAGGAACTACTATCACAACTGAACCTGTGCTTTCAAGGAGACCTATACATCAACTTTTAAGAGCTTATAAAATGATTATGATTGTTTCCCCTTCTCATTAAAACACTTGAAGTTTTATTTAAAGTGATTCATTTTTATTCTCCTGCACTGCCCGTAATGATTTTAGTCTTCAATTGTATTTTCTAAAAACTGTGAAAGTAGCGTCGCTTATAGCACACAAATGGAAAAAAATCCACTGCTCGCTCTCGTAGACTGCAGTGGATCAATGGACTTGTGTTTTATTAGGTCATTTTAAATCAATTTTGCATTTTAAGATGTCCAAAATATAACACAACAATCAATGGGTGTTGTAGACAGTGTTTCTCCTTCTCAGTTTATGGACAGGTCATGCCTCAAGTGAAAGGTCACAACCTCCGCTGAACGAGCGATAAAACAGCTGCAGTTAATCCAGAACGCTGCTGCTCGAGTCCTGACTAGAACCAGGAAGTATGAGCACATCAGTCTGTGTCAGGTCTCTGCACTGGCTTCAGCCTCAGTCAGGACTAAACATGGACTGGCCTCCTGCTGGTGCCAGAGTCAGGACTAAACATGGACCGGCCTCCTGCTGGTGCCAGAGTCAGGACTAAACATGGACCGGCCTCCTGCTGGTGCCAGAGTCAGGACTAAACATGGACCGGCCTCCTGCTGGTGCCAGAGTCAGGACTAAACATGGACCGGCCTCCTGCTGGTGCCAGAGTCAGGACTAAACACGGACCGGCCTCCTGCTGGTGCCAGAGTCAGGACTAAACACGGACCGGCCTCCTGCTGGTGCCAGAGTCAGGACTAAACATTGACCGGCCTCCTGCTGGTGCCAGAGTCAGGACTAAACATGGACCGGCCTCCTGCTGGTGCCAGAGCCAGGACTAAACACGGACCGGCCTCCTGCTGGTGCCAGAGTCAGGACTAAACATGGACCGGCCTCCTGCTGGTGCCAGAGTCAGGACTAAACATGGACCGGCCTCCTGCTGGTGCCAGAGTCAGGACTAAACATGGACCGGCCTCCTGCTGGTGCCAGAGTCAGGACTAAACATGGACCGGCCTCCTGCTGGTGCCAGAGTCAGGACTAAACGTGGACCGGCCTCCTGCTGGTGCCAGAGACTAAACATGGAGCTACTTTTTGACCACAACCCATAGGGGATTATGCAGCTCGGTTTGGTACAGATGACTTAGATACACCACAGAGCCCTGCAACACCTTCATTATTTAGAAAACCTAATTAGTGCCAAAGTAAAGGTGCAATTTACAGACAAACTATTTCCTGTTCTACCTGGAGACGACATGACGACACAGAGGACCCAGAGGACCTGAAGTAAGTTAGGTCACTGAGGGCACTGAACATCCTCTTTCACGAGCTATTTTTGAGGAGAACAGATAAATAAATGTCATAAAATATAATTAACTTTGATGGCACGTTTGATACGACACTTGTAATCACGAGTAACATTTGAATACAACCCTGTCAGGACCGCTGTCTCCTGGCCTCGTCTTGCCACATGTTTGACTCTGAAAATAACCTATTTGTCAGTGCTAAAAACAGATAAGTCCTGATTGATCGGGCACCTCGCTAATGCATTTTTAATTGTGTGAGCCATTACCATCCTGAATATTTCAATTACATACATGCTTCATACTTCCCTCGGAGCGCCGTGCTTAATTTGATTTGCCGTAATTACTGTAAAATGAATTTTAATTGTTCTATCCCAGCTCGGAAATAAATCGGCACACTTTTTTTTTCCACGGCTCCCTGTAGTGAGGTGGCATTTCATTCAGATGTGGAACTCGCTAAATGGAGAGAGTGGAGTGAAATTGATTTAAGTGCTACTTTTGCTGCTTTTTTCGCATAAGCTCGAGGGTACAGTCACAGTATGCAAAGTGATTTCTAGGCTCTGTGTTATGCTCGTCTTGTACAAGGCTTTTACTGAAGCTGAAGAAGGCGTAATCCTGTAGTTTTTCTCTTCAACGTGATAACTTTATAAAACAGCTGTTTTGACTCGGAGGCAGCAACTCGAGTGGGTGTCAGGCAACACTGCTTTCGGAAATAAAAACTATTCCATTTGTTGTCTGTTTTACAACCGAACCTTGAAAAAGAAGTGTATTGAAATGGAAAAAAGTTTATATTTGCCGTGTTGTGCACAGCTTGATTTTGGTTTGCTATAGATCGTTTTGTTTGGATACTTTGGTGCTGTTGCTTGCTTGTTAATTCAACCTTCATTTTAAAGTTGCACTAGTGAATTCGGGTGGTCAGATCTGTGGAGAGGCGAGTCTGTTTGAGGAGTCCGAAGGGGGGCAATAGTGGTACTAATTTTCAGAAGGAGCTGACTCACTTTCAGCCTTTGGAGCAAGATGATTGGACAAGAGAGAAAAAGCACATATAAATAAAATATTTCCACTACAGTGATCCCTCGCTATATCGCGTTTCATCTTTCACGGCTTCGCTGCTTCACGGATTTTTTTTACAGTGCGGATATTTTTACAGTGCATCCACTGAACTTCAGCGCACGCACAAGAACGGGACCCTTTGAGTCGTTCATTGCAGTTCTCAAATATAATCGAAGGTGGCATATGCGTTTATAAAAAGAGCGCCAACAACTCCCCATAACAATGTTCTTCTCCTGCGCCTTCAGTAGAAACAGAGGCTACAGCGGAGCGGAGTCAGGACGAAGAGGCACAGACTGTGAAATACGCCAGTGACAATGTTTCCAACCTTGTATTACTATATTAAAATTATTGTTTTAAACAAATTTTGGGCTTTAAAACAGGTTTTGATTTTTGGTTTCATTCCATAGTTCAGTATTGCATTGTAAAATAATAAAAAATAAAGCTGTGACTACTTCACGGATTTCACTTTTCGCGTGTTATTTTTGGAACGCAACTCCCGCGATAAACGAGGGATTACTATAATGTTAACTTTATCTGTTGAGCCGAGAGACTTAGCAAAGAAAGCTAGCACACATTAGCATCAGCTGCTTTTCAAGACCCAAAATATTATCTTTCAAGTGCACAATGCATTTAATTAACCAAACCCATTTCAGAAAGAGATGTTCCGGGCATTTTGGGCGGTTTTTCAGACTCTCGTTGGTCTTGGTTTTTTGGTTGCTGATGCCTGTCAACTGTTGCAGAAAAGTTGAATAAATGCAGAAAAAGCTGACGATGAACTGGGAGTTTTGTAGAATGACACAAACTTGGATTTACTAAACATTTTTTAATTCAGTATAATTCCCACTTGTCTCTATGACATGGTATTGTTTTTCCACAAATGTTCCACAGTGTATGGCATTAAACTGTTGTTTTATTGCCCTAAACACCTTTTTATCATATATTCTTACTGGACGTGGGTTGTCCCTCCACAGATCTTCATTCTGATAATGTTCACGTTGTCTTAATTTTATAAAAACAAACTCATGTTGTTGTTAATCTGGCCTGATGGCGTAACTTGCTCATCTCCATTGAAATACATACAGTATATTTAATGCCTCTGAAACATTCCATTTTTGTCGGGAGGAGAAGGGGCTGAGATGGAGCTGAGTTCAGGTGGCTGGAGGATGTAATTTCACTCTTAACGCTCGAGTGTTCTTCATGTGCTCGATGTTGTGACGTCTGTGTGCGCGAATGCACCACTTAAGCATGACTCACAAACTCAAACTGTACTTCCAGAAGACACGGAAGGTCATTGGGAAACGCTTTCCGTAGATGCTGGATTCAAATATAGCTTAAGATGTGAAATGTACAAATGTGAAATGTACACGACTGGAGCAAATGGAACTGTGGATGTATCAAACCTGTGAGGACATTAAATACAAAGCCGCTGCAGTGGATTTACAGCTAGAGTTAAACCAACGTGTACATTTCCCTAACATTTATCTAATATTTACATTAACGGTAAACAAATTAAAAAATGGTTGCTTTCAGATTCTAGAATGTGATGATGTGATGCTCTCAGATGGAGGGCAACTGACTGATTTTTGTATTGATCACATCGCACTTTGTCATGAAATATGTAAGTAGTGAATCCATAAATGTTGACTCTGATGATTTCTAATAGTTACTAGACACAGTAACGATATATTTTTCAACAAAAAAACTGTTTTAACAATTTTTAACCTTATTTTTTTAACCTACTCCCTCTTTAGATCCAACATAGATGTTTAAATATCTTGCAAAGAGAATTGGAAATACTTTAAAGTTCCAACCTGTCAACTTATGATATGAGGGCTTCCCATTTGGTATAAAACTCCATAATCTTGCTTTTAAAATAAAATGTTACAGTAATCTAACCAAGATGAGCTAAAAGTGTGCACGATTTCCCCAAAAGATTAAAAAGAAGAAAAAGGTATGACTTTGAATATAAGCCTTCAACGATAAAAGCCAACTTTTTGTCAAAGTTAAAATCATATATTTCAACAGTGATGCCAAGGCCGGTGACAGACGGTTTCGCTGGCTTTATAACTTTATATTCAAAACGCCATTTGTGTCCACGCCGCCCTGCGAAAACTAAAATACATTATGCACGTCCATGTCTCTGCCTCCATGCCTCGCTGACGGGCTTCCTCTGCTTGGATTCTCGCAGGTTTGTCTGGTTCGAGGATGATTTTCTTCCCTCATCATAATTAGATTTGCTGTGTGTGGCGGCCGCTCCTTCTCCCATCTAATCTATTCATGCATTGCTTCATTGAGATCGTATCGCCTTGTATTCGCGCCTGTCAAACTGCCTCCTTTGCTTCGCTATTTTTGGACCATTTCACCGGAGGAGATGGTCTATGATTGCCCGCCGGTCTCATCACAAATGCAGCGTGCCGGAACCTTAAGAGGCGTCCCTGCTCGATAATGGGATCCTCTGTGCATGTCCGAATGGGTTTGTTTAGCCGAGGACATATGCGTGCGGCGTGTTTAGTGAGCGACGTGTGTCAGATCAGGCCATTAGACGACAATGATGCTTTCAAAAATGAAGGAGGAACGGGGTTGAGCCATTGGTTGAGGCTGAGATGAATGGCTATTGCTGTTGTTGATGATATTGCGTGTGTTATAATGGTGATAAACGTGTGGTAAACATAATTTTCCTTTTGAATTTGTGTGAACTCCACTTAACAATGCAATTATGGCAGCTGGTAAGGGGCAGTAGGTGACCGTAATCAATTCCATTTATTTTGAAGAGCCCGAAATCACATCAACAACAGCGGCCGCCTCGCAGGGTTTCACAGAACTGTTGATTTAGACTGGGAAAATATCGTGGTGGTTGGGGATTTCAACATTCATGTGAATGAAAATAATTGCCTCAGTAATGCCTTTAGCGCTTTATTAGACAGCATTGGTTTCACTCAAAATGTAAATGAACCAACCCACAGTCACCAGCACACTCTGGACCTGGTTCTAACTTATGGAATAGAGATTAGTGACCTAAATGTCTTCCCCCAAAACCCAATAATGTCAGATCACTTCCTAATTACCTTTCAGTTTATTCTTAAGGACTATCCAGCTCCTCAGACTAAAACTATAATGAAAAGGACAATATCTGAAAAATCTATTTTAAAGTTCAGAGAAATAATAGAACCAATATTTAATATTATGTCATGTGATCCTGTCGTTAACCGCCCCAGTCCCAGTGCTATTGATAACTCTGTTGACTCAATGGTCAACTCTCTAAAATCTGCTCTTGATGTTGCAGCTCCACTTAAACAGAAAGTAATCAGGCCAAAACGAGCCTCCCCCTGGTACAACGAAGAACTACGTTCTCACAAACAAAGGGTAAGAAAACTAGAGAGATCCTTACGCCGCTCCCACACAGAAGAATCCCTGAAAGAATGGAAAACTTGCCTTCTGTCTTATAAGCAGGCTCTGCGTAAGGCTCAAACCAGATATTATTCAAATTTAATAGAAGTAAATAAAAATAACTCTAGATTTCTCTTCAGCACTGTAGCCAGGCTGACAAACTGTCACAGCGCAGTAGAACCCTCAATACCAGTTACTCTAAGCTGCAATGACTTCCTTCTATTCTTTAACAGCAAAATCACAACTATTAGAGATAAACTAAATGCAATTACTCCCACTATCAGTACTGAGCAAGCCCAGACTGCAAAGCTAGTGTCCCATACAAATCCTTCAGTAATACTAGATAGGTTCACTGCTGTTGATCAGGCAGAGATAACTTCAGTCATTATGTCCTCCAAAACATCAACTTGTATTTTAGACCCAATCCCAAGTAGACTCCTCAAAGAAATTCTCCCCTAATTATAAATCCCATTCTTAATATAATAAATACTTCACTAGAAAGCGGTTATGTCCCTCAGTCCTTCAAATATGCAGTGGTTAAACCACTTTTGAAAAAGCCTAATCTAGACCCGACATACTGGCAAACTATAGACCTATTTCTAATCTGCCCTTTGTCTCTAAAATCCTTGAAAGAATTGTGATTAAACAGCTTTGTCGCCACCTGCAGGACAATAATTTATTTGAAGTTTTTCAGTCAGGGTTCCGTGCGTACCACAGCACTGAAACTGCACTAGTTAAAGTCACAAATGATCTGTTATTAGCTGCTGATGATGGACAGGTCTCAATCCTGGTTCTGTTGGACCTCAGCAGCGCTTGACACCATCGACCACAACATTCTACTGCAGAGGTTAGAATGTGATGTAGGTGTCAGTGGAACCGCCCTTAGCTGGTTTAAATCCTATCTATCTGATAGGTACCAGTTTGTTAATGTAAACCAGAGATCTTCCCCATGTTCTAAAGTAACCTACGGTGTGCCGCAGGGTTCAGTACTCGGTCCAGTTCTGTTCACTCTTTATATGCTGCCCTTAGGTATGATCATCAGAAAGCATGGCATTAACTTCCACTGCTATGCAGATGACACTCAGCTGTATTTATCAATGAAACCTGATCAGACGCATCAAGTAGACAGACTTAGTGCCTGCGTGAAAGACATAAAAACTTGGATGACTCTTAATTATCTGCTCCTTAACCCTGAAAAACCGAGGTCATTCTGCTGGGCCCTAAGCACCTGCGAGACTCTTTATCCGACCAGATAGTTTCTCTGGACAATATCACTGTAGCCCCCAGCTCTACTGTAAGAAACCTTGGGGTCCTATTTGACCAAGATCTCTCATTCAAAGCTCATATAAATCAAGCCTGTAAAACAGCCTACTTTCATTTGCGTAACATCAGCCAAAATTAGAAAAATCCTGCCCAGAGACGATGCCGAAAAACTCATCCATGCATTTGTCACATCCAGATTAGACTATTGTAACGCCTGCTTACAGCGTGTCCTAAAAGCTCTATAAGAAGCTTTCAACTGGTTCAAAATGCAGCAGCAAGATTATTAACAGGTACTAGAAAAAGAGATCATATTTCACCAGTGTTGGAGTCTCTTCACTGGCTTCCTGTTGAGTTTAGAATCAAATTTAAAATCCTCCTCCTGACTTATAAAGCTTTAAACAATATGGCCCCATCCTACCTCAAAGATGCAATAGTAGCGTACCATCCAAACAGAGCTCTTCGTTCTCAAAATGCTGGACTATTGTTAGTCCCCAGAGTCTCTAAAAGCACAGTAGGAGGTCGAGCATTTAGCTACCAAGCTCCTATGTTATGGAACCAGCTCCCTGTTCATGTAAAAGAGGCCGACACAGTCTCTACATTTAAGACCAGGCTCAAAACGTTCCTCTTTGAAATAGCTTATGGTCAGGCCAGTTAGGAACAGAAATAAAAACCTACAGTTTTAGCTACGCTGCCCTTGGAGCAATTCTGCTGGGGGAAGTATGGCAGCTTGAACACTATCCTCTGGTTCTTCCTACTTTATCTATCAACAATATTTAATATTACTTCAACTGTAGTCTGTTCATTGCTGTTCACATGTTTCTCTTTCTCTCCACTTCCCCCGGGGAGTGGAGACTGTTTCAGACACTGCGGTGGCTGCTCCAGTGACGACCCCCCCACCTGTCTGGACGATCTATGCGCCACCCGCCTGGACAGCTGGATTAGCCACACCTCGTCTGCCTGGACGAACTCCTTCTACTTTAGATGAACTGTTCCTCATCTCCTGCTGGAGGATCTCTCTACACTGGTGGACTGCTCCTCGTCCTCCTGGAGGAACTCTTTAAAGCCACCTCCCTCTTGAGTGGTTCTGGCTCCACAGTCCAAGTGGATGCGTCAGTCCTAGTTAATCTGCAGCCTGTCCGTCCGTGGGAGTAGGATCTCTCCTTCACTGTGGTTCTCCCCGAGGTTTCTACTTTTTCCCATGGGGTTTTTTGTAGTTTTTCCTCGCCGCGAAGGAGGGTCAAAGGACAGGGGCATTCTGGGACAGTTATCTGAACTGCTTTTACCTGTGGCCCATCGAGGCAACTGTTGTTGTGATTTTGGGCATTATAAAAATAAATTGATTTGATTTGATTTGATTTTGCAAACACGAAGTTACAAAAATCAAACAACGAAACGGTGAATGGACTAACATCCGTTTGCTTATTTCCTTCGGATAACTGTCGGAACTGTGAGGCCGGAGGAATTGTCTACTGTGTACATAATGTTTTAGATGAAACCGGGAAGAACATGCAAACTGTACAAAGAAAGGCCGTCCCAATCGAGGTCAAGGTGTCAGTCTTGCCCTGTGGCGTTTAAAAATGGATATGGAGTAGACCAAGGATTTAGATTTTAGATTTACAGTTACAGTTTTGGTGTGGTAAATGTATTTCCACTGACTCAACAGTTTACTGGGTAGATCCTTTGTTTACTTTTTAACCTTGTTTTAGCTCATGTATCTCTGGACGCTTTGCACTGCCTTTGACTATTAAGCAATTTGTCAGCCAGTTGTTATTGAATATAATAGTGTATCAACCATGTGCTCTGTGACAGTAATGATTGTACGGAGGCTTGAGAAGGACATTATAGAAGAAAAATGCAGCATTATTAACCATTAGCCCCACAATGTCACGTTCATTAAAATATTGAGTTACAGTGTTTGTAAACAGAACACATGTATTCTAAAGAAATGCTAACAGACAGCACATTCTCTAATGCATTTATAATGGGGGGGGTTGGCGTTATTAGCCTTTAAACATCACAAAGTATGAAAAACAGGCTGCTTTGCGACTGAAAACCACCAACCACACATGAGTAACAACAAAATCTCACAAGAAAAACATGACAAATGTAACCAACATATGAACAACCGTTTGTCTGCACTGTCCGCCAACGACAAAATCATTGTTTTATTTTTGCTGCCTCGTTAAAATGAATGGGATAGAATGTTTACAGTGGCATGAGTGGGAGGTAACTGCGTACAAATACTTTAATCGATGCATTACTTAGTAGAGTAGATTTTGAAAGCACGGCTGTGTCCTTTCTGAACTGACAAATACATGTAACAACACTACATTGTCTGCTCTGATTGGCCAGAGCTCAGGGAATATGCTTACTTAAACTTAAAGGGGTTGTACCCAAAAATGTTTATGTAATAACGCTAAATCTATTTTGCCCCAGTAGATATATTGTAAAAGCAGCTCTTGTGTAAGATTGAGTCAGTTTTCTGTCTGTGTCTAAATACAGAGCGGTTCATTCTCTGCTGAGCAGGAAGTGCACCATTAGCATGCTATGTTTGTTAGCTTTAAAGCAGAACTCAGTAACTTCAGCGACAGAGCTCCCCCTGCAGGTCTCTTGAGAACATACACTCCCAGAACAATAACAGCAAAAGCTTTTTTTTTTTTTTCTTTTTCCCCCTTCCTTTTTATTGAAATAAGGAAGTTGAATCACATATGAAAACATTTAATGTCACCGAATATAAAAGAGAGAGCCAGTGAGAGTTGTCTTCGGGTCGGCGTCAGGAAAGTTGCAGCTGGTTTTCTGCTCAGAGACAGCTGGGGGCGACAGCAGAGGCTACAAGTGCCCTGAAAATACATTTACAACCACCACACGGACTTACAAAGACGTTTAATAAAGTAAAAATGTTACTTACTTTAATGTCACAGGAAGTTACAAAAACACTGTAAATCATTATAGTCTCATTTAGTTAAGCCTAGATGTGAACTAGTGTATTGTGAACCTGCAGTGGCAAGTTAAGACCTTTTAACTTGTGTTAGCTGTGAACCACTCAACCAGCCAGACTTTGTAGTTTCAATTACAATTAAATGTATTCAATTTAAAGTTAATGTTAAAAAATCTAATACAGAGCCCAGAATGGGATGTGTCTAGTTCAAAAACTGCCTCTAGCTGATGCTCTCAGAAACAGTTAGTCATATGATTATACAAACAGTTCTACAAAGGCAACTCAAAACGCAGATTCTGCTTTTATAACTTGTGTGTGCTTGTAAAGTCAAATGCACTGATCTGGTTCATTCAAGCTGGTGTTTCTTCAAAGCTCTGGCACTAGCGTTTTATAGTTGAAATGCCCAATTACATTTTCATAGTTCTGTTTTATATGTTTTTAAGATAGCTTTAATGCATCTGTAAACTGTTTAATGTATAATGTTTTATATAAAAGACTGATCTAAAATGCTATTAAATTGTGTTAAAAAGTTACTAGTAACGTGCACTTTAGTTATTTTTCATGTGTTTGCTTAATTGTAACAGCAGTACTTGAACTTTTATTTGAGAACATTTTAAGGCATGTAATGTCTTTTACTTTCCACTACTGTATTTCGGTCTCAGGCTTTAAACACCTCACTCTGGAGGGGTCCATTGTTCCCTGGATTTGTGTATCATTCCACAGACGTGCAGCAAAAAATTCTGGGCCCTGTGCACAAACTTTAGAGCCCCTAATACATAATTTTGCATGATTTATTTATCCAAGAAAATTTGGTTATTACTGTCATTTATTTATTTATTTTTGGACTGTTTCAACATACACCTAACAATAACTCGCTAATTTAAAGGGGCTGTACCAAATTTTTACTGTTATGAAATATGAAAAACAGAACTAGTCAATGTTCATGATTTTTTGCATGTAATAAAGTAAAATGTGTGTTGCCCCAGCACAGATACAGCATCATCATCTATTATAGAGCATTTTATCCTACGAGAATGTGTCGTTAGCGTGCTAATGTTTGTTAGCTTTACCAGTGACGCTCTGGGCTCAGAAACTGGTGAAAAGTGCTGAACTCATGGCGGTGAACATTTAGGACGTTGGGACTGCGTTCAGAAAGTGAGCGATACATGTGACTGATGTAAAGACTTTAAAACAAAATAGTGATGTCTTTTACGTTTCAGAAAAGCTCAAATCAGGTACAGGGCCTTTAAAGACCTGTTGTGGAGCTACTGGCCCACAGTACTGTTTGTATTTGCAAAAAATACTCTAACTGCAAATTCCATTTACTAGTTTTGTTTGTTAAAGGACATATATTCTGCTACAGTGACTGTTTTGAGCTTTTAACCCTGTTCTAACAAAAACATATTGGAGTTGCATTCAGCTTCATTCACTCTGTTTTGAGGAATGTTCATTAGAAAATCCTCCCCCTCCGAGCGTCAAAAACACTTCTGTCTGCACTTCCTGGTTCTAGGACATATTTTCAGGCTTAACACGTCACTTATCTGAGAATCTTTTGAGCTTTTCTGCTTCTAAACACAATAACTACTGCTACTCCTCCGCACCGTCATTTTGGCGGCTAATTTAACTAGATTGTGTGATTGCTGGCGCCATCTAGTGGCTGGATGTACTCAGTGTATTTTGACTCAATTAAAGAATAATACACATTTTGTTTCATAACATCCATCCATCCATCTTCTTCCGCTTATCCGGGGCCGGGTCGCGGGGGCAGCAGTCTAAGCAGGGACTCCCAGACTTCCTTCACCCCGGACACTTCCTCCAGCTCCTCCAGGGGGATCCTGAGGTGTTCCCAGGCCAGCTGAAAGACATAGTCCCTCCAGCGTGTCCTGGGTCTACCCTGGGGCCGACTCCCGGTGGGACACGCCCAGAACACCTCCCGAGGGAGGCGTCCAGGAGGCTCTGGGACAGATGCCCGAGCCACCTCAGCTGGCTCCTCTCGATGTGGAGGAGCAGCGGCTCTACTCTGAGCTCCTCCCGTGTGACTGAGCTCCTCTGTCTCTAAGGGAGCGCCCAGCCACCCGGCGGAGGAAGCTCATTTCGACCGCTTGTATCCGCGATCTTGTCCTTTCGGTCATTACCCAGAGCTCATGACCAGGTGAGGGAGGAACGTAGATTGACCGGTAAATCGAGAGCTTTGTCTTTCGACTCAGCTCTCTCTTCACCACAACGGTCCGATACAGCGCCTGCATCACTGCAGACGCTGCACCGATCCACCTGTCATGTTTCAAAACATGATAAGGCAAATTTAATTTACTCAAGAGCATGTTTAAAGGATCGTAGAAAGGGTTTCAGAGGTTGTCATCCGGATGCCGTTTAAAGATCGAGACGTTTCGACTTTTATCCAAAAGTCATTGTCAATCGATTGACAATGACTTTTGGATAAAACCTGGACCCTTCGCCCCCTCAGTCCGACGCCCCTGTCGTTACACCGCTCCAGTAATTCCCATCAATCCCATGCAACTGAATAACTGAACTGTGACACTGCGCGACACAAAGCCCCATCCATTCCAATCTCCCGCCTTTTCTCCTGCCATTAGCCGAGCCGTGTTGTCCTCCTCGGTGCAACATGTACTCACCAATATTCATTTAGCCACACCTGACACTCAGCGCCTGTTCCCATACGCTGTAATTGGATAATATTATGTTGGATGTGTGGCCCTCCTTCACCCTGGCACTGCAGTCCCGGCTCAGTGTATCAACGGAGCATCCTCAATGATATACGACTGAGCTATTGATTTGGGAGAGGTAGCATTAGCATTCAAAGCAGATATCTGGAGGTGTTCTATAAATAGGCAGATAACACACTGCGCCGGCCGTGTTATCAGACTGATGTACTCCCGTGCCCACAATGCTTTGCTCGTGCAGAAAACTGGGGCATCTGTAGACGATAAGAGGCTATTGTAAATGTGTTGTGTATCGCGGGCTGCAGCGCTGTGGACGCGCTACGGACGACATATGCTAAAGGGGTTTGCGGAGAACGTGGAGGGATCAGATGACGGATGACAACAGATTAGACGTTTCCTGGAGAGATGTGTTTTGTAGCTGCTCAAACACAGGCTGGTGCTGATACGTCTAACTCATTAATTTTCTTGGGAAAGCAAAATAAAACTATGAATTGTTGTCTGCAGCCAGCTCAGACAAATTACTGTTGCTTAGTCAGTGTAATCTGTACAGCCCACTTTTGCCTCTTTTTGCTATGAATTTGCACTTCCATGATTTGAGCTGGAATTCTGATAACGTTTGTGGAGAAAGAGGGGAAAAAATCGGTCGGGAGCCAATAAAAAATGAAAAATATTTTGATTTTGTGTGTTCAGTTTTCATGCTCACCAACATGGGCAGCTTGAAAACATTTTTTAAGTTTGAATAGAACTTATTTACTCTGGATCTGCAACTCTGTGTAAAGTGATACAAGCAGAAGGAGGGGCACACTTACTGTAGCTTCCACTAAAATCGAATAAGAAACTATTTAAAGCTGCTCCATGAAACGTTTTAGTGGAGAGTCCTCCCTGCTTTTCTCCATGGAGGTGTTAATGCTTCCTCAGTGAGCCATTATCTATTTCCATGAAGACAAACATGTGATGTCACCAGGACAAGTTACAGGTTAGAGACTCTTTTATAAAACTATAGGTGTAATTCTTACTTCACAAAAAGGACAAAAAAAAAAAAAAAAAACACACACAGATTTCCTTAAACCCTTGATTTTCAACCAGTGTGCCGGGGAACACTAGTGCGCCTTCAGATGTTGCCAGGTGTGCCTTGAAAAAATATCCAATTTTGATTTACAAAAGGATTTAATTGGAAAAGTTACTGTTTTTGAGTGTCCTGAACATACTTCATACTTCCAAAAAGAAAACAAAACAATCACCATCAGCGGCACGGACATTATTTCATTATTTCACACATTATGTATCCTTTTTTTTTTTACTAAAAGGTCTGATTTGTTGTGTGCCGAGGTATCTTTGCGACTCAAAAAAGGTTGAAAGATACTGCCTTAAACATCCACTTCTCGTCTCTCAGAGCACAGATCGTCTCCTGTCTTGTCCAATACGTACAATTCTGAATTTTTGGACAGGACCGCTCATTTCCACATCATGTATGTAACATCTTTGAACAAAAGCATGCTTTATAGAGATGACCTCAGATCTGTGGAGAGACAAGTGTACTCATCGTGAGGATTGGGCTATTTTTTATTATTTGATAAGATTTATGGTAAAACTAAAAGATGTGAGCAATTTCAAATTGACAGCACACATTCACAAAGTCTGCTCAGGCTCCATGTGGTAAAGTCAACAGTTGTATCGGTCGGCGGGGCTGGTTAAATGCTGGCCTATTTTTTGATAAATGAAAGAGAATTTGGGAGATATGGTCCTGTTCCGACCGAGCGCTTGTGTTTACAGTTGGTCACATGTTTGACAGAGATTGATCGTGGACGCAGTAAGAGGAGGGCGCACTCTGCAAACAAGATTCAAAATATCAAACAGGGTTGACATAAATCACAGCTCCTCTGGTCCTACATTGGTCCTAAGTTTAATCGTTGTTCTTGTCTGTGGTACAACAACCAACAATGTTCCTGAGCCATGCACAAGTATTTCCCCACCATCACTAATCTTTCATCGCAGACGGCCAAGTTTCTTCACGATCACCCTCCACCAGAAACGTTAGAGCAGGGTTTAATTGTTTCAATTGTAATTTTATGCAGGTTAATCCTGATCTCTCCTTCACTCTGGTTCTCCTTCAAGTTTCTCTTCTCCTCACAAGGTAATTTAGAGTTTTTTCTTGACAGGTGACGCTCTGGGACAGTTATCGCTGCAAAAAACATAATTTCTAGATTAGTTAAAATATCTTGATTTCAGTACATTAATCTGAATTTCAGACTTTTTTCAATACATTATTTCTTACTACAATCCACATTATCTTTCCGTGGGTTAAGATCATTTTACTTACCCCACTGACAAATGTATTTTCTTATTTTAATCAAAATTATCGCAGGATCAGTCAGAAATACCTTGAATCCAGTGAAATATTCTGAATCACATCAGCAATTAAATCTCACAGAGTCAAAACGACTCAAATCCAGATCAAAATTATAAACTCAAGCCATTTTAAGATTGGATAGATTTACACTTTTTGCTGTGCATATAGAGAATTTGGATTGAAATAATGTATTGAAACAAGTCAGAAATCGTTTGAAACAAGTAAAATAATCTAATTCCATCAAATAAATCGTCTCCACTGATCTTAACAAGTCAAAACGTCTGAAATTCAGATTAATATCTTGAAATCAAGACATTTTAACTCATGTAGAAAATTGTTTCTGCAGTGATCCATGTCCTTATTTCCTGTGACTTTTGATGAATCTGTCTTTTTTTCCACCAATAACGGTTTCATTGTTTGATTTCGAACTCTCTGTTTTCTAATTCAACATTTTTGTAAAGCTCTGCTCCACACAAATGAACTGAACTCAATTGAATTCCGGTGCCCTTTGCTTATTCCTTCTTCACGTCGCAGACATAAAAGCCTGTATCGTCCCACCGGCCGGAGGAGCTGTCTGATCCTTCACTGTGTCTGTGTCAGAGCCAGTTCCATCACAGAGACTGGCAGCGTCCCCGGAAGGACAGGGCAAACCCAGTACATCCCAACAATAAATTACCCCGATAACAACAGCGGAAGCCTCACCTGACAAGCCACGCGCGTTTTATCATTGTCCACCTGACACTGACGCTGACGCCGCCGCGCAATCCAACCAAATCGGGCCTTTGTGAGAGCGCTATCGGCTTTGAAGGACAAACAGAGCGGCGACTCGGGGAACGGCAAATCCAAATAATTGTATCCAATCACGGTAATGAGGTTGATTGCAGAAAGGGCATCCAAAAAAGTATCCAAACTTATTATCCGCAAATGTTCGGTCTTTGTTTGTTATGCATTGGTTTCACAAGCTTGAGTTTTCAGCTGACGGCAGGTCGAATGATGACACCGCGGGAAGCTGTTTTGAGGAATTATTTCACCTCCGTTGATTTACGATGACAGAAAAGACATTGAAGTTTGTGCCAGTTTTTGTTTCATGTGGAAAGGCCCAGTAATTACAGAGATAAACACCATAAACCAGGGCAAAATATCTGCTTTTTGACAGTTAAAAACAACAAATTTGACAACATCATTCTGCTTAATTTTAAACTGGTTATGAAATTACAAATAAGTCAATGGTGATAGCGACACTCTCTCCTGTAAAAGCTCAAAACACAACTAAAAAGCTGCTTCAATCTAACAGCAAATATAAAAGTCTAAATATTTGGTGTGTACCTGACACATCTAAACGAATAAAATCCAGTAAACAAAAACAAAACAAACTAGATAGACAACAGAAAATTGTAGTTAAGCTAAGATTTAACACTGCTGGATCACAAACAGTTCATCTGATTACCTTCACTCCTTTAATAAGATGTTTCAGATTCAGATTGTTGATGAATTCATTGTTGTGTGACAGCTGAAGTGTCCTAAATCTCCAACTGCCGTTAACTAGCTGGCTAAGCTCTGCACAGTCGGAGCAGCGAGAAACTACTTTCAGTTTCCATTTTGCCGCATAAAGTTAATTTGAATAAAACAACAGCTGCACGGAAAGAAAATAAGCAAAAAAAAAAGCAAAGAAACACATTTGATCGGTTTGTGCTGCCCATAATTCTTCCACTCGGTTGGAATGTTGAAGAACCTTTTCCGAATAAAAGAATGTCAGTGCATAACCTTTACAGACACACAACATTGTGAACGCGGTGTTTACCTCAATTCTAAACACCATTTGACACCAACACGGAGAGAGCTGGAAACCCAAGAGCATATATGGATTCTGTCAATGGCTTTCAATGGATTCAAAGTGTTTTGTCTTAAATTGTTAATCGCAGGCGCTAATTTCTCATCATTCTGAGACCCATGGAGATTTTAGATTAGAAGATGGATGGCAAAATCAGCTCCTAATTGTCTTAGTACGTTGTAAAAATGCTATAGGAGTTATCTGTCTGCTGGTTTAATCTCTCCCTCTTCAATGCAATATTTAACTTCATCATCATTCAGCCATGAACATGTGTAATTGGGAATTGGTGAGCAAAATGATAAGTAGTACATCTTTCTCTTACATCTTCAGGCCGAGAAAGACATATTGAGTCTTTAACCGTAGCAAATTAAGTGAAAAACAATTAAATAAATACAGATTGGAGTAGGGCTGTAGTCGTTTGGTCGATTAATCGGTTGATGGGGTCTTAGTCGACCAACATTTTTATTAGTCGACCAATTACTTTATCTAGATTCAAATAAAAAATACATTTTAAATAAAATAAATGATTGTGAAAGTGTTTGAATTAAGCATTATTTATCTTGATTTGAGGATTTTCTGACTGTCTTTAAAAAATATTTGTCAATGGAACAAGCACAAAATGTCTTGCTTTACTTAAAATAAGTAAAACTGAAGAAATGAGTAAAAGAAAAGAAGCTACTCCCAATGAAATTAAAAGGAAAAATAACGCAGCTTCTTCCATTTGCAAATCTTATTTTAAGATGGTAAAAATATACTAAAATGAAGATAAATATTTCTTAACTCATATCCGTATTAGCACATTATCTTATCTAAGAAATAGTTGAATGGCGAACATTGAAAAAATCTGAAGACATGAGGATGTTTGCTGAAGACTTTGGAGTAAATCATGTTTAATCAAACTTACATTTTATTAATACACTGTTTGTTTGTACTTCTCTGCACAAATTCTGGTGCAGTTGTGTTTTTTGAGTCCAGTTTGGGTTGGAAACATAGACTTAGACTTCAGACTTCATAGTTTACTGAGATATATTTTTGCCACACCCCCTTCCGTCGTTAAAGAAGGGGGTCGACCAAAAATTTCTTTACTCGACTACAGCAGTGTTTCCCAACCAGGGGTACGAGGACCTGGGGGTACGTGAACAATTACCAGAGGTCACTTGGAATGGTTTAAATTTTTAAAAGAAGATTAAACGTACTTTGATCTGAATAAAAACGTGTTATTAGTTGTAAATTTTGCATCTTTGTGTAGTATCTTGGACCATGAATACAATTAAAACAAAAAGTATAATAGTATTAAATGACAAAATGCAACAAGTGAACCTTATTTGGCTGAAACTCTAGTTAAGGGGTACTCTGAGTGTGAGACAAAGCTTAGAGGGTATTCGAGACAAAAATGGTTGGGAACCACTGGACTACAGCACTAGATTGGAGACATTATGAACTTAAAGGTCCCATAACAGGCAAAATCGACTTTTCAGAGGTTTTAACCTTCCTACAGTGCTATTTGGGCCTTGTATGTGTTCCCAAAGTGGTTTTTTTATTGATTCCCGCATGCTTTCGCTAGAGAACTGTCTTTTCCGTCCCCTCGGCTGAGCAGCAGACGGGGGCTCATCCCATGGATGACGCGGTGTTTAAGCCACCTCAGGAAGCCTTGCGCGGCCGCGGGAATAAAAACAGCTAATGCTAATGCTACACAGTAATTACACGATGGATACGACAGATCGAAGAGTTAGCTTGTTATTTACCAAAACGGCAACGTCTGTCGTCCGAGGTCCTGGAGCACGCCAAACTCCAGGTCAGATCCAGGACGAGGACTCAGCACGACGCACCGTCAGGAAGGCAAAAAGGTTTATTCCCGAGTTTGTGTATCGCTGTTTACCGGAGCACACGGCGCATGCGCACTATCTCCGCTCTAGGCTTCGGCACGAGTTGGGCGGGGGAGGCGCGCGAGTTGGGCGGGGGAGGCAGCCTGCTCTCTGTTCGCGGGGATCAGATCTCAGAGTGAGCCGTTTGCTTTTGCAAGGAGGGGGGCCAGTCCAAGAAATGGGTGTTTTTGTCCAAGATGGGTGTTTTTGTCCAAGATGTCCAAGATGGCGCCGCTGACGGATGCCCTGGCGTTTTGGTGCGCTCTATGTTGTTTGTTTTTGTGCGTTAATCGTGTGTCCGCGTGCTCTTACACCCGTGAAGAGCTCTTAAACATCAAAACTTCTGCCCCCACGGACTTATTTCCAGTTTTTTTAGTGTCTGCTGCAGACTTAGCGCTAGTTTTGGCCAAAAGAGTGAGACGCCGCAGAAGAGGAAGCGCGGGGGCTCTCGTGGCGCTGAAACGCGCGCCGTGACGCCTACCTGGGATTTTCCTCTCCAACGTCCGCTCACTCAGCAACAAGATGGACGAACTGGCGCTGCTGATGAAGAGGAACAGAGACTTTTCTTCGTCTTCTGTTTTGTGTTTCACGGAGACGTGGCTCAGCGAGTCGATCCCGGACTGCGCGCTCCATTTGGAGGGATTCCAGCTCCTCCGCGCCGACAGACAAAGGGATCTCTCCGGGGGAAAAACAAAAGGCGGTGGAGTCTGTTTCTTCATCAACAACGCTTGGTGCTCCGATGTGACTGTGATCTCCAAACTCTGCTCTCCTGATCTGGAATATCTCTTCATTAACTGTAAACCATTCTACTCTCCACGTGAGTTCGCTTCATTCATTCGCCGCTGTTTACATCCCGCCATGCGCGAACGTACCACGAGGCACAGCGTGTTAGCGGAGCGGGTTTTGAATACGGAGCAGGACATTCCGGACTCCTTGTTGATCATCCTCGCGGATTTTAACCAGGGTACACTCCGCCAGGCACGACCCAAGTACAGACAGTTAATTAAATGCCCGACCAGAGAGCAGCACACGCTGGAGCACTGTTACACTACAGTGAGAGTGTCATTACGAGCGTTTCATCTCGCTGCCCTAGGGCTCTCATATCACGCCATGATCCACCTGATCCCCACGTACAGACAGAGGCTGAAGCTCTCCAAACCTGTAGTGAGGACTTCTAAGAAGTGGACCAGCGAGGCAGTGGAGGAACTAATCGCGTGTTTGGACATTACAGACTGGGATGTGTTCAAAACTGCCACGGATGGTTTGGATGAGTACACGGACACTGTGACGTCATACATCCAGTTCTGTGAGGACAGTATCATCCCCACACGCACCAGGGTGATTTATAACAATGACAAGCCCTGGTTCACACCCAAACTGAAGCAGCTCAGGCAGCAGAAGGAGGCAGCTTTCAGAGCAGGGGACAGAGAGAGCTACAAAGGTGCTAAGTACAGATTTAGCAGGGAGGTGTCAAGAGCTAGATCTCTGTACAACACGCGCCTAAAGCAGTCTTTCTCTGCTAACAACGCCTCGGCGGTTTGGAGGGGACTTAGGCAGATCACCAACTACAAGCCCAAAGCCCCCATGCTGCTGGACGATTTACCAGAAACTCGCTGAACAGCTCGCCTCCTTCTATTCACGATTCGAAATCTCAACCCCCTCCCCCACCTATCTCACTACAATAGACATTTCTGCCAATCACACCCCGGGTCCCCCCACCTCCCCCACTGGCCTTTCACTACACAGGGACAATGTAAGGAAACAGTTTCGGAAGTCCAACCCCCGGAAAGCTGCTGGACCAGACGGTGTCTCCCCCGCCACCCTGAGACACTGTGCGGACGAGCTGACTACCTGTCTTCACAGACATTTTTAACACCTCCCTGGAGTCATGCCATGTCCCAGCCTGCTTCAAGTCGTCCATCATCGTCCCTGTTCCCAAGAAGCCCCGGATCACTGGACTTAATGACTTCAGGCCTGTAGCGCTGACGCCTGTCGTCATGAAGTCCTTTGAGCGCCTGGTCCTGCCCCATCTCAAGTCCTTCACCTCCTCCGCCCTGGACCCACTGCAGTTCGCCTACAGAGCCAACAGATCTGTAGACGACGCCATCAACCTGACCCTCCACTTCATCCTGAAGCATCTGGACTCCCCGGGAACCTACGCCAGGGTCCTGTTTGTGGACTTCAGCTCTGCATTCAACACCATCATCCCTGCTCTGCTCCAGGACAAGCTCTCTCAGCTCAACGTGCCTGACTCCATCTGCAGGTGGATCACTGACTTCCTGACGGACCGGAGGCAGTGCGTGCGGCTGGGGAAGAATGTCTCAGAGACTCGGACTATCAACACAGGAACTCCACAGGGCTGTGTACTTTCTCCTCTCCTCTTCTCCCTGTACACCAACTGCTGCAACTCCAGCCACGACTCTGTAAAACTGATCAAGTTTGCAGACGACACCACCCTCATCGGACTCATCTCGGACGGCGATGAGTCTGTCTACAGGAGGGAGGTGGACCGGCTGGTGTCCTGGTGCAGCACCAACAACCTGGAGCTCAACGCCCAGAAGACAGTGGAGATGATCGTGGACTTCAGGAAAGTCTCAGCCCCCCTGCCCCCCCTCGCCCTGACAGACTCTCCCATCACCACCGTAGACTCTTTCCGCTTCCTTGGCACCACCATCACCAGGTCCTCAAGTGGGAGCCGACCATCAGCTCCATCATCAAGAAGGCCCAGCAGAGGATGTACTTCCTGCGGCAGCTGAGGAAAGCCAAGCTGCCGGCGCAGATGATGGTGCAGTTCTACACGGCCATCATCGAGTCCATCCTCACCTCCTCCATCACCGTGTGGTACGCTGGAGCCACAGCCAGGGACAAACAGAGACTACAGCGCATTGTGCGCTCTGCTGAGAAGGTGATCGGCTGCAGCCTTCCATCTGTCCAGGACCTGTACGCGTCTCCAGGACTCGGGGACGAGCAGGTCGGATCACAGCTGACCCTTCTCACCCTGGACACGGACTATTTGAGCCACTTCCTCGGGCAGGAGGCTACGGTCCATCCGACCAGAACCTCCCGCCACAAGAACAGTTTCTTCCCTCTGCCGTTGGACTCATGAACACTTTGTAACACCTGTCACTTCAACAATAATACTATTTAAGAACAATCTATTTGCACTACTCATTTGCACATTGCACTATCTGCCAACTGTACATTCTGTATATAGTCTATCTTAGTCTATTTTATTCTTAATTTTATGCATGCCTTTTTATATATTTTTTATATTTTATCCTTTGCTTTATGTTGCACCTACGCCGAAGCAAGTTCCTACGTTTGTGAATTTCACTGACAATGGCAATAAACAATTTCTGATTCTGATTCTGATTCTGATTCTTTTGGAAACTGTTATGTTATGGATATTGCACAACGCAAAAATGTATCAACAAAGCCCTTAGAATAGACTGTGTTAAGGGGAAAATAGCAGAATATGGGACCTTTAAAGCTCGGGATACCTGATTTTCACACTTTTTAACTCCATCTAACTCGTCCCTCGCTCTCACAAACCCTTTGGCACATCGTTAAAATTAAATTGCATTAATTTTTGGTCCTGTGTACAGCTTTACAACAGCTTTTTTTCAGACGGCAAAGTGACGCTGGGGAGGACCACCCGAGCGCAGCCAATCAGAGCGCTGCTTTTAGCTCTTATTTGAGACAAAATACTGTATTATTAAATGCAGACAGCACACAGAGGTCTCATTTTTGTCAGAAAGTGCTGTACTTTATGGTGGAAAACACAAAATGTACTAATTTACACCCAAGAAAAGTCAGGCGCCCCAGCTTTAAGAGTTCTAGTGTTATCCTCGCAGACTTGGCATGTTTTAGTGAATGTTTTTTTTTTTTCAAATACAGTGCGTTCCTCAGGCAGAGAAAAGAAAAAATACATCTCGAATCTATTGAGCCACATCTCCTATATGTCTATAAGGCCTTGAGTCTATTATCTCTGCAGAAGTTTGGCTCAGTGCTGTTCAGTGACGCAGGAAAGACACAGGTGAACCGAGAAAGCCTCCACAGTGGTGCTTGTACATTTATCTCCAGATCACCCAGAACACGGAGCATTACAGATCACCGGGCTTAACGCCGCACACTCGGAGTAACTTTTACGGTCATGTTTTGCGTACAGATTGTACCGCGAGCTTCCACCTACGGCCCCGGGACACTCTCAGCCCACGCAAAGAGTTCTGCCTCACAATCCGTGCCAAACAACAGGTGTTTATTGATGTGAGGTCACCGCTTGGGCTGAAATATTAATCAAAATCAAATGGAAAAGGCTGCAGTTGTTCAAGTAACATAATTTCCACCACGAAGAACAAAATGAACAGCATTATTCTGCATGAAAACAGCTAAACATGAAGGTACAAACTTGTTCATATACATGTGTGATTCTTTTATTACTTTGTCAGTTCATAAAGGCCTGGAGGAATCATATATTACATAATAAGATAAAACACGATTGATTTAAGTTGTATTTATTTTGATTCCTTAAAATAAGATTTCGTTTTTTTCCTCTTTTTAAGTCAAACAAGATATTTTACGCTTGTTTTTTTGCAAACCTCTCTTTAAGACAGTCAAAATATCCTCAAAACAAGATAAATGCTCTCTATTTCAGGCACTCATTTCTCATGGATGTGTTTAAAATGTGAACTTTGAACATAACCCTTTAATTAAAACATAAATCGTGAAACTAATCGCAATACTTTTTTCCTCCCAAATCACCGTTTATTCACCAATTTGTAGTCATTCGTTCAGGCGAGGTATTGCATTAGCATAGGAATCCAAAACTAAAACCAAAACGCCGCGGCAGGCTAAGACGCAGCGGTTTAAACACTGAAGACGCATCACGCAGAACAGTTGCACATTATGGGATATTTTATTGCTCCAGGACGTCAGAGTCAGGGAAACTGGCACTTACTTCATGCGATGACATACAATAGGCCAAGCAAACCTCTCACAGCAAATCTTTCCGGTCAAGATGGAACAGACAAAAGGATAGAGACGAAACGGACGGGTCATGACGGTGACGGCCAACAGAAGGTTTCTCTCCACGCTCACCCGCCGCCATCATCAGCCACACCCACAGTGTAAGCATGTTTTAGTCCATAATAGGGAAACCGCTTGTTCGGGAGCAAAGGTCATCCATGTCTGGCTTCACATATGGTGTGACTCTATATGGTGTTGTCCTCAGACAACTTTTGGTTATTTTAAGTTCCCCCACACCCATTTACGTCCAAACATGGCACGCGAGGGCCTCTTTGATTTATGAGTTTTTTGTACTGTTATTGACCTTATTCTGCTCCGCCCACTTTTGCCGTTTTTTGCACTTTTGTTGTAAACACACCTCCGTTTGACGAGAACTCCGTTAAAGCTTATGACGAACGAGGGAAAAGTCTTGCCGCTAAAATGTTACATAAAGTAGATTGATTTGTGTAAAATGTTTAATGAACACGAGCAACAACAAGTCAACAACGCACAGATTTCCTGGTCAGTCTGAAAACGGCTTTTTAGTCCGTGTAGGACTTTATTTTCTGTTGAGCTCGTCCGCTCCATGTGAACTAATACAACGGAAACAAGACGGCGGCGCGTACGGCAACTTCCGGAATAAGGTGAATAGAAACCTCTGTTCTGTAGTTAGAACTACTCATGCACACCTACTTTTACGTAATTTACATGAAGGTATATATGGCCTGTTCTTTTTGTACGTCCTTTGTGTGGAGCGACTGGAGGACAGCGCGACACCCTGATCGATCAGTAAAGGCCTTTTATACCTACTACCTGAGTCCTGGTCCTTTGTACTGCACGTCACCTAATTACACACAGCACAGGTGAGCGCACGCCCAAATAGACTTCACCACACCCACAGCGCCGCCCCCAGACACCGCAGCGTTGTGCTCGTACCCAGTGCACATTCAACCATTCAACCAAAACACACAGGAAGAAACCACAAAACCCTCATATGGCTCCTACACCAGGTTTGTGATGGTCAGCGCTCACTCAGGCTCATGTTGCTCTGTGGTTTGATCAGAGCGTCCCACAGTGAATATGTTAAAGAGAGAAGTGTGAGGACAGATGTGCAGTTTGTGTTTGTGTCTCTTTTGCGACGCTCGTCTGTGACACTGTTAAACCGAGAGACAGAGGAACCAGCTCAAACTGTTAGAGACACAAGGAACACACGGGCGATGGCGGGCCCTTATGCTCATTACAATCAGGAAAGACTTAAAGTGCCTCTGACAGGTTGAACTACTCATTTAACTAAAACGCAGTTAAGATAGATATATTTCAATTTCTACTCAGATCTTTACACATTTTACTGCAGTTTAGATGTTCTTTTAGGTTTATTATTTAACTTTCTGGTTGTAAAATATGACATCACACTAGGAAATTACCATAGCAACCACACTGTACACTGGGCCAAAACTCATCTAATGTCACAGATTTCGCTAATTTGACGAAGAGAAACACATCTGAACACCTTGTCGAATCGATGTTTAAAGGGTCAAAAAAGTAGTTCCTTTTGTGTAAATTATGCGTAATCTTTGTCTCCCCAGTGTGATGTCATCAGTTTGTTTACTTCCTGTAATTTACAACAAATGTTTTAACTTTTCTCCACAAATAGGGACCTGATGGGTGTAAAACTACAATTTATATTTACAAGAGGTATTAATACACTGAATAAAGTGAAAATTAGAAAATCCTAAAAACCTGTCATACGCACTTTAAAGGTGAACTAGATGCAACTTTTCATCTGTCTCCATGGAAACGAGCAGGCGACGACACCAAGCCAAGTTGAAGTCCATTTGACAGGTTCTCGTATTTTTCTAATTATAACAGTTTGGTGGGAGAGCAGCTGGTAAATGTTTAGCATAGTTTTGCATTTGTGAAGATACCGTTTCTGAAGAAATTTAGAAAAATAAAAGCAGTGCTGAGTTCTAAAATGGAATCCCTCTGTGATGTCAGCAAAAAGTGACGTAACATTGAAAATAAAGAATGACAGTTTAAACATCATTCAACAAAATAAAAGTATTAACCTTATTCCAGAAGTTTCCGTACGCGCCGCCATCTTTTTCAGATGTACTTTACATGGAGCAGACGAGCTCAAAGGAAAATAAGTTCTACACGGGCTGAAAAGCCGCTTTCAGGTCGCCCAGGAAATCAGTGCGTTGTTGACTTGTTTTTGCACGTGCACATTAAACATTTTACACAAATCAATCTACTTTATATAATGTTTTAACGAGAGACTTTTCCCTCGTTGGCCATTTGCGCGAAGACCGTTAGCGACAAACCGGAAGTCCTTTTACCCCAAGAGTGCGGATCATAGACATTAAAGAGGCAAGTTTAATGTTATCTCCAGTCGTATAGACTACTGTAATGCCCTGCTCTCTGGTCTTCCCAAAAAGAGTATTGCAGGTTTGCAGTTATTACAAAACTCAGCAGCACGTGTCCTGACTAAGACCAGGGGGCGGGACCACATTACACCGGTTTTAAAATCACTGCATTGGCTCCCCGTGTGTTTCAGGATCGATTTTAAGGTTCTTTTACTGGTTTATAAATGTCTTAATGGTCTTGGGCCTTCGTATCTTTCAGAACTGCTTTTACCATATGAACCCTCGCGGCCCCTGCGCTCCTCCGGCAGCCGGCTCCTAGTCATTCCCAAAGTCAGGACACACACTCACGGCGAGGCGTCTTTTCAGTACTACGGCCCTCGTCTGTGGAACGGCCTGCCGGAGAACCTCAGGGCCGCAGAGAACGTTCAGGTTTTTAAGAGTAGGCTCAAGACCCACCTTTTTAGCCTAGCTTTTGACTAATATTTAATTTAATCAATTCATTTAATATATTTATTTATCTTATTTAATGTGTTTAACTTAGGCTTAGCATTTTAGTTGTATTTATTTATTATTTATTTAGTTTTACTCTATTTCAACCCAATTATTGACTTATTTCTTAATATTTATCTATTTTTTTTAAATTCATTTTAGACTCTCCAGTGTTTCCTCTGAGGGGCCCTCTGTACCAGGAGCGGCGGTCGTCTGTGGCTGTGGGGCCCTGGCTCATGGGCCCCTGGTGGAGGTGTTTGCCTCATCTCTGGGCCCTGAGTTTGTGTCCTGTGGCTGTGGCCGACTCTGTTCCTGGTGCAGACGGCTCCTCTGATGGTGCTTGTTCAGCTGGTGTATCTGTACTCAGCCTCATGTCTCTTAAAAAGTGTGTGTGTGTGTGTGTGTGTGTGTGTGTGTGCGCGTGTGCGTGTGCGTGTGTGCGTGAATGTACAGGTTTGTATATGTGACTGTCTATGGGGGGGTTGGTTGAGTGGGCTGGGCGGCTGTGGGGGAGGTTGGGAGGGAAACGGCACGTGGGAATGTTTTTAATGCACTGTAAAGCACTTTGTGTTACATTATATGTATGAAAAGCGCTTTATAAATAAAGTTTGATTTGATTTGATTTGATTTGAAAAGTGGGCGGGGCAGAATAAGGTTAATTATCAACTATGATTATTTGTCAAATCATAACTATTGTCAAAACGTTTAGTAAAATCTTAAAATATAAAAATATAATCATGTGCATTACATATAGTGAAATGTGTCGTTTAACCTGCCATATAGACTTTAAAGGTCATTCACCAAAAACGGAGGGAACATGATTATATTTATAACAATTACATTTTTTCCCAGTTTGACAATGTTGTTGAAGTGTATAATGTTACACTGTAAACCCGAATAAGTTCAGCAAACTCAAAACTTTTGAGGAAACAGATTACATAAGTACGTTTGAGTTACTTTACTTATAAATTTAATGTTGATTAAACCTAAACTGTGTAAGTAAGGTAACTCACACTTAATTAGTTGAATATAATTAAAAGGTAAAATTTAAGCAACTCATAATTTTCAAGTTCTCTCACCTATAATGTGTAAGTACAGTAACTCACACCTAATTAGTTGAATATAATTAAAAGGTACAATTTAAGCGACTCATACTTTTAAAGTTTATCACACCTATAATGTGTAATTACATTAAATTACACATACTTTGTCCAATGCAATGAAATAGTAACATTTAACTAATCCATAGATTTAAAGTTAATCTCACCATAAATATGCAAGTACACAACTCAAATATTTGCATGATGCAATTAACAGGTACAATTTACCCAACTAGTAAAATTGCACTTAACCATACCCAAAAAATGGGTATAGTAACGTATACAATATTGTTGTAATAACTGAAGAATTGTTTCCGAATACATTTAATATACATATAAACTACAATATGCAATTTAACCAATTCAAAGACCTCAAAAAAAAGACAAAAACTTGAAATTTTATAACTAGTCACCTATTCCATCAAAATAAGTTTATATGCATTAAAAAAAATAAAATTTTAATTAAAAAAATTACGCAATCTAATTATTAAATAACTACAACATTTACTTATAATTTACCAAAAAAAATTTGTGACAAGAAAAGCAAATGCAGTATTTTTATTTATAAGATTTAAAAATAGTAACTGTGAACATTATTGCAATGTAAACATTTTACCTCATTGTAAACCGGAAGTACTCCAATGCAACTGAACATTTTGAAATATAGTAACAAGAAAAATACACTATTGGTAGTGACGGGCAATACCACTGAGTATCACAATCCAATGACTTATTAAAATGTATTAAAATTACATGACTCAACAATTTTACCTTGGCCATCATTTTCTTCAGCCTCAGCTTGAACTAATAAAACTAAATATATGCAGAAAATCTTAAGTATATAATATATAAAATAAATAAATATATTAACCCAAAAAATATATTTTTTAAAAGTATCGATACTCTGTCAGTATTAATAGCCATATGTGGCATTGTTCAGTCAATCATTATATTGGAACAATTTATGACCAAACTATATGGACGTTGGAAAGGTTTTAACAGTTAATTGAGAACATTACTTCAATATGTTAATATTGAAGTAATGTTCTCAATTAACTGTTAAAACCTTTTTTTTTTTACCTCAACCTCAATGGAAACATTACTATATAGGTAGCAAAAATATTACCATGTTTAGAACAACTTTTATGAACAAACTTACTTTACACTATAGCATGGATGGAAAAATGGCTTTGGCTTGCCCAGAAATCTGGACCATAAAAAACTTTTAACTGTAGTCTAAATACCCTAACTTCATTATGCCAGCATCATGAAAATCAAGAAAATATTTAACACACTCCATAGAGTTTAATTTGAACATGTCCAAAACTAGACTAAACTTGTTCTTATGAATTTTTCAACCAGACCAGTGAAAGTATTTCAACATTGATAAATCAGAAGTGTCAAAATGACAGGTGATCTGCATACAATCTACAGAATCAAAGAAAGATCATTCTGAAGGTGAACCAGGCATGGCTTCAGTGGTTTTCCATCATCAAGACCCAAAAGCAACTTTTGTGTGAATGTGAATGTGTTTATCAATTTTTTGGGGTAATCGAGGTGCAAGGCATAAACTAAACCAAACAACAAGAGAAATGCTTCTGGCCAACTTGAAACGTCTCTAACGATGATTTCATCTTCAACAACAATGGCAGCACTCACAGAACCGAAAGCGATGCCCGCATCAGGGTCTTCATTGACGATTGTCAGGATCCCAATGGGTGTGTTGTCCAAGTCAGGCTCTTGAGAAACCTCTCTCTGAAAGATGCAAAAAAACAAAAACAAAACACAACTGTGAAACTGACTTCTAAGATTGCTTTTTTTTTTCTGCTTGCTAAACATTTTAAATCAGAATTTTAAAGACTTTCCCTCATCCAGAGATGAATAAAAGTGTTTATTGAGAAGAAAAAACATTTTTTCTTATCCATTTATTCAAGGTTAGTGTTATAGACCACACAATACATTTCATAGTCGCCAAGGTTTAAATGAAAAACAAACTCACATTCCAAAACTTGAAGAACTGTGCGTCTCCCTCACGAAGGTAGAGTGGAAGACCATGGAGGATCAAAGTCCGTTTTACATTGGCATCTTGTACCTGCTAAACAATGTTTAAAAAGGCATCAGCACTACAACATTTAAAGTAAAAACAGATTAAGTACACATTACTGCCTCAGAGACATAGTACAGTGATGCGCCCAGGGACCCATCTCCAGATCTTTGTGCTAGGCTTTGTCCAGCCTACCGTCGCTGAAGATTAACTTAATGCCCATGTTTTGGGTTGATAGGAGCACCCAAAGGAAACTCACCCATGCACACCCAGAGAAACTTGCTTGCTGTGAGTTCTAGCCAGTTGTAGTGTCAGTAGAGGGGAAAAGACAGAAGTGGGCAGAGGGATGCCAGCATAGAGACAGAGGTGGGCAGAGAGGTAGGTAAAGATGGAGAGTGATGCAGGTACAGAGGGAGAAGTAGTGTGAAAGTAAAAAGAGGGGCAGGAGTGTCAGAAAAAGATGAACAACAAAAGTAATCTCACCTGCCTATCATAATGCTCGATCATGTTGCGTAGGATTTCTGCTGCCTTTCCGTTTTTAGCCGCCTTTGTTCGAAACAAAGAGAGGAGTTTGGAGATATGCCTGTCCAGTTGTGCATAAAACGTGTTCCGCAGGTTAACATTTGTGATCCGTTGAAACTCAGCACAAATCTATGAATATGGAAATAAATTATGTACTTACAATGTAACAGTAGTGCAAATATCTTTTAAAGGGAAAATATCATGCATTTTTGATAAACATTCCTCAAATCAGCGTGAATGCAGCTGAATGCTAATGCAGGTATGTTTTTGATTACGGAACATTGTTAGAACATCATTAAAAGCTCCAAAAAGTCACTGTAGCAGAATATGTTCCCTTTAAGGTATCTTTACCTGAGAATTAATCTGAAGGGCTGGCCATTTTTCCATGAAGTCCCGAAGAGCAGGATTTTCTGTCACAATCTCCAGTCGGCGAAGGGAAAATGTAGATTGCATGAGCCTGCCAATCAAGATCATATCTTTCTCACTTCTCTGGATTTCTTCTAAAATCTGAACTCTGAGGCCTTCCAAGCTGGCAGCATCTTGTCCTTTAGGAAAGTTTGGAAGGTAATTGAGCTCGGCACGTCTAGCTTTTTTAATGTTTCGATGGGGGTGGTCCTTCTCTGGATTGTTGTGGCTCTTCCTTCCTGTGTTGACTGATACCTCTAGACATCCGGCTTTTGCAAGTTTATTCCTATAGTTTCCCATCTTGTAGATTAAACTCCACTTCCAGCCATGTGATCCGCTACCCGACTTTTCTTTAAGGCAGGGGTGGGTGGCTACTAGTGCTTCAGCAGCCTTACTGAGGTCATTTTCATTAGGATATGGCTTGAAAGTAGTAATCAGTGCTGCCATACTTTCCAGGATATTGCTTTTTTGTGATTTTGTCAATTTTATTGTCTTCCCTGACTGCTGGTAAGCCACATTACCTTCTTGAAGAAGATGCTCAACTTCAAATGAAAAGCTTGGAATGATAAACTCATCCGGCCACGTTTTCACTCTCTGACTCAAAGGAACATGGGGCAAAATATCTGTATCGGAACTCGCACAGGAACTAGTGTCACCATCTGTGTGAGTTTTTCTCACTTGTAAAGTCCCTTTTTCAGGTAACTCATCAATGTCAATGAGGCAACAAAGTTGTCCATCAAAATCAGGATCTTCATAATGCAGTGAAAAGTCATAGTCCAATCTTGGAGCACATTTTTTCTTCAATATATCAACAAGATGCTGTACAGATTGTGGACGTTCAGACAGGGTCAACTTTACTGGAATTTCAGGAGCAATATACACTCTGAGAATGTACTTTGGTGCGGCCATCATATTCTGAAGAAGAGAAAATGAACATGTACATTTTTAAACTGACTATCAAATTACATTAAAATGCAGTACAAAACACAAATAGAAACAAAAGCTAAGGGGTGCCCAGTTTTCTTCTGCGGGCCAAAGTGTTGGCGTGCCAAGGGCCAAACATTCATGTTTTGCATGAAAAAAAGTGTTTACAAAGATTATTCAATTGCTTTCTATTTTATTGTGTTATAAGGTGCATAAACTAATTAGGGCTGGCTTAAATATAACTTTTTGTGCAAGATGAGAACTGATGCTTATTGCTAAATTCAGCACCCCTTCATGGGCCAACAAAAATCGACTTGAAGACTTGGCCCACATACCCTACTTTGGGCACCCATGAGCTAAAGTCTAGGCTTACAGAAGCACATCAGTCATTGTTTACAGGAGTAAACAAGTTTTCAGGAGTGTCAAGTCACCTACTTGTTAAATTAAAATGTCATATCAATCTTAACACAAAACCTCATCAGGTCATCAAGGTACAATATTAATGGAAGTGTCAACTCTGAAGCTGACAAAAAAGGATTATCTTGACAATATAACAGAAGAAAAACTTCTCTAAGATCAACCACAATGTCTTGGCATGCCCTCTCAGAAACATGCATAATTGTCTGCATTTTCAGAAAAAAAGATGACAGATTTTTCTGTAACTTTGAGCTTAATTCGCCAACATTAGCAACATCACCCACTGCATCATCTTCACAACTGTTTGAGGGACTTTCGAGTTCGAAACCTTCTTCAATGTCCACTACAGCTACATATGCAACATTTTCGTCTGAGTTTTGACTCAAATCCAAAGTACCGGTACTAGTGTGAGACCTACTTTTATGCGCATTAAATGAGGAGTATACATTTGTTTTGTAATTACAATTTGTAAAAGGGCAATGAACCATCTCATTCTGTTTTAGATGTAGTCTTAAATTACTCGGATTTTTCGATTGTGCAAGGCTGACTGAATGTACACAAAGAACACGTAAAAGGCTGTGCTTGCTGTTGAACAACTTCTGATTCTTGCAGATGGAAACGTGTCAAATGTATTTTCAGGCTATTAAAGGACTTGTATGTGCATTGGCAGGTATCAAAAACACATGATAGTGCATTATTTGCATACAGACTATGATTTAAACGGTAATGATAAAGTAAGGAAGCTTTGGTATCAAAAGTGTTATTGCACAACTTGCATTTCCAAGACATCTTCACTTGTACTTTTACAATCCCAAGGTCCTCGATGAAATGTCCTTTCCCCAGCTGGACTTCAGATCATCCTGAAAAGGATGAAAAAAGAAGAAAAAAAATTAGTTTTGCCATTTAATTTTGTAGATTACGAGCTCAACCACTGTTTATATATTCAGATTGGGCTGTAATCATTATCTGGTCAATGGCAATTAAGTAAGCTAATTTGTGTATCCGGTCAGTTGAAAAGTATTTGACAGAAACAGAAGGCTTCTTTTAGAAGTCTGAAAAAATACACAATGGTAAATGAAAAATGTTAAGGCAGAGCCTTTCTTGAATTTTCAGAATAGTCTAGAGTAGACCATGACTTTCAAAATATATTTATATACTTTTTTCCACCTGGATTGAATTATTTAACCCCTATTAATGTACTGTAGCCATTCCGTGAGTGAAAATTATGTCTTCAGCTCCAGAATAACTTTCACTATGTGAGCTCATGAATCCTAGCATTGTCATCTTGGAAACAGAACTCAATTGGTGTTACACTACATACCTTACAACAGTCTTTCACTACTGCTTTCGTTTGTTGAAGCAAATTTCATATGCTCTGTAGATTTTATATATATATATATATATATATATATATATATATATATATATATATATATATATATATATATCTGCATCTGTTTACAGGATTATTGTACATTTAGGACAAATGTAATATCAGAAACATTCAATGAGTGAATCTCCATGTATTTACCTGTGACAGAAGGTCTACTTTAGATGTCTGAAAAAACAAAACTGTATTAGTAATGTCACACATATATAGGCATGTACATGTACTATTTACGCAACATATATTATACTGTTTAAATTAACAAAACGCACTGGGTGATCTACACTTATTATAAATTCACGCGCCATCCACGTTAAAGATTGAATGGAGGATTTCTCGCCGATTTGAAAATCTGCAACTGTTAGTCCTTTTTTTGAAAAAGCGCATGCGCAGATTCCCCCTCCCTCCCTGTTTCTCCTGAGTGAACGCGTACCAGCCATAGAACTATAATAAAACCTGGAAGATGAATCCAAGATGGCCGTCCTGTTTATCCCTATAGAGTGTGCTCATTGGCGCATGACCCCAAAAAAGTTTCTTACTTCCGCATTTACTTCCTGATATGAAGGCTGACATCTTTGTTTTACTTCCTGATACGATGGCTGCCATCTTTGTTTTACTTCCTGAAACGATGGCTGCCATCTTTGTTTTACTTCCTGAAACGATGGCTGCCATCTTTGTTTTAGGGCGCCATGTGACGACAATCCCCAACTTCATATAAAAACGGTAATTTCGGTGATTTTAGAAACGGTAGAAAAGAACATTTCCTTCTATTTTATTTAAATACAGATAATAATTCACTACTGTCTGCAATTATAATATGCAATTTTAGAAAAAGGCTGGTTCCAAGAGGCTGCAGTACCTCACACGGCCACAAATCAATCTGGGACCACAGACAGAGGGGGCGTACCTTATCCAGTTCTTTTAATACATCCATGGTACCAGCACGCCCAGCAGCGCTGCTCCATGTGCATTTGTTTACAAGACGATTGGTGTCGCTTTCTCACGACAACCTCCGCGAAGATTTAAAAACTTTCAAAATGTATAAAAAAAATAAAATAAAAAAAAAGAGTCAGATAAACAGTTACCTGTCCAGCAGAAAGTTTGCAACGGAGGCATCAGTTGGAAGCCTGTTGTCTTTCAATGCTCGCCAGCGCGTAAACGATTCCCCCAGAATAACACGCGTTTTGTTTCTTTCCTCTGCAGACTTTCGTCTCTTCTCGAAAACAGTCTTTCTCTTTCGTCCCTCAGCCATTTCGGTACTTCGCGGATGAAAGTTTAGACCTACAATGACGGAACTTGCCGCTAACCTGCTACATAAACACACTAGCATATCAACCACGCATGCGCGGCCAGGGGAGCGAGCGTTTCCCCTGGACGAGCCTGTGGGCGTGCACTAGCACGCACAGAATGATTGACACCTGAGCGGACCAGTTATTTGTACTACCCACGAGGAAATGAGATTCTGATTTGTTGCCCGAAATCCTCCATTCAACCTAGTTTATGCTTCCCCGTCAAAGCGCAATGCCTCTCCCGGACGCACGCGACTGCCAATGAAAAAGCTTGCGGTTCTTGTCGTGTCTTGGACGCAAGGTTTTTGATCGGCAGCGAGTACGCCGTTGAGGGGCATGACGCTTTGACGCAGAAGCATAAACTAGCAATTCGCGGGCTATCCGCGTTAGCTTGCTAGCAATTCGCGGGCTATCCGCGTTAGCTTGATAGCAATTGACACACCATGCATGCACCCGCGATAAATCCGTGAGCTTATCATTAACGTACCAAATCAAGGATCTTATGTTCACAAGCGCCAACAGACTCATTTTCTTCACCTGTCACATGTGGCCACATTATCAAGTAACTTAGAAGACTCCAGTGCCGCAAAGTTATACATTTAACTGGGAAGCATGTAACGTTACATGAAATGTATTTTATCTTTAAACATTTGACTAAACTCCAATAAACTGATAGTGATACTCAAATATCCTTACTTTGTGGACGCCGTTTTCAGGCCACAGCCGTCTTGAGGAAAGACTGCACAACCGTTAGTTTGCCCTCGTCACGTCCGTGGACGTGCGTCATGACGTCATGACGTATGTCCTAAACTCAAATCGTGTAAGAATTCCATCAATACTTACATGCAAAGATGTGGCTGAAATTATAACGTAATGCAAGTTGAAAATTTGTTCACTGGTGCCATATGTTATTGGTTAGGTGTACTTTGTCACTGGTTTTGATTTGTCTGCCCTAAAAAATTATGAGTTCATTATACTGTTCGGGTTTACAGTGTATTTCCTGGTTGGACATGAGCTGTGAATGTGATAAACAGTGATAATTAAACTGTTACCTGGCAACCATACTGTAAACAAGGGCCAGAATCCAAATTAAAGGGGACATATTGTGCTAAATCAAGTTAAATGAGTTTTTAACCTTGTCACAGTGTTTACTCATCATTAGTTCACTCAAAGTTGAATTTTGATTTATTCCTGCGTGTGGGTTCTTCAAACGCCCCAAAATACATTTACAACCACCACACAGACTTAAAAACACGTTTAATGAGGTAAAAATGTTACTTAGTTCTACTTTAAGTAATCCTGTATTGTCCTGAAAATGAGGCTCGAGTGTTTTAGTAAATTCTTGCCCTCACCTTCCCCCTGTCCCTGCCCACATCTCTTAGTTGTGATTATTTGAAAATTCAGACTCTTGAGAGATACATGTCAAGTTCTAAAAGCTCACATTGCCACAAAATTAAAACATGTCAATTAAATGCCATAAGAACTATCTATTTGCACTACCACATTTGCACATTGTCAACTGTACATTTCTGTATATAGTCTTAGTCTATTTTATTCTTAATTTTATGCATGCCTCTTTTATATATTTTATTATATTTTATTCATTGTTTTATGTTGCACCTCACGCCGAAGCAAGTTCCTATGTTTGTGACATTTTTATCACTGACAATGACAATTAACCGTTTCTGATTCTGATTCTGATTGCTTTTTATACTTATATGTCACTATGAAGAGGCGGGGCTTATCAGATCTGCAGTTTTGACCTGGAAGTCAAGGGATCCGTTTCAATTACCAAGTTGTTTTAGATCAAAATTGTGGTTTACGATTAATTTTACAACACAAATATTGCCTACTTATATTGTAGTTCAATACAAGTACCTGAAACAAGCATAATATGTCTCGTTTAAATTACACAATAGTTATCATTTGACAAATAATACAGTCTGATAACATCTTTATTTTATTATATGATTGTTTAAACTGTCAGAAAAATCAGTTGCCAATAAATTGTCTCTTCATTTTGGATGGAATGTCGATTATTAAGGTTTTTTTTCAATTTTTGTGTTTTTTTTCCACAAACTGCCACTTGACTGATGTAAAACGGTGATGAATATTTACCATTAGGACTATTCTGCCAAACGAACAAGTGAACGTGTCATTTGCACTTTAATCAAATCAAATCAATTTATTTTTATAATGCCCAAAATCACAACAACAGTTGCCTCGATGGGCCACAGGTAAAAGCAGTTCAGATAACTGTCCCAGAATGCCCCTGTCCTTTGACCCTCCTTCGCGGCGAGGAAAAACTACAAAAAACCCCATGGGAAAAAGTAGAAACCTCGGGGAGAACCACAGTGAAGGAGAGATCCTACTCCCACGGACGGACAGGCTGCAGATGAACTAGGACTGACATCCACTTGGACTGTGGAGCCAGAACCACTCAAGAGGGAGGTGGCTTTAAAGAGTTCCTCCAGGCGGACGAGGAGCAGTCCACCAGTGTAGAGAGATCCTCCAGCAGGAGATGAGGAACAGTTAATCTAAGTAGATGGAGTTCGTCCAGGCAGACGAGGTGTGGCTAATCCAGGGTTGAGGGAGTTCCTCCAGGCGGGTGGCGCACAGATCATCCAGTCTGTGTTTCATCCACTTTAATGAAACACATTTTAAGCTAAAACAACTGAGCGGGTGAAGGACGCGCACCAGAAAAGCAGTTCACCTGTGACGATAAAGACCGCGGCCTTTCACCTGAACCTAACGCTGAAAAGGTTAGGCCTGTTTTAGCTACGCCCGACTGCAGCAATAACTAAATTACGCTTCTAATTTTAGTCCAATCTTTGATCCAGTCTTAAAATGGCATTTGATTTCTGTGCAAGCGTAAACAGGACTGTGAAGATGGCTGGCTTTCCTGCTCACTGGTGCGCACTGGAGGCGTGATATCCGCTTTGATTTATTGACGTTTGCGAGCGAATCAAGCCGCCGTAATTCTTCTGAAACGGTTTGCGGTCTTTTGACCCTCAGCCGAGCCCAAAGCAGCACCCACTCGTAAAGTGCGCCGGTGTAAAAATAAATCTTGAAATGAGACACAACCGTCAGATGCAGAAATAACACTGCATGGCTTCATCTTTTAAACCTCTAACCAGGACTTTAAGCACAAAAACAAGCTGAACCCTGTTTTAAAAGAGAGTTATTATATTATTAGACTTAGACAAACTGTATTAATCAACAAGGGAAATCGTTTGGACACAGACCATCACACATTACAATATAATAAAAGGTTTGAATTCAAAATGGACTAAATATAAAACAGAAAATGACTCAGAGAATTTGTCATCCTCTTCTCTTCATGGAGATGTTAGTGCTTTGTCTGAAATGTTCCACAGAAAGGCATTAAACATATCTCTCTCCATGGAAACAAGCAGGCGACTCCAGGGAGGTAAATTCAAACAAATGCAAAATAGTTGTTCAGGGACAAATCTATCACTTTTCATGGAGACAGGCAGGTATTAGTCACTCTACAAGAAAAATGACACAATGAAGGCCTAAAACAACAGGTGCAACGATGGGTTTAAAGGTTCTACAGGAGAAAACAATGGGCTTCATTTGTAAGGATTTGCCTTGTATAAATGACATTTTGAGGACTTTTGATCATTGAAGATATAGATATTCAATCCCTAAACACCGACCTGGCAAAATTGGGCAGCAAGCACTCCACTACTATTCACCTTATTCTGCCCCGCCCACTTTTGCCGCTTTTTGCCACAGATACGCACTTTTGTTGTAAACGCACTTCCGTTTAAGCTAATGGCGAACGAGGGAAAAGTCTCACCACTACAATGTTACATAAAGTAGATTGATTTGTGTAAAATGTTTAATGAACACGAGCAACAACAAGTCAGCAACGCAACGATTTCCTGGTCAGTCTGAAAACGTCTTTTTAGTCCATGTAGAACTTATTTTCTGTTGAGCTCGTCTGCTCCATGTAAACTACAACGGAAACAAGGCGGCGGCGCGTACGGCAACTTCAGGAATAAGGTCAGTAGGCCCAAGGAGTAATTGTTATTGACCCTTGCATACGCAGCCTGGTACTGCTGTTTACAATCTATTAATTCATTTAAATCAAGGGTGTCCAAACTTTTTCCATCGAGGGCGGAGGAGGGCCACAAATCAATCATGAAACGTTAAAAAAGCTACATTTATCTGATGTTTTAAGCACCACCACATCTACATTCAGTCTCAGTGTCTTAATATCAGGTCTGTATTGCACCAAAATGTTAGTTATTTAGGTTGGAATTGTAGAAAATCTGAAATGTGCTGTAAATAGTACTTATCAGGACAGTGTGGGCCAGTTCACCAGGAAGACTAAGGGCCAAGAAAAATTGGTCTGAGGGCCGCATTTGGCCCCCGGGCCTGAGTTTGGACATGCCTGATTTAAATGAAGCACAAATAAAAAACTGTAATATATCTTTTCTAGACAGCACAGACACAGGCACATTTGCAACAAGTGTCATCTATATCTAACTTCAACCTCCTGTTTCTAAACATCACTTATTACTGTAGGATGTGTGATATTTTCCTCTCAAACCGTTGTTGCCAGCATTGTTTTTAGTGCATTGTTGCCCAAAATAATGTTAGATTAAAGAAATGTTTCTAACGAGGTTGTTAGCATGTACGCTAATTGATCGCTGATTGCTTATGGCAACAATCTACAAAAAACACTATTCACATGGTTACATTTCCAACTCTGCTCTGGTGTTACTCACATGTGGTTGAGTGGTTGTTCGTTGGCAAAACAGCCCTGGTTTTTCATTGTTTGGAGGCTAAAGCTTTCATTCCATTCCATTCATCCATCCATTCATCCATCCATCCATCCATCTATCTTCTTCCGCTTATCCGGGGCCGGTCCAGTCTACCCCTATGTCCTTGTTGTGTGTTGAAGTTTGGTACTTCCACTGGTCCTTGAAGAAAAAAAGACTCTTTTTTCATTAGTCCTAGAAAAAAAGTTTTGGGGAGTGATGAGTGAAGAAATAATTACCATTTGATTTTGAACTTGTAATTGCTGTGGTTTGGAGAATGTAAACTTAACGTCTATATGAAGGTTCTTATGATTATAATGATGATAATGATGATGATGATGATAATTATGACTTAGTTTGGTGGGAGGGCAACTATGGTAAATATTTAGCACTGTTCTACATTTGTGAAGTTGCAGATTGTAAAGAAATTTTGATAAATAAAAGTTTATTTCAAAGCATTTAAACAAGTACAGCTGGACTTACGATAAATAAAAGTTTTAAATTACAGGAAGTAGAGCTGAGTTCTAAAATGAAATCAAAAAGCGACGTGCCATTGAAAATACAGGGACAATTTACAGACAAGTATTTTTTCAGACAGTTCGAACCAGGGGTGTCCAAACTTTTTCCATCGAGGGCCGCCTATTGAAATATAGACCAAACGGAGGGCCACAAATCAATTGCGAAACGTTAAAAAAAGCTGCATTTATCTGATGTTTTAAGCACCACCACATCTACATTCAGTCTCAGTGCCTTAATATCAGGTCTGTATTGCACCAAAATGTTAGTTATTTAGGTTAGAATTGTAGAAAATCTGAAATTTGCTGTAAATAGTACTTATCAGGACAATGTGGGCCAGTTCACCAGGAAGCCTAAGGGCCAAGAAAAATTGGTCTGAGGGCCGCATTTGGACCCCGGGCCTTAGGTTGGACATGCCTGGTTTAAGCAGTCATTCAAGGTGTCATCGGGTATTATTATTTGTCAAATCAGTATCAGTGGTTGCTAGGTAACAGTTGTAGAATAACTCTAACGATGTCATATTTGCTGCTCACGTTAAACCAGGAAGTACAACTATAAACTTTACAAAAACTGTCAAACTGGGGACAAATGGGACAAATGTTTAGTAAAATCTTAAATATAATCATGTTCACTGCGTTTTAGTGAAATGTGTCGTCTAACCTGTTATATAGACTTTAAAAAAAACACGTTGACAATTACTCAAACATGAACAAAACAATTTACTGGGTATGTTTTATGATGGTGAAAAATGTTATAACGTCAACTGTCACTTTTAATTTAGTTGATGAATATGGTCATAGTTGTAAATAGTAGTAGTGGTAGTAGTAGTAATCGTAGTAATAGCAGTTTGTTGTAAAATCCTGGACGCAGCAGCTAGAGGGCGAGCTAACGTTGTGCTCTTTCCTCTGAGGTTATGAACTGGTGAGATCCACAGAGGATGACAGTGTGCTAACAGGGCTATGCAACGTGATACAAATGCTGCATGTTCTGCTCGGCTTCAGAAGGAGAACGCTGTTGTACATGACACGCAAGCGATGTCTCTTTTAATGTTGAAAAAAAGCATGTTTCAGAGGATTTGACATCTGATCCTGACGTGCAATCTCAGAGGTGTAGAATCCCCAACGCGTTTACAGAACCAAGAGAGACAGAGGAAAGATGACAATTTAAAGAAACAACATGGGTCTCGGCGGTGTTTGGTCTATAATTACAAAAAACAGAAAAAAAAGAAAGACTTTTCAGATTTTAAGGACACATTATGCATTATTTGTATTGTCATTGTCTTTTAATCGGGACATGATTTTTGTTCTTGGTGTTAGTTTTCTCTCTCAACATAACACCTTTTATGTGGAAACAACAAACTTGTCCAATCTGCTTCCATTTAATCCACTTCATCCATAGATTTCTCGTAAATTCAAAGACCGTTTTCTTAAAATGCATTTTTCTCCCTAAGTGACATAAGGGTCACCACATAAAGTAGATCCCACACCATACTGTACATCATGCATCTTGGACTCAACAAGATTTTGATGAAACGTACAGAAGGATTTGTTGATATCTAATTCAGCAATAAGTGAAAAAAAATTTGGTGGAATTTGAATGTTTAGTACAATTTTCAGTCCAATATAGTTTACTCACAAACTAAATAAGAAATCCAAAATCCCCTCTGTATTTTTTTTTGTAATTAATCTGTGTACAAAATGAACCAAGAAATTTCAACCTGGTTCTGTCATTTTTCAGATTTAAATGTCCCAAATATGTGTATTTTTGGCAATTTTTAAACATAAAATGCTTTATTTCTACATAAAAACATGACATCATGAAAGACTTGTAATACTTTTTTTCCTTACATTTATGTGAGTAAACTACAGGAGAAGTTTCAAACTTATATCTTATAGATTTAAGATTTTTTTCCTATTCACTTGCAGTGTCTGACCTTAAGCTCTTGAGTATCTCTGCTTTGGCGTCTCATGTTCATCACTTCAATGATTTGAGGCAGAAATTCTCAGAACGAGTCTGACGATCACTCATGGATTTAAACACAGCGCAGAAGACCTCTGGATTTCTTTGACATCACCAATCTTGGAAATGTAAAACCAAGTGTTTAACTTGTAAACTAAAGTCATCAAACAAGCGTGAATGAAGCGCATACAACTTCAAGTATGTTGTGCAAATGTTAAAAGCTCAAAGTGTAGTTTCATATAATATTTGTCCTTGTAGTGATATAAACAACATGCACCCAAAGATGTGTCTTGTTTTCACTGCATTTTACTTGAGAGGAACTAGATACTGAATTATGGATTTCACTGTTGTTTCGGGATGTCAATAATTGTGAATAATCGTAAAATGATGTTCGTAAAATGATTGTGTGTCGTTTTATGTGGACCCCAGAAAGAATAGTCATTGCTGCGGCGATAACTAATGGGGATCCTAAATAAATAAATAAATGAAATAGCCATACCCGCTTGTTAATGCCTGATCTGGTCTGATCTCAGAAGCTAAGCAGGTCATTGGACAGGGCCTGGTGAGACTGCTGGAACACCAGGTGCCACAGGGGGGCGCTGGAGGGGGAAAAAGTGTTGTGTTCTTATTCACCTTATTCCTGAAGTTGCTGTACGCGCCGCCGTCTTGTTTCCGTTGTATTAGTTACATGGAGCAGACGAGCTCAACAGAAAATAAGTTCTACATGGACTAAAAAGACGTTTTCAGACTGACCAGGAAATCGTTGCGTTGTTGTCTTGTTGTTGCTCGTGTTCATTAAACATTTTACACAAATCAATCTACTTTATGTAACATTTTAGCGGCGAGACTTTTCCCTCGTTCGTCATTAGCTTTAACGGAGTTCTCGTCAAACGAAAGTGCGTTTACAACAAAAGTGCAAAAAACGGCAAAAGTGGGCGGGGCAGAATAAGGTGAATACCAAGACACTTCATCCAAATTGTTTAGTTTGACAGGGGGGAATTATTGGGGCTGGGAGGAGCCGATGCTGCAGTCTGCCCCAGGACCGCTGTGGCTACAACAGTGGCTTATCACCATCGAGTGGAGGGAAAGAACAATGCAATGCAGCGCTTTGAGTGTTATGAAAGGTGCTGGTAAATCCAATTACTTAATGTTTTTTTTCTGATTTGCAACATTAAATCTTGACACAACACCCTGCACACTTGAATAATCCATTCAGACGTCTTCATGTGTCATGTGTATTCAATAACTCTCATGTTAGTGTCCTGTCAGTGTTTACCGTGAGGCGTGTTGTTGCCCAGTCTGTGGGTGCTTGGGCTTGTGTCGGCTGACAGCTGCACCCGTGGGACCCTCCTTCGCCCGCGGCATTGTCATTCTTCATTGATCAGAGGCGAGAGGCTAACAAGGTCTCTGGGCTACACTCTGCTCTCGGTCTGCCTCTGCCACAAACTGAAAGTGCTCTATCTCCTGCTGCGCCTGCCCCAGGAGCAGACAGTGGCTCCTGCGCACATTTACTTAAAGGGCATGTCTTATTTACTGCGCGCTCCTCCTGTCACTTTGTCCAAACCAGGAAGTGTCTTGGGGTTGAAAATAAAGTGGAATTGATTCTAAATTACCATGTGGGCTGGTAGAGGGAGCTGCATTTTGTCTTTTGGGTAATGGCTCTGAGAACTTAGGTTAAAATGGATGTCTGTCAATCTGTTTCCCTGCCTGCAATTCTATCCATTTTAAAACGTTACAATGCTGGGGCGAGATTGGGCGTAAACAAATAAAAAGGATGCTCTATTCGTGTGCGCTGGAGGTACATGTGTGTTTGTGTCGTGGGTTCGATTTCTGGCCTTGACCATTTGCCACGTGGGACTTTCCTGGATAAATAAAGGTCAACAAATGTCCAAATGTCACCCTTATTATGCTACAACTGTTGTTTCTTAAAGCCTACAGTGCTTTTGGGTGCAAACTGTGAATTGTTTTTTACCACATTACACAATACGACGTTCACAAGATAGATACAACATTGGTTTTCATTTCTTTGGGCTGGGGTCGGGGTCCAAAATGTAAGCCCTTTCTCAATTTAGTAGTCCATCCATCAATTATTCAATTACAGGCAACTTCATTGAAAAAAGACGGTGCTTTATCCTTCACCAGAAAAAAGTTACATAGCGCACTTTTAACTCACTATAGCTTTTAATTATTTTCAGTTTCATAGCTTTATAAAATACACTTTAAAGTAAGATGTTGCTCTTTGCTTCGGTTCCCACGCAGTGTTTGTTTTTTTGGTTTTTGTTTGTTTGTTTTTTACACAAGATTAAATTGCAGGATGCGAAAAGCTGAACTCTGCCTCATTAGTAAACCTAAAACGATGCGTAGAGTATATAATTTAGTACAAACTGTAATTTGGCTCATTCCAGCCCATGTTGTGTCTCTGGACCTCTCTGCTCTGTTCACGCCCCCTGAGTGACCCCGCCCACCGTAAACAATCATTAGTGACAAAAGCAATTGTCACAGAGATCGAAGAGGTTCTGGGCCAGGACCAAATCAGATCTGAACCAGGACTACGTCAGGTTTAAACCAGCTCTTGAATCTACAATAACCAAAGCATTATTTCAGTATTTAAGTATTTCAAAAGCAAGGATTAAACCAGGACTAGATTCAAACCAGGGCTACAGCTTTATTAATCTACTACAGCAGGATCTGAACCAGGACTAAACCCAGACTAACCAGAGCTAAACCAGGTCTTCTCAAACAGGATTAATCCCGGACCAAGTCAAGAAAAAAACAGGACTGTACCATCATCAATCTAGGACCTGAAAGGACCAAATCAAAACTGAAGTCAACTACCAAGGTGGTGACTAAATGACAAGCACTCACGGCTCGCAGCTTGAAGATTCGAGCTCCCGGGCCTTTCTGTGCAGAGTTTGCATGTTTCTTCTGTGTCAAGGTCCGTGCTCCAGTTTCCTCCATCAACCCAAAGCAAGGAAAATGCTCCAGCTAAGGTCCTGAGCAAGACGAGACCAAAACCTGGATCTGGTCCCTGAGTGCCACACTCACTGCGTCTACGTGAACGTCAGGGGAACCAGATAAGTCGCCTGTAATCCAATTTAAATCCGTTGTCCAAAGTCCATGTAAACCACATCGATTGAGGAGCGAAATGGTCCTGACCACTTCGAGTTCATGTTCAGATGCCAGTCAAGTTAACGAATTGCACGAAACTGCAGCCGGACAAATTTAGTTTTTTTTTTCACAGCAGGAACCTTTTTCAATACCTGATACTTTCCAGTCCCTGTTTGATGTGTGTTCACACAGAGAAGGAACTAGAGACTGGGGTCACACTTTGGGGAGTTTTGAGTTCCTGCTCAAGGGCAGGAGCTTTCCAATCAGACCAGTACATTTACAACATTAACTTTATTGGGAATATGTTTCATTCATTTTATGACTTAGACAAACGTTTTAGATCCACAAAAAAAATACTGTAACACAGCAGCACAAAAAAAAAAATCTTAATTAGTGGGTAGTGACAAAAATGTTGAATAACTGTGGATTATTGTGTTTTATTGTTGATTTCATTGTTTGTTTTTGTACATCACAGGATTGTGTGCAGGTTTGAAGAGCTCAAAAGGAGCAGAATGAAGGGAATAAAAAATACTTTTGTGTTTCTAACTTAATTGAATGTTTAAATGTTGTAATTTTAGAGACCTACTTTCAGGCACTCTTTGTATGAGCTCAAACAATGGGAACTGAGTAGTTCCTATGACTACATAGGGACTGGGGGAACTAGGGACTTGGTTCTTGGTACTGTTATGTGGGGAAAGGTATAACAAAAAAGTGTAACCTTAAAACAGAATTGAACCAGGACGAGGTCAAGAAAGAGCACCGGATGTGAACAATAAACTCACCAACCAGGAATCACAACTATAGCTTTCAGGCATCAAAAGTAGTAGACTTACCACATGTAGATGTTCCTTGTTACATTACACTGCAGCTACTCCTCAGTGGTTTAAACCCAAAAGCAGTGAATGCAGCGAACAATTTTGGGACAATCCTTTAACCCAACACATCCAAAAGCTCCTGAAGTGGCCTTGCTCGCTGTGGAATACTTCATTTTCAGGCTTTTTTGAGAAATTAGTTAGTTTGGTTTAGTTTATTTGGGCTTTTTTTCTCCCCACAATTACATTTACTTTTCCTTTCATAAATATTGTACAGAGCCCAAAACGAGTACATACTAAAGAAATAATAACTACTACAATACTAACACAATGAAATAAATGCAAGATAGATACATTTAATACCCTACTGTGAAACATTACACAGGCAAAGCAATGACTTCTACTCCATCAGAAATAGAGCGGTGATGAATAGTGTATACCTTCAGCCTGCATAGTAACCACCACACCTCGTCTGCCCCCGACCTCTCCGTTTGCCCTCGCTCTCCTCCTCGTTACCGCGGCGCCTCAGTGACAAAACCATCAGTAATCCTGCTATCTGCGGCTGCACCCAGCCCCGGCGCCGGCGTTCACTCAGTCACTCTGTCCGCTCATTTGCATGGATTCAAACACAGGCCTGTGGTGTGTTTGTGGAGTCGCTGTGAGTTCGTCGTGAGCCTCCTGCGCGTTACCAGGTCTCGACTCCGTGAAAGAGACGGAGGAAGGCGTACGCTCACACCCACACGCTGCTCCTCTGACTGCACAGGGTCAGAATGTGTGGATGTGCAAAGGGCTTTTCAGGAGTGAACACTGCTTATTCCCATTGAAAAGAAAACTATTTAAAGTTATTTGAATACAGAATATCACCCCTGGTTTGTGAAAGTTTAGATATGGATTTAGATCGAGTCCTCATTATTCATGACAGATTAGTTTAGCTTGATCAGTTAAGTCCAGTGTATTTGTGGAGCAGAATTCACACTCAAATAATTCAAAAATGATTAAGAAAACAAAAAGGTTTCAATCAAATCACAACACAAACCAACACAAACCATAATCACTAAATAAGCAAATATTTTTGAAAGAGTAGAATGCAGATAAAATCCTTTCAAGTCCATATGACATGTTCTCATTTTTCTCTAATACTGACTTAGTTTGGTGGGAGGGCACCTGTGTTAAATATTTATTATAGCTGACATCTGTGAAGCTGCAGTTTATGAAGAAAATTTGAAAAATAAAAGTTTAAAATGGCAGAAAGTAGAGCTGAGTTCTAAAATGGAATCCCTCTGTGATGTCATCAAAAAGCGACACAGTTGAAAATAAATAGACAGTTAACACTCAACTGAAAGACCTTTCTGACAGTGTAAACAGTCATTCAACAAAATAAAGGTGTTATCAGGTATTATTATTTGTCAAATCATGACTATTGTGTCATTTACAGGGCTTTTGTGTGGCCCTTGTTTTCAAAATGGTTGCTAGGAAACAGTTGTGGAATTACCTCCACTTATGTCATATTTACTGCCCATGACCAAACAGGAAATAACAATATAAACTCAACGAAAATAGTCAAACTCTGGACAAACAGGAAAAATGCTCAGTACAATCTTAAATATAATCATCTTTACTACATTTTAGTGAATTGTGATGTCTAATTTAGACTCTGCATCCGACTTTATTCTTGCGATGCATATTTATTTATTTTTTCCCCGAGTACTGCAAGACACACCTGTCAATATGAAAGCACTGTGCGCAGTCTGCATCAAACATTATTTTATCTCTCATAAACCTTGAAGTATCAGTCCAAGTGTTGCCCAGATGACCTGAGCTTCACTTCTCTGAAAAGGCTTAAAGTGCCCATAACAGGTCGGGCTACTCATTTAACCAAAATGTAGTTCAGATAAACATATTTCAAAATTAGCTAAAATTCTTTACAAATTTTACACCGTTTTCGCAATTTTTAGCTTTTTAATTTTCCTTCCTGGTTGTAAATGATGACATCACGCTAGGAAATTACCATAGCAACAACACTGTAAACCGGGCCAAAACTCATCTAATGTCACATTTTTTTTTATTTGACAAATAAAAATAAATGTAAACACCTTTCATTTTGTTGAATAAATGTTTAAATGGTCAAAAAAGTAGTTCATTTTGTGTAAATTCTGCATAACCTTTGTCTCCCCAGTGTGATGTCATCAGTCTGCTTACTTCCTGTATTTTTCAACAGGTTTTTCAACTTTTCTCCACAAACAGTGACCTGATTGGTGTAAAACTTTAATTTATATTTACAACATGTATTAATACACTAAATAAAGTCAAAATTAGAAAATCATAGAAACCTGTCATACGCACTTTAAGTACCGTGAACTCCTGAACAGTTAAAGTAGTTCAATTTAATTACATATTTTCCTCCTTTCACAATTTGCAAGTCAAGTTTAAAGTAATAAATGTAAACGTTTTTCCAAATGAGAGTACTAATACGGTATGTCTGTTCAGCTCTTGTAGATTTGTCCCAAGACCCATCTACGGACCTTGGTCTGGCCTTAAATGAAGGATTTTACCTCTTATGCATGTTATGGATTGATACAACTTAATTATTTGCCTTTACATTGAAGATTTTCTTGTTCCACAGACCAAATCTTTAAATTTGTGCAACCTGCTCATCTCTATGGAGAGGATTAATGCCATTTAAGGTTAGACACAACAGGCAAAACTCTTTTTTTTGGTTAGTTTTTCTCTCAACATATCGGCTTTCGTGTGGAAACAACAATCCATCCAATCTTTCTTCCATTGAATCCACTTCATCCATAGATTTCTCTGGGAAAATTTAACGTCAAAGGTAGTTTTCCTCAAATGTATTTTTCTCCCTCGGGACATAAAGATCAGCCTTAAAGTACCTCCTACACACACCAAACTTTAAAATCTTGGACTCAACAATATTTTGACGGAACATACAGAAGGAATTTTTTGATATCTGATTCTAAAACACATTTATTGAAGTTTTAAGTTAACAAAATCAGGCGAAATTAGAATTTTTAGGACAATTTTCAGTCAAATCTAGTTGAAACAAAACATTTAAACCTGGTTCTGTCCTTTTTTCAGATTTAATTGTCCCAAATAAGTGTATTTTTGGCCGTCTTTACCCATAAAATGTCCTATTTCTACATGAAAACATGATATGATGAAAAACTTGTAATATATTTTTTTCTTACATTTATGTGAGAAAAATACAGGAGAAGTTTCAAATTGGTATCTTTAAATTTAAAGATTTTTTGTTATTCCCCTGCAGTGTCTCACCTTAAACACCCTCCACCAGAAAAGTTACACAGTGCACCTTTAAGCTTTCATCAGTTTCATAATACTTTGATTTCATTTCCTTGCATTGGACTGCACTTTGGGGATTTTTCACATTTACATAAAAAAGCTGGTTCAGGTAGGAGAAATAAGAGGGAAAACATTCTGAAACAGATTAGAAAAGACGTGTCAGTTTGCGCCGCATTAGTCTAAAAGCACTTTATTCCATCATTCACGAGCTGTGTCTCCACTTCCTGTGAGTGCCCTATTTTCTGCTCCGTTCAGCCTTCTGCAACCGAGACGAGCCTGACAGGATTTCAATATGCAGCAGTTACACAGAAAGAGCTGGATCTGCGTCTGAAGCAACACTGTGGACCAAACCCAAGTGTGTTTGCATTCAAGTCTCAGCTCGTAATTAAATCTTATCCTCGGCCAATAAAGGTTATGTTTAATGCGTCGCTGTTCTGTTGAAATACAAGATTCAAAAAGCAGCGCATGAACAGCGTGAAAATTATAAACATGCAATTACGAATAATACATGCATTCAGGCTCATTGTTCCAGCGCTTTCATAATGTATGTAACCTGACCTTATTCTGTTACATTACGTGTTTTGAGTTGTTTGTCCTTGTATTTTAAGTGCTCAATGTGCATTACCTCTCAGGATAAATGAACATTCTGATTGAATGTAATGTATGTAACTTTTCAAGACACTCAAAGTCACAGAAATGCTTTAGATTATGGTTCCTTAGTAAACTATTTATATTACATTATTAAGATCTTGTGATGTACTTTTATAGGGCATATACAAGCATTTATCACAGTTTAAAAAGCAGCTCAATAATAATAAATAATAAAATAGATAATAATAATAATAAAAAAACAGAACAGAGCATTACTTATACATAGTTTACTAAGGAACCTTAATCTAAAGTGTCACCAAAGACACAATTTCATGCATTTTGAATTCATGGATGTCATTCGTATCTTTAACGAGACAGACATGAGCCACAAGAGAAGAGAAAAGATAAGGAAGTGAACTGCAGGGAGTGAACTGGTTTGTTTATTAGTGCTGCAGCTCTGGTTGTAAGAGTAAATTGAAAATGAATCTGATGTTTAGGCAGCGATATTAATGGAGTGTGTGGCCCTACCTGCTGCCAGTGCTCACTCCCGTCAGATCTTGGGAGCTAAGCCGGTTGGGGCCTGGTCAGTACTTGGATGGGAGACGGTGGAACACCAGGTGCCACAAGGGGGCGCTGGAGCAGGAAATGCCATTGTGCCCTTAGGCAAGACACTTCACCCTCATTGCCTTGTATGACAGTGATGTGTGTCGATGGTTGGTGATGGTCAGAGGGAACGATAGTGCAGGCAGTCTCGCTTCCCTCTGTCTGTCCCAGGGCAGCTGTGGCTACAATAGTAGTTTACCACCATCGAGTGTGGAATGAATGAATAATGCAATGTGAAGCGTCTTGTGATCTATGCAATGTGAAGAGTCCAGAAAAGTGCTGTATAAGTATAACACATTATTATTATTATTATTATTATTATTATTATTATTATTATTATTATTATTGCTGTTGCCCATCTCTCTTTTCTGAAAAGACGAAAACAGAACGTTTTAGCTCAGACACTATTTCCAGTGTCTCTGTTCCATTTCCTTCCCCGCTGAGCTTTGTGTGCTCTGTAGTGTCAGTAAACTGTCCGCTGCACCGGAGCACGTCCAAAATCAGGCTTAAAATTCAAACACGTTTCAGTGACTGGAGTCTAATCCTGTTTTTCTGTTTTTCCCACTTTGTGATTCAACGTGACTCCAGCCGTAACAGGTCCACACTACGTGACTGAAACATCTGCCATTGCCTTCAACTAGCAATGACTGAGAGTGACCAGGCAGGACTGAAAATTATCAAAAAATCAGGCTAAAAATTGTATTGTGTGTCCTGAGCTTAAGATACGTCTGTTTAAGGCCAACATCAGAGATTCTTTTCATACATAACCAACTCCAACTCTGTTTTAAACCCCCAAAACTCTTGATCCAACAGAAATGTGTCACTGTTGTCAAAGAGTCAATACTAGAGGAGGTTTTACGGCGGAGTTGAATGTCTGATCTGTTTAAAATGTCCATAAATACAACATCTAAACTTTTCATGATAGCCTGACTACAATTACTCTCCACAGTGAGTGTCACGGCCCACATCAACTGGTCTAAAGCTTGTACCGTTTTGTCACAACACGCTGAGACTGTGTGACCTTTTACAGTAACAGGTCGGATCACTACAGGGAGAGAATAAAAGTACTGAGGTCTACTTCTGTCATGAACGTTCCCCTCAAACACAGTCACAGGGGAGAGAGTAACAGCTGCTCTCTGCTACTGCGGCATTAGCGTTAGCATTGACAGTGTACAGTACAGCCACATGATGCTCGCTCTCCCCGTGACCTTATTTCACTGATTTGTTCTGACTCCGAGTGTAAAACGTCAGAGCGATTTTCATCTTTCTCTGCTTTATTTAACGCTCATCCTCCAGAGGGTTCTTTGCTACGACTCGTACATCCAGCCTACAGACTTAGTTGGGAAATTACTGAAATATTGATATTATGAATGTAATGTAATGTTCATAATGAAATATGATACAGAACAAGCTATTTAAAAATGAAAATGGGTACTGGGTGTGAGCAATTTTATAGTAATTATTGGTGTTAGTGTTCAGAGTACAGTACTCTGAATAGACAAAGTAACAGAATACATTACAAAATATATTTGTATTTATTTCTATCTCCATTAGCCATGAGACCACAGCTATTCTTCCTGGTATTCAGTATTCTATAACTGAATTCACCTTATTCTGGAAGTTGCCGTACGCGCCGCCGTCTTGTTTCCGTTGTAGTTTACACGGGGCAGACGAGCTCAACGGAAAATAAGTTCTACACGGACCAAGAAGCTGTTTTGTTGCGTTGCTGACTTGTTGTTGCTCGTGTTCATTAAACATTTTACACAAATCAATCTACTTTATGTAACATTTGGCGGCGAGACTTTTCCTTCGTTCGCCATTAGCTTTAACGGAAGTGCGTTTACAGACGTGTGTATCTTTGGCAAAAAGAGGCAAAAGTGGGCGGGGTGGAATAAGGTGAATACATTTTAAAAGTATTCTTCCCAGCACTGGTCCTGGTTTATTCCTGGTTTCATACACTCAAAACACTGGATGGGTCAAACGCAGAGTACTCATTTTCATGCAGATTTTGCAACGTGTAGACTTGGTTTGGTCCTGTTCTTGTCCTGGTTTAATCCTGGCTTTGCCCAGCTTCACTTCCAGGTTTGATTTTGATGTGTAATTGTAAACCAGGCATGTCCAAACTCAGGCCCGGGGGCCAAATGCGGCCCTCAGACCAATTTTTCTTGGCCCTTAGGCTTCCTGGTGATTTGGTCCTGCTAAATACTATTTACAGCACATTTCAGATTTTCTACAATTCCAATCTAAATAACTAACATTTTGGTGCAATACAGACCTGATGTCAAGGCACTGAGACTGAATGTAGATGTGGCGCTTAAAACATCAGATAAATGCAGCTTTTTTATCGTTTCGCAATTGATTTGTGGCCCTCCACTTGGTCTATATTGCAATATGTGGCCGTCGATGGAAAAAGTTTGGACACCCCTGTTGTAAACACACAGTAAACCAGTTATGTATTAAAACTTCTTGCACACAGACCACATCAAAACTGGGATGAAACTGGGACAAAAGGTTGAACTAATCCTGAACTAGACCACGACTGGGGCTTAAACCAGGACTGAACACGGATTACTATGTCCTACAGCAGTACACACACTAATCACTCCAGGGATCAGAGCATGAATCAAACATATGGACCAAGTCTCTGGAGTCGGACTGAACCAAGACCTAAACAGTACGACTGAGGTCAAAGGTCAGGGTCTGCTGTGGGACTGGAGTGTGGAAGATGAGGTTAATGCAGTGAAACAGACAAACATTTTCTTGTTTTGTTTTGAAGTGTATTAAATCTGTTTTAGTTTTTGCTTGGTAAAATGTTTGTTGGTAATACTGGTTGTTTTTTCTTCTTCTAAAACGTTTGGGAACCACTTATTTACCATATACAATATACAGGCATTTTTGTAGAAAGTAAAAGCTAATATAAATAATATACTCACACCGATGTAAATTCTGCAGTGTTTCATCTGTATTGTCTCAAAATGTCCCAAAACAAATTATAAAATCCTCTGCAGTAATGAAGAACTGCGTGAATATCCAAACACTGGCGGTGAAAACAGCAGCCGCGGAAACTGAACAATGAAAATGGGATTAGACAATAAATAAGAATTAGCACAAGGAGCGTCTCTAACAGAACAGCAGGCGCCGAGGAACGAGAGGCAGCAGCAATAAATGACGGAACTGTGAGAGATTGAAATCAAAACCTACAAGAGAACTGTGCAAGACTTTATTCTAGCTACACTTTTATTAAGCCTGAACAAAGACGTAATTCCTGATGAACAAATTGTTTATTAAGAGTGATTGAGGCTTAGTAACTACTTTATGAATATCTTGCTTCCTTCATGAAGTAGTTAAGCTTGTGTCATTCTTAGTAAACTATTTCTTCACCATGATTACTCTGTTCATGTTTATTAAGACTAATGAAAAGTAGTTATTATAAAGTTGTACAGAGGGTTGAACATATGATGGAGGTATGACATTGTGCACCTTTAAGTTAGGTCTAAATCTAAACTATAAAGAAAAAAAGAGACTAGTGCAGTTGGAAAAATGCACGAATTAGAAAAATATGATGATGATGATGATTTTTATTTATAGAGTGTTTTTCCACCTAACAGGCACTCAAAGCTCTTAACACACATTTTTAATTACTGTTACGGTTACAACAAACATACAACAAACAATAAATGGTAGACATACATACAATGGTAGACATACAAATATGCATTTTTTGTATTGTTATTAGCCTTTAAACATGCTCTTGAGTAACTTTAATGTGCCATCTCATGTCTTGGAACAAACAAACAGAAAGTTTATTATGAAATAATGAAAGTTTTTCTCAGCAGTCTGGAAGGACACTTACTTGCATCTAGTCCACTAGATGGCGCCAGGCGCTTAAACACTTTAGCTGTATTATCTCTGTGCGACACACCATTATCAAGTTAGCAGCAGCAGTTATCATGTTTAGATGCTGAAAACAGCATGAATGTAACCAAATGCAACTCCAGGTATGTTTTTGATGACAGAACATTGTTGAAGATGATTAAAAGCTCAAAAAGGTCACTGTAGCAGAATGTGTCCTTTAAATTTGTACAAAACTAGAACTAATCAAAGACTAAATCAGGACTAAACAAAAACAAAGCTAAGGAATATTCAAACGGATCCTGGTTTTAGTCCAGTTCAGTCCAGGCGTAGACTTGCTTTGGTTCTGTTCAAATTTCAGTTTAGATCAAGGTTTATTTCTGGTGTGAATGCCCCCTCAATCTGTATTAAACAAGGACTAACCTGGTCCTAGTCTAAATCAGGACTAAACCAAGACTAGACTATTTACAAACCAGGAAAAACCCAAATACAAACCAGGATTAAACCAGGACTAAACAAGAGTAAAGGTTAGTAAACCACTTAAAACTCAGACTAAATTTGTTTAAATTTTGACTAAAATAGGTTTAAACCAAGACTAAACAACTTAAAAACCAACATGTATAAACCGTGCAAGATGAAGATTAAGCCAGGACTAAACCAAAGATTAGTAAACATCTTAAAATCTGTACAAACACACTCGCACAAACATTGAAATTGGGACTAAACTAGAACTAATCCTGAAACTAAACCTTTACAAGACTTGGGCCGAAACAGGACTAAGACAGGACCAAATCAAGTCTTTTTTCAGAATCAAACTAAGCTCAAACCAGAACCAAACAATTACAAGTGTGAACTCACCCTACATTTAGTCTAAATCAGATAAACTAAACCTGGAATAAACCTAAAGCCAAAGATGGTAAACATCAGCCGTACATTGAACCTGAAGGACCAGCTGCAGAGCTGTTTTGAGATAATGGAAAGGTGCGAGAGGACGCCATGGAAACAAACCAATTTTCCTTCTGTGCCGCTCCGATGACTGTTTTCAAAGGGCTCCGACACTGCGTAACCCACATACTGCGTTTCATCTGCTATAAAAAATGTAGCGCGCGAGTTATATCACCAGTGGACCCACGGAGACATCCATATCAAAGCTCTTGTTTCGTAACCAGCCTCTCTCTCCGTCTCTTCGATCGCACTGACGCAATGTGGATACTGTAAGTGTGATTCAGAATAAACACGAATAATCAATGTTGAAACAATGGCGTCATGAGAAAGGAAAGGCAAAAAGAGAACAATAAAGCCCCTCCTTCTTTGGATGAATTCCCCAAGCTCCGCCCACTCCCCAGAAGCAGTTACTTGTTGAGACTGCACTGCAAAAAAGAAAAATCCACACTGGTTGAGATTAATTGTATTATTAAAGTTAGATTTGTGTATTCAGTGGGTCTGACTTGGGATAGAAATGAAAGAGAAAAAAACAAACAAAAAACAAGAATAAACCCAGACTATAAAAGGACAACATCTTAAATTAAATAACTACACCTTAATTAGCCTTGATAAAGCATGAACAAAGACATATTGAAAGACTTGGTGAACTATTTCTTTTGTTTGTTTGTTTTTCATAAAGTTTCAGCTTTGGCAACAATTTAATGAAGAGGACAGGCTTTATAGTGTTAATTAAGCCTGAATCATTCTTAATAAACTATTTATAAACATTATGAGTCTTTGTTCATGCTTTAGTATTGAGTATTACCAGTGGATCTAAAATGAGAATATTTCAGAACTATTCAAGGAAGAAAAAACACATCTGGCCAAAATAAACTCCAAATCTGGGCTAAACCAGGAATAAATAGAAACTTTTCCAGGATCAAGCCCTTTTCACAAGCACAGCCCTAATACAGTTACTAAAAAAAGAAATGTTCATATGACTTATGCTGACTTGAAGTGGTTTAAGGTAGATTTATGTAGTGAATAAGTCTGAATTATGAGTTTTATATTCCTGGACTAAACTAGTTTCCCAACTTCAGTCCACTCTTAGATACAGTTATTATTAGATGCAAAACAAGTTAAAGAGTTAAAATTAAGTGAAAAAATTGAGTATTTATAAATAGTTGGAAGTAATTAATGAGTAGGTCTATTCCAGCTCTAAACCAGAACCAATCCAGATAAATAGTGAAAGATTCCTCACTGAAAAAAATTGCACAGACAAATTAATTCATCTTACATTTTGATCCGCAAAGCTTACTCGTCTTTTGCTTTTCTTTCATAATACATTTTATTGCTGCAGGATTTTCAGCTTGTTGCAGATTGATGGCGTCCCATAAATTTGAAATGAAGTGTAATAAAACCAACCAGACATAAATTCAAGTAATAAAGGAGGTCTATTTTTAAATTATTTTTACTTTTACTACAATTTGTAACCATTTTCTTTTATCCTGAAATGAAGAAGAAAGATGATCCAATCAGATCTTCCTTTTTTTGCAGCATTAATTCAAAGAAAGAACAATATGCGGTGAAGAATTCTCACGCAGGAGTCTTCAGAGCGACTTGTGAGAGCCAGAGTTTCCTCCCTGAGCTTGTTCTTCTCTGGAGGAGCTCAGTCTGATGAAGGAGGAGGTATAGAAACGATAACTATCTCACGCACTCGTCCCGCCTTCGCTGAGTCCTTCTGATGCTGCGTCTGATCAGCCGCTTTGTACGACACAGAATCCAAACGCAAACACAAGAGAAAGCTTGTTTGACTGGCGCGTGTGGTGTATAATTCATGTCTGGGATTCTTGATGTGAGAATATATTTGACAAATAAGTTTATGGTGCCAAAAATCCTCCCTTGGGTCAACGGAAACTCAACTTGACGATTTAGAATACAGCAATGATGACATTACGGACACATGCTGGGGTTGATATTATTCTACACCTGAGGCACTGTTTATTTATGCATATTGTTTACATTTTCATATCTATGTCAACAGAAACCTTGTCTTCCCCTTGCAATGATTATCTTTTTTTCCCCACGCACAACACTCGTCCTCAAGGTTTGCAATTACTAGAAAACAAATAAAAAAATAGATTTTGCTCCAAAGTGCTGCGTTTGCATTGCATTCATTCATTCATTTTCTACCGCTTATTCCCGTTAGGGGTCGCGGGTGACTGGAGCCTATCCCAGTGACTTTGGGCCTTAGGCGGGGTACACCCTGGACAGTGGCCAACTCGTCGCAGGGCTGACACAGAGAGACAGACAAGGACAGACAACCATTCACTCTCACATTCATTCACTAGGGACAATTTAGAGTTCTCAATTAACCTGTACAGTCATGTCTTTGGACGGTGGGAGGAAGCCGGAGAACCCGCAGAGAACCCACGGTAACACGGGGAGGACATGCAGACTCCACCCAGAGAGATCGTGTGATGTTGGGGTGGTTCAGAATTCGAAACCACGATGTTGGGGTGGTGCGGGATTCGAACCCACGATCTCCTTATTGAGAGGCAGAAGCTCTAGCCGCTCTGCCACCGTGCACCCTTTTTTGCATTGCATATTATAGAAAAATTACACATTTTACTCATTTACAACAATAACCCTGATTTAATGTGTTTTTATTCTACGTTATCCCTCAGTGACTCACTTGGCACTGTCCATGGTCCTGAAGCCAAGTCAACTGGAGCCAAGTGCACCCCCTGGTCATCAGACTGGTCTTAACCTACGACTTTATAGACTAAGAACTATACTCTTGTGGATAGAATTGTAGTAGCTGTTGTTGTGCTTGTGGGAGGAGGAGGAGGAGGAACAGTAGTAGAAGGAATACATCAATCAATTAACCTTTATTTATACAGCGCTTTTCATAAATGAAATGTAACATGTAATTTACAGTGCATTAAAAGCAATCTCACAACCACCTGACCTACTCAACCTCACAACCCACCCACAGACACACTCACACTCACATGCAACACCACATACACGATGTAAAATACATGAGTTTAACGTGTGGCATGAACCGCATCAACAGAGATGCCACAAAGAGATGCCCACAGCCACAGGGCACAGAGCGCAGTGGTAGTAGTAGTAGAAGTAGGAGGAATAGTAGTAGTAGGGTTAGAAGACGTGGTAGTAGTAGGAACAGTGCCAGAAAGAGAAATAGCGAAGGAGTATTTACTGTGGGACCAGGACTGAGCAAAGCAGGAGCCTCCATTATCTTCTGTGAATGTGCAGAGACCGGCCGTGTGTCATGATTGGAACTTGTTGAATTTGGACGCTCCGCCGTGTCTGAAAACACACGCTTTTTGCACTTCTGCGCTAAGTACATACTCTGCCCTGTAGCCGACAGAAGGACCTCCATAAACTTGGGAACAGAGGGACGAGAACTGCAGCCGAGGGAGAGAAAGCACCTGCTCCTCTGCTGCTTTTCTCTGTGCACAGGAAACTCTCGCTAAACTCACCGTGACTCGCTCAAATCGCTGCCTTTACTCACTGCACATGGCGTGTCTTTCTTTTTGTCAGTAATCTGCAGATAAATGTCCTGTTTGAAATGTTGTTTGTTTGAAAAGTTATTGGATGAACAAGAAACTTTTTTTTTTTTAATTTCAAAACATGATATGGCAAATTTAAGGCACTCAAGAGCATGTTTAAAGGCCAACAGCAATTTCCCACCTTCTCCTCAAACAAATACATTTTTGAAAATAGTGATTTAAATTATGATTTAAAATTTCCATAAATGAACATCCCTCATATGAACGCTGATATTTATTTGAATCCAGGGCCGTGGCATAAACAATCCAAGCAAATGTTTAGGGCCACAACAAAAAAAGTGCAAAGAATTACTACTACTACTACTTTTAAGTAAAAGTAAAAGTATGACATAAAAAATCTACTTAAGTAAAAGTGTTGAAGTACCTTTTTAAAAATGTACTTTAAGAGTAAAAAGTTGAAGTATTTCATGTATTAAATGGCGTAATTTTGGTAAAGAATTTATCTTAATTTTGGTCAGCAAGGATCTATTCAAATGAATTTCTTAATTAATTTGTAAAAAAAAAAAAAAGTATTACATCACACTGGGGAGACAAAGGTTATGCGTAATTTACACAAAGGAAACTACTTTTTTGAACTTTTAAATATGATATGATTCAATAAAATTTCTGAAAAATACTGAATATTTTTCCTTTAATACAAAAAGATTAGGTATAGTATGAGTCGTAGTCATAGAACTATAATAAAACCTGGAAGATGAATCCAAAATGGCCGCCCTGTTTATCCCTATGGAGTGAGCTCATTGGCGCATGACCCCAAAAAAATGTCTTACTTCCGCATTTACTTCCTGATACGGAGGCTGCCATCTTTGCTTTACTTCCTGATACGGAGGCGGCCATCTTTGCTTTAGGGCGCCACGTGACCACAATCCCCCATGATGCTTTGAGCGACGTGAACGATCCACGCAGCTGCAAGTTTTTGTGTTAGCGTTAGCTTGTGTGATTGTAATTGTATTCTTCATGTTAGACACACGTGAAGCGTCTGAAATGAAATAAAATACAACTTACAGGTGTCTCTAGTCGAGCCTTTTCCACGAGCTTCTGTTTGTATCGTCCGACGCTCGTTCATGTGACTCGCACATGTTTGCGGTGACGTCACTTCATATAAAAACGGTCATTTCGGTGATTTTAGAAACGGTAGAAAAGAACATTTCCTTCTATTTTATTTAAATACCGATAATAATTCAGTACTGTTTGCAATTATAATGTGCAATTTTAGAAAAAGCCTGGGCCCAAGAGGCTGCAGTACCTCACACGGCCACTAATCAATCTGGGACCACAGACAGAGGGGGCGTGTCTTATCCAGTTCATTTAATACATCCATGGTCGTAGTAGAAGGACAAGGACTATACAATAGAAGCAGCAACCTAACAATAATTGACTTCTCCAACTATATGTAGAACAGATATATACTGTACACTTAAGTTCATAACCTGCCGTATTGCATTGTGGGTACAGTATCTTTCACGCTCCTGTAGACTATAAATTCCTTTGCGCCTGGGGGTTAGCGTGACCGCAGCTAACAGAAGATAACAAAGATAAAAAGCACACACTCATGTTGTTGCTTATGCGCCCTGAACATATGTGCGTCACTGGATTGAAATAATGTGGAAAAATACCCAGAGGGACAAACGTAAACAAAGAACTGCTCTGATAAATAGTCAACAACAACAGAGGGACCGCGCTGGGGCCATTACAGACACTTAACGGCAGATGTGCTTCTAATGTGAAAATTAAACCGCACTGAAAACATTTAGGCAACGACGCTCTGTAAAAATGTGTGACTGGAAGGTTTTACCAATTTATACTGATAATAGCATCTTTGTAATCGCGGCAATAAGAATATGATTTGACTTTCATTGGAAGCACATTGCATTTTATGTTATTTCTAGTTTTGTTGTGATACTTTTAATCAAATCATGTGTATTAACATTATTGAATTCAGTTAACGCAATATTTGTTTAGTACATTTTTTGGTTACTTACTACTTAGACAGAGCAGGGATGCCCAAACGTTTTACACCGAGGGTCATATATTGAAATATAGACCAAGCGGAGGGCCACAAATCAATTGCGAAACGTTCAAAAAAGCTGCATTTATCTGATGTTTTAAGCTCCACCACATCTACATTCAGTCTCAGTGCCTTAATATCAGGTCTGTATTGCACCAAAATGTTAGTTATTTGGGTTAGAATTGGAGAAATTCTGAAATGTGATGTAAATAGTACTTATCAGGACAATGTGGGCCAGTTCACCAGGAAGCCTAAGGGCCAAGAAAAATTGGTCTGAAGGCTGCATTTGGCCCCCAGGCCTGAGTTTGGACATGCCTGACTTAGACAATACAGCAGGGGTGCCCAAACGTTTTTCTTTTTTTCTCGGTAGGCCAAAATGTATACATATTAGCATGACGAGGGCCGACCCTAATTTTGTGTTGCATTTAATATGTTTATTTGAAAATATATGATGATTAGATTGTCTTTAAGAACTAATTTAAGGCAGTAGATTTGATTTGGTCTCCTTTGCAACAGCAGAGAAACAACAAACAAACAATGGTAACACTTTATAATAACTACACTTATTCCTGCCTCAGTAAAGCATGAATAAAGACAAAGAATTTATTAAGAATGATTCAGGCTTATTAACTACTTAACTAACAATCTAACCCAAATTCTGATCCCTAACCCTAGCCCTAACCTTAATTAAGTAGTTACTAAACCTGACTCATGCTTAAGAAACTATTTGTTCAGTGGGAAATAAGTCTTTGTTCATGCTTTGTTGAGGCAAAATAAGGTGTAGTTATTATAAAGTGGTACCCAAACAATAAGCAAACAGAATTTGATCAAATAGATACCGCTAATAATAAAGCTTAGCACCCCGTCGCGGGCCAAATTAGACCCCCCGGAGAGCCAGGTTTGGCAAGAAATATCTAAATCATGACAATATTAAGGCAACAATTAGTGGCCATATGTTTAGTTTGGGCTTTGTTGGCTCCTAAACATGCTTTTGGTGTCATTGGAATGTGTATTTTATATTTCAGAACACAAAGCAAAGCCTGGAAAACACACTTTGAAGGGAAAAGTCCTAAACACAAGCGATGAGATTCACGTCAGAGCTCCCTCTGTTGACAGCGGTAGGCAAAAACAACAACAAAGCAACCATGAAGCAACGTGACCAGCATGCTATTGTACAAACGCTGCATTTTGACAGCCGAAATGCTAAAAATATGTCAAGAAAAGTTTTATGGACGTACTTTTCAAATAAAATAAAATCAATTTATTTTTATAATGCCCAAAATCACAACAACAGTTGCCTCGATGGGCCACAGGTAGAAAGCAGTTCAGATAACTGTCCCAGAACAACAGTTGCCTCGATGGGCCAGCAGTTCAGATAACTGTCCCAGAATGCCCCTGTCCTTTGACCCTCCTTCGCGGCGAGGAAAAACTACAAAAAACCCCATGGAAAAAAGTAGAAACCTCGGGGAGAACCACAGTGAAGGAGAGATCCTACTCCCACGGACAGACAGGCTGCAGATGAACTAGGACTGACATCCACTTGGACTGTGGAGCCACAACCACTCAAGAGGGAGTTTTAAGTTTTAAGTTTTATGGAACATCTGGGGAATATTTAAACTGATGCTCAGAAAGAAAAAAAGTGCAAAGGATTAATGAAACAAGCGTGATTGAAGTAAAAACAACATCCTCAGGTATGTTTTTGACGTTACATGACACAAAACTCAGACAAAGCTTGACTATGTCCCCTTTAGAGTTTAAACTAATACATGTGTCGCCCTAGAACACAATCAAATCCAATGCCAGTCGCAGAGAAAAGTCAATATCTGTACAAATAAAGTCAATTGAAACTACATTACGCCTTCCCCAATGAGCTAAACTCTCCGATTTATTTTAAAACTCGTCCTGTACAAGTCGAACTGCGGCGTCATTTGAATATTTCCCCTTTTAACTTTGTGTCCCGTTTGTCTCCGGCGGGACACGGCAGAGGACGTGTGTGAAGAGGACGGCACATCAGCACGACGCTAATCGACCGTCTCACCTTTTCTGTCCCCCTCCTCGCTCTCCTCCCCCGCTCTCCCCCTCTCCTCCCTCCATCCGGGACAGAGCCAGAGGAATCAGTCCAGCCCTCTCTGTCTTTCTCAACGATTTATTTTGTTTTAGTTTGGATTCCCATTTGTTTTTACCGCAGCAATAGCTTTTCTTCTGTCCTCTCTTGCTCTCTCTGTCTTTCTCCTCTAGTGTACTTTAGTTTAGTCTTTGTTTTTCAGGGACTATGCACAAATTCATGAATCCTATAAAAGAAAAGATGAACTGCATGAGCTCTACTAAAAAAGTACGCATTACTTTTTATTTTGGGTGACTCCTCTTCTTTAAAAGGAGTCATTTGTCCAAACTTCTACAGTCACAGTTTACACCGGCCATTACAGACTGGTTTCATGTACTGTCCAAAGAATCAGCTTTTGATCAAATATCTTACCTGCGGATGGGTAAGGTGGAAAAATGGAAACTGAAATGGAACTGTTTTCTACAACTTAAATCCCTAGAGTGAGATATGCATTATTTTACTGTGGAAACTAAGATCCGTACTGTGTTCCAAATTAACAACTGCAGAGCAAAATGTGTGTATGAATATGTATGTGTGTACGTAAATGTGTACGCGTATATGTATACCTCTTCTTAAAAATGTTTTATTCTTCCATTTAATCCACTTCATCCATAGATTTCTCTGGGACATTCTGAATTCAAAGGCTGTTTTCTTAAAATGCATTTTTCTCCCTCGGGACATAAGGATCAGCCTTAAAGTAGATCCCACACAAACCAAACTGTACAATCTGGACTCAACAAGATTTGGATGAAACTTACATAAGGATTGTTTATATCTAATTCTAAAATAGATTTATTGAAGTTTTAAGTTAAAACAAATTAGGCAACATTTGGATTTTTAGGACAATTTTCAGTCCAATCTAGTTTCCAATATCCCAAATTCAAAATCCCCTCTGTATTTTTTGGGTGGGGGTTTTTTTGGTAACAAATATTTGTACAAAATGAACCAAGACATTTAAACCTGGTTCTGTCCACTTTTCAGATTGAATTATCCCAAATATGACTTTTTTTGACACACATTTCCATATGAAAATATGACATGATGAAAAACTATTTTTCGTACATTTATGTGAGTAAACCACAGGAGAAGTTTCAAATTGATATATTTAAATTTTTCTTTTTCACCTGTATTGTCTCACCTTAATTTATATATATATTTCCTTTTCTTATTATCTTTTGTTTATGTTTGCTTCTTCCTCTGTATGTTTGGTACGTTTTGTTGTGGATGTCAGTTTATGTTTATGTTTATGTAAAATATAATAAACTACTAATCATAAACACATTACAGTATCATTACAAATAACTTTGCTCCTTATAAAGATTAGCTCAGAAAAATAAACCATAAAAAGCCACCATTTCAAACACATAAGAGGGTTTCCTAAAACTACAAAAATAGTTCATACAAAAATATTCGGTGCACATTTTTACAGTGAAAACTTCCAGTACAATTCAGCCCGACACAGGTTTGTTGCTTTGTGTTGACACAGTTGATTATGTTGGATGTGCTTTTTAGGTTCAAGTGAAATGACGAAGGTCTGAAGAGATGGTTTCATGTTTGGAGGTTGTTCTACTGTTTGACTGTTAAAAATGAAAAGGTCGACTGTGTAAAGGCCAAGGGTTTTGTCCAGTGTCTGTGAGCAGCTTCCTCTCTCCTTCTCTTCTTTCCCACTCTTCCTTTCTCTCCCTCCCGCTGTCTCTCTCCCTATTCTCTCTACCACTCTTCCTCTCTTCACTTCTCTTTCTTTCTCTCACTCCTTCCCACTTTCTACTTCTTTCCCTTTGTCCTTTCTCTTTCTCCCTCCCTCCCAACGTCTCTCTCCCCCTTTTCTCTCTACCACTCTTTCTCTTCCTCTCTTTCCTTCTCCTTCTATCTCCTCTCCCCTCTTTCTACTTCTTTCCTCTCTCCCTATTGTTTTCTCTTTCCATCCCCCCTCTTTTATCCAACATATCTCTTCCTTTCACTTTCTTCCTCCCTCTCTCTCTTTCACTCTTTCCTCTCTACCACTCCTCGCTTATTTCAACTTCTTTCCTCTCCGTCCCTCTTGTTTTAGGTCTCTCTCCCTCCTTTCTCTTTCTTATCTTTACCACTCTTCCTCTCTTTTTCTCCCTCCCGCTGTCTCTCTCTCCCTCTTCTCTCTACCACTCTCTCCCTTTCTCTCTGCACTTTTCTTTCTCTCACTCCTTCACTCTTTCTACTTCTTTCCTCCCTCTCCCTCTTGTTTTCTCTCTATTTCCCTCTCTGATCCATCATATCTCGTCCTTTCTCTTTCTCCCTCCCTCCCACTGTCTCTCTCTCCCTTTTCTCTCTACCACCCATTATTTCTCTCTCCTTCTCTTTCTCTCTGTTCGTCCTTCTTTCTACTTCTTTCCTTTCCCTCCCTCTTGGTTTCTCTTTCTCCCTCTTTTCTCTATCATATCTATAACGATCTTCTTCTCTCTTTCTCCCTCCCTCCCACTGTCTCTCTCTTCTTTCTACCACTTTTCCTTTCTGCTTTCCCCCCACTCTCTCTCTCATTCTTCTCTCACTACCTCTCTTCATCACTCGCTACCCTCTCCTTTCTCTTTATTCTTTCTCTTTTCTCTTTCTTTCTCCCCCTAACTTTCTCTCTATTTCTCTTACAATTCTTATGTCTCTCCTTCCATTCTCTTTCTTTCTTTCTTCCATTCTCTTTCTTTCTTTCTTTCTTTCTTTCTTTCTTTCTTTCTTTCTTTCTTTCTTTCTTTCTTTCTTTCTTTCTTTCTTTCTTTCTGTCTGTCTGTCTGTCTGTCTGTCTGTCTGTCTGTCTGTCTGTCTGTCTGTCTGTCTGTCTGTCTGTCTGTCTGTCTGTCTGTTTTTCGGTCTTTCTTTATCCAACTCTCTCTCTTTTCTCTCAAACACTCTTTCTCTCTATTTCTTACAATTCTTCTGTCTCTCCCTCCATTCTCTTTCTTTCTTTCTTTCTGTCTGTTTTTCTGTCTGTCTGTCTGTCTTTCGGTCTTTCTTTCTTTCTGTCTTTCTTTCTTTCTCCAACTCTCTCTTTTCTCTCAAACACTCTTCTTCTCTTTGATTGTTTTCCCTCTCGCCTTAGTCTTTTCTGTCTTTTCTCTACCACTCTTCCTCTCTGTCTCTCTCTCTTCCTCTCTGTCTCTCTCTCTTTGTAACTGTCCACCACTCACTCGCTCCTCCCCTCTATCTGTATCTCCTTCTTCCCTCTCTCCACATCTCTTCCTCCCTCTCTCTCCGTCTTTCCATCCGGGACGAAGCATGGACGCAGGATTAAGTTAATAAAAGAAACAAACGGACTGAGAGGAGAGGAGGAGGAGGTGGGCCCCGGGCTGTTTAAGTTTAACGGAGCAGGAGACGAGGACATTGATTGGCACGGACGAAATGAGAGCCCAGATCTACTGTCAGTGGCTGAAAGAATTACCCCAAACGTCCCATTTAAGAGTTTCCAATCTCTCCGCGGAAAAAGGAAGGTCAGCGTGCGCACGGCGACCGCACACACGCCTTTTACAGCTGCTATTGCTACGCTAAGAGAAAGTGTCCTCGCAGGCTGATCGGTTTGGCTCGGAGGCATTTTTGGCGCACGCCGTTTGTAGTTTGGGAATGTGCGTTCGAGATGTACCACAACGCACCTTGAAAAATTGGAGAGACAGCGGTGAGTCTAGACAAACAATGCATTGCAAAGGTCAGAAAAACAGGGTTAGCGGTTTACCTTTGCTCGAGCTGTTCAAAGAGTCCCATCACAGGCAAAGAGCTGCGTAATTCAGTTGGTTTTGATGTTTCACGTGAGATCCATCTTGTATTAAACTTGGATGATAATCAATGGTCCGTAATTATGTCATTTTTACCTAAGATAAGATAAGATAAGATAATCCTTTATTGTCTCTCGTGAGAGAAATTTGTCTTGGGACAGGGGACCACATGCTTCAACACAGACACAAGACATCAACAGTGCAAGCAAAACAACCAGCGTCACCATTGAACACAAAATACAACACCAACAGAAGCCACGAGTGACACGACACACTCTCACGGCTCACTCTGAGATCTGACCCCCCCGAACAGAGAGCAGACTGCCTCCCCCGCCCAACCCGCGCGCCTCCCCCGCCCAACTCGTGACGAAGCCTAGAGCGGAGATGTTGCGCATGCGCCGTGTGCTCCGGTAAACAGCGATACACAAACACTGAATAAACATTTTATCCGTCCTGACGGTGCGTCGTGCTGAGTCCTACGTCCTGGATCTGACCTGGAGGGTCCAGGGCCTCAACGACGGACGTTACCGTTTGGTAAATAACAAGCTAACTCTTCTATCTGTCGTATCCATCGTGTAATTACTGTGTAGCATTAGCATTAGCTGTTTTTATTCTTGCAGCTGCGCGCTTCCTGGAGGCGTGGCTTAAACACCGCGTCATCCTGGTGAAGCGCGTCATCTTAGTGAGGAGCCCCCGTCTGCTGCTCAGCCGAGGGGGACGGAAAAGACAGTTCTCTAGCGAAAACATGAGGGAATCAATCAAAAAAACACTTTGGGCACAACATACGAGGCCCAAATAGCACTGTAGGAAGGTTAAAACCTCTGAAAAGTCGATTTTGCATGTTATGGGACCTTTAAATACATTTAAATACTCAAGTGCACATACCCTGGGCCTTTTGCACATTCCCTTAGCCTGTGTGCAGTTTGTGATTGCACAATCCCTACCTGATTTTTGGCCCCCTCAGACACCAGAGTCATGAAATGAATGAGTCACTCAGTGTTTCCCATTGATAGAGGAGACTACGGTGGCCCCCTATAGTCTAAATTAACAATAGCCGAGCAATAAAGTGGTAATACAATTCTAGCCAGTCAGTCCTTTTTTGATTAGTAGAGGCAATAAGTAACATATTTACACCTAAATCATTCCGTTAAGGATAATCTATGCCATCATTCGCTCAATATAAACTTAGAAACACTCCAGTGAGTGAAGAGAGAGTCTTTATATCTGTTTATGGCACAATAAAACTTAAGTCAGTGTTTACCACTTTATTGCTCAGTTATTGCTGGGTTTCAAATGACATCACAACATTCTATGGGCCAATCATATTTAATCCAAATGGGGGCAGCTAAAAGAATGTTTTTGTTGTTATATAGCAAGTTACCAATTGTCCTTATTCTGCCCCGCCCACTTTTGCTGTTTTTTGCACTTTTGTTGTAAACGCACTTCCGTTTGACGAGAACTCCGTTAAAGCTAATGACGAACGAGGGAAAAGTCTCGCCGCTAAAATGTTACATAAAGTAGAATGATTTGTGTAAAATGTTTAATGAACACGAGCAACAACAAGTCACAACGCAACGATTTCCTGGTCAGTCTGAAAACGGCTTTTTAGTCCATGTAGAACTTATTTTCTGTTGAGCTCGTCTTCTCTGTGTAAACTAATACAACGGAAACAAGACGGCGGCGCGTACGGCAACTTCAGGAATAAGGTGAATAGAAATGATCAGGTTGAAATGTTGAGAATTCACTTTTTGAAAATGTTTGCCAAAGTTCAGTGTAATCAATGGCTGGGTTTCAGATGACATCACAACATTCTATGGGCCAAAGATATTTAATACAGATGGAGGTCAGGTCAAATATAGTTAAAAAGCTGTTTGTTGTAAAATACATAGTTCTTGGGTCTAGTCACTAATAAAAATGTACCATTCCATACCATTTACCATTCACGTATTTCAAAGTGCAATGTAATTATTAGGGAAATCTGTCAGTTGTCCCCATCCGGCCAGATAACATCATCACATTCTAGAATCTGAAAGCCACCAATTGTTAATTTAGACCAGTGGTTCTCAAAGTGGGGGTCGGGACCCCTCGGGGGGTGGCGAGGGTTGTGCTGGGGGTCGCGAGATGATTTCAAGATGTAATTTTAATGAATATGACATTGTATTTGCTCTGTTTTTTAATTAATACCAGTATCTTTTAGTCAAATGGGGTCCAATAAGACAATAAACTATTCAAATAACCAATATTAAACCTGATTTAACATGTTTTGACACTTAAAATTATTGCTACTCTCATTTTCATTTTGCTTTGGGGGTCCCGAGTCGGTTGTATGGCTATTTTGGGGGTCCCGGACAGAAAAGTTTGGGAACCCCTGATTTAGACCATGGGAGGCCACCGTAGTCTCCTCTATTAATGGGAAACACTGAGTAATATTAATCAAAACAGTCTGACATGCACATATTTATGGACTACTGATTATCATACAAGTTTTAGACGAGATAGATCTCAAAATGTACTGAATTATGCAGCTTGTAGTTGTTGAACAGTGGGTGATAGAGCAGCTCTTCTACATTAAAATGAATGATTTGTTTCACCCCATGTATCTATCTCAGCCCGAAAGATCTCTGTAATGGACAACAGAAGACGTAATGGTTTGTTCAGGCTTTTAAAACTCAAACTCAATTTCTGTGCTAAGGAACAGGCTCAAAATAGACCAGATAAATGTTTTATTGTTTTAGTAGGAGCCCCATTCGCTGCCCATTTAATGGCCGCTAATCTTCCTGGGGTCCTCCTTAAAAACCGCCATTAGATCATTCAAATAAACAATACGTTATCAAATTATCAAAATCATAATTTCATAATACAAGTAATGGTAACGTAAACATCAATAATAAAAGAGAGAAAAATGTATATCAATGCAAATTACAATGAAAAATAGTCTGACTTAGTTCATCTGGTCATCTGCATTAATTGTAATATCAGTGTCTTCTTCAGTTTGTGTTTAACGTCAGTCGCTCGTGCTGAGCTGGAGCTGATCCCAGTGAAATATGGCTCCATAAAATACAGTTGACTTTAGCAAATTTGTCTTCGGGCGAGGGAAGAGAATGTACTTTATAACTGCTTGAATTCAAAAACTACAGGAAAGTCGCATGTTTATGATTAAAGGAGACCTAAACTCGCATGTTTATGATTAAAGGAGACCTAAAGTCGCATGTATATGATTAAAGGAGACCTAAACTCGCATGTATATGATTTTTTAAAGGAGACCTATTGTGCAAAATCAGCTTTAAGCGTTTTTAACCATGATATAGTAGTCCCCCCTTGTCATTAAACTACTCGAAGATATATTTAGAGTGATTGGAGCACATTTGAGTAATCTTTATTCTCCTGCAACTCAAGAATTCATTCTCTGTCAGTCCAGGTCTACACTGCTCCCCGTGTTACTTGGTTCAGCAATTTTATTTTCTTCAACACGTAGGATTCTGCACAAATGAAAAAAAGTCCCTCTGTTCGCTCTCGTGGACTGCAGCTTTCCAAAATGGTATCGTTTTAGATCATTATTGCGATTTCAAATACAGCATAATCATCCACAAGTGTCGTAGATTAACACTATATAAGACAGAAGCACGATAAGTCTTCTTTAAGTATGGATATTTGTTCAAATGTCTATCTGGTTTTGAGCTTTCTTCCAACACTTGCTGCACTGTGTCATTTTTTTAGTTTTCTGTCAAAAGCAGAAAACATTAACAGCCACAGAAAGAAGCAAGTCATTTAAAGTCACTAATTCTGCTCAAGTCAGCCTCCTCTCTTTACCACACGCATAATTGCATGTTCGAGTTTCAAGGTTAGTACATTACAAGGTGGTGCATTTATAATTCATTACATCTGCAGCAGAGAAAATGGAGCTGAACTTCAGAAAGCAGCGTACACACATTTACCTGCAGGTAGAAATGTTGTGGCGCTGTTACTCACTTCATTTACTCACAAGTGCATTAGGCCAAATATGGAAAAGAAAATGTGCAGAATCATAATGTGCTCCTATAGTCCTGAGCTAATGTCTGCTCTGATCGTGACAGGAATTAAAATACCGCCACCAAAATATGTTGGGCCCAGGGGTGGAAGGTAACAGAGTACAAACATAAAAGTACTACGTTTCATTTTTAAGTATTCTTTAAGTTCTTTTTCACAATGAATACTTTCTACTTTTACTTCACTACATTTGGAGCAGGGGTCTGTACAAAAATAAAAAGTTCTTTCCATATGGTTTGAAGGGTCCTTTTCAGTATGTGGTGACATCATGTGTAAAAGTTTGGAGTTCAAGCAAGAATATTCCACACAGAAGTAGAATTCAAACCATGTTTAGACTTTTTGCTGTTATTTTTGTTTATGAGGAAACAACATTAAAAATGCATATTATCGATACAAGTCAAGGACATGCCCACAAATGGCTCTCTGTGGGACAAACAATGTGTTGATGTGTCAGAGCAGCTCTATCTCATAAATATATATCCCATTTAGAGTTTTATCGTACAATACAAATACCAAAACATGGAGAATACAGTCGTCTAACGGCCATAATTTGTATATTTAAGCAAGAATGTGCCGCAGGCTAAATACTACCACAAACCCAGAACCACCTGCAATGTTTTCATATCGACAGAACAATCCGTTTAGTTTTCGGAGGTAACACCAGGTCAACAACAACAACACCTGTTAAAGCAGAACTAAGTAACTTCAGTGACAGAGCTCCCCCTGCAGGTCTCATGTGAAAAAACACCGCCAGTAAAAGACGCTGAAAAGCTTTTTTTTTTTTTTTTTTTTACTTTTTATTGAAATAAGGAAGTGCAATCATATTCAAAAAACATTCCACATTTTCATGTGGAAAAAATATAAAAAATAGAGCTAAGGTTTCTCAGGAGAGTTGTCTTCAGGTCGGCGTCAGGAAATGTTGCAGCTGGTTTTTAAATTCCCCGAAAATACATTTGCAACCGCACAGACTAACGCCTGATGCACACTGACTCCAGACCTGCGCAGGTCCCGTAAGACTTAGAAAGTGCTTAAAATCAATGCTTGTGTCACACCGACCTCGGAGCACTGCGGTCGTCTGCGGAAAGAATCCACAAGAAGTCTATTTTTGCCGGACGTCGCAGCGGTCTGGTGCGGCTTTCATGTCATTTGACGAGTGTTCTTGTGCGAAACCACATGAACCTACGTGGCTTTCATCAAAAACGGACCGCAGTGAACCGGAGCTGGTGTGACAGGCGATCTGCAAGTGACCCACGTGGGTCCCGGACCGCGACTGAACTGGAGTCAGTGTACACTAGGCGTTAAGACGTTTAATGAGGTAAAATTATAACTTAGTTTTATTTTAAGACTCACTTGTTGTGTGAATTGAACTAGTTAGTGCTTAAAATACACATAATTTGCCAGAAAACAAATTAGTAGAGGAAAAAAGGATGATGGAGTGTTTCCATCATGTCAGGCCACGCCCCTATGACGTGTCGCCGACTGATTATGTGACTTGATGTTTGAACAATGACTTCTAATCTAAAGAAAACAGCACAACACACTGTACATTTCTCTTGTTGCTCCAGATGTGAGTTGGACCATGATAAAGTAACCGAGCAGGAGCAACAACAAAACAAGCCTGAGTCAAGTTAATGAATATATTAGCACTCTAATAACTTCAGCAGTTCACGGAGAGTTCAAGTAAATAATGGATTTTCATGAGTGCGGCCTAAAAACCTTCCCCTGACTCATGAGCTGTGACGATAACCTGACTTAGCACGTCCACACTCACCAGGCCAGCGACTCACGAGCCAAACATTAACCACCACAAACTCTTTATGATGAAGAGGAACAGGGCTAAAATCATTATTATAATCATCCCACCACAAACATTAAATAATAGGGGTTTTAATTCAGCTTATTCCGGAAGTTGCTGTGTGCGCCGCCATCTTGTTTCCGTTGTATTAGTTTACGCGGGGCAGGCGAGCTCAACAGAAAATAATACATGCACTTAAAAAGCTGTTTTCAGAAATCAGTGCGTTGCTGACTTGTTGCACATGAACACTGAATATTTTACACAAATCAGCCTACTTTATATTATATTTTTATAGCGAGACTTTTCCCTCGTGTGCCATTTGTGTGAACGGGATTCTCGTCAAACTGGAAGTGCGTTTACCACAGGATCTGTGGCAAAAAGAGGCAAAAGTGGGCGGGGCGGAATAAGGTCAACAGCAAAACAAAATTATCTTACCACACTACAAAAATGAAGTTCTAGCTGAGTTAAAATGTATTTTTGACTCATTAAGATTAATGAAGACTATTTATTTGATAGAACTAGATTATTTTACTTTTTTCAAACCATTTGTGACTTGTTTCAATACATTATTTCTTACTTCAATCCAAATGATCCAAAATGTAAATCTATCCAAGCTTAAAATGACTTGAATTTGTCATTTCTATCTGGATTTGAGTAGCTTTGACTCAATGAGATTTAATTGTTGATGTGATGCAGAATGTTTCACTGGTTTCAAGGTATTTCTGATAATTTTGCTTAAAATAAAGAAAATACATTTGTCAGTGAAGTAAGTAAAATGATCTTAACCCACTGACAGATAATTTGGATTGAAGTAAGAAATAATGTATTGAAACAAGTTTGAAACGGTTTGAAACACGGAAAATAATCTAGTTCCATCAAATAAATCCTCTCAACTGATCTTAACGAGTCAAAACCTCTGAAATTCAGATTAATATCCTGAAATCAAGGCATTTTAACTCAGCTAGAACTTTTTTGCAGTGTATGTGTGGGGCTGCCTCTCCAAAGATCTGACCTGTAACTTGGCCAAATACTAAACTTTTCTATCTCTCAGAAGACAGAGTTAGACAATGTTTAATGCCGTACTGTGAACATTCAAGGTAAAGCAGAAGCATCTACAGAGGCCACGTTTCTCTCACTGTGTTGAAACAGTGTTGATGCATTTGACCTTTCCAGGAGTGACAAAAATACCAGGATGTGCACAGAAGAGCAGAAAATACAAAACTGTAATTTTGTTGTTTGTTAACAAGCCAGACACAGTGCTCATCGCATTTTCCAGTGAGAGATTAGTGCCAGTATCTAACTTCGACCTAAAGTTCAGTTGTTATTGTAGGATTAATGTTGCACATATTTTCTCCGCCTCGGAAAGTGGTGTCGTTATTCAACTTCAATAACTGCTGTCAGCTGAAAGGACTCGGACAGGTTTGTGGAGCCGATCTCAAACAAAGAATGATAAGGTTAAATGTTTGGGGAATTTATATTTTGGATATTTCTTTTAAAAATAGTAACTCTCCCATTGAATTACAAAGGTCCTTTTCCACCATTTTATTTACTTATTTATCTATTTTTTGGTACCCTAGATGTGTTGATCATGTGACTTTTCTTACTGCAACACAACACAAACACAGCTCGACCACAATACTCTCTAGGCCAGACATGTCCAAACTAAGGCCCAGGGGCCAAATGCGGCCCTCAGACCAATTTTTCTTGGCCCTTAGGCTTCCTGGTGAACTGGCCCAGACTGTCCTAAGAAGTACTTTTTACAGCACATTTCAGATTTTCTCCAATTCTAACCCAAATAACTAACATTTTGGTGCAACACAGACCTGATATTAAGGCACTGAGACTGAATGTAGATGTGGTGGAGCTTAAAACATCAGATAAATGCAGCTTTTTTTAACGTTTCACGATTGATTTGTGGCCCTCCGCTCGGTCTATATTTCAATATGTGGCCCTCGATGGAAAAAGTTTGGACACCTCTGCTCTAGGCCTTCATTACTTTCAATCAATAAGGCATTCAGAGTTTGTGTTAGCACTCCATCTACTGGCAGCAGAGGGAATTACCATGGTGAGATAAACAAAAGCTAGATTAACCTCGGCATACTAATGTAGGCACGCAGCTGTTATGAACGTGATTTGAGGAAAAAGGAGACCTCCAAATTTCTACATTTGACATCATACATCTGGGAAATTTGAGACCAAGTGTTTACTGAGGCTCAGAGAGAGAGGGCTTACCAAACAGGATTTAAAAAACAAACATGAAGGAAGCTAAACACAACTCCAGGTGTGTTTTTGATGTGGGAACAATGTTATAACGTGGTAAAAGCTCAAAAATGTCAATTTGGCATTAAATGTGTCTTTTAAGTCAGGGGTTCCCAAACTTTTCTGGCTGGGACCCCAAAATAGCCCAACAACTGACCCGGGACCCCCAAAGCGAAATGAAAAATAATTGTAAGTGTCAGTGCGTGCTAAATCAGGTTTAATGTTGGTTATTTGAATAGTTTATTGCTTATTAGACCCTAGTTCCCTTAGAAATACTGTTTTTAATTTGAAAAATAGAGCAAATACTGTCATATTTATTCAAATTAGATCTTAAAATCATCTTGCGACTTCCAGCTCGTCCCCCACTTCGAGAACCACTGCTTTAAGTTTCCAAACCCACGTCTCCTTTAAACGGTCCGTTGTTTTCCTCCTGTGTGTGATGTTAGCTCAGTGTTAGCCTCGGAGCTGTCTCTGCTGCAGAAGAAGCATCCATTCTCCTGATAAACTCCAGCTCTGCCCTGATCCTCACGATTTATCTACAAACCCACAAGACGGACGAGAGCGAGTCTGCAGGGCATCCCACAATGCAACAGTGAAGAGGAAAACAACATAACCAAGACTCTGGCTGAGAAAACATGGTACAGAACTAAATTTGGACTAGATCAGGATTAAACCAGGACTAGAACAGGTCCAGACTAAGTGGACATCAGGACTAAACCAGGACTAAACCAGGACTAGAACAGGTCCAGACTACGTCGACATCAGGACTAAACCAGGACAGGTCCAGACTAAGTGGACGTCAGGACTAAACCAGGACTAGAACAGGTCCAGACTAAGTGGACGTCAGGACTAAACCAGGACTAAACCAGGACTAAACCAGGACTAGAACAGGTCCAGACTAAATGGACGTCAGGACTAAACCAGGACTAATCCAGGACTAGAACAGGTCCAGACTGAATGGACGTCAGGACTAAACCAGGACTAGAAGAGGTCCAGACTAAATGGACGTCAGGACTAAACCAGGACTAGAACACAGGACTAAACCAGGACTAGAACAGGTCCAGACTGAATGGACGTCAGGACTAAACCAGGACTAGAAGAGGTCCAGACTAAATGGACGCCAGGACTAAACCAGGACTAGAACACAGGACTAAACCAGGACTAGAACAGGTCCAGACTGAATGGACGTCAGGACTAAACCAGGACTAGAAGAGGTCCAGACTAAATGGACGTCAGGACTAAACCAGGACTAGAACACAGGACTAAACCAGGACTAGAACAGGTCCAGACTGAATGGACGTCAGGACTAAACCAGGACTAGAAGAGGTCCAGACTAAATGGACGTCAGGACTAAACCAGGACTAGAACACAGGACTAAACCAGGACTAGAACAGGTCCAGACTGAATGGACGTCAGGACTAAACCTGGACTAGAAAGAGGTCCAGACTAAATGGACGTCAGGACTAAACCAGGACTAGAACACAGGACTAAACCAGGACTAGAACAGGTCCAGACTGAATGGACGTCAGGACTAAACCAGGACTAGAAGAGGTCCAGACTAAATGGACGTCAGGACTAAACCAGGACTAGAACACAGGACTAAACCAGGACTAGAACAGGTCCAGACTGAATGGACGTCAGGACTAAACCAGGACTAGAAGAGGTCCAGACTAAATGGACGTCAGGACTAAACCAGGACTAGAACACAGGACTAAACCAGGACTAGAACAGGTCCAGACTGAATGGACGTCAGGACTAAACCAGGACTAGAACAGGTCCAGACTAAGTGGACGTCAGGACTAAACCAGGACTAGAACACAGGACTAAACCAGGACTAGAACAGGTCCAGACTGAATGGACGTCAGGACTAAACTCACAATTAACATGGCTGTTTTTAACGTCCGCTCTCTGCTAAACAAATCTTTCATTATAAACGACCTAATCTTAGACTATAAACTTGACTGTTTGTTTTTAACAGAAACCTGGCTGGGTGCAGATGCACCAGCTGTTCTCACTGAGGCCTCTCCACCGGATTTTAACTTTGCTTTTTCCACCCGAAATGGTAAAAGGGGAGGTGGCACAGCTGCTATAATTTCAAACAATCTGACCACCAAACCTGTTTTTATTCACCAATATACAAGTTTTGAATATCATGCAGTTGTTTTTAGTAACCCACCAATTTTAGCTGTAACAATATATAGACCACCGAAAAAGTGCAGTCTTTTTATTTCTCAATTTTCAGATTTTTTATCAATCTTATACAATTCTTATAGCCATATTATTTTAACCGGTGATTTTAATTTACACATTGATAATAACTTAGACCCTGTTTCAAATGAGTTTTTAAATATTCTTAATTACATGGATTTTACCCAGCACGTCACACAGCCAACTCACAACAGAGGACACACTCTGGACCTGGTCATCACCCATGGCCTGTCCACCAGTGTGTCCTCTGTTGTCGACTTGGCTGTGTCTGACCATTACTGTGTGTTTTTTAATATCACTGGTTTTATTCAGCGAGAGACCTCTGTGAGAACTGTGAGGAAGCGCCATCTGACCCCTGAAGTGGCTGCAAACTTTATCGAGGTTTTAGAAAAAAGTCCAATTGTTTTACCTGCACCTTGCAATTTTATTACGGACAATTTTAACAGGAGACTACAGTTAGCATTTGATCTCGTTGCCCCTCTTAAAATAAAAACCATTCCAACCAAACCTGCACCCCCTTGGAGAAATGAGGACCAGAAAAAACTAAAGAGACAGTGCAGAGCAGCAGAGAGAAGGTGGAGAAAAAACAAAACAACAATAAACCACCAGCTATTCAATTATCAACTAAAAATATACAACAATGCAGTTCGAAATTCAAGAAACAACTACTTTGCTAAAATAATCACTACTAATAAAAATAACCCCAAAATCCTATTCTCAACAATCGACAACATTTTAAACCCTGATTTTAGCACATCTTATTTTACTCCCACAGACTCTCTCTGCGAAGCGTTTGCAGACCACTTCATGGGGAAGATAGACACCATCAGATGTAACATTTTATCTAGTCAAACTTCTGTTTTTAACACATCTGATTGTCTGTCTTTACCAGAGGAAACACTGGACGGTTTTGTCCTGGTTAATGCTGAGATGCTTGATAAAGTTTTCTCCTCAGTGAGACCCACCACATGCCTTTTAGATCCAGTTCCTACAAGGTTTTTTAAGTCATTTTATGGATCTTTTAGGGAGGAGCTTTTAAACATGATGAATTGCTCTCTTCAGACAGGGGTCTTTCCCACTGCCTTTAAAGCGGCGCTGGTGAGGCCCCTGCTGAAGAAGAGCAATTTAGATTTTAATGATTTTAACAATTACAGACCGGTATCTAACTTACCATTTTTAAGTAAAATTTTAGAAAAACTTGTTTTTACTCAGCTTAATTCTTTTTTAAACTCACACAACATCTTTGAGAAATATCAGTCTGGTTTTAGGGTAAACCACAGTACCGAGACAGCCTTGACAAAGATTTTAAATGATTTTAGACTAAGTTATGATTTTAAACAGGTGACAGTGTTGGTTCTACTGGATCTAAGCGCTGCCTTTGATACAGTAGACCACACTATTCTTTTAAACAGACTTAAGCACCTGGTGGGCCTCTCTGGTACTGCACATAAATGGTTTACTTCTTATCTCACAGACAGAACATTCATGGTAAGTTTAGACACCTGCTCCTCCAAGATCCATAAAATCACATGTGGTGTGCCCCAGGGTTCGATTTTAGGTCCTGTGCTTTTTAACTTGTACATGCTCCCTCTTGGTGGTGTCATCAGGAGACACGGAGTCAACTTCCACAGTTATGCTGATGATACACAGCTTTACATCTCCATGTCTCCTGACGACACCAGGCCAATGGATGCTCTTTTTAACTGCATTTTAGACATCAAATCCTGGATGGCAGAAAACTTTCTCCAGCTTAACCAGGACAAAACTGAGGTTTTAGTCATCGGTCCTGAGGCTCAGAGAGAGAAATTTTTATCCAAACTCCAAGCACAGTCTTTTAATCCATCAGCACAAGTAAAAAACCTGGGCGTTATCTTTGACTCTGAGCTCACTTTTATTCCACACATCAAGAACGTCACAAAAATAGGTTTTTATCATTTAAAGAACATAGCCAGAGTCCGCCCCATTCTCTCTCGGGCCAACACGGAGACGCTGATGCACGCTTTTATCTCCAGTCGTATAGACTACTGTAATGCCCTGCTCTCTGGTCTTCCCAAAAAGAGTATTGCAGGTTTGCAGTTATTACAAAACTCAGCAGCACGTGTCCTGACTAAGACCAGGGGGCGGGACCACATTACACCGGTTTTAAAATCACTGCATTGGCTCCCCGTGTGTTTCAGGATCGATTTTAAGGTTCTTTTACTGGTTTATAAATGTCTTAATGGTCTTGGGCCTTCTTATCTTTCAGAACTGCTTTTACCATATGAACCCTCGCGGTCCCTGCGCTCCTCCGGCAGCCGGCTCCTAGTCATTCCCAAAGTCAGGACACACACTCACGGCGAGGCGTCTTTCCAGTACTACGGCCCTCGTCTGTGGAACGGCCTGCCGGAGAACCTCAGGGCTGCAGAGAACGTTCAGGTTTTTAAGAGTAGGCTCAAGACCCACCTTTTTAGTCTAGCTTTTGATTAATATTTAATTGTGTATTTATTTATTTATGCTATTTATTGTGTTCACTTATTTTAGGCTTACTATTTTAGATTACCTTATGTCCTAGTCTTACTCTCTTTCTACCCAATTCTTTATTTATTTCTTCATATTTGTTTATTTACTCTTTTATTCATTTTAGACTCCAGTGTTTCCTCTGAGGGGCCCTCTGTACCGGGAGCGGTGTTCATCTGTGGCTGCTGGGCCCTGGCTCATGGGCCCCTGGTGGAGGTTTGGTGTTTGCCGGGTCTCTCCCCTGGGCCCTGAGTCTGTGTCCTGCAGCTGCAGGCGACGCTCTGCTCCTGGTGCAGACGGCTCCTCTGATGGTGCTTCTTCAACTGGTGTATCTGTACTCAGCCTCTTGTACCTCAGGGAGAGAGAGAGAGCGTGCGTGTGTGTAAGTGTGTGTGTGGGTGTGGGTGTGTGTGTGTGCGTGCGCGCGAATGTACGGGTATGTATTGGTGACTATCTGTGGGGGGTTTGGTTGTGTGGGGTCTGGTGGTTGTGGGGGAGGTTGGGAGGGAAACGACATGTGGGAATGTTTTTAATGCACTGTAAAGCACTTTGTGTTACATTTTATGTATGAAAAGCGCTATATAAATAAAATTTGATTGATTGATTGATAAACTAGGACTAGAACAGGTCCAGACTAAATGGACGTCAGGACTAACACAGGACTAGAACACAGGACTAAACCAGGACTAGAACAGGTCCAGACTAAGTGGACGTCAGGACTAAACCAGGACTAGAACACAGGACTAAACCAGGACTAGAACAGGTCCAGACTAAATGGACGTCAGGACTAAACCAGGACTAGAACACAGGACTAAACCAGGACTAGAACAGGTCCAGACTAAGTGGACGTCAGGACTAAACCAGGACTAGAACAGGTCCAGACTAAGTGGACATCAGGACTAAACCAGGACTAGAGCAGGGACATATTGAAGATGGATTATATAAGACTGCAGAAGAGTGTGAATCTACTGTTGAGATAGTTTGTAAAAGTAAAACGTTTAAAGTTCCATAAAAAAAGACAACAACAAAATCTTATTGATTCATTCATTTTTTCCCTCATGGAAGTTGTTTATAATGCCTCATGTAATCTGTATTTATTTATTTGTTGTAATGTTGATGGAAAGGACTTGACAACATAACCTTAACATCTACTTTTTTGTAGCGTTTAATCATGTTATAACATTGTATACATTATTTTAAAGCGTCAAACACACTGCCTGCGAACTCCCTCGATCCGGGACGTATCAGATCATCTATGTCACTTACCCGAGAATATTCCACTCAGATGCAACTCAGTGTAGTTTCATACTGACTGATAAAAAAGTAATTGGATTAATAAGAAACTTTTTTTTTTCTTTTAAAACATGAGATGGCAAATTGAAGGCACTCAAGAGCATGTTTAAAGGCTAATAACAATATGAAACTCTAAAACAACACCATAGCCGATGTACATGCAAAAATAATGCTTAATATGTGTCCTTTAAAGCTGGAAAACTACAAAATGTTAACTTTCTGGTGTGTTTGTGTGTGAGCTTTACTTAGGATGTTCCACAATATTGCATTAAAGTTATCTATCTTGTATTTTTATTGCAAAATAATCCTTGAAAAAAAAGTATAATTACTGTGAGTGGACTCGCCTCTCCACAGATGTGACTTGTAGATACGTTTATTGCAAATATTCTATCCAAAGAACACAAAAAACACTGGTGAAGGTCAGGGTGAAGGGCTCCACCAGAAAAGCTACAAAGTGCACCTTTTAGATTGAGAACCAGGGTTTTATTTACCTTTTATAGCAGCCTGTGAAGCAAACATTTTGTGGTAATTGTGTTATTGGTCTAAAAGAATTATATCGACTCTACCTTTGCCCTCTGAAGCCGAGGCATACACTGTTTGCTGCTGTTGTTGGACTTGGCGGATCAGAAGGCCGTTCCTTGGACATTTTTGGAGACGTTCGTAGGAGAGGGGTCGTCTGGGGTGAGGGCCGGGGTCAGAGGAGCAGAGCGTGATGCGAATTAGACTCTTTCCTTGTTGTGTTGGAGCGCAGACATTTCCCCGTCCGCTCCTCTGGGCCTTTTGTGGCTGTACCTTCTTTTTGTGCGAGAGACATCGAGAATTTGAAAGTGTTTTGTTTCGGTGCAGTCTGAACGTGGGACACATTCAGATGGGGAAGAAATCAATATGTGTGAGTACAACCTGTTCCTGTTCCTCGATGTACAGCAGATTTAATGGGAACTATGTGGTATTCCTAAACTTTTAATTAAAGAAGACTCCAACAGGTATTAAGCTGCTAAACTCTTCTTGGCAGTAATCTTTGCTGTTTTGTGCACAACTGCCAGGGTCTTTTTATCTGTTTGTTGAGGGATTTATGTGTTTTGATTGTTTTGATTTTTTTTGTTTCTGATGCTGCTCAAATTGGAGAAATAAATAAAGTAATCAAAGTTCATCTAAATCTGAATGTTACACTTTTTGGGGGTGTTTTGTATTATATAAAGAGTAAACAACTGTATAACATGCAAAGATCAGTTTACGCCTTAAAGCGGGGGTACCTGATTTTCGTCCTCTGCACCCTGTCCTCTGCACCTCCTCCTCTGTACCTCGTCCTCTGCACCTCCTCCTCTGTACCTCGTCCTCTGCACCTCGTCCTCTGCACCTCATCCTCTGCACCCTATCCTCTGCACCTCGTCCTTTGCACCTCGTCTTCTGCACCTCGTCCTCTGCACCTCCTCTGCACCCCGTCCTCTGCACCTCGTCCTCTGTACCCTGTCCTCTGCACCTCGTCCTCTGCACATCGTCCTCTGCACCTCGTCCTCTGTACCCTGTCCTCTGCGCCCTGTCCTCTGCGCCTCGTTCTCTGCACCTCGTCCTCTGCACCCTGTCCTCTGCACCTCGTCCTCTGCACCTCATCCTCCGCACCTCCTTCTCTGCACCCTGTCCTCTGCACCTAATCCTCCGCACCTCGTCCTCTGCACCTCGTCCTCTGCACCTCCTCTGCACCCTGTCCTCTGCACCACGTCCTCCGCACCACGTCCTCTGCACCTCGTCCTCTGCACCTCGTCCTCTGCACCTCGTTCTCTGCACCTCGTCCTCTGCACCTCGTCCTCCGCACCTCGTCCTCTGCACCTCGTCCTCTGCACATCGTCCTCCGCACCTCGTCCTCTGCACCTCGTCCTCTGCACATCGTCCTCTGCACCTCGTCCTCTGCACCCTGTCCTCTGCACCTCGTCCTCTGCACCTCATCCTCCGCACCTCCTTCTCTGCACCCTGTCCTCTGCACCTAATCCTCCGCACCTCGTCCTCTGCACCTCGTCCTCTGCACCTCCTCTGCACCCTGTCCTCTGCACCTCGTCCTCCGCACCACGTCCTCTGCACCTCGTCCTCTGCACCTCGTCCTCTGCACCTCGTTCTCTGCACCCTGTCTTCTGCACATCGTCCTCCGCACCTCGTCCTCTGCACCTCGTCCTCTGCACATCGTCCTCCGCACCTCGTCCTCTGCACCTCGTCCTCTGCACATCGTCCTCCGCACCTCGTCCTCTGCACCTCGTCCTCTGCACATCGTCCTCCGCACCTCTTCCTCCGCACCTCGTCCTCTGCACATCGCGGGGGTACCTGATTTTCAAGCCATCAAAGACAAAGAAGGTATTTAAATCTAAATCTCGTCCACAGCTCTCACAAACCCTTTGTATTCACATGCTTCATTTTCACTCGAGTGCACAGCTTTAGAACAGCGTTAACTGACGTCAAAGTGAAGCTGGGGTGGACCACCCAAGCTCAGCCAATCAGAGCACTGCTTTTGGCGCTCACTTCCTGGTTTTCAAAAATATAATACTTTATTATTTGCTGCAGATAGATCACAATGGTCTCCGTTTGTCGTAAAGTGCTGCTTTTACAATATTACAATATACTCTTTGGAGGAAAACACTAAATTCACACATTTACAAAAAAGGAAAAAAAAAAAAAAAGTAAAGCATCCCAGCTTTAATAATAGAAAACCAAAATGCTTCATAGTGGATTTCACTGTAACAAGCTGCAGATCTTCACTGACTTGTTTCTAAAATGGCTGTGTGACATTTTTGAACCTCACATGTTTGACCTGGAGTTCGATTTTTTTCAAATAATTGTAAGTACGGGGCGGTTGGCTGAGACGGGGGGAGGTGAAAACTGCAATTTTCTGAGCTCTGAAGCCTTAAAGGCAGGACAACAGGATTACTCAACACTGTGGAACACTGTTACAAAATGGCCGCATTAACAGGAGGATAAGTTAGAGTAAAATGTCAACAGGTAAAAATGTGTGACGTTGGATAGGAACATACTGGACAGATACGTTAGAAATACAATGTCCAAAATAGGGATATTGACGAAATAAATATGAACTAGTCAAAATAAATCATCCCTCCTCCCTCTTCGCTCTCATCTTTCACTTCCTCTCCTTCTCTTTCTGCTGTTTGAAATCTAATTGGACAGCGATACCTGAGAAGGCCAAAAATAGCTCGGTGCATTTACTTCCAGCTGAGAGGAGAGCAGCACAATCATCATTAGAGCTATTCTCTGCACGCCGCCTTCGAACTCCTCCTCTGCACCTCGTCCTTTGCACCTCGTCCTCTGCACATCGTCTTCTGTACCTCGTTCTCTGCACCCTGTCCTCTGCACTTCGTCCTCTGCACCTCGTCCTCTGCACCTCGTCCTCTGCACCTCCTCCTCTGCACCCTGTCCTCTGCACCTCGTCCTCTGCACCTTGTCCTCTGCACCTCGTCCTCTGCACCTCGTCCTCTGCACCTTGTCCTCTGCACTTCGTCCTCTGCACCTCGTCCTCTGCACGCCGCCTTCGTACTCCTCCTCCGCACCCTGTCCTCTGCACCTCGTCCTCTGCACCTCGTCCTCCGCACATCGTCCTCCGCACCTCGTCCTCTGCACCCTGTCCTCTGCACCTCGTCCTCTGCACCTCGTCCTTTGCACCTTGTCCTCTGCACCTCGTCCTCTGCACCTCGTCCTCTGCACCCTGCCCTCTGCGCCCTGTCCTCTGCGCCTCGTTCTCTGCACCTCGTCCTCTGCACCCTGTCCTCTGCACCTCCTCCTCTGCACCTCGTCTTCTGCACCTCATCCTCCGCACCTCCTTCTCCGCACCCTGTCCTCTGCACCTTGTCCTCTGCACCTCGTCCTCTGCACATCGTCCCTCCCACCTCCTCCTCTGCACCCCGCCCCTGCAGATGCCACTCTGGAGGGACATTATGAAGTACTTTTCAGTGTCGTCCCATATCCTCCAGTGCAGGAACTGTCTGCTCGTGTCTGTCACACTGGGAACGTCATTACTTTAGAAAGGCAGAAACAACAGCAGTTTCATGAGCACAATTTGGATGAGGTTCTTTGGGCTAAAGTGGTAATACTTTGCTGTCTCTAAAGGTCTGTCCTCTGCGTTTGACCCAGGCTGCAACTCCATTGGATTTTACCAAGAAGGAGGCGACCAAAGTGCACAAGACCCTGCAAGAATTGAGCAAGACTTTGGTACGAAGAGCCCAAAAATAAGCTTGATCACCCGACATGTGGGGCCTTTCTGTGTAGAGCTTTCATGAGTTTTCCAGCATGAGGGTTAATGGTAATGGTCATGGTATAGCCACAGACCCATCATAATGAACCTAAAGTGGGGTTGCACTTGAATAATAGCAACAAAAATGTCAGCAAGGCATGAATGATACACACGCATGTGCATGTGTCAGAAAATACCACTTCTGTTGACTCAATGTAGTTTTAGAGATAGCTAGGAGGCAATGCTGTTGCACTAAACGCAGCAAAACTTTATGTTGGTCGATGAGTGGGTTTGCTTTCAAGTCTGTTGCTTCTTCGATAGTAGTAAACTTCCCGTCTGCTTGAGGCTAGAGCCTGACAGTCACTAACAGAAGCATCAGTTGTTAGATTTAGCTCCAACAGTGAACGTTTTCTTAAGGTGAGACGCTGCAGGTGAAGAGGAAAAAATCTTAAATTTAAAGATTTCAATTAGAAACTCCTGGAGTTTACTCACATAGGAAAAAATGTATGTCATGATTTCATATAGAAATAAGACATTTAATGTGTAAAAATGGCCAAAATTGGGACATATAAACCTGAAAAATAGACAGAACCAGGTTTTAATTTTCTCATAATTTTGTACAAATATTAGTTACAAAAATTTACAGAGAATTTTCTTATTTCGTTTTTAAATAAACTAGATTGGACTAAAAATTGCCCTAAAAATTAAAATGTTGCCTCTTTTTTTTTTTTTTAATTTAAACTTCAATAAATCAGTTTTAGAATTAGATATCTCAAAAAATCCTTGTGTACGTTTAATCAAAAAAGTCCAAGATTGTTAAGTTTGGTTTGTGTGTGATCTACTTCAAGTGGTGATCTTTATGTCTCAAGGGGAGAAAAATACATTTTAAGAAAACGGCCTTTGAATTTACAATGTCTCATAGAAAACTATGGATGAAGTGGATTACATGGAAGAATAAAACATCTTTAAGACCAAACTGGACTAGTTTGTTGTTTCCACACGAAAGCTGATATGCTGAGGGAGCAAACTGACGAAAAAACAAAAAACTGAAGAGTTTTGCCTGTGTCTCGCCTTAAAGGAGCAGATAAGCCCTTCTTCTCACCTCTGTGCAGTGAGCGATCATTACCGCGACAGCCGTACCAAGAGTCTGGCACAGGTTCTAGAGGGGTCTCCATGTGTTGTTCTGTTGCCCTTGAGGCGCCGGTGAAGAATGGGTCAAATGCAGAGAAGAAATGACCAAATTGAGCTGTACCCAAACTTCTGATTCAAAGCAGACTATTTGAACTGATTTACAAATATTCTTCCATGAGATATACATTTACTTTTCCATTTTGAACAACTTTACCTTTGATGTAGTTTTTGTGCTGAGCCGCGCTGAACGCTCTGGTCCGTGCGCCCCCCACTGCTCCGCTGTGTCCTGATCGATACTCCACTGATCTTCAGCCGAGCGTATCCACACCGCAAAAATCATTACACATGAGTCAAGGTGACCTAAAATAAGAACCTTGATTTCAGTGGGTTTGGTTTTACTCATTTATTTAACTCGTATCTCTTGACTTCATATAAGAAATGTAACGTATATTTCTTACTTTGATTTCTGCTGATCAATTAAGAGAATTGATTTGAAAATTAGTTTATTACAATTTTAAAGGGAAAAAAAGACATTTGTGCGTATGCTACTAAATCATTCTAACCTTTGAGAACTAATTGCATAGCAGTGGTTAGAACACTGCCTCACAGCAAGAAGGTTCCTTTTCCTTCTCAGAGTTTGCATGTTCTTCCCACGTCTACTTAACTTATATCTCGAAAGTTAATTCTGCCTTCTTGTCATTATTAACTTGAGAGTTTATTCTAATAAGACAGTTGTAAAAAACAAAAAACAAAACATGTAAGGTAAATTAACTTATAGCTTTTTTACAACTGTCTTATCAGAAGAAACCCTCAAGTTAATGCCTACTTAACTGTCTCTTTAGGCTAAAAGGGTTCACAGATTGCTTGTCAGTGGAAATGTTGTTTCTTGCTTTGCCTGAAATGCTCCACATTATTTCATCAAACCTATCATCTTTGGAAAAGCAAACATCTTTGGAAAAGCAAATACGCTGACTTAAGAAAGCTTGTTTTTCAAGATATTTGAGTGATAAAAACACTAGCAATAGAGTAAGCCATGCTCTGGAATATTCAAGTCAACGCAGTAACTTCTCCATGGAGACAAGCTGGAGGACATACCCTCCACCAGAAGAGTTACATGAGACACGTTTCAACTGGTCCTCTTTGACCAGTTTTTCTTGGTGCTCCTCGCCTCGGTTTGGGTTAATAGCGGCGTCTGTTTATTCAGGCAAAGCTCAGAGTCCAGGGGCAGGACTTTGATTCATGAACAACTGACCCAAACAATAAATAACATTTAAATAGTACTAAATAGATTAACTTTTCAATCACTGGCTGATCTTCCCAATTCACAAAAAGATGTTGAAGTATTCATAGTTTTTGTCACTGTGACACGGGGCTAAAGCTTTAACTTTTCACTTCTTTGCGCCTCTACACCGGGTTTCAATGTCTCTTCAGGTTTTGCACTGGAAATGTATTATTTTCGATCTTAACGCAAATATCGTGCATCAAAAACCGCTGTTGCTGACGTGCACTAGCTTTGTTTTTCTGTGCATCTCAGGTCAGCATATAAGAAATACAGCCTTCTATCACAAGATCAAGTCAGTGTTTGGTGAGAAATGTAAGCAACAGTTTACTTTAATCACAAAAACTATTATTTTTTGTTTGCTTTTAGTCGTCTTTGTTTCGAGTCTGCATAGTTCCTTATCCCAGTGTTTTCAACCCTTTTGGAGTTGTGGCACACTTTCTGGGTTTAAAACATAGCATGGCACACCACCGTCTACTAAAATATTACCAGATCAGACCATTTAGTTGTGATAAATAATGTTTGTGCCGCTGTCTGGTTGTTTAAAATTGGAAACGGTGATGGTTTTGTGGGGTTTTTTGGTGCAGAAGTTGCTCAGGGCGCTCCAAAAATGGTACATTAGTCAATTATATCAACATTTGTGAATTTCTTGACTCGAGTTGGACATTTTTTCAAGGCACACCTGGCGAAACCTAAAGGCACACTAGTGTTCCCCGGCGCACTGGTTGAAAATGAAGGCCTTATCCAATCATATCGCTGTGGTGTGTAGCTCCTTCTTAGCTAAAGCCGACCTGGATCTGAACGAGGCCTGACCATTTTGGGAGGCAGCACCACTTCGAACATCTCAAACGGCCCAGTACGGTTCACGTAAGACAATAAACACAGACCGTAGCCTCTCCAAAGCAAACCCATAAAAATGAGACTATTACGCACCTTTAAATCCATTGAAATAAATAATGAAGTCATCTTAGCTCATGACGCTTCTTTTGCAGAACCTTTGCACCTCTCACCCGCCGGGCCTGCTCACAGCTCACAAAACACAATTAAAATTTCACCCTTCGCTGCATTGCACAGTCCGTCAATACAGCGCCATAAATAAGTCCAGAGATTTCAACAGAGCAAGGCGTGTAATCTGTGGGAATAATACATGTAGAAGCTGGCATTATGACTGCCATGTAGAGTTTATGAAGCAAGGAGAGGTCACAGGGACTTTACTCTAATACCTGTCCTGGTTTAGTCCTGGTTTGGTCCTGGTTTAGTCCTGGTTTGGTCGTGATTTAGGCCTGGTTTGGTCCTGGTTTTATCCTGGTTTGGTCCTGGTTTTGTCCTGGTTTAGTCCTGGTTTGGTCCTGGTTTGGTCCTGGTTTGGTCCTGGTTTTGTCCTGTTTTGTCCTGGTTTGGTCCTGGTATTGTCCTGTTTTGTCCTGGTTTGGTCCTGGTATTGTCCTGTTTTGTCCTGGTTTGGTCCTGGTTTTGTCCTGTTTTGTCCTGGTTTTGTCCTGGTTTAGTAACGGTTTTGTCCTGATTTTGTCCTGGTTTGATTCTGATTTTGTCCTGGATTTGTCCTGGTTTGATGCTGGTTTTGTCCTAGTTTGGTTCTGGTTTTGTCTTGGTTTGGTCCTGGTTTTGTCCTGGTTTGGTCCTGGTTTGATCCTGGTTTGGTCCTGGTTTTGTCCTGGTTTGGTCCTGGTTTTGTCCTGGTTTGGTCCTGGTTTGGTCCTGGTTTTGTCCTGGTTTGGTCCTGGTTTTGTCCTGGTTTGGTCCTGGTTTGGTCCTGGTTTTGTCCTGGTTTTGTCCTGGTTTGAGTCCAGTTTAATCTGAATGTTAATCTGAATGTTTGGTCATGTTCTAGTCCTGGTCTAGTCCCGATTTAGTTCCAGTTTTGTCTTTGATCTGGTGTGAGGAACTGTGAATAAACCTAAGAATCAAATGTGTCGGTGTTATTCACCACCAGGGGGAGTCAAGTGTTGACAAGGATTAACAATATCTCAACTTTTCATTTGAATGTTTTTGACCACATTTAATTTAGCACATTTGACAAGCACTTTTGGTTCATATTAAGTTTTCAGTGTGTCTCAAATTGTGGTACACAAACTTCTTCAAGTGGTTCGTACACACCTCTTCAATTGTAGTGTTTACTTAATTTAGAGTACATTTTATTCTGTTTTTTCCTCTTCCTTTAGTAAATTTCTTGTTAAAACTATTGTGGTAATGCTGTATTCCTACTTAAGACCTGGTTTATTCCTAATTTAGACCTAAATAGACCCATTTGGTGGTACTCAGAAAAGCCAAGTCTTTTGTTTAGTGGTATTTTTTTTTATTGAAATAATATCGAGTTATAACTTTAGCTCATTTTTCTTCACTTCAAAGCAGAACTAATCTTATTAAACGTTTTTGTACGTCTGTGCAGTGGTTTCATATGTTTTATTGGGCCGTTTGAAGCCCCCGCCATCACCCCCTGCTGTCTCTGTTTTTTTTCTTGCAGAGAAGGACAAGGAGTGCTCTGGGACAGTTATCCATTTGCTAAATTCTCTTGGACATATTTTATTTAAACTGCTTTCTACCTGTTGTTGTGATTTTGGGTGATACAAAAATACACTGGCCTTGCAACATTTGCCGACATCGATCCCAAGACAACTCTTCTGAGAAACCCTGGCTCTTTTCAAATATTTGGCAACGTGACCTGTTTTGTATGTGATTGCACTTCCTTGTTTCAATTTAAAAAAGAAGAAAAAGAAACAGCTTTTGTGTCTTTTCACAAGCAGTGTACTTTCTCAGCAGAGCAAGTTACTTTGTTTTGCTTTAAACAAATAAGTGGGAAAAATAATTTGAACTTGACTTCCAGAACCACAAGTCAATTTATTTCCGATTTTTTTTGTTTTCACGCACTAAATTCATTCATTCATTCATGTCCCACAAGAAATAATGTTTTGCACCTAATTTGGCTGCCGTTTCCATCTGCAGTCCCAGGGCAAGTAACTTAAATGTTTTGCAAAATGTAAAAATGGTTAGTAATTGCTGTTTTTGTGACACCCATTGGCTCCGACATTCAGGTAGCATTTTAAAATAAATATTTCGGAAATGAAGCTGCCTCATGAGTCGAGCCAAAAGCCCCGTTTGCTGAGGACGGTGCCAGATGCCGCTGTATTTGTGTTCACTGCGACAGGTGCAAGAAAAACCCAGTTCTGTGAAAGTTGTGAAGAGGTTCAAACTGGCAACATGTTGAGTGGGCAAAACCGGGATCAACACTAACTAAAGTTTAGCCCTGCACCTGTTTTGTACGGGCTAAAAAAAAACATGCTTTGTGTGTACTTCTTTTAAATAATGTGGTTTACTGTGATTAAAAATAAGAGGTGGCAGTTGCAGCACTTATTTCACCTGAGAGGCACTATTTATCTTGATTTTTGATTGGATTTTAACCAGAGTTTGGATTTATTTGCATGTTATTTCAATGTTTTTGACTAGTATGATATTTCTGACTGTATTAAACAACGCAAATGTGCTAATGAGGAAAGAAAATCACAAAAATTACCTGTTGAATACACAAATCTAAACCAACCAGAACAGAAAAAATTAAGATAAATATAATGTAATAAAGATACTGTTTCTACTTCACTGCAAGAATGTCCAGATTGAATTCTAGGTAAGGCCTTTCCGTGGAAATATGCTGCCCATTGAAGGAATTTCCTGTTCTTGTTAACAAAGAGACGACTCATTGCGTGTTCAAAATGAGGTTAAAGGAAGAACTGAGTCCCAGAAATGTTTAGTTGTTTTTAATTAGAAAAATAGTAAAATCCTAACAGAGGAGTCCTGATTTTGTCCTGGTTTGGTTCTGGTTTAGTCCTGGTTGGGTCCTGGTTTTGTCCTGGTTTGATTCTGGTTTTGTCCTGGTTTGGTCCTGGTTTAGTAATTGTTTTGTCCTGATTTTGTCCTGGTTTTGTTCTGGTTTGGTCCTGGTTTGGTCCTGTTTGGTCCTGGTTTGGTCCTGGTTTTGTCCTGGTTTTTTCCTGGTTTGGTCCTGGTTTTGTCCTGGTTTGGTCCTGGTTTGGTCCTGGTTTTGTCCTGGTTTGGTCCTGGTTTTGTCATGGTTTTGTCCTGTCTCCAGGTTGTGAAAAATCGTACACAATAGACTAATGTTTGCTAACAACGTTTTCATACATTTTATATTTACAATAATGATGTGACATATGTTTCTTATCTAATATATTGTACGCTTGTTTGTATAAGATTTGAAGAGGTTGCATTGATTATTGTCAGTGACCTCAGGCCAAAACGAGCCTCCCCCTGGTACAATGAAGAACTACGTTCTCACAAACAAAGGGTAAGAAAACTAGAGAGATCCTTACGCCGCTCCCACACAGAAGAATCCCTGAAAGAATGGAAAACTTGCCTTCTGTCTTATAAGCAGGCTCTGCGTAAGGCTCAAACCAGATATTATTCAAATTTAATAGAAGTAAATAAAAATAACTCTAGATTTCTCTTCAGCACTGTAGCCAGGCTGACAAACTGTCACAGCGCAGTAGAAACCTCAATACCAGTTACTCTAAGCTGCAATGACTTCCTTCTATTCTTTAACAGCAAAATCACAACTATTAGAGATAAACTAAATGCAATTACTCCCACTATCAGTACTGAGCAAGCCCAGACTGCAAAGCTAGTGTCCCATACAAATCCTTCAGTAATACTAGATAGGTTCACTGCTGTTGATCAGGCAGAGATAACTTCAGTCATTATGTCCTCCAAAACATCAACTTGTATTTTAGACCCAATCCCAAGTAGACTCCTCAAAGAAATTCTCCCCCTAATTATAAATCCCATTCTTAATATAATAAATACTTCACTAGAAAGCGGTTATGTCCCTCAGTCCTTCAAATATGCAGTGGTTAAACCACTTTTGAAAAAGCCTAATCTAGACCCCGACATACTGGCAAACTATAGACCTATTTCTAATCTGCCCTTTGTCTCTAAAATCCTTGAAAGAATTGTGATTAAACAGCTTTGTCGCCACCTGCAGGACAATAATTTATTTGAAGTTTTTCAGTCAGGGTTCCGTGCGTACCACAGCACTGAAACTGCACTAGTTAAAGTCACAAATGATCTGTTATTAGCTGCTGATGATGGACAGGTCTCAATCCTGGTTCTGTTGGACCTCAGCGCAGCGTTTGATACCATCGACCACAACATTCTACTGCAGAGGTTAGAATGTGATATAGGTGTCAGTGGAACCGCCCTTAGCTGGTTTAAATCCTATCTATCTGATAGGTACCAGTTTGTTAATGTAAACCAGAGATCTTCCCCATGTTCTAAAGTGACCTACGGTGTGCCTCAGGGTTCAGTACTCGGTCCAGTTCTGTTCACACTTTATATGCTGCCCTTAGGTATGATCATCAGAAAGCATGGCATTAACTTCCACTGCTATGCAGATGACACTCAGCTGTATTTATCAATGAAACCTGATCAGACCCATCAAGTAGACAGACTTAGTGCCTACGTGAAAGACATAAAAACTTGGATGACTCTTAATTATCTGCTCCTTAACCCTGAAAAAACCGAGGTCATTCTGCTGGGCCCTAAGCACCTGCGAGACTCTTTATCTGACCAGATAGTTTCTCTGGACAATATCACTGTAGCCCCCAGCTCTACTGTAAGAAACCTTGGGGTCCTATTTGACCAAGATCTCTCGTTCAAAGCACATATAAATCAAGCCTGTAAAACAGCCTACTTTCATCTGCGTAACATAACCAAAATTAGAAAAATCCTGCCCAGAGATGATGCCGAAAAACTCATCCATGCATTTGTCACATCCAGATTAGACTATTGTAACGCTCTGCTTACAGCGTGTCCTAAAAGCTCTATAAAAAGCTTTCAACTGGTTCAAAATGCAGCAGCAAGATTATTAACAGGTACTAGAAAAAGAGATCATATTTCACCAGTGTTAGAGTCTCTTCACTGGCTTCCTGTTGAGTTTAGAATCAAATTTAAAATCCTCCTCCTGACTTATAAAGCTTTAAACAATATGGCCCCATCCTACCTCAAAGATGCAATAGTAGCGTACCATCCAAACAGAGCTCTTCGTTCTCAAAATGCTGGACTATTGTTAGTCCCCAGAGTCTCTAAAAGCACAGTAGGAGGTCGAGCATTTAGCTACCAAGCTCCTATGTTATGGAACCAGCTCCCTGTTCATGTAAAAGAGGCCGACACAGTCTCTACATTTAAGACCAGGCTCAAAACGTTCCTCTTTGAAATAGCTTATGGTCAGGCCAGTTAGGAACAGAAATAAAAACCTACAGTTTTAGCTATGCTGCCCTTGGAGCAATTCTGCTGGGGGAAGTATGGCAGCTTGAACACTATCCTCTGGTTCTTCCTACTTTACCTATCAACAATATTTAATATTACTTCAACTGTAGTCTGTTCATTGCTGTTCACATGTTTCTCTTTCTCTCCACTTCCCCCGGGGAGTGGAGACTGTTTCAGGCACTGCGGCGGCTGCTCCAGTGACGACCCCCCCACCCCCATCTGTCTGGAGGATCGATCTCTACACTGGACGATCTATGCGCCACCCGCCCGGAGGAACTCCCTCAACCCTGGATTAGCCACACCTCGTCTGCCTGGACGAACTCCATCTACTTAGATTAACTGTTCCTCATCTCCTGCTGGAGGCTCTCTCTACACTGGTGGAATGCTCCTCGTCCTCCTGGAGGAACTCTTTAAAGCCAACTCCCTCTTGAGTGGTTCTGGCTCCACAGTCCAAGTGGATGTCAGTCCTAGTTCATCTGCAGCCTGTCCGTCCGTGGGAGTAGGATCTCTCCTTCACTGTGGTTCTCCCCGAGGTTTCTACTTTTTCCCATGGGGTTTTTTGTAGTTTTTCCTCGCCGCGAAGGAGGGTCAAAGGACAGGGGCATTCTGGGACAGTTATCTGAACTGCTTTTACCTGTGGCCCATCGAGGCAACTGTTGTTGTGATTTTGGGCATTATAAAAATAAATTGATTTGATTTGACCAAGTTGTGATGCAATAACAACCCAGAGACACTGACTTATGGGACAAATGCAGAGGACAAATTTCCCTACGGCAGGAGTTTTTCAATCTTTTTCAGTTGTTGCACACTTTTTTGGTTGAAAAGATACACCAGCACACTGCTTATTATGGAAACATTACCAAATCAGACCTTTTAGGGAAAAATGTGGTGTTCAACGTAGAAAATAATGTCCGTGACACTGTGGCTCTCTATTCACCTTATTCCAGAAGTTGCCGTACGCGCTGCCGTCTTGTTTCCGTTGTAGTTTACATGGAGCAGACGAGCTCAACAGAAAATAAGTTCTACATGGACTAAAAAGACGTTTTCAGACTGACCAGGAAATCGTTGCGTTGTGACTTGTTGCTCGTGTTCATTAAACATTTTACACAAATCAACCTACTTCATGTAACATTTTAGCGGCGAGACTTTTCCCTCGTTCGTCATTAGCTTTAACGGAGTTCTCGTCAAACGGAAGTGCGTTTACAACAAAAGTGCAAAAAACGGCAAAAGTGGGCGGGGCAGGATAAGGTCAATAGCTCAATAAAAAAAAAAAAAACATGTGTTGACTCAATTTGGACATTTTAAAGACACACAAGGCGACACGTCAAAGCGCACTAGAGCTCCCGGCACACAGTTGAAAAAACAGGAACGATAAAGTATGCCTTAACGATTTAATTCCTAAAATGTTATTGCATTGCTTGGAATATTCTACAGTTTTGAGCATTGGGTATTGCATCAATCTTACTTAGCCCAATGGAGACAAGCAGGTGACGTTCCTAGTTCTGTTTATGGGTCGGATCATTGGAGAGGAAACTCGCTGTATTTTTGAGCAATAAAAACATAAATAAATGCAAGATTGATCAGTCAAAACATCAAGCAGGCGACAGAGGCTGCGTTCACACTGCAGGTCAAATCGGATTTTTTTGCCCAAATGTCACTTGTATCCGATTTTTTCGTGGCAGTGTGAACGGCACAATTCCGATTTTTTCAAATCCGACCCAGGCCACTTTGGTATGTGGATATAAATCCGATATGTATCTGCACTTTTAGAATGCGACTTCAATCTGAACGCTCAAGTCCTGTCATCAGACCAAAACGTCATCAACAGGCGACATTGCCGGGTCACACGTCATCATTTTGAGTCAAAGTGGAAAGCGCCAAAAAACAAGAGACGAAAGCGGAAAGAAATGGCGGACGAGGGTGCCGAAAACTGTCAGTGGAAAAAGGAAGAAGTCTGTGAGCTAATAAATATATGGGGTGACCAATCAATTCAGGCAAAAATTGAAGGTTCGTATCGTAATCGGTAAACGCAGCGTACTGTGTTTACTTCTATAAACACAGTACGCTGTGTGTGACGTTGTGTTCTTTTGTGTGCATGCGGGCCGCATAACGCCGCATTCCGTTCACACCAGATACAAACGGTTATCGCATTTTTTTGTAATGTGAACAACCACATTAAAAAATCGGATTTAAACAAAAAATCCGAATTGGGCATCATACCCTGCAGTGTGAACGTAGCCAGAAACTCCGCCATAAGTTACACCTTTGGGAAAACATGACATAAAGCGCTGGACTTTTTTGCAGAGTTGTAACAAAAGCGACGAGCCGGACGCCGACTGCAGATAAAATATGAGTGTCTTTTCAATATCACCTTTTGCGTGGCTCCCGCTGCGCGCTCGTACGGTGAAGTGTGCAGCCGTGATTGAGATGGAGAGGCGGCGCTGATGCTGTGCGCGCCATCAGTGTCATCATATCACAGAGTGCGCTCGTACATCATCACCCACAGAACTGCTTATCTCGCCTGTTTTAACATCGCCGAGCGGGAGGGAGGCGGCCAAAGGACACTCGCATGACACCCGCGACAGGAGACGAGCGCCGAGGGACCTGGAACGGGGGGGAAATGAACAGCACAATGTCAAAGCAGACTCTGAGTTCTGAAGGAGATTTATGTAATGTTGTCTGATTTATGTAAATGTTTTGTGGTCTATGGTATACACGAGGTCTGGGCAAACGTTTTGACTCAAGAGCCACATTGGATTTTTTTGCCTGGGAGCCGGACCTTTCACAGTTTGCTTATTGTTAACTACAGTTTATTACAGACATAGACTTAATGCCTAAAATACACAAAAAAGTACAACAGAAGAGCAAAAATCTTTACCTCTATTAATTTTAGTGTAAACAGTGCCATTAGTCACTCGTTTTAGTCGATGCATCAAAGTTTGCTGTCGTTCTAGTGGTGGCTTTTCTCAAAACTGATCTTAAATGAACAAGAACTGCAGCCTCAGACAAGTATAAAATGATAAATGCACCATACTTAACTCATTAAAAATGTTTATTAAATGCTTAGTGGGCCGAATCAAAATGCCAAAAGGGGCCGGATGTCGCCCCTGGGGCTTAGTTTGTCCCCCTCTGGAAAATGTGACATGTATTAAAACGTGATGTCATCAAAATTCTGAAATGGAGGCAAAATAAAGTTGAATGTCAATTTTTTCAATGATTAGCTCACATTAGATCTAAATTGATCTAATACTGGTTTTAAGTCTTTGTGTTGGGAAAAAAGCAACACATTCGAGTTAGAAATGTCAGTTAGTTTGCTTTTCTGTTACAAATAATGGACAAAAGACAGACCTCTAGCCTTAGAATTGTTCTTAAGCTAAAAAAAAATTCAAATTTATGCTTTACTATGTAATATACCTCTAGATAAAATGAAAAGTTACTATGGGCTCAACAATTCAGTGAGTATTTGCCAAGTAAATCCTATAAATCTGGTTCCTTCATTAAAATGCAGACTTTATGTGTTGGTAAATTATCAGAATCGGTTTATTGCCATTGTCAGTGATCAAAATTCACAAACATAGGAACTTGCTTCGGCGTATGATGATGTAAAATACAATAATACAATAATAAATGTGGTTATAAATGTGGTTCATGTGTCTGTGCTTTTACTTTGACAAAAAGTATTTTGTCAAATTCTGAGGTTAATCCCAAAGCAGACTCAGTGTTCTAAAGGAGATTTATGTAATAATATTAGATTTAAATATCTTGTAGTCTACTCTACATGGTATAGACCCTTTAAAATGCTATCATCAAAATTCTAGAACGGATACAAATCAAATGTATGGTTTAGTATGTAATACATCTCGAGATAAAATGAAAAAATGTTGTGGGTTCAACATTTCTGTGAGTCTTTGTCCAATAAAACTTATAAAGCTTGATTGTTTATCATAATTTCCAAAGACATACCATATAATACAATAATAAATGTATTTAATGCAGCTCTGATGTCACTCACATGTGTCCGAGTGCTTTTACTTTGACAAAACCACCTGGATTTTTCATTTATTTATATTTTGTGATATTCTGAGGTTAATTCCAGTTTCTCCAGTGAAATCACATTATGTTGCACTTCACGTTTGCCTCTATTCCGAATTTAGAATGTTTTTGTTTACAAACTTAGAGACTTAAAAACAGAGCCTTTTCTATGATCAGCCCTAAACTTTAAACACTCTTCTTCTTCACATAAATGTGCTCCATCTGTTACTGTTTTTAAGGACAAATATTATGCATTATTTGTTTTGGCTTTAATGCTCTTGAGTACGTTTACTTTGGCATTTCATGATTTAGAACAACAAATGGCTCGTGTCGCTGGTGTTTCCGATGCCAGGAAATAGACTTGACTCCATCTACTGGCTGCAGATGGAATTACACAGGTGAGATAAACAAGCTAGCTTAAAGTAAGCACACAGCTGTTATGATTGTGATTTGGTGAAATTCTCCTTCACGTGATATGATTTTAACAGTTGATCCGACCTTTTTTGTTTTTCTAAATCATATTTTTGAATAACATAAATCTAATTATATTTCCACATATTCCATCAATTTCTAAACTCTTCTGTTTTATTTCAGTGACGATGGTAAAACCCTCACTGCAGCTTCACTCACTTTTATCACTGACACAGACTTTGGAATCACACACAGTTGAACACATTACATTTCTCTCCTTAAATAAGATGTTTCTGAGTCAAAGTGTAGAGGAAATCAATTGTTATATTGCGTTGAAGTGTCCTTTATCTCCAAATGCCATTAGCAAACAAGCTAGCTAAACTCTGCGCAGTCGGAGCAACCACAAGAAACTACAACCAGTTCACATTTTAAAGTTGATTTGAGCAAAACAAAAGCTCAACAGGTAAAAAACAGGTCAAAGAAAAGCAAAGAAACACATTTTATCAAGAGCAAATTTCAAATTAAAGAATGTTTCTTCATGAACTTTATTGAAAAGTTAGACAGAAGGATGAAATTATGAACTGAAGCTTGTAAAACATGTTGTAAATACAATTATCACTGTTAAAAGAGTCTGGTTAGATTCTGTTTGTCCCTTTTTAAATACGTTAAAGGTGCTCTATGTAACTTTTCCTGTTTACGTCTGCCACCTGATTGTCTGCATGGATAAGTCATTGCTTTGCCTGGAATGTTCCACAGTACGGCATTAAACTTGTTCATCCATTCAGTTTGAGTTGTTTTTATTTTTATTGTCACCTGTTCAACGCACAGCAGTGACATCTTGATGGAGACAAGAACATGGCAGACGTTCCAATAAAAAAGTTACAAAGAACAATAAAGTAAAGGTGAGGACAAAGAGCAGTGCAGTCTTCGATTTAAAATAAATAAATCAATCTCCTCAACTCATGCCAAATTGTGTTTCTTTGTTTGTGCCACATCAAAATGTTTTTCCGTTGATCCTTTCACGGAGGAAAGTTGGCTTGTTTGCTAACAGCGCGGGCGAATATTAGATTATTTAATATTTCCTTGGGCCCAAAACAATTAATGTCCTCAACACACAAACTCAGAAATGTCAGAGACGTGGAATCCAAGGAGAGAAAGGCAACGAGTTCAACTGTGTGTGATCAGAAAGTCAGTGATAAATGTGAGCGTAACCTGCAGTGTTCCTGTTGTTTATCTGGTTGTCTTTATTCAACTAAATGCTAAGAGTTGATGACGTTTACATTTGTTATCATACTGTAGCAGCTCTGTCATATTTAAGATGTGTTTTGAGCTTTTACAGGAGAAAACTGTATCACTCACCATTGAAATCAAGCATGTCCTCCATAACGGCTGTTCAACTGAAGGCCTGGGGGCCAAATCAGGCCCTTCAAGGTACAAGATCCAGCCCTAAACCCCTTTGTCAAACATATACAAAATATTTTATCTCTTTTTATTGCTTTAGTACTGGTTTAGTCCTGGTTTAGTCCTGGTTCAGTCTTGGTTCAGTCCTGGTGTAGTCTTAGTTAGTCCTGGTTTAGACCTGGTTCAGTCCTGATTTAGACCTGGTTTAGTCCTGGTTTAGTCCTGGTTTAGTCCTGGTTCAGTCCTGGTTTAGACCTGGTTTAGTCCTGGTTTAGTCCTGGTTCAGTCCTGGTTTAGACCTGGTTTAGACCTGGTTTAGTCCTGGTTCAGTCCTGGTTTAGTCTTGGTTTAGTCCTGGTTTAGTCTTGGTTTAGACCTGGTTTAGTCCTGGTTTAGTCCTGGTTCAGTCCTGGTTCAGTCCTGGTTTAGACCCGGTTCAGTCCTGGTTTAGTCTTGGTTCAGTCCTGGTTTACGACCCCGTAGACAAACCCCTCTTAAACCCTGTCTCTCAGTGAAATACAGTTGAATAATCCTGATCTATAAAGTTGATTATTCCTAATGGACAAAATAACACTTGGCGGTGAATGTGAAACAGCCTCCTCTCGGCGACGCCTCTTAATGACAGAGCGGTGACTGAGGGGGCGGAGCCTGTGTCTCGCTGTAATCAGGACGAGCTGATGAGAAAAGGTTATTTGTGCCAGAGCTACAGTTTTACTCCGAGACGAGGAGCGGAGACGATCCAAAGGTCCCGGGTGTCGTCCCGCCCACCGCGACGCCTCAGCGCCCTGCACTGCAAAAAAACCAGAGTGTACTTTAATCTGCATGACCTGGATGTATAGTGTGGTTTATCAGATGCAATCACAATGTTTAAAGCTGTTTTAATTTATTCGACTAAAATGCTTTCATCATAGTTTTTGCCAGTGCCTAAAAAACAAAACAAAAAAAACCTCTGCATCCAAAGAGCACATCTGTACACGTTCTGCAATGGCGTACAATGTATTATAGTTAAAATAAAATAAATGTATATTTGAATATGAAGTATCTTTCTGTATCTGAACCAAACTGCACTCAAAAAAACAAAAACAAAAACCAAACAACACACAGTTCATGCTAAAAATAACAATTCATACAGAAAAGTACCAGGAAACAGTGCATTTATATGTTCGATATAGATTAAACTCACTCATGTCTTCACTTTTTGCTGTTTTTGTTGTGTAAAGTCTTTTAATTGAAATGAAATAATTACTCGACTAAAATAATGTTGGTCGACTAAAACATCATCGACCGATTAATTGTGCAATATTAAGCCCACTGTGCAATATTAAGTCCACTTATAAACTGTACATGATCATGTGAATATGTAAATAGACAAGGATAGTAGAGTTAAGCTTATTGTAAATTGTTCATATCGATGGTTTAGTTGATTATTGTTCATATCGGGGGTTTAGTTGATTATTGTTCATATCAGGGGTTTAGTTGATTAATAAAGACACTTTATAAGTTAAGTTAAATGGGGTAGACATTATATAGAGCTATTGTATTTTATTCTTATTTTATATATATCTTATTTTGGTCTTAATACTTTACTGTCTCTACTGGTCGGTTGCACATGTAACAAAAAGAATTTCCCCCTGGGGATAAATAAAAGTAATTCTGATTCTGATTCTGATTAATCAACAACAACGACTAAAAGACCACAGCCGTACAAATAAGTTATTTCAACTTTCCTAAATATTGCTTTGTTTAATTCAAAATGCTGCTTGACTATAAATTAAAGTCAGAGATATTTTTGAACCTGTCCAAAAATCAAAATCAAATAAATAAATAAAGATATCTAATTCAATCTTCTCAAATCCAGATTCTTCTTCAGGTCAGCTCAGTTTCCTTCACGGTGTGCGGTGCTAGCTGCAGGGGCACGGGCCTCGCACATGATGGATGCCCTCCCCTTCGGTCTTATTCATGATCCAGTGACAGCGAGTGCAAATACCACGGATTTAAAGCCCCTTTACTTCCACATTTACGGTTCTGCACTGTAAAAAAAATGATTTGTGGCTCAAACTTATGTCCTGCGCTGTCATGTCATCTGTCAACCTGGAGGCGGGCCATCGACCTCACACTAACTCAGGACGGGACGGAAAAGCACGGAGCACATTTCACTAAAAAGCTGTTGTTTGAATGATTTTGAAATAGCGGTTGTATTTTGAATTGTTGGCTTTGAGGAATAAACCAAATGCAAAACTCAAGGATAAACTGATTCTATTCACCTTATTCCGGAAGTTGCTGTGGGCACCGCCATCTTGTTCCATTGTAGTTCACATGGAGCAGACGAGCTCAACAGAAAATAAGTTCTACATGGACTAAAAAGCCATTTTCAGGACGCCCAGGAAATTGCTAAGTTTCTGACTTGTTTTTGCTCGTGTTCATTAAACATTTTACACAAATCAATCTACTTTATGTAACATTTTAGCGGCGTTCACCATTTGCGTGAACATCGTTAGCATCAAACCGGAAGTCCCTTTACGACAAGAGCGCGGATCATAGACATAAAAAGAGGCAAAAGTGGGTGGGTTTTGTTGCCCACGTTCGTTGCCCAAAAACCATGGCAAAAATTGAAAAAATAGATTAAATTCACATACAATGGTATATTTGTGGTCCTAATAATGCAGGGAACTCTACCTATGGCTGTCAGGATGTTTTTTCTCTGAATTACGTAAATAAATATTCAACCTTAAAACTGATACTGGTCTATATTTTATGCAGAATTCAGCTATGTTTGTGTCTTCATACACCATAACGACCGTTAATATGAAAGGATTTATAAAATAACATTTTAAAAATATCAGGATTTTCACATTAGTTTGGTAGAACATGACCATTAGATAAAGTAAAAAAGGCAAATTATCAAAGTATTTATTACAAAATTATGATTAGAAAGTGCTCCTATTTTGTATACGTTTTCTTGTAGAATTTTCCAACACAACATGGCAGCTGAAACTGGGCATTGGTTACTATTGGTTACCATTTAAAGTCTATATGACAGGTTAGACGTCACAATTCACTAAAATGCAGTGAAGATGGTTATATTTAAGATTTTACTAAGCATTTTTCTTGTTTGTCCCCAGTTTGACTATTTTCAAGTTTCAGGTTTATAATGTTACTTCTGGTTGGTCATAGGCAGCAATCATGACACAGTTAGAGGTCTACAACTGTTACCATTTAGCAACCATTTTGTAAACAAGGGCCAAAATCCATATAAATTACACAATAGTTATGATTTGACACACAATAATACCTGATAATGCCTTTATTTTGTTGAATGGCCGTTCAAACTTTCAGAAAAATGTATCAGTTGAGAGTTAACTGTCTTAACTGTGCGTCGCTTTTTGATGACATCACAGAGGGATTCCATTTTAGAACTCAGCACTACTTCCTGTCATTTCAAACTTTTACTTTTCAAATTTTATTCACAAACTGCTATTTCACAGATGTCAGCTATGAAAAATATTTAAAACAGGTGCCCTCCCACCAAACTAAGTCAGTATTAGAGAAAAACGAAAACCTGTCATGTAGACTTTAAAGGACTCATATTCTGCTACAGTGACTTTTTTAGCTTTCCACCATGTTCTAACAATGTTTCGTCACTAAAAATACGTGAAATAGCATTCAGTTGCATTCAGGCTGAGCGTCGACCACACGCCACACGTACTCCGTCTGTCCGGGACGTGTTTTCAGACTTAATACGTCACTTATCAGAGAGTCTCCCGCTGTTTTTAGTCCTTAAATCATCGCTAAACTTATTCTGAGCATTCCTGCCTCTAAACACGATAACTGCCACTGCTAACTCGCATCAAAAGTTAGCGCTGAAAAGAAGTTCACTAGAGTGTGTTTTGCGCTGGCGCCATCTGCTGGCTGGATGCACTCAGTAAGTGTCATTTCACACTGACTGAAAACACCCGTCATAGAATGCACAAGAAACTTTTTTTCTGACAAATTTAAGGCACTCAAGAGCAGGTTTAAAGGCTAACAGCAATATGAAAAACGCAGAATATTTTTCCCATATTCTGCTTTTTTTTTTTTTACACAGTCTATTCTAAGGGCTTTGTTGATAAATGTTTGCGTTGTGTAATATCCATAACATAACAGTTTCCAAAAAACACCCATTTCTTGGACTGGCCCCCCTCCTTGCAAAAGCAAACGGCTCACTCTGAGATCTGACCCCCCCGAACAGAGAGCAGGCGACCTCCCCCGCCCAACCCGCGCGCCTCCCCCGCCCAACCCGTGACGAAGCCTAGAGCGGACATAGTGCGCATGCGCCGTGTGCTCCGGTAAACAGCGATACACAAACACTGAATAAACATTTTATCCGTCCTGACGGTGCGTCGTGCTGAGTCCTACGTCCTGGATCTGACCTGGAGTTTGACGTGCTCCAGGGCCTCGACGACGGACGTTGCCGTTTGGTAAATAACAAGCTAACTCTTCGATCTGTCGTATCCATCGTGTAATTACTGTGCAGCATTAGCATTAGCTGTTTTTATTCTTGCTGCGCGCTTCCTGGAGGCGTGGCTTAAACACCGCGTCATCCATGGGAAGCCGCGTCATCCTGGTGAGGAGCCCCCGTCTGTCTGCTCAGCCGAGGGGGACGGAAAAGACAGTTCTCTAGCGAAAACATGCGGGAATCAATCAAAAAAACACTTTGGGCACAACATACGAGGCCCAAATAGCACTGTAGGAAGGTTAAAACCTTTGAAAAGTCGATTTTGCATGATATGGGACCTTTAAGCAACCTTGCATTCTAGCCTTTATTAATAACCTGTTTTCACTAACACTAACACTAGCGCGCTGGTAACGTAAAGTATCCTGGTGAGTGAGCGCATTTTCTGTAAATTAATCTCAATGCCAGTCAAATAAAAATACTTAATTAATCAAGCACTTTTATTTCTTCGTGATGATCTTTTTTGCAGTGTAGATACCGTCACAATAACCACACACTTTCTCACAGAGGATAGAGATATTTTCCATCGCCACAGATTTTACACTGGTTGATTAATATCTCGACTTTAAGGGATTACCAAACTTCCCCAGACGCTTCTTGAATAAACAACCGTCCAGACTGAGCAAATGAAAAAGCCTGTTTGAAATGCACGGCAGCAGTCGTCATTATGGAGCCTGCTCATATGCATTATACCCGTAACCAGCAGTAAACACAGCTTATGAAATTACTTTTTGTCAATTAGCTCAGTGAGAAACGATCAGGGAAATGGCGCCGACATGATGGACGTGAGCAGGTAAGAAACTCCACAGAAGTACGTCCACTGTTACGGAGGGATGAATAATTCACTTTGGTAAACATTTAAAACAAAGTTGGAGAGCTATAATTTGATAGCGCTTTTGTAAGAAGAGTTGACAGATGTATAAATTATTACTAATTCGGAGGTGATGATTTATGTAAGTTCACAAGTGAGTTAAAGTTTAAATTAACAGCGCTATTGGCTTTGAAAATTAGCTTTTATTACTACAATTGTTTCTTTTTGACAAGTTTTCTTTCCCCTGGGTTTTCAGCGAACCATTTTAAGAGTTAAAAAGCATAAATTGTGTATGACTGAGAAGTGTGCTTTCTGTACCGTGTCGATTGTGTTGGTTGGGTCTAAAAGTGATTCTGAATCTCAATGGGACTTCCTGGTTAAAGTGCGTATGACAGGATTTTATGATTTTCTAGTTTTGACTTTGTTTGGCGGAATAAAACCTGTTGTGAATAGAAATGACAGTTTTACACCAATCAGGCAGTCGCTTTGTGAAGAAAAGTTGAAAAACGTGTCGAAATTTACAGGAAGTGGACTAGAGTTCCAAAACACGATGGACATCACACTAGGGAGACTCACCAGGGACAATTTACAACCAAGAAACACGTTTTTCTGATCCTTTAAAACGTTAATTCATCAAAATAAAGGTAAATAATTGTCAAATAATAATTTCTGTGACATTTTGAGGAGTTTTCACCCAGTGTACGACATGGTTTCTAGGCAACGGTAACAGAATTCCCCAGTGTGATGTCACGATTTACAACCAGGACGTAAACTTTAAACCTAAAAAACTGCCAAACTGAGATAAAAAATTGTTTTGTTTTTAGCAGAATCTTGAATATAATGATCTTAAATGTGTTTTAGTGAAATGAGTGCTTCAACCTGTCATGGGCCCTTTAAAGTCTAAATGACAGGTTAGATGACACATTTCACTAAAACATAGTGTACATGATTATTTTTAAGATTTTACTAAGATTTTTGCCTATTTGTCCCCGGTTTGACAGTTTTTGTAATGTTTATAATGTCACTTCCTGGTTGGACATGAGCAGCAAATGACAAAGTTAGAGGTAATTCTACAACTGTTACCTAGCAACCATTTTGAAAACAAATTATTATAAATTAAATTGTGAATGTTTTGAGACATCCATTTTTGAGATTCCATTTTAGAACACAGCACTACTTCCTGCAGTTTAAAAGTTTTATTTTTCAAAATTTCTTCACAAACTGCTACCTCATGCATGTAAAAGTAGGATATATATAAGTGCCCTCCCACCAAACTAAGACACAATTAGAAAACCATAAGAATCTGTCACAGACATTAAAGGGGCACTATGTAGTTTGCTGGTGGAGAGTCTGAAACATTCTCCTGAAGACGGAATAAAACCAATCAGTTTCCTGGAGACAAGCTGCAAACAAAGTACTATAGTACAATAAGAACTCATCTAACTGGATGAATGAAAGATTAGTTTACATACTGGGGAACCTTACAAAACTATTGTTTGAGAAAATAAGGTGACATACCCTCAACTAGAAAACTTACATAGTGCACCTTTAAATTCACCTTATTCTGCCCCGCCCACTTTTGCCGTTTTTGCCACAGATACGCACTTTTGTTGTAAATGCACTTTCGTTTGACGAGAACTCCGTTAAAGCTAATGGCGAACGAGGGAAAAGTCTCACCGCTAAAATGTTACATAAAGTAGGTTGATTTGTGTAAAATGTTTAATGAACACGAGCAACAACAAGTCACAACGCAACGATTTCCTGGTCAGTCTGAAAACGGCTTTTTAGTCCATGTAGAACTTATTTTCTGTTGAGCTCGTCTGCTCCATGTAAAGTAATACAACGGAGACAAGACGGCGGCGCGTACGGCAACTTCCGGAATAAGGTGAATAAAAGTAAGAAAAATGGTCATTTCCATTCTCACGAGTGTGGAAAATGGAACTTCTACTATAATTACTACTTCTCTGTTTAATTAGGTACTACTATGACTACTTCATCATCATCATGCAGGATTACTCAAACCTGCAACTCCACATATATTGTTGGTGAGGAAACAACATTAAACATTGATTATGAGCCTAAAATAGTCAGTTTGTCTCCCTCTGCAGAGCTCAAATCACATTCAATGATTACTTCCTGTGTTTTCAAAGCAAAGTAACCTTTTTTTCCGACTTATTTGGACTTATTTTGTCGCTTAATTGCCTCCACTGTGCAATTTACCAACTTTTACCAAAGCATTTACACAGAACATTGTTGTTTTAGCTTCACACAAACTACTTCACTGTTCACTGTGTGCAGATGTAGTTTTGGCGCCCTCTGATGGCATTTTGAATCGGCGAATTTAATGCTACAGACACTAAGTTACCACAGTTTACATTTAAGCAAAGCACCATGGGTAAAACCAAGACTGATGGTGCTCAAAGTTCCAAAGAACACATAATAATAAAAGACTTTTGAAGGCATTTTCCTCCTTTTGAGACTTTGCATTCCACTATTAATTGATTCTCTCAGTTCTGCAGAATTAGACGCCTCATTAAATTTGATTGGCTTGAACGAACAAGGCAAAAAGTTCGCATTTGATCTGCGCTCCCAAATGTGAGAGACGGCCTGTTCTTGTGAATGAGAGAACAGCGTGTCTGAGCCGCAGGACCAAATTCATTTTAGATTTTAACCCACAGAGTAATGGCACCAAACACTCTTCTCCGTCTAATTACCGGGAGGGACAGAGTGAACCATTAGTGATGCATTATTCGGCCCATTCGGAAATCCCCTTGGAACAGGTGACAACGCCTTAATTTCGCTTGTGGCGTTTTTGTGTTTTAAGTGTTTCATATATCTATTGGCCACAATTGCAATTTTTATGTCGCACTCCAGGGATGTTACCCGGCAAGAGCCACTAATGTTAACAATGTTTTGAAAAAGGAGGGACTTTCATAGTATTTTTTGGAACAAGCAGATAGGACGCACAAACTCTTTGACGTTGCGCTAGTGTTCAAATGAATGTCCCATAACATGCAAAATCGACTTTTCAGAGGTTTTAACCTTCCTACAGTGCTCTTTGGGCCCCGTATGTTGTGCCCAAAGGTTTTTTTTGATTGATTCCCTCATGCTTTCGCTAGAGAACTGTCTTTTCCGTCCCCCTCGGCTGAGCAGCAGACGGGGGCTCCTCACTAAGATGACGCGGCTTCACCAGGATGACGCGGTGTTTAAGCCACGCCTCCAGGAAGCGCGCAGCCGCAGAATAAAAACAGCTAATGCTAATGCTACACAGTAATTACACGATGGATACGACAGATCGAAGAGTTAGCTTGTTATTTACCAAACGGCAACGTCCGTCGTCGAGGTACTGGAGCACGTCAAACTCCAGGTCAGATCCAGGACGTAGGACTCAGCACGACGCACCGTCAGGACGGATAAAATGTTTATTCAGTGTTTGTGTATCGCTGTTTACCAGAGCACACGGCGCATGCACCATCTCCGCTCTAGGCTTCGTCGCGGGTTGGGAGGGGGAGGCGCGCGGGTTGGGAGGGGGAGGCAGGCTGCTCTCTGTTCGGGGGGGTCGGATCTCAGAGTGAGCCGTTTGCCTTTACAAGGAGGGGGGCCAGTCCAAGAAATGGGTGTTTTTTGGAAACTGTTATGTTATGGATACAACGCAACATTTTATCAACAAAGCCCTTAGAATAGACTGTGTAAAGGGGAAAATAGCAGAATATGGGACCTTTCTATGGTTCACTTTGGAGCGGATCTGTGCAAACCTGTCTCCAATGTCATAAGTGAACCGGACCGACCCATTTAAGCGATGCAAAGTGGGCCGTGAGAGGTCTGTCTTACCAATCGGTCTGACTCTCCTCAGCGCTTCAGATTCAGAGGGAGATGACTCGACAAAGAGAATATTAGGGGGAAGCAAGACGTGAAAAAGCGGATATTTATCATTTCTCACCAAACGCTGACCAGGTTTTGCGATAAGCCTCGGTGGTGGTAACTTTTATGTTGAGAAAACAGAGCTAGAGCACATTAGCATCAGCAGTTTTCCGTTTACGAAACTTGGCACTCGCGTTGAGACCCAAAATTGTATATTTCCAGTGCAAAATACATCTAAAATGATACAAACTCAATGTACTACATCAGGGGTGTCCAAACTTTTTCCATCGAGGGCCACATATTGAAATATAGACCAAGCGGAGGGCCACAAATCAATCGTGAAACGTTAAAAAAAGCTGCATTTATCTGATGTTTTAAGCACCACCACATCTACATTCAGTCTCAGTGTCTTAATATCAGGTCTGTGTTGCACCAAAATGTTAGTTATTTAGGTTGGAATTGTAGAAAATCTGAAATGTGCTGTAAATAGTACTTATCAGGACAGAGTGGGCCAGTTCACCAGGAAGCCTAAGGGCCAAGAAAAAATGGTCTGAGGGCCGCATTTGGCCCCCGGGCCTGAGTTTGGACATGTCTGTACTACATGAGGAGACATGAAAACATGGTGCAGAGGCGCAGAAAAGTGAAATAAATACAGAAAAAGCTGACGATAAACCGGAATACGTCGACGTAATCCCTCGTCCGTCCAGGCGTGTTCCATCGTAGTTCTAAAAAGGTGACGGGGGTTGTCATTTGGACGCTGTTTGAAGATCGAGACGTTTCGGCTTCTGTCCAGAAGTCACTGACAATGAGTGATCACTGATTGACAATGACTTCCGATGACAACCCAGTAACCTTTTCTACGATAAACCGGAATAGTTTCTTGTTTACTCTAGCTTTAGCCACATTTCACAGCAGCACAAACTTAGAATTACTGATGTCTTCTTGTGAATTGCAGAGATCGACCTCATAATTAAAAAGTACAATTCAGGTACAAATTAGATTTTATGTATTAAGAAAACGTCAGTTATGTTTAGCTGACTGAATATTTTGTATTCACTGTTGCCCTTTATCCAGTTAAGATGATTATATGTATTATTATTGTTTTCTGTTGCAAAAGGAAAGCAAAATCTAGTTTGTGAATTTTGTTAATTTTCTTTGTCTTTTAGTCTGTAATCTTTATGTTTGCAAGGCAAGGCAAGGCAAGTTTATTTGTAGAGCACAATTCGTACACAGGGCAATTCAAAGTGCTTTACATAAACAGGAAAAGTTGCATTAAAATCACAAAACACAAAAAGACACAGATTCATTTTAAAATCATTTTAGAATAAAGTGCTTTAAAAGAGAAGAGTCGTATGCACGTCTAAAGAGAACTGTTTTTAGCCTGGATTTAAACATTGTCAGAGTGGAGGCCTGTCTCACATCTTCAGGGAGACTGTTCCAGATTTTAGCTGCAAAAAACTGAAATGCTGATTCCCCATGTTTAGTCCTGACTCTAGGCACCAGCAGGAGGCCGGTCCCTGAGGCCCTCAGATTGCGAGATGGTTCATATGGCACTAACATGTCAGAGATGTACTTTGGTGCTTGGCCGTGGAGAGACTTGAACACAAGCAGAGCTGCTTTAAAGTCAATTCTCTGAGCCACAGGAAGCCAGTGCAGAGACCTGAGCACAGGACTAATGTGATCGTACTTCCTGGTTCTTGTCAGGACCCGAGCAGCAGCGTTCTGGATGTACTGCAGCTGTTTTATTGCTCGTTTGGAGAGGCCAGTGAACAGGCCGTTGCAGTAGTCTAACCTACTGGAGACAAATGCATGGATAAGTCTCTCCAAGTCTGGTTTAGACACTATACCTTTAATTTTGGCAATGTTTTTTAGGTGGTAAAAGGCTGTTGATGTTATTGATTTGATGTGGCTGTTAAAGTTCAGGTCTGAGTCCATTATTACCCCCAGATTTCTAACTTGATTTGTCGGTTTTAGAGCGAGAGACTGGAGGTGACTGCTGACACTTTCTCTCTGTTTCTGCGGCCCAAAGACGATGATTTCAGTCTTGTCTGAGTTTAGCTGAAGAAAATTGTTTTGCATCCACAAGCTGATCTGTTGGATGCAATGACAGAGTGAATCCACTGGTCCATATTCACCTGCCGTCAGTGAGACATAGATCTGAGTGTCATCTGCATAGTTGTGATAAGACACATTTGTGCTGAGTATTAACTGACCTAAGGGCAGCATATAGAGGTTGAACAGAAGGGGTCCCAGGATTGACCCTTGGGGCACCCCACAGGTCAAGCTCACGTGGTCTGAGACACAGTTACCAATCTCAACAAAGTACTCTCTGTCCTCAAGGTAGGACTTCAACCAATTTAGGGCAGTGCCAGTGATGCCCACCCAGTCCTCTAGTCTCTGTAGGAGGATCCTATGATCGACAGTGTCCAAAGCAGCGCTCAGATCTAACAGAATTAAGACTGAGGCTTTGCCCGCGTCAGTGTTCAGGCGGATGTCATTTGTCACCTTGATAAGAGCCGTCTCAGTGCTGTGATGAGGTCTAAAACCTGACTGAAAAACATCAAATGAGTTGTTTATTAAGAGGAAGTCAGTGAGCTGTTGGTAAACAACCTTTTCGAGGACTTTGCCTAAAAATGGCAGATTTGAGATGGGCCGATAATTTTTCAGTTCTGAGGCATCAAGACTGCTCTTCTTTAGGAGAGGCTTAATGACCGCAGTTTTCAAGGCCCTTGGGAATGTTCCAGATTGAAGCGACATGTTAACTATGTGAGTGAGTGGTGTTAACAAAGTGCTCAGAACAGACTTTAGAAATCTGGTGGGTAACACATCGAGGCAGCATGTAGAAGAACTCAGACTGGTGATGATCTCTTGGACAGTTTTGTCAGTTACAGGTGCAAACTGAGTCAGCTCTAAATGTGTAGGTGGTTTTAAAGTTATTATTTGCACTGTGGAATTTATGGCATTTTTAATGCCCTGAACCTTGTCATTAAAGAATACTGCAAACTCATTGCACTTAGCTGTGGAAATTAGTTCTAATGGCAGCAGAATTGGAGGGTTTGTTAGTCTGTTTACTGTTGCAAACAGAGCACGCGAGTTATTACTGCAATTTCCAATTATTTCAGAAAAAAATCCTTCCCTTGTTTTACATAAAATGAGGTTGTACATGTACAACCTTTCTCTATAAATCTCTTTATGAATCTGGAGCTTTGACTTGCGCCATTTACGCTCAGCCCTGCGGCACTCCCTTTTCTGTGCCCTGACTGTCTCATTATTCCTCCATGGCGCCTTCTGCTTATTTTTAACCATTTTAACCTTCATAGGAGCAATGGTGTCCAGAACATTCAAGATCATTTCAATGAAGAGCGCACTTGTGCTGTCATTTATGTGTCTCCTCCGAAAAACTGCAGGACCAGTCGGTGATTTGGGAATAACAGACAGGTCAAAGAAAACACAGAAATGATCAGACAGTGCCACATCGACCACACTGACGTTTGAAATATTAACCCCTTTAGTAATTAGCAGGTCCAGAGTGTGTCCTCTGCTGTGAGTGGGGCCACTCACATGCTGAGTAAGACCAAAGGTTTCAAGGACAGCATCAAGCTCTTTAGCGTTTCTGTCGCAAACATTATCCACGTGAACATTGAAATCACCTGTAATGACCAAACCATCAAATTCTGTGCATACAACTGAAAGCATCTCAGTAAAATCATCAATAAAACCTTGGCAGTGCTGGGGAGGCTTGTACAGGACAATGTAGAGTATGGAGGGAGACTGTTTTAGCTCCATTTTAAAAGATAAATACTCAAATGATGAAAACACCCCAAAAGACAACCTCTGGGTAACTATTTTTATCTCTAAAAACTGCACAGACACCTCCACCCTTTTTGTTGTCGTGTGTTTCAGATTCAAACTTGAAGCTCGGTTGGAGTCGCTTCTATTAGAACTACATTCCCCGTGTTTTTGTCAAGCCATGTTTCAGTTAAAAACATAAAATCAAGATTATAAGAAGATATAAAATCATTAATTAAAAGTGATTTGTTACATAATGATCTGACATTAAGCACAGCAAGTTTCAGATTGGTTTCAATGTGACCGGATCGTTATCTTTCACAGGGAATATGAATTAAATTTCTAAGATTGGACAGTCTAACTGTCCTTCTGTTCTCCAGTCTGTGTGACGTGACTACAGATATAACACAGGGCCCCGGGTTTGTTTGACCATTTTCATGACCATAAGTCCCGGCAACGCTGAGACCCACTACATCCTAGCTATGGGAGATAACAGTTCTGGGGGGAGGTGGGGGAGGGCGGTGAAGGGGGAGACCTGGAGGGTTTGGGCAAAGGCTGAGTGGGGAGAGCTGGGGGCTTTGGGTGATGGACCAGGTGAAAGGTGAGGGGTGGAGGTGCAGGTCGTTTTTGGTGAAGCAGGAGAGTTGAAGCTCCTGGGTGGTTTGGGGGGCACAGATTTGTACAGGGAAGAGTTCATCATTGTTGACATCAGAACTCTTGATCTTGCTAAATTAGGTGTGAGTGGAACCATCTTTACTCCTGATTTGATCAGACTTTCAAGATGGTTGGGAAGGTCCCTGGGTGAAGGTGGAGATGAAAAGGAGAGTGATGATTGAGTGGGAGTAGATGTTGCAGGGGACCCAGGACTGGTCTGAGGGTAGGGGTGGTGACAGGGCAGCTGCTGGGCCTGACACTGACTGGTCCATTGCCTGTGATGAGGACCCGAGGGAGGGGGGACGGATGTTGAGCTTGAGTCCTTCAAGGGCGGCGGTGGAGATCGTTGTGGTGCTGCAGCTGATGAGCTCTTTACTGGAGGCAGTGTAGGAGATTTTGGAGCAGCTGGAGCTGAATCCTTTGCTGGGCCTGGTGGAGCTGCTGTTGATAAATCCTTTTGTGGAGTCGGCTGTTTTGTTACTGCTGATGTTGAAGCATTGACTTGGTCTCTGGCTGATTGATCCGGTGTTCTTCTCTCATTCCTCTCTTCTCGAACTATCTGTTCACGACCCTGTCCACGGCCATTCTGATGCCTGAGAGCGTGGAGGAGGTTCTCTGTCAGCGCCCTCACTCCACCTCTGCACAGATGTGGGCCCCTTCCCTTGAACAGGTCCTCTCGTTTCCAGAACAGATAGAAGTTCTCAATGTAGTGCAATCCTCTAGGTGCACACTCTTTGGACAGCCAAGTGTTCAATTGTAGCAGCCGGCTAAACTTGTTGATCTTCCTGTCAATATTTGGAAGAGGTCCACTGATGAATGTTTTGATTTCTACTTTATCAAGCTCCTCAAATAACTTCATGAAGTCTTTTTTCAAAACTTCAGTCTGCTCCTTTCGAATGTCCACTGCACCCACGTGTACAATCAGCTGTTTAACTCCTCTGTGTGTGGACAGTACGTTGGGAAGCAGTGGCGTAATCTCAGAAACTGTGCGCTGGGGTAGCTACATGTTTTCATTCTTCCATGTACGACTCCACTGATAGCACCGTCTCCTATCAAGAGTGTGTCACTGTCCTTGACGTTTGGCACAGACTGTCTGTCTTTCTGCTGCTTTTTATCAACATCATGGTGGCTACAGTTTTCTCGTTCTGTAAATTCAGCCTCTGATAGTGGCAAAAATCTGTTTGTAAGCTGTATAGCAGGCGACTTTACATTAGCTTTGTATCGTTTTGGTTTTGCACCGAGTTTGACCCAAGATGCAGCCGGCTGGTCTGTAGCCCCTTTTGGGAAAGACACAGAGTAAACTCGGTTTAAGTTGAAAGTAGCTTTTCTTGAAAGATATGTAGACTTCTTACCCCTCGGTGACACTGGAATTGTATCGTGAAGTCCTTTTTCAGATTCTAGAGCGAATATCCGTGCTTGTAGCTCAATTATTTCATGTTGATATTTCCGACAGCGTTTACAACAGTTTGTTTGACTTCTCTCTCCGGACATGTCGCTGGCTCGTCAGATAGTTTGTTAAAAATGGAAAAAATTATCTTAAAATCCTTGGTTTCCTTCGAAAAGTCATGATCCAAGATTTATAGAGGAAAAAAATAGATTTAAAAGCAAAATAAATAAGAAAACAGCTGTAGCAAGCAGGAGCGGCAAGGAAAAGCGTCTGCACTCTTCAGTAACAGGAAGTTAGGTTTGCCACGTACTTTTCCTTTTCCCTGGATTTTCTTCATTAACACATTACACATTACATCATATGGATATTAAAAACTTATGCTTCATCTAAATCAGCGTTAAAACTTCCATTGCAGGTGCATCATAGTGAGTTTTTAACATTTGTTTGGTTTGTGCTGGAGTGAGCTGTACCAGGGCCATTCCAGGTAAAGTTGATATTATGTTTCTCCCTCTGTGTGATAAGAAAACAGCAGAAATGAATCTTCTTCTTTGCGGCAATAAACTCGAGTAAACAGACCTAATGCTGCGTGTTGAGAGGTACAAAACAAGTCGTGATACGCCAATAAATGTAAGATTAGTACAAAGACAGAGAAAACACAATTAATCTTTATTACAAGGAAACCGCAAGCGTTTTCTCTCGTGTACAAAACCGAGGGAGAGAACAAAAGGTTTTTATTTTAGATTTTGTTTGTTTTTACTGTTGTATTTTCTGGCTACAACGTTGGGTAACATCATTTTTATTTATTTATTTTACGATCTACAGGGAGACCAAGCAAACTCCACTCAGAAATGCCCCAGAGGTGTGAGAATCAAACCTAGGATTATGAGTCAGTTCACCATAAAGGTGCACTGTGGACCTTCTCTGGTGGAAGGATGTCTCAATGGAGATGTTATTAACCAGCGGAGGGAAGGAAATGTGCACTCGAGTAAAAGTATACAACTCAAGTAAACAAGTAAACAACACTCAACACGTATACAAGTTACTTTTTAATGCAATTTTAATAGCTGTTTAGATCAGTCTTTTATACAAAACTGTCCATTTAACTCAGGGGTGGGCAATTATTTTGACACAAGGGCCACATTGGATTTTTACACTTGCCTGGGGGCCGGACCATTTTACACACATACTACTACACATAGACTTAATGCCTAAAATACACAAAAAATTACTACAGAATAGCAAAAATCATTACCTTTATTTAGTGGGAACAGTGCCGTTGGTCACTCCTTTTATCCAATGCATCAAAGTCTGGTGTTATTCTAGTGGTGGCTGTTCTCAAAACTGATTTTTAATGAACAAGCAGCTGCTCAGGAAACTATAAAATGACAAATGCACCACACCTAACTCATACAATTTTTTATTGAATGCTTTGCGGGCCGGATCAAAATGCCAAAGGGGTCGCATGTGGCCCCCGGGCCTTAGTTTGCCCCCCTCTGATTTAACTGTTAACACTGAATTAAAGGAAATATTTTATGCTATTTTAATACTTTTATTAGCCTTTAAACATGGTCTTGATTATCTTAAGTTTGGCATCTCATGTTTTCAAACTAACACAATATTATTTAAAAAAACAAAATGAACATCTGTATCTGGTTCTGTTTGCCCAGGCACTTACTGAGTTTTGTCGCCATCTACTGTCCGCACTGAGCTTACACAAACTAAACATGTTATTACGCAAGCCTTTGTAAATGAGTTAAATTAGCAGTCGGTGTGGTCGTGTTTAGAGGCAGAAATGCTCAGAACGAGGCTCACGATGATTTAAGGACTCAAAACAGGCAAAAATTCTCAGAAATCTAAGATTGAAAAGGCGTCATCCACTGAGGGAGTTCAGTAAGGAGTGTTTTTGACGTCGGAGGGAGAGGATTTTCTAACCAGCATCCCTCAAACTAGCAGGAATGAAGCTAAATGCAATGTTTTTGATCACGGAACATTGCAAGAACATGGTTAAAAGTTCAAAAAAGTCACTGGAGCAGAATTACAAACCATTTATTCCCTGAACTAAATGCAGTGCCAGCATGTGTGTTTGGAGCAGATAGATGGCAGTGTCACAGCTCTACATTGTACAAATAAAGTCAGTCAGTATTTGTACTTGTCTGCTTTCTACCTCTGGTTATTGCTTGGTTAAATGGTATACTGTATTTTACAGCTAGAACAATAATTGAAGATGTGTCCAGAGGTGGGTAGCATTGAGTTTCAGTTATTTTGAGTCACTTTTGAATAAAATTGAACTTAGTTTTCCAATTTGACAAATATATTTACAGTGTAACAGTCTCTTACTTGAGTAAAAGTTTATTTTTTTTTCTTAATGTGAGTAGATCTACAAGTGACAAAAGCTTTATTTTTGACAATATTAAATAATCTGAATTTTTGTGTTGCGTGTGATGTGCACTGCTCATTTACATGCTTTAGCTATTCTCATTTTTTTGTCTAGCTTTTAAAAATACTAGATTTCGCGCATTATTTAATGCTTTGTCCTTTGTTCCAATTATAAATCAAATGTTGCATCCGGACAGTTCTTCTTTATTAAGCAGTAGTTTCCCTAAATGCTTTTTTTTTCTTATTTTAGTAATTTCTTGGACTTTGTGTTTTTACTTCAGTATTATCCGTCCTATGAGGTCCATTTGATATTCTGGTAATTTAGAGTTTCTGGACTGAAAAAACAGTCTTGTAACATAAACTGAGTAATTATTTTTGAAGTAACATACTCTTACTTAAGTGAAATGTTTGGCAACTCTTGTAACTTCCATCACCTGGAGATAAAGACGTTTAATGCCGCAGAGTGGGACATTCCAGGCAAAGTACTCCCATCTCCATGGAGACAAGCATGTGACAGACCCTCCGCCAGTAAACAAGTTACATAAACAGTACCTTTAAAGCAAAGCCTTATTGTTCTCTGCATTGCACTGCGCATACTTAATGAAGACGCTCGGAGGATGATAAACTAAAAGCCGTCCCCGTGGAGTGTCCGTCATTAAAAAGGATGCGTTTTCCTCCCGTCCTCCATCACGAGTGCCTGGCATAATTAGTCCGAGTGCGGCGCCGTGCGATCTGAATGCGTGACACGTGTCGTACTGATCACTGTGCGTGGAGCGACTTTGACGAAGCTGGCAGAACTGAGCAGATATTGTGTGAGTGACACGCCGAGCCCCGTCAAAAGCAGCATTAGCAAACCATTAGCACGCGCTGACATTTCCCCATCCGTCAAAGCGCGCAGCGTGTAAACAATGCACTGCTCAGGAGCGCGCCGAAGGAAAGGGAGCAGATCTAGAAACAGAAAATGTTCAGGTTTGTTGCATTTATTTCATTATAGGTGGTTTTATTCATCAAAATATCTAAAAAACGATAAACTTCGAGTACGCCAACCATAGAGGTATCAATAGTAGACGCGGTGTTAAATGCTCATGCGATTGTCCGGTATGATTTAACGGACTCGAAGCCAGTTCCCTGTATTTTTTTTCCAATAGCCAATAGCTTTAGCCGTTAGCATTAGTACGAAAAAAGAGTTATAATCAAGAGGCTTTGGGCCACCAACTCATCGATCACATTTAGACCAAAGTCTTGTTGAAAGTCGTAGATGAGTAAACCTTTTGGTGTTTTATTTTAGATAATAATTAGTGTGTAAAACTGTCATGCTAAAGGCTAACTGACTTGAAGTTTAGATTTCTGATGTTGTGTTTCTGGTGAAATTTTTGTGAAACTAAAATTTTGTGAGGGCTGTTTTCTGTTTATCAATGTGATTTTCATTTGTAAATCATCTGACCAGACAGCTTTTAATTTGAGCTTGTTAAAATAATCAATTAAAGGTGTGTGGCTTTAAGGATAAGCCCTTTCAGGTTTCTGCCACACTCCATCACGTTTTGTGTTGTTTTGTTTCATATGGACTTCTGTTTTTTTTTTTTTGATTATGAGAAAATAAATAAAATCAAAAATCAAACTAAACATCCCCTTTACAAGTCACTGGTGAGGAGCAGGGGCGTCAGGCTGGGGGGGTAAAGGGTACTGATTTACCCGGGGCCCAGGGCAAGGAAGGGTCTTAAAAAGCATGTGTTTTTTTGTTTTTTTTTTCCCTCAGTTGCGTTGTTGTTTTTCTACGCCTTCATCTATTTTTGCTGTAATAAAATGGAATATGGTTGAATAAAATCCTTGAGACACTAATTACAATTGACAAATGACAAAAGAGGGCCCCATTATCCATTTAAAAAGAGGAAAATCATTGCTCACATATTGGCCAAGTTGTTAACAAATAAAACTAGGGATTATAATTTGTGGTTGTTGTATTTTCTTATACGTCTGGATTATATATCTATAAATCTCTCTCTCGCTCTGTATATATGTATACTGTATGTGTTTATATATTTTGACAGGCGGATCTGCAGTGCAGCGTCTGCAGTGCTGTATCAGGGCCGCCTGTATCGGGAGGTGGCCCCGGGGTAGACCCAGGACACGCTGGGGGGACTATGTCTCTCTGTGGCCTGGGAACGTTTCAGGAGGAGCTGGAGGAAGTGTCTGGGGTGAGGAAGTCTGGGAGTCCCTGCTTAGACTGCTGCCCCCGTGACCCGACCCTGACCTAAGCGGAAGAAAATGGATGGATGGATGTATTTTCTTTGAAATCTTTGTCAAATAGGTCATGTAGTTATTGCAAAAACAAACAGTACTGTAACATAATATTAGCCGGTAGCTACACAGGGAATTGATAAATTAGCAAGTCATTGTGAGGTGTATGTAGAAACCATAGGGTGTAAATTCTAGCAATTGTGAATGAAACAATTAATAAGAACTGAATTTGCTCACCGAGAAGATTTGTACCTGGGGCCCCTAATTTGTTGCTACGGCCCTGGTGAGGAGCATATAAATAACATAAATATAATGAAATACATGTTTGTGATGGAACGTTCAATATGAATTAACTGAACTAATCGAAGCAACGGACAGAGACAGAAAATTTTGCCAATGTCAATTAAGTTAATGTGATACTTTGGAATATTCCAGCCAAAGCTATAATAGCTCCATGATGAAAAGCAGGTGACGGACCCTTGAACAGAAAAGTTACACTGTACACCTTGAAGTTCGAGGTACGAAAGGATTAAATGAGGACTAAACCAGAATTATATATGATGGATTGGCATAAGAGTGAACCTGGGCAGAAACAAGTTTAAATTGGCCTCAAATGTGGAAAAAACCATTAAAAATCTTTGATATACTGTATGTCTAAAACAGGGCTATTCTGAACCCATTTCTATTTCTCAAGCAAACATGACAAGCTTAACTCATAAAACATTTTTCATCTGGTAAAAAACACTTAACAAGGTTCACAACAGGAGTGTTCAAGGATGTTCTAATCGTGCAATATTCAATTATATGGCAGTACTACTAAAGTAGTTGGAAAATAAAGAGTTGTAGTTGTAGTAGTAGTAGTAGTAGTAATAGTATATAGTGGGCCCCAATACATAATGTTGTATATCATTTATTTATCCAAGAAAACTTATTTTATATATGACTGTTCTTTTTTCATTCACTGTTTCTACATACACAATATTTATGGACATCCAGTGTAGCTTCCGGCTCATATTTTGATGCGGCACTGTTTGTTTTTGTAATAACTACCAGACCAATTTCACAAACATCTCCAAATGTGTGATTACAATAAAAAAATACATAGATTATAATCATTAATTGCATTTGTTAACAATTTGGCTAATGTGTGGTCATTGATTTTCCTCTTTTTAAAATGGGTGATGGGGCCCTCAGATGTCACCTACAATTGATTTGAGTCTTTCCAGGACTTTAATTGCATTGTATAACAAAAATAACGTAGATAAAATGAGTAAAAAACAAATAAATCACATGCTTCTGAGGGCCCTTCCCTTACCTGGGCCCTGGGGAAAAGTGTACCCTTTGCCCCCCGTCCGACGCCCCTGCCAAGTTGTTACAGACAAACATCAAACTCAATCCCAAAGCCTCTAGAAAGTCATTACAGAACTTGTCAAAGTTTATTTAATGTCCAATTAGTAATTTTATGCTTGCGTTTTAATAGATCTTATTTTACATTTTACTATTTTTTTCAGGCCTGAGTCAACGGGTTGTAAAAGGGCACAGCAACCTCATTTAAAAGTGTTTACCCCTCAATTGAGTTGTGTAAAACGGCGACACGAGTACGATCTTTGCACCCCTTTGAAACTCAAAACTAGTTTGTGAATTCCCCGACAAAGGCAATGAAGCTTTTTTCTCAAACGTGCACCCTTGTTTGAGACCCTCTTGAATATAGTGTAAATGTAAAATGCCATAGTTGAAACCAGGTCTGAATGCTAATGCAGAACTGTGGCTAACCTTAGATAAGCCGCGGACCGACGGGACGAAGCGTGCAGTAATTGAAAGAGCGGGGGATTTTAAAGGCCAAATGTGCGTTCGGGTTATCGGCTGCAGAAACAATGTGCACTTCTTATATGGCTACAAGTTATTATCCGGCAGCACAAAGAGGCGGTTTGCCACGGTTCAGAGAGGGCACGCGGGATAAAACAAGATCAAACAGGTCAGGAGGAACTTTAAAATGCTGTGGGTAGAGTCTGAGTGCGAGAAAGAGAGCAGAGAGGGGAAGATAAGCCTCATTCATTTCGTTTTATTGTTATACAGGAAAAAATAATACGATACATTCATCAGTCTTGACTCAGTTAGAGGCTGTTTTGCAGTAGGATCTTGTTGTGCAGCAAAAGACAGAAAGTAGCAACGCTAATAGTACCTGTTGGTGTAGGATCCCCCACAGGAGCTACATTTAACCAGGGGCGTCGGACTGGGGGGGTAAAGGGTAATGGTTTCCCCGGGGGCCAGGGCAGGGAAGAGCCCTTAAAAGCATGTTTTTCTCAGTTACACTTCTCTACGCTTTTGTAATAAATGCATTGTGGTTGATTTAAGTCGTCAAGAGACAAAATACAGTTATGCATGAGATCTGAGGGCCCCATCAAATCATTAGCCAAGTTTTTAACAAATAAAACAAGTGATTATAACTTGCTATTGGTAAATGTATGATAATAATACGATTTGAGATGTCTGTGCAGTTGGTCTGGTACAAAACAGTACTGTATCATTATATAAGACGGTAGCTACACTTAATGTCTGTAAATTACATTAAATCTAAAAGTTAATTGTTTTATTAGGATCCCCATTTAATGGCCGCTAGTCTTCCTGGGGTCCTCCTTAAAATTGTCATTCATCATTCAAATACGCAGTACATTTCTAAAGTATCAAAATCATAATGTCATGATACAGGTAATGGTTATATACGCTTCAATAATAAAAGAAGACAGAAAAAAATGTAATGTCAGTTACAATGAAAGATATTCTTACTTAGTTCATATGGTCATCTGCAGTAATTGTAATGTTAATGTCTTCTTGAGTTTATGTTTAACTTCAGTAGCTCGTGTTAGGTGTACGTAGAAACCACAGGGTGTGTTCTAGCAATAGTGAATGAAAAAATAACAATAATAACCAGATTTGCTGTGATGAATGAATCATATACAAAATTATGTATTAGGGGCCCACTGAGAAGGTTTCTACCCGGGGCCTGGTATGCTTTTAAACACGTTTTGTCACATTTGGTCTTGCTTTTTGTCACTTAAAGTCACATTTTCTTCACTTATAATTGCGTTTTTGTCACTTTTAGATGTGCTTTTGTCACTTTTTGTCTTGTTTTTGTAACTGGTGGTGCTACGGCCTTGCATTTAACTCCTGCCAAACTCACTGTCTTACACAAACAGACATTACCGTGCTGCACTTACAGTACTCTATGTGGTTCCTATAGCTGTAATTCTCTGTCAAATAATAATGTCAAGATGCTGAGCTTTTACAGAAAACTAAGCACACTGCAGCTCTCTATTTGCACTGCCAAATTTAACCAACTGTACATTTTCTGTCTATTTTATTCTTAACTTTATGCATGCCTTCTTTTATATACGTTGCTACTATTTTATTCATTGTTATGTGTTGCACCTTACGCCAAAGCAAGTTCCTGTGTTTGTGAATTTTGTTCACTGACACTGGCAATAAACCTTTTCTGATTCTGATTAAAATGCAGAGAAACAAAGAAGGCAAATAACGCTGGGTGCAAAACTTGGAGAGTTATTCGAATCAATGCCTCCTGAAGCACACTGTGGTTTCTGAAGATGTTGGTCGGTGTGTCAATCAGCAGAAGAAGACTCGTTGACGCTAGCTTCTGTATATTAAATGAAGTTTATTACAGAGAGCAGCATCACATACAGACAGCCGGCGTTGCCTGGGAGTCCCACTGTGGCCAAATACAGGATCTCCTAGACTCTAGTATTACATAGCTTTATATATGGTAGGATGAATACTTCTTCAAAAGAGACAAACCCCCTTTTCAGATAAGGAAAAACCACTCCGGATTGTTTCTTGATTAACCCTTTCTTTGTTTATGGTCACACGACCTAATCACTGTGATTATGATTACCCCTTCTTCCTTTTTTCGCCCCCCAGTCTAGAGGTGATTGAATCAACACTTATCACTGCCATTGTCACTCACAGTAGATACTTCAACACATTGACCTGTGCATCCAGGAGAGGTATGGATCTGTGGAAAGAATCCGCAAGAAGTCTATTTTATAAACATAAACATTATAAACATTAAAAAGTATTATTTCGATTTTATTTATTAAGACCACGTCAATGGGTGAGGGAGAGGAAGGAAGAGACACTGAGAGAGAGAAAGAAAAGGGAGGGTGAAGGACAGAGTCTTTGAATGTAGCTCATGTGCTGGTGCTGCACTTACAGTACTCTGTGTGGTTCCTATAGCTGTAATCGTCTGTGAAATAATAGATAGATAGAAAGAAAAATAGATAGATAGAAAATAGACGTAGCTAAGCAGAAGGATAAAGCTGGTCAGAGGTGGTGGAAGTATCTATTTGTTCATTAAAAGCAAAATGAATGTAACGCTGAAAAGAAGAGACAAGTTGTGAAACGCATGAGGCTTTTTGCAGAATGTATAGCACTGAGACAGATGCGTCATCAGCCTCTCTCCAGTACAATCTGCTTTATTTCTCAAGAACATCTTGAAGACAAAAGCTGTTTAAGAAATACTGCACATAGTGAAACTTAAAATAAATAAATAAAACTATTGTACGAATAGAATACATAAAAACAAATCAGGACCACACAACTGTTAAAAGACAGAATAAACGCTTTTATCCATGGAATTAACAACATCCCTCATCAAAAACATAGTTAGTTGTATTGTATTGTATTTAGCCTCATTCACGCCTGTTTCATGAATGCAGTTTAGTAAGTCCTCTCCCCTTCGAGCCTCAGAAAATGCTTCGTTCCAAATTTCCCAGATTTGTGATGTCATAGGGCTCCATAGATCTCCTGTGCTGTTTTTACGTCCAACAATACAAATAAAACTCACCATTCCAATCATTTCAAAGAAATAAAAAACAAAAAAAGCTCAATTTTGTTTATTTCCCCATGCTAATTCCCTCTGTTGCCAGTTGATGGAGTGCAAACATCAAACCTAACGAGGGAAGGCCTCACAGATATAACATAATGTGGTCTTTGAGTAGATATCATACACTGGTTGAATTTATAAAACATGAGCTCCGTCTAATGTAACTATATTTGCAAAGTCGACCAAAGTGCTGAACACACAAAAGAACATAAGAGAATGTAAAGAACAGAAAAATACACACATTTAACAACTACATTCAATATTTCAATATAAAACTGCGTTCAAAACCTATAGAGAAAAGTTGCATTTTTAAAGAATACTTTCAATTTTTAAATCTATGTATTAAGTGACTAATCCCACTTTGGGCCAGCAACAGAAAACGATCAGATCGGATCTGGACAATAAGTAAAGATGGGTCAGCTGACATAAGAGAACGCTGCTGCAGGTCGGACAGATACTGCCAAAGCAAAGGTCAAGAACATGTTTAAAGGCGACCAACAATGAAAATAATGCATAATATTTGTCTTGTCTTACGTTATATTTAAATGTTTTACCTCGGGACCTCATGAAATTGTAATAATTAAATGTCATCTATGTCTAGTCCCATGAGAATCCTCCATGTCTGTGAAAATGTCTGTACAAATTCCCTTGAATTTTATCTCCTTCACTCAGAGGTCCTCCGGTCATTTTAGTCCACTGTGATGCTCATGTGAGTTGGACTCTTTTCAGTTCGTTCGCTGAAGCTCATAAGGATTCAAGGTGTCTTTACATCCATTTTACGTCCAAATCTGATGACTAGATCCATATCAGTAATTCGCTACGGACTATTCTTCAATCCAGCAATCGTGTTGCAAAGTTTGGATTGAGGGGCTGTGCCAACGTGAATGGATTAAAAGAGAGACGCTACGGCTGCAGCATTATGGGAAAAATAATCGCGTGGATGTCGTTCAGACCGCTGATTGCAATAATGCAGTAAAGTGCAACGTCTTTTGCTACATTACATGTAAATAATGCTAAAAACAAACCTTAAATAGTTCAAAATAGAAGAAACACTTGCAACATGGATGAATGAAAAGATTCTAGTCATTTAAATATATTTACCAGTCATTTCCGGAATAAAGTCTAGCAATTAATTGACATTTCTATCCTAATACTTACAAAAAACACTTTTTACTTTATAGACGTGCCAAGGTAAAACTAATCCCATGCGAATAGAGCTTTAAACACCTTCAAATTATTCTTCACATTTAAAGAACAGATTCAACAAATACTGTAAAACAAGGGTGAGGTCGGCCCACTTACAACCCTCAGCTGAAAAGTGCAGAAATAAACCAAGCGTTTCCTTTCAGATTCAGGATACGTTTACATCCGCTGACTTTAAACGTATGTGCATTATTTGTAGTTGGCACGTGGTCACTCGCTCATGAACGGACCCGCTCTGTCCCCCCTCTCTCCCTCTTGTCCCCTCCGCTGTTCGCTGTTCGCTGTGCTCGGATCAGTGGGCCGCCTCAGGGACCGGCCCGCGGCTAAAGTCAAACTCGCGACCGGATCTGCATCTCGTGTTAGCGTAAAAACAGCGGCGCGTTCCTCCCTCCGGGCACGAGGACTGGAAAACAACACGGCTCACACATTGCGGCGGTGTTATGTAAAAACTGAGTGTGTGAAAAAAGCGCCGTTCCTTTGAGCCGAGCAGTCAGGCCTCGGGGACCGCCACAGCTGCACAGCGAACTATCTGGATATGTCATGCACTATTACCGCTATTGTACGCGCTACTTTCACACAATTGCCTCCGTGAGAAGCAGAAGGGATATGTTTTCTGCTCCAGACTTTAAGTATTTAGGGACAGGAGGGAATACTTGAACATCTGCATATAAGATGGGAGATTTGTCTTGCCCAAGGACATATGGCGCACATTATGGGGGACACATTGTGGGGATCGAGCTGCCAACCTCCGCGTAACTGATAGTCTGTCGGGAAATTAATTCACAGAGCAATTTGGATACTCTGTTCACAGTATACAACAAGTAATCGAAGCTAAACTGTTGGGTCTGGATATTATCAATCATTTGAAAGATGCAGTAGTTTTGTAGTTTCTTGACAGCTCAGACACATGGCTCTTGTTTATATGTTTATTACATTTGGCAACACGTAATATATGTCAATAACTAACTTCAAATTAAAAGAAAAGTTCACTTGTTACTGTAGGATTTGTGGAGCTTGGTGAAATAAAACTAAAACGTTCTTGTTGTTGTGACCCGCTGTGTTTTTGGTGCATTATTGTCCAGAATAACATTAGATTTAACAAATGTTTATTATTCACCTTATTCTGCCCCGCCCACTTTTGCCGTTTTTTGCCACAGATCCGCACTTTTGTTATAAACGCACTTCCGTTTGACGAGAACTCCGTTAAAGCTAATGACGAACGAGGGAAAAGTCTCGCCGCTAAAATGTTACATAAAGTAGATTGATTTGTGTAAAATGTTTAATGAACACGAGCAACAACAAGTCAACAACGCACCGATTTCCTGGTCAGTCTGAAAACGTCTTTTTAGTCCATGTAGAACTTATTTTCTGTTGAGCTCGTCTGCTCCATGTAAACTAAATGTGAGTGAATAAGGTTGTTAGCATGTAGGTTCATTTCTGTGCTAATTGCTAATGGTAAAAATCTACTCAAAACACAATTTTTCAAACAAGGCTCTGGTGTTACTCAGTCGAGTGGCTGTCAGTCGCCAAAACAGCCCTGGTTATTTATAGTTAAAGATGTTTGTGGGCTAACGCTAACGCTCCCATTGAAAATACATTAGTGCTAACTCATGGAATGGTACCGGGTTTATGGAACGCAGCATGTTGTTTACAAATGGTCTATAAACACTACTGTTAACTTAATGGGTTGCAGAGCTGTTGTCATTATGTCAAACATAACAATATAGAAATAATTTTATGTCACTTGTCATATTGTTCTAAAGCGAGGTCTGAAATAAAGCTGCAAGACTTTTATTTTTGGTTGCTCGATTAGAACAAGCAGAAAACATACGTATTGACGCTGTTGTGACTCAATTTAAATCAAAGAATACAAGTCACACTGGGCACCTTGTTATATAATACACTGACCCTAAAATGCCAAAATGCAAATTTAAATAGTTTACACTGTGATTCTCTGCATAAGCAAAACACTGACAGCAAATAATGATCATCCCCTGCCACGTATCAAAAATCCTAAAACTGTTTTGTACAGAGCTATGTCCATTTGGAACTGTCTTCCTGTTGTGAATCATCAACTCAAAAGTTAGCAATCATTTAAAACAATCTCAATCTAAACAGTGCAGGGAAAATACCGCTTTCAATCGTGTTGTGTACAGTTTCTTGCAACTCATGTTGGTCCACACTGATTGGTCTAATAATCATCGTCATTACCTTTCAAGGTGCATTGTGGGACATTTTGAGTGTTTTGTGAGCAGTGTGCGAGTGCTTGTGTAACATGGTGCTCAGAGCCTTTTAACAGCAGGTGGCCTACAATGACACTTTGGTCTCGAGGAGGACACGATGGACTAGTACTAGATGTTTATCTCTGCACTTGTAAACACTCTACAAGCTGCACTAAATCAATCATTATGTACGATTTAATGTGTGGAATGAATAGGGCGGCGGTTGGAGGAGCCGATGGTGCAGATTGACAGACTTGTACTAGTAGTATGTGTTGTAGCGATAGCAGTAGCAGCAGTTGTAGAGCAGGGATTCCCAAACTTTTCTGCCGGGACCCCCAAATTAGCCATGCAATCGACTCAGGACCCCTAAAGCGAAATGAAAATCACAGTTGCAATCATTTTAAGTGTCAAAGCATCTTAAATCAGGTTTAATATCGGTTATTTGAATAGTTTATTGTCTTATGGGACCCTTTTTCACTAAAATATACTGTTTTCAATTAAAAAATAGGGCAAATACAATGTCATATTAATTAAAATTAGATCTTGAAATCATCTTGCGACCCACAGCTCACCCCTCGCGACCCCCCGAACCACTGTTGTAGAGTCAGCAATTGTTTTAGAGTTACTGCAGTTGGTACTTACTTTTATGAAATAGTTGTACTGTAGTTGTATAAAGGTAGAAGTTGTTTCAAAAGAATGATCACAGCTACTATAACGACATAAAAAACTTATTGTGAAGGTGAAGAGCTCGTTTAACGCAGCTGTAAGCCACTGTTTACTACGTCATCAAAGAGTGTGCATTTAACAGCGTGACAGTGCATTAGAGCGAGGACACTAGAGCAGAATGAACGAGCAAAAGTTCAACCTTGACCAGGACACACTGCCCTCGGGTGGAGGAGGGAAACTTTCACAGTTAGTCAATTCAGTGCAAAAATATATCTTAAATAGAACTAAGGAACATTTTTACCTTATTAACTGTCTCTGTAAGTCCGTGTGGTGGTTGTAAATGCATTTTCGGGACGTATAAAGCCCCCGTCGTCGCCCCCTGCTGTCTCTGCACGGAAAACCGGCTGCAACATTTCAGAGAAACGCTGGCTCTCTTTTTTTTATTTGGTGACATGTAATGTTGTATTTTCACCAAAGACCTGCAGGGGGAACTGTTACTTGAGTACTTACTTAAAGGACACATATTCTGCTACAGTGACTTTTTTGAGCTTTAAATCATGTTCTAACAATGTTCCCTCATCAAAAACATACCTGGAGTAGCATTCAGTTGCATTCATGCTGTTTTAAGGAACTTTTTATCAGAAAATCCTCCCCCTCCAAGCGTCAAACACACTTCCTGCGAACTTTTTCTATCCGGGATGTATTTTCGGATCATCTTCGTCATTTATCCGAGAATATTCCACTGTTTTAAGTCTTTAAATCATCGCCAGACTCGTTCTGAGCATTTCTGTCGTCTAAACACAATAACTGCTGCAGCAAAACAGCATAATAACCTCTTTTCAGCGCTCACCTCACTAGATTGTATATTGCGCTGGCGCCATCTGCTGGATGTTGAAGTAAAAGTACTCAAGAGTATGTTAAAGGTGCACTAGGTACCATTTGTTTGTCTCAGTTGATATGTTATTGTGATGCATTCTAGGACAAGCAATAACAGCTCTACAGTATTAAAGGAAAAACAATATTCTGCATTTTTCATATTGTTATTAGCCTTTAAACATGGTCTTGAGTGCCTTAAATTAGCCAACTCATGTATTTAAAAAAAAGCTTCTCATTCATTCTGATGATCTGAAAATACGTCCCAGTTACAAGAAGTCCAGTAGGAAGTGTGTTTGATGCTCGGAGGGGGAGGATTTTCTGACGAACATTCCTCAAAACAGTGTGAATGCAGCTGAATGTATGTTTTTGATGACGGAACATTGTTAAAACATGGTTAAAAGCTCAAAAAACTCACTGTGGCAGAATGTGTGTCATTAAAGAAAATCAATAACATGTCTAAAAAGTTCATTAAAGTTGTCCATCTCCGTGTTGACGAGCGGGTGGTCCACCAGGACTACATGCAGGTCGTTTGCCTCAGTCAGACTGCTCAGCTCCAGACACAGCGCCCCTCACAGCACATTAGCACTTCACTTGCATGTGATACTGTTGTGTTTTTAATGTCGTGGATTGTTTTTAATTATTGACCAGTCTGTGTCTGTGTTTTGACACCAGCAACTTTGTCGCACTCTGCTCAGGACAAATTGCCTCTTGAGGGCAATAAAGTTTGTTCTCTGTCTGTGGAGAGGCGAGCACAGTCACAGAATGCACAAGTTATTCAATGTATTATTACTGTTATTATTATTTATTTATTTTTGGGGAAAATGCTGTATTTAAATGCAAGACGGCTACGTTTAAGGCCAAACAGCAGAGCATTCCAGGTCACATCTTCATTAAAGGACATATATTATGCAAAATGTACTAGATTTTTAAAAGATTTTAACTAGGGCTGTGCAATTAATCATATATATAAATAATCGTGATTTAAATTATTACTTCAATTCCAAAAATGTTGTTATCGAAAATACAATGAATTGCCATCAGTTCAGAAATATAAGCGCTCTCCTTTGCCTCAAAACCTGCAAAAAAAATAAAAAATAGATGAGTTAAAATGTTGTTGATTTCAGGATATTAATCTTATTTTCATTATTAGATTATTTACAGTATTTGAGGGAACTAGATTCTTTTTCATGTTTCAAACTGTTTCCAACATTTTCAAAACATTACTTTTTACTTGCCAAATTATTTGCCAGTGGGTTAAGCCAAGTTTACTAATTCATTTCCTTATTTTAATTTCATTTTAAGATAAGTTATTGCCTGATCAATCAGAAATACCTTGAGTCAAAACTATTCAAATCCAGATAAAAAATAAATAAATTCCAGTAATTTTTAGCTAGGATAGATTTTATTTATTTATACATTAGATATACATGTGTGCTGTGTATATTTGGTCGATACTTCTCAACAGAATAATTTTGACTAAATAGAAGTAACTGTTCAAAATAATTGTGATTTCAATCATACGGCAAATAATCGTGATTCTTTTTGCCATAACTGAGCAGCCCTACTTTTAACCATGTTCTAACATTGTTCCCTCATCTAAAACATACCTGGAGCTTTATTGATCTTCTTTCAAACTTGTTTAGTGAGCCCTCTCCCTCTGAGCCTCAGAAAACACTCACATTTTCCACTTTTATGACATCATAACCAGTGCTCCGGCATCTTCTGCACTGTCTTGAAATCCATAAACGATCACTGGACTCGTTCTGAGCATTACTGCTGTCTAATTGCGTCCGTTACAACTGCGTGCCAACATTAGCACGTCGAGGGACAACCAGGTTTGTTTATTTACTCTATGTAATTCCCTCTGGAGCCAGAAGATGGAGCTCTAACGCAATTCCTGATGTGCAAAACGTTTGATGGATATGAAATAATGTGCGCTTTTTGTAGATCAATGACAGGACATGCCAAAGCAAAGGCGCTCAAAGCATGTTTAAAGGTCAATAACAATACAAGTAGAACATGTGTCCTTAAAGAAAAAGTTACATGGTGCTCCTTTAAACTTTGTGGTATTCACCTTATTCTGCCCTGCCCACTTTTTGCCAGATACGGACTTTTGTTGTAAACGCACTTCCGTTTGACGAGAACTCTGATAAAGCTAATGACGAACGAGGGAAAAGTCTAGCCTAAAATGTTACATAAAGTAGATTGATTTGTGTAAAATGTTTAATGAACACGAGCAACAACAAGTCACAACGCAACGATTTCCTGGTCAGTCTGAAAACAGCTTTTTAGTCCGAGTAGAACTTATTTTCTGTTGAGCTCGTCTGCTCCACGTAAACTAATACAATGGAAACGAGATGGCGGCGTGTATGGCAACTTCCGGAATAAGGTGAATATAAAAGGCCCAGAAGTGACAGTGACATTGACCGTACACCACGCAGCACATTTTGAATCTTTAGCAGCAAATTATTTCTAAACTTTCCCTTCACGCTCCACCTAAACTTCACACACAGCCTCTTGAGAATTGCAGGCTTGAAGTCGTTTTTCCAGTGGCATAAAACACTTGTATATAGTATAAGCATAGCCATTATCCACTTCTGTGTTCTTAAAGATGTGGCGTCCATTGAACAGGAGCTAAAAGTCACTTCCCGCTGTGTACAGTAGCTCTTCCAGTCCGCTCTGCCCGCTCCACTGCCCCCTGCTGGCTCACCTTTGGATGACTTTCACGTCCTTTGGTCTCTTGTTGCTCCAGCCTCTTGCAAGTATTTTTTTCCCCCTCTTATTTTCACACTTTCGCTCCATTCTTGGGCAAAGACACACAAGCATCGACCACAAACCGTGGACCCCAGAGAGAGCCAGAGAAGCAATTTGCACAACACAAGGCTTTTCTTTTTTTCTTTTTTCTCAGACACTTTGAGAACAGAAGGCGAAGCGGCCGCAGAGGAATAAGTCGCCTTTTTCCAGTGTAAAAACCTCAGGGTGCAGGTGTCAAAGAGGACTGGGCTCTAGTGTGGGACTCTGGACATGTACTGGTGATACAAACTGTGCTCTGTAAACATGATGACACATTTGACATGCTCTCTATTTAATTACTTGGTCTTGTAATTGAGAATATGAGTTTTATTTCAAGAAACTGTAGAGTTACAGTCATATAAAGGGTGCATATTATTCGAAATGTTCTTTTTGGAGCTTTTATACAACATTGTTCTGTCATCGACTAGCATTTTGCTTCTTTCACGCTTGCTTCATTAATCCTGGTTAGAAAGTTCAAACATGAAATCCTAGAGCAGGGGTGTCCAAACTTTTTCCACCGAGGGCCACATATTGAAATATAGACCAAGCGGAGGGCCACAAATCAATCGCGAAACGTTAAAAAAAGCTGCATTTATCTGATGTTTTAAGCTCCACCACATCTACATTCAGTCTCAGTGCCTTAATATCAGGTCTGTGTTGCACTAAAATGTTAGTTATTTAGGTTGGAATTGTAGAAAATCTGAAATGTGCTGTAAATAGTACTTATCAGGACAATGTGGGCCAGTTCACCAGGAAGACTAAGGGCCAAGAAAAATTGGTCTGAGTTTGGACATGCCTGTCCTAAAGTAAAGTTATTCAAATGCATAAAGGCCAATAACACTATAAATATATCAATCAATGTCCTTTAAATGTACTTTTTTGATTAAACAATTGTTATTTCATGTGTCAGCGAGCGATTACAGACAGAGTAAATAAACACAGTTTTTGGGGAAACTACAACTCATGTAAGAACAGCTGTCTGGACATAACATCTGATTTGTAAAGTGCAGTTAATGTAATTGACAAGACAAAAGACAATTTAATTATTTTCAAATGATAGACCACAATAATAGAAAAACTAAATAACTGAGGGACCGGTGCAAGAAACAATCATGTCAACGTAAAGCTTTTGTCACTTGCGGCCTTAATAGTGGGAAGACGAACCAAAACTTTTAGTCAAGTGAGCCATAGTATCTTCAATTGTGGCTCAAAAACGTCGCTTGTGTGCGTCTCACAGTGACAGTGGGACAAAGACTAAACGTGGAACCGCCGTACGGCCAAAGACAAGCGGCGATGGGTATCAGGCCGATGTCTTGGTCGCAGAGTGAGCCCTCCTCCTCTCGCTGCGTCGAAAATCAATCTCTGTCAAACATGTAACCAACAATACCCCCAAGCGCTCCTCAGAGGGACAGAGGAACTCAACCGTCAACCATCGACACGTTTCTCTTTCATTCACAAACTTTGACAAATGTGTAAAAAAAAAAAAAAATCGTGACGCCAGGCTTAAAGCTGAGGTACCTGATTTTCACACTGCGGAACCGGAAGTAGGTTTCTTTCTCGTGCTCACAAAGCCTTTGTCACATCGTTAAAATTCATGTGCATTCATTTTCGGTCCTGTGCAAAGCTTTACAACAGCTTTTTTCAGACGACAAAGTAAAACTGGGGAGGACCACCCAAGCACAGCCAATCAGAGCGCTGCTTTTAGCTCTTACTTCGAGACAAAATACTTTATTATTCGATGTAGACAGCACACAGAGGTCTCATTTTTGTCAGAAAGTGCTGCTTTTACAAGATACTCTTTGATGGAAAACAAACAATATACAAATTTACACCCAAAAAAGTCATGTACCCCAGCTTTAAGAGTCCTGTTACACTGTAAAATAATACAGCATTAAGTAAGTACCTTTAGTTGCATGTTTTTAGTTGATTCACCACAGGCAGAAAACATAAACTCTGCTTTGAAAGACGCCACACAAACCAGGAGTCAAACCCACAAACTCCTTACTGCGAGGCGAGAGGGTGTGCGGCCTGTAACACTCACAAGCTTTTATTTATGTGTAAATAATGGATCGTTCAGGTTAGGGAGCTAAGACGTTGGACTTTTACACCACAAAAGCCCACATGAAACACAACACATAAAATATTCAATTTCTTTATTTTTTCATTAGTTGCAGGTATGGCACAAAAATGGGTGGTAAAGCCAAAGAAATACAGTGAAATCATAATAAAAAAAGCCTGGTCATTTATAAATATAGAGCTCACAAAACAGAGGAGAGTCTTCATTACAGGACAAGAACAGGAACACAACCAGGATCTCAGGCCTTCGGACCAAACTGAGAGCGCGCTGCAAGAAAGATTATCAGCCCAAGTTATTTATTCAGGATCAGAATGTACATTTGAGTAGTTCTGACACGAGATTTGAAAAGTCTTGAAACTGCGATGGATTTCAGGGTTCAAATGCAGTCGATACACAGCAACAAATGTCAGGTTGTGAAAATGTAACGAAGAACAGTGCGTAGCCAAAACAATACATTTTGAATTTAGTACTTTTTTACAACGGATTCATTTGTTGATTTAGCGATTTTCTATATTTCTGTTTACTCAAATCGAGATCATTTCCGATTTCATGTCATTTTAACTCATGTATGTAATAGGGCCGCACGATACTGGAAATTATTGCGATATGGCCATTAAGATCTGCAATATTGATATTATTCCAATATTTAAATACACTTTTTACACTAGTCGTCAACTAGTCATCGATTATTTCTATTGTAGATTGATACTTTGATTAACTAACATTTTTTACCAAATAAATGTTGAAATATTGTGAATAAAGGCTTCTAGAGAGAGAATATTCATGAATAAAGTGTTTAATTGAGGAAAATCAGAAACGCTATATTCTTTTTTGCCATTTTCTTTAATAACGTCAGTCTTTTTTCAAGTGAACGACGACCATCACCAAAATACGACTGCAATTATTGTTTATAGTCGACTTCACGGTTATTCTACTAATTGTTACAGCCCTGTTTTCGATGCAGTGATGTCTGTTCTATTAAAATAAAAACCAACACATACAAAACCGAGGCGAATTTACTTTGAAAAAGCTAGATTTTGCATCAATTGAGGAAAATCAGAAACACTCTATTCTTTTTTGCCATTTTCTTTAATAGCGTCAGTCTTCATAATAGTCTTGTTTTCAAGCGAATGACGACCATCACCAAAATACGACTGCAATTATTGTTTATAGTCGACTTCACGGTTATTCTACTGATTGTTATGGCCCTGTTTTTGATGCATTTTGTCTGTTATATCAAACTAAAAATCAACACATACAAAACTGAGTGTACTGGGGAGAGCTCTGATCATGTGGCGTATGCAGGTTGTGACCGCCAGGGGGCATCGGTAAGAATCCACACAAAGAGATGAACCAGGATTTTTAGATTTTGTATTTATTGAAATATTAATTTGAACATTGGTCGTTTGGTGATTGCATGTGGGTCTGGGTGGGTGTGTGTGGTCTTTTTGTTACGCACACACTGGGTACCACGAGGTCTGCACGATGCTCTTACAACTACTAAACCTTAGCAAACACGTAGCGCTGTCAACCAAACTTAACTAGGCCAACTTATAATTGGCTACTCTGCCTGTCAATCAAACCCGGGAGCAAGTCATTCGTCACACCGAGGCTAATTCACTTGATTTTGCTTCGCGTTAAAAACAGAACATTTCAATCAAACGGGAGAATTTTGGCGCTACTGCGATACATTTTGCTCGCTGCGATATCGTTATTGCGTCAGACGTTACTGCAATATCGATGCTTTAGCGGCGTATTGTGCAGCCCTGTATATACGTTGTGTTTTTCAGTGTAGGTGAGTACAGGAGCGGTGGCAGCTTCTCCCCTCGGCAGTGGAGTTGTCACACATCTCCGCTCTCCCTCGGCGCTGACAGGAGAAAATGAGCTCCAAAACAGGTTTAGATTTGCACCTGCTGTCCACAAGTCAGACAGTTTGGGCAGCGGAAGAGAAGTCATTTTACGCTTTATTACTTATGGCGCGTCGAGAGAAGAAAATACCTTGAAATGGGAAGGATTTTGGATTGTGATTTGGTTTTAGCAGCGGTGAAGAGTTTGTGTTTAGTTTTAGCCTTTTGACTGACACTGTTTTTGGTCGACAATTATTCAGTTTGTTACTTTTAGTCTGTAGTTTTAGTTCAGTTGAATTAACACAGAAGAGTTTTAGTCGACGGAAATGTCAAGTTTTATTTAACTGATGTTTATTTTGTAAACTAAAGCCAGTAAACATGTTTTTTTATGTTCAGGTTTGGGACTCTGGGATTGAAAACAAAAAAAAGTAACTTGTCTCTAGTCTCCACTCGTACTTTTCATTCATTTACGTTTTTAGTTTTTAGTATTTGACAAAATAATCAGTGCTGTCAGTCTATAAAAAAATATCTACTTTTATAGTTTTAGTCAACAAAAATGTAGTCATAGTTTTAGTCATTCATTTTCATTTCATTTCAGTCAACCATAAATGTGAAATTGCCAAAGTGATGATGCTAGTTGACAATGAATGCATTTGATTTGATTAGTTCTAACTTATTTCGAGTAAAGAAATTGGTTCTCTGCATTTGACCCAGTTCCGTTGGGTCAAGAGAAAATGGCGATCCCAGAACAGCAGCTTAGCTTACCGAACTCGTCAAAACTACTCAAATGAACGTGAATATTTGAGAATTTCCCATGTTAGCTAACGGAGATAATCTTTTGCAGTGTCTTGATGAAGTTTTGTTGGACTTGACAAAGAGTTTGAACCGTAAAATATCACACAGTACTGTCTTACATGTTTACTTTTGTCATATTTTCTACACCATTTGTAAAAAACATGGTGGCCGGATAGTTTTTGTTTCGCTTGGGGAGCTCGTTGAGCACGATGGATGGCACGATGTGACAAAGCCCTTCTCTAGGTTGAAAATGAGAACAGTTTTTCTTTTCTGTTCGGGGGCAAAAAATACAAGGAAAACGTCTTCGGCACAAGACCTCATCGGAACAGAACATATTTTCCCACTCAAGTTACTCTCACTTACAAAATTACAACCTCTGCACTTTGAGGGATTAAGGCAGCACTTATTTTGAACTCATTTCCGCACACAGGTCCATGAATGCCTCTCCACACATGAGCAGGTCTAATCAAATTTACAAAGAACCTGGGAAATAGTTCAGCCATTTTTTCGCGTTTGTGTGAGCTCCGAGTGAGAGCAGTTACCGTGGCAGCCGCATGTTTTTGATGCTACGCTGGCTCGGTTTGAATTGGATTTGCGCCGACACTGGGTACACTCGCGCACAGATGGTTCGCTTCTGCAGACACGGAGCCAGATGCAAATGGCACTGCCGCCGCTGCTCTCCGCTGCACTTTTCACTGTTTCATCGCAAACTGATTGAATTATGACACTGAGTAATGCACTAAGAGACAGAGCAGGCCAAAATCTGCATAAAGAACCGCAAAATGGAGAGAGTTGCCGTGTGCGATCAGCCTTGAAATGTATTGTTCGGCTCCTAGTCTTGGTCAGGCTGGACCGCAACTGCTAGAAAAGAAGTATGTTAGTTCCGTCCTCGAGTGCACACTTAACCTCGCCTGTGTGAATGTAAAGGTTAAAGGTCAAATATATGCATTAGTTGCATATATTAGCCTTTTAAACATGCACAAGTATCTACACCTCCGCATCTCATGTTTTAGAGCTAAGAATAAGATGTTTTTACAAAGGACAACATAACTTTATCACAGTCTTGGGAGACACCAGAGTAACTTTTGGTTCCATCTACTGGCTGCAGAGGTAACTACACACATTTGAAAAACACATTTCTTCTCATGCTAGCCGTGTTTCTCCTTGTTGATGCTCTTGTAACCACAGACATGTAAATAAGTAGACGCGGCGTTCGATGCTCGTGCTATCAGCCACTTAGCAACACGGCTAATCCAGTACGATTTAAAGGACTCCGGAAGAAGTCTCATGTATTTTCCCTATTCACCTTATTCCGGAAGTTGTCGTACGCGCCGCCGTCTTGTTTCTGTTGTAGTTTACATGGAGAAGACGAGCTCAACAGAAAATAAGTTCTACATGGACTAAAAAGCCGTTTTCAGACTGACCAGGAAATCGGTGCGTTGTTGACTTGTCGTTGCTCGTGTTCATTAAACATTTTACACAAATCAACCTACTTTATGTAACATTTTAGCGGTGAGACTTTTCCCTCGTTCATCATTAGCTTTAACGAAGTGCGTTTACTACAAAAGTGCGTATCTGTGGCAAAAAGCGGCAAAAGTGGGCGGGGCGGAATAAGGTGAATAGCCGTTAACATTAGCCCACAAAACACGCAAGTTCTGTCAGCTGGTACCAACCCACTGATCACGTTTAGGTGAAGTCAAAGCCTCGTTACAAGTAAATGTTGAGTGTGTAAACCTTTTGATAATTTATTTCAGATAATAATTACCATCATCAACTGTCATCTGAGCTAAAGGCTAACTGACTTTGAGTTGAGATTTCTGAACTTGTGCTCTTCTGGTGAGCATCTAGTGACCACCGAACATCGTCTTTTACATGTGACTGGAGAGAAGTAAATATCACGAAATTAAACTTTTACATACTTTAATCTGTGGATCAGCTTGTCCCTTCATGTGTTTGTGGGGATGCGTTCGATTTGACGTAAGTCCGGGTTGCGTTGGCGGCAAAGTGCTGGTGTTTGTGCAGAGATAGAGAATTTCGAACGTCTATGAATGTCTGTGGTTGTAACGATCGTGATTAGACGGTCGAAACGCTCAGAACGAGTGTGGAGATGATTTATGGACATAAAAACAGTGCTGAAGATTCTCGGTGCCACGTCAGTTGTTGAAAAAACGTCACTCATCGAGGGAATTCAGGACCAAGTGTTTATGACGGTCGGAGGGAGAGGATTTTCTAACCAGGATTCATCCAACTAGCGAGAATGAAGCTAAATGCAACTCCAGGTACGGTTTTGATGAACATGGTTATAAAAGTCCATTTTGCACAATATTTGTCCTTTAGTTAAGCAATTTTGCGATGTTTCTTACATGTTATAACAATGTCCCTTCATCAAAAACCTATCTGGAGTTGTATTTTGCTTCATTCACGCTTGTTCGATGAATCCTGGTTTATGAGGTTGTCTTCTCTGAGTGCTCACAAATCACTCAGTTTGAATTTTTCTTCTTGTTGCGTCACTGGTATAAATCTGGACTTCTCTTATGCACCTTTTAAGTCCATAAACCATCATCTGCATCGCTCTGCGTTCGAACAAACGGCCCCAGCGTAGCGTTCACGTTGCCTAATGGATAATGTATTTCTTTTTTTCACTGTAATTGAAAACGCAGGTAAAGCGTGTTTTCCAAATTATTTTCAGCCAGCTAATGTGTAATTCTAATGCCAAGGTGACCCAGAGCATGTTTAAAAGCCAATTAAAGCCCCAAGAATGCATAATTTAAGCTGCAAAAATAGCAGGAGCAACACTGTATTCGTAAACGCCTCTTATCCTGCGCTCTAAACTTCAGACCTGTTTTTTATAACATCATCTGCAGTAAAGCGAGCAGCCTCCCGTGTGTCGGCTTATGTAAATAGTTGATGTTTAAAGCTGCCACTACAGGATCCCTTCTCTTCATTAAAAAAGCCCAAACCAACACCACAGCCCTGTTTACACATTCACCGCAGTGTTAATCCTCCTCCACTGCACTTTGAACAGGCTTAGAGCTTCTATCAATAATGAGGGGAGTGTGTCAGCCTCTCAGCACGCACAAATGTCACTGTAAACAACTGGATAAAAGGGAGGTTTAAAATAAGAGCCACTTCACTCTAAAAAAAGAGTGTCTATATTAGTTCAAATGACTCTGAATAGTTGAGATGATTTAAGGAGTTTAAATGTGCGCTGCATAACTTTTCTACCGGAGGACACGCCACCTGCTTGTCTGCACAGAGATGTTCCCTGGAATGTTCCAAAACGTATCAATCTCCATGGAGACAAGCGGATTGCGCCACCAGAAAAAATTACAAGTCAGATCGGTGGAGAAAATATATGTTTTTCCAAGGTAATCTTCAGCATGTGATTAAATTAGACACAAGAAATATAAAGTTACACAATGCAACTTCAGGGTTTATAAATGTATATTGTAAAAAGAGTGATGTATTTCACAATTTACTGGTTTCAATGTGTTCCCTTATTTAATCCAAATTATATGCCAATAATCATGAACAGTTTGGTTCCTAGAGTACAGTTTCTCATTCTATTTGATTCATACAAAAAAATTGGATTTAAATCAGTCAGATACGTATTAAGCAAGTAAAATAATCAAGATCAAATTCATTTAATTAATCAAAACAAGTAATTCCAACTTAAAATCTTTGAATATCAGTGGTCTTAACTACTAGATATTTTTGCAGTGCAATGCTAGAGGAACCAGCCATTTCAAACTTGAATCTTTGCAGAAACTGTCCAACTCTGTGCGAATGTACCCAGCGGAGTCTTCAGCAGATTGGAAATGTCATTTTAAAAAGTGAAAGTAAAATACATGGGGTCATTGTGACAGAAGCAGTCGGCAACGCGGGCGGCACTTTGGCACTTGTCATTACCGAGGAGAGCCACCGGGGGAGCTCACACTTTTGAAATGTAATTTTCACTTGTCTGAAAAAGTATGACAAAGTTACATCTATAAGAAAAGAACCTCTCCCATTCTCAAGTTTACATTCATTGTATTATTACTTTTAAAATATAAGGGAAATACATAATAATGGTGTGTTCACTGCAAAAAAGACAAATCTACATGAGTTAAAATGACTTGAATTTAGAATATATTCATCTTAATATGAGTAGTTTTACCTATGATTTTAAATGTTTTTTTAAACCTGGAATATTTACCATTTTTGAGACACTACGGACAGGTTTTGATGTATTTTTCTTAACTCCAGCTGAATGAATTGAGGTAAATTAATAAAATTTATCTACCCCACTGGTATTTGTCCTGGTTAAATAAAACAGAAGAAATATCTTAAAATCCAAATCAAACCAAACCTTCTCATTTGCATAATTTAACTCATGTAGATACTGATTTTTGCAGTGTTTGCCAAATGCGTCACGATGAGTTATGGCGATGCCCTGAAATGGTCGACAATCCGCTCTGTTTTGTGTATTCATCTTCTTCTTTACAGATTCTTGTCACATATTGTACACAGCTTCACGCCTGCGCCCACAGGACCCACCCGGACCGAACCATTTATCCATTCATGGGGCTACTTATGCACTTATAAATATGGAGAAGTAGAAAACCAGATTGGATCGGTCGGGCGGGCCTCACACTGCAAAAAAAAGCCAAACATCTATATGAGTTGAAACTACTTAAATTCAGAATAGGTGTCCTGTTTTGAGTAAATAATGAAAAAGAAATAAAACGGACATAATTTAAACGTTTTTATTAAAATTGTTAGTTTTTCTCGCAATCAAATGTTTCTATGTATAAATACCAGTGTTGCAGAATGTTTTTTACACTCCATCGTTGTTCGTTTCAAGATTTCAATTTAAAATGCATTTCCTGAAATCACCCAGAAATGCTTTGAAACAAATAAATTGATTTAATTCTACAAACTAAACCAATTTAACAAGTCAAAACTACTCAAAATTGTTTATATTCTGAATTGAATGCATTTTAATTCGGTAGATATTGGTCTTTTTTTGCAGCGTGTGAGTGCATGCTATTATTGAAATATAAAAAATGGATTTAAATGTCGAGACCTTAAACTGTATGTTGTGCTTCCTGTATTCCAACATAAAACATTTATCATAAACCTTTTGAATAGATCTTCTTTAACATTTACAAGTTATACAGTTTTACCAAATGGGTTTTCTTATGCTTCCGCCTGCAGCGTTGAGACTTGCAATGCAAAGAGGGAGACAACAAGAAGAGAGAAAAGGAAGGATTAAGTCATTTTCAACGCAAAAATAAGATATAAGAAACAAGACACCAGTCCTCGAAAACATTGGCATAACCAACGATGAACAATAATCGTTTCATTTGCTCTTTTACACAATACATTTTTTATAAACGCCCGCTGGTTAAGGTTATGGTCTCAGGTAGATAGTCCTCAGTCAGCCTTCACAGTTTTTTATAAAGCAGAGAAACATTCCTGCTAGAGTAATAAAATATCAGGGCTATTATTGACATTATTATTCTTCATTATTTTTTATATTTGTTCCATAGAAATAGATTGGGGAGAGACGTTTCGCGTGAGTTCAGCTCTCCTCCCTGTACAATGTTTTATTCAGTGGTCGCTTGTTCTTTTCGTTAAAAAATGCTTGCCCACAGGGAAGAGTAGCGTCGAGCAAGTGTTTTCACCCATTTTGAACCGTCTGTCGGCAACAAAAGAAAGAAAAAATATCCACATAGCTTCGCCGTCTCTACCGTTCCACCACTTCGCCCGTGCCTGGTTTGCTCGCCTGCATCGCCGCTCCTCGTAAACCTCGAAACGTTACGTCCAAAGAGGAGGCAAAAAAGTGTCCCGTCCAGAGATAAAATTATCCTCGACTGTCCGCCGGTCGATCCGCTCCTCAGCACTTGTGGGGCGAAAGAAAGAAATAGAAAAGTAGCCCATTGGAGGAAAGATGTTTTGCTAATATTTGCGTTTGGTGGTGATTGACAGCCAGGCTCAAACTCGGTGTAATCTGAAGGCACTTTGTTTCATGGCAGAAAGTAAAGTGGCTTCTTCTCAGCTAAACTCTATCCTTGACCTGAACGTACGCAATTTCTTCTTTCAGCCGACCCCAAAACCCGTTGCTTAATCCGATTTTCTGTCCACGGCCACTTGTACTCGTGACACAGTGTTTAAGATACAGAAAGAGTAAGGAGATGCAAGCAAGATGTAGCCGTGTAGTCCACCTTATATCGATCAAATAGCACCGACTGGTAAAAAATAGAAGGATGATTGGCGTATTGGCAAATTTGAACAGAAAAATGCACAGAAATGCTCCATGTTTGCAGGGTATATCTCCAAAAAGGCAGCAGCTGTAGCGTCCTTATGCCCGTAGCGTCATAAAATAGTTGTGCTTTACAAACGGCCCGTCCGCGACTTCTCACTTTGTGCTCGTAAACGTCTCCGAGTCCGACTGTTTTTTTTCTGTAAAAGAGGTCACTTATAAAAATGAGCATGTTTTTTTATTACTTTTGAGCGTGTTTTCCGTCCTTCGCTGTGTTTGTGGTTCCGCTGCCGTCCTGGGATGGGGCAGAGTGGCGTTCTGGATGCGTGGTTCTTTGGTGAATTCGATGCCGGTCTTGCAGACGGTGGGCTGAGCTTTTGCCTCCGCGGAGTTTTACGGGAAGTCGGGTCACCTCTGGCCTTGTAGCAGGGTCATCACCGTGGCGACGCACAGCAGCCATATATGGGAGGACGGGGGCGGGGCCATGGAGCTTAGATCTGCGGGAGAAAAAGGCAAGAACGGATTAGAAAAAGGCCTCTCTGGTTAACTCTGGTACGTTTACAGCAGGGGTGTCCAAACTATTTCCACCGACGGCCACATACTGAAATGTAGACCAAGGGGAGGGCCACAAATAAATCGTGAAATGTTCAAAAAAGTTGCATTCATCTTATTTTTAAAGTGACACCACACCTAAATTCTGTCTCAGTGCTTTAATATCAGGTCTGTATTGCACCAAAATGTTAGTTATTTAGGTTATAATTGTAGAAAATCTGAAATTTGCTGTAAAAAGTATGTCTTAGGACAATGTGGGCCAAATCACCAGGAAGCTTGAGGGCCAAGAAAAATTGGTCTGCGGGCCGCTTTTGGCCCCCGGGCCTTAGTTTGGACATGCCTGGTTTACAGAAATGTTGATTAATGTACACTGTCCCTGTTAATTAAACCAAATAAATAAATAATAAAATAAACACTGCAATACAGATGCAATAACAAGAATAATGGACGCTTGCATTTGCCAAACTCAGTTGTTTACTCTACATCTGGTGTTGAGCTTTTGTAGCCCTAGCTGTCCCTGGAGTAGATTTGGAAACGAGGCCCATCTGACCATTGAAATATAATAAGGTCTAGAGAGAACATGCCCTCGAACCATGTGTGTGAGTGGAGAAAACGAAAAGAGAAATGAATGTAAAAACAGAGCATAATTTAAAGAATACAGTGTTTTTATTAATATGTAACATTTGTGGTCCAACGAGGTTCATTTGGTCTTCTGATAATTTAATATTATACTCTCTACAAAAAGGCACAAATGTTATAAGTTAAGAAAAAGTATGCCACGTGCAAATAAAATAGACAAACTTTAAATATCAAGCCCAGAGTTAATTTAGTATCATGACAGACCTAGTTCGGTGAAGTGTCTTGTCAAAGGACACAATGGCAGTATTCACCTTATTCCGCCCCGCCCACTTTTGCCTCTTTTTATGTCTATGATCTGCACTCTTGGGGTAAAGGGACTTCCGGTTTGGCGCAAACAGTGTTTACACAAAAGGGCCAATGAGGGAAAAGTCTCTCTCTAAAACATTATATAAATTAGATTGATTTGTGTAAAATGTTTAATGAACACGAGCAACAACAAGTCAACAATTTACCAATTTCCTGGGCAGCCTAAAAACTTCTTTTTAGTCCGAGTAGAACTTATTTTCTGTTGAGCTCGTCTGCTCCGTGTAAACTACAACGGAAACAAGACGGCGGCGCGTACGGCAACTTCCGGAATAAAGTGAATAATCAACCAATCTAACTCCTGTCACAAATTATGGCATCCAGGCCAGCAAGGACGTTTTTCAGCCCATTTTAGCGTTTTATGTAATATCTTTCATGTTTCTGCACTATTACGAGAGAGAACAAGCTTTTAACTGAAAGGGAACGTTGCTGCAAATAGAAAATGCTTGTTGTTGTCGTTTATGCCATTACAGGAACAGGGTCAACAGCTCTTTACATCAGCCGCTCGCATCCTGTAATATACAAACATACTTTGTAACCAATGGCGATGCTTTTGCAAACTTTCTTCAACAAGTTTCCCCTCATATTGTTGTGTATACTCTAACAACTGCCATTGTAGAGTGTGTTCCAAGAAATGTATAGATGTTATTGTAAGACCAGAGCAATGGTTTAAAGTCTATATGACAGGTTCTCATGTTTTTCTAATTATGACTTAGTTTGGTGGGAGGGCGCTTGTGGCAAATATTGATTTGTGGTGTTGAAGTTTGTGAAAGAAAATCGAAAAATCAAAGTTTAAAATGACAGGAAGTAGTGCTGAGTTCTGAAGCGGAATCCCTCTGTGACGTCATCAAAAAGGGACGCACCATTGAACGTGCAGGGACAATGTACGCAAAACTGATGCATTTTTCTGACACTTTAAACGGTCATTCAACAAAATAAAGATATTATCAGGTATTATTATTTGTCAAATCATAACTATTGTGTATTCTACATGTATTTTGGCCCCTGTTTTCAGAATGGTTGCTAGGTAACAGTTGTGGAATTACCTCTCTCTTACTAACTCTGGCTGTGTCCGAATGTCCACAGTCATTCCCTCACCCCTCGTTCACTCCACAGTCCTGCACTTTTGAGCAGACTAAATATTGCACTCAGTCATGGAGTGATTTGGACACTCAGCTCACTACTTTCTCCTCGCCGTGGGTCGCGTTTGGGAGAAAAAAATTCAGCAAAACTCCAATAAAAATTGATTTCTGTAATGAATATTGGTCAAATCCGCCTGACAAGCACATATTTATGGACTAATAATCATCATACAAGTTGTATTCATCATGGATTGCACGTGAAGCATCAAACAGACTGGATTATTCAACTTTTTGCCTGAGATCTGTTCACAGCTGAAGCTAAGGTAAGCGGCTAACGCTAGCGACTCAACTGCTTAACGGTTTGTTTAAAGTGTTTTGTTCATAATCTCGGCTCAACAGTTCGTTTAAACAGCTCCTCTTTCTGCTTCTTTCTATCTGTTGTGTCCCGTTAAAGACCTGTCACTGCTGTTGTTTGTCCGACTCTCGCAATGCATTGTGGTCAATGTTGGATACTACTTTTCAAGATGCATTGTGGGAAATTTTGAATACACTACTTTTTCACCTGCTGGATATTTGGACAGCACTAAAAAAGGCGTGACCACTATTTGGGGCCCTCTGTAGAGAATAGTGTGGACATTCGGACACAGCCTGTGTGTCATATTTCATGTCCAACCAGGAAGTAACATTATAAACATTACAAAAACTGGGGACAAATAGGCAAAATGTTTAGTGAAATCTTAAATATAATCATGTTCACTACGCTTTAGTGAAATGTGTCACTTGATCTGTCATATAGACTTTAAACAGCAAGCATTCAGCGCCCTCAACGGCTTTACTATGGCTTTATGCACACTTAAGTAAAGGGCAAACACAGTTCAAGCTCAAAATGACAAGAAACTTCATTAATAATTAGTGTAGCTGTACTACTTCACAATCATGAAGTTTCAGACACTTACAAGCCACGTTTTAGTTGTCAGGTCCATTATGTTAATGATAATAGCTGACTGACATTTTATGCAAACTCGCAGCAATGAATATGGCCGCTGTACTTTAGTACGAGGTCATTTATTGTTGTACACACATCAGCACCACGGCGGACACTACAGATAGGACTGAGCAGTTTATGCAGATTCTCTTGGAGTTTACATTTGTTCACATTAGGACTAAACCCAATATGGCCGCAGGTGGTGAGTGTATAAGTCATGGACTGATTGGTTGAAGCAATAGTAATATCAGTATTTGCAGTATTAATGGATTTTCATAGCACATGGCGGTGGTAGTAGGGATAGTAAGAGAACCTTTAAAATGTGATGTTTCTGGAATGGAGGCGACTAAATTAAGTTGACTATACATTTTGAAAGATTAACCCCAATTAGATCTAAATTATGCTAGTTCTAAGTGTTTGTGTTGGAAAAAAGCAACACATTTAAATTTCCAAGGTAGAAAGGTCAGTTAGTTTGCTTTTCTATTAAACAGAATCTAATTTATGGTATAGTATCTAATATGTCTCCAGATAAAATGAAAAATCACTGTGGGCTCAACATTTCTGTGAGTATTTTTCCAGTAAAACCCATAAATCTGGATTGTTCCTTCAACAAAAATACAATGAGTTCATCATAATTTCCTAAAAAATAATGTAAAATACAATAATAAATGTGTTTAAAGCAGCTCTGATGTCGCTCACATGTGTCTGAGGCTTTTACTTTTCCAAAATCCTATTAATTTTTCATATTATGTGAGATTCTGAGGTTAAATCCCAGTTTCTCAGTGAAATCATATTATGTTCCACTTCACTTTTGCCTCCGTTCTGAATTTAGAATGTTTTTGTTGACAAACTTTTAAAGAGTCTATGCATGGGTTTGAAAATTATGAGAAATTAGGACTGTCGCCACAGCAATTAACAATTTAAAACAACATATTAGATCTTCTGAGCGGGAAAATGTCTTACATAACAGGAAGCCCATGGATAGCAGTGGCAGTATCCACGGCAAAAGCAGTAACACAGCCCATCCAAATGTACAAATGTCTCTGTAGTGTTTTATCTATGGGCCCCAAAGTCACCTCCACCTTGGCTGTATGAGCTCAGACTGCGGCGAGACATTACTCATTTTGTCCTTACATCACGGAGTCATGTAAGATTCATCATGTGAGATTGAGCTGCATAATTCATTGGTCTGTCCCGGGCCGGCAGACCACCGCCGTAAAACCAGCTTTAGTATCTGCTGGATTTATATCTCAATAAGGTCAAACATATTATCTTGAATGATAACACAACGAGCCGATGTGTTATTTTGACGAGTGTATTTAAAGAGACGGTGTAGAGTGGAAGCTTTGGAAATGTAGTTCAATGTCAAGTAGAAATAACAATTGACAGCTTGTATTGAAAAAAAAAAAAGTTTAGTCCTGGTTTGAACCTGGTTTTGTCCAGATGTAGAGTTGACTTGGGCCTTTACTAGTTCTGGTTTAGTCATGGGTTAGTCCTGGTTTAGTCATGGTCTAGTCCAGCTTTGGTTCCAAATTTAGTTCAAGTTAGGGCTGGGCGATACGGCAAAAAATTATAATCACGATTTTCTTGGGACCAGATAATGATTTCGATTTGTGTTCACTTTGTTTTTTCTGTTGCCTTTTAATAGAGCTGCACGATTCAGGAAAAAATATGTAATTGTGATTTTTTGGACCAGTTTTGTGATTAGATTTTTTATTCAGATTCACATTTTAAGCATAGTTTTGTCACTTTTACTCACATTTTTGTCACATTCAGTTGCATTTGTTGTAATTAAGTGAGTCTTTGTCACTTTTAGTTGCACCTTTGTCAGTTTTAGTCGCATTTCTGTCGCTTTTAGTTGCGTTTTGGTGAGTTGAATTATTGCACTTAAGAGGTGTAAGAGGTAAATAAAGTCATCTGCTCAGAGGCTTCAGAGGCTAAACATCAGGAGAAAAAGTGTGTTTGAACAGAAGGCTGCATTAAAGAGACAAACAGTCAATCACGATACGACGATGCCATAAAAATAGTAGATTGTCACAGGGATGAGCTCACGGTTTGATTTTTATCACCACATCGCCCAGCCCTAGTTCAAGTAAAAGTGCCCCTGACAGGTTGAACTACTCATTTGACTAAAATGTAGTTAAGATAAATATATTTCAAATTTTGCTAAAATACTTCACACATTTTATCCCAGTTTCACAATTTTTTAGGTTTTTTGTTTCACTTCCTGGTTGTAAATGATGACATCACACTAGGAAATTACCATAGCAACCACCCAAATTCATCTAACGTCACAGATCTTTTAACTTTTTCAAATAAAAAACACATGTGAACACCTTTTTTGTCGAATTTATGTATAAAGGATAAAAAAAAAACATGCTTTTTTTTGTGTAAATTATGCATAACTTTTGTCTCCCCAGTGTGATGTCATCAATTTGTTTACTTCCTGTAATTTTCAAAGTTTTTTAAAACTTTTCTCCACAAACGGCAACTCAATTGATGGAAAACTATAATTTATAGTTACAACAGGTATTAATACACCGAATAAAGTCAAAATACTAAAATCATGAAAACCCGTCTTACGCACTTTAAGTCCCAATTTTGTTGCATGTGAACGAAGTTTAAATCTGTTTAAAATTAGGCTGAAAACAATAGTGTCTGGCTTCAAAGTTAAGGATGAATCTGGTGAAAGATAAAAAAACACACACAAAAAGACAGAAACAAACAGACTTTCATCTCCACAAGTGTTTTTTTTTTTTAAGGAGAACAACATCTTAACATGACCTAAAGCAAATAATGTGTCAATTTGTACAGTATATTACTTTTAAACAACATGATTTTTATCCAGTTTATGGGGAATATCACTGTAATTGATTTGCATAAAACAGGACACAACTGGCGCAATTTTACTGTTTTTTCTGTCAGCTCAAAATAACTTAACGGTGCACTACGTAATGTTCCATATTAAATTTAGACAAAGCAATAACATCTCCATGGAGACAACCAGGTGGCTGCCCTCCATAAAAGTTACACAACGCACTTTTAATAAACTCGACTTCTAAATTCAATCCCCACAGTTTGTATTTTATTATCGTTGCTTCAAATATAATAAATACAGCACCAATTGCAGCTCAATTTTCTGTCCTGTTTCACCCTCTCAGTCCCTGCTCTCAGTCATGTGACCACAGCCCTGTTGCTATGGTGACGTCTCCTCTATTTGCTTTTCACTGTCTGAGATTACTGTCCTTAATGTGGATGGGAGCTTTGTCCTGCGGTTTCAGAGCTCACTGGACTGACAGAATTAACAATAACATTTGAAGGATCATATGTTTCAGACCTAAATCTCAGTAAACAATAAAAAACTCGAGCACGATATTATTGCAAGACTGAAAATGTCGATCGTAAGTGAAATCAGACGTGCTATGCAGCTTCTGAATGAATATAAAACATGATAACCCCTAATATCTCGTTAAGCTTGCGGCACAGTAGCACAGAAGCACTCATGCTACTCAACAAGAAGGTCACAAGTTTGAGTCCCGGGCCAGAGTGGGCTTTTCTGTGAGTTTTCATGTTTCTCCTGTGTCTGGCAGTATAAACAGTAATAGTAGTAGTAGTAGTAGTAGTAGTAGTAGTAGTAGTAGTAGTAGTAGTAGTAGTATTAATAGTAGTAGTAGTAGTAGTAGTGGTAGTAGTATTAATAGTAATAGTAGTAGTAGTAGTAGTAGTAGTAGTAGTAGTAGTAGTAGTAGTAGTAGTAGTAGTAGTAGTAGGAGTAGGAGTAGTAGTAGTAGTAATAGTAGGAGTAGCAGTAGCAGTAGCAGTAGTAGTAGTAGTAGTAGTAGTAGTTGTAGTAGGAGTAGTAGTAGTAGTAGTAGTAGTAGTAGTAGTAGTAGTATTAATAGTAGGAGTAGCAGTAGCAGCAGTAGTAGTAGCAGTAGTAGTAGTATTAATAGTAGGAGTAGCAGCAGTAGTAGTAGTAGTAGTAGTAGCAGTAGCAGTAGCAGTAGCAGTAGCAGCAGTAGTAGTAGTTGTAGTTGTAGTACTCACTAGGCGGTGGGTCTCGACACTCTCCTTCCTCCAGCGTCACGTCGTCTATGGCGATGTCCCCTTCTATCCCGGGGCCCCTGACTCCTTCGATCACCACCTGAACACAGAGAAAACACATCAGGTGTAGATTAGATCAGCGTGTCGTTAGATACCTCGACAAACCAATTATCATGACCAATTCACACCTTTTAAAGCTGTGGTACCTGACTTTTTGGGGTGTGAATTAGTCAATGTTGTGTTTTCTACCAAAGAGTATCTTGTAAAAGCAGCACTTTCTGACTAAATGAGACCTCTGTGTGCTGTCTGCATCTAATCATAAAGTATTTTGTCTCAAAGTAAGAGCTAAAAGCAGCGCTCTGATTGGCTGCGCTTGGGTGGCCCTCCCCAGTTTTACTTTGTCGTCTGAAAAAAGCTGTTGTAAAGCTGTGCACAGGACCGAAAATGAAGGCATGTGAATTTTAACAATGTACCAAAGGGTTTGTTAGATTTAAAAACCTACTTCCGGTTCAGTAGTAAAAAAATCAGGTACCCCAGCTTTAATAATACATTTGGTATAATATGGCGAATAATAATTGTGCTACTGTCTCTTTAAATTTGGTATGTGCAACTGTTTTGCTTTATTTTTCGATACAAAAATATGTTCAAGACACTACAAAAAGGTAAAACATTCAATCAAATGCATGTGTGAAACCAATGTACATGTTTCTATTATATTATATCATTGTCTGGCTTTATTTGAGAGCACAGCCGAAGCACAAACTGGTGTGAGAGAAGCAAACCCATGACGCCGATGTGTTAACAACCACATATGTGCAACGCCTTAACCTCTACACCACCGCAAGCACAAAAAGTAAGGCGTTAAACTTATCTGTGTCTCTAAACATGCGCAGGCAAAGGAAAAAACAACATTCTATACTTCCTATGTCAACAAAATCAACTTTTTATGCATATCTTATTGTTTCATGATCATTCTGACGTAACATTTGTAGAAATACCTGCAACTATCAATAATAACCACCAGATCAAGGTACTGACTTTTGCAGTGTAAGTGTGCTGCAGTAAATGTCAAATAAATTAAGACTTGTTCAGTATAACTTGTTCCTACGACTCACAACTGCTACCTTGAATATCTTAAAATAAAAATCTGGCGTCGCTCTCTGTTCACAATCGTCGCCGCGCTGCTCGGAGACAAATAAAAGTAAATACACAGCCATTTAGCTTAATTGGCTGTTTTAAAAGCAGCAGGTGGCACGACTTTATTTCACTTTTAATGTCACAGAATTTAAGATGCTCGCTCGCCGCCTATAGACTCTGGAGCCGCAGACTCTAATTACTTTGCAAACACAGAGGCCGTAAAAATGATGGAGAATGTTGCTATGTGCATATTTGCTATTAGCTTCCTGTTGGTAAAGCGATGTGGGGTGAACAACGGACACTGGACACTGCATTAAAGCAAACATTTAAGTCCCACTGAACTACATTGGGGCTTTTTCCATCCTCACCAACAACAGTCTTCACTTTATGCTTTGGAATACTGAGGAAAAGTGGGTCAAAGTTGGTGAAAACCATAGACCGTACATATCAGTGGACTATGGGATTGTGACGTCACCCATAGCGTTTGCCTCCAGCCAAATGAAGCCCATCGCGGCTAGCAGTTATAGCGGCTAAAGCAGAGCCAGACTCCATATTTGGAAATCCGAGTGCGTATCGTGGCAACCACACAGACCAATCAGGAGCGCGGTTACTAACGGTATCCGCCCCTCGGGGAGAGGAGACAGCGGCATCCATAGACGGCAACGTGCGGCGCTAGCTGTCAATCAAACCTGTTGCTAACACGAGCGAAAATGGCCCCTGGAAAAGAAAGCACCTGATTGGTCAGTTATTATTGTAATAACTTGATTTATGAACAACCAACGAGAAAAAAACACCCGATTCATGTAGAGTGTGTCAAAACAGACATTTTAGTTCCAAGATGGTGAGTTTGACAGAAACAGTTACAGAGTAAAGGGCACTAGTGTCACAATAGAAAGGGAATGGCAGCTCGGCCAGGAGCGCCTCCATAGCTGCTTCCTGTTTGGAACGCGGCGGCTAGCATGCTAACGCGGTCCACTGATATGTACGGTCTATGGTGAAAACATGACCTTAAAGTGCCTATGAGGGGTTCAGGTTTGTCATTTTACTAAAACACAGTTAAGATACTTATATTTAAGATTGTGCTAAAGAATCAACAGTTTTTATCCCAATTCTTTTGGTTAAAATTCTTACTTCCTGGTTGTCAATCATGACGTCACACCAGGAAATTCCGTAACTGTAACTCCCTCCTCTAATGTCACAGAAATGATTGTTGTACAAATAAAATTATACGTGGGAACACCTGTACTTTGTTGAATTTATGTTTAAAGATCAGAAAAATGTGTTTCTTGGTTGTAAATTGTCCCTGGTGAGTCTCCTTAGTGTGATACTGACACTTGATTGATGTAAAACTCTTATATATATTTACAACAGGTTAAATTCCACCAAATAAAGTCAAAACTAGAAATAAAAAGCTGTTATACGCACTTTAAGCAAAATCAATTCATCCGTTCATCGTATATTAAAGTGGCTGTACCAATTTTTGACCACATCCTCAAACTACTTTTTGTTGGCCTTCATATTTCGTACTAAATTTACCCATATAACCAAAAGTACTATTTTTTCTTGTAAAACTAGAAAAACAATCTCATAACATATCAATCTCATAACGTAACTAACAAATATTTTGATGTCAAACAAACCTAAAAGTAATGTTCTATGTCTTATTAAAGGTGCGGTGGCTTATCAAAAATACCTTAAATGCATCATTTTGAATCATTCACAGAAAAGGTTTGGACCCCCTGCTCTGGTGCATATAAACTGTAAAGGCAGCTCTTCGGGTGTGAATGAGACGCTGTGAACTGCCCGTACAATGTCAGCTAATGTTAGCGCGCTAGAAACTCCCATCTGGCCACTGAAAGTTGCTTATAAACTGATTGGAGTGAAGAATTAGGATGGTAGGAATGTGTTAAGAAAGTGAGGAATAACTCTGGATCGTAAAAACTGTTTTAAATGTTGTAGGTTTAAGAGTCAGTTACAGCACCTTTATTTAGGTTTATGTTAAGATATTAATATTCAAACAAAACACTAGAAATAAGACGTAGACCAGAGGGCGTCAAACTAAGGGCCGTAGCTTTTAGTTTTTGGATTTTGGCATTTTGATTCAGCCCACAAAGCATTTAATAAAAAAAATTCTGAGTTAAGTATGGTGCATTTATCATTTTATATTGTTCTGAGAGTGCAGTTGCTTGTTCATTCAGTTTTGAGAACAGCCACCACTAGAATAACACCAGACTTTGATGCATCGGCTAAAAGAGCGATCTATGGCACTGTTTCCACTAAATAAAGGTAATGATTTTTGCTCTTCTGTTGTAGTTTTTGTGTATTTTAGGCATTACGTTTATGTTTAAAGGTCCCATATTCTGCTATTTCCCCCTTTACACAGTCTATTCTAAGGGCTTTGTTGATAAATTTTTGCGTTGTGTAATATCCATAACATAACAGTTTACAAAAAACACCCATTTCTTGGACTGGCCCCCCTCCTTGTAAAAGCAAACGGCTCACTCTGAGATCAGACCCCGAACAGAGAGCAGGCTGCACCACTTTGGGCACAACATACGAGGCCCAAATAGCACTGTAGGAAGGTTAAAACCTCTGAAAAGTCGATTTTGCATGTTATGGGACCTTTAATAGTATGTGTGTTATATACAGTACTTAACATCCAAATGATCTGGCCCCCGGGCAAAAAAAATCCGATATGGCCCTTGAGTCAAAAGGTTTGCCCAGACCTGACATAGACGCATACATTCAACCAGGAAGATTGTGCTTCCTCGTCGTTATCATCATTTTTAACACTTTCAGACATTATGGTTGTGTGCCACTTGTAAATATGGACGTCCTGGGGCTGAATAACAGAAACATGGCTGCCAATGTATGCCAGCGGCTCGCCTGGACAACATCTCTATCATTTTGTCTTGGTCAGAGCTGAGATAGAAACACTCTTACCTTCATCGTCTATCAATTGTCACATAAAGCACTCACCTGGAAGGAGGAGACGGGGTGGATGCTGACTTTGGCCTGTTTCCAGCGGTCACCTTGGTTACCGCTGAGGGACCACACGGGGCTGTCGGTGGTGGTCTGACCCTTCTGCTTCAGGAGGGCGTTTAGCGTGCCTAAGAGAGAGAGAGAGAGAAAGGGGGAGGAAGGGAAGGAGAAGAGGAGGAAAACGAGTTAAACTGCTGTGAAGAACATCATGCACCAATCTCCATCAAGAGCTCTGAGCAGGTCTTCAGATTGAAAGTCCAGCGGCCGACGCATTAAACCATCAGAGATGAGTGAAAACCTACCTTCCACAGAAAAATAAAAGTGTGAGACCTGTTGGTTTCTTAATTTGTCTGATTATCTGCCCAAACAAGCTGTAGAGTGTAGGCCAAAAGCTGCTGTGTAAAGAATGTGTTCTGAAGTCACTGCACAAAAGTTAAAAGTCTGAACTGAGCTTTTCTTTTTTTAAGGATTATAATTTATTTTGGCTTAATCTTCAAGTTGGTTATTATGCTAAATAAAGGTAAGTCAAGGCAAGTTTATTTGTAGAGCACAATTCGTACACAGGGCAATTCAAAGTGCTTTACAGAACAGGAAAAAATGCATTAAAGTCACAAATTTAAAAAAGTTTTAAAAGAGAAGAGTGCAGATAAATCTCATCTCAATAAACTGTCCCACAGATGGAGGATGAAGCCATTGCGTGTTGTAATCAAATGTAAAGGAGGTTGAAAAGTTTCAACGGCTGAAACGATGCATTCAGAAAAAACGGAAACAGCAAAGTTCAGAAAGAAAATACTTAAAGACAAATGCTAAAACACACACACAAAAAAGAAAAATCTGTTCCTTTGCGCTTCAAAATTTCAACAATGAGTAATTATTATGGTGCTTTATTTACAGGATTTACCCAACATGATGAAGTAATTACTGGGAAAAGTAATTTTGTAAAATGGATTTAAGGAAGTTGTTTTCAAACTGTATTATGTAATGGTCTTCAGCGAGATAAACGTATTAAACTGACTGAGTAAAATAATACGATTTCTAATTATTACTCAATTAAATTTAGTGTTGCTACTAAGTAAATCAGATGAATTATTTCTTTTATTCCCCTCTCAGCATCGTGCCACACTCTCTCCTTCCACATGTTTAAAGGACATTTTATGCATTATGTTTACTGTTACTGGTCTTTAAACATGCTCTGAGTAGCTTTACTTTGGCATCTCGTGTTTTAGAGCTAAATGACTTGTCACTCTAGCATGAACTGACATTGAACTCCACCTACTGGCTGCAGAGGGAAATACTTTGGTGGGATAAGCACGTTTGCTCGCCTCTGACGTGCTAATGCAGCCACGCAGGTGTAACGATTGTTATTCGACGGGAGAAATGCTCAGAACGGGTCTGACGATGATGATTTATGGACTTAAAAAGATCTCGGAGCTCTACCTTCGACGTCACAAATCTGGGAAAATCAGAATGAAGTGTTTTCGACGTTCGGGGGGGAGAGACTTATGAAAAAAGATTAATCGAACAAGCGCGAATCAAGCTCCAGGAAGGTTTTCGAAGAGGGGACAATTAATTAACATGGACAGAAGCTCAACGAAGTACACTGCAGAAACACATTTCTAGACGAGTTAAAATGTCTTGATTTCAGGATATTAATCTGAATTTCAGAGGTTTTGATTTGTTAAGATCAGTGGAGACGATTTATTTGATGAAATTATATTATTTTATTTTTTTCAAACCGTTAGTGACTTGTTTCAATTCATTATTTCTTACTTCAGTCCAAATGATCTAAAATGTAAATCTATCCAAGCTTAAAATGGCTTGAATTTATCATTTTATCTGGATTTGAGTCGTTTTGACTCAATGAGATTTAATTGCTGATGTGATTCAGAATATTTCACTGGTTTCAAGGTATTCCTGTCTGATCATAGGATAATTTTGTTTAAAATAAGAAAATGCATTCGTCAGTGGTAAGTAAAATGATCTTAACCCACTGACATTTAATTTGGATTGAAGTAAGAAATAATGTATTGAAACAGATTTGAAACAAGTAAAATAATCTAGTTCCATCAAATAAATCGTCTCCACTGATCTTAACGAGTCAAAACCTCTGAAATTCAAATTAATATTCTAAAATCAAGACATTTTAACTCATCTAGAAATTAATTGTTTGCAGTGTAAGTAAACTTTGCGTAAACTTTCCTTTAAAAAGAACGCCCTAAACAGGTACAACAACACGCAAACTCCACAAAAAAACAAAAAAACCAAAGTGAGAAAAGCGGGCAAAGGACACGTTCACACCACAGATCCACACGTGGCTGGACAGTTTTGGCGACAGGAACCATCTGATCTGTGAGTCTGCGTCTGCCTCACGTCCAAGTAGGTCATCGTCGGCGCGGTCGGTAAACACCCGCTCCTCGGCACCTTTAGGACCCGGCCGAGCGTGAAGCCGGAGCGGAGAGACAGCGCTGGCATTTCACAGCCCATCACAACTTTCAATTTGGCTTTATGCTCCACAAATCTGCCCCTCGTGTCCACTTCACCGCAGGCAAACTTTGTCAATTTCTATCCGGCAACTTGACAATATTTTGAGATGGGGTGTAATAATGCCTCTGCTTTTAGGGGAATACAGAGAAACCGATGCTAGACTTAATATGGGCTGTTTGCAGGTGGTGGAATGTGAATGTGCGTCTCTCAGACGGAGCATGAGCTCGAACTGAAATGGCATATCCAAACAGAAAATCCATAAATGTTGCTTACCAAAAAAGTGATTCATTAAAGCATATTTTTAGTAGTCTATCCACCCAAACATTAAGCTTTTAGCATTTCAATTATTCAGACTTTATTTATGAATGTTTAATGTTTAGAGGGACAGGTTAAGTCCAGGTTAAAATAGACAAATTTATGAAGTTCAAGTTCAGCAGATGATGATCATTTATTCATCAGACTTAATAATGCAAATTTCCTCTCACTAATTGCCAAAGTGTGAAATGAATATTTTCAGAGTTCATAACTTTACACTGCAAAAGGGAATATGAGCTGAATTACATTGAGCTATTTCACCTTCAACCTTCTGCACATTTATGATAATAGTTTGCGTGTGCAATGCATCACACAATAGCAGTGTATATGCATATACTTAAAACTTAAACTTAAGCAAACTTAAAGGGACAATATTATGCATTTTTTGTATTGTTTTGTTAGTCTTTAAACATGCTCTATCTTTAATTTGCCATCTCATGTTTTGAAACAAACAAAAAAAGGTTTATTATGAAATAATTCATGTTTTCCTCAGGAGTCTGTAAAAGACACTTACTCAGTGTATCCAGCCAGTAGATGGCGCTTAGCTATATTAGCTCTATAAGAGAACGTGCTAAAGGCAATTATCAAGCTAGCAGCAGCAGTTTTCATGATTAGACGGAAGAAATGCTCAGAATGAGTCTGGCGATGATTGAAGGACTTAAAACAGCACAAGATTCTCGGATAAGTGACATAGATGATCCGATAATACGTCCGAAAATCCAGGAAGTTCAGCAGGAGGTGTTTTTGATGCTCAAATGGGGGATTATTGTCTAATAAAGGTTCCTCAAAACAGCGTGAATGTAGCTGAATGGTTCTCCAGGTGTGTTTGTGATGACGGCTCATAGTTAGAACATGGTTAAAAGCTCAAAAAGTCACTGTATCAGAATATGTGTGTAACATTATGCATTATTCATAATATTATTGGCCTTTAAAACACGCTTGAGTATCTTTACTTTGACATCTCATGTTTTACAACTAAAAATTAAATATTTTTTACAAAGAACAATGTAACTTTATCATAGCTGTGGGAGACGCTAGAGTAACTCGGCTGTGACTGTGGCTCTAGTGGCTGCAGAGGCAGTTCCAGAGGCATGTGCACAAGCACAGAGCTGTGTTATGTGAGCAGAGCTGGGCTGTGACGCAGTGATAGTGATCAGAGGGTTTTTGACGGTCGGACGGATTTTCAAACCAGCATTCATCAAACAAGTCTGAATGAAGATGATTAAAGGGGCTGTGCCTGATTTTTACCGGTTTGAAACCTGAAAAACAGAGCTAGTTCATTTTAAGGTCTTTACATCAGTCACATGTGTCACTCATGCAGTCCCAGCATCATAAATATTCACCACGATGAGTTTACGAGCACTTTTCCTGAGTCCCTGAGCCCAGAGCGCCATGGACCATCCCATAACAAACATCAGCATGCTAACAGTGCACTTCCTGCTTCTCGTAGAATAAAAGACTCTATTAATAAATGCAGAAAAAGCCCTATGGCTATTTACAATATATCAGGACCAGAGCAACACAGATTTGACTTTATTGTATGAAAAAGAAAATTGTGAACGTGAATTAGTTCTGTATTTCAAAAAAAGGTACAGCTTCTTTAATTTGCTTTTGTACTTCGTTCTGTACTTGAAACTCAATATGCACGCCTTCTTTTACTCGATTAGCATAAAGGTATATCTAGATTGTTCCTTTGGTTCGTACTTTGTGTGGAGCCTCGGGAGACGACGTGAAGCGCCTGATTAATCAGTAAAGGTCTCTTTCACGCCTTCTACCTGGGTCCTGTTTCTTCTGTCTTACACGCCACCTATTATCACGCACTGTCGCTGAGATATATAAATACCACTCATTTCTAGGTGCGAGGTCTCATACCAGGAAATGGAAATGGCTTGCTGTGTTTTAAGAGTACCCGCCTCCCCCGCCGCGTTAAATCTGCTTTTTCTGGTATCAAGAAAAAATAGAGGCAGGGCGTTCTATTCGGCGTTCGACAGGCACATTTCCCAACCAAATTATGATCCTAGAGGCGTATTCTGTGTGTTCAGGTAGCTCACCGGAGAGCGACTGAAAACTGGCCCATCAGATTACACAGACGGAGCAGTTTCAGGCTGTAACTCCTCCCTCGGGGGCCGGGCTAATCGAGCTCAGAGCATTATCCACCCCCAGCTTCTCACAAATGACTTCCAGGTGAAAGTCAAAGCGTCTCCATTTCCAAAGTGTCCGGATGACTACCTTTTAAAACTGTACCATGGACCACGCCTGCATGAAAAGAAACTGGGGACAAAAATATAGCAGACCCTCCACCAGAAATGTTCCATAAAAGGAAATATATGTATGGAATGCACTTAAGGTGAGACATTACAGGTGAATAAGAAAAAATCTTACATTTAAATTAATCAGTTTGAAATTTCTCCTGCAGTTTATTCACATAAATGTAAGAAAACAATAGATTACAAGTTTTTCATGAAGTCATGTTTTCATGTAGAAATAAGGAATTTTATGTGTAAAAATGGCAGAAAATACACATATTTGGTACATATAAACCTGAAAAATGGACAGGTTTAAATTTCTTGGTTCATTTTGTACACACATTAGTTACAAAAAATGCACAGAGGGGATTTTGGATTTCTCATTTAGTCTTTAAGTAAACTGGATTAGACTGAAAATTGTTCTAAAATTCAAATTTCGCCTAATTTTTTTAACTTAAAACTTCAATAAATCCGTTTTAGAATTAGATATTTTAAAAATCCTTATGTACATTTCGTCAAAATCTTCCAAGATTGTACAGTTTGGTGTGGGAGCTACTTTAAGTGGTGATCTTTATGTCCCGAGGAGAGAAAAAAGCATTTTAAGAAAAGGCCTTGGAATTTACAAAGTCCCATACAAATCTATAAATGAAGTGGCATTTTTAAGCGCAAACTGGACAAGTTTGCTGTTTCCACAAGAAAGCCAAAATGTTGAGAAAGCAAACTGACCAAAAAAACAAAAATTGAAAAAAAGAGTTTTGCCTGCTGTGTCTCGCCTTAATAAGTCAACTACACAAGCGCACACAGCGAGGACAAACATATTGATATAGCAGTCTTACAAACTCTCTTTCCCTTCCATCCTCTTGCAGTTTTATTCAGGGCGTTTATGGTTTGTGTATTTGCCGTTACTGAGCCCTGGCTGCAGACTCTCGCTCAGACCTGCACTGGCCCTGGAGTTTCACATCCAACTGGAGATGATGACACTGAGAGCAAGTGCTTCAGACGAAAAGAGAAAGACAGGAAGGAGACGAAAGAGAGAGAGGGGAAGGTGCTGAATCCAAATGTCCCCCTTTGCCCCAAACCCCACACGGTTCTGCACTGTTTGGCATACTCCGATGCCTCATTCACACAGCCATCCGGACACTACTTTCTCCTCACGTGACTCTGGAGTTTGGGGGGTGTAATTGCAGTTACATTGTCATTCTGACTTGCTAAGGTTAACTTCAACTTTAACATCTCTTTAGCACCTCTTTTGTTAGCTCCCAGTCCCGGTCACAAAGATAGAGAATGGGCATCTAATCCTTTTTATGACGTCCTTTCACTCTGAAATCTGGCTTTAACTGGAAGCACCACTGATAGCTGTTGTTTTTCATGAATATTGATAGGCACATATGTCTAGTTTAGTTTAGTCTTTATTTGAAGGGACAGTGTACAGAGACATTATGCCAGGGGTGTCCAAACTTTTTCCATCGAGGGCCACATATTGAAATATAGACCAAGCGGAGGACCACAAATAAATCGCGAAACGTAAAAAAAAGCTGCATTTATCTGATGTTTTAAGCACCACCACATCTACATTCAGTCTCAGTGCCTTAATATCAGGTCTGTATTGCACCAAAATGTTAGTTATTTAGGTTGGAATTGTAGAAAATCTGAAATGTGCTGTAAATAGTACTTATCAGGACAGAGTGGGCCAGTTCACCAGGAAGACTAAGGGCCAAGAAAAATTGGTCTGAGGGCCGCATTTGGCCCCTGGGCCTGAGTTTGGACATGCCTGCATTATGCTCTTAAGACAGAGATGATCTGCACCAGATTGTAGCTAAACAGCTAATTTCCATCTGCAGTCCCTGGGCACAAAAATAAGTTACACAGTGCAAAGTAATATAAAACAGTTATTCATATTTCAATAGCAGTCACAGTGCGGTTTAACAATTAAACGTAGTAATTAATATAGAACAATTTCTCACACACATCCCTCACTCAGTATCTCACACACACACACATAAAAAGCACAGGCTTAGTACAAACATATCCATACAGTCATTGTCCTTTGTCCTTGCTTTTGTTTCACACTGATGTTTTATGTTGTCTCCTCATGATGTGATAACTATGTCTCCACCTGTGTCTTGTGTATAAAAAGCATGTGTTCTGATTGTCGTGTTCCTCCGTCGACCAGGGAGAGGTCACTGTGTCAGGGAAAGGCGACTATTCACTTTGGTACCAGTGAATAAATCAACTCATTGATCAGACTCATTCTCTCTGCATTTTTATTGTTTAACTTGTTTTAGAAATCCACAACAGCAATTCTCCCGTAACAGTGGAAAAAGTCAGCTCAACTCTTTTAAAAATGGATGTCTGGATGTCATAATTATGGACTAATCTGAATCGTACAAGTTTTATTTAAGGCACTGCAGGTGAATAGGGAGACAGCTTAAATTTAAAGATATCAATTTGAAACTTCTCTTGTAGTTTACTCACATCAATGTAAGAAAAAAATGTATCACAAGTTTTTCATCATGTAATAAAATTAAGGCATTTTATGTGTTAAATGTGTGTTAAAATGGCCAGAATTTAACACATTTAAATCTGAAAAATGGACAGATATGCATTTCTTGGTTCATTTTGTGCAAATATTAGTTAAAAAAAATGTACAGAGAGTATTTTGGATTTCTTATTTAAGTAAAGAAAAAGTTAAAGTGCAGTAAGTAACTAGATCTGATTGAAAATTGGCCCAAAATCAAATCTCGTCTCATTTTTCAGACTTAAAACTTTAATAATTCAAGCTTAGAATTAGATATCAACAAATACTTCTGTATTTTCAGTCAAAATCTTGTTCAATTCAAGACTGTACAGTATGTTGTGTGTAGGAGCTACTTTAAGGCTGATCTTTATGTCTCTGTGGGAGAAAAATGCATTTGGAGAAAACAGCCTTTGAAGTCACAATGTCCCAGAGAAATCTATGGATGAAGTGGATTAAACAAAGTAATAAAACATCTTTGGGAACAGATTGGACAAGTTGCTGTTTCCACATGAAAGCCGATATGTTGAGAGAGCAAACTGAACAAAAAAACTTAAGATGAATCTCACGTTAAACATCAAAACAGACCGAATTATTCCACTCTTTGCCTGAAAGCTATTGATCTTTTAACAGCTTAAGCTAAGGTAAACACACAGAGTTGATTTAAGAGCGGTTTATTCATAATCACGGCTCAAAAATGTGTAAATAACAGCTCTTAAATCTGCTTTCATTCAGTCGCGTTTCGCCCAGTTAAAAAGACCTGTTGCTGCTGTTGTTTTTCCGACTCTGGCAATGCATTGTGGACTGATCCAGTGGTGCATTGTGGGGGTTTTTGAGCGCACCGCTTTTTCAATTCCTCGCCATTCCGACCGCGCTAAAACAGAGATAGAACACAGGAGCGAGGGAGAAGAGAAAGGCACGGAATTAAAACAAACAAAACACTGAAATAAGGCTGAACTATGATGATTATGATGGATTTGCTTACAAAGAAGAAGAAAAAATAGAACTTTTCTGCGATATCTTGACTAGCCAAAGCCACTCAAATCACGTTTAAAATTTCTGACGCGTTAACTCATCTCCTTTCTCCCTTTTTTCTTTTGCAGCGCAGCGTCCCACAGTGAGGAATGTCTCGTGGAAGTGTTCAATTATGTATCAGGAAGAGGAAGAGCGAGAGGGCTTGGCGCCTCCCGCTCGCTCACAAACGGATGCTGCTGTAGTTGTAGAAGGTCAGAGCTGAGAAAAGAGCTGCGTGCTGAGCCGAGCGGAGCAGGAGCCTAATCCTAAAACAAATGGAACACGGGCTCCTGCGGGAGACTCCGACGAGCGGTTTTGGGAAAGGAAGTGTCTGAAAAAACGGCGCGTTCTCATTAGAAAAAAACACTAAATCCCTGTTTGAATGGGTTATAGAAGATACTTGAGTTTTTTACTGGAATTATGAATTGAATTGCTGAATTATACTTTAAAAAATGAGAATATTATACAATTTAAAGGATTCATAATATACGGCGTGCTTAAAAAAGAAAAATCCTGTATTTCAAAAGAATAGATTTAAATAAAATCTTACTTTATAATCGGTTCTTGCCAGCGTACGTCACATTTCAAGAGTTAAATTGCAGCTGAAAATGTTTCAACAGGAAGCGATGAGTGTTTACTTTTTGTATTTTGCCTTTTTATAAATGCAAAATAGGGTCACAAACGTGTTAATTTCTGCAAACTAACGTCTTACAGAGCAGTCAGTGCAGATATCGGAGCACTTTTTAATGACTTTACTGGACTTTTTGTTTGTATTATTTTATTGTTGTTTTTACTTTACGTCTTGTGAGGCACTTCGGGCACCACTCGATGTCGTTAATGTGCTATAGAAGTACATTTGACCTTGACCTTTCAGCTGGCAAAAACCTTCATCAAAGTAAAATCGCACAAAAACTTAATATTTAGTGTAGACAAATACAACTACATGCCATATTTCTGTTGTTAGATTTCTTGGAGTCCATTGTCTTTGACCTGTTGCTAATGATCGATGCTAATCATTTTCTACAAACCAACAAAGCCACATTTGCGTTTTAAAATGCTGATTAATTCTGCACGATATCAGATGTTGTTGTATAATTATCAGAACCACAGCTGACAGTAAAGATCTGTTCTGATATTTGAGCAGTTTATGTAGATTGCCTTTACAGCAGTGGTTCCCAAAGTACCCCCTAAACTTTGTCTTAAACTCAGAGCATCCCTTAACTTGAGTTTAAGGCAAATAAATGGGTTTACTAGTCACATATTGTCAATTATTACTATTATATTTTTGTTTTAATTATGTTTATGTTCCAAAATACTCCAAAAAGATGCTAAATTAAACTAATGACACTTTTTTATTCAGACAAAAGTACATTTCATCTTCATTTAAAACCTGAAACTATTCCAAATATCCCCTGTTAATTGCTCAGGTACCACTGCCGGTCCCTGTCCCCCTGGTTAAGAAACATTGGTTTACATTAGCGACCAGAACCAAGATGGCCGTGGGTGGCACAGGTCAAATCAAATCAAACTTTATTTATAAAGCGCTTTTCATACAAAAATTGTAACACAAAGTGCTTTCCAGTTTACATATTAAAAACAATTCCCCATTTCTATAAGTGACAAGACCATAGAACTCACAGTATTACATCAAATAGGAATTTTAGTTTCCCGCAATCTGTTTTGAATATTATTGACTTAAAGAATGTAGTGTTGTCATCCAGGAATAACAAGACTAAGGCACTTGTTAATGGTACCTCGCCATGACATCCAGTTTATATATTGGTCTGTGGGTGAAACTTAAGACCAGGCTCAAAACGTTCCTCTTTGAAATAGCTTATGGTCAGGCCAGTTAGGAACAGAAATAAAAACCTACAGTTTTAGCTACGCTGCCCTTGGAGCAATTCTGCTGGGGGAAGTATGGCAGCCTGAACACTATCCTCTGGTTCTTCCTACTTTACCTATCAACAATATTTAATATTACTTCAACTGTAGTCTGCTCATTGCTGTTCACATGTTTCTCTTTCTCTCCACTTCCCCCGGGGAGTGGAGACTGTTTCAGACACTGCGGCGGCTGCTCCAGTGACGACCCCCCCACCCCCATCTATCTGGAGGATTGACCTCTGCACTGGATGATCTATGCGCCAACCGCCTGAAGGAAATCCCTCAACCCTGGATTAGCCACACCTCGTCCTGGATTAGCCGTACCTCGTCTGCCTGGACCACCTCCCTCTTGAGTGGTCCTGGCTCCACAGTCCAAGTGGATGTCAGTCCTAGTTCATCTGCAGCCTGTCCGTCCGTGGGAGTAGGATCTCTCCTTCACTGTGGTTCTCGCCGAGGTTTCTACTTTTTCCCATGGGGTTTTTTGTAGTTTTTCCTCGCCGCGAATGAGGGTCAAAGGACAGGGGCATTCTGGGACAGTTATCTGAACTGATAGGCAACCATCGAGGCAACTGTTGTTGTGATTTTGGGCATTATAAAAATAAATTGATTTGATTTGATTTGAACTTTGGAGCCAAATACAGCATGTCCCTCAGACTAATTTTTGTCCTGCTTTTCCCGCTGAATTGGACCATATGACCAATAGCACTTTTTACTAAAACAATTTCAAAGTTTCGTGATTTAGACACAAACTTTACAAATCCACAAGGGAAATTACTTGGGCGTAGAAGGAGCGTATACATCATTTGCATAATTAAACTATCATACATTTCTTCCGACAGCATGGTTTCAATGCGTTTTCTCATTCCAAGGAAACAATTGTGCTATTTTGTTCCTCTTTCAAGTTTAATTAGAAAAAGGTTTCAGAACTAACTGTGAGCTTCGCCCGTTTAGTCCCGTCTCTAACTTTGACGACACGCATTGGATGCATTTGGTTTACGCGGCTCTGTTTTATTTGTCTTCCCTCCTTCAGAGAGACACAGGCCACTACTGTTTACGCTCGAATGACATTTATCTTGTTCCTCGTGTTCGGACAGAGTTGGGAAAACAAGCTTTTAGTCTCTCTGCTCCTTCTTCTTGGAACACGCTACAGTCGGACACTAAAAGGTCTCATCTGCTTTGTTCTGCTCAGCGCTTGTGAACGTACCTGACTGTGCTGTTAATGAACTTATAAACTTTTAATGCTCCTGACATGAGCTGCTGGTCCTCCTTGAAAAAGAGATCTCAATCTTCGTGGGGGTTAAACAAAGGTTAAAGGTTCCATATCATGCAAAATCGACTTTTCAGAGGTTTTAACCTTCCTACAGTGCTATTTGGGCCTCGTATGTTGTGCCCAAAGTGGTTTTTTGATTGATTACCGCATGCTTTCGCTAGAGAACTGTCTTTTCCGTCCCCCTCGGCTGAGCAGCAGACGGGGGCTCCTCACAAGGATGATGGTGTTTAAGCCACGCCTCCAGGAAGTGCGCAGCCGCAGAATAAAAACAGCTAATGCTAATGCTACACAGTAATTACACGATGGATACGACAGATAGAAGAGTTAGCTTGTTATTTACCAAACGGCAGCGTCCGTTGAGGTACTGGAGCACGTCAAACTCCAGGTCAGATCCAGGACGTAGGACTCAGCACGACGCACCGTCAGGACGGATAAAATGTTTATTCAGTGTTTGTGTATCGCTGTTTACCGGAGCACACGGCGCATGCGCACCATCTCCACTCTAGGCTTTGTCGCGGGTTGGGAGGGGGAGGCAGCCTGCTCTCTGTTCGGGGGGGTCAGATCTCAGAGTGAGCCGTTTGCTTTTGCAAGGAGGGGGGCCAGTCCAAGAGATGGGCGTTTTTTGGAAACTGTTATGTTATGGATATTACACAACGCAAAAATTTATCAACAAAGCCCTTAGAATAGACTGTGTAAAGGGGAAAATAGGCAGAATATGGGACCTTTAATGTTTTTACTAAATATGACTTAGTTTGGTGGGAGGGCACCTGTGGTAAATATTTGGTATAATTTAATATCTGTGGAGCTGCAGTTTATGACGACATATTGAAAAATCAGAGTTTAAAATTACAGGAAGTTGAGCGAATGTTTTAAAATGGAATCCCTCTGTGATGTCATCAAAAAGCGATGCACCACTGAAAAAACAGAGACCTTTAACACTAAACGGAAACATTTTTCTGACAGTTTAAACCATCATTCGACAAAATAAAGGTGTTATCAGCTATTATTAATTGTCAGATCATAACTATTGTGTGATTTCTATGGGTTTTGGCCCTTGATTTCAAAATGGTTGCTAGGTAACAGTTGTAGAATTACCTCTATCTATGTCATATTTGTTGCTCATGTCCAACCAGGAAGTAACTAAATATTACAAAAACTGGGGACAAATAGGCAAAATGTTTAGTAAAATCTTAAATATAATCATGTGCACTCGTGAAATGTGTTGTCTAACCTGTCATATAGACTTTAAATGAAAATAAATAACAACAACTTGGGATAGTCATTGGCTAATGTTCCTATGTCTGGATGAATATGTTTGTGTGTCCCTTGCAGATGCTTTCTAATGGATTTGATTGATTGAAAAAAAAAAAAAGAAAAGAAAAAAAATCTGTCTATCTACTTTTACAATGTACTGTAAAGAAATGTTTTTCAACCTTTTTTCAGTTGCGGCACACGTTTTGGGTCGAAACGATACCACGGCACACCAACTACAATTAAAACATGACCAAACCAAAAAAATGTGGTAAATAATGCCTGTGCCACTGTCTGGTTCTTTAAATTTGTCAGTAGTGATGGTTTTGCGTTAGTTTTTGGATCAGAAGTTGCTCAGGACACTCCAAAATGATAAATGAGTCAATTCCATTCACAACTGTCAATATGTAAACTGAAATCGGACTTTTCTTCAAGGCGCATCTGGCAAAACCTCAAGGCGCACTAGTGTTCCCCGGCACTGGTTGAAAATCAAGGCTGTAAAGGACTCAAAATAGTACAGGCCCTTTAATATAGATACAATAAAAAGTGTTCAAAACATGTTTCGATGGCCATCTACAGTGCTGTAAATCAAGAAAATTAATTGAAAAAGCTTTGTTCAATAAATCCACACTAGTCAAAACCACAAAAATGAAACGGATATTTCAGCTCAAGTCGTTGTATATTGTTTTTACAGTTCACCCACGCTGCTCCGCTGTTTCAAATGACACAATGAAAGACAGAGTATAACTGCACTATTGTCAGGCAGCAGTCACAACAAATCTGAAAGAGACGGAAAGCTGGCATTAAACGAGTTTCTAAATGAAACATTACGGCTTTGTAAATGCAGTGTCAAAAATAATAGTGTCACACAAAAGAGGCTGCACAAGGTTTACACAAAAATAAAACCGTAAATAGAGCAAATAGAACGCAATTATGTCCGGCTGATTAGTCTCATTTGTGCAAATATGTGTTCAATGGCCAGTTACCAGCAGAGGGCCTCAATCTAACCCCACCTTAAAGTCTAGTGGGAGGGCAAATATTTATCTTAGTTTTACGTTTGTGAAGTTGCAGTTTCTGAAGAAATTTTGAACAATAAAAGTTAAAGTAGTGCTGAAAAAAAACTGAATCCTCTGTGGTGTCATCAAAAAGCGACATGCCATTGTAAAACACAGCAACAACAACAACATTTACAGACAACTGACACATTATTTTTGGCAGTTTAAACGTCCGTATAGGTGTTATCAGGTATTATTATGTGCCAAGTCATAACTTTTGTGTTTTTGGCCCTTGTTTTCAAAACGGTTGCTATGGTAACAGTTGTGGAATTAGTCATATTTGCTGCCTGTTAAGTCAAAATGGTCATGAGTTTCTACAAAAATGTATATTTTATTTAAAAAATCATAGTTTCAGAGAAAGGGTTAAATATTTGCTAAAAATGCATGTTTGTGTTTGGCTACAGGGGGCGCTGCAGGTCAGTTACAGTGTGGACTTCATGTCTTTACTAGCTTTCATTAATCAGATGTGTCTTTGTTCTGCCTCAAATTCAGAGCAAGGAAGAGCTCAGAGACGCTGCTGTAATAAAATATAAGTTCAAAATGTATAAGAATTAAGGTTAAAATTTCTGTCTATCTTTAAGGTTGAACTAATTTAAAAGCTGAATTGATGTGTTTATCAGCTAAAGGATAATATACTTATGTTTAAAAGGCTAAACTTGAACTTGTAAAAGTAAATTTAAAGTTAAAATGTCTGTAAAACCATGCATTATTTTGGCTATATTTTGTTTGTAAAGTTTTCAAACTTCTACTTCTTCTATTACAACTTCTATTACTCTGAATAAAATGGAAGAACGATGAGTCGAGCCAGTGTCCTGTGTGTTCTTCTGGGTCTTGTTCAAGTTGGACCAGCACTGAGTTAAAAAACGACTTGACACTGTCCATGTTCAGCCAGAAAGTACAACTATAAACTTTAAAAAATCTTTCAAACCGGGGACAGATCAGTTGCCTGGGATCCAGAATACACACTTCTTCGATTCATTACGAAGAGTGAGTCTGGTCACTCCGAAAAACCAAAACATACTGCGCAATAAAGTGCGTTTATTTCTGTGAAACGAAAGGGTTCACAGAAAGGGTTCACATCTACGTTTTAGCACAAAATCAAACTTCTCTCGCCTCAAATTAACAGAGTGTTGTGTTTCACTCTTTGATTCTGCAGAAATGTACGCAGTTTTTCCGTCCCTGTGATATTTTTTGCCTTTCTTTTTTCCTCGTGAGCAGCCATGTTTGTTTTGATACAGACGGCCCATGCATGTCCGTGATTGGCTAATCTCCCGGTCAGTCACGCCCATCTGACTGATATTGATCTGTGTGGACGTACAGAGAGATATCATTCTGGATTTTCCACGCAAACAAATCGGCAAAATGTTTATACGATTAAAAATGTTAATATAATCGTGTTCACTACATTTTGATGAAACGTGTAGTCTAATCCAGTGGTTCTCAATGGGGGTCGCGAAATGATTTCCAGGGGCCCCCGGATGATGGGGAAAAATGGATACAATAGTGTTAGACAAGGCTTGACTCCCTTCAAATGCAGTGGCAAATGTAGATTCCTATTTGATGGCCAATCAAATCATTTTTCTAGGTCTATATTCTCTAAATACGCGAATTTATCACTTTGCGTGTCCCCCATTTTTTGTGTTTGGGGGTCGCGAATGTGAACTACTGTTATTTTTGGGGTCATGACTGAAAAAGTTTGAGAACCACTGGTCTAACCTGTCATTTAGACCCGTGGTTCACAAATGTTTTACCCCAAGTACCAAAAAACAACAACAACAAAAAAAAAGAATTGACTTCCTGAGTACCACCAAATGTAAATTGGGTGTATAACAGGACTATTTCAAGTCTAAATTAGGGATAAACCAGGTCTTAAGTAGGAATACAGCATTGCCACAATATTTTTGACAAGAAATGTACTAAAGGAAGAGCAAAACATGTGAATAAAATGCACTCTAAATGAAGTACACATCACAATTGAAGAGCTTTCCACGTCCACGTAGACTTCAAACAATAACAAAGATCCCTGTGTCTGGTTGGGCTTGCTGCAGTTTGCCCCGTCGGCCTAAAACATTCACAAAGCTTGGACTCCTGACCATGAAGCGCTGCACTGCGGTCGCCCACTGCTCCTGACAGGCCGCTCCTGGCTTCCAAGCAGGGGTCAGATGTTACACACCCTGACACGCACTTCAGACTCACCGCCGCAGGTCTGTGATGCCCTGATGATCACAGAAACTCCGACGATCCCACCTCCAACTTGGAAAAAAGGGCTGTAACTCCAACATTTCAACCCAGAAGCTCATGCAGAATCGATAGGCTTAGATTGACAGGCTCCGTTTTGAATTGGAGGACAGCATTTATACAAAACTGAGAGGGGTTTTGTTTTGTATTACACTGATAGTTCTTCTTTGCAAATAAAACATACTGAAGCCATAACTCAGCTTTATTTTTTAAAGGTCCCATATTCTGCTATTTTCCCCTTCACACAGTCTATTCTAAGGGCTTTGTTGATAAAATTTTGCGTTGTGCAATATCCATAACATAACAGTTTCCAAAAAACACCCATTTCTTGGACTGGCCCCCCTCCTTGCAAAAGCAAACGGCTCACTCTGAGATCTGACCCCCCCGAACAGAGAGCAGTCTGCCTTCCCCGCCCAACCCGCGCGCCTCCCCCGCCCAACTCGTGCCGAAGCCTAGAGCGGAGATGGTGCATACGCCGTGTGCTCCGGTAAACAGCGATACACAAACACTGAATAAACATTTTATCGTCCTGACGGTGCGTCGTGCTGAGTCCTACGTCCTGGATCTGACCTGGAGTTTGACGTGCTCCAGTACCTCAACGACGGATGTTGCCGTTTGGTAAATAACAAGCTAACTCTTCCATCTGTCGTATCCATCGTGTAATTACTGTGTAGCATTAGCATTAGCTGTTTTTATTCTGCGGCTGCGCGCTTCCTGGAGGCGTGGCTTAAACACCGCGTCATCCTAGTGAAGCCACCTCATCTTAGTGAGGAGCCCCCGTCTGCTGCTCAGCCGAGGGGGACGGAAAAGACAGTTCTCTAGCGAAAACATGCGGGAATCATTCAAAAAACCACTTTGGGCACAACATACGAGGCCCAAATAGCACTGTAGGAAGGTTAAAACCTCTGAAAAGTCGATTTTGCATGTTATGGGACCTTTAACTACGGAAATTATAAGCGACTTTGCGAAAACGTCTTTATCCATTCGTCAGCAATCTGCCATAATTATCCTTGTGCAACAATCGCTTTCTTTCTGATTCACATCTTTCCAATAGATTATTAAAGAAAGTCAAGTTATTCTTCATTTGGCAACGCAAGAAGTTCAGAGTTAGACCCAACCTCCTCCAACTGATACACCGCCATCTTTGAAAGCATCTCACCTTCACATGAACTCTCTGATTTTGGAAAGTCGCATGTAGAGACCTCAGAGTTTCCGAGATCACATGAATGCAGCATGATTCAGTCCCCTGACATCAGATTTGTGCGATGTTGCAAGCCTCTTTAAATGCACTGACAGAGTTTGACCACAGCTTTTGATTGTTATGGAAGCTACAAATTAACCTATAGTTTTTTTTAAGGTTAAACACTGCAGGTGAACAGGAAAAGATTAAAGATATCAATTTGAAACGTCTCCTGTAGTTTACTCAAAGAAATGTAAGAAAAAAAATGGTACAAGTTTTTCGTCATGTCATGTTTTCATTTAGAAAAATTGGACATATTTGAGGCATTTCAAGCTGAAAAAAGGAAAGAACCAGGTTTAATGAAAACATTTTTTGGTTCATTTTGTACAGATGTTTGTTACAAAAAAAAGTGTACAGAGGGATCTTATTTATTTTTTGAGTAAACTATTCGTCTAAATGTAAATTGGCCTAAAAATTTGAATGCTTCTTCATGTTTTAAGGTTTTATGAATCTTTTAGAATTAGATATCAACCAATTCGTCTGTACTTTCTGTCAAACCTTGTGAAGTAGAAGATTGTAAAGCATGGTGTGTAGGAGCTGCTTTAAGGCTGATCTTTATGTCTCTTTCTTCAAACGGCCTTTGAAGTTACAACTTCCAGAGAAATATATGGATGAAGTGGCTCAAATGAAATATAATAAAACATCTTTAGGAGCAGATTGTACAGATATATTGTTAACGCATGAAAGCCTACAGGTTTAAAGAGCAAACTGAGTAAAAAGATTAAAATGTTAAAAAAAAAGTGTAGTGTCTCGCCTTAAAGGAAAAATATTCTGCATTTTCTGTTGCTGTTATCCTTTAAACATGATCTTGAGTACCTTAATTTGCCATCTACAGTTAAAAAAAAGTTTCTTAAACATTATATGATTATGAGCCAGAATGAAATGACACTTACTGAGTGTATCCAGCCAGCAGATGGCACCATCGCTATATACAATCTAGTGAAGTTAGCGCTGAAAAGAGGTTCTGATGCGGATTTGCTGCAGCAGTTATTGTGATTAGAGGCAGAAATGCTCAGAACGAGTTTAGCGATGACTTAAGATCTAAAAACAGCAGAAGATTGTCAGATAAGTGACAGAGATGATCCAAAAATATGTACGAAAATCTAGGGAGTTCAGCAGGAAGTGTGTTTGGCGCTCGGAGGGTGTAGGATTTTCTAATAAACATTCCTCAAAACAGCATAAATGCAACTGAATGCTACTTCAGGAGTGTTTTTGATGATGGAACATTGGTTTAAAGCTCAAAAAAGTCACTGCAGCATAATATGTCGTTTAAATAGAAAAAAGAATAAATAAAAAAACTAACAACAAACATAAGCTGACTTAGTGTTTCTCCTCCTTTAACACGGGATCGGGGCTTGCTCCTGGTTCCGGCCTCCACAGCAGGAGGTCCATGTGTCTCGGCCCGAGCGGCGGAATACTAAACGCAGCGCGGTTATGTTGGATCCGAGCTTCAAATCCCTGACATTTAGCCCATTCATCATCACAACAACAGCACGCGGCCCGGGCACGTCGGCCTCTCAGACGCAGAGGGCAGGCGGGAGACGCGCTGGCCCACGATCAATGGGAACAAATTGGAAATGTCATGGCCTACTCAACCCCGGCGGGCGCTCTCGTCTCCCCAGCGAGGCCCCCCCATCGCCCCCCGAACTCCCCGAGGTCCTATGTTTTCAGAGCGCTCTCCAGATGTGTCCAGATGTTACGTCCAGCCCTCCACCTGGACCTGGACTGTGCCCCGGTGGACCTCAGCCAACGGGGGCCTGTGTGTGTGTCATTTTGAACTCGTGACGGCGAGAAAAGAAGGGAGAGCTGCGCCATGGACCTGGACCAACAGGGGGCAACAACGTACCCTGCTTCTGCCAATATTTGAGATACAAAATGTCAGGCCACCTCTTTATTCTATACTCAACTGAAGCACATTTTGTTCGACCAAAGACATGTTCCAACTATTTGACTAGAAGCTCTCAAACTCTTAAGTATCTCTGATGTTCTACACCCAAACTGCACTGAGGAGAGCACGGGCTTCCAGGAGATCACGCGACACACATTCAAACAGAAAACCACTAGAAAACAGTCTATTTTTATCTGTAAAAAGGCAGGTTTAACTCACAATTCACCACCAAATGTCAAGATAACAATGTCAAGATAACTCATGTCATGATTTCTCCTTTCTCCTGAAGATAAATCCTTTAAAACACCCGAGAAATAATTAATAAACAAATAAAAATGTTGGTCGACCAAGACACCATCGACTGACTAATCGACTAAACGACTAGAGTTCTGCACTTCTATTATTAACCTTTATTTGTCCGAGTTAAGAACAAATTGAGATCTAAATTTCTTCCAAGGGTGACCTGGGCTAAAGTGGACAACAGCACACACTATAAAAAAAACAACATACAAAGACTTTTACACAAAAATAAATGAATTGTACAAATTAGAACACTGCTACATTTTAAAATAAAAACCAGATCAATATAGGATTCTCGCTCTTCTTTTTTATTTTTAGGGCGAAAACTCTTCAGAAGAACCAGCTCACAAAGTTTCAGCTCAGTTTTAGAGTGATCCAAGCTGTGGGAGCAGCTTAACAAAATGCTTGCTTTCCCAAATCAGTCTGCACTCAAGAGACAAACATATTATAAATGCCATGTGGACGAAGGACGCTGTAGCTTTCAGCTCTCTGCTAATGGAGGCAGAAGCAGCACAGTCACAAATCGTCTTATGCATCAAGGACATCCAACTTTATTTTCATGGCACATTTTATATATAACAAAGATGGCTTAGAAAGAGCTGCACATTTAGGATGTTTAGACCCAAATGTCAGCAAAAATATTTACATTTCACCAAATCAGGTAACAATAAAAGTACTGTCTGTAAGAGTAAACCTCTGTCACCGTAATTACTATATCTCACTTATCGTTCAATAAATGAGTATATATTTATTGTGGATTCCTTTTATTTAAAGTGGGGGACTTTTTTGTATTTTTTTTCTGTACTGCAATAAGATTTGAGCTGTATACAGTTTAAAAAATAACTTTAAAGACTCATTATAGATACAAATTAAGATAAGACACTACAGGCAAAGCCCATTCTTCAGTGTGTTTGTTTTTTGGTCAGTTTACTTTCTTCCGGGTGGAAACAACAAACTTCTGCTCCTAAAGATGTTTTATTACTTCATTTAATCCACTTCATCCATAGATTTCTCTGGGACATTGTAGCTTCACAGACCGTTTTCTTAAAATGCACAGAGACATAAAGATCAACGTTAAAGTAGCTCCTACACCAAACTGTACAAGACTGTGATTTTAATGGAACAGACATAAACGGCTCGCAGTTAAGCAGCTGAAACATGACAACAAGATAAATACATTTCCTAATTTATTGACTTTAAGAAGAACCTAAATGTGGATAGAAGTATTTGTTGATATCTAATTCTAAGATCCAAAAAGTGAGGTGAAATTTGAATTTTTATGTTTAATTTTCAGTCAAATCTTACTCAAAAAAAAGTGTCTTGTTGATACTAAATGATTTGATTTATTTATTGTAGCTCTGTCTCTATGTTTTTGACAATGTCATACATCGTTTTTGGGTGGGATCATTTACTTTAAGGTTTTTGTGTCAGTGCCACAGATTAAGTTCTACATTTTCTACATTTCTGCATCGTTTATCATCTTTATTTTCTTCAGAAATATGTTCAAGTTTACCACAACCTGTCCCAAATATGAATGTATATGTATAGGGATAAACAGTGTTTAAATATTGAAGGCAATTTGTCGTAGAAATATTACTGTTCTGAGAGACGGCCAGAGAAAGAAAGAAAAAAATAAAGATAAATCAGAGAAATGGAGGACAGGAGATAAGATCCACACGAGCGAGAGAATTAAAGGTCCTCAGAGTCCTCTCCAGACGTGTCCAGATGTGAACCCCGCCCCTCCACCTGGACTGCGACACGGCGGACATTAGCCGACAGGAGCTAGCGCCGCGTCCCTCTGTCCCACATTAGTCAGGCTTAAACACTTAAACACTCACTTTGTGCTAATTCACTGCCGGAGTGTTTTCCTGTTTAACCTTCACAGTATTGATCCAGGCCGATTCTCGCCAAATGAAAACTTGGATCGCTGTGAGTACAATGCCCTTAGATGGAGTTGGCAACACGTTTGAGCCACTGGAACCTTCCCCCTGGCACCAAACACTTACGATCGCTCTTAATTAATGCAGTCATGTCTGAGAATGTTCTGGTTGTTGGCGTCAGGGTTTGCTAAAAAAGTGATGGAAAGTAACAAAGTACAAAAGTGAAAGTATAATGTTTAGGTATCTGTACTTTTCTTCAGTAAATTTACAGTGGATACTTTCTACTTTTACTTCAGAGCAGGGGTTGGTACTTTCTAATATTTTTTGTACCTGGACTGAAACGTAAAAAGTACTTTCCTTAAGGTTTGAGGGGATATTACGGCACAGCAATAGTTTTGAGTTCAAGTCCTGACTTTTACTGTTTAACAGTTATCAACAATTTGCGCAAGATACGATCTACTCTAAAAGTGCAACTATAAACATGCACTTCATTACTTTTACTCAAATAGTTTTTTGGCAGGGGGTGATACTTTTACTTTAGTACTTTAAGTGCTCCTGTATCTGCTCTTTTACAAAACTGAGTAATTTTTCCATCACTGGCTAAAATGAGAAACGAAATACACCAAAATACACAATAACATGCCATAAAAATACAGGCTGTTCAGTCTGGTTATGTTGACAAGGATCCTACTCAAAATCTGGAAAAGGGCTGCAAAATATTTCACCAAAGTATTGATATCTCAATATTGTAACAAACATATCTGACAAGATAAGATAAGATAAGAGATTTGTCCCACAATGGGGAAATTCCACTGTTGCAACACACAGTTTAGGACAGGAATGAATGAAATAGGTGCATGCAATAAAAATAGGATAAATAAACATGGTAATAAAAATACAATATAAAGTATAAAGTGCACACTCTTATTTACAGTAAAATGGCAACTAAAGTGGCTTAAGTGTCTTGTTATATACATTAAGTGACTATGGTGAGGTAAAGTGTATTAATAGTATGTTAAATTATATTGCACATGATTATAACTGTCCTTTATGACAATAACATAAAGGTTCTCCATCTGACACAACTGTACAATTTTTAAAATGAAAACATTGAAAAAGTCTGACTTTATTCATGATTTTGTTCTCATCCGTCAAAATTACTCTTAATTCAGTCGTGTTTTTATTTTGACAGAGTTTGAGCTATACATTAATGCCTGAACATACTGTATTTGTTTCAATATAACTGAAAATATTGTTATTATTGTCTAAAAAGTTTAAATACTTCAATAATATCAATATCATATATCGCAATCGCTTCAGACATTGTGCTGCCTTAATATGGAAATAGATCCACTGCATATTTATAGAATATTTTGAGTCATTGTCAACTGAAAGCAGCGAAAGAGAGTAAAATGGGGCAAAAGCAGGTCGACAGACGCTGCGCTCAGAGGGAGGAGCTGCAGGAGCTGTGGGTCTGATGGAGGAGCTCGGCAGGTGGAGCTGCCGAGGCGGAGTGTCTTCAAACGATCTGCCCATCACCCAGAGCTGAGCCAAACACACCAAACACTCATCATCTGTATCAACAACCAGCCTTTCAAGCCCGGCCTGCTCACAGCCACAGCAGCAGCTTAAAGGAGGATCAAAACGCTAAAACTTGCGCTAATATTTGATTGTTTGCATGTCGAATAACGAAAAAGTGTGGCTCTTGCAGTTCAAAGGACACAATTTCGGGACTAAGATTGTGTGAAATGAGTTGTTTGTTTTTCTCTTTTATAACCATGGAGACCGTGCAAGGAGCTAAGGCCCTCTGAAATACTGCTTTTTACACCAAATGCAGCAGAACACCTTCGAGAGGAAATACTTGAGGGAACGAATGTCTCATGAGCGTCTGAAACAACAGCGAGAGAGCGAGGCTTTCATGTTGTCTCTTCACCTGGACCTGACTGTGATGCTGCTGGACACTGAGGAGGCTTTGGCTGCGTTCTAGACAACTGGGTTTGGAGCGTTTCGGCTGAATTAACTCTAATTTGGCAAATGCTAACTGTAAATAAGCAGATTATTTTGGGATTTATCCTACAGCAAACATTAATATCATTTGTGTGGCGGTTAATCGCTCAGGTTGACTTTTTGTGTGATTATTATCGCTGTAATACGTCACTTCTGACAATTGTCTTCAAATGCCTGAACGGCCGTGCCCCGGATTATTTAACCGAGCTTCTGTCAGTTTACGCTCCACCGAGAACTATGAGATCGGAAAACCAATTATTGTTAAATGTTCCAAGATCCCGAATGAAGACGCGAGGGGACAGGGCCTTTGCAGTAGCTGGCCCGTGGAACAGTCTCCGCCCCCAAAGTCGTACGGTCCCAACTCTGGAACCATTCAAATCAGCTCTCAAAACGTACTTCTTTGCTCAGGCATTCAACACCCATTAATGAACACTAAATATAAGATAAGATTGTATTTTAATGTATGCTCTTTGCATTTTACTGTATGTTTTTAACCGCTGTGTGTGTAAAGCACTTTGGTCAGCGATTGCTATGTTAAATGTGCTCTATAAATAAATTTGACATTGACATTGTTGATCTCGAATGTGGGAGTCGCTCGACCAGCTCCCAGTTCACACTTTACCAGTTTGAGCAGCGTTACAGGGCATTTTTTCAAGTCGGAGGTGGGAAATATCTTGCCTGACCAGCCATTGCCACTATCTTTAAATATCGTTCAATTTTGAAATGTGTGTGTGGGTATGATCGCTAAAACTCCTACTTCCTCTATTTTGTGGCAACCGAGCCAATCAGAGCCGTGAGAGGACAACGTCACATCCGTGTGCCGCGATTACGAGTGCTAACGAGCAAGATGGCGTCCACGACAGAGAAAATGTTCGGGGCTTCTCTCTTTTAAAAGACCAGGACGTGTCGCTAAAACCACAGCCAGAGGAAGCTTTACAGCCACACGCCATTTTGGACGGACACACAGCTCTCTGCTGCCTTTCGCGCATAAACCGGACTTTCGTGGTGCTGTCGCCACATCTATCTATCTATCTATCCATCCATCCATCCATCCATCCATCCATCCATCCATCCATCCATCCATCCATCCATCCATCCATCCATCCATCCATCCATCCATCCATCCATCCATCCATCTTTCTATCTAGTATTACTTTTATAGCTTTGTGTTTCTGGGGACGCATCAATGGATTCAACACAAAAACGAACCATATTTCAAATGGGTTTTGCAGAACATTTCTACATGAATAAGTTGTTTATTGGCTTGAAATGAGCATCAAACATATGTATTAAACTTGAAAAGATGTGGTGTGCAGGAAAGAAAAAACGTAAATCAAACACAGCCTTTGCCTTTGATATAATCCTCTCTCTCCTCCATCATCCTGTCCATTCAGTACCCACTTCCTTCTCATCCCCACCGTAGCAGCAGAGCCATCAGCCTCCTCATCCTCTTCACCACCACCTCCATATTTTCTTTAAAAACTCTCTTCATCGCTTCACTCGCGCCTCTGCCATTTTCTAAACTCTCCATTTCACCTTGTTCATTTGTGTCTTTTTAAGTTAAATTGTGTTATGCTAAAACTTCCACTTTAGCTCAAACTTTCAAAACCGACCTAACCTTCTATGACACCTCTTATCTTTCACTGAAACTCTCGGGATAAAGCGCTGGATGAGAAAAAGCGCAACATCTTAAGTAAAAGTCCGGGATCCTTTGAATGTCCTTGAACTCAACTACAGCAGTTTCCATCAACTCAGAATGATTGCTTCAGGTAAAATACACCGAAAAGAAGACATTGATTTGGCTGCGTTTCATGCCAGCCACAAAAAAGGAGGGAAAATAAGTTCTTTAGTCGCACAGTGAGCTTCAATATTGTCACACTTTGCATAAACATCGGTCTGAAGTGTCTGCACTGCAAAAAATATATCAAACTGGCTTGAAGTTTAAATGTCAGTATCTGTTTATTGCTTTTTTTGTATTATTTTAAAGTAGAACTAAGTAACATTTTTACCTTATTAAACGTCTTCATAAGTCCATGTGTGGTGGTTGTAAATGTGTAAATGTGTTTTCAGGCCGTTTGAAGCCCCCGCCGTCGCCCCCTGCTGTCTCTGAACGGAAAACCTGCTGCAACTTTCCTGACGCCAAAGACAACTCTCCTCAGAAGCCTTGGCTCTCTTTTTTTATATTTGGTGACATTAAATGTTTTTGTATGTGATTAAACTTTCTTATTTCAATAAAAAGGAAGGGGCAAAGAAAAAAAAAAGCTCGTCATTTTACTGGGAGTGTACGTTCACAATAGACCTGCAGGGGGAGCTGAAGTCACTGAGTTCTGTACTTTAGCTATTTGGGTGCCGTTTGTTTCATTCAAAGAAATGAAATGTTAAATACATTTGTCACCTTTTTCCATTTAATTAATTGATGTTGATAAAACTGAAATAATTAAGAAAAAATATGTTGATTTGACATAAAATATTTAATCAGGGAAATACATATTTTCATACAGTATTTAATAATACCTTTACTCATATATTTATTAAGGGTTATGCAATTTATGAGTTTGTTGCTTTCGATTTTTGTCCAGCGTATTTGTTTTTTTTTATTTCAAGGAGAAAGATTAATCAGTCGAGTAAGAAATTTAACTAAACTAAAATTGTCCATTAAATGGACTGATGTGTTTGCTTTATACAAGAAATAACACAATGAAACCCATCCAAAAAGCCACTCCACTGTAACAAGTAAAAAGTTACTTAAAACGAGATTAATACGTTTAATTTAAAGTGCGTATGATGGGTTTTTATGATTTTCTAATTTTGACTTTATTCAGTGTATTTATACTTTGTGTAAATACAAATTATAGTTTTACACCAATCAAGTCGCTATTTGTGGAGAAAAGTTGAAAAATCTGTTGACAATTACAGAAAGTAAATAAACTGATGACATCACACTGAGGAGACAAAGGTCATGCAAAAATCGTTCTCCACACTTTATTGTTAATCCACGAATTATACAAAAACTATCTTACCCTCCTACACATAATTGAAAGTTTAATTGCTCCCTAAACAACCCGGAGCCTCATTTAGCTCACTTTGTTCAGTATTTCGTGGATTAAATCCCCCCCTGCCCGCTAGCATCAACCGGAGCTAGCCTAGCCGACTAGCGCCATGGCTGGCCCGTCCTCCGCCTCTTTCGCCCTTACCTGTTCAAGTTGTCATATGTTGAGTCAGAACCCTGCTTCTTTCACTGACGACAGGGAGAGTTGCGTGAAGTGTAGCGTAGTGGTAGCTTTGGAAGCCAGGGTTACAGAGTTAGAAGCGCGGATCCGCATTGTGGAGGAGCTAAAGTCTAGCTATAGCCAGGTCGTAGCATCAGGTTTACCGGACCGCGCCGCAGGTAGCAGTGTTAGCATAGTTAGCAGTGTTAGCGGTAGCAAGGCTAAGCCTCAGGATAAGACCAGCCCCCCAGCGCACTCCCGGCGCGGCCAGGACCAGACCAGGAACAAGACAGGGATAGATTTGTGACAGTTCGGAGGGGATCGATCGCTAAACGCCAGCCTTTAGTGCACCATAAGCTTCCCGTCTGCAATAGGTTTGCCCCACTCGGCGATCACACGCCCGCCGAACGTGACACTCTGGTGATTGGAAGTTCCATAGTCAGAGACGTGAAGCTGCCAGCAGCCTCAGTTAGGTGTTATCCGGGGGCCAGAATGGGTGACATCGAAGCTTAGGCTTTTAAAACAGAGTAGTCAGAGGTTCCGTCGTATCGTGATTCACGGAGGTGGTAATGACACCCGGCGGAGACAATCAGAAGTGCTCAAATTGCAGGTTGGAGCGGTGTGTGAATTGGCGAAGTCGATGTCAGATACCGTAATATTTTCTGGTCCCCTCCCCAATCGGGTCAATGCTGAAATGTACAGCCGCTTTTCAGCATTCAACTGCTGGTTGTCAAGTTGGTGCCCCCAAAACAACGTAGTCTTTGTTGACAATTGGAGTGCGTTCTGGGGAAAGCCCGGGCTCATACGCAGGGATGGCATCCATCCAACTTCGGAGGGTACATCACTTTTAGTTCGAATTTGGCGATAGCCTTAGTCGCGCTAAAGTGACGCTCTAAATATGAGTCCCAGTGCAGAGTCTCTTCTCTGTCGCTAAGCTCTCGCCCGCGCTGTCACAGATCAAGTGTTCAGAGTCAAAGCAAATAGAGACTGTGCGCGTCCCTCGTGTAAATAACGCCAATAAGTCAGATCCAAATACAGATAATTTAGGTGTCAGACCAAATAACTTAATACAAATAATCCCTACACATGATACAAATAAACTAATAAATAAGCACGTAAAATGTGGACTGCTAAACATTAGGTCAATTTCCTCCAAATCACTTTTAGTTAATGAATTAATTAACGATTATAATATTGATCTTTTAGCTTTAACTGAAACTTGGCTTCAACAAGATGATTATGTCAGATTAAATGAGGCCACCCCACAGAGTCATGTTAACTTTCAAGCTGCCAGGAGCTCAGGCCGGGGAGGTGGGGTGGCAGTAATCTCACATTCTAGTTTACTCCTGAGTCCTAAAATTAATAAAATTAATAATGAGTCTTGCTCATTTGAAAGCCTTATCCTATCAATCACCTGCCCAAACTGGAAAAACCAAAAAGCTGTTTTGCTCATAATAATAATCTATCGACCTCCCGGTCCTTACTCGCTGTTCTTAACAGAATTCTTTGACTTCCTATCAAATTTAGTATTAGACTGGGAAAATATTGTGGTGGTTGGGGATTTCAACATTCATGTGAATGAAAATAATTGCCTCAGTAATGCCTTTAGCGCTTTATTAGATAGCATTGGTTTCACTCAAAATGTAAATAAACCAACCCACAGTCACCAGCACACTCTGGACCTGGTTCTAACTTATGGAATAGAGATTAGTGACCTAAATGTCTTCCCCCAAAATCCAATAATGTCAGATCACTTCCTAATTACCTTTCAGTTTATTCTTAAGGACTATCCAGCTCCTCAGACTAAAACTATAATGAAAAGGACAATATCTGAAAAATCTATTTTAAAGTTCAGAGAAATAATAGAACCAATATTTAATATTACGTCATGTGATCCTGTCGTTAACAGCGCCAGTCCCAGTGCTATTGATAACTCTGTTGACTCAATGGTCAACTCTCTAAAAGCTGCTCTTGATGTTGCAGCTCCACTTAAACAGAAAGTAATCACGCCAAAACGAGCCTCCCCCTGGTACAATGAAGAACTATGTTCTCACAAACAAAGGGTAAGAAAACTAGAGAGATCCTTACGCCGCTCCCACACAGAAGAATCCCTAAAAGAATGGAAAACTTGCCTTCTGTCTTATAAGCAGGCTCTGCGTAAGGCTCAAACCAGATATTATTCAAATTTAATAGAAGTAAATAAAAATAACTCTAGATTTCTCTTCAGCACTGTAGCCAGGCTGACAAACTGTCACAGCGCAGTAGAACCCTCAATACCAGTTACTCTAAGCTGCAATGACTTTCTTCTATTCTTTAGCAGCAAAATCACAACTATTAGAGATAAACTAAATGCAATGACTCCCACTATTAGTACTGAGCAAGCCCAGACTGCAAAGCTAGTGTCCCATACAAATCCTTCAGTAATACTAGATAGGTTCACTGCTGTTGATCAGGCAGAGATAACTTCAGTCATTATGTCCTCCAAAACATCAACTTGTATTTTAGACCCAATCCCAAGTAGACTCCTCAAAGAAATTCTCCCCTAATTATAAATCCCATTCTTAATATAATAAATACTTCACTAGAAAGCGGTTATGTCCCTCAGTCCTTCAAATATGCAGTGATTAAACCACTTTTGAAAAAGCCTAATCTAGACCCCGACATACTGGCAAACTATAGACCTATTTCTAATCTGCCCTTTGTCTCTAAAATCCTTGAAAGAGTTGTGATTAAACAGCTTTGTATGCCACCTGCAGGACAATAATTTATTTGAAGTTTTTCAGTCAGGGTTCCGTGGCGTACCACAGCACTGAAACTGCACTAGTTAAAGTCACAAATGATCTGTTATTAGCTGCTGATGATGGACAGGTCTCAATCCTGGTTCTGTTGGACCTCAGCGCCGCGGTTGATACCATCGACCACAACATTCTACTGCAGAGGTTAGAATGTGATATAGGTGTCAGTGGAACCGCCCTTAGCTGGTTTAAATCCTATCTATCTGATAGGTACCAGTTTGTTAATGTAAACCAGAGATCTTCCCCATGTTCTAAAGTATCCTACGATTGTGCGCAGGGTTCAGTACTCGGTCCAGTTCTGTTCACACTTTATATGCTGCCCTTAGGTATGATCATCAGAAAGCATGGCATTAACTTCCACTGCTATGCAGATGACACTCAGCTTTATTTATCAATGAAACCTGATCAGACCCATCAAGTAGACAGACTTAGTGCCTGCGTGAAAGACATAAAAACTTTGATGACTCTTAATTATCTGCTCCTTAACCCTGAAAAAACCGAGGTCATTCTGCTGGGCCCTAAGCACCTGCGAGACTCTTTATCCGACCAGATAGTTTCTCTGGACAATATCACTGTAGCCCCCAGCTCTACTGTAAGAAACCTTGGGGTCCTATTTGACCAAGATCTCTCATTCAAAGCACATATAAATCAAGCCTGTAAAACAGCCTACTTTCATTTGCGTAACATAACCAAAATTAGAAAAATCCTGCCCAGAGATGATGCTGAAAAACTCATCCATGCATTTGTCACATCCAGATTAGACTATTGTAAAGCCCTGCTTGCAGCATGTCCTAAAAGCTCTATAAGAAGCTTTCAACTGGTTCAAAATGCAGCAGCAAGATTATTAACAGGTACTAGAAAAAGAGATCATATTTCACCAGTGTTAGAGTCTCTTCACTGGCTTCCTGTTGAGTTTAGAATCAAATTTAAAATCCTCCTCCTGACTTATAAAGCTTTAAACAATATGGCCCCATCCTACCTCAAAGATGCAATAGTAGCGTACCATCCAAACAGAGCTCTTCGTTCTCAAAATGCTGGACTATTGTTAGTCCCCAGAGTCTCTAAAAAGCACAGTAGGAGGTCGAGCATTTAGCTACCAAGCTCCTATGTTATGGAACCAGCTCCCTGTTCATGTAAAAGAGGCCGACACAGTCTCTACATTTAAGACCAGGCTCAAAACGTTCCTCTTTGAAATAGTTTATGGTCAGGCCAGTTAGGAACAGAAATAAAAACCTACAGTTTTAGCTACGCTGCCCTTGGAGCAATTCTGCTGGGGGAAGTATGGCAGCTTGAACACTATCCTCTGGTTCTTCCTACTTTACCTATCAACAATATTTAATATTACTTCAACTGTAGTCTGTTCATTGCTGTTCACATGTTTCTCTTTCTCTCCACTTCCCCCGGGGAGTGGAGACTGTTTCAGGCACTGCGGCGGCTGCTCCAGTGACGACCCCCCCACCCCCATCTGTCTGGAGAATCGATCTCTACACTGGACGATCTATGCGCCACCCGCCTGGAGGAACTCCCTCAACCCTGGATTAGCCACACCTCGTCTGCCTGGACGAACTCCATCTACTTAGATGAACTGTTCCTCATCTCCTGCTGGAGGATCTCTCTACACTGGTGGACTGCTCCTCGTCCGCCTGGAGGAACTCTTTAAAGCCACCTCCCTCTTGAGTGGTTCTGGCTCCACAGTCCAAGTGGATGTCAGTCCTAGTTCATCTGCAGCCTGTCCGTCCGTGGGAGTAGGATCTCTCCTTCACTGTGGTTCTCCCCGAGGTTTCTACTTTTTCCCATGGGGTTTTTTGTAGTTTTTCCTCGCCGCGAAGGAGGGTCAAAGGACAGGGGCATTCTGGGACAGTTATCTGAACTGCTTTTACCTGTGGCCCATCGAGGCAACTGTTGTTGTGATTTTGGGCATTATAAAAATAAATTGATTTGATTTGATAATTTACACAAAATAAACTACTTTTTTGACCCTTCAAACATTAATTCAACAAAATAAAGGTGTTCATGTGTTTCTCTTTGTCAAATGAACAAAATCTGTGACATTAGATGAGTTTTGGCCCAATGTACAGTGTGGTTGCTATGGTAATTTCCTAGCGTGATGTCATACTTTACAACCAGGAAGTAAAATTTAAAACCTAAAAAACAGCTAAACTGGGGTTACATTTGTAAAGATTTTAGTAGAAATTTGAATATATTTATCTTAACTGCATTTTAGTTAAATGTGTATTTCAACCTGTCATAGGTGCTTTAAATGCATGTTTGCAGAGTGCAGACATTCAGAGAGTCCGGACAAGTTCAGTGTCGTCCAGGCCCTAGAACCAGTGAGGGCTGAAAGATGGAAATGTCACCACGGCGCACTTCAGGCCCACGACATCAGCAGGACGACTCCGGTAAAAACATGAACATCTGGTGGAGCTCAGGCCGAAGCCACAGATCACTGCGTCCCACCAAGAGCTCACTGCACGGCAAACAGACACGCGCTCACTCTGAAGGCGCTACATTCTGATAAACGCACTGTTTGGAGGGTTTAATCATGTCATAATGTTGTTGTATGGATGTAGTTCTGCTGCAGCTGTCGTCTCTGGCCGGGAATTCACACTGAAACTGTCCGAGTCGGCTGCCATTCACTGACTTTACAGGAGTTTCAGAGATTGTGGGTTATTTTTGTGCAACAGGATGTAAATGATCGAGGGCAGAAGAAAGACAAGAGACTGTTAGCAGATTTACACGTGCTACAGATCAACAGGTTGGGCTACTCATGTAATTAAAATACATAAATAAAATCAATATTAACATTTTTGCTAAAAATATTATGCATTTTATCACGATTTGGCAATTTTTTACTTTTGTAATATCATTTCCTCGGTGTAAATGATGACATCACACCAGGAAATGGCTAAAACTCGGCTAATGTCACAGATTTTTTAGTCTGACAAATCAAAGTATATGTGAACAACCTTTATTTTGTTGAATTCATGTTTTAAGGGTAAATTAAAAAGTAAAAGTTGATTATTTTGGGTAAATTATGCAAAACCTTGGTTTATTGCTATTTTCAGTGATCAAAATTCACAAACATAGGAACTTGCTTTGGCGAAAGGTGCAACACAAAACAATGAATAAAATAGCAACAAGATATATATAAAAGGCATGCATACAATAAGGAATAAAATAAATCAAACGCTCCTTCAGAATCAAACGAATATTGAAGCTGATCCATATAAGTATATCAAACTTTCATCTCATATTTATCTATTTTGTCTGCTCTTCTCACAGTCACATGTAAAAGAGGATGTTCGGTGGTCAATAGATTCTACAGGAAGCACACAAGATCGGAAATCTCAACTTAAAGCCAGCCTCTAGCTCAGATGACAGTTTTACACTCTAATTACTCTCATTATCTGTTATTCTCACTCCCTGCCCCCAAGGACAAGGCCACGGAGCTCATAAACATCAGTAACAGTTTCACCAAAACATCTTAAAGGGCCTATGACAGGTTGGACTACTCATTTCACTTAAATGCAGTTCAGATAAATATATTTCAAATTTTGCTAAAATACTTTACAAATTTTCTTCGGCTTTAGCAATTTTGGAGGTTTTTTGTTTTGCTTCCTGGTTGTAAATGATGACATCACGCTAGGAAATTACCATAGCAACCACGCTGTAAACTAGGCCAAATTAATCTAATACCACAGATTTTTTTTTTAATTGCAAATAAAAATACATGTGAACACTTTTTTGGTTGAATGAATTAATAAGTGTAAAAAAAAGTCGCCTCTTTTGTGTAAATTATGCATAATCTTTGTCTCCCTAGTGTGATGTCATCAATTTGTTTGCTTCCTGTAACTTTCTACAGATATTTAAACTTTTCTTCACAAACGGCCACTCGATTGTTGATTGTTGTGAAACTAGCATTTATATTTACAACAACTATTAATACACCAAATAAAGACAAAATTAGAAAATCGTGAAAACCTGTCATACGCACTTTAAGACGCCTTTCCTACAAACCTGCCATCTGCCATTTAACATCAGTCTGACCTTTTTTGCTCCTTTTCATTTCTAAAACAGCTACTTGCATCTTTTGTATGGATTACTTACAGCTACCTGCTATTGATGTCTACCATTTATTGTTTATTATATGTTTGTTGTGACCGCAACTGTAGTGTCAACGGTTTGTAAAGCACTTCTGTGGAAAAGTTAGATAAAAAAGCGCTCTATAAATAAAAATCATCATTACTACTATTATCTAAAATAAAATTCCAAAAGGTTTACACTCTGAACAATGACTTTTAACAAGGCTTTGACTACACTTAAATGTAGTCGATGGGTTGGTACCACAGCTAACACTTTTGGGAATAAGCGTTCATAGGTGTTTGTACTTCTGCTAACGCCTTTAGAGCTTTTGAATTATATTTTACCATCTGTTGTTGTTTGCATGAATTTTGTGACAAACTTTTTGGATTTTTCAGAACTTTTGTGGGCCAACGCTAACGGCTATAAGTGTGACTGCTGCCCGAGTCCTTCAAATCATGACTAGCCGCGTAGCTAAGTGGCTGATAGCATGAGCGCCAACTACATATTTATACTGTATGTCTGTGGGTCACTTCATAGTGTCATGTCATAACTTAGAACCATGAAGTAAAATTTCAATAAAATAAATAAATAAAAATGCTAAATCGGGATAAAATGTGGTAATTTTTTAGCAATACATTTTAGCAATACATTTTAGCAATACATTTTAGCAATACATTTTTTAAATCTTGTATTTGAGTTAAAGGACAAATATCATGCAGTTTTGTTATTTTTTTTAAGTTTTAACCATGTGTCAACATTGTTCTGTCATCAAAACTATATTTAGAGTTGCATTTAGCTTCATTCACGCTAGTTTGATGAATCCTGTTTAGAAAATCCTCTAACAATACAAATAATGACTAATATTTGTCTTTAAAATGAATAGTCCAACCTGTCATAGGTACTTTGAGATAATCTGCCCGTTGAAGTGTAAATTACAAATTTTTTTTGCCACTTTTAAGTTATCAAAATGACACTTATTTATTGTCGTAAGGAATGTCTGACAGAAGGGCCCAAAAGGACTCCTGTTTTTATGATTTTGGTTGTTCAGCGCACTCCGAGTTTTCTGTGAATTCGAGAAGCATGTGTTCTCGACTGAACGTTCCCATAATCCTCTGCATCGGCGCCTTTCACCCGCGTCATAAACAGCCACTGTAACAAGAGGCGCAGTCGGACTAGTCCCGGTCTGAGCCGCTGTTTTGTGCAGGAGAGCCTATCTTTCTCTCCCCGTACACTTTGGGCTCGAGTGCCCAATCGGTTCTTTCGCGACGGCCTCCAACACTTCACCACAGAAGCCCCAGAGTGCTCCCCCGAACCACTCCGCCATCTTTAAATGGTCCACACAAGGTTGTTATCGCCATTCAGGAGGAGCTATCCAGAAGCTAACACCTTGGATTTGTGTACGCGCCTCTAAAGGACCGCGCGGGCTGCTAAAATGAGATATATTTTGGCGCGCGGCATCAGATTGGAGCACTTAGAAAATCTCAGCATAAAAGCAACAAGAGAAGTCCCTGCGCCTCTGCACTCTGGGGAGAAATGGGAGAGGTAAGAGGAAAATGTGGAGCTGTATTCAGTATTTGCTGCTTTTAAAAACTGTGATTTTTACAAGAGTTGCGTGCCAATGAAAGCGGCGCGATCAAAGTTGTTCAAGAAGGACACACACACGACAAGTACACACACAATGTACAGTAGAAGAATCTAAGCGGAATGGGATTTCTATGAATGCAGAAAAGTGCTATAGTGGCTAAGTACACTCACCTCACAACAAGAAGATCGCAGGTTTGATTCATGAACAGTGTAGGGCCATTCTGTGCGGAGTTTGCATGTTCTGCCTGTGTCTGGGAGGCTTTGTTTCCCCACATGTATCCAAATGCAATGGGATAAAAAAAAAAAAGTGCCTCTGTAAGTCGATGCAATCCCTCATTTGTCCAGGAGGGGTCCATGGTAAAAGGCGGAGGTGTGGAGTTGCAAGTCGTGACTTTGACTCGAGTCAGAATTGAGTCACTCTTTAGATGACTCGAGACATGACTTGGCAGAGCGGCTAGAGCTTCTGCCTCTCAATAAGGAGATTGTGGGTTCGAATCCCGGCCCACCCCAACATCGTGGGTTCGAATCCCGAACCACCCTAACATCACACACTCTCTCTGGGTGGAGTCTGCATGTCCTCCCCGTGTTACCGTGGGTTCTCTCCGAGTTCTCCGGCTCCTCCCACCGTCCAAAGACATGACTGTGTGGGTTAACTGACAACTCTAAATTGTCTCTAGTGAATGAATGTGAGAGTGAATGGTTGTCTGTCCTTGTCTCTGTCTCTGTGTTTGCTGCGATGAGTTGGCCACTGTCCAGGGTGTACCCCGCCTAAGGCCCAAAGTCACTGGAATAGGCTCCGTCACCCGCAACCCCTAACGGGAATGAGCGGTAGAAAATGAATGAATGAATGAATGAATGACTTGATGAAATGGATTCGACTTCTCTATCAACTTGGCTCAAATTGGGATTGAATGCCAGTGACTTGGGACTTGACTTGGACTTGAAGGCGAGGCACTTGGGACTTGACTTGGAATCCTGTGACATAAGACAACTTGCTTCTTGTTTAAAAAAAAAAAAAAAATTTCAAAAATGTGAGCTATTTTTTGTAATCTGATAGAATGACTTGAACGCACTTGAATCTCAAAGCAGAGGACTTGGACTTGACTTGTGTGTCTTTTGACTTGAACTTGTGGATCTTTCGGGTCAATGCTGAAATGTACAGCCGCTTTTCAGCATTCAACTGCTGGTTGTCTAGTTGGTGCCCCCAAAACAACGTAGTCTTTGTTGACAATTGGAGTGCGTTCTGGGGAAAGCCCGGGCTCATACGCAGGGATGGCATCCATCCGACTTGGAGGGTACATCACTTTTAGTTCGAATTTGGCCGATAGCCTTAGTCGCCAAAGTGACGCTCTAAATATGAGTCCCGGGTGCAGAGTCTCTTCTGTCGCTAAGCTCTCGCCCGCGCTGTCACAGATCAAGTGTTCAGAGTCAAAGCAAATAGAGACTGTGCGCGTCCCTCGTGTAAATAACGCCAATAAGTCAGATGCAAATACAGATAATTTAGGTGTCAGACCAAATAACTTAATAAAAATAATCCCTACACATGATACAAATAAACTAATAAATAAGCACGTAAAATGTGGACTGCTAAACATTAGGTCAATTTCCTCACTCACTTTTAGTTAATGAATTAATTAACGATTATAATATTGATCTTTTAGCTTTAACTGAAACTTGGCTTCAACAAGATGATTATGTCAGATTAAATGAGGCCACCCCACAGAGTCATGTTAACTTTCAAGCTGCCAGGAGCTCAGGCCGGGGAGGTGGGGTGGCAGTAATCTCACATTCTAGTTTACTCCAGAGTCCTAAAATTAATAATGAGTCTTGCTCATTTGAAAGCCTTATCACAATTGTTTTCACAAACAAAGGGTAAGAAAACTAGAGATCCTTACGCCGCTCCCACACAGAAGAATCCCTAAAAGAATGGAAAACTTGCCTTCTGTCTTATAAGCAGGCTCTGCGTAAGGCTCAAACCAGATATTATTCAAATTTAATAGAAGTAAATAAAAATAACTCTAGATTTCTCTTCAGCACTGTAGCCAGGCTGACAAACTGTCACAGCGCAGTAGAACCCTCAATACCAGTTACTCTAAGCTGCAATGACTTTCTTCTATTCTTTAGCAGCAAAATCACAACTATTAGAGATAAACTAAATGAAATGACTCCCACTATCAGTACCGAGCAAGCCCAGACTGCAAAGCTAGTGTCCCATACAAATCCTTCAGTAATACTAGATAGGTTCACTGCTGTTGATCAGGCAGAGATAACTTCAGTCATTATGTCCTCCAAAACATCAACTTGTATTTTAGACCCAATCCCAAGTAGACTCCTCAAAGAAATTCTCCCCCTAATTATAAATCCCATTCTTAATATAATAAATACTTCACTAGAAAGCGGTTATGTCCCTCAGTCCTTCAAATATGCAGTGATTAAACCACTTTTGAAAAAGCCTAATCTAGACCCCGACATACTGGCAAACTATAGACCTATTTCTAATCTGCCCTTTGTCTCTAAAATCCTTGAAAGAATTGTGATTAAACAGCTTTGTCGCCACCTGCAGGACAATAATTTATTTGAATTTTTTCAGTCAGGGTTCCATGCGTACCACAGCACTGAAACTGCACTAGTTAAAGTCACAAATGATCTGTTATTAGCTGCTGATGATGGACAGGTCTCAATCCTGGTTCTGTTGGACCTCAGCGCAGCGCTTGGATACCATCGACCACAACATTCTACTGCAGAGGTTAGAATGTGATATAGGTGTCAGTGGAACCGCCCTTAGCTGGTTTAAATCCTATCTATCTGATAGGTACCAGTTTGTTAATGTAAACCAGAGATCTTCCCCATGTTCTAAAGTATCCTACGGTGTGCCGCAGGGTTCAGTACTCGGTCCAGTTCTGTTCACACTTTATATGCTGCCCTTAGGTATGATCATCAGAAAGCATGGCATTAACTTCCACTGCTATGCAGATGACACTCAGCTGTATTTATCAATGAAACCTGATCAGACCCATCAAGTAGACAGACTTAGTGCCTGCGTGAAAGACATAAAAACTTGGATGACTCTTAATTATCTGCTCCTTAACCCTGAAAAAACCGAGGTCATTCTGCTGGGCCCTAAGCACCTGCGAGACTCTTTATCCTACCAGATAGTTTCTCTGGACAATATCACTGTAGCCCCCAGCTCTACTGTAAGAAACCTTGGGGTCCTATTTGACCAAGATCTCTCATTCAAAGCACATATAAATCAAGCCTGTAAAACAGCCTACTTTCATTTGCATAACATAACCAAAATTAGAAAAATCCTGCCCAGAGATGATGCCGAAAAACTCATCCATGCATTTGTCACATCCAGATTAGACTATTGTAAAGCCCTGCTTGCAGCGTGTCCTAAAAGCTCTATAAGAAGCTTTCAACTGGTTCAAAATGCAGCAGCAAGATTATTAACAGGTACTAGAAGAAGAGATCATATTTCACCAGTGTTAGAGTCTCTTCACTGGCTTTCTGTTGAGTCTAGAATCAAATTTAAAATCCTCCTCCTGACTTATAAAGCTTTAAACAATATGGCCCCATCCTACCTCAAAGATGCTATAGTAGCGTACCATCCAAACAGAGCTCTTCGTTTCTCAAAATGCTGGACTATTGTTAGTCCCCAGAGTCTCTAAAAGCACAGTAGGAGGTCGAGCATTTAGCTACCAAGCTCCTATGTTATGGAACCAGCTCCTGTTCATGTAAAAGAGGCCGACACAGTCTCTACATTTAAGACCAGGCTCAAAACGTTCCTCTTTGAAATAGCTTATGGTCAGGCCAGTTAGGAACAGAAATAAAAACCTACAGTTTTAGCTATGCTGCCCTTGGAGCAATTCTGCTGGGGGAAGTATGGCAGCTTGAACACTATCCTCTGGTTCTTCCTACTTTACCTATCAACAATATTTAATATTACTTCAACTGTAGTCTGTTCATTGCTGTTCACATGTTTCTCTTTCTCTCCACTTCCCCCGGGGAGTGGAGACTGTTTCAGGCACTGCGGCGGCTGCTCCAGTGACGACCCCCCCACCCCCACCTGTCTGGAGGATCGATCTCTACACTGGACAATCTATGCGCCACCCGCCTGGACAGCTGGATTAGCCACACCTCGTCTGCCTGGACGAACTCCTTCTACTTTAGATGAACTGTTCCTCATCTCCTGCTGGAGGATCTCTCTACACTGGTGGACTGCTCCTCGTCCGCCTGGAGGAACTCTTTAAAGCCACCTCCCTCTTGAGTGGTTCTGGCTCCACAGTCCAAGTGGATGCGTCAGTCCTAGTTCATCTGCAGCCTGTCCGTCCGTGGGAGTAGGATCTCTCCTTCACTGTGGTTCTCCCCGAGGTTTCAACTTTTTCCCGTGGGGTTTTTTGTAGTTTTTCCTCGCCGCGAAGGAGGGTCAAAGGACAGGGGCATTCTGGGACAGTTATCTGAACTGCTTTTACCTGTGGCCCATCGAGGCAACTGTTGTTGTGATTTTGGGCATTATAAAAATGAATTGATTTGATTTGATCTTTGACTTGGGAGTTGATGTTTTGACTTCCATCCGAAAGGCTTTTTCAATCAAAAGTAATGTAGTATATTCTATTATTAGCATCACATTGGCAAAACCAAGCAACCATTCCACAAAAGTAAGTAAGGAAAGTTGATTTATGTAGCAGCTCTCACAGACAACACAGTCACAAAGTGCTTCACAACACAAAGTTAAAATATAGAAAAAGCAAACACACAGTTACAACAGGCAACACACACATGACGATAAAAGTAGTCCTTCAGTACTTAAGTTAAAACGCCCTAGCAAAAAAGACATTTTTAGTTTGCTTTTGAAAGAGTCAACAGAGTCTAATGGGTGCAAGTCTAGGAGACGGGCAGCCAATGAGGAGCTTTAAGAACAGGGGAAATGTAAGCCGTGTGTTTGTGCAGGTCAAGATCCTCACTGCAGAGTTCTGAACCAGCTGCAGATGCAAAGCTCCTTCTTGTTAAGTCATGAAATCAAACTATTACAATAAACGTAAAGACACAAGGGCATGAATTATAATTTCCAGACTATTTGAAGACACCATTTTTCTGACTTTAGATATTTGAAAGAATCAGTATCTTGCCAGCTGTTTAGAGTGATGATCTAAAGACAAGCCTTTATCAAACATAACACCGTTAAGTTTCTAAGGCTTGGTTTAGCAGTCTGGCCTTGGTCCCCAAATACTGATTTATCCCTGGAATCGAGTCATCAGGGGCAATACTCAGACTGTATCAACAAAGAAAGCATTCAAATTTGGGTTTACAATCATCCATCTAAAAACCACAAATCACAGTTTTTAAGACAGTGAGGTCAGACTAACAGTGAGAATAGTTGATTTGAAAGAAGAGTGAAGGAGACATTTGTGTCAAGAAAGAAAACACTTCTTTAAGGATTGGAAGTCTGAGAAACAACCTCCCCTCCGTATACAACAGCGTCATAATCCACTCAGTCTTAAATCAAATCAGTCAAATGATGAAGAATATTTAAGCTTCACAAATGTATGAAACATTATAATAACAATATTTAAGAGTGTAACACCAAAGGCTTATTTTGCAGTGTTTAAGCTTAAGTTTTAGATAAAGAGAAGGCCTGTAGCGTTATTATTATTTTGTTTACAATGTTTCTTCTACGTTTACTTATTATAAAAAACTAGATACAAAACATGGAGGAAATCACTAGAGCAGCATGTGCACTGGAGGCTCATTTAGGACAATACTGGAGGCTGCGACTAGGGGCAAGTCTTGTAACTACTGCAGCAACAAAATACAGCTGTGAGGGACCTGTGCCATGATAGTGAGATCATGGGGGTCAGTGAGTTTACACGTGGGTTCAAAGTATAAGAATGAGCTTGGGAGGAGTAGTGCCCTAAACCTAGGAAACTATAGGATAAGAGCCGAGCTATGGAGGGTAATGGTTCTGAATATTCAGAGCAATAAATGGGGCTGCATTCTCTTTGTCGGGGCTTCTGGAGGTTTTTTTTCTTCATATGAGGATCGCTGTGGGTTTGGAGCCATGATCTGGGACATTGGTTAGAGGAGGTTTGGGTTTGGAGCCATGATTTGGGACACTGGTTAGGAGCTTTTTGCGTGGTCTGCGAACCACCCAGATCTTACATTTTACCAAGGATTAAGTAATTTTTTGGACAATAAAGACTATTGTATTGAATTTCGTCAAGTTTGTCTTCATTGTGTCAAACGAGCGTTATCCAGAAGAAATTATGACACAACACAAATGCTAACAAGGCACATAACAGCTCTAAGAAAGAGGTGGCCAGACCTCAATAGGCCTTAACGACACAAGCTGTAAGAGTGAAACTGTCAGACTAAGAAACGGGAAAAGTTTCAGTTAAAACTCCTCTCGTTAAGCAGGACCAATCAGAGCTCAGGAGAGTTTAAATTCTAGCTGGTCAAATAATTTCCATTAGATTGACTGAATGGAAGTCATAATGGCTTGATTTCTAAAACGGTCTCCATTATTTGACCAAAAGAACAAAAGTAGTTCTGAAAGTGAGTTACAGTTTAGTTTTACTTCAAGGTACATTTTCTAGTTAGATTTAAGGCGTATGGAGTTTTGGAAATTGTATTATCTGCATATTTTGAAACTTATTCTACTGCTGTTCTTCTTTGACACTTCATTATTGTATTTATATGTGTTGTGTCTGAACGTATTATAAATTGATATCCAATTTGCTACAGGTGACATTTTGACAATATTCCAATTATCATTCTGAATATAAAACCATTCATATATTTATTAGACGTAAAAGAAAATAATATTCTTTTATTTTTCACTTTAGCTGCTTGAGTAACCAAAGCCCAGAACAATGATGGCTTTTTGAAAGACTCAGTGTAATTACTCTATTTTTCATCCTGTTCTGCGGACTACCAGGCCGTGAATATGAATGAGGACGGCCCGTTTTACAGCCAAAAAGTGTCGGATGATTAAAACGCATATAAAATATCAGTTTCAGATGATGTCACAAAATCGTTAAGTGTTTAATTGAGATTTGATGGGGAGGTGCAACAATTATTATTACTATTATTGACTAGAGGTGATGGATGTCTGGGAACTGGAATGGGGGATCTAAAAATACAACTTGTCACAATGCTCCACTTTTAGAGTTTGGAGCACAAAATATCCGACTAAAACTGTTAAATATTGATAATATAAAAAACAACTGCTATATTTCATTTGTTTTACCAAGATTGCATTGCAAAATAACAAATTCATTTCTAAACCAGAATTAAACTATGAATATAGCACCAACTAGGTCTGAACCCAGGACTATCCCAGACTTAAACTGGGACCTAACCAGGGCTAAACCAGGTCTGAAGTAAAAATAAGAGAATAAGAGAAAAATATATGTTTTTTGTTATTTTTAAGATGGGCCAGATCAGATTGTGTGGAGGGCCTAATCTGGCCCAAGGGCCTTACATTGAATCAGCCTGACATGTCACAATATTACTCAAGCCAGTAGTGTTACAGTCTAAAGAAAGCAAAAAGCATTAAAAAAGTGTTTTAAAGTATAGTACAGCAGATGTACATTTCTCAGGTATCCACTGGGATAAAACACTCACTAAACCTGGACAAGACCAGGACTAAACCCCGAAGTATATCTGAGCTAGACCAGGACAAAATCCAGAACTATACCAGGAGTAGACTGGACTAAACCCAGAACTATACCAGGAGTAGACTGGACTAAACCCAGAACTATACCTGGACTAGACTAAACCCAGAACTATACCTGGACTGAACTGGACTGAACTCAGAACTATACCTGGACTAGAACGGACTAAACCCAGAACTTTACCTGGACTAAACCCAGAACTATACCTGGACTAGACCGGACTAAACCCAGAACTTTACCTGGACTAAACCGGACTGAACTCAGAACTTTACCTGGACTAAAGCAGACTAAACCCAGAACTATACCTGGACAAGACTTGACTAAACCCAGAACTATACCTGGACTAGAACGGACTAAACCCAGAACTATACCTGGACTAGAACGGACTAAACCCAGAACTATACCTGGACAAGACTTGACTAAACCCAGAACTATACCTGGACTAAAGCAGACTAAACCCAGAACTATACCTCGACTAGACCAGACTAAACCCCAGAACTTTACCTGGACTACACCAGAACTAAACCCCAATCTATACCTTGTGTAGACTTGACTAAACCCAGAACTTTACCTGGACTAGACCAGAACTAAACCCCAAACTATACCTGGACTAGGCAGGACAAAAACAGGACCAGAACATGAACAAATCATGTCTGCAGCAGGACCAAACTGGGCTCAAACCAGGACCAAACCAGACCAACTGTAAACGCGGCCGAAGCATTTCATAAAATTACAGCCCACCTTAAAACTTAACACTGAAAAACTACAATTTGTTGCTTATTGGACGAATGAATCTGGGCTTGTAACACAGCAACACCTTCTCCAAACTCCATCTGACACGAGACAAACATTTGAACACAACACAAAAAATAAGCGCACAAACCGATAACACTGAAGCGCGTCTTACCTATGTGTTTGCCGTACATGTGGTAGAAGAAGCCGAAGCAGTAGGCGGGCGGGTTGTTGATGCCGTACGGGTTTTTGGGCGCCACGTTGAACAGCGGGCTGACGAGGCGCGCCTGGTCGCCTTCTTTACGAGGTCGCGAGGTCTCGATGTACATGTAGAAACCTGGAAATAAGACAACATTACTGTAATTACTGTAGAAAAGCCAGTAAACACGCTGCATTCGGGGTCAAGAGGTCACGCAGAGGGAGATGTAATGAGCGCGAGGCAGCGGATAAAAGGTTAGACGGCAGAAAAAAAGTGCTTTAATGGGAGATAAATATAAACGTACGGAGCACTTTGAAAGGGACCTGTCTCGTTTGAAGCTCGTACAGTGTCAGTGTTCTTCATTATTACATGGGAGGTTCATGTTTCTATTGCCCTCATCATGGCACTGAGGCAGTGTTTCCCGTTAATAGATGAAACTATTATTTATTTACCCGTTTTTGATCAGTTGAAGCCACAAGTGACATATTTACTTTTAAAAAATGCATTAAAGACAAAAAGACGAAAGATTGAAATCATTATTTTACATTTTGCTCAAGATAAATCACAATATTTATCTGGCTATGTGATATTTTTTTTACCCAATTAGAAAGTAGGCACGGGGAAGTGGGCGGAGATAGGGGGTTGGTGAAAACAGGAATTTTCAGAGCATTCACACCTCAAATGCCAGACAATACAGGATTAACTCAAACATGTACAGTATAAATCAGTGGAAATGTAACCCTGAGGAAGTTAATGAAGGGGAACAGCATTGGTTAAAACATCGTTAAAAAATGGTTAAAAGCTCATAAAAGTTGATTTTACACCATGTGTCCCCTTTAAATAAAAGGATTCTTTTGACGTGTCTCATGGGAATTGTGTCTTGTCCCATCCAGGGCTGATAATAAAGTTTGATTTGTTGATTAACCTAAAACATTTAAAGGTGCACTCTTTTCTCACCACTGAAATGTTCCTCAGTATGAATTCATATGGCAGGGCCAGGTTCATTTTAAAGCAGTTTTTCCAAAATTCAAGCACTGTCCCAACCTTGAACCTACACCTTGAAAACAAGGTGTGAAAGCAGTCCTTGAAAACAAGGTGCAGGTAGTAAATCCAAGCATTTTCAAAGATTTCAACACCCATACGAACCTTGAATGTTTAATGTCTACTGTGGACTATTTAATAACTAGTCACGATGACTTGTTTTATTAATCGTTTTACGAGTACTTGTGCAGAAGAAAGTAAAAAATGAATGTTCTACATTAATTATGACGTGTCTCTGTCTTTTAATGTTTTGATGAAAGGTATTTTTATTGCACATGTTTTCCTTTATGGATAATTAATACAGAATTCAAATTATGTACATAATTACATATCATAAAGAATATATGTGTGCATTCATTTGATCAAATGTTTACTGAACTTTTTACAAGCCAAAGTGGAAAACGTGGATGGATTAGGCCCTTACAGGCCCTGGCAACACAACACAAAACTAATGGCTTTTGTAGTTCTTCTTTTTCAGAAAAGGTCAAGAATGGTCAGAGAATGGATCTTTCTGTTCTAAACTTCTGTAAAAGTTAATGTCTTTAAATGCTGACTTTTAATTCTTTTAGCTCAGGAAAAAGCTTTTTTACACCACAGAGTTTTAAGTAAAAGCAGCTATTGTGGAAACAGTGAAACTGAATGACATTGTCTCCTGTAAGAGTTCAAAACACTTCTAAAATGTGTTGCAGACTCCAAGTCTGCAAAGCACTGCAGCTGCGCTCACATTTATCACTGACAGACTTTGACTTCACACACAGCAGAACTCGTTACCTCTATGTCCTTAAATAAAATTTCTGAATCTGTTTGTTGAGGAAATTAATTGACGCTAAGGCGAGTTGAAGTGTCTTTTATCTCTGCTTACTGTTAGCAAGTAGGCTAGCTAAGCTTAGCACAGTTGGAGCAACAATGGAGAAACTACTTTCAGTTTCCATTTTATGGAGTATGAAGTTACTTTGAGCAAAGCAATAGCTCCATGGATAAAAAATCCAGAGAAGAAGAAACAAATTTTCAAAGTTGTGCTGTTTATATCCTTCTGCCATTCAGTCGTAATGTTGCTCGGTCTTTTTGAAATAAAAATGATGTCAGAGATATTAATTTTATGAAATTTTGCCCACACCCCTAGATTGCCAGGAACAGACAATTTTATCTAATTGGAGAAGTTGTTGGTCAAACTGTCACTGATTATTCCAGAGAGTTGTTTGTCTGTTGTGGTTCAACACACGAGTAAGAGAAGGGTCAAAAGGGCAGGGCCAACAGTTCACTCTGCAACATGCTCTTCACACATTGTTCAAAATTGGGTACAGGCTTTTTAATTTGAAACATGATTGTCTTTTAACAAATACAAAACCACATTTATTCCAGGATAGGTACGGGAACATTTCCAAAGCTTTTACAGAAATTTCCCTCTTTATCTCTCTCTCTCTTTATAAAAGAAATGACAAAAAAACAAAACAAAAAAAATATACAAGAGATCCTTGTTCATCACTTTTGTAGACACAATGAGTAAACAGTGAATAAATCCAGGCACAAGATGAAGTTGCCAGACATTGTTTCAATTTCTTGTGCAAAACTAATCCTCAAACAAAAGTAAATTTGGCGAAATGAAAATACTGAAAGGGAGATAGTAAATAAAGAAAAAATATTATAATAAATTAGCATGCATCAAATCGAACAGTTTATTTGGAAAAGTATCTGTGGGACATGAGCCGGACGTGTTGTGGCTGTCAATCCACCTCTTCTTCAAACACACAACACATTCACAATTCAGACAATATGGGCAAAGCGTGAACCTTGTCATAATGTTTCACAGTATGACTTTGAAGGCATTCTAACGGTGAGTGGACTTGGCCCATACCTTGAAAAACAGATTCATAATTGACATGGCGCACCTTTAAAGGGACACACATGAAGCGTTATTTGTTTGGCCTTTAAAATGCTCTTCATGCATCTCATGTTTTAGAACTTTAAATAATGCATCTACTAAAAGTAAACTTTATAGCTGCGAGGCGTTCCATCATCAAGATGTGTGTTAGAACTTGTTAGATCTACTGGCAGCAGAGGGGTTTACAATAATGGAAATAAACAAAAGCTAGGTTACCCCAACATGCTAATACAGTACCAGCACAAAGTTGTAACAAACGTGATTTGAGGATAAATGCTCAGAACGAGTCTGACGATGATTTATGAATCTACAAACAGCACCAGAGACCTCTAGAGCTCTACTTTTAGAAATCACAAATCTGGGGAATTCGGAATCAAGTGTTTTCTGAGGCTCAGAAGGGAGTGGACTTACTAGACCTTGTGTCTAGTAATGGGCCTAAGAGGCTAGCACTCTCGCCTCACAGCAAGAAGCTTCTATGTTCAATTCCTGGGCCTTTCTGTGTGGAGAGGATCTTCTCCAGTTTCTCCCATCAACCTAAAACATGCACCATAGGTAGGACCCTCCAGCACAGGCCATGACCAAGACTAGCTCAAGATCTAAAGATGTGTGCTGGAGCTGCAGCGACCACTGCACCAGACAGATGTAACCCCAACCACACTGAAGGACGGGTCAAATGCAGAAGACAAATAGCCTTATGGTAGTGTGACTGAAGCTAAATAGCTCAGGAAGAAACAACGATATGGCATGGTTAAAAGCTCAAAAAAGTAGATTTGACACAATATGAGTCCTTTAAAGTAAATTTGTTATTGGCCTTGAAACATGCCATTGAGTATCTTAAATTTGCCACCTCATGTTTTGAAACAAAAAAAGCAGCAGCAGAAGACGCTTTCCTGACACTGAGGGTATCCAGTCTGGCGATGATTTAAGGACTTAAAACGGCAAAAGATTTGTGGATAAGTGACGTGGATGATCTGAACAAACATCACTGATCGAGGGAGTTCAGCAGGAAGTGTTTTTGATGCTCAGAGAGGAGAAGATTTTCCAACGAGCATTTCTCAAAACAGCGTGAATACAGCTGAATGCATGTTTTTGATGACAGAACATTGTTAGAACATGGTTAAAAGTACACCGTAGCAGAATGTGTGTCCTTTAAAGGGGCATTAAAGGGTCTGAAACCTTTTCACTGAGATGTTTTTTTTTTTTTTGTAATATCCATGGCGTTAATACATGAAATGAAATACATTTTAGGATACGTTCATACCATACTGTGCAACAATCCTGACAATGGCAATACATCTAAATCATAATAAAACCAAATGAATTAGGACTATTCAGAATTCATTTAATCTTATCTGGATATTTCTTTTTTGCAGTGAGGCCCCTGCGGACAAAATCAAATGGAACAGATCAGATAATTGTGCGGCGTGCGATTGGGAGTCTAATGAAATGCCGGACATTTTGAGACCATTAGGTGATTAGAGAAGATGCATTATTTACCGCAGGAGCCTCTGGTGAACGCAGCCAGCCTCGCCCTTCACTGAAATCCACCGAAATCCCCCTTTCTTCTCGCAAATCCAATTTTCCTTTATTCGTTCATTTATCAAGAAGCTGAATATGGAACAGGGGCGTGCGAAACGAGCATGCTGAATACTAAACGCCGCACACACAAGTCGGCGATTTTAGGTAACCAATGGCAACAGGCGGCGTAGGCTCGGTAACGAGATTAAGCGGGATATGAATGATCAAGGATGTCCATTGTAACGTTATGGCACATCAAGCAATCCAGGACACAAAGAGAGATCCGTCTGGTACGCTGTCGTCTGCCACCTTTTCAGAGCAGCAAACATTAGCGCGTCGGGTTAGAGCCATAGAGCCGGCATGAATCACTTTAATTCAATCAGAGGCGGGTTGTAGTTTCATGTTCTGGAGAAACTTTTTTGAAGAAATTGTGCTTTTGACACCGTACTTTTACTTCTACTGGAGTGATTATTTACAGGACTTATAAATACACTATACTTATATGTAATATGTAATAGCTGAAACAATACTTTTTTGGGTTCAATAAATTCTTGGTGCTGCCCCATTGATGATTAGTCGACTAAAAGGGGGTGTGGCAAAAATATATCAAAAGTATCTCTATCTATTTGTCCGAAACTGCACTCAAAAGACCCCAACTGCACAACAAGAGATTATGCTAAAACAACTATTTACACTAGGTTACACTCCAAAATTTTCAGCTAACTCACTCCATATCTTCTCATTTTTGCTACATATATGATTTGAATCTTAATTAAATGATTAGTTGAATTAGTATGACCACCATCAACCGGTCAATCGACTAAACGACTAAAGGACTACAGCCTTGCAATGTTTATCAGGTGTACATTGGGGGGGGTTGTTTTTTTTTTTTGTTTTTTTTGGATTATGATAAGATTTGGGTCACAGAGAGTCAAAAAAAGTCATTTCTACTAAAAAAAATGATTTACATGGACAGTCCAACACATCCCGACAGGTGCACAGGCCCTGGAAATTATATTGTTGGAGAAAATAGCAGCAAGATTTGCAAATACTGATACACGGGAACCATTGTATGAATTTATACTTAATAATTAATTTTAAACAGTATATATAAGCCTTAAAAATATCCTCCATGTCGAGAGGAGCAGCTGAGGTGGCTCAGGCCTCCTGGACGCCTCCCTTGGGAGGTGTTCTGGGCATGTCCCACTGGGAGGCCGCCCTGGGGAAGACCCAGGACACGCTGGAGGAAGCGTCTGGGGTGAGGGAAGTCTGGGAGTCCCTGCTTAGACTGCTGCCCCCGCGACCCGGTCCTGGATAAGCGGAAGAAGATGGATGGATGGATGGATATCTGTCTGGTTACATGAACTAAATCACTGATCTTTACATCCAAATTGCTTATCAATATGCAGTTGTAGTGGTAGTTTCTTCAAATACTTTTTTTTACTCTTTCTTGATTATTTGATTACATAAGAGATTAGTGCATAAAATACCAACCACACAATAAATGTTCTTAAATCTAACGTTTTGCTGCACAACAATGCTCCAAAAATAAAGCGAGCCACAACAATTTGACAATAAAATGATTCCTCAGGCACCACCGTTCCTGCATAAATTAGCGAACTTTAGAAAATAGCTCTGGAAGTTAGACATTGACACTTAATTCTTGTTGGCAAATGTACAAATATAATAAACAAGAACCTTTAGTCTGTGTTGTTTACAAACTACAAAAGTTTTGTTATTGTGCTGCCACGTTAAAATGAACAGGATAGAGCGTTGACATAAGTACCTGCGTGCACATCTATTCTAAACACGTCACTCCTGGAAGCATCTACAAACTCATATTTTCTCCTATGGCATTCCATTCAGGTATTTCTATTATGAATGGACCGATGCATCCGTGTAAACAGAATTCTCAGCATGTGCTAAAAGAGTTGTTTATCCGAGACGTTTGCCATCTCTGGGAGTGCTGTAATTTTTATACAACACATATTTTGGCCACCGCGGCGCCGCTATAACGAGCTGTTCACAAGATGGCTGCGGAACGTGTAAAAAGTGAACGTGGCAAAGTCTCTTGGCAGCCAACAGGTAGTGAGCGAGCAGTTCTGTGCAGGGAATGTAAATGAGCGGCTGAGTGGATCCGACGCGTCCTTTGGGCCTCTCCAGGGGGATGTAATGGTCTTTAACTGTTAAATCCTCCGGTCACGCCTGGACACTAGATTTGTCACCGTGCCAGACCACTACGCCACTGGAAACACTTCTCCTGTTGATAGTGCTTCCCTTTTTTCCTGTCGTCGTTGGAGACTGAAATACAGTCGGCAGAAACCATCCGTTCATTTTAAAGTCTATCTGACAGACCCTCATGTTTTTACAGTTCTGGTTTAGTTTGGTGGAAGGGCACCTGTGGTCAGTGTTTATGATCATTTTACGTTTGTGAAGTTGCAGTTTGTGAAGAAATGTCGAAAAATGAAAGTTTAAAGCTGTCATTTTGAGTGTATGTTTATTTTATTTAATATTTATTTAATATGGGGCAGTGCACATTAATAACATGTGTTAGTACAACATGTAAATGCGCCAGAGTTTTCATCTGTAGTCCCATGGGCAGTTCTAAAACGGAAACCTTCTGTGATGTCATCAAGAAGCGACGTACCGTTGAAAATAAAGAGACAGTTTAAGCCATCATTCCACAAAATAAAGGTGTCATCAGGTCTTATTATATGTCAAATCCTAACCATGGGATTGCAAAGTTATTGCGTCACACACAATTTATTTTCTTGCTTCCGGGTTCTTTTGCTGATTATTTTCATGGAATAAAGTCAAATCCATGTTGTCTTGCGCAGATATATTGTAAGATATCTCTGTGAGACCGCTGTGTGCCGTCTGCATCTAATTATAGAGCGTTTTATTGTTCGCATGCAAGCTTTACTGTAACACTGCGACACGCTCCAGTCACCCACGACCCCTAACGCAGGGGTGTCCAAACTTTTTCCATCGAGGGCCGCCTATTGAAATATAGACCAAGCGGAGGGCCACAAGTCAATCATGAAATGTTCAAAAAAGCTGCATTTATCTGATGTTTTAAGTACCACCACATCTACATTCAGTCTCAGTGCCTTAATATCAGGTCTGTATGGCAGCAAAATTATAGTTATTTATCTGAAATTTGAAATTTGCTTTAAAAAGTACTTCTCAAGACAATGTGGGCAAATTCACCAGGAAGCCTAAGGGCCAAGAAAAATTGGTCTGAGGTCCGCATTTGGCCCCCGGGCCTTAGTTTGGACATGCCTGCCCTAAAGGGAACAAGCGGTAGAAAATAGATGAATGAATGAATGTCACAGTAAACTGCTCTGAAAGTTGTGGAAAGCACTTACAGTCTCATTGGAGTGAATAATTTGGATGCTCATACAGAAGTAGGTGACTGAGCAATAACTTTGGACAGTTTAATTATTAATGCTGAATTCCTTCTTTCATATAACTTAACAGTGCCGTATCAACAACACGTCTCTATCCAGGCCTTTGTTGCAAAAAAAGTAGTTAATTAACGTTATTAAAGTTAAAACAGCTGTTATCCCAACGTAAACTCACATTATCAATTCAAGCCACTTGTTTTTTATTCTTTAATGACAGAAATCAATGAAAGAAAAGCTTCTCTGTCCCGTTTGTATTGATTGCTGATATATTTGAACAAAACTAAGCCCAGATGTGGCAAAGTGTCAAAAACAAAACAAAACCCGCTGTGAAATTGCCTTTAGTTGCCAGGTAACAGTTGTGGAATTGCTTCTAACTATTTGTCATGTCATATTTGCTGCTCATGTTCAACCAGAAAATAACTTCATAAGAATTAGAAAAAACTAGGGACAAACAGGCAAAATGTTCATTCAAATCTTTAATATAATCATGTTCAGTATGTTTTAGTGAAATGTGTCGTATAAACTTTAATGTAGAACAGCAGCTCTTTCAGCCGCTGTTCAACAACTACAAAAGCAAACGCCATTTTTGTTGAATATCCATTTCGCCAAATACAGAGACAGAGCCATGGAGAAGAATAAAGCGGTTGAACGGTCCAAATTAGCATATGCTAAATGCTACGGCTATATTTAAACATCTAGAGAACAAGCCATTTACTTTTCTGAGGCAACGCCGGGTCAACAACTGCCTTTAAGACTCTGCTGCAGGGGCGTAGCACCAAATTCAGCGCCCCAGGTACAAACCTTCTCAGTGGGCCCTGATCATTAATTTTGTATATGATTTATTTACCTTAGCAATTGTTTTTTTTTTATTGTTTTGTTTTTTTTCTTCTTTTTTAGTTCACAATTGCATAATATGCACCATGTAGTTTCTGCATACACTTAACCATATCTCGCTAATCTATTTATTTTTGTAGTCATGTGTAGCTACCGGTTTATATTATGATACATTACTGTTTGTTTTTGCAATAACTACAAAAAGATTTCGAAACTTATTACGACTATAAGAAAATACACTGCTAATTATGCGTAGTTTTATTTGTCAACAACTTGTGAGCATATATGTGAGAAATAAATCCCTCTTTTGTGAAGGGGTGATGGGGCCCTCACACATGATTGTACGTAGTCTCTAAAGCACTTTTCTCAACCACATTGCATTTTATTACGACAACAATAGATTAAAGCGCAGAAAAATGCAACTATCACATGCTTTTGAGGGCTCTTCTTTGGTCTGAGCCCCAGGGGAAAGCAGCCCCCCCCAGTCCTACGCCCCTGCTCTGTTGTGACTTGATTTGAGTTGTGTTTCAGTGGTTTCCAATCCTTTTTCTCCCAGCGACTTTTAAACGTAGATATGTTGACGACCCCAACAACCTTCTCCAACCCGAGATGGCACTGCCTTATAAGTAAAAATATATATTTTTCTGGTAACTAAAGATGTTATAGAACGTTAATGATTATAAAATACTTTAAAGAAGCAATTAACATGCTTCTATTCATTAAATTCCCACAATCTAGTTTGGACCTCTTTTCTCAGAAACCTTGGGGACCCCTGAGAATCTTTGATGACCCAATCCCGCCCCCAAGGTTGGGAATGACTATTTTAAGACATAAAACGTAAAATCACGTGGCATTAACCCCTGAATGTCTGCTGCTGCCTCTGTGAGTGCTGAAACAACTCCTTTAGCTACCACTTTATAATAAGTACATCTTATTTTGCCTTAATAAAGCATTAACAAAGACTTAATTAATAATGAATATATAGTTTATTAAACATGATTCAGGCTTAGTAACTATTTAATTAAGGTTAAGGTTAGAGTTAGGGTTAGAAATTAGTGTTAGAATGTTTATTAAATAGTTACTAAGCCTGAATCATTCTTAATAAACTATTTGTTGATTATGAATTAAGTCTTTGTTCATGCTTTATTAAGTCACAAATAAGTGTAGTTATTATAAAGTGTGACCCTGCTTTTTTATGTTTCAAGTCAGATCTTTTTGAAGTTGCTAAATATATAATTCTCTCCAAGTGATGGTCAAGTTTGTTGTCAGAAAAGCGTGATAGGCTGAGAGTGTTTAGCAGAGTGGGGCTCACCCTGCTTGGACCCGCTGCGGTCCCCACTGGGCCCGGTGTTGGGGGTGTACTTTGTGTCTCGCGTGGCGGCGCTGTGCCTGGTCCAGTCGAAGTCGTCGTTCTTGTCCTGAGTGAACATGCAGATGGGCTCGTCCTCGAAGCTGCAGTGGAACTCTCCTGGAACAGACAGACGCAGAGAGACAAGAGGGGGCAGGTCAATCACAGCAATCACAGCTTTAAATCCATAAATAAATAAGTGAAAGTGAGTTTGAGGACAATACAACAGAGCATGAGATGACTGAAACATGACAGAAACAATTGAGAAATCTTAAAATTACAAGATTGCTTTTTTGAAGACTGACTTCCTTTCATTATTCTCTGATAGACATATTTTCACTTTCTGTTTGGAATGACTTAAAATGAAATCAGAATATTAAGTTTGCTTGAGTAGTAGTAGTAAAAATGTTTAGTTCACAAGTAGTTTTTACAAGTTAACGCTAATACTGCATTCATTGTAATCCTCAGATTTGATTTATTTATGATTTTTTGGTGACACTTTATAATAACTACACTTATTCCTGCCTTAGTAAAGCGTGAACAAAGACTTAATTCATAATCAACAAATAGTGATTCAGGCTTAGAAACTATTTAATTAATCAAAATTCCTAACCCAAACCCCAACCTTAATGAAGTAGTTACAAAGCCTGGATCATAAACTATTTGTTCAGTATGAAATACGTCATTGTTCATGCTTTGTTAAGGCAAATTAAGGTCTAGTTATTATAAAGTGGTACCGTTTTTTTCAAAGTTGAAAATGCTCTTGATGCTCGCACAAGTCGAAAAAACAACTTTGAAACTGGAGTCAAAAGCTGCTGCTGATCTGTCAGTTCATCTTTGAGCTCTTTGACTAAACGTTACATTTAGGGGTTTACTGTCAACGCTCCACATTATGAGAGCAAATCGAAAGTCATAAGTCAAGCTAAGTCATAATGGCATCTCCCAACGCAGTGATAAAGATAGATTTTTCTTTGTAAAAGCATTTTATCTGTAGTTTAAAAAAAAAAAGATGTCAAACTGAAGCAGGTTTAAAGGCCAATAACAATCATGCGTAATGTTTATCCTTAACTTTAACTAAATGCGCTCTATAGCTGCACTCACACTGTTTTGAAGAATGTTTATTAAGAAATCCTCCCCCCTCTGAGCATCAAAAACACTTCCTGCTGAACTCCCTGGTTCTGGGACGTCTTTTCGGATCATCTACGTCATTTATCCGAGACTCTTCCGCTGTTTTAAGTCCTTAAATCATCGCCAATGTCAATGTCAATGTCAACTTTATTTCTATAGCACATTTACAACAACACCAGCTGCCCAAAGTGCTTCACATTCACATCATGGTAAAAACATACAGTAAAAGAACAAAATTATTACAAACACAACAGATAACAGTTCACTTGTGTTAAAAGCCAAAGCAAAGAAGTGAGTTTTAAGTGCAGATTTAAAAGACTCTAGTGATGGAGCAGCTCTGATAACTGATAACCCGCACCATAATGTTTGTTGACGGCTAACTTAACTAGTTTGTATGTAGCGTTTGGTGCCATATGCTAGTTGGATGTACTCAAAACATGAGATGGCAAATTTAAGGCACTCAAGAGCATGTTTAAAGGGTAATAACAATATGAAAAATGCAGAATATTTGTCCTTTAACATTAAACTAAAAGCACTCCATCCAAAATAAAGTATGACACAGCAATTCAAAGTATTCAAACTTGTCATATAATCTTGGTCTAATGGGGAAACTAAATGACTCAATTCAAATCTGAATTCAGGTCATTTTAGCTCCCGTAGATCTCATTTCCCAGGCCTTGCATAAGCAGAGGCAGAGACGGGGAAATGTGCCTGTTCCTGTATATTCATAAGGCTTCCTGTGGCGAGGGGTTTCCCAGGGGAGGACACAGGGGCGCAGTAATTACCACACGTGAAGTTCTAAATAAAGAAATGACCGCGCTGTGACTGCAGAGACGTCAGCGCGCGGTTTATCTGCCGCTGACACACGCGAGCCGAGGTTTGTGCTGCCAGGACGGAAGAGAGAAAGCAACCGAACACATTCAGCCGGTCGAGGTGTAACTTTACCTAATTAGTCAAATGGAGCATACATTAACTCACACCGGAAAGGAGTGATTTGTGTGTCTTGTTGTTGATGTGATACCAGTGGGTTTTGTGTTAAGGTGAGACACTGCAGGGGAATAGGAAAAAAATCTTATATTTAAAGACATCAGTTTGAAAGTTGTAGTTTACTCACATAAATGTAAGAAAAATGTAAGTTTTCCATCATCACATGTTTTTGTGTAGAAATAAGGCATTTTAGGGGTAAACATGGCCAAAATGATACATAACTGGAAGATATAAAACTGAAAAAAAGGACAGAACCTGGTTTAAATGTATTGATTAATTTTGTACACATATTAGTTACAACAAAATGTAAAAAGGGGATTTTAGATTTCTCATTTACTTTTAAGTAAACTAGATTGGACTGAAAATTGTCCTAAAAATTTACATTTTGACTTAAAACTTCAATAAATTAAATATTAAAAATCCTTCTATACATTTCGTCAAAATCTTGTTGAGTCCAAGATTGTAAAGTTTGGTGTGGGATCTACTTTAAGTGGTGATCTTTATGTCCCGAGGGAGAAAAATGCATTTTAAGAAAACAGCCTTAGAAGTTACAATGTCCCAGAGAAATCTATGGATCAAGTGGATTAAATGGAAGAATAAAACATCTTTAGGAGCAGATTGGAGTGGATTGATTGGATTTGGTTTGTTGTTTCCAAATGAAAGCCGATATGTTCAGAGAACAAACTGACCAAAAAACAAAAAAAAAATTAATAAAATGATTTTGCCTGTAGTGTCTCGCTTTAAACACCCGAGGTGCTTTTTTGGCTGAAAAACTGTGAATGTTAATTTTAAAAAAAATGCAAATATCTGCACGTCCCAAAAAAGATCACAGTCTAGTTAATTTGATCTTTAACCTAAGTTGCCCACTACACTGCTTTGTACTTGCTATGCTTGCAATTGTCCCGAGCAACCTTCAGATTTAGATCATGTTTCAAGTCTTTTGCGTTCTCCGCTCTTATGAACAGATCGTACAGAAACGGGCGCAAAAAAAGGTCTTTGTAGGACTTTAGACCAGGACAATTCAACTTATGATTCAGCCCTCAACCATCTTCATAAATTGTAGAAAAAAATGTATCTCTTGTTAACAGTTTAGTCCTGGTTAATACCTGGTTTAGTCCTGGTTAAGACCTGGTTTAGTCCTGGTTTAGACCTGATTTAGTCCTGGTTTAATCCTGGTTCAGTCCTGGTTTAGACCTGGTTTAGACCTGGTTTAATCCTGGTTTAGTCCTGGTTCAGTCCTGGTTCAGATATGGTTTAGACCTGGTTTAGTTCTGGTTAAAACTTGGTTCAGTCCTGGTTTAGACCTGGTTTAGACCTGGTTTAGTCCTGGTTTAGTCCTGGTTTAGTCCTGATTTAGACCTGGTTTAGACCTGGTTCAGTCCTGGTTTAGACCTGATTTAGTCCTGGTTTAGTCCTGGTTTAGAGCTGGTTCAGTCCTGGTTTAGACCTGGTTTAGTCCTGGTTTAGACCTGGTTTAGTCCTGGTTTATTCCTGGTTCAGTCCTGGTAACATTTTTCTCTTATTTCAACATCGAGGACAAAACAACCCAAAGCCCCGGCCCTTGAACAGTCCGGCTTCAATCCGTTGACAAACAGCCGCTCGCTCTCGCCCTCATTCGTTCTCCGGATGTTTAATGATTATCTGGTCCTAGTTAGACAAAGTGCGGCGCAAAAAAACGTGACGAATGGAGCCTTTTAAACCGCGGGAAAAACGATCCGACCGTCCTTGAATGTTTGGTCTCGGCGGCACGAGTCCACGCGATCCGTTTGGTAAATTGACACGCCTCGCCTCTCCTCCATCACACTCCATCTTGTGCCGAGTGGGTGCAGAGGTGGGCACCCCAAGTCACCTCCCTGCGCTGGGGGGGCTCCCGGGGGCCCGCCGGTGTATTTTTTAAACCACTCATGTGTGCACGGCGCCAATGAAACTTCAAGAAGGATGAGAAGAAGACGAAAAAAAAGAGTAATTGTCGGCCATCGAGAGGTCGCCGATGGGTTTAGTAAAAGACGGGGGCGAAGCACGAAGGGAACGCTACAGGCGCTTCAGGAGAGGACCGGCCCTGTCAAAATGTCCTCCTAATCCAGGGGGAAAACAACTGCTAATATTGACCTTATTCTGCACTTCCGTTTGACGAGAACTCTGTTAAAGCTAATGACAAACGAGGGAAAAGTCTCGCCGCTAAAATGTTACATAAAGTAGGTTGATTTGTGTAAAATGTTTAATGAACACGAGCAACAACAAGTCACAACGCACCGATTTCCTGGTCAGTCTGAAAACGGCTTTTTAGTCCATGTAGAACTTATTTTCTGTTGAGCTCGTCTGCTCCATGTGAACTACAACGGAAACAAGACGGCGGCGCGTACGGCAACTTCAGGAATAAGGTGAATAAAGAAAGGAATATTGACAATTGTACATTTTGAATTTTTTTGAATTCATAATCGTTGTTTTGATTTAATGTATATTTTATGTAATTTTTTTTTATTTGTCACTTTGTTAGAGATTTTGTTGGTTTAAAATGTTGTAAAGTTATTTATTGAATTTTTTATCTTTGTATTAATTCAATAGGTACATTTTCATCTAAGCGCGTACAAAGGAATTTCTTACTATCTAATTCTAAGCCTGATTTATTAAAGTTTTAACTCCAAACAATTCAATCCTCTGTAAATGTTTTTGTATCTGATATGTCAACAAGACATTTAAGCCAAGCTCAGGTCATTTTTCAAACATACTGTGTGTCTTAAATATTTGTAATTCAGATCTCATGCAGACTTGTATTCAGTTTCTTAAAGACTCTACTAAACCACACTGCGTTTTATTACAACAAAAATAGATTAAAGCTTAGATAAATAAAAGTAATAAAGGTCACATGCTTCTGAGGTCCTTCTGAGTACAGGACGGATACAGCTTTTTGTCAAAATGTTTTTAGATTTATTGTAGGTCAAGACATTTTCTGATTCTGTTTTTTTTACTTTATTGTGTATAATCTCGTCTGTTTGTTTATTTGTTTTTTTCTAAGCATATTTATCTGTACAGTAGGGCCTACAACACGCCGTAGTGAACATTACATTAACTTAAGAAGCAAAGGATGAAAAATGCAGTAATATATAGTGCAGTAATAATATATTATATGTATCGGCACATATACATAACAATAATAATAGCAACAACTGAAGTCTAACTATTATCATCATTCCCATTAGTATTAATAATAATCCCATTGCGGCAATTATTATAATAACATCATTACTGTGATTTAATGCATTTTTATTAACCTTTATTTATGATTTTATTTCTTTTAAAGTGCCTCTAACAGGTTGGACAGCCCCATTTCAATTAAATGCAGTCAAGAAAAATATGTTTCAAATTCTGCTAAAATCTTTACACATTTGATCCCAGTTTAGATCATTTTTAGGTTTTTAATTTTACTTCCTGGTTGTAAATGATGACATCACACTAGGAAATTACCAAGAAACATCCTGTACAGTGCCCCAAAACTCCTCTAATGTCACAGGTTTTTTCATTTGACAAAGAAAAATACATGTGAACACCTTTATTTTGCTGAATCAATGTTTAAAGGGTCCAATAGATTGTTTATTTTGTGTAAATTATGCATAACCTTTGTCTCCCCAGTGTGATGTCATCAATTTGTTTACTTCCTGTAATTTTCAACCTTTTTTTTCCACTTTTCTCCACAAACAGCGACCTGATTGGTGTAACACTATAATTTATACTTACAAGAGATAATAATACACCGAATAAAGTCAAAATGAGGAAATCATAAAAACCTGGCACGTGCACTTTAATGCCTTATGTTTGCCAAAATTCATTGAATGACTTTTGATGCTTTTGAATGCCCCTGGAAACCCCACTACTGCTTTGACAAGTTCATGAACACGGTGCACTTTTAAATCTGTATTTCAGGTTTTATAACCCGTGCGTTCCTTTCTGCAGCGAGGCTAAAACACTAACCGCAGGACACGGCGCTGAGACAATGCCCTCGCAAAGAGAGTAAAGAGAGCCGGGCGCGCAGAGGAGCCATGTGTTCTGATAAATATTCATTGATTTATTAAAACGTGGCTGCGAGCGCTTTGGAGTGGCGACCTTGAGAGCAGCAGGTAATGGCGCCGACTCGGAGCGCAGAGGAGGCAGAGCGTGGGCGAGCCGAGTGATGCTAACGGGCGCGGGGCAGGTCAGCTAACTCTCCCCGCCTCATTTGAATACGCTCCTGCGAGTGCGCGCCGCTTGGCCTCCAGCGGTCCGGGCTCCGACGCCTCCGTGAGCGAGCGAGCCAGGCCGAGCGTCGGGTTTAAAAGGAGAGATGTGCAGGTGACGCTCCTTCTGGGATTGGATGATGATGATGTGGGTGATTACGTTTGTTCTAATGTGCAGATTCTTACACCCGGCGTCAACAGTGAATAAACGCCGAGATGATTAAGAGCGGGATCTCAAGGTGACAATAAAGCTTTTCAACGATGCAGACGGCGGTAAATAAGAAGAAACGTGGGCAAGCAGAATAAACCCAAATGATTGAAGAGATTTTGAACAAAGATAAACGAATGTGCGAGGAGGAGACAACATGCAAAAGAGGAATGTCTAGAACGGTTGGAATGACTTGAATTCAGAATTAACTTTGAATTGAGATGTTTTATTTAATCAATAGAACTAGTATTTGCTGCAAGATGTTTCTAACTTGTTTTGATTGATAGCTTCTTATGTCATACGGAGGACAAAAATGTGTCAATTATAAATGAATAAAGACAAATATAAATGCAGAAAAGAATAAAGAAATAAATGTGGATATATAGACATGAAAAAATACATGGGAAGGTAAAAAAAAAGAAAAAAAGAAAAGAAATTTGCACGGAGATTGAATAGTACAAATATATAAATAAAGAAAACAGCAGAGCTGTAAATATATAAATTAAAAAATATGTATATTTAAAATAAATTATATAAAAATAAATATTTGTGTAAATAAACAAAAATAAAATACATGTGCAGAGTAAAATAAAGTAAAATGAAAAAAATATATAAAAATTAAAATGCATAAATCAATGTCTAAATGTAAATGTTTTAAGCTAAAAATGTAGGTTTTTATGTATTACAGTATAAATTAATTTATTCATGTTACATTTAAACTTGAGCATAGTACTGATATATGAAATGTTTGACAAGAGTCACAGTCACGGCTCTACAACGTCCACTTATGCCTCTGAATATGACAGAATCAACCAGTGAAGCTGTAAAGGAAAGGATTAAACAGAGGCGTCCCTGGCTGCCTCATTACAATCCTCAAATATTGGTATTCAGGGCAGAGTGTCCAGGTGAAATGAGGTGAGACTCCTTCAGGGGTTGGGCGGGCGGTATAATGTCCCCCCTGCTGCTCAACATCTCCATGGACGACCGCCCCGTGCAGCTCCGTCCCTGTGGTACTGGATGTGCTGTCGGAGGCTGTCATTAACCATCTCTCATTGGTTGGTTTTTGACTTTGACAGACCAGACTTCAGCAGCTCCGGTCTGTTCTCAATATGGCTTTCAAAATTACATTAAAGGGCCTTTACCTGATTTTTATTTACTCTAGTTAAGATACATTTTATTTACATTGCACACGGTTTGATAGAACAAACTTAATGGAAAGACACTGGGTTTGCAATGTATAATCTGTGTATCTTATAAATGCATAAAACTAGTGCAGAAGTGTTAACCAGGGTCACCTCTTTTCAGCCAATCATTGTTAGGGCTGTAGTCGTTAAGTTGATTAGTTGGTCGATGGTATCTTAGTAGACCAAGATTTTATTAGTCGACTAATCATTTTACTTATATTAAATAATTTGAAAATAATTTATACGACAAAAACGAGAAAATATGTTTGTTGAAGATTTTGGAGTCTTAATGTATAATTACACTGTCTTCTTGTACTTTTCTGTATAAATAGTTGTGTTCTGTTTGGTTTAGATACTTGAAAATACTTTATATATTTTTGCCACGCCCCCTTTTAGTCGACTAATTGGTCGATGGGGCTGGTCTTTAGTCGACCAAGAATGTCTTTAGTTGATTACAGCCCTATATAAAACTGTTCCAGACTGTTCATTTCTGAGTCATGGAGCAATATTGAGTGAAAGGAAGGATTAGTGGGCGGGGCTAACGGTTCAAACAAAAACATGTTGCTGTCTCATGGTTCAAAATCAGGTACAGAACCCTTAAATTATAATTAATGAATGAATAATGCTTAAAAAGTATGATGTGGGTTCCTCTGCAGTTTAAGTATTTGGAATATTTTGAGAGAAATCTATTCAATCAGCACATTTTCCATGGTTCAGTGTCATTTTAGACCTGGTTTTATCTTATTTTATGTCACGTTTTGCGTTAGGTTTGATATACTGGGTTTACATCCGCTGGTACCGTAAAATTCTGACTATAAGCCGCTTCTTTTTTCTCATGATTTCAACCCTGTGGCTTATACAGCAATGCAGCTAATTTATGTATTTTTACGGGAACAGCCTCTATGGGCGCTCTAGCAGGAAGCGCAAGAGTTCGACAGACCGGTGAAAGAGCGGAGGAATACACTAGTTTGATTGTGTTTACATCATGCGCTCACCATCATCACAGAAAACACACCAAGAAATGAATATGATGCAGATTTTAAGTTAAAAGCAAACGATGTGGAGCCAAAGAAGGAAATAGAGCTGTTGCACGTGAGCTCGTCATCCATGAATCGATGAGACGTCGGAGGCGCCGAGTGAAGAGCGGACTCAGTGCACTACGTGTTACAGGCACTGTTTGGAAAAAGGCATGAGTTCAATTAAAACTTTGCGTGTTCCATCCTTCTGTGTAAATGTCTCATGTTAAACGTGGACACCTGCCGCGTATAGACCGGTGTGCCCTGTATATGTACAAAGTTGTTTTTCTTTGTAAATATGGCTGGTGCGGCTTATACTCAGGTGCGCTCAATAGTCTGAATTTTACGGTACTTGGAAAGCCAGGTATTTACTTAGTGTGAAATGTTTGAGAACCACTGGCCTAATCAGAATATAATGGGCCTCTGAGCAGGTCGCTGTGGGGTGAGAGGTCAGTCTAAGGGTTTCTGGTGCCAGAGGGTTGATGGGACAAACAAAGGCACATGCACAAGAGGTACTTACTCAGGTGAGGGTTGATGGGAGCTGCAAGAGAAGAGAGAGAAACAGTCGGTTAGTATCACAGGACATACAAGTGAGACCAAAACAGATCGATTTACGTGTTAATATGGGTTTGCAACTCAGTACGTTCTTGATTGACAAGCTATGTATCAACCAGTCGACTAAAAGGACTGAGACGTGAACCTGGAGAACTATTATTTCTATGATCTGACCAAATATCTGATCCAACCCAAACTCGTAAGATTTCAAGCTCACAAGATTTCGTGAAAAAAAAAAAAAAAAATTACACAGAAAAGGACATGTAAACTAGGTATTTACAGATAAAAAGACACAGAGAAAGACAAATACGCTCACAATTAACCCTCGTATCGTCCCAATTCCTGATAAAAAAACGCTTGACTACATCATCATTGACCAATTAATTGAAAATGAATTGTGGCAAAAATGTCACAACCGGTTCCGGCAACATGTCAATAATTGTGTCTGTAAGCTGTTGTTCAATTTTTTCCCATGACTTTCTTTGTTAAATTTGATACCTTATAAAAATAATAATACATTTTATTTATATAGTGCTTTGCAAGTAACTCAAAGATGCTTAAAAAAACAGCTAAAAAAACAGATAAAAAACCCCACACATTTTAATCTGTTTGTTTCACTGTACTCTAAAAACACTTAAAGTGCCCATGACAGGTTGGACGACTCATTTAACCAAAATGTAGTTCAGATAAAAATATTTCAAAATTGTCTAAAATTCTTTATAAATTTTACAGTTTTCGCAATTTTTAACTTTTAAATTTTACTTCCTGGTTGTAAATGATGACATCACGCTAGGAAATTACTATAGCAACAACACTGTAAACTGGGCCAAACCTCCTCTAATGTCACATTTTTTTGATTTGACAAATAAAAATAAATGTGAACACCTTTAATTTTGTTGAATTAATGTTTAAAGGGTCAAAAAAGTAGTGTATTTTGTGTAAATGATGCATGTCCTTTGTCTCCCCAGTGTGATGTCATCAGTTTGTTTACTTCCTGTATTTTTCAACAGGTTTTTCAACTTTTTTCCGCAAACAGTCACCTGATTGGTGTAAAACTATAATTTCTATTTACAACAAGTATTAATACACTAAATAAAGTCAAAATTAGAAAATCATAGAAACCCGTCATATGCACTTTAAATTCAAATAACGCAAAGGGGATTAAATACAGTAGATCATTAAATGGCAAGGATGAACTTCAAGTTTAAAAGCATGAGCCTGCTCTTCTTCTTGGTAACCTGAGAAAAGGTTATTTTTTAGTAGGATTAACAGTGTAAAAGTAGTAAAGATTGTGTTATTACCATGTAGAAGCTATTGCACAATTATTATGAAATGTTTGTAATAACTACACCTATTAAAGCTGGGGTACCTGGTATTTACACTGCCAAACTAAATCTATCTAACTCATCCCTCGCTCTCACAAACCCTTTGGCACATCGTTAAAATTCACATGCCTTCATTTCCGGTCCTGTGCACAGCTTTACAGCCGCTTTTTTCAGACGACAAAGTAAAACTGGGGAGCACCACCCGAGCGCAGCCAATCAGAGTGCGGCTTTTAGCTCTCACTTCGAGACAAAATGCTTTATAATTAGATGCAGACAGAACACAGAGCTCTCATTTTTGTCAGAAAGTGCTGCTTTTCGCTCTTATTTCGAGACAAACTACTTTATAATTAGATGCGGACAGCACACAGATGTCTCGTTTTTGTCAGAAAGTTTTGCTTTTAGCTCTTACTTCGAGACAAATTTTTTATAATTAGATGCGGACAGCACACAGATGTCTTGTTTTTGTCAGAAAGTGCTGCTTTTACACGATACTCTTTGACGGAAAACAAGAAACGTACTAATTTAAACCCAATAAAGTCAGGTTGCCCAGCTTTAAAATCCACTGTAGATTGCCGTCAGTTTGCGATGTGGAGACAAACACAACCCTGCGTGAACTGCTGACTCTCTGGTTAGTGGGTGGATGCTCTGTGGCACCGTCGTCACCACAAAAAGAAATGATTAGGGCTTTAGTATGTGCTTCATTACAGAACAACACCGACAATCCAATATGTGCAGTTTTTAAAGCGGCGTTGACCGAAGCTCTGCCAAAATCCTCCGAGAGCGGCCGCACACGGCTCCTGTCTGCGCCTGATAACGCCGGACATGTATAACCTGAGCGCTCGCAAAGTTTGCCGTTGTGCCGGGAGTCTCATAAAACAAAACAAAAGTGGCCCATGGGACGAGCGCGCATATTTCCCTCTGATATTAAAGAACGCTTCAGGCATATTAGAGCCGCCTCCTCCATCTCTGTCAGAGCTTATTGCTTTTTACAATCTGCAGGAGAACGGCAAACACTCCGAGCTGCGGCGCTGACGAGAAGTGCCTCGGTGGCCAAACAAACGGCCACAGAAATAGGTTTGGGCGGAGGAACTTTGTGCATGTTTAAGGGGAAGTTACTCTAAGTTGATATTAATGGCGTACAGTGTGGTCGACGTCAAATATATCTGGTCAAGTACATCATCATATCAAGTAGTATAAGTAAAATGTCTTGATTTTAGGATATTAATCTGAATTTCAGACATTTTGACTTGTTAAGATTAGCGGAGAACTAGATAATTTTACTTGTTTCAAACTGTTTCTGACTTGTTTCAATACATTATTTCTTACTTCAATCCAAATGGTCTAAAATTTAAATCAATCCAATCTTAAAATGGCTTGAATTTATCATTTTGATCTGGATTTGAGTCGTTTTGACTCGGTGAGATTTAATTGCTGATGTGATTCAGAATATTTCACTGGTTTCAAGGTATTTCTGACTGATGATACGAAAATCTTTGCTTAAAATAAAGAAAATACATTTGTCAGTGGGGTAAGTAAATTGATCTTAACCCAGTGACAGATAATTTGGATTAAAGTAAGAAATAATGTATTGAAACAAGTCAGAAACTGTTTGAAACAAGTAAAATAATCTAGTTCCATCAAATAAATCCTCTCCACTGATCTTAACGAGTCAAAACCTCTGAAATTCAGCTAAATATCCTAAAATCAAGACATAGAAATTCATTTTTTGCAGCGTGCAGTGGTGGTCCTGGGTCGGTCTCATTGTAATTTTGGGGTTCTCAGTCAGAAAAGTTTGGAAACCCCAGCACTACATGTAAAAAAGAAAAACAAAAACAACAAAAAAGCACATTTTGAGCATTGTATCTTACTGTACGGTGGTCACAAAACCCTCCTCAGCCGCAGAGCGCCAAAAATAGATTGAAATAATTACGGATGCTGCGAGGAGATTTGTGAAGAGCCTTAATTTCAATGGAACCCACTGGTGTTAATTAGACAGCAGCTGCTCACGAGGAGTTTGTCACGAGGAGCGGTCCACGAGTGATAGAAGTAACGCCGCCGCTCTGTTATTAACGTCATGCGGAGGAGCTCGAGCAGTGTGGTCCGTCTGAAGGACTTTCACTGACGAGCGACGCACTTTTCACAAAAATACCGTGTCACGACGTCTCTACAGGGAAAGATCTTTTAACGGATCAAGTACCTCCTGAAAACAAAGTGCTGCACAGTTAAAGGCGCTGTACCTGACCTACTGACCTCTGAAATACTAGACGTTTAACACCAAACGCGTCACAACTTCAAGAGGAAAAACCCAGAGCAAATGACCCATCTATCTATCTATCTATCTATCTATCTATCTATCTATCTATCTATCTATCTATCTATCTATCTATCTATCTATCTATCTATCTATCTATCTATCTATCTATCTATCTATCTATCTATCTATCTATCTATCTATCTATCTATCTATCTATCTATCTATCTATCTATCTATCTATCTATCTATCTCTCCTTGTTAAATAAATAAATATCCATCTATTCATCCATCCATCCCTCCATCTATTTAATGCTTTTTCATGCGTCAAAACAAGACATTTACACTTTTATCTTGTCAAAACTATTGTCTTGTAATCATTCCATTGGGCAGCAGAAGGATCAGAATATAGTAAACTAATTCATAATATTCAAAAAGCTAATTTACATACGTTAAATCAGGGGTGTCCAAACTTTTTCCATCGAGGGCCACATAATGAAATATAGACAAAGTGGAGGGCCACAAATCAACCGTGAAACGTTCAAAAAGGTTGCGTTTATCTGATGTTTGAAGAGCCACCACATCTACATTCAGTCTCATTGTCTTAATATCAGCTCTGCCTCGCACCAAAATGTTAGTTATTTAGGTCATAATTGTAGAAAATCTGAAATGTGCTGTAAAAAGTACTTCTTGGGACAATGTGGGCCAAGAAAAGTTGGTCTGCGGGCCGCATTTGGCCCCCGGCCCTTAGTTTGGACATGCCTGCGTTAAACCATGTAAATGTATGTTTTGATGATTGGATCTTGACTTTTCACATCATACATTCACGTGTAGAATGTTGAATGAATTGGCTGATACAGCAGCTCTGGGGAGACGATGATTTTTTGTTCTTATTTTGATTATGTTTATATTTATTCTTCTGATAGATACATTTGAATGCTTTTTAATGCCCTGAAACCCTGATCTATCTATTGCTAATTCGACTGCTACATGTACTATGAGATTTGAGCGAAGGCTGCAGTCCTTTAGATCAGTGGTTCTTAAACTAGGGGTCGCGGAAAACTTTTGTGGGGTCGCCAAATTTTTTCCAGTCGGGAATTAACGCGCTATTTTGTGAGGTGAAACTATGAAAAAAAAAAATATATATATATACAAATTCAGAGCTGCTGTTTTCGCATTCCTAGGCGCTGTGTGTGCCGCTTAGAGCTTAAATTTTGTCCTCGAAGTCGGAGCGGCCTCGAAACCGACTCCGTCCGCTTCTGCTGTCGGGCTGAGTCGGGCTCGGCCGGGGCAGAGGCGCGCACGTCCGTAACATGCGCTCCACGGTGAAAGAGAGCAATGTGCAGCCAGTGCTGTGTTCTTTCCCTCCTCATCCTCGAATAAAGGGGTCAAGCCACCTTACTGAAAGAGCGCGGCTCTACAAGGAGCGGAGGAGAGAGAAAAAGAGAGCGCAACAGAGGAGAGAGAGCAGGAGAAGAGAGAGAGTTAGCGCGCAGTGGAGGAAAAAAAAACAGGAGGAGAGAGCACGGATGCCTTCCCAAAAGCTGAAGAAAGGAGCGAGGAGAGAGTCATGTGGGCCGGCGCCAGCGGAGGAACAGGCCCGGCTCTGGGACAGGAGACGCCCCGCTGGTGCAGGTAGAACACTAAACACTTGAAGCCCTGTCAGGCGCTATTCTGCCTATCTGCGTCCGTGAGCGGGCTCGCGGCGGTCCGCGGAGCGGTGGCTCAGGCGTGTTCGTGAGCTCCGTGAACTGGACTCGCGCGTCCGTGAGCGGGTTCGTGGCGGTCCGTGAGCGGGGCTCGCGGCGTTCGCGGAGCTCCGCGGAACTGGACTCGCGGCGTCCGTGAGCCGGGTTCGTGGCGTCCGTGAGCCGGGCTCGCGGCGTCCGTGAGCGGGGCTCGGCGTCGTGCGGAGCTCCGCGGAACTGGACTCGCGCGGTCCGTGAGCGGGTTCAGGCGTCCGTGAGCGGGCTCGTGGCGTTCGTGAGCTCCGCGAACTGGACTCGTGGCGTCCGTGAGCGGGTTCAGGCGGCCCGTGAGCGGGCTCGGCGTCCGTGAACTGGACTCGCGCGTCCGCGGAGCGGGCTCGCGGCGGTCCGTGAGCGCTCGCGGCGTCCGTGAGCGGGCTCGCGGCGGTCCGTGAGCGGGCTCGCGGCGTTCGTGAGCTGCGGAGCGGGCTCGCGGCGTCCGTGAGCGGGCTCGCGGTCCGTGAGCGCTCGTTTCGCCATTCAAACCCGCTTCAGCGCTTCAGGTCTTCCGCTTCCTCACAGCTTTTATGCAGTTTCACTCAGATGATGGAGAAAAGTCCCACCTGAGGCTGGGCCTCATGGCTCCTGTCGGTCCACGCCTTTACTCTCTCTTCACAAAATCACAGAGGGCTCTGGCTCACTGCCTTGACGAAGCGCCACCTCTAACTCATCCTAACTTACTTGTCCTAACTACCTTAGCTAACTAATCCTTGTCCCAGACAAGGACCGAGATGTGTCCAATACTAACTTTCTATAACCTCAAGAGCCTGACCTGCAACTCCAGTTGTATGTACATTTCTAAGCATATTATTTCATGTACAATTTTAAGTGTTTTAGTTTATATACATTGTAAGTGTATAGTTGACATTGGAATCTGTCAGATATAAGGCCATCAGTGAAGTGCAAGTGAAAGTTAGTTTTACTGCTGTACAGTGAGGTAAAGAAAATAAAACCCCACAGTACTTTTTTTGTAGGGCATTTGACCCAGTGACCCCTGTATTTTATAGACATAAATACAACATTATTTAGTGTATTATTTAATGTCATAATTATTCAGTGTTTATTTGTTCACTTTGTTCGCTTTGTTCCACTTCTTGTGAAATAAATTCTTGTAGTTCTTACATTGCCAGCTGGTTTTTTGTTGATTTAGTTTGACGGAATGACAAAAACCTTTTGACCTATAGTTATTGACACAACTATAGGTCTGCCCAAAATCGGCGTGGGAGTAATGTGGGGTCGCCAGACCTCACAAGATTTTTTTGTGGGGTCCCCAGACAAAAAGTTTAAGAACCACTGCTTTAGATGTTTAGTGGATTAACTGCTGATGGGGTCTTATGGGGACACACTTTCCCAGGTGTGAGAGATTTCGATTGTTGCGGAGGGTCCACACCTCAGAACGACTCAGGTTCAGGCTTTCATTTAATCATTTATAAACCTTTATTTTACCAGGTAAGAACCAGAACTCAATGAGATCGAGACCTCTTTTTTCGAGGGTGACCTGGGGCAAAGTGAGACTAGAACAGCACACACATTTAAACATAAAACCATAAGAAAAAACAAAAAACTATTCACTCTGTTTTTTGTTTTTTTTAATTGAGCGGAAACCTCTAAGTGAGACCAGCTCACGCAGCCTCAAATCGGACTGGAGGGAGTTCCAAGCCGCAGGAGCAGCATAAGAGAAGGTCAATGATATCGTGAGAGTTTATCGACTTTATACCAGGGCTATTCAACTTACGGTTCTGGGGCCAGAGCAGGACCTTCAAACAATCTGATCCGGCCAACGACAAAGCCTCCAGCTATTGAAAAAAATATATTTTCTCATGTTTAATCCTGGGTTAGTACTAGTTTATACTTTGTCGGTCCTGGTTTAGACTTCAATTAATTCTGCTTTAGACCTGGATTGAGTTTTGGTTAGTCCTGGTTTGATTCTGGGCTGGTCCTGGTTCAGACCTGGTTGGTATCTAGTCTTGTTTTAATTCTGGTCGTGGATTGTACATTTTCTGTAGGAAAAAGTGTATTTATGTATGTATATGTGTTTTGTTTTTCCACAAAAATCTAAAACAGCAGTAGTTATTTCATCGTTAGTGAAACAAATCTAGTGCTGTGCGTATTTATTTATTTTATTTGTATATTTCCTGTGACCCAAATTTAGTCAAAGTGGAGGTGTATTGTGTAATTTTACCCTACAAAGTGCAACTAATAATCTACAAAAAACAACATTACGATAATTATAGAGTGTAATTTAATGCTCGGATGTCGTGTTTCTTTGGTTAAACAGTGTCTCGTGACCAAAACACAGATGAATGTTTTTTCTTCAAGGGTACCAGTCTTTTAAAACTTTGCTTGCGTTGCTCGGCCTTGCAGGAAACGAACAAGCCCACTCAGACGATTTAAGCTTTTAGACGTATTATTTAAAATGTACGTGATTTCCTCTGATATTAAGGACGACGATGAAAAGGACGACTGTAAAAGAGCCTTTATTTGCAACGTCTTTTTAAAATACTCCACCGTCCGCTCGACACGCGGAAAGTTCCCGTATTCATGAGAACCAGACCAGGGATTTTGAGTTCAGGGCCGCTCGAGCACAATATGAAAACGAGAGAATGCCGAAATTTTAATGAAAAGGTGGGCCTCACATAAAGCGCAGACGGCAGGATTAAGGCTGAGCACATTAGCGCGCTTACAGACGGCCTATCGCTGTAATCGTAATGAGCTTACAGAAGAGGGGCCCGTCGTCGGTGCCGTTTTCCCCCAGCGCCGCCGACGTTCGGTCCAAGGTGACTCCGTTTGAGAGCGCGGAGCAGACTTCAGGCGGCCGTTTACAAAGTCCATAAATCAGACGAATGAGTAATAACCACAAAGAGCGCGGCTAATCACCTCCTTGTAACATCCTTCCCGTTTGAATGGAAAGAGTTGAACTTTTTCAGAGTCGAGGCCGATAACCGTTGAGGTGATTTAGAAAAACCTTAAGTCCAGGGGTTGGGGTTGAGTAGGGCTGGGTGATAACGAGGGCTGCACGATACGGGTGATTGCAATATGAGCCGAGCTTTGAGCAATGTTGTGTGTTTGTTTAATTACCTGAAAAATCTAAGTGAGAAACGTTACTTAGTGCACCTTTTTAGGTCAGTCTAGGCCTAAAGAACATGGACTTTCAATTAACCTGAACATAATTAGATTACATTTAACAGTTGAGTGAAAGAAGTTAAAAAGTTGTCCACAAAACTAGTCTACGCTACTCAAATAAAGAATCCAAGTAACTTATACCAACATTCCTCTTTTGCAGCGCTGTCATGGCATAATAAGTGTACTTTAACATTTCAGTGTAATTTTTGAGTAAAACTTCAGACGTCCAAACATCAGACGCAATATTTTAAAACAGGCCAGAAACAGTTTGAAATATTTTGTACGTATTGTATGTATTTTGTGTGCATTGTGTTATGTTTATGTTATACTAGAGACAGATACCAAGACAGATTTCTCCACTTGGAGACAAATAAATTGAATCTTGAACCATGAAACAAGTCAGATAAGTTAGGTCCACTAAAGAAATCTAATCTAGTCCATACTACTCAAATTAAAAAATTCAAGTAACTCTTTCTCACATTGCTTTTTTACAGTGTTGCCATGTCATAATAAAGCTATTTTTTAATGTATTCATTTAAATTAGGACAGTGTATATTAACCAGTGTCACAGCAGCAGCTTCAATATTAAAAGTTAGTGCGATAGTTAAATTTCAACTGTTGTCCTGAAGCAGGTAAAAACATGAAACATTTGAGGTTTTAATACATTTTTTTCAGTATAACTTATCACTTATGACCAAACATATGAAGCAATGTGTTAAAACAGGCCAGAAATAAGTTAGGTTGAGTAAACAAATCTAAACTATTCTATTAATTTATTTTCTATTTTATGGTTTTATGATTTTGCTTGGATTTGATTTTACTGGTTTTACAAGTCGTAAGATCAAATTGAGTTGTTATTATATTATATATTATATCCATCTGCAGCCCTGGATAAGGGACGGGGGGAGTACAACGTGCATTATTTACAGAGCAACAGTTTTTATACATTCTCTGACACTCAATCATTCACTCACACTTCATCGTCATCAATATCATCTTAGCACCTTAAACCAGCACCTTAAAGTTAAGATTAAGTATTAGAATTACAATTTACACCTAGTAAAGCTAATACACTTTTAAATAAGTTTATAAAAGGAGCTAAGACAAGACTATTCTATACTAATTACATAAAACCATATATACATATTTGGAATAATAGTGTGCAAGTTTGTGTACGTGCAGCACTTTGGAAACAGTTCTGTTTATAAAATGTGCTACACAAATAAAGTGGATTTGGATTTAAACTAGTCCACACCAACTCAAATAAAGAATTCCAGCAACTCGATGTCACATTCCGTTCTTTACAGCGCAGTCAAACTTTTTCGTCCCAAACTGTGACAACTGCGAGTCCTTAAACATCATCCACGAGCGTTGTTTTGCATTCCGCCCGGCAAACATCGACGCTCAATTCTCCCTCATTGATAATTTAAGACGCCGGCGCTGCAGCTAACGCCGAAAGGTCAAGGGTATCTCCAGTTAGCCGCTAGACTTCACTTTTCGCAGAGTAAATACCATTTTAAACTGTCAGGAAGATTCATGGGCATTTTGGTGATCGATCGCTCCACTGCCTTCTACATGCTATACATCGGTTTAAGCCACGAACGCTACCTTAGCCAAATGATTTATGGTCCCTCGCTGTTCTTTGGGGCCGAATTGATTTTAATCTGACCAATTAAAGTGAGTAATAACAAATCATTGGAACAAGGAGGAATGCGGGAGAGTGCAGGTAGTACATCTGAGCGAGAACACCCGGGTATAAAGAGAGCTTTGGCTGCCGGACAGAATGAGAATGTAGCATTGCATTTTCAATTGTGGCTTATAAAAAATGCAGTGGAGCGCAACGTTGCAGCTCATTCCACGGGGGGCGTAACCTGGCTAAGAGCTGCCTGTAAAGTCCAGTCGTGTAGAGGCTTCGGGAGAAAGATTTTCCACTCGTAAGCCAAATCTACTCTGCAGAAAGTCGCTGCTGCAAGAAACAGAACGGTGGAGACGTATCGCTCGCTGCATAGGAACGAACGATGACCTCAAGATACCAGAGAATACACTGAAAATGGAATATATTTAAGTGAAGAGGGTCCATGTTATTGAGTAGAGCTGCTACTAACAACTATTTTGATAATAGACAAGTGAGCAATTATTTTTTCAATTAGTCGACAAGTCAAATTAGTATTTCTATTGTGCATTAACACTTTTAAATACATTATAAACCGAATAAAGGTTTAAAATATGGAGACTTAAGGGTTCTATTAGATAATATGTGCGAATAAAGTGTATTACTTATAAAAATCTGAACGTGTTTGTTCTTTTTTTGACGTTTTAGAAGGTTTATTAGAGAATATGTGTGAATAAAGTGTATTACTTTGTGAATGTGAGCATGTTTGTTCTTTTTTTGACGTTTTGATTTAATGATGACACTGTCCTCTGTTGTGTCGTGGAGCAGGGGTTCCAAAAGTGGGAGTCACGAGGCCTGAGTGTGATTTAATTATTTTAATGATGACACTTTCATATTAGCTTTTTATAAACAGTAGACAATATCATTTGGTGAAATGAGGCCCTATTAAACAATATTAAGCCTGATTACATGTTGTTCCTGTTTAAATGATTACCTGTTATTTTAGGGGTTCCGGCGTCAAAAACAAAACAAAACAAAAAAACTTTGGAAACCCCTGTTTTAGAGTCTGCATTGTCCAGATAATGATTGTGATGATCAAAATATGACTTTTTTTCCGTTGTCTAGTCACAATTATTCATTTAATCATTGCACCTATAGTTTTCAGAGTGAATAATAAACAGCTAAAAAAGGACGCTGAAATTCATAAATCTGTAAAAAACTATCTCAGAGTTTACTTAAAGGTGCACTATGTGACTTTTCTGCTAGATGATCTGCCACCTGCTTGTCTCCATGGAGATGCTTTTGTTTTTCCTGGAATGGTTCACAATATGGCAACAAACGTATTTGTCTCCATGAAGACAAGCAAGTTACAGGTCAGATCTGTGGAGAGGTGAGCCCACTCACTGTAAGAATGCATGTTTTTCAATGTATATTTGAGCAAGAAAACTCCTGCAATGGAATAAAAGCAAGCGAGGTCAGTTTAATGCCATACTGTGACACATTCCAGACAAAACCAGCCCATCACTCTGAACTGAGCTCTACACATTCATCAATCTGGACAGGCGCTCGCCGAAAGCTGTCGGGAAAATGCGTAACGTCATGACGAACGTTTGAACTAATGGTCAAAGTGTCACAAAAGCAGAACAAGTCGAGAAATCAAACTGTGGTTAAAACCAGCTCAGAGAAAAGCAAAGACTTCTTCCGTGTCCTCAAACGTAAAAAAAGGCTTCAATGTGCATGTTTTTCAGACCAAAATAGCCCGTAAAGCTAAAATAGGCCGTTGGCGTCGCCATGTTTGTTTAGGCTTGTCCTTTTGACTTCCGCCCAAACCACAATGCTCTGATTGGTCCAGCCCACAGTGCCTGGTGCCGCCCAAACGGACTGTCCACATGGACTCTCACACTGCAAACTATGAATTTATAGATGAGTTAAAATGTCTTGATTTGAGGATATTAATCTGAATTTCAGAGGTTTTGACTCGTTACGATCAGTGGAGACGATTTATTTGATGGAACTAGATTATTTTACTTGTTTCAAACCGTTTCTGACTTGTTTCAATACATTATTTCTTACTTCAATCCAAATTATCTGTCTGTGGGTTAAGATAATTTTACTTACCACACTGACAAATGTATTTTCTTATTTTAAGCAAAATTATCGCTCGCAGGATGAGTCAGAAATACCTTGAAACCAGTGAAATATTCTGAATCACATCAGCGATTAAATCTCACTGAGTCAAAACGACTCAAAATGATAAATTCAAGCCATTTTAAGCTTGGATAGCTTTACATTTTAGATCATTTGCATAGAAGTAAGAAATAATGTATCGAAACAAGTCAGAAACGGTTTAAAACAAGGATTATTCCATCAAATAAATCGTCTCCACTGATCTTAACGAGTCAAAACCTCTAAAATTCAGATTAATATCCAAAAATCAAGACATTTGAACTCAGCTAGAAATTCCTTTTTGCAGTACAGAATTTGTGAACTCACAAATATCACAAGATGGTTCTGTGGTGTAGTGGACCTCCCAGAAGAAAAAGTTACACTGTGCACTGCGCATCAGTTGTATCTCTCTATTTTCTGTCACTTTGATAATGATTTTGCCATTTATAAACAAGTAGCACATATTACAGCTCTTACCTTTGTAATTACTTGAATTAAAAACAGGCAAGGCACGTTTATTTGAGTGCAGTTTGTAATTCAAAACACTTTACAGGAAATATCAAGTATCAAATTTAGACAAACTGAGAAATAAGAAATAATCATACAAAAACTCACTTTAAACATTGATCTAAGTTTGAGCATTTTTCAGACTTTTAAGATATTTGCACAATAGAAATGTCTTGAAATGTGTCGGAACGCACTGTAAATTAGAGTCGGGAATAACCCTCACAATCTGATTTTGTGTCATGTGATGATTGATATATTTCACATGATATTCTGCTAGATTTTTTAAGAACAACATACATTTCAACAACAGTATTCCTTTGTTAAACTACATCCTGCACAAACCTAACATGAAATACACAGTTTGTAATCACAACAATCAAAACAGTGAATGTGTTAAATGTATTGCACTAACAAGTTTCTTTTCACTAAACAAGCTACAAAAATAATTTAGTAAAATATACAACAGCGCACAATATTGGAATCACCAAATCTAGTATCAGAATATGTCGGCACACGCCTAAATTAGTCCAAGATACAACCGATAAAAACAAACGCAGAGATGTTCCGAAAACACTTCTTGCTGCAGGAGTGAATAATAACCGCAGGTCCATGAGAAACTTCACTTCTCCAAAAGCATCCTCCTCTCGCTCTCTCCTGCACTGTGCTTGTAAAAAAATATTTTCCCGTTTCCTGTGTGTGTGTATTTTATATTTTTTATTCTATGTTTTTTTCCTGGACCTGTAAACGTCCCCAGGCAGCGTCTCTGTGGCCGTGTCCAGATGAATGGTTCTGCCTCGGCCCCCAGTGAGGAAATCAAGCTGAGCGCAGAGAAGGCCCACAGGCTGTAAGCAGGAGCAGCACAGAGAGGGAGAGAGGGGGGAGAGGGGGAGAGGGGGAGAGCGGGAGAGAGGGCGGGAGGGAAAAGAGACGATGGAGAGAGTGAAAAAGGAGGGAAGAGAGAGAAAGAGAGAGATCGGCGGGAGTGAAGAGAGAAAGGGGAATATGAGAGAGAGGGAGAGAGGAGAGAAAGGAGGGAGGGGGGAGAGAGACAGAGGAAGGAGGGAGACAGGGCGGGAGGGAAAAGAGATGATGGAGAGAGTGAAAAAGGCAAAAAAAGGAGGGAGGGGAGAGAGAGAGAGAGGGATCGGCGGGAGTGAAGAGAGAGAGGAGAATATGAGAGAGAGGGAGAGAGGAGAGAGAGGGGGAGAGAGACAGAGGAAGGAGGGAGAGAGGGCGGGAGGGAAAAAGAGACGATGGAGAGAGTGAAAAAGGCAAAAAGGTAGGGCAGACAGAGGGAGAGAAAGAGAGAGAGAGGGATTGGTGGGAGTGAAGAGAGAAAGGAGAATATGAGAAAGAGGGGGAGAGGAGAGAGAGAGGAGGGGGAGAGAGAGAGAGCGGGTGGGAGGAAAAAAGATAATGAAGAGAGTGAAAAAGGCAAAAAGGGAGAGCAGAGAGAGGGAGAGAGAGAGAGAGAGGGATCAGCCGAAGCGAAGAGAGAAAGGGGAATATGGAGAGAGACGGCGAGGAGGGGGAGAGAGGGAGAAGATGTGAGAGAGAGAGCTGGAGAGAGTAGGGGGAGAGAGAGAGGGAGTGAAGATAGAGAAAGAGATAATGGGAAAGAAGATGGAGAGGGAGAGAGGAGAGAGAGAGGGAGAGAGTGAAGATGGAGAGAGAGCTGGAGAGAGAAAGAAGGAAGGAGGGAGATAGAGAGGAGAGGAGAAGAAGACAGTGAGTAATGGGTACAAGAATGGGGGAAGGATGTGAGAGGAGAGAGAGTCAGAGAGAGACAGTGTGTACAGTGTGTAGTGTACAGTAGAGTGTACAGTGTGTAGTGTACAGTAGAGTGTACATCGTACTAATCCCTAATCCAACGTAACATTATGGAGCAGGAAATGTGCTGTCCATATAATTTCATTTGTTTTTAAGTGTTCAGCGTTTGTTTAAGTCTTGACAGTCAGGGGTGCAGTTGTTTTACACATAATAACAACAACCAACAAACTGATCTATAATCCATAGGTGTCCAAAGGAAGTTCTAAACCTTGACACTTCATGATAGTTTTAGCGCGTGCTCTGAGTGTGTCCAGCCTCAGGCCTGTATCGCTCGACTCGTACAGAGAACAAGAAAGAACTGACAGAATAATACAAAATTCAGTGTCAGACAGATGTAGATTTTTGACCTTGAAAACTCTTACGACTCCAGAGACACAACTCAGTGTGTGTTCTCATGTTTGACCTCCAGATAAAAACGCCTTCTGGCATATCTCCCCCTCCTCTCTTCTTTACCTCCCTATCCACGTGGGTCTTTATCCATATTGTATTCCTGTTCATTTGGCATAGCATTACAAGCCAGATGCCATTCCACCAAAGCCTGACGCACAGAACAAAATGTGCTCTGCAAAATCTGTATCTCTAGCCTTGCATAAAATGTCTACAATTCAGTATTTTAATCTGGATTTGAGGAGTTTTGAGATTAAATTGCTTATTGACGTAGAATATTTCCCTGGTTTCAAGGCCTTTCTGACTGGTTATAAGATAATTTAGCTGAAAGTTGGAAAAAGAAAATGCCAGTGGGATAAGGAGCATTATCTTAACCCATTTGCAAATAATTGGGTTTGAAGTTGGAAATAATGTACTAAAACACGTCTGAAATATTATGAAACAAGTAAAATAATCCAGGTCCATCAATCAAATAGATCAACGAGTCAAAACACCTGAAATTACGATTAATAAACTGAAATCAACAATTTTTAACTCATCTAGAAAGTTGCTGGCAGTGAGGAGAGTCGTACAAGAGTCTAAATTGTATGAACTTTCGAGCGCACTTTATAAGCTACTCAACTGTCAACTGTTTTCCCAAAATAATCACAACGATCAGAGCACTGTACTTGTTTAGAGTTAGTCAAAACTTTACACTTTTTGATATTTGTGAAATGTGGTGCAGTGACACATGTTAAACGAAAAACTATTCTGCATTTTTCATATTGCTGTTAGCCTTTAAACATGCTCATGGGTGCTGTTATCAGTCACTATGAAATGACACTTACTGAGAGCATCCAGCCAGTAGATGGCGCCTGCTCAACATACAATCTAGTGAAGATAGCGCTGAAAAGATGTTCTGATGCGGATTTGCTGCAGCAGTTGTCGTGTTTAGAGGCAAGAATGCTCAGAATGAGTTTAGCGATGATTTAAGCGACGGATAAGTGATGTATTAAGTCATGTCCCGGACAGAGGGAGTACGCACGATGTGTATTTGACGCTCGGAGGGGGAGGATTTTCTGATTAACATTCCTCAAAACAGCGTGAATGCTACTTCAGGTGTGTTTTTGATGACAGAACATTGTTAGAAAATGGTTTGAAGCTCAAAAAAGTCACTGTAGCAGAATATGTGTCCTTTAAATGCTTCGAAGGCACAGAAAGTTATTGACCGTAGCTTCAAAGATCCTTGCCTTTTTTCCCTTTTTGTGTTTTTCTAAATGTTTCAAACTGTGTCCTGGGCTGAGCTTGGAGTGAACTAACGGATAAAAGAACATCGATGAAAATGTTGGAGTTTAAATTATATTAGTGATGGGAGATATCATAGATCAACGCGATACAAACGTAAACAACGGAAAAAGATGGCAGCGCCCACAACAACCTCTGGAATAAGCTGAACCGTTTCAGATAGAACCCTTAGTTTCTCCACCGCACAACCACTTACACTCTCCATCCTCTCCTCTTTTGTAGGGAGATCAATTAAAAATCACATTTCTGACATGTAGGACTGTAGCTAACAAATATGGGTCAGCGATACATTTCTTTGATTTAACGATAAGCCAAACAATTATTTCTACTTTACACCGACACATTTAAATACATTTTTAACCAAATAGAGGTTGAAATATGGTGATCAAAGACTTCTAGATGGAGAATACTTACGAACAAAGTGTGTAATTGATGAAAATGCAAAATTGTTTATTCTATTTTGACATTTTGATGCAATACTGTCACTGTCTTTGTTGCGTTTCAGAAGCTATATTGTCCAGATAACCATTAATACTGTCTAAATGTGGTTCTGATAACTTTTTACAGTCGACAAGTTTTTGCAACCCTTCTTACATTTCTACCAGCTGAGATCCACGCGCCAACGTTGATCAATTCAATAAACAACCCTTGCGTCTACAAACAGTCGAGGTGAGTGCGTCGATGTTTCAGGAAATGTACGGCAGCTGCTCCTCGAGGATCCGAGCTGCAAAACGTGTCGCAGACCAAGCCAGAGCGCCTCGGATCTCCTCTCTCTTGTTCCTCAAACTCTCGCGTCTTACGTTCGTCACTTTGAGCAGAATCGCTCCTTCGCCGCTCATCCGAACAAACAGCCCCGGACGGGTGATATTTCCGGCGCATTAGACTTGTCCAAACCAGAGGACACAACACAAACCGCCGCTTGATGTATGACGGCTCGCTTCCAAATGGCCTCCTCCTGATTGAAACGGACGGCGCTCATTGACTGCCAGAGGACGGCGGATGGAGGGGCGTACGGCCGACTTGTTGGCAGGATTCCCGTGGTTCTGGCCCCGGGGCCGGCTTACAAAGCGGCGCGCACAATGCAGAATCCAAAGCCAAGTGTTGCTCAGACGACAGCAGCGGTTCAAGCTTTTTTTTCCTGTATTTTGTCGTTTTTTTCTGGTATAATCCACGCTTACTTGCGCCCATCCATCATGTTTAGTGGCTTTGGGCGTCTGCCATCAGCGTCTTGTACTGGACAAACTGCAGCAGCTCACATTTAGACAATATTAGAGTGGCTTTTTTAATTTATAGCCTTCTGTAGCGAGGTTTTATAGGCCAAAAAGGTATTTAATGGTTTGCAAATGTTAACTTTACCATGTATTTTTATGCAGTTTCCCGAAATACAACATTCAGTCAAGGGACCTCTCTCGATCATTCTGAGTTTGTAAAAATCAAAAAGCCAGTCATATTCCACGCTGTATTGATTGAATTGGAATGTATAAAGTAAATACAGAAGGTGAGTTTTTATATATCGTTAGCGTCCTAGAATACTTGCAAAAGTCATTTTCAAGGTTTTCTGGAAAATGACTTGGGAGGCTTGTGTTTATTTGGCTGTAAAAAATCTTTTCTGATTGGCCGAGGATGGAGCCAATGACAGTTTCATGTGCAGCAGGGTCCAAATCATCATAATTTATTTATTTCCAGAGTTGGAGTCTTTAAAAATCACACAACACAGACAACAATAAAGAGTAGAGTGAGACTGAAACATCTCTTTGACAAATAAAATGGTGGAATGGACATTTTACTTATCAAAAAAGACGTCCAAAGACATCCAAAGACTTGTTAAAGCTGGATCCTGAGTTTGAATCAAAGCTGGAACACAAACTATGAGACAATGTAGTTCGTTGTGTACTTAGTTTTTTCATAAATGCGTGTTATAATTATGTCCTTAACTAACTGTATAATAAAGTTATTGATATGTTTGTTTCATTTGGTTGTCATGTATTTGTTATTATTATCCATCCATCTTATTTATAGAACACATTTTATAATAAAGTTTCTAAAGTGCTGCACACAGTTGATTCAAGAAAAAGAAAAGAAAAAAGATGGGCATTTAAGACAGAAATTAAAAAATAAAGTAAAGCAGAGCTGCAACAATTAATCAACGAATCACCACTAACAGAGACAAATGTTGATTGCAATCATTATCTGGACTATAGAAGCTCTAAAACGCACACGAAACCACCTTTTCTGGCAAAGACAGAGGCATTTTAAAATCAAAATGTGAAAACGTCCATAACAAAGTCTTATTTCTATTAATAATACCAGAATCCATAAATATTCTCTATCTAGAACAGGCATGTCCAAACTCAGGCCCGGGGGCCAAATGCGGCCCTCAGACCAATTTTTCTTGGCCCTTAGTCTTCCTGGTGAACTGGCCCACATTGTCCTGATAAGTACTATTTACAGCACATTTCAGATTTTCTACAATTCCAACCTAAATAACTAACATTTTGGTGCAATACAGACCTGATATTAAGGCACTGAGACTGAATGTAGATGTGGTGGTGCTTAAAACATCAGATAAATGCAGCTTTTTTTAACGTTTCGCGATTGATTTGTGACCCTCCACTTGGTCTATATTTCAATATGTGGCCCTCGATGGAAAAAGTTTGGACACCCCTGATCTAGAAGCTTTCAGTCATCATATTTAAATCTTTATTTGTTTGATAATGTATTTAAAAAGCCTAAATGTACAATAGAAACAATCAGTAGTTTTAAAGTAAAGAATATTGTAATGAATATAATGTATAATGTAATGAATTTCTGCATTTTTTTCAAGCTGATTTCTATTAATCACTTTAAACTTGTAAATTGTTTAGAGAAAGTTCAAGTGACACAAGGCTTGATTTAGAGCTGCAACAAGTTAATTGATTATTTGCAACTAATCAATTATAGAAATGGTTATCAACTAATTAAATAATCAAGTAATCGTTAACTGGTCTATTTATAGACTCCAAAACATTGTACGAGCTGAAAGAAGAGGTTTTATTTCTCAGACGGAGCAGGAATGACACAAAAACACACAGGAAACACATAAATTGTAAGTTTTTGATTAAAATACGTCTTCATCTACAAACATTCTCCACCAGGATGTCGTCAAGTGGCTTTACTTGAGCTTTATCTGGTAGAATTGAGTAAAAATCTCATATTTAAGGGTCTATCGTGTTCTGGACAACTAATCGATTAATTGAAGGAATAATCACTAGACTGATCGATTACCTAAATAATCGTTAGTTGCAGCCCTAGCTTGATTGTTGATAGTTCTAATAATCCAATCATTCCAACAACTACTACTACTACACTACAAAAAATGAATTTCTAGCTGAGTTAAAATGTCTTGATTTTAGGATATTAATCTGAATTTCACAGGTTTCAGTTCAGTGGAGACGATTTATTTGATGGAACTAGATTATTTTCCGTGTTTCAAACCGTTTCTGACTTGTTTCAATACATTATTTCTTACTTCAATCCAAATGATCTGTCAGTGGGTTAAGATCATTTTACTTGCCCCACTGACTATGCATATTCTCACATTCTAACTTTTATGCTCCCTATAACCCTAAGGAGTCTTCTCTGTTGCTAATTGTTGTATATGTGAAGCACTTTGAGCTACATTTTAAATGTATGAAAAGTGCTATACAAATAAAGTTTGATTGATTGATTGATTGATTGATTGACTGATTGACTGACAAATGTATTTTCTTATTTTCAACAAAATAATCATATGATGAGTCAGAAATACCTTGAAACCAGCGAAATATTCTGAATCACATCAGCAATTAAATCTCACTGAGTCAAAACTACTCACATCCAGATAGAAAATGATCAATTCAAGCCATTTTAAGTTTGGATAGATTTATATTTTAGATAATTTGGATTGAAGTAAGAAATAATGTATTGAAACAAGTCAGAAACGGTTTGAAACAAGTAAAATAATCTAGTTCCATCCAATAAATAGTCTCCTCAAAATGTTTGAAATTCAGATTAATATCCTGAAATCAAGACATTTTAACTCAGCTAGAGATTCATTTTTGTAGTGTACTATCAAAATATTCTCCTATACATGAGGGAAAACCAGAAAACAACATGCATTTTTCCAGAGTAAGATTCCAAAGTCTGCCTCCGCACAGGCCATCTGACGTTAATATATAATATAATTTCGCAGTTAAACTTATCATGCCACCACTTACTCTGTTTTCCTCTCTAAGTACAGAGCCGAGGCCTTACAAACGCGCACATGGAGGCTCTTAAACATCTCACGGACAAAGAATCAGCATATGTTTCCCTGCTCTTGCATCACCCTCAGACACATCCACACATTCACCCGAACTGTGAAGGCTTTCTGCTCGGATAAACGGCAAAATGGACACAAAAAACAACAAATATAAGGCTAAATATTTGCTATGGCACCGCTGTCAAATATATTAAGTATTTTTGGTGTATTTATGTAAAGAAACACTTGGGGTAAACATGTTGAGTGACTACACAGATTCTCTAACAAGGATTATTCTGCTCTTTGAATAATAGTGCGCTGACATCTTGGCGTTTGCATCCGGCAGAGCATAAAGCTGTTTTTAATGCAGCTAAAAGCGGCGTCGCGTTTTATGGCGAGCATCTTTTATACTGCAAGTCACAGTAAGCGGCGTAAAAATGTAAAATGACTGAAGAGCCGTGTTTTATGAGCGCACTGAGAGGTTGTCTGGGGCAACGCAAGATAAATCCTGAGTCTGCGTCGACCGTACACTGCAAGAAGGGGATAATGACTGATGATCTGATTTGAGAAGTTTTGCCACCACTGAATAAAACAATATGGAAGTTAGAAATCTTATAATTTTTAGTTTAGTTAATGTGAGTGTGTTATTTCATCTCCGTGAACATGCTCTTCTCCTAGGTCAAGGGTCATTCAACATCTGGTCCATGTAAGACCCATAGACATAAAAATAGTGGACAGACGGTTGTCGGTCCGGCCCATTCCTGATAATGCGGCTCAGTCATGGAGAATTAAAAATGGCCGCGGGTTAGCCTCACCACTCCCCTCGGTGGGGAGGCGGGGAGGGCGACTTTGGGGCGACCTTTGCTGACGTACTGCCGCCGTTGTCTCTATGGTTACCGCCCACTCGTAGGTGTATGGCTGCGCCTGACATTTCCGGCGCCAGAAGCCCGCCTTCTTCATTAGATATGCAAGAACTTTAAAAATCACAGCGGCTAAACCAGCCTGGTTCAAAAAGTAGATTCACCCCCTCAGCGTTGTCACAGAGCCGTAAGCTAACGTTTGAGACCAAAGCCGTATTTTGAGCCAGGCTCTAAAGTAGGTTTTGAAACGTCTAACTCCCCATTGACTTGCATTGAAAAATTCTACTTCCGCAGCAGCCCCTAGCGGTCAGCAGCAGATTGCAAACATGGCAGCCTACAGTCGGCGGCTCAATTTGAGCGCGGTAGCCTCGCCCACTGGTAAGACCTTATATGGTGTTTCTGACATTCCTTTTGTTCCTTCAAGTTCCCCCCCCCCCCTTTCAAACTGTGGATGCAAGGGGGCCCTTTGATTAATGTGTTTTTGTACTGTTCTGTTCTTAGAAACCTATGTTCTATACTTAGAACTCATTATGTACGCCCACTTTTACTCTGTTTTGCATAGACGTATAAACTGGTGGTCTCTTCTGTGCTTCTTCATCGCAGCGTCTGCAAATCCGCAGACAAAGCATCCTGGATCCAGTAAACTATTTTCACATCTACCTGGTCTGGACTTCTTTGTTTTGAATCACTTAATAACAGTTAAGTTAAGAACATAGACATTAATAGACGCGCATGTATGGCTGGCTCTCTACGATTGTTACGATACAGACAGCGCCGCCATGTTGGTCCAGTGAAGGTGATGACGCAAATCAATTGAACGCTACAGCGAATGTTGCCATTTTATGAATAAAATGCAGTTTATTAAGCGATCCCTGCATAATCACAAGGAAAAAGGGAAGATTTGTGTTTTTTTATCCAAAATTATTTGACATATTGGATGCATTAAAGTTAGATGGCGTCATGGTGTTGCCAGTGCACTTTGGATCAGACGCATGGTTTGATCATCGCGATGCTTAAAGTGCATTTGACAGGTTTTTTAACATTTTCTAGTTTTGATTTTATTCGGTGGAATAAAACCTGTTGTAATTAGTAGGAGTTTTACTTCAATCAAGTGAAAAAAAAGTTGAAAGATATGTTGAAATGTACAGGAAGTAGAGCTAGCTACTCATTGCGCAGCTCTCCAGGCCTTAATTGGTAGCTCGTGTGATCTATAATTTTTGAAGAATATACAAAATAAATTGATAAATGGTCTTGTAACTAACACTTATGTTAGTTCCTACTTCTTTTTTTCTGTGCCGGCGAACAGCTACACACTTGGTGACCGTCGTGCATCCAACGCCTCTTAAGTTAGCATGCTAGCCAAAAAACGGCATTAAACCTAAACTAGTTTCTAATCAATAGAGGACAAAATGCACGTGAACAGACAGAGTGTGGGAAGGAAAACTGAGGACACAAATGCAGATGAAACACTCGACGAAAGTCTGAGGGAATGAGCCAGGGGAATGGAACGCGCTAACGGAAGGTGCTCTGAGCAAAAAAATGAAAAGTACGAGGAATACAAGACGAGCACAGGAAATTCAAGATTCATGGATACGCAACCAACTTTTTAAACCATGAACATAATCAAGAGGAAACAGAGGAACAGACCGACCAGTGCTCATCTGGAATGCCTCACCCTTAACAAACTACAAAATAATGAAGACCAACCAAGACACACATTTTTCTGATCCTTTAAACATTAATCCAACCAAATACAGTTGTTCCCATGTATTTGTATTTGTCAAATAATCATTTCTGTGACATTAGAGGAGTTATTTAACATGTTTGCTAGGTAACAGTTACACAATTTCCTAGTGTGATGTCATGATTTACAACCAGGAAGTAATCATTTAAACCTAAATAAATGCCAAACTTTGATGAAAATGGTTAATTCTTTTGCAGAATATTAAATATAATTATCTTAACTGTGTTTTGGTAAAAACTTCAACTTGTCATGGGCACTTTAATACAGTAGTTTTAACACATCCACATCCCTTTTAGTCAACTAACTGACGACTAACTACTGACTAACTGTCGACTAATTTCATCAAAGTCTGATGAAATGCCAAACTTTGATGAAAAATGTTAATTCTTTTGCATAATCTTAAATATAATTATCTTAACTGTGTTTTGGTAAAATTAGAACTTCAACCTTTTATGGGCACTTTAATACAGTAGTTTTTACACATCCACACCCCTTTTAGTCGACTAACTGACGACTAACTGACGACTAACTGACTACTAACTAACGAGTAACTGTCAACAAATTTCATCAGTGTTTGATGAAATGCCAAACTTTGATGAAAATTGTTAATTCTTTTGCAGAATATTAAATATAATTATCTTAACTGTGTTTTGGTAAAAACTTCAACTTGTCATGGGCACTTTAATACAGTAGTTTTTACACATCCACACCCCTTTTAGTCGACTAACTGACGACTAACTGACTACTAACTGACGACTAACTAATGACTAACTGTCGACTAATTTCATCAAAGTTTGATGAAATGCCAAACTTTGATGAAAATGGTTAATTCTTTTGCAGAATCTTAAATATAATTATCTTAACTGTGTTTTGGTCAAATTAATACTTCAACTTGTCATGGGCACTTTAATACAGTAGTTTTTACACATCCACACCCCTTTTAGTCGACTAACTGACGACTAACTGACTACTAACTGACGACTAACTAATGACTAACTGTCGACTAATTTCATCAAAGTTTGATGAAATGCCAAACTTTGATGAAAATGGTTAATTCTTTTGCAGAATCTTAAATATAATTATCTTAACTGTGTTTTGGTCAAATTAATACTTCAACTTGTCATGGGCACTTTAATACAGTAGTTTTTACACATCCACACCCCTTTTAGTTGACTAACTGACGCGTAGGACACGTCTTTAGTCGACCGAGCCGTATCTTAATCACCACGGCCCTACGATATTCTGAACTGAAGTTTCCGTTCCTCCTGCAGCTCCTCTTCTTTCGCAGTGTGAGTGTTCTCGGTGTCCTGTAGCAGATGCAGACTTTGTCACCGCAGCAGAAAGTAAAGTAAAGTGAAGAGGGTCCTGACACCTGCCATCCTTCATCCTGCTGCTGGGACTCCACGCGCCAACTCACCGAAAATACACTGCCACGGTTTTACGCAACGATCACCGCGACGACGGCCCGGCCCCAAAACACATCCTGAAACTGGCGACGTTTTCTACAGCGACGCAGGGATTATGAACAGAATTTAGCACAGTGTTGTTGATGTAACTGAGCTGAAGGTGCATTGCGTAATTTAATTTGTTGCAGTAACTTTCTTCGTGGATGGTCAGCTACTTGTCTCCATGGAGATTACTTTACTTTGCAGAGAAAGTTCCACAGTAATGACGTAAACTCATCTGTCTCGTTGGAGAAAAGAACACCTGTTAGTGCATAAATGTGCAAAAAATAGGTTTAATGTCGTACTGCGGGGCATTGCAGGCAGGAAGAGTGAACAGAAAAGTTACAGAGTGAACTTTTCTACGTCTATTAAACATTAAGGTATATTTTATTGACCCAGACACAAGGATTCTGGGTCTTTCTTTGTATTAACCACTCTGCCAACCATCAAAATGAAAGCTGGGATGCCTAATTTTCAAACAGTAAAATAAGAAAGTAGGCATTTAAACCTGGTTAACTCATTCCTCGCTCTCACAAAGCCTTTGACACATCACTACTTTTCACATGTTTTGTTTTGATTTGTTGCCTCTAACACAGCTCTGGAACAACTTTCTCAAAAGCTTCAACTCATAAGTGAAACTAGATGATATCCCAGCTCAATCAGCACTGACTCACGGCTCTTTCTTACAAGTTTTAAAAGATCACATTTACTGATTATGAGGGAAAAAAAACGTTAGGTACTCCACATTTAAACAAAATCAAACATTGTGTACATTTTGCCCTGTGATAAAAGGTGTAATAGAACTTCAAATGTCGTGTGTGTGTGTTTTTTTTATTTTAATAATATAGCATAATACATGAGCTGTAAAATGCATGTTATATAATATAAAATATTGTGTAATTGTTTGTTCTTCTTGTGTAATATCAAGTATCAACACTTGTTTAAACTGTACATGATCATATAAATGTGTAAACAGATTGAGGGTTAATTTGTTTGTTCATACTGGGGCTTTAGTTTATAAATCATATATAAGTTAATCTAAATGTCAACTGTTAATATCGAGGGTTTAGTTGTAAAAATAGATCGATTTTGTTTAATTCTTTTTTCTTTTGAGATGCTGATTTTTTATTTAGTTTGTGATTTTTGAACATATTCGCTCTTATTTTTAATCTCTATTTTCTTCTGCTGGTTGGCTCCATGTCTGCAATGAAAATAATGTCCCATTGAAGATGAATAAAAGTAATTGTGATTCTGATGTAGTACAACTGTGTGAGTGGTTTTAGGAATAGAAACAGCCCTGGACTCAAGTACCAGAAGCTGCACCAGTTGGAGAAATAGTTTTCAGTTTCATTTTTATTCTCAATGTTAATAAACAGCTACGTTTGGTTTGGAGCCGGGTTATTCATCACAAACCACATGCGGCTCTCCGAGATTAATAGGATCCGTGCGTGAACATTTCTTATTTTATAAAAACACAAAATAAATTGTTAAATTGACAAGATGAATGTGGTGTAAATCACTTAAACACACATTTACAGCAGGTGTTCTGAGGCAAAGATAAGCGAGAAGTACAAGATGTGCAAACAAACCTGTACGAGATTAAAACCGGGCAATTTGGAACGCCATTTTATTTCATTGGCTGTTATTTTTAGTTTTAGAAAGAGGCGTTTACAATAAGGGTTTATTTTTTGAGCCGATACCGATGGCCGATATTTGTCTTTGTACTTGATGCTTCGTTTTGGTGCTGCTGCCGATATTTGTCGATACTGGTGTTTAGACTTTAAAATTGATCACAAGGCGTACAAATCTACTTTAAGTTGAGGTTGAGCTCACAAATACACTTTTAACTTAAGCATAAATAATAAAGATTGACAAAAAAATAACAGACTGTATTTATGTGGGGGATTGTTTATTTGTTGCAAGATTGTGCAAACATTTTAGCCTAATATCTCTTCAATTTACATTTTATTTACCATCAAAGAAAAATAATAAATACATAAATAAATATTGAAAAAATAAAAGAATAATAAAGACAAATATATATATTTTTTTCCCCTATTTTTATTATTATTATTATTTTTTTTTTTTTTTTATCAACCGGTACAAAATTCCCACATCTCTTTTGTGCAGGTGATGTTTTGCAGTCTTTGATGTGTCTCTCTTAAACACAGAGTACAGTTTAAAGCATGAAATACGGTCGTAGAAGTAGTTTGCGAGTTTTATCGAACAGGACAATCCAATGTATGTTCTTAATCATAGGTTTGAAATCCAAGGCAGCGTTCGGTGTGAAAGAATTACAGAAAAGGCCGTTTCAGGATATATAAAATGGCGATTGGCGCGGCAGGGAGTAAAGTGCTCGCTGTGCATCTTAATAGAACCGCTGCTTTATGGATATTCAAACACAGCCGGCATTAACATGATAAATATAGGTGTACGCGCTGGGAAAGATCCGTTTTAGTAAATGAAAAGGAGGTATTTTTGCACACGCGGCAGAAAACGCAGAATGAATCAAATCTTACGGGTTGAATCGTCATATGGAAAAGTCCCCAGACATGTGAGTGTGCAAGTTAACTGCACAATCAAAATGAGATACTTTTCTTCTTAGATAAAAGAAAATACTGTATATATATATTTAAACTTTTGATGAGACATAAAGCAGTTGCATAGAAGTTCTCTTACATTTTGTGGTGAAAATGATTGAACGTGTTGTCAAACATTTCTGCATCGTCAGCATAAATTTGTTTTTACCTTCCTCATTGTCAAACATACACATTGTGACTGGAGAATAGACACGTGTGCGGTGTCTGTCTAAAAACCTACAGTTTTAGCTACGCTGCCCTTGGAGCAACTCTGCTGGGGGAAGTATGGCAGCTTGAACACTATCCTCTGGTTCTTCCTACTTTACCTATCAACACTATTTAATATTACTTCAACTGTAGTCTGTTCATTGCTGTTCACATGTTTCTCTTTCTCTCCACTTCCCCCGGGGAGTGGAGACTGTTTTAGACACTGCGACCCCCCCCATCTATCTGGAGGATCTATGCACCACCCGCCTGGAGGAACTCCCTCAACCCTGGATTAGCCACGCCTCGTCTGCCTGGACGAACTCCCTCTTGAGTGGTTGTGGCTCCACAGTCCAAGTGGATGTCAGTCCTAGTTCATCTGCAGCCTGTCCGTCCGTGGGAGTAGGATCTCTCCTTCACTGTGGTTCTCCCCGAGGTTTCTACTTTTTCCTGTGGGGTTTTTTGTAGTTTTTCCTCGCCGCGAAGGAGGGTCAAAGGACAGGGGCATTCTGGGACAGTTATCTGAACTGCTTTTACCTGTGGCCCATCAAGGCAACTGTTGTTGTGATTTTGGGCATTATAAAAATAAATTGATTTGATTTGATTTGTCTTGCCCAAGGACACAGCAACAGTAAACATCAAGGTGAGGTTTGCACTGCTGGCACTCACTGCAACCTCCAGTTTAACTCGAAAATCAATCATTTATTATTTTAAAGATGGATTGCTTATGTAAAGTAGTAAATACTAGCTGCATGACTAAATTATGAAGATTAGATCAGGGATGTCCAAACGTTTTGTTTTTTTGTGTGTTTTTCTTACCACTGGAAGCACATTTTGAAATACACACAAAGAGGAGGACCATTTGAGGACCATAGACTGGTGTTCGGTGCAGTTGATCATTCAGATTTATTGCACTGAACCGCGCAAGTACATCTTTGTTCAGGTTTGGATTCAGGTTTAAGGTTATATTGTGTAGTGGAATCACACCCTCCCAGGGGCGGACCTAGGAATTTGGGGGCCCAAGGTAAAACGAAGTACAGGCCCCTCCTCAACAAGTACTGTTGTGTCTCTTGAATTGTTCTTGAAAGCAAGTTTTTGGAGCTAATGGAAAATTAAATTCCCATTAGCAATAATGTACAGGTTCTAAACAGCTTTAAACAGGGGGGGTTTGGGGGTCCTTCCCCAGAAAAACACTCAAAGTGCCTATGACAGGTCGTTTCACTAAAAGGCAGTTTAGATAAATGTGTTTCAAATTGTGCCAAAACACTTTCCAAATGTAATCCTGGTTTAGTAATTTTTTTGTTTTACTTCCTGGTTGTAAATGATGATGTCACACTAGGAAATTACCTAGCAACCACACTGTACACTGCATCAAAACTCATCTAATGTCACAGATTTTTTTAGTTTTATTTTACTAATTATTTTGTTAAATTATGTCCCCAGTGTGATGTCATCAGTGTGTTTACTTACTTCCTGTAACTTTCAACTTTTCTCCACAAACGGCTCCTCGATTGATCATTATTTATATTTACAACAGGTATTAAAACACCAAATAAGGACAAATTAGAAAATAATGAAAACCTGTCATAGGACCTGTCAAGAAATCAGGCCCATATTTCCCGTGCGCTGTTGCATCGGATTTAAATATATGACATTCATTTATAATTTTATTGTGATATTCAGAGAACTGTTTCAGAGCGACTGTTTCTATGACGATCGGGAAGGGCATCTGATTGGGGGCCCCTTCAGGTTCGGGGCCCCAAGGCAATTGTAGCCCCAAGGTACGTCCACTTTGGTGCCCTGCCAAATATTAAAGGGGATTAAGTTGAAAAAGGTGATACTGAGAGAGATGTTAAGAATTTCCAAACTTGCAGTAAAAGTGACTATATTATTCTGGGCCAATTAAGCTGAAGAAACTACCTTTTTTATTATTATTATTTTTCCCTCTAAATTAGTAAATCCATTTTTCCCCCAAAAAGTATATATAAGAGTCACTGAACCTGTCTGCATGTGATGATGTGATGTGTTAAGTATTTTATTACTCATCAAGATGGAAGTAATAAACAAATGGAGCGTTCTGATTGGCTGTGCTCGGGTGGTCCACTACAGTTTCACTTCAACGTCTGAAAATAGCGAAAATAAAACTGTGCACGTGCCAAAAATGAATGTGTGCTGATATCAACAATGTTCCAAAGAGTTAGAGCTAGGAACTAGTTAGATTCAAAAACATTCTTCCTCCTTTTGCTGTGTGATAATCAGGTACTGAGTCCTTTAAGTAGGAATCCTGAGGGCCAACAAAAATTGATCTGTAGGCTGTATTTGGCCCCAGAGCCATAGTTTGGACGCGCCTGGATTCGATGAAGGATCTTACACAAACACAAAAGGACAGAGAGCAGGGCTGTCGTATTTTTAGAGAAAACGTGACCAAGTCAAAGATAAAAAGCCCAAAACAAGCGACATCAGCAACACAAAAAAAAGTCCAAATGAGTGATAATGAGAGCCTATTTATAGTGATATATAAAAAAGTGTAATTAACGCTTTTAAACGGTGCATATTTCATTGGTTTCATGAGTCATTACTGGGTCTAAGAAAGCGACACAGGACAAAAAGCTAATAATACCTCTATTGTGTAAAGTGCCTCTAAAAAAACGAATTATAATCATTTTTAAACGCAACCCACAATTTCCAAAATTTGCAAGTAGTGAGTAGCCCATTGCCCAAACGATGAGTAATCAACTAGAGGGATTTAAACTGATTCATTTTAATGTTGTGACCCGCCCCAGACATGAAAGGCGTGGTGTAATAAGTGGACACTGATGCTGTTCGACTTGTGGAGTGAGCAGCTGTCAGGAGCTCCCCTGTCGACAGGGCAGAGGTGAAGGAGGGGCGGGTCAGTCTGAGTCCAGGGAGAGCAGTCGGCCCTGGAGACTGGACTGTGGCCGGATCAAGTACTGAGGGTTCAGATTTACAATAGAACGTTATACACCAAAAGAGTGCTGTTTGTCAAAATCGGCATTTTTGTTTGATTAATTTTTTTTCAACAAATGCTCATATTATAAATCTAGATCAGGTTTGCTTAAAGTGTATCTGATGGACTTAGTTTGATGGGAGGGGCACCTGTGGTAAATATTAATCATAGTTTTACATTTGTGAAAATACAGTTTGTGAAGAATTTAAAAAAAATATGAGTTTAAAATTACAAGAAGGAGAGCTGAAACTGAATCTCTCTGTGATGTCATCCATGGACGACGTGTCATTGTAAATACAGAGACAATTTACAGACAACTGACACATTTTTTCTGACAGTTTATAGGATCATTCATCAAAATAAAGGTGTTGGGTATAAAATTATGCTTTAAGACTTTTGTTAAAAAAGCCCAAATAAACCAGTGCCAGTGAACTGTTCGTGTCTTTAAGAGTCAATACACTGCGGGCTGTTTTAAGACACCTAATGCATACATTTATGTATCGTCTGAATAAGTCAGAAAATATTGTGATTTTATCATTGTCTAATATTAAATACAGTGTCATCCGCTACACTTCTGAGCTGTGGAAACACTGGTGCCTCCAGACAGGTTAGGGGCCTCTTACTGTTGTTGTTTTTTTGTTGTCTGTTTGTTTGCCTTTTTTACTATGGACCACGAGTGGGTAATAAACATATTTACGGGACAGTACAGTGTGAAATGGGGATAAGAATGACGTGCAGTAAATGGTCTGAGCTGGATTCAAACTCACAACCCTGTGGCCTGCCCCACACATCAGGCATATGTGCTATCCACTCCAATATGAACAATGTTATACCATGGTGAAAAGCTGAAAAGCCTTGTCTTTTTTACTATGGACCATGAATGGGCAATAAAGATATTTATCCATCGTATTTATAATTTACTGTCAATTCCTAACTACTGTGTAATTGATGTGGACTTTGGCCCTTGTTTACAGTATGGTTGCTTGGTAACAGTTGTGGAATTTACTGTCATATGTCATATCTGCTGCCAACCAGGAAGTTACATAATAAACTTCACAAAAACTGCCAAATTTAGGACAAATAGGCAAAATGTTTATTAAAATGTTAAATATTTTCCTAAAATCCTGTTGTGTAGGCCAGGTATCTGGTTTTCCAGATGTGGATTTAAACATATGAAGTGTCACGGTAAACGATGGAAATCACATGACTCCCTCCTCTTTCTTTCTTTCTTTCTTTCTTTCTTTCTTTCTTTCTTTCTTTCTTTCTTTCTTTCTTTCTTTCTTTCTTTCTTTCTTTCTTTCTTTCTTTCTTTCTTTCTTTCTTTCTTTCTTTCTTTCTTTCTTTCTTTCTTTCTTTCTTTCTTTCTTTCACCTGTCGCTCTTCTTCTCCCGTCTGTTCTCCTTCTCTCTCTCTTCTCCCCTTTTCATTTTTCTCCCCCCTCTGCTCCCCTCTCTCTCTCTCTCTCTCTCTCTCTCAGCTGCAGTAAACCTGAATAATTCACCACTGCAGCAGTCGAGCAGGCTCCGTCCGCACACGCTGGACCAAAAACAGATGCTTTGTTTGGTAAAGCGCTCTTCTCAGGTAGCGCCCCGGCCCTGTGTGGATAGAACCTGCTACTTTTGAGCTCCAGCCACCGTTGGTCTCACAGCCAGGGCCCGCTCAGCCCACAGGAGGCGCACAGACAGAGCAGGGGTTTGGAGGCTGTTCAGAGCGGGACGTGAGTGATGTTCGGAGCTGGCACCGGATCTACTACCGAGCGCTCGATGCTAAATAAAAACAAATCAGCTAAATTATATAAATCTGACAGTGGTGTAAACAGTGATTGTCCTATTTGGCAGCGAGGAATACCAACAGTGTCTCACTAGCCTATTTTTGCATGAGGTTTATTTTGTTTGTTTGTCTGTGCAAATTGATTTTTAACGTCGGAATAATGTTATATTCTGTATATTGCAAAATATAGAAGTCAGTATGATGAAGTCTAAGTATCCAGCTGAGTCTTTTTCAGTGTAAATTATGTAGTAGTTAGTAGAAAAGGCTAAAAATAAAAACATAAAAATTGAATAAAACCAAATAATCTGTTTCTTCCAAGTCCCACTGCACTAAATTAATCGTAGAAAAGGTTTCTGGACGAATGAGGGAGGGATTACATCGACGATCATCTAAATTAAATATCTGATTTTCTTTTGAATTAGGTTTATGTTATGTTGATTCAAAGACAATTATTTCAATTTTGAGATGATGTGTTAAAAATCTGGGCACATTTTCTGTATTATTTGTGTAGTTATTTAAACATGCTCTTGTATCTCTGCTTCGGCATCTCATTTTCTTGTTTCAGAAAAATAATGAAGAATACTGTACGCACTGAAAAGCATGTATTACTTTCTATAAATCAAGCGTTTGATCATCAGGCAGCAAAGAGAATTACCATAAGAACATAAACAAAAGCCCCGGCATGCTAATGTAATGGACAGGATTTGAGTTGCAGATACCTTTGACGTCACAACATTTGAAACTGTTTTGTGAGGCTCAGAGAAGTAGCTGAGAAGACAACCTTGAATTAATTAAGCAAATACAACTGCAGGATGTTTTGTTTTGTTTTTGTTGATTTTTTGGCCCGTAGGCTTTACTCGACGGGGCAGTATACTGTGAAATGGGAAAAAGAACGTGGAATGACGTGCAGTAAATGGTCTGAGCTGGATTCAAACTCACAACCCTGTGGCCTGCCCCACACATCAGGCATAAGTGCTATCCACTCCAATATGAGCGGCGCACCAGGTATGTTTTTAACGAAGGAACAATGTCATACCATGGTGAAAAGCTCCAAAAGTATATTTTACATAACATGTGTCCTATAAAACTAGACTTAAACACGGTCAACATTTCAGTCTCATTTACCCAATCACAACATACTTTAAAGGTCCCACATCCTGCAAAATCGACTTTTCAGAGGTTTTAACCTTCCTACAGTGCTATTTTGGCCTCGTATGTTGTGCCCAAAGTGGTTTTTTGATTGATTCCCGCATGTTTTCACTAGAGAACTGTCTTTTCCGTCCCCTCGGCTGAGCAGCAGACGGGGGCTCCTCACTAAGATGACGCGGCTTCACCAGGATGACGCTGTGTTTAAGCCACGCCTCCAGGAAGCGCGCAGCCGCAGAATAAAAACAGCTAATGCTAATGCTACACAGTAATTACACGATGGATACGACAGATAGAAGAGTTAGCTTGTTATTTACCAAACGGCAACGTCCGTCGTCGAGGTACTGGAGCACGTCAAACTCCAGGTCAGATCCAGGACGTAGGACTCAGCACGACGCACCGTCAGGAGGATAAAATGTTTATTCCTGTGTTTGTGTATCGCTGTTTACCGGAGCACACGGCGCATGCGCAACATCTCCACTCTAGGCTTCGGCACGGGTTGGGCGGGGGAGGCAGCCTGCTCTCTGTTCGGGGGGGTCAGATCTCAGAGTGAGCCGTTTGCTTTTACAAGGAGGGGGGCCAGTCCAAGAAATGGCTGTTTTTTGGAAACTGTTATGTTATGGATATTGCACAACGCAAAATTTGATCAACAAAGCCCTTAGAATAGACTGTGTAAAGGGGAAAATAGCAGAATATGGGACCTTTAACTCTCAAACAAATAATATTAAAGACATACTCTATCCTCTGTGTCATCTACTCTATCTCCACTGTAGAAGAAGAACTGTCAGCGTCATCCCCTGACTTGACCCAGATAACAAATAAAAATAAATAAATAATAATAATTTTATTTTTGGCTCTATGTTTCATAGTTTGTGTCTACATAGTATATATTTTAATACTGTTAAACATAATCTTAGTACATTATTTAGTTCATTCGTTTGCCCATTGCCCATTATATTTACAAGAGGCATTAATACACTGAATAAAGTCAAAAGTAGAAAATCCTAAAAACCTGTCACACGCACTTTAACTAGAATACTTAAAACTTTTTTTTTTTTTTTTTAAATTGATGTTTTATAATGGCGCACCCCTAAACAAATATACCACCAGCCACCACTGGTCAGCCCCCTCAGCCTCTCCATCCTCTTCACCACCACCAGCGATCCAGATCCAAGCGCCAAAGTTCATCCAGTTCAACCCAATCATCCCTCGTACAGTCATTTGTTTGTTTACAGCTGAGACAGTATTTGACCAAAGAGAAAACTTCTGTGCACAGGTCACACCCTTCAGCGAAAAAAGATGGAAAATTGTTTTTGAAGGCGATGACTCAAGCAGAAGTGAATCGCGGCTGAACGCTCGTGTCATCTTTAGACGAAAACCGATGCTTGAGTCACGGCTGATTTGACGGCATCAGAGACAACGCGCCGGCTCACTCCGAGTGAGTCCTCCGCCGCCCGACTGAAGCGAGAAGGTCAGCGGTAACTAATGTGCAGCCTCTGTCGCCGCTCATTTGGACAAAGAGGAGGTGATGCAACGGGGCCACTTCCTGTGTGCAGCTGCAGTTTAAGTGACCTTTCAATAAGAGCGAGCGGAGCAGCGGGTAGGGAACGGATCGATATGTGTACGAAAGTAAAAGTAGAGATCAGAAAATTACTCAAGAAAGAAAAAAAAAAGAAAGAAAGAAAGAGTATATGTTGAAAATGTTGCTTTTGATGAACATTTCAGTGTTAAAGGCCCTGTACCTGATTTTTATTTACTCTAGTTAAAGTGCGTATGACAGGTTTTCACGATTTTCTATTTTTGACTTTATTCAGTGTATTAATACCTGTTGTAAATATAAATTATAGTTTTACGCCAATCAAGCAGCTATTTGTGGAGAAAAGTTGAAAAATCTGTTCAGAATTACAGGAAGTAAACAAACTGATGACATCACACTAGGGAGACAAAGGTTATGCAAAATTGACATCAAATAAATTACTTTTTTTGAACCGTTATACATGAATTCAACAAAATAAAGGTGTTAACATGTATTTTTATTTGTAAAATAAACAAGTCTGTGACATCTGAGGAGTTTTGGCCCACTGTGGATGGTTGCTATGGTAATTTACTAGTGTGATGTCATTATTTACAACCAGAAAGTAAGACAAAAAACCTAAAACGTTGCTAATCCACACTGAAATTTGTGAAGTTTTTTAACACAATTTGAAACATATTTATCTTAACTGCATGTTTGTCAAATGAGTCGTCCAACCTGTCATAGGCCCTTTAAGATAAATTCTCTTTACATTACACACGGTTTGATAGAGGCAACTTAATGGAAAGACACTGGGTTTGTAATGTATAATCTGTGCATGTTATAAACACAAAAGAACTAGAGCAAAAGTGTTTGGCAGGGTCACCTCTTTTCAGCCAATCAGGCATAATGTGCACTATAAATCATAATAATATAAATAAATAAACAAATAAAAAAAATAAGCAAAATAAAAATAAATGAAAATAAAAAGAACTGCTTGACATGTGATTCTCTGTCATAGTACAGTTTAAAAAGTGCTAAAAGCTAATTGTAAAAAGACAGTCGTTTCTGAGTCATGGCGCAATATTGAGTGAAAGGAAGGACTATGTGGGCGGGGCTAACAGTTCAAACAAAAACATGTTCCTGTCTCGCGGTTCAAAATCAGGTACAGGCCCTTTAAAGGTGCACTATGTCACTTTTCTGGTAGGAGTAGAAGCAATGAGTGTCAGAACTATTGGCAGCACAGTTGAAAAAATGTGTTTCTTTGCTTTTCTTTGGCCTAATCTTTGTCCATGGAGCTTTTGTTTTGCTAAAATCAACTTTATACGGTAAAAAGGAAACTGAAAGTAGTTTCTCTGCTGTTGCTGCGACTGTGCAGAGCTTAGTTAGCTTGGTTGCTAACGGCAGTTGGAGTTTTAATACATTTTAACTGCTGCAAAACAATCTTGCAAAACATCTTATTTAAAGTGTATATGACAGGTTTTTATGATTTTCTAATTTTGACTTTATTCAGTGTATTAATACCTCTTGTAAATATAAATTACAGTTTTACACCAATCACGCAGCTGTTTGTGGAGAAAAGTTGAAAAATATGTTGAAAATTACAGGAAGTAAATTGATGACATCACACTTGGAGACGAGGGTTATGCATAATTTACACAAAATAAACTTGTTTTTTTTTTATTCTTTAAACATTGATTCAACAAAATAAAGGTGTTCACATGCATTTTTCTTTGTCAAATAAAACAAATCTGTGACATTAGATGAGTTTTGGTGCAGTGTACAGGAGGGTTTCTTTGTAATTTCCCAGTGTGATGTCATAATTTACAACCAGGAAGTAAAAGTAGCTAAACTGTGGTTGCTTAACTGCATTTTATTTTAACGAGTATTCCTACCTGTCATAGGCACTTTAAGGACAAAAATGTAACGAGTTCAACTGATCCCAAAGTCTGTATCAGTGATAAATGTGAACGTAGCTGCAGTGCTCCTGTTGTATTTGTGTTTTTTCTACAACTGTTTACTTGGTTTTCTTTTTTTTAGATGTCAGGTAGCAGCTAAATATTTAGTACAGTTGTAGACTTTTATATTTATTATCAAACTTTCGCCGCTTATTCTCCTTTCAGTTGTGTTTTGAGCTCTTATGGGAGGAAACGTCACCTGATTAACCTCTATTCTTGGGCGATGAACATTTTACACTGTTGCAATTAACAATTCAAACCGTACAGTACATCTTTTGAATAGGCAAAAGCATAAATAATCATAAACGTGAAATTCTCTTTATCTGCTTCATCACATATTAATTAATTATGAAGCTAACATATGTCCTCCTCATTAACAATGCATAAGAGAATGTTTCATGTCACTAGAGTCACACAACATCGGAAATCTCAGCTTAAAGGGCCCGTGACAGGTTGGACCGCTCATTTACATAAAATGCAATTAAGATAAATATATTTCAAGTTTTGCTAAAATCCTTTACAAATGTTATCCCGGTTTAGCAGTTTTATACGTTTTAATTTCACTTCCTGGTTGTAAATAATGACATCACACTAGGAAATTACCATAGCAACAACACTGTAAACTGGGCTAAAACTCATCTAATGTCATCAATTCTTTTACCTGACAAATAAAAATATATTTTAACTTAATTATTTAGTTGAATTCGTGTTTAAATGGTCAAAAAAGTAGTTTATTTTGTGTAAATCGTGTATAAAGTTTGTCTTCCTAGTGTGATGTCATCAGTTTGTTTACTTCCTGTAATTTTCAACATATTTTTCAACTTTTTTCCACAAACAGCGACCTGATTGGTATAAAACTATCATTTATATTTACAACAAGTATTAATACACCGAGTAAAGTCAAAATTAGGAAATCATAAAAACCTGTCATACGCCCTTTAAACAGTTATTGACCAACGACCAATCCATAGTCGCCCAGTGAGACAACGGCTGTTCTGATTTAGAAAACTACAAAAATGAACTAAAACTAAATTAAAGTTAGTTCGACTTTAGCTCAGATGCCAGTCTTATGCGCTAAATAAACACCCAAAAGTTTACACAGACACAAACGTTTTAACGAGACTGAGTTTGTACCGGCCCAGATCGTTATTCAGAAGTTGTGTTTTTGTGTGGGCTAATGCTAACGGCTACAGGAAAAAGTCCAGTTGCTAAATGATCAATAGCATGAGCACAGAACAGCACGTCGACTAATCTATACGTCCTTGAGCCAAAGTTCTGAAATATCAACAGGAAGCTGACGGCCATGAATAGGCTCGTCCGCAGTGGAGATGTGCTCGGCCTGGAATGTTCCCTAGAGTGGCATTAATTAAGTCACATGTTGCATTTATTAAGCTACAGGTGATTTTATTGCTCAATAGTTTCTTGGAAAACCTACATTCTACAAAAGTTGGACAGTGCACCTTTAGTTAAACATATAAATATGGCATGTCCAAACTCAGGCCGGGGGGCCAAATGCGGCCCTCAGACCAATTTTTCTTGGCTCTTAGGCTTCCTGGTGATTGGCCCACACTGTCCTGATAAGTACTATTTACAGCACATTTCAGATTTTCTCCAATTCCAACCTAAATAACTAACATTTTGGTGAAATACAGACCTGATAATAAGGCACTGAGACTGAATGTAGATGTGGTGGTGCTTAAAACATCAGATAAAAGCTTTTTTTAACGTTTTGCGATTGATTTGTGGCCCTCCGCTTGGTCTATATTTCAATATGTGGCCCTCGATGGAAAAAGTTTGGACACCCCTGGTATAAATGAATGTCTAGAATTTCAAAATCATATTCTGGACAAAAAATGCTGATTATCATTAGGAAGAGCCTAACAATCTATAATTTACTATATCTATTTTCATATTTATAATTGATTTTTGACTAAATAAAAGCCAAGGGTGAAAGACAACTGATTCTCACCGGTTTATACTTCGACCATTTTCAAAAATAATTCAAAAGTTCAAACTTGTCAAACTAGTGTGTGGAGATTAATATTCTGAATTGAAATCATGATAATGTAGACTTTAATGTTGAATGTGAGTGTAGATCCTAAGCCCACAGCACATCCTGTAGTACATCTTTGCTACTGGTGTTAGCAGCTGTGTGTTTCATTCTTCCACCTGCACGGGTCGCATGTGTGAGCATCAGAGACAAACTCTGCTTTTCTACAACAGCCGTCCACATGTGCCCAGCGCTTCAGGAAACAGCGGCTCACGGCAAATTCAATACATTGAACTTTTAAAGGTAACGCTGCCAATGGGTTAATTAACACACAGAAAATGCAATGAATATATATACACAGTATTTTCCGCACTATAAGGCGCACCTAAAAGCTTTCAATTTTCTCAAAAAACTGACAGTGCGCCTTATAATCTGGTGCGCTTTATATATGGATCAATACTGAGCCGCAACTACGCAACCACAGCCACTACTGTAGCTTCTATTCTATGCGCCTTATATATGAACAAAGTTTTCAAATAGGCCATTCATTGAAGGTGCGCCTTATAATCCGGTGCGCCTTATAGTGCGGAAAATACGGTATATATTCTGTTCGCCACATTAGTGATCATTCTCATTGTTAAAACCTGAAAATTTGAAGTGCAATATTGTACTACATAAAAACATGATTACGAACGATAATATTCAAAGTAATTTATAATAAACCTAAAGCCCCAGAATCCCCCTAAACCCTTTCCTAAATGTACAATACGTACAATACATTTAAAAAACACAACCAGCAAAAAATACCAAGCCGGATGAGACACTTTAGTCATTTTAATTTACAGGAAAGTTACCTATTTGTCTCTCTACGGTTGAGATCTTATTGTACAACATAAAGATAACAGAAAACAAAGCACGTTAAATGCTGAACGTTAAAAATATTGTTCCAGCTATTATTCACTGAACGATATATAGACATATGAATTATCGTGCATGGGATTTAAAAAATGTACTTAATTGATATTTAAATACACACTAAAAAGCTAGCAAATTTTTAGTGTGTATTTAAACATCAATTAAGTACATTTTTGCTCATTCTTGTGATGTAATTTGAAACCACTAGGAAAGGTCCTGAGACACGCCACAGAAGACACAACGGACGACATAAACGTTTGAAAGGACTGACCGCTGTAGGTGACGATGCGTATGGTGGAGTCGCCCTCTCCGAAGCGCGTGATGGGCGTGAGCCGCACTTCGTAGGACTCGGGTTTGATCAGCTCCGTCAGGTTGTGCGTCATGAGCTCCCCTTTGTTGATCGGCCCGTCCACCGGGATCTCCTGCTCCCACCAGCGCTGGAGACCCATCTGCAACGACAGGAGGAGGGAAACGTGGGAGGGACTGGAACCGTACTTTTACACCGGTCAAACGACAAAGTTAAACGTCATTGTTGTATGGATTTATTTATTTGATACTGATGAACCAGCTGCATTGTTTTGAGTAAAATTTCAGCACTTGTCCATGTGGAGGCTTTAGAGAAATTCAAATCAGAAACATTACAGATTAGCAAAGGTAAGTCGACAATGTTAATAAAAACAACTAGAATTTCACTCAAAAACTCTGCCCTGGTTTCAGCCACAGTTTCAGACGTCTGCTAAAGATGTTCGGCTCAGTTTGCAGTTTTAGGTCAGTGTGAAGAGAGTTCCAGTGTCTGGGTCCACCGGAGGAAAAACTGGACCGTCCAAAAGATGTTCTGAACTTTGGAACAAGTTGGAACACGGTTTGCACTGACAGTTTGCTATAAATGTGCTGATATCGGTCATATCAAGTGTTTTCAGGTCTGTTATGGTCTGAAATGGACAATTTCTTTGATATTTTTTTCAGCCCTGTCTCTTGTGTCATTTCCAGAGTCTTTTTAAATAAATTACTTGATATGGAAATAGAAAAACCAAAGGACACACACAGTCACTGTACAGTCATGGCTAAAATTATTCACACCACAGATTTTTTTCCAAGAAAATGGCTCGCCCATTTTTGGAGTTTTGTGTGAAATTATGTCAAATTAGTTAATTTCTCTCCATTTTTTTTTTTGTTCCAGCACACACAAAGGAAATACACATGTGTCAAGCAATAAAATGTTGAACTGCAATACTTTTTGTGGAGATTCAGTGGTGTGAATAATTTGACTGTGTATTTGAATTGTTTCTGGCATTTAAAGGTCCCATATTCTGCTATTTTGCCCTTTACACAGTCTATTCTAAGGGCTTTGTTGATAAAATTTTGCGTTGTGCAATATCCATAACATAACAGTTTCCAAAAAACACCCATCTCTTGGACTGGCCCCCCTCCTTGTAAAAGCAAACGGCTCACTCTGAGATCTGACCCCCCCGAACAGAGAGCAGGCTGCCTCCCCCGCCTAACCCGCGCAGCTCCCCCCGCCCAACTCGTGCCGAAGCCTAGAGCGGAGATAGTGCGCATGCGCCGTGTGCTCCGGTAAACAGCGATACACAAACACGGGAATAAACCTTTTATCCGTCCTGACGGTGCGTCGTGCTGAGTCCTACGTCCTGGATCTGACCTGGAGTTTGACGTGCTCCAGTACCTGACGGCAGACGCGTTACCGTTTGGTAAATAACAAGCTAACTCTTCGATCTGTCGTATCCATCGTGTAATTACTGTGTAGCATTAGCATTAGCTGTTTTTATTCTGGCGGCTGCGCTTCCCGGAGGCGTGGCTTAAACACCGCGTCATCCATGGGAAGCCGCGTCATCCATGGGATGAGCCCCCGTCTGCCTGCTCAGCCGAGGGGGACAAAAAAGACAGTTCTCTAGCGAAAGCATGCGGGAATCAATCAAAAAACCACTTTGGGCACACATACGAGGCCCAAATAGCACTGTAGGAAGGTTAGAACCTCTGAAAAGTCGATTTTGCATGTTATGGGACCTTTAAGCCTTTGCTTTGGCTTGTTTTAGAACTTAAAATACTGCTTGAATAGAAAAACACAAGGCTTTCTAGTAAAATCAGGTGTTTCCTAATCAGATTCACTGCTGCAATTCACTCCATCTACTGGAAGCTAAAGTGGAGAAATAAATAAAAGCTACCCTGCATGCTGATGTGAGCACACAGTTGTAATTCAGGCATTTTGAGGCAGAAATGCTCAGAACAAGTTTGGTGATGATTTATGAATTCAAAAACAGCACGGCAGACCTCCGGATCTCTACATTCCACGTCAGAAATCTGCAAAATCTGAAACTGAGAAAAGTCTGAGGCTCAGAAAAGATGACCTCGCAAACAGGATAAATGAAACAAGTGCGGACGAATCTCTATCCAACAAACAGGTATGCTTTTGACGAAAGAACGATGTTTTCATTGTTATGACAAGGTTAAAAGCAGAAAAAAGTGTTGGTTTCAAAGCATTCAGCATAATACGTATCCTTTAGAATGTGGCTTTATGCCTACAATAACTTCCATCGACAACATTTAATACCACCACTGCCTCTCTAGACACATGACCTCAGTCTGAGAATCAAACCCTCTTGTGCCAGTTGTGACATTTCGCAAAAACTTTCAAAGCGTTTACGTCATTTCAATACAGCTTTATCAATTGACGACAGCATCAGCGATAATCATTAATGAAGCCATCCGTTTTCTCGTTAGTACTAGCGCAAATTACATCAAAAGTCCACAATAAACAAGTCTGTAAGGATGTATCTGCACCAGTGATCAAAGCGGCACATCCACTGACATCTGCAGAGAGCATAAACTCCATTTGCATCCCCTGCATCACAGCTTTAGGATATTCCTCTAATCGCCCAATTAACCCCGTCCATAGGCGCTTCATGACCTGCCAACACTGCAGCGGCTCTGATTCTCATTAGCAACATCCAAAGCCATTTCTGCATCTGAACCCAAGCAAATTATGAACACGCTGCCGGGATATGTCTTTATAATTGCATGTGTTTGGGTGCAGCGGATTGTTGATGTGTTTTTTGCGAACATTGGCGTCTCTGGTTTGGAATACGAGGTGTAGGTAAGTTTGTGGTGTACTTTTGGAGACTTTCTGACACCGAGAGACAACTTCTGTTTCCCAGCAGTGATTCGAGGGCTAGGACTGGACTAGAAAACAATCAGTGAGGCCTGGTCTTCTGCAAAAACAAATAACTAGGGTTGTAGTCACGAATATAACCTTCTCGATGGGTCCCCAATACGTATAATTTATCTCAGAATCAGAATAGGTTTGTTGCCATTGTCAGTGATCAGAATTCACAAACCTAAGCCAACTTGCTTTGGCGTAAGGTGCAACATAAAACAATGAACAAAATATTAGCAAAATATGTAAAAAGAGGCATGCATGAGAATAAAATAAAACAAAATAGACTAAGACAATATACAGAAATGTACAGTTGGATTGACAGTAATGCAAATCGGCAGTGCAAATAGATAGCTCTTTTATAATATATTGTTGAAGTGGCAGGTGTTATAAAGTGTTCATGAGTCAGAGGGAAAGAAACTGTTCTAAGTAGTAATTAAAAGAAAAGTTATAATCATTAAAAAATAAATAAAGAATAAAAGAATGAACGAATTATATGTTAAAAGACAGGCAAATCAATTAACTAATAAATAGGTCACAATATTTATTTACTACTAATTATGATTTAGTAATAATGCCAGGCCAGGTTGAGAAGACTGGTGTTGCTTTTGGTAATTATCTGTTATTAATTGTTATTGTTATTGTTATTTATTATTTATTTTTTTTTGGTTTCTCTCTCTGTTGTCTGGTGGATGGGGATTCTGTCTTGATATCTTGTGTGAGACCTTTGTCTGCAAGTTTTTTGTTTTTTTGTTGTGTGATAATAATAAAAGAAAAAAAAAAAAAAGAAACTGTTCTTGTGGCGGGAGGTTCTGGTCTGGATGGACCGTAGCCTCCTGCCCGAGGGGAGGGGCTCAAATAGTCCACGTCCAGGTGAGAAGGGCCCGCTGTGATCCGACTATATCTATATCATTTAGTATCCCAGCAAATTTGGTTATTATTGTTAATTTTTTCATTCTCTATGGCTAGAATGTCCTATGGTTTGTACATGCACTTAACAATACCACACTCATTGAACTTGTAACTTGTTTTGCAATAACCAGAGCTACCAGAACAATTTCACAAACATCTCGAAACGCATTATTACAATAAGAAAATACAATAAAAGCAAATTATAATCACTAGTTTTCTTTTTTAACAACTTAGCTAGCATATGAGCGTTGATTTTCTTCTTTTTAAAGTTTTGATTGAGCCCTCAGATCTCATGTATCGTTGTATTTAGCCTCTCAAGGACTTTACTCAACCACATGCTTTTGAGGGCCCTTCCCTGCCGTCAAATCAACATTTTTTGGAAAGCCTGTGAGCAGACATCTGTGTTACATCTGTGTTGATTTTGGGCTCTAAAATGATAAAATGAATGGCAGAATGAGGTAACGTTTGTTCATTTATGCTAACAGTGAAGACGCTGAACTGTGGATGGGCCCAGATATATGCACCATAAACCAGTTCACACACTTTTATAGTGCAAGAATGTTAGAAAGTCATTATTATTTCCTTTGCTGCACTCAACGCATGGGATTTCATGTCTGTGCAATAACTGGGAGACACAGGCAGGTATCCCACCATCTCTTTTAGCTGTCATTTGTTTATTATCTTTCCCAGAGTGAATGGAGAGTATCTTAGTGCTAAATTATGTATAATGTGTACTTGTAGTGTCTGACAAATAAATAAATAATAAACTAAACTATCAACGTACTATAACAACTGAATTTTTGATGATATTTTGCAAGAGAGATACGTCGTTTTAAACATTAACCACATTTTATAGCTTTTTCATACACGGTTGCTTAAATTGGAGGAAAGTGTCTAGAAAGCAGCTTTGTATGTATGTTTGTTTTTCCTTTACTTTTTCCGTCTAACATGACCTCGAAAAGACCAGAACAGACATTGTTTCTGATTTTGCCCCGACATAAAATCCTCTGAAAATGAACTGTAACAAAGGCACAATGTTGATGTTGTGAAACAAATGAAGGTTTTGTTTTGAGCCGAGCTGAAGGCAACAGGAGGGAAGAGCACTTTATCCTTGACAACGGCATCGACCGACGCCGCCTGCATCGCAAATGCACCGCACCTAATCATGTGTTCAGCTGCTTTAGATATCACTGCTACTTCTGCTACTTCTGCTACATCTATTACAACTACTACTACTACGACAGCTATAACTTCAACTACTAGTATTTCTGCTAATGTTACTACCACTATATCAACACTATTACCGCTACTGCTACTTCTACTACAACTACTACTACTACGACAGCTATAACTTCAACTACTAGTACTTCTGCTAATGTTACTACTACTATAGTCACTACTATTACTGCTACTGCAACTCCAACTCCAACTACTACTACGGTACAACTTCAACTAGTACTACTACTACGGCTATAACTTCAACTACTAGTACTTCTGCTAATGTTACTACTACTATAGTCACTACTATTACTGCTACTGCTACTTCAACTACAACTATAATTAGGGCTACAACTACAACTACAACTACTACAACAACTAATACTATAGCTATAACTTCAACTACTTCTACGGCTACTGCTACGAATTCAACTATTACTACTTCTGCTAATATTACTACTGCAGTCACTACTATTGAAACAACTACTACTACTACTACTACTTCCTACTACTATAACAGCAACCCCTTACTAATACTGCGGCCACTACTACTACTATTACTACTACTATTACTATGACTACGACTTTTTCTGCTGCCACCATACTACAATTCCACCTACTGACCAACTGCTACTTCAACTGTTACTTCAAGTTCTACAACTACTAATCCTAAAACTTACTACTACTACTACTATGGTACAACTTCAACTAGTACTACTACTACAGCTATAACTTCAACTACTAATACTTCTGCTAATGTTACTACCACTATATCAACACTATTACCGCTACTGCTACTTCAACTACAACTATAATTAGGGCTACAACTACAACTACAACTACTACAACTACAACAACTAATACTATGGCTATAACTTCAACTACTTCTATGGCTACTGCTACGAATTCAACTATTACTACTTCTGCTAATATTACTACTGCAGTCACAACTATTGTAACAACAACTACTACTACTACTACTTCCTACTACTATAACAGCAACCACTTACTAATACTGCGGCCACTACTACTACTACTACTACTACTACTACTACTACTACTACTACTGCTACTACTACTATGATTACGACTTTTTCTGCTGCCACCATACTACAGTTCCACCTACGGCTACTTCAACTGTTACTTCAAGTTCTACAACTACTAATCCTAAAACTTACTCCTACTACTACTACTACTACTACTACTACTACTACTGCTGCTGCTGCCTTAACTACTACGTACTAACTGCTGCAACTGCAACTTGTGCAGTGACAACAAGGCATATATAATAAGTCAATCACAAACATTGGTGCAACAGGTTGAGCTTTCTTTCTTCAGATGACTTTGTGCAGGTAACTTCTACTGCAAGCGCAACATTGCACTTGACATAATAAAACTGAAACATGCATTCAATATGAGTTGCGAAACCGAGAGGAAATATATTGAAACAAGTCAAATAATGAATGTAAACAAAACAAACACAATATCCCATTCTGAATTCATACCTAAACCAGATGTTCCTTTTTGCAGAGCAGCCCCGGAGGAGGAGGAGGAGATGGGTTGAATTGAGGGTGATAGCAGAGCACCAGTGTGTGGGGACAATACAAATTAAGTAATGAGTACACGACCGACTGATCTGATAATTGAGGGCTGCAGGTTTATCTCAGCGCCAGTGCAGGTAAATACACAGCTCTGAATGTCAGCGAAAGCAGTGCACTCTAACAGACTGCAAAACAAGAAAGCGTTTTAGCATAAATTATACAGCTGTCAACAATACACGGATCAATGATGAGTGTATATGATAAACAGTTGTATATAACTGATGTTTAGTTAATAATGTGGCTGTACTAGGAGAGGCATACATAATCAACACATGATATTAAAGCTGGGGTACCTCATTTTCACACAGCATACTAGACGTTTAGTAATTTAAATGTGCCTTATTGAGTTCCTAGATCTCATAAACCATTTGGCACATTGTTAATACCCACAAGCATTCATTATTGGCCGTGTACGCAGTTTTAGAACAGCTTTTTTCAGACAGCGAAGCGAAACTGCTGCGACCGCCCCAAGCACAACCAATCAGAGCACTGCTTTAAGATCTTATCTCCAGGTTGACAAGACATAAAATACTTTATTATTAGATTCAGACAGCTCGCTTTGTCACAGAGTGCTGTTTTAACAATATATTCTGGTGGAAAACAGAAAAATATGGCAATTTACAAAAAAATATCGACACGTTCCGACCGGTTTACTTGGAGCAGATCGGGCCGATGTGAATGGTATTGGTCTATTTAAGCGTTCCTACGTGAGTGGTAATAGCAGGTAATAATACGTTTTCAAATCAAATCAAATCAATTTATTTTTATAATGCCCAAAATCACAACAACAGTTGCCTCGATGGGCCACAGGTAAAAGCAGTTCAGATAACTGTCCCAGAATGCCCCTGTCCTTTGACCCTCCTTCGCGGCGAGGAAAAACTACAAAAAAACCCCATGGGAAAAAGTAGAAACCTCGGGGAGAACCACAGTGAAGGAGAGATCCTACTCCCATGGACGGACAGGCTGCAGATGAACTAGGACTGACGCCAAACACCAAACACTAACTTGATCTTGTGATAAACTGTTGTATTTGCTAGGATTATAACGTTATTTGTTGTGGAGAAAGACAAAACAACACTAGCAGCAATGTTAGCAGCAGCCATTTCCTGTTTATCAATTCACGGTACCTACGTAAAGACAAAAAATATTATATTTCCAGGTCATTTAACATTATCCAAACCCAATGCATTACATAAAGGGAGAATAAAACGAGGTGTAGAGCGTCACAGCACCATAAACTTGGCATCAATGACTATCTCAAAGCTAATGCTAACCTAAATACTATAGTTAATGACAAGTCAATTGTTTTTGTATGCATAATAATTCAGTTTAGCTTTATAATTATGTATTCTGACCTGTACAAACACAGACATGTCCTCCGGTAAAGCATTTATATCATGTAATGTCCTCAACGTGTAATTATTCAACTTGCTGTCCACTGTGTGATCTTTAAATATTGATTATTTTAGTGCGACTCAGAGAAAACCCCATGGAGATATTTAAGAGGCAGACAAAGAATCCTGGACATGTAGGTCAAACTGAACTAGCGACATGGTGCTTTTTCTGGACAAAAACACGCTGCTTATAATAAATGGTCATATCTAGTGACTCGGTGTGAGCCCATAATAGCATTTATACACATCCTATTTTCTCCCCGTCTCTCCGTTTTCTCTTTGCGGTGAAGTATTGATTTGATTTCAAGGCGCTGCTGCTCTTGAGGTTTAAAATGGCACCTTTGAAATGTGGCTGGATTGATCAAAGCCTGAACATAAGTAATCACAGTCACATTGAGAGGGACAGTTAATGTTGAGCACATGCAATTAGTGTGGCCTTTATTGATCCACCGCACACTCCAACCAGACAAACCAGAACACAACATGATATGCTCAGCTGACAGGTTTTAGCTTTAACCCTTTTATGTTTAAAGGGGCTGTACCTGATTTTTACTGTTTTGAAATGTGAAAAACAGAAGATTTTTTCCATGTAATAAAGTAAAATCTATGTTGCCCCGGCACAAATATATTGTAAAAGCCGCTATTCCTGTGAAAATGAGAGAAAAACCCTTTCGCTGCATCTATTTATACAGCGTTTTATTCTACAAAAAGCAGGACGTGCGCTATTAGCACGCTAATGTTTGTTAGTTTTACCCAGGACGGCAAAACTTTGGGCTCAGAGACTCGTGAAAAGCTCTTTTAAACTCATCGTGGTGAGGATGAGACTGCATTAAGTAAGAGAGCGATACTGCTGTGAAGAGTTCAAAACAAATGAGGGAGAGGGAGAAGAGGGAAAGAGAGCAAAAGGAATAGAGAAAGACAAGATGAGAGAGAGGGTGAAAAGCTGCAAGGCAAATAAGGAAGGGGAGGGTAGATGGAGAGAAGAGAGGAAGGGAAGAAAGGGAGAGAGAGCAAGAGTGAGGGGTGAGAGAGAGAGAGTGGAGGAAAAAGAGAGAGAAGAAAGAGAGATGTGAGAGGGAAAGAGGGTGAGAGAAAAAAAGAGGGAAAGGAGGGGATGGAAATAAAGAAAGAAAAAAGAAAGAAAAAAAGCGAGAGGGACAGACAGAAGAGCAATAGGGGGAGAGAAAGGGAGAGAGAGACAGGCTAAAGGGAGAAAGGGAGAGAGAGACAGGCTGAGAGAGACAGAAACATTTGGCCTTTATTGAAAAAAAAAAGTGTTAAAAAAATCACAATCAGTGACACAATAGAAAAAAATACTATAAATCTGTTATATTTCATTGTATTTCTTGTTTTTATTGTTTTGTTTGATTTTCAATCAAGTAAACCCCTGGTATGAACAAAATAACATCAGAGTTAACTTAGCTCTGACGGCTTTCCCATCTATCTTGGATTTACTTAATTAAAGATGTTCCTTACTAGATAAGATTTGAGAGGTACTCGTTAGGACCCTGTTTTAGAAATCACGTTTCAACTTCCATCTGAAAGTCGTTTTAAATCTGAAGAACTGATCAGACAAACCGGGCTGACGAGGCCCTGCAGGAGTTTCATCTGAACCTGCCTTTGTTTACCTGTTTGTTTACACTTAGTTTGAAGGGTCTAGATGGCTACTTCTGAAACCTTATGTATCGCTCCTGGATGATCGAAGGATTACACTAACTAAACATGGATATTAAAAAGAAAACCTTTAAATTACGAGCCGTAGAAAGGGTTTCAGGGGTTGTCATCTGGACGCTGTTTGAAGATCGAGACGTTTCGACTTTTATCCAAAAGTAATTGTCAATCAGAGAGCTGGTCTGAGAACCTGGGCCTTATATGCTACTCTAAGTAGTGAGAGTCCTGCCCCCAGGGAGGAGTCACTGAACGCCTGTCTTTGTTTGGAAAATTGTTTGTCTAGTGTCACCTGAAACTTGATAATTGGTCTGCCTTTGTTAGGTTAATAGTTGGCCCTGCCCAGTTTCACCTGTGGCTAAGGTCTATTATTGTCTTAGATCTATTGTTCTATTAAATGACGAGATACAAAGTTTAAAAAGGTAGTTAACTAGGAACATGTTTTCCTAGTTTTAGATGTGCTTTCTTATCAGACCAAACTTTTTTGACGCTATATCTCAGTATGTGACTTTCTTTAATATATTTATCAAATCTTATTTCAAGCAATATTAACTGCAAATGGAGCAATCGTTTTCTCATTTAAAAGGCATTTTTCTTACTCTTTACTGGCAGCAAATTGTCTTCAAAAAACAAGAAAATATTGAAACTTGTGAGAAATGCATTACAGGGTTTGAAATGACATCACTGCAGTCGCCGGGACAACGATTTAGTCACAACAAAATGTCATGCAAAGTCTTATAATTACGCTTTAAAACAGCCTCGGTATCATGGTTGTGATGTGAGTATAGAAAAAGTAATCACAGTTCTTCAATAAAAATGGCTTGAACTGGACAACAGTGAGCAGGTAAAATGAGTCTTAAAACATTAGCAGTAAGTGTTGAAGTTGGGGATTGGTTGGTGTTACATTAATGTTCAAATACGCTTAAAGGGCCTATGACAGGTTGGACGACTCATTTAACAAAAATGCATTTAAGATAAATATGTTTCAAATTGTGTTAAAAAACTTCACAAATTTCATTGCGGTATAACAATTCTTTAGGTTTTTTGTCTTACTTCCTGGTTGTAAATGATGACATCACACTAGGAAATTACCATAGCAACCATCAGTACAGTGGGCCAAAACTCCTCAGATGTCACAGATTTGTTTATTTTACAAATAAAAATACATGTTAACACATTTATTTTGTTGAATTCATATATAAAGGTTCAAAAAAAGTAGTTTATTTTGTGTAAATTTTGCATAACCTTTGTCTCCCCAGTGTGACGTCATCAGTTTGTTTACTTCCTGTAATTTTGAACAGATTTTTCAACTTTTCTCCACAAATGGCTGCTTGATTGGCATAAAACTATAATTTATATTTACAACAGGTATTAATACACTGAATAAAGTCAAAATTAGAAAATCATGAAAACCTGTCATACGCGCTTTAAACGAAAGACAACTGCATGGATTTGATGAAGGAACAGAGTCTGAGCACGTTCAGCTTTTGTCAAACAAATGCCGCTTTTGCACTTTGTATTTTACAGTGAGGCAAATTAATGAAATATTATTATTTTGGGGGGATAGAGACTGCAGAGGTTTGCTTGTTTAGCCTTAAAGGGACAAAATAATGGTTGCACAAAAACTCCACTGAGGGAGGAGGGCGAGAAGGTGGAACGGAATTAACATGTCCAAACCGAGATGGTGAAACTCCCTCCCAAAGCGAGAGAAATCGAGAAGAAGGAGAGGCGAGAGGGAGAGGAAAACAGAGGAGAAGAGGGAAGGCAAAGAGAGAGAGAAGGGGGGAGTAGAATAGAAGAGAGAGAGAGAGAGAGACAAAAAAGAGAAGAGGGAAGTTAGAGGAAAAGGAGAAAGAGGGAGAGTAGAAAAGAGAAAAGTGGGAAAAATGAAGAGTGTGAAGGAAGTGTGGAAGAGAAGAAAGATGGATAGAGTTGGTGAGAGGGGGAGAGAGAAGAAAGAGGAAGAGAAGAAATATGAACAGAGGTGAGTGGAGAAGAAAAAAGAAAAGGGAAACAGAGGGAGAGAGAAAGGGGGAAGAGAATAATATAGAGAAAGCAAGAGAGATAGAAAGGACTGGTATGAAGAAAAAGGAAAGAGAGGAGGGGAGACAGAGGGAGAGAGAGGGAAGAGATGAAGAGGAGTAAAAGGGATAGAGCAGGAGAGGAAGACAAGGGAAAGAGAGCAAAAGGAAAAGAGAAGAGAAAGAAAGACAAGATGAGATGGAGAGAGGGTGGGGGAGACAGAGAGAGCGAGAGAGAGACCGAGAGGAAAGGAAGAAAGATGGAGAGAGCAGAAAATGGAGGTGAGAGGGAGAGAGAGGGGCAGAGGAAAACGAAGGAGAAAATGGAAGGCAAAGAGAGAGAGAAGGGGGGAGTAGAACAGAAGAGAGAGAGGGAGAGACAAAAAAGAAAAGAGGGAAGTTAGAAGAAAAGGAGAAAGAGAGAGAGTAGAAAAGAGAAAAGTGGGAAAAAGGGAGGGCATGAAGGAAGTGTGGAAGAGAAGAAAGATGGATAGAGTTGGTGAGAGGGGGAGAGAGAAGAAAGAGGAAGAGAAGAAATATGAATAGAGAAGAAGAGAGAGGTGACAGGAGAAGAAAAAAAGAGGAGGGAAACAGAGGGAGAGAGAGAGAGGGGGAAGAGAATAATATAGAGAAAGCAAAAGAGATAGAGAGGAGAGGTATGAAGCAAAAGGAAAGAGAGTAGGGGAGACAGAGGGGGAGAGAGGGAAGAGATGAAGAGAAGAAAAAGGGATAGAGCAGGAGAGGAAGACAAGGGAAAGAGAGCAAAAGGAAAAGAGAAGAAGAGAAAGAAAGACAAGATGAGATGGAGAGAGAAGGTGTGGGTGTGAGACAAAATAGGAAAAGGAGGGTGGAGAGAAAGAGGGAGAGAGACTGAGAGGAAGGAAAGAAAGGACAGAGCAGAAAAGAGAGGTGAGAGGGATTGAGAGGGGCAAGGAGGGGAGACAGAGAGTGAGACAGAGGGAAAGAGAGGAAGATAACAAAGAGGGATAGAGCAGCAGAGAGAAAGGGAAGAGGGGAGGAAAGAACGAGAGCAAGGGGGATAGAGCAGCAGGAGAGAGAAAGAGAGGTAGATGGAGAGAGAGCATAAGAGAGAGAGAACAAAGGAGGGATAGAACAGGAAAGAGAGAAAAGGTAAAGAGAGATAGAGGAACAGAGGAGCAGGAAGGGAGGAAAAGAAAGAGAGAGGAGAGAGAGCTTGGGTATAAGGAAAAAAGAGGTTGAGGAGGAGGAGAGGGAGAGAGAGTCAGAGAGAGAAAAGAGGGAATGGGGAAAAGAAAGAGAGAGAGAGGAGGAAAAAGAGAAAAAGCGAGAAAGAGAAGAAAAAGAGGTGAGAGGGGGTGAAAGAAAAATGAGGGAGGCAGAGATGGAAAGAAAAAGAAAGGAGAGGGACAGAGACAGGAGGAATGGGGGAAGAGAGAGAGAGCAGAGAGGAATAGAGCAGAGGAGAGAGAAGTGGTGAAGAGAGGAAAAGGAGGAGAAGAGAAGGAATGAGGTGAGAGTGAGGAAGAGAAAGAGAGAGAGCGAGGGTGTAAGGAAAGGAAAGGTTGAGGAGACAGAGAAAGAGAGAGTGAGAGGGGGAGGGAAAAGGGAGAAAAGAAAGAGGAGAGGAGAAGGAAGAGAGGAGGAAAAAGAGAAAACGTGAGAAAGAGAGAGGTGAGGAGGGGAAAGAAAGAAAGCGAGAGGGAGGGACAGAGAAAGGAGAAATAGGGGGAGAGAAAAGGAGAGAGACAGAACCACAGCCTCAGAGAGAGAGAGAAACATTTGTGGTTTGCCGGCAGCGTTTGTAACAAAAGCGAAACAAGAGCGGACACTAGCTTTGCCGCGTACAACATCATTTATTACCAAACGGACCAAGTGAGAAAGTGGACAGAAAAATCATTGCACTACACAAACAAAAAACACTTCTCAGTATGTTTTCAAGCTCCAGTTCCCCGAGGAGGCAGCCAACATGAAATTATATTATTCACGGTGAGACGCGACTGTCATGGAGAGCGAGCTAATTCTGCACCGAGCATGGATGGACGAGCAGCGGCGTTTGAACAGGAAGTGCTTTGTCTGAATATATGCAGCCTCGCTCTGTCCCGGTGAAGTGCTGAGCTGAGTTTAAGAGTCATTTACACGCCGACAAGTCATGCGAAATTGACTTTTTTTTTGCCGCTTTTAACCAAAACAGGAAGTTACACGATGGATTGGAAACTCAGAGGGCTCCAGTTTATTATTTTAAGTCCATAAATCAGCACCAGATGACACTTTCACTACAACCGAACGCATGGATATATTAGCATGATATAACTTTCTAAATGGCAAATAATTGGCTACATTTTGTCAGTAGAGGGCGTGCTAATGCAAATCTGGTCATCTCAGTGTGTGTTTCTAAGATGCTTTATTGTAAAAGACACATATTATGCATTGATTGTATTGTAAATGTCCTTTAAACATGCTGTTGAGTACCTAATAAAACTTAAATAATACTTAAAATACACAATCAGTTGCAACAGTCTTGTATTTCCTCGTCTGGATTTGGTGTGAGCCCACACTCTAATGGAAGCAGTCGGAATTACCATGGAAAAAAATTGAAATGGAAGGTTTTCTGAGGGAGTGGAGAAGACCTTGTAAACAGGATTAATGAAAATAACCATGACTGAAGCTAAAAACATCTCCTGATTTTGATGAGCTATTGATGCTAAAATGTTTTCGTATTTTCTTCTTTGTTGTTCTTTGTTTGTCTGTATATTCTTGTTTTCAGTGCGGTTGTAGCTCCTGTATATTCGTCGATGTAAACCCTCATTCGTCCAGGTGTGGTCCATCGTAGAAAGGGGTTCAGAGGTTGTCATCCGGACGCCGTTTAAAGATCGAGACGTTTCGACTTTTATCCAAAAGTCATTGTCAATCAGAGAGCTGGTATGGGAACCTGTGCCTTATATGCTACTCTAAGTAGTGGGAGTCTCCTGTATATTCTTGTTTTCAGTGTGGTTGTAGCTCCTGTAGATATTCTTGTTTTCAGTGCGGTTGTAGCTCCTCCTGTATATTCTTGTTTTCAATGTGGTTGTAGCGCCTGTATATTCGTGTTTTCAGTGTGATTGTAGCTCCTGTATATTCTTGTTTTCAGTGTGGTTGTAGCTCCTGTAGATATTCTTGTTTTCAGTGCGGTTGTAGCTCCTCCTGTATATTCTTGTTTTCAATGTGGTTGTAGCGCCTGTATATTCTTGTTTTCAGTGTGATTGTAGCTCCTCCTGTATATTCTTGTTTTCAGTGTGATTGTAGCTCCTGTATATTCTTGTTTTCAGTGCAGTTGTAGCTCATGTAGATATTCGTGTTTTCATTGTGGTTGTAGCTCCTGTATATTTCCGTTTTCAATGTGGTTGTAGCTAGTGTATATTCTTGTTTTCAGTGCAGTTGTAGCTCCTGTAGATATTTGTGTTTTCAGTGTGCTTTCAGTGCAGTTTTAGCACCTGTATATTCGTGTTTTCAGTGTGGTTTTAGCTCCTGTATATTCTTGCTTTCAGTGCAGTTGTAGCTCCTGTACATATTCGTGTTTTCAGTGTGTTTTCAGTGCAGTTTAACGCCTGTATATTCTTGTTTTCAGTGTGGTTGTAGCTCCTGTTTTCAGTGCAGTTGCAGCTCCTGTATATTCTTGTTTTCAGTGTGGTTGTAGCTCCTGTAGATATTCGTGTTTTCAGTGTGGTTGTAGCTCCTGTAGATATTCATGTTTTCAGTGTGGTTGTAGCTCCTGTAGATATTCGTGTTTTCAGTGTGGTTGTAGCTCCGGTAGATATTCATGTTTTCAGTGTGGTTGTAGCTCCTGTAGATATTCGTGTTTTCAGTGTGGTTGTAGCTCCTGTAGATATTCATGTTTTCAGTGTGGTTGTAGCTCCTGTAGATATTCATGTTTTCAGTGTGGTTGTAGCTCCTGTATATTCTTGTTTTCAGTGTGATTGTAGCTCCTGTATATTGTTGTTTTCATTGTGGTTGTAGCTCCTGTATATTCTTGTTTTCAGTGCAGTTGTAGCTCCTATACATATTTGTTTTTTCAGTGTGTTTTCAGTGCAGTTTTAGCGCCTGAATATTCTGGTTTTCAGTTTGGTTGTAGCTCCTGTATATTTCTGTTTTCAGTGCGGTTGTGAGCAACGAGTGCCGTACCTGTCGGATGCCCAGCCTGTAGGCCACGATGCGGTCCACAGCGTTGGGGTTCATTTGGGTCCACTGCAGTTTGAAGCCGTAGACTCTGGGCCGGTTCTGCCACACGGGGCTGTAGGTGTCGTAGTAGAACTCTGGAGCGTACGCTTTTCCTGCAGAAGAGAGAAGACAAGTACAGCTGAGAACATGCCGTGTAAAACAGTGCTCTTGAGCTAGTCGCAAGAGAAAAAAGAAAAATTTATTTGACTTTGACGAGACTTGTGACTTAGTGCAACATTGTGTTCTCTCATTTGAAGAAGAAAAAAAACAATTACAACTACACAATAGGAAAGCACAATTCATACATAAAGTAATTCATAGTGCTTTTAACAATACGGGTGCATTAAAATAGCAATACAAACAAATACAAACAGAATACTTATACAAATAGTTTGGCGCACAACCACAAATAGACTAGACTTATAGATTTGAGTCATCAGTGAGATTGAAGGATTTTACAGTTGCATTAATGTAAAGAACATCCCCATAATTCAACAAAGGTAAAAAGCAGATAACTGAGGCTTGGAGAGTGAAGCAGGATATGTTATGATAATAAAAAACAAGATTTACCTTACATTTTTTTACTCAATTTTGTACGTTAGAGAGCTGTTGGACAAGTAAAAAGCCTCAAAAGGTACTTAAAATTAGAAACGGCATGTTCACCTTGACTAATCTGATTGTAACTGCCATATCTTCAGAGGCGGACATAAGAATGTGGGGGGCGAAGGTAAAATTTTGTACGGGCCCCACCTCATCAAGTGTGATAACTTTTCTTTCGTGTCTCTGGAATTGTTCTTGTACGAAAGCTTGATTTTTCTTTTTTTTAACGTGTAGTGAACATTTGGAAAATTCTAATTCATGTGTGCAGCACTTCCATGTTCTAAACAGCTTTAAACGGGGGGTTCATCCCCAGAAAAATATTTAAGAAATCAGACAATATTTCCCAATTCGATGGTGCATTCTAACACATGTTCAGCTGATTTAAATACATGGCTTTCATTTGTAATTTTATAATGTTATATGTGTTTACTATTTAGCTTTATTAGAGAGGTGACTTCAGCAGAATTAATACATTTGACAATCCCAGACTCTTTTGTTGGTGTTTTTCTTGTTTAAAAGTACTCTGCACTACTTTACTGTGATACTGAGAGAATAGCAACTGTTTCAGAGCGTTGCGTCAGTGATGATGGGGAAGGGCATCTTATTGGTGGCCCCTTCAGGTTGGGGGCCCAAGGCAATTGTGGCCTGTTGCCTGATGGTAAGTCCGCCACTGCATATCTTTCTGCTGGATGTGACGGACACTGCTGTATCATGTGTGCATTATTTCTTTGTGGATAGCTTGATCTAACATACACTGTGTTTTGACTAGAATGAATAGTACGATCAATATGTCAAGTGTTCATTTCCGCGCAAAACCAAGGGCTATAGATGGTGCCCCTGCGTTGTATAAACTCCCCATGGATCACACAGCTTTTAGGCTCAACTAACCTACGCTTTTTCTTCTAAGAGATTCTTTTTTTGAGACCAGAGGTGTTTTTTTTTTTTTTTTTCTAATGCCTGTGATTTTCAACTGCTCACTCGCAAATATAAAAACATAACTTGAGAAAATCATGGCCATGTGCTTGGTTTGAGTCCAAAAACATGGCACAGATCTTGCGTCACGTAGATATTTGGAGAAGAAAAACTACACAAAAGGAATGGGCAAACAATTTGTGCTTTATGCTTCTCTCTGTGTGACATATTTCATCGTCGAATGGAACAAAAACACAAAAACTCCATTTGCTGCTGCACAGACAGGCCATCTGAGCACAAGCAACTCTCGCTATTGGCTTTCAAATACTGCAGTCTATTCAAAGTGTTGTGGATTCAGCTCACAGTATAAATTCTTTCACCTCACTCTACCACCAAAATTGGACTATTACAAAATAAAATGTAGTTCTCCAGCAAGGTACTCCTGACTAAGATCCTGGCCTTTTCTCCAGGATACATTGAAGGGCGGTTGAAATGCAAATCACACATTAATCACTCATACTATTACAATTACTAATACTATAAATACTACTACTAGTTCAATCTGGACACACTAAACAGAGACAGAGAGGTGTGTTGTACATGTCCACTGAGTAATACATTAGTCTTTTAGAACTTGTACTTCTCCTGCTGTTGCTGCTATTGCAACTACTGCTGCTATTACCAAAATACTCCACATAATTATAGGATTTAATCGAACATTTTTGTTGAAATTGAGTTTTACATACATCCTGATTATATTCATATCTGCATTCTTCAAGAGTCTACAAACCAGAATTCTGTACAGTTTAGTGAACTGTTTCTGAGCAAAAAACATCTCTTTATTCATTCCTTCCTTCTTGTAGTCCAAATTTGAAAGCAAGACCTCTCAGAAATACCGAGAACAAAGATAGAACCATGTAATGGTTCTATCCCATGGGTTTTTTTGTAGTTTTTCCTCGCCGCGAAGGAGGGTCAAAGGACAGGGGCATTCTGGGACAGTTATCTGAACTGCTTTTACCTGTGGCCCATCGAGGAAACTGTTGTTGTGATTTTGGGCATTATAAAAATAAATTGATTTGATTTGATTTGATTAATGCCTGTCTATTCAACTTAAGGCTCACGGGCCAGATCAGGCCCTCCAAGCTATTTGATGTGGCACGCGATCTATCTTCCAAATATTAGTTTCTCTTGTTTACTGGTTGGTTAGTTTTGGTTTAATCTTAGTTTTCTGACATTTTCCTGGTTGAGACCAGGTTGGTGCAAGTCCGTAGGAGTAGGATCTCTCCTTCACTGAGGTTCTCCCCGAGGTTTTTACATTTTCCCTACAGGGTTTTTTGTAGTTTTTGCTGAGATGGAAGGTCAAGGACAGGGGATGCTCTGGGACAGTTATCCATTTGCCAAATTCCTTTCCACGGCTGACCATGGACAGTGGATCACCGCCACCTCTGGGTCCACTGTATGAGAGTGAGTTTCCGCAACTGCCTCCACCTGCCGCTTCAGCCCCGCCTGGAGGCTCCGTAGCTGCCCCCCTACACATGTCGGGCCAAACTGCACGTCGTGGGTCCGGGGGCTACGAACGCTTGCCCAGAGCTGGAGAGTCCTTTGCGTTTTCCCACCGCACGCCGAGCTCGAATGTTCGGCATGAGCTGGGAAACACTAGAGCGGCACCTTCCACGGGCACATCGAGCCTGGACGTTCGGCGTGACTGAGGAAAAGGCTTTGCTCCTGCGGGTGGTGCCGCATTTGTTTTTAAAATGTAAATTGGAAAGCCCTTTGTGTTACAATTTCTGTATGAAAAGCTCTTTATAAATAAAGTTTGATTTGATTTGAATATTGTTTATTCAAACATATTTTCTACTTGTTGCCCATCAAACAATTGCTGTTGTGATTTTGGGAATTACAAAACTAAACTGAATTGAAGTATATCCCTAGTTTAATCCGGGTTCAGACCTGGATTGGCAATTTAGTAGACCAATGCCGGTAAAGTCTTTTGTCATTTTTCACAAAAAAATAAGATATCACATTGTTATATTAGTGACACAGATCTACTGTAGTGTTAGAAATATTTTGTGCGATCCTAAACGAACAAAAGTTATTTTGCTGAATGGGTTGCGTCCACGCCACAATCTTCACATTTTTAAAACAACGTAGTTTAAAATCAAACTGGAGACATGTCAAGTTTCTTTGGTGGAATTTACTGTTTAACTGTCAGATTGCAGATTTGTTCACCTGGTTTATGGTTCATATTCCTGGAATTATTAGGTCTATTCACATGAAACACCTGGCATAAAGTTCATTGTCCATTTAAACCAAGAAAAGTTACGATATTTCCACAGTAGCTTCAGAAAGTGGACACAGACATGACAGGGATAAGGACGCTGTAAGGGAAATTTGTGGAGTCACTCTTTCAACAACCAGAACTACAGACTGATGAGCGTTAAGCACAGAAAAATACAATATAGTTTCCATAAAAAAACAAACATCTTCTGCTTGTTTTCCAACGACAAACAGAATAATGCATTTTAAATATTAGCTCTGCATTGAGGTCCCGAGTTGGATAACATCTTGAGTAATCTTCCGTATGCGCCCTCCCTCTCCCTCTTTGCTGTGGCTGCACTCTTTAATATGCAAACTCCACTCTCCACTGCAAACTGTGGAAAAGCAACAGAGAAATGTGCAAATGTAAACTTCTAAAGCGCTTCATTTGTTAACAATGTGTGGATTCTTTCAAGTCCAAAACAAGCCTGAATTAGCATGACAAAGCTTTACAGTGTTTCTAATCTTCTCCCTGTTTTGTGTGTGCGTTAGCTTGCGTTAGCGCTGACCCAGTTTTCTCACAAGGATCATTAAAATTTCATCTGATGCTACGTGACACGCGGAGCTGTTCGTGTCACCGAAGCACCGCGTATAGCAGAGTCGTGTTGAGTGTCAAACCAGCAGGAGCCCATAACATACACTGACAGATCTAATGTAAGCGTATACTCATTACAACTTACTGTACGGGAAAGACGGTGCGCTATGTAGCTTCTTTGTCGGTTTAGTCTTTATCTGAAAGAACGATATATAGAGACGTTAAGATGATAAAACAGCTACAGAGCTGGTTTACAGCTTTAGTCCCTGGCATTATTTTGCTGTATTTGTTTTATGTTCTGCCGTACGCCATTTAACTTACCTATTTATCATTTTTTGGGATTATTGCTGATACGTTTAAAGCACCTCTTACAGGTTGGACTACTTATTTGACTAAAATGCAGTTAAGATAAATATATTTCAAATTTTGTTAAAATACTTTACAAATTTTATTACGGTTTAGCAATTTTTTAGGTTTTTTGTTTTACTTCCTGGTTGTAAATGATGACATCACACTAGGAAATTACCAAGCAACCATCTGTACTGAAAATATATCCATGATTGGCAAAACATGTATGTGAGTGTGGAGTGTGGATATGTGTTGATATATTGAAATATATATAAATAATGTAAATAACTCATGTTATAATTTCTACTACGCCTCGAAACTCATTGTTTATATTTTCTGCTTGGAACCAATCTAACCTATCCTTTTGATTGTATTATACTTGTAATTTAATTTTATCAATAAAAAAAAAAAAAAAACTCATCTAATGTCATAGATTTGTGTATTTTACAAATAAAAATACACGTGAACACCTTTATTTTGTTGAATTCATGTATAAAGGGTCAAAAAAGTAATTTGTTTTGTGTAAATTATGCATAACCTTTGTCTGTCTAGTGTGATGTCATCCATTTGTTTACTTCCTGTAACTTTAAACATATTTTTCAACTTTTCTCCACAAATGGCTGCTTGATTGGTGTAAAACTAAAATGTATATCTACAACAGGTATTAATACACTGAATAAAGTACAATTTGAAAATTATGAAAACCTGTCATACATTTAATGCCAAACAATGGAAAGTTCCAGGCAAAGCAATGACATCTCCATTGAATTTGTTTTCTCAACTGTAAGTCGGGTTAACTGGTTCGATCGAAGCTGAAACATTTTTCAGTTTCATCTTGTGCGGATCACGTTCTCCTCAAACTTCAGGTCAAGCAAACTTAACCAGAGGAAAACAGAAAGGTGGCGCTGCATCACAGAAGAAAGTGCAAGGAACAACTACCAACTAACCAAGTTCACCAAAGGAAAGCAAAAGGTGAGCTGGATCAGATTTTAACAATGTTTAGATTTCTGATTTTACAAATACTTTGACAAATTATGCTCCATACTGGGGCGCTGTCGAGGCATCAGAGCAGCAGAAAGTTTACTTCAGTGGATGTGGCAGCTGCTTAAGATGAGCGGGTTTTGACAAAGACACAGATCAAGGTAAGACATGTCTGTACAGGGCAAGGTTGCAAGATTAACCAAAATCGAATGGAAAACGCAAATTTTGAATGGATGCAATCAGCAAATCAGAACGGCTGTAATTTTGGAAGTATCATAATTCCCCCCACAAAACAAAATGTAATGTTTTATTCTGTATAAATAATGCTGAACCTGTAGTTTAGTTCTGTACAAACATGTCAGTTCATAGCTCAACTTCAATCTTTTTGTAAAATGAGAACTTTGAACAGAATCCTAATTGCAATCGCCCAAATCGTGCAGCCCAACATTATACTACAATAAATCCAAGTAAATGACGTGAGGATTGGCCTCTGCGCTGAATTCAGCGAGCCCATATTCAGTGATTAGCCTGTAAACTGTTTTCTTTTTGTTTTTTGTCTGTGATCAGTCCCGGAAATGGTGATCTATTTCTGTCTGATTACATAAAATAACAGGCATGGTTAAATTCCTCCTCACTTCAAGTCTTACCTTCTACCTTTCCTGTTTTGATCGTCACACTGGGGTTTATTTTGGTCGTGTTCAGCGAGCTACTGAAGCGTGTTTTTGTCAGAAACTGCAAGTTGGGCCAAATCTTTAGTCGAAACAATAACTCACTGTTCTCTCTTTTACACCAACTCAAACAGACCGTACTTGAAGATGTGCTTAACTCGAGTTCCCTCTGAGCAAACCAAACGGTGTAGGTGTAACAGCCCCCAGATGCTAGCAGAAAAGTCACATAGCTGCACCTTCAGGCATGGGCTCGGTTTTATTCCCGTTTGGTCCTGACGTAGACTCGTTTTGGTCCTGGTCCAGTCTTGGTTTAGCCTGAAACATGATGTATACGGCAGTTGTAGCTAAAACTGCAACGTGATGGAGCAAAGAGAGTGCGTTTATTTGAACAGCTTGATTGATTCAGAGGTAAAGCATCAGGCTGCGATTGGTTGACAACGATAGACGGGGGACATGAGATAAGAACAAGGTAAAAATACAGCATTTCCGATTGGATTTACAACACTTCTTTGTTTTGCTAAAATCGTATCATGCTTTCTATTGTCAGAATGTGTACGGATTTATTCCTCAAAGACACAGAGACATGATCAGAATTGAGATGTGGTCCTCAGCTTTCTTGTCACAGACACCCAGCTTATCCCTGACAGCACAAGTACCGGGGGGAATTTATGGTGTTTGAAAGACAGGGATACAACAAAACACGGCTATTTAAGGTTAGGGTAGACTGCAAAGACTGTAAAAGATGAACTACGGAACTTTTCTGGTAGAGCGTCCGTTACAAAGTGCACATGAGAGACTAGACTACACATTTCACTAAAACCTAAATCATTATAACATTTTACAAAAAAATGTTGGTAACGCTTTACATTAAGGTTCCTTAGTAAACTCTGTATAATGCATTAATAAGCACTTGTTATGTGTTTATGAGCACTTATAAGGCATTTACAAGCATTTATTAGCGTGATAATTGAACATAATGTAATATGCAGCTCATTGATGCTCTGTACATGTGGTTTATTCACTCAAACATGGATTATAAACATGTAGAAGGCGTTATAAGTGCATAAACAACCTATTAGTGCTTATTAACATTTTATAAATAGTTAACTAAGAAACCTTAATCTAAAGCGTTACCAAAATGTTGCCTATTTTCCCCCAGTTTGTCAGTTTTGGTGATGTTTATTATGTTACTTCCTGGTTGCAGCTAATGTGACCTACAGACGTAATTCCACAGCTGTTACTTAGCAACCAGACCATAAACAATATCCAAAATCCATATAAATTAAATCAGGTACAATAGTTATGAATTGACAAATAATAATACTTAACCTTTAATACACCTTTATCTTGTGAAATTGTGTCAGTCGGCCTGTAAATTGTTCTTGCATTTTCGAGGGAATGTCGCTTTTTGATGACATAGCTAGAGGGATTCTGTTTTAGAACTCAGCACTACTTCCTTTAATTTTCAACTTTTATTCTTCATTTTTCTCTCCACAAACTGCGATAAATATTTACCGCAGGTTCTATCCCACCAAACAAAGTAATAATTGGTAAAACAAGAGAACTTTAAGATCAGTTTAAAGTCATAAGTACTTTAAGCCACCAGGCCAATACTGGTCTGATCTGTGGAAAGGCACACCTGCTCATACTAAGAATGATTTTATTTATTTATTTATTTATTTATTATCATGCATTGCAATATTCCTGGTAATGTAAGAAAAGTTTCCTTAGCAAAATTACTCTACTTCTACATTTGACCCATCCTTTTGTGTCGCTGGGGTAAAACCTGTTAGGAGCAGTGTGCGACTCGGGACCTTCTTACTGTGAGTTGACATGTTAACCACTATGCCACCTTATCCAAGACTGTTAGAATTTGTTATTGCCATTTTTAACAACTCATGACCAAGGTCGAAAAGGTTCCAAAGATTGTAATATGAATACAGTTTTAAAAATCAAGACGTCAATTCAGTCTGACGGAAATGGTTTGAGCAGCAGTGCTTTCTTCTCTGATTGGTCCTGCTCAAAGTGAGGAGTTACACCTGAAACTTCTCTTCTTCTCCTTGTTAAAAGTCTGACCGTTTCACTCTTACAGCTTGTGTCGTTTAGGTCTATCGATGTCTGGCCACCGAATTGGACTGGTGTGTTTTCTGCCACGGTTTTATGAGGCTGCTGTAGACTGAGGGGAGGTTGTATCTCAGACCAACATTGCTATTTCTAGAAGGGTTTTCTATTGCGTTTTTTGTTCAAACCATCCCTTGTCCCAACTGGAAACTGTAAAGTCCTTCCCTGCAATCTTTTAAAAGTCAGACTTTCATGGAGGCACCAGCGAGGCCTCCATCGACTCAAACAGCGGGACCATGAGAGACTGGACCTGGAGCGGTGGGGGCGCTTTGTGGATGTTTGTCAGGTGAACTGTCCACTTAGCTCATGTCACTGTGAATCATGACAGCCGCATTCTCAGGTCTCCAGGCGCCTCAGAGAACAGACATGAAGCAAAGAGTCGTGGGAAAGAGAAAGTAAGAGTCTAAATAACTCTCCAAATGGTGAAACATACTGTGAATTAAAATGCACGGAATCTATTCGTGGGTTGATTTATTGCCTCCTCTGCTCTGAAAATACTTCTTACAGACGACAAATGAGCTGAATCTAATATTATTTTGGCAATGAGTTAAAACAGCAACATGTACAATTCCTGGTAGAAAGTTAAAACCAAAAAAGTTTGGAACATTCTCAGTGGAGATAGAAATGTTTTACGCCGTTCAGTGGAATGTTCAAAGCTAATAAGAACATCATAGAAAAGTGAGAAAAGTCAGGTCTGTGGGGAGGCAAGCCCGCTCACAGCAAGAGTGTGTGTTTTTCTTTTTAATGGAAATAAATAATAAATCACATTTATAATGAAGGAACTGCCTTTATTTCTGTCTATTTTTTGGTCAACATATACAGTGCGGCTTTAATTTTGATATATCTGATTAAAATGTAGCAAACTATTAAATATTAACTATTTATTATATTAAAAACTCATCCCGTATGTCCATGAGTAATTGCTATCAACTACACTTGGTTACACATAGTTACACCTTTAATAATCAGGTTTTAGTTTGTTAGTTTAGGTTTTAGCAGTGAGTGGCAAAAACGCATTAAAGTCAATGGTGAGTAATGAAATTTTCTATTGTAAAAGAACAAAACTAAAATGTAAAAAAGCTGCTACAGTCTGATAACAAATATAAAAGTCTACAACTCTGCTAAATATTTAGTTTGTAACAGTACATATATAGCTTCATATACAGACTTTGGGATCACACACAGTTGAACTAATTTCTGTCCCTAAATAATATGTTTCTGAGTCCAGGTGTTGAGGAAGAAAGTTGTTGTGCGGCAGTTGAAGTGTCCTTTATCTTCAACTGCCATTAGCAAACAAGCTGGCAAAGCTCTGCACAGTCAGAACAACAACGAGAAACTACTTTCAGTTGACATTTTACTGTATAAAGTGGATTTGAGCAAAACAAAAGCGCCACAGAGAAAAATTAAAGGAAAGAAAAGCAAAGAAACACATTTTATCAGTTGTGCTGCCTATAATTCTGCCACTCAAGTTGGAATGTTGAGCCGCATTTCAAATAAAATAACTGTAGCTGTAAAGTTAAGAACTACCAAAAAAAAAATCCTTCTATGCTATGCCATAATTTCCTGGACATCAAAATAAACCAAAGCGTCACCACATTTACTCGTAAAACACACGGGTGCTGTAAACATATAGAAACTTTGTGATAAGAAATGCTAGTGGACAATCAATTATTGATGCCCTCTAGAGGTGGGTGAGGTCATATACATCTGCACAACCTGCTAATGCCATGAAACAGTGCATTAAAACAGTGATTCTCAAAGTTTTTCATTTGCGACCCCTAAAATAACAATCGTTCACATTCGCGATCCCCAAACACAAAAAATAGGCGACACGCAAAGTGATAAATTAACCTTGTATCTAATGTTTGATTTTATTTTGAGAATACAGACCTAGAAAAATAACTTTAATCGGCCGACAAATAGGAATCTACATTTACCACTGCATTTGAAGGGTGTCAAGCCTTGTTTAACACTATTGTATACATTTTTCCCATCATCTGGGGACCCCTTGAAATCATTTCGCGACACCAATTGGGGTCCCGACCCCTACTTTGAGAACCACTGCATTAAAAGACGATATTGTGCTGTCCGCTTTGTACAAATGGAGCTGTTACGGCACACAGCGGCCACATAATTATTTACGTCTAAACAAGCAAAAGTAGTGAGAACGAAACGACGAAATTAATAAATAAAAGCGCTCGGTTCGATTAGACTTGTGACGGCCAGGATCAATTCCCATAATTCCATGTGATAATAAGTCAAAAGCTACACCTCGGGGCTTTGTCCTGTATCTGGGGCCATAAATCAGGTTAATGGTTTTGTGGGCAGTCAAGTGCGCACCGCTTGGCCCCTACACGGGAAACGCTTTTCAAAATACAATAGTGTAATCTGCAGAGCGGGGCCCATTCATCACGGAGAAATCATTCAGGAGTAATGTGAGAATGTATGTGACTATTAAAAGCAGATTATTTCAGAACTATTGTGGCCCAGCTAATAAGACCACAGAGGCGCCATTGTCATTAAGGTGTGGATGATTAGTCTTTTTCGTCGTCCTTTGGGAGGGTGCGTAGTATTAGTGACATAATGCAGGGTGTAAGGTATACTAACTAATGAACGCGTGGATGCCCTTTTGCACAGACCATTTAAAACCATTACAGCAACACATGCACAGAGGCAAAGTGGGTGAAGTGTCTCATCCAAGGACGTCGCAGTCTGAGCCGGAAAACTGGATAACTGGCCCACAGCAGTTTAAAGAAAATATAAAAAGAAAAATATGATGCATTATTTGTATTGTTATTGGCCTTTAAACCTGCTCTTGAGTGTCTTCAGTTTGACATGTTTTAGAACTCAAAATAAAATGCATGTAAATACAGTATAAATGCACAATGCTTTGCAGCAAGCAGTGGATCTGACGAAGTTGTAGTTATCGTGATTAGATGGAAGAAATGTTCTGCGCGAGTCTGGCTATGATTTAAGCCCTTAAAGGCCCTGTACCTCATTTTTATTTCTAGTTAAGATAAACGTTCTTTACATCAGTGGTTACCAACCTTTTTGTCTCAAGTACCCCCTAAACTTTGTCTCACACTCAAAGTACCCCTTGACTTCAGTTTAAGGCAAATAAATGGGTTTACTAGTCACATATTGTCAATTATTGCCATTCTGTTTTTATTTTAATCATACTTATGGTCCAAGATACTGCAAAAAAGATGCAAAATGTTCAAATAACAACATGTTTTTATTCAGATAAAAGTACACTTAATTTTCTTTTAAAACCTGAAACAATTCTAAGTACCCCCTGGTAATTGCTCATGTACCCTCAAGGGTCCCCGTACCCCTGGTTGGGAAACGATGCTTTACATTACACACGGTTTAATAGAAGCAACTTCATGGAAAGACATTGGGTTTGTATTGTATAATCTGTGCGTATTATAAACACACTTTGTTAGGAAAGAACTAGTGCAGAAGTGTTCACCAGGGTCACCTCATTTCAGCCAATCAGGTATATCGTACACTATGAATCATGGGAAAAGACATGTGATTCTCTGTCATGGTGCAGTTTCAAAAGTGTTAAAAACTAATTGGAGTTAGAAGAACAACTGCATAATACTATTGCAGACAGTCGTTTCTGAGTCATGGTGCAATGGTTCCTGTTCCACAGTTCAAAATCAGGTACAGACCCTTTAAGGCAGCAAAATATTCTGCGATATCACACATCGAAGGACTTCAGAACGCGAGGATTTACAAATTTTGCATTTATTAAAACATATGTGGATCAAGCTGAATGCCACTCGTTTTTGATGACAGAACAATGTTAGAACATGATTAAAAGCCCATGCATAGTATTTGTCCAATAAACCCATATTTCAGAATGCATGTAAACGTTGTGACTATGATTTAGCGTTCTTGATTTGCATTTCAAAAATCCCATCAACACATCGGGTGTAGCCGACTTCCTGCTGCAGTCCGATCACACGAGGAGCAGACTGGGAGAGGCATTCGACCACACGAGGCAACCAGAACAATATTAGATTACTATGTGTTTGACTATGTACTCCCACGTGTTAGCTCAGCAGAAATGACAAACTGCAGTCCCTCCTCTGTGGACTAGCACATGCTGTTGAATTGTTTTGGTCCACAGCGTTAATGTGAAAGTAAAAACTACCGGAGCTTCAGTCTGTTTGTTTCCACTGAAAATCAAGTGCTTAACGTAAAGTAGTTGTTGCTTATCTATGTTTGACAAAAGAGTGGTTATTTGCATGGTTTTTATTAGCAATTATAGCTACAAAGTTTTCTTGCCAATGCTAAATTACTAGACACACTTGAACGTCTCTTAACCCCCACTTGTACCGATCTGATTCTTTGAGCTGCTGTAGACTGGGACAACAGTCTGGTCTGACAGGCTTCAATTCAGGCATGTTTCAGGCAGTTTGAAAAGTTTGAAAGTTCTAAACTGGTTACAAAGTGAATTAGACACTTTGACTAAAAATCATCTTTTACATTAATTTACCCTGACATTAATAGACCCTTTAAATGCTCTGTCATCACACTGTTCAAAAATCAGGAATGCAGGCGACTCAAGAAAAAAATGAAGTGGACCATAATACAATTTCAATGATTAACAGATTATTAACGGATCTTTGTAACAAAAAAAAAAAACAACCATTTAGAATTTCCGTGATAGAAATATCAATTAATTTGCAATACCACAACAGATTGACAAAATAGTTATTTAGCCTCAAAATTGTATTTGAGTATCACAAAAAGTATAATTTATGGTTAAGTGTGTAATATATATGTAAAAAAATGAAAAAAAAAACTATATCAAGGGTTCATAAAGGACTCAATCAAATATGTCATCATCATCTCCAATTACATAAACAAATAATGTAAAACGCAATTGGAAATGTCTTTAAGCCAGGCTCTGATATCACTCCCGAGTATTCAAGTGTTTTCATTTGCCAAAACCACCTTGATTTTTAAATTTTTTAAAATTCTGAGGTTAAGGACACTTGCTTCTTTGCAATCAAATCAAATCAAATTTATTTATAGAGTGCTTTTCATACATAAAATTTAACACAAAGTGCTTTACAGTGCATTAAAAACATATCCACGTGCCGTTTCCCTCCCAACCTCCCCCACAACCAAGCCCCCCCACAGATATTCACCAATACATACCCGTACACACACACACACACACACACACACACACACACACACACACACACACACACGCACACACACACACACACACACACACACACACACACACACACACACACACACACACACACACACACACACACACACACACACACACACACACACACACACACACACGATCTAAGGTACAAGAGGCTGAGTACAGATACACCAGTTGAAGAAGCACCATCAGAGGAGCCGTCTGCACCAGGAGCAGAGAGTCACCTGCAGCTACAGGACACAGACTCAGAGCCCCACAGTATGTTCAATTTCATTTTTGCCTCCATTCCAGAATTTGGAATGCTTTTGCTTACAAACTTTTAAACGCTCTATACTGATTACGAAACAAGCACTCTTTTAGTCAGGGTGCATGTCTCCCTCTGTTAGCAGTGTAACCTAGCTTAAAGACAATAGTTTCATATTCGCCGCTGTAGTCTAATTATGTCTTGCCTCGGTGATAAAACACAAACTTTCACTCTGAAGTGCAGCGGTGTACAAAGTGTTCAGCGAATGCCCCTTCACAGAGCACTGAAGAACAGAACTGCTGTGCTTCTGTCTATGGCCCCAGCTGTGCGATTGTCTGCTGCACTCGCGTTACATAAGGCGCTCTGACATTTACACTCACTTTGTCTACATGCTGTAATTTCACATATGCGGCAGCACTGATCTAGTAACAATGGGGCAAAGAATAGAAGGGTATTTTTAACACTGCGAGGAAAGAAAATGCCACTGACAGTAATTCAGCCTGTGAGGAAAAACTTTAGGTGGGAGCTGTCAGGCGTAGCATAGAAATGACTAATTGATTGTACAAGAGCTTTATGTACTGTATAACATGTGGTACCACTTTATAATAAATGCACCGTAATGAAGCATGGACAAAGACTTAATTCATAATGAACAAACTGTTTATGATTTAGGTTTAGTAATTCATTGAGGGGGTTAGGCTCGAGAGTTAGTATATTGATTTTTTTTTTATGCGTTATTATTTCAATTCAATTCAATTTCATACTTTTGTAACGGCCAAAAAGGGCCACAGAGATAAGTTTAAATAAACAACAACAAAGATAATTGATCAAATGGATAACTGTCCCAGAACCTCCCCTGTCCTTGACCCACCTTCTCGGCAACAAAAAATATAAAAAACCCTGTGGGAAAAAGTATAAACTTCAGAGAGAAGCACATGAAGGAGAGCTCCTCCTCCCACAGACGGACAGACTCCAGATGGACCAGGACTGACACATCCATTTGGACCAGAACCACTGAAGAGGAAGGAAGGTCTGATCTAGTGTAGAGAGAGTACCTCCAGGCAGATGAGGAACAGTTCATCTAGTGTAGACAGAGTCCATTGTGGGACAAATAAAGGTTCTCTTATCTCAGGTCTAGGCTCTAGGTCAGCAACATAAAATTGTATACAAATAATATCAATATCAAATCCCTCCCTTCTTCTTTACATGCTCTTGAGTACTTCTGAGTTCATCCATCTGGTATGGAGCAATAGAGTCAGGGCGACGTGTCAGAGTTTATCTGCCTAAAGGCTTCAGGCAGGAGCTGCAGTCTGGTGGTCCTGGCCTGTGGGCTGCTCAGCCTTCTGCCTGATGGGACTTATTTCTTCACATAAGACGTGTTCCGTGCACACAGCTGCACCGTCACGTCCATGTGCGTGCAGAATTCTAGTCATTTCATCTAAAGCAGTTTTTTTTTTTTTTTACAGTACGTGCAATGACTCAGAAGTCACCCTTGGGGCAAGATGTTAGCCTCGTTTAGCGTCATCCTGTATAAAGCTTCATGAGCACGCAGACCATATGCTATGAGTGTATGCACATACTACACATGCACATGTGAAGAGCTACATGCTACACAGACCATATGCTAACGGTGCCTGTGTTTGTAAACAGAACGCCTCCGATCTAAAAGGTGGTACCGTACTATATATGGCTCCGATGCATTTTCAATGGGAGAGTTAGCATTAGCCTCTTGAAACACCAGGGCTGTTTTGACCACACGCTCGAGTAACAACAAAGCTTTGTCAGAAAGTTTAGTGTGGTTTACTGACAGAGATAAGCTCAGAAATTAGCACCAATGTTAACAACCGTGTAAAAAATGTCTTATGTTGCAGGGTTTTGTTTTTGTTTATTTCTTTTTGTTTTTTATTAATTGCCACAAATTCTCCTGCAATTAAAAAAAATGGACCTGGAAGTTAGTCATGAACTTGTCACTCTTTGCAACAACCATATATCTGAAAAAAAAAAAAAAAGTTTTCGCTGGCTAGAACTTATGGGGCAATAAACTGTACGGTCCTTTGTCCCATATTATAAAAAGGGTAGACATTATTCGTTGATGGTACATTTTGTATAAAATGTGATAATTGTAAACACAATAATCGCCATTATTCACCTTATTCCGGAAGTTGTCTTACGCGCCGCCGTCTCGTTTCCGTTGTATTAGTTTATATGGAGCAGACGAGCTCAACAGAAAATAAGTTCTACACGGACTAAAAAGCCGTTTTCAGACTGACCAGGAAATCGTTGCGTTGTTGACTTGTTGTTGCTCGTGTTCATTAAACATTTTACACAAATCAACCTACTTTATGTAACATTTTAGCGGAGAACTTTTCCCTCGTTCGTCATTAGCTTTAACGGAGTTCTCGTCAAACGGAAGTGCGTTTACAACAAAAGTGCAAAAAACTGCAAAAGTGAGCGGGGCAGAATAAGGTGAATACCACGTGAGTGTACAGATAAAGCTACTTATCCATTATACTCTCTTCTAAATTATTGTTGTTTTCACTACTTTCACTAAGTACAGTTCTATAATAGTTGGTAAAACATGGAACTCATAATGTTAAAATGATAACATTTTAGAACTGTCAACAATTTTTATAATTATCATGGTATTAGCGTTAATCGCAATTACTTTGATTATGATAATCATGACAAAATATTCAACATCGTCCCATTCTTAAAGGGTATATAATGAGTGCACGGCTGTTCTAAACACATCACTCTTGGAGAGGCTTATACCGAAATTGTTGCTACATGCTAACAGACCATATGCTAAGCGGCTATATCCACATGCTAAACAGACCGTATGCTAACTGTGCTAAATGTAGCGCTGGGCTTTGAGGCAGCAGTGATGCATGCACAGCTGCCCCGCAAAAAGCAGCACAATCGCGGGTAATTGGTTGGCAGCATTCCCCTGGGAAACAAGGGAAAAACAGTGCGCTTAATCTGGACCGTGTACTTTGCATTAGAGACAGTGCAGTTGGATTCTTTTACATATAATAATGCTAATGTTATTGGCGCTACAACTAATGGTCATATTTATACAGTGCTTTTCAGAAATGTGTTTCCATATGAGGGTGCAATTCACACACACGCACCGATGAACACAGGGATTGTATTTAGCTAATAACGTCACAGCCGAGCAGTCAGCGCACACTGGATCTATCAATCAACTTCCATTGCTTTTTGCAGACTTATTGCAAAAGGAGACGGTTATTAAACTAAGAACTAAGCGATCGAAATCACCAAACGAATTTAAGGCAGTTAATGAGTGCTTCCTATGGAGTTTACATTCTTTTACATTTGTCACGAGAACAAATATGGTGGAAAGTACCTAAATTAAATTGGAGAAAAGACAGGTTGGGTTGGGGTTGGGTTATCTTGCCCAAACAGCGTACTGGTCAGAGCTGAAATTGAGCTGGCAACCTTCAGATTAGGGCAAACTGAACTACTTTCATCACATTTCAGTTGGCGGAAAGTATACAAATTCAATGTGGATTTAGTTTTGAACCAGACCAAAGACTGAAAGCTGGCACAATGCAGACACAACACAAACTAGACTGAATTTCAGTATAAAACATTTAGATAAAAGAATAAACATCCTATTTTACAACTGGAAGTAATAGGCCTTTCTCTTAAAATGAAAGCTGTGGTACTTAACTTTCAGCTTTGAAATAAGGAAGTATGTATTTAAACCTTTCTAAAAACCTTCACAACAATTGACATGCATCTTTTTTTTGTCCTAGCACAGCTTAAGATCAGGTTTATCAAACTCAAAAGTGAAACAGCCAATCAGAGCTCGTCCCAAAGTGTCCAAAGCGTCCAATTATAACTCGCATGGCTCTTTCTTACAAGTTTGAATAGATAAAATGATAAATTGTCAGATGAAGACCACATGTGGAGGTTGGATTTTTTTTCACACAATTCTGCTTTTACTATACAGTCTCTGGGGAGGAAAACAACATTCACAAATGATGAGAAAATAAACGCCAGCTCCCTCTCCACATTAGAGCTGAGCATTTTTTACTGTATTTTGCTGCATGGTTTTTACTGTTTAATGTATATTTGTGTCTGTGAAACTGAACCTGTGAAGCACTTTCATCAACCATGTTTTTTGAATGTAAATATGCATTAAAAACATTCAAAAAAAGTGCAACTGACTGGCAGAGTATTACATGGGGCTCTATTTTAGACAACTGTTATAAGCAGTTGAATCTACTGAAATACATTGAAAATATTAGTGACATTTTGCGATTAATTGCTCCTTTTTCGTGTCTTGACAGAGGTTTTTACAGGTGAAACGTACGCCTAAATCAGGGCAGACAAAACCAAGTCTTGGACAGTGCTAGGACTAAATGAAATGTGCAAATGATAAGCAGGACTCAAGCAGAAAGTGACTAAAACCAGGATTTGTAAACAACTCATTGTAGAAAAGAAAAAAGACCATCAAACACACCTGGCCCCAGTTCCAAAACCTATTGACGAGTTTCCTTTTACCATCACTGACTTCTATAGTTACTCACTTATAAAAACGTTGTCCTGAGAGCCCTTGGGAAAACATAATGAAAAAGGTTTTAGATGAAAACAGGAGTTGGCCAAAGAACCTCTGCTTTTATACCTTAAGTGTACCACAGAGAGTCTCCATTGTCCAGCATGAAAAAGGTCTTAAATGGAGTTCTGTTTGTGACTTGAATGAGCTCGACTTGGAATAGCCTTTTGTAATTTCCTGTTGGGCATTTAGTTCTTAAAGTGTGCTTACAAAAACTGAAAAATGGGCCAACATGCACTTGCAGAAAATGGTCGCGTTTATTTATGGTAGATTTGTATTAATTTTTTCCTGACTTTTTGTTTTGTTTTTGATTAGCTGCCAGTAGATTTTTTTTTTTTTTTTTTTTTTTTTATTGTCTGCTGTCCTGGGCACCAAAATTAGATTTTTCTTTTTTTCCCGGTAAAATATTAGATTACAGTGGGTCTTCTGATAATGGCGTACGCTAGCGTTTGACCTGGTTTGAGCTCCAAAAGAACCTTTTCTATTTTTTAAGTTATTGTTTTTTTCTAATAAAAGGGGCCCCCTGTGAGTTTTTTTGCCCTGGGCCCTTAAAATTCTGTTGACAGGCCTGGCTCAAATATGTATTAGCCTATTTATTAGAAAAAATCAAAAAGATAATCCAGGGATTTTGAACTAGATCATTCATCTTAGTGGCTATGACTATTATCACTCATTTTACTGCAGTAAGAGTACACTATACTTCAAAATAGAAGTATTCAAATAAAAGTACAAAATGGTGTAATAATAATTGTCAGGACGTAACATAGGAGTTATAATTTGAAGTTAACATAATTGGAAGGATACAGCATTGCAACATGAAATAATGTGCAAAATCTGGTATTTTCAAAAGATCGACCACAAACTAAATAATTTCTGAAGGAGCAGTGCGAGAAACATGTTAAAATCATTTATTATTCTCATTATACTCACAGCGGGAAGAAGCATCATAACTTTTACTCAAGTAAAACTATCCCGAAAGAAGTTAAAATGTATTCAAATATGACTCAAATAAATGCGCCCTGGGCTAAATTTAACTGCTAAAGCTGTAAAATGAATCTAATCAAATCTCCATCAAGCTTTTTAGGCTTATGGAAATATAGACTAAATTCAATAAACATCTGATCTTGTCTAAACTACTCAAATCAACATTAATTCCCATCCTTTCAACCAGTCATTTCCCTTCAGTAGATTCTCCGTTGGCAGAGAGTGCCTTGCTTCTTAATGTCTGACAGCCCGAGTCTGATCACACATAACATTATTCATACGCGGCCTCTCTAATGCAGCTGCTCGTGTCACTCACAAGTTGCGGGTGGATCCATCACTGTCAGAGAGTTTGAAGCTAAAATATGCATCACCTTCTCCCATTTAGAGTAAAGCCCGAGGCGGAGGTTCAGACCAGGTGAAGTGAAGAGTTATTCTGTGAGTCAGGCCTGACGAGGACCACCAGGGGCGCAACTCTGGAGTGGCAGGAGGCGGCTCAAAGTGTGCCGTGATGACAGGCCGGACCGATAAACACACACGTTTTACCAAAAAGCTTGCCTAGTTTGACTATTTTGGTGAAGTTTGTAATGTTTTCCGATTGGACATGGACAGCAGACGTGACATAGAGGTAATTCTATAGCGGTTACCTAGCAACCATACTGTAAACAAGGGCCAAAACTATTGTATTTATTACTTGATGTGTAGAAATACAACAACATCTTTAATGTGTCAGATTAATGTTTAAAGGACAAATGTTATGCCAATTTACTTCTGAATCAGAATCGATTGTCACTGATCAAAATTCACAAACACAGGAACTTCACTGGAAAAAATATGGTCTTAAATAAGATAACAGTTAATAAGTGCTTGAAATAAGTAGTGTTTAACTTGTTTTGAGTATATTTTGAAGTAAGATTGCCAATGGAACAAGCATAAAATATCTTGGTTTAGTTAAATTATGAAAAAGACAAGCATTTTCTATCTTGAAATTAGAAAAAAGACGCTACTGCACTTGAAATAAGAACAAATGTACTTGTTCTATTGGCAAATCTTATTTTAAGATAAATACTACGAATCCAATCACTTTTTAACTTATTTTCTTATTTAAGGTTGTGCATTTTTCCAGTGTTGGTTTGTTTGTGAATTTTGATCACTGACAATGGCAATAAACTGATTCTGATTCATACTTCTTTGAGCTTTCAACCATGTTATAACATTGTTCCCTCATCAAAAACATACCTAGAGCTATATTTTGCTTCATTCGCAATCGTTTTGTTTGATTAGCCTCAGAAAAACACTCTGTTCCACGTTTCCCACTTGTGCTGTGACGTCAAAGATGATCAAATAGTAAGACAAAAGTGGTTTTCTTTCTTATAACTTGTCTCTGCATTTTGGATGAAATACGGACTATTTATTACAAGTATTGTGTTTTAGGACTCAGTTCTACCTCCTGTAGTTTTCAAAATGTGCTTAAGTTACATTTTTCTTCACAAACTTGACTGAGATAAATCTGTGATACATATTTACCACAGTTGATGTCCCACCAAACAAAGTAATAATTACACAAAACATCTAAACCTGTCATGAGGTATATGTTACTGTTTTGCTTTGAATGTTCCACAGTATGGCATTGTTCGTATCTATCTTGCATTCATTCAATTACAGGTGTATTATTGCTCAAAAATGCCTTCAGGGGCCGTGTCTCAACAGATCTGATCCGTATCCATGACAGACGCTCCACCAGAAAACTTATAACAATCTTTTGCTTTTGTTTAACCTCAACCACAAACAAACTGCACAGCAAAAAATGTAAATCTATCCAAGCTTAAAATGGCTTTGAATTTATCTTTTTTATCTGAATTTGAGAAGTTTTGACTCAATGAGATTTAATTGCTGATGTGATTCAGAATATTTCACTGGTTTCAAGGTATTTCTGACTGATCCTTGCTTAAAATAAAGAAAATACATTTGTCAGTGGGTAAGTAAAATGATCTTAACCCTCTGACAGATAATTTGGATTGAAGTAAGAAATAATGTATTGAAACAAGTCACAAACGGTTTGAAACAAGTAAAATAATCTAGTTCCGTCAAATGAATCGTCTGCACTGATCTTAATGAGTCAAAACGTCGGGAATTCAGATTAATATCCTAAAATCAAGACATTTTAACTCAGCAAGAACTTTCTGCAGTGTGATCACGAACGCCTGTTTTCCGAATTCTTCCCGTTTGCCCGCGGTTTTCTCCCGCCGCACTGCCACATTCGGCTCTCCGCGGTGCACGGCGCCCCTCGACGCTCCGCTCCCTCGACGCTGTCTTACGGCCAACTTGGCACAAAGCACCACTCGCCGTGTCCACAGATGTCCTCGTGGCTTGGCACAAACGCCCACAGCCAAACACACAATTAACCCTCACGCACTGTTTCACTGTCGCTGCTGTGATTGTTCAAGAGTCAGCTGCTGATTGTGAGTCTGTCGGCATGGTAACATATGCCATACTGTGAGGACTGAAGAGTTGTGTTTTTGTATCTGCGGGCTATGTGTTCATTCAGGAGTTTGTTCTTAGACGATTGCGGCGTGCGAGTGATGGTCGGAGAAGTCAGCCACATTTCCATCGGTCAGTCCCAGGGCAGCTGTGGCAACTGAGGGATATTACCACAGACAGTGACGAGTGAATGACTAATGGCCAACTGTAGCGCTTTAAGAAGTTTGTTCAGCCAGTAAGCTTGTTTTGTTTCACTTTAAAACAATCAATGATATATACCCATGTAAAGATTTTTTTTTAAAGAAGATACAATTTTGAAGATGATATGTGCAAATTCTGCCAAATTGAAATTGAAACTCAAGAACATTTATTCTTTGATTGTATTTCTGTAAAACTATTCTGGAATAATTTATATCAGTGGATTATAGAACATAATAACACACCGGCTCTAAATTATGAAAGTATTAAAGTTGGAATATTTATTGAAGATAAAAAAGTTGAATACATGTGTAATAATTTGATTATATTTAGCAAATTTTACATACACAAATGTAGATTCTTAAAGGTAAAGCCGAACTTTATTGCTTTTAGAAATTAACTTACGTCCCTATACAAGTCTACATTATTAAAATGTAATGGTGCTTTAAGACTGACAGAAAAAATGACCATATATCTAAATGAATGTCCTCTTGTATGAAAATGTATATTAATTTTATTTGTATTGTTTTATGGTGCTGCTTAGTTGTTGTTTTTTTTTTTTGCACTTGTCATTTTACATCAAATGTTGTACTGCCAATTTTGATTATTGAAAGAAATAATAATTATTAAAAAAAAAAAAAAGGAAGCTTTTTTATTCTTAAATCCCATAAACCTCTAGCATCCTCCTTTTTACTTTTGCTGGATATGACTATGTTCTCGGTGCAAGAGGAAAAGCTATCACTGTGCATTAAGATTTGTGGCAGCTTGTGATCAAACTCAATGAGATCTGTGTGTGGTCTCTGAGTGTTTAGGTTTACTCATTAAAGTAGAGCTAAGTAACATTTGTACCCGAAGACAACTCTCCAGAGAAACCTTTGCTCTCTTTTTTATATTTGGAAACATTAAATGTTTTTGTATGTGATTGTACTTCCTTATTTAAAAAAAAGGAAAAATAGAAAAAAAAAAGCTTTTTACTGGCTAGTATTTACAAATGTATTTTCACAAGAAAGCTGCAGGGGGAGCTCTGTCACTGAAGTTACTTTGTTCTGCTTTAAATGTCCTGGATTTATAAGTCTTTTCGTCTATGATCCTTCCCTTTTACAGACATCTGACAGTCACTTCACGATCTCCTGACATTTATCATTTGTTTATCTGTCGTTTAACTGATCTGGGGACGTTTTCGCAAAATGAGATCTAAAGCTGAATGGTTGAATAATACAGAAATAAGAAGAGCAACACATGGCCTTTCTTCATGGAGATCTTAATGCTTTGCTTGGAATGTTTCAAAGTATAACATTAAACGTATCTATCTCCATGGAGACAAGCAGGTGATGCCATTAGGCCACGTCCAATCTGTGAAGAGGCGAGCAGCTCTAGTAAGAATGCATAATTTCCAAAGTATATATATATATATATTTTTTTTTTTAAACAAATGCCAGATAGACGATGCCATATTTCATCATAGAGACAAAACTCTCCTAGGCCAGGAAAGTTACACACTGCACACTCAGCACTGAGATGTCACAAACAATCTGGGGATCAAACCCGCAACCTTCTCACGGCGAGGCGAGAACGCCGATCCGCTGTGCTGGAGGTGTGTTGCGTCAGTCGAGCTCGGAGCACAAAAGGCCTGGCGTGTCGATGTTCGCTGACACATTTGGGTTAAAGCAATTTCACGGCTAATCATGGCGCAATTTAGAACACTGAATATGGTTTGGAAAAACACTGGCTTGGAAAATATAATCAAATTCCAGTGTAAAAATTGATTAAAAATGGTGAAACATGCAGAAGCCGAGGTTTATGGAGTATAATAGGACTGCAGCGACAGCACTTGAAGGGTTTATCGTCTTTTAGAAGAGAATGGTTTATAAAGGAGGAAGTCTGTAATTTAGTCAAAGGCAAACCTGATTGGGCGATCATCTTGTCTCGATAAATATGCAGGAGGAGAAGAGCAACGGCCTGCAGTGACCCCAACAAGCCACGAGCGGGAAAACAACAGCAGACTATTTAAAGAGCTCCTGTTACTGCTATGTTTTGGTTTCAATTTGATGAATGAGTTGACAGTGAATATCTTTAAAATTGAGCTTTATGCAGTTTTTTGGATGCTTTGTATGACAGCGAGGTAGACTTAAAGTGCGTTTGACAGATTGTTTTGACTTTATTTGGTGTATTAATACCTCTTATCAATATAAATTATAGTTTTACAAGAATCAAGCAGCCATTTGTGGAAAAAAGTATAAAAATCTGTTGCAGGACGTAAACACTATTGATGCAGGTTATGTGCAATTTACAAAACAAACTACTTTTTTGACCCTTTAAACATTAATTCAACACAATAAAAGTGTTCTCGTGTATTTTTATTTGTCAAAGAAAAACACATGTGACATTAGAGGCTTTTTTGCCCAATTGTACAGATGGTTGCTATGGTAATTTACAAGTGTGATGTCATCATTTCCAACCAGGAAGTAAAATTAAAAACCTAAAAATAACTAAACCGGGATAAAATTTGTCAAGTATTTAAGTAAACTTTGAAATATAATTATCTTAACTACATTTTAGTCCAAATGAGTCCAACCTGTCAGAGGCACTTTAACTTTAAAGGACACATTGCAACCTTTCATCATTTTTTCTCTTCCGTTCACGTCCAGGGAGATCAGCTACAGTGCCATGGGTCGCAAAACTCTTGATTATGTTGCGCACCGTGGACAAAGGAACATGAAGATCTCTGGAGATGGACTTGTAACCTTGACTTTGTTGATATTTGTCCACAGTTTTGGTTCTCCAGCCCTCAGACAGTTGTCTCCTCCTCTTTCTGATCTCCGTGCTTACTGTGGCACACACGATGCGAAGACCGAGTCAACTTCTCTCCTGCTTTCAGGTGTGATTTTTATGTTGCCCACACCTGTCACTGGTCCCAGGTGGATGGAAACGTGCATCAACTAATAAACTAATTTATTTATCCACAATTTTGAAAGGGTGCCGATAATTTTGTCCGGCCCATTTTTGGAGTTTTGAGTGAAATTGTGTCAAATTTGTTGTTTTTTTTCCTTTTTCCTCTTTGCTTTTTGTGTTGTTCCAATACACACAAAGGAAACAAACATTAGTATTTAGCCACACATGTGTAATACTTTTCAGAGAGAAAAAAAATCAGGGATGCCAACACTTTTGTCCGTGACTGTGTTATGCACATAGACCGTACATATCACTGGACCGCCTTAGCCTGCTGCCGTCGTGTTCCAAATAGGAAGTATCCATGGAGGTTCCTGGCTCCATAAAGCCGAGCTGCCATTCCCTTTACTCTGTAACTGTTTCTGTCAAGCTCACCATCTGGAACTAAAATGTCTGTTTTGACACACTCTACATGATCCTGGTGTATTTTTTTCTCATTAGGTTGTTCATAAATCAAGTTATTAGCAATAATAACTGACCAATCAGGTGCTTCCTTTTCCAGGGGCCGTTTTCGCTCGTGTTAGCAACAGGTTTGATTGACAGCTATCGCCGCACGTTGCCGCCGTCTCCTCTCGCCGAGGGGCGGATACCGTTAGCAACCGCGCTCCTGATTGGTCCGTGTAGTTGCCACGATACGCACTCGGATTTCCAAATATGGAGTCTGGCTCCGCTTTAGCCGCTATAACTGCTAGCCGCGATGGGCTTCATTTGGCTGGAGGCAAACGCTATGGGTGACGTCACAATCCCATAGTCCACTGATATGTACGGGCTATGGTTATGCAGTATTTGTCAAGTTACTGCCCTTTAAACATGCTCTTCAGTACTTTTACTTTGGCATCTCATGTTTCAGAACTTATAATAATGAATTTATTGAAAAGTGTACATTGCTTTCTATCATTCAGGCGATCCCGCATCTGTATTTGGTGTTGCTGCTCCATCTACTGGCAGCAGAAGGGATAACCATGCGGAAATAAACAAACGCTAGCTTTACCCGAGATGAATGAACACGATTTGACGACAGAAGGACTCTGGCTCTCATCGAAGAACGCAATTATAAATAATAGATTAAAAAAACAAAAAAACTGCAGTGAAACAAATGCAACATAGATTCTGTGGAACATTTTAGGGGGAAACAGTACAAACAAACCCATGGAGACAAACAGTGGACGGATCCATCACTAAATAAAGTGACAGAATGAACCTTTAACAGGAATCTTGAGAGCCGTCTTCGTTAAAAAAATATAATAAAAAAAATAGAGCTCACAACATATGCTTAAACAGATGTCACGCTGCACTTTCCATTTGCTAAACAGTAAAGATGTCAAGGTTAAACACGTCTTGTGCAATACTTGTTTTTCAACCGAGCACAATGTCCTCTGAAGTGTGAACAAAAAGGTATTGGATTTTCCCAAGAATAAAAACGAACAAGAATAAAATCAAGAATTCTTAAACTGGGTTAAAATAATCGTACTGTGCACAGTTTGTGGATAAAGGTTGGAGAATGACTGAGTGGGAGAGGTCACTGGCACAGACCTCTATCAGTCAAAAGGTATGTGCATTTTGAGAGGCTTGTGAGGGCCAATACAAATATTTCTATTACAAAAAACTAAAAAACTATTCACGTTTTGTTCTCCCACTAATTGAAACATTGGCAATTCAATCCCAGCATGCTTCAGGAAACCGACATTATCCCAATAACTCACAAATAACACTGTCTTAGGGATGGGACAAATGCTAATGCCACACGTTTTCGAAAGATTAAAAAGCCTCAGGATTGTGCTCGCGTGTGGAAAATGATCTTGTGCTAATACATTTTTTATGTGTTTCGTATCTATAAACTTGTCTTATATATGTCTTCATGCCTTTTTAAATCTTAATGGCATTTTTCCAGTTTTTAAATGTAGAAAAACAGAAAAAAACCAAAGTATAACACTGAATACAGCACACATCGTCCAATATAAACGTCCAAAGTTTGTCAAATTAGTCCATTTTCAAATTAAGTCTGAATTAATGTGCCTGTGACAGGTTGGACTACTCATGTAATTAAAATACAGGTAGGATAAATATATTTAAAATTTTGCTAAGATTGTATATATTTTCTCCAGATTTATAAAGTTTTTTTTGTGATATAATTTCCTGGTTGTAAATGATGACAATGCACTGGGTTAAAGCTCAGCTAATGTCAGATTTTTTTTTTTTATATGACAAATCAAAATACACGTGAACACCTTTATTTAGTTGAATCAATATTTTAAGGGTAAAAAAGTTTATATAGTATATTTATTTTGGGTCAATTATGCAAAACCTTTCGATGGAATGAGTCTTCCTACTGTGATTCTGTAATTGTATGTAAAGTAATTTTCAACAGATTTTTAAACTTTTCTCCACAAACTACTACTTGACTGGTGTAAAACTTAAATTTTTATGTACAATAGGTCTTAATACACAAAGTAAAATGTAAATTAGAAAAGCATTAAACCTGTTATATGCACTTTAAGTAATTTCTCATTTTTTTCTCAATGTCTATTATAATACCTTGTCAGTCCAGTATTTGATCATTTGTGTTATATATATATATTTTTGTGATTCAATTTTTTCCTGCGGCCAGAAGTATGTTCCAAAAGTGTCCATTTATTATGTCCATTGCAGGAGCTTGAGGCCCAGATACATAGTTCTGAAGTCCAGTGCTGAAATGTATTCCAAATATTCTAGTTAGACGATTAGATTTCAGTTTATTTTTAATTCTTATTTGCCTTGATGTTTCTGTTCTCCTGCTGATTTTAAACTTTGAGTTGGAACACTAAAATCTCAGGGTTGGCAACTTACACCTTTTGAGAAGGAATTGTGTCAAAAAGTTGTGTTGGAATGAAAAAAAACGTAAAATAAAAAGAAATAAATCCAAAATTGTGTGGCCAGAATTGAGAACTACTCGTCTCGTCTCAAGGTAAATTCTGTCTGAAAACGCTGGATTGTGCAAATCAAAACGCAACTCCAGGAAATGTTTTGAAAGTGGAACATTATGAGAACATTATTAAAAGCACTGATAAGACGAGTTGGAAGGGTAAAACGTCTATTGCAGGAAGAACATTTACCGACACTAAGGTACGGCTGAAGAGAAATGTGAGACAGCCGTAAAGCAGGCGGACAGCTCCAGCGCTCACTCAGACGGGCCAGGATTTACCGTCGAGCTGCCACTGATTGTTTCGTTCAGACCGGCCATTACACAGAAGTGATTCCATCTCGTATTGTGGTGAGGAGAGTGAGCGGGGGACGATAAAACTAAACAAGCTCTCAGAAAAATGAGCGCCGCAGTCGAGCTGGGGGAGGGTGCTTTGCAAAAAAAAATAAATAAAATAAAAACAGGAACATCAAGAGGAATTATTCACGGGACAGAACAGAATGCTGGTCCAAGAAGTGAACAGAACATAGACAACACCACACTGTTTTTAGAATATTTGCAACAAGTGGGCGACTATGAAAGTGTCACGTAATCAAAACAAACAAACCGGCTTGTAAAGTTTGTCAAGCGGTGAAAGTTGAAGAGTGCTAAACCCATAAATGCAAACTTTTAATAATAAACAAATGCTTCAAGGGTTGTACATCTTAATAAAAAATATCAAGACAGACTTTTTTAAGCTTCAACAAACAAGTAAACGCAATGAACGATGAAGCCGTCATGCCTTCAAGTAATTATCGCAAATATCCGACATGTTGGGACCTTAAAATGTGAGGTTTTAGAGCCGTGAGCTGACAAATAGTAGTAATAGAATCACACAGACCTCAGACATGATGAGTGCCACCACAAATAATTAAGAAACGCTAGTCGTAAACGCTCCCGGACACATGGAGAGACGAATCTGCCGTTAAATTGGGCTGAAGATGTTCTGGTGTGTAGCCGGCCTTAGTTAAAATAAAAATTTTGTCTCGTCTTTTGACTTAAAACTTCAATAAATCCGTTTTAGAATAAGATATTAAAAAAATCCTGTACGTTTCGTCAAAAATTTATTCCAAGATTGTACATTTTGGTGTGTGTGGGAGCTACTTTAAGTGGTGACCCTTATGACCCAAGGGGAGAAAATTGTCCCAGAGAAATATGGATGAAGTGGACAAAAACATCTTTAGGAGCAGATTGGACAGGTTTGTATCCAAATGATAGTTATGTCGATAGAGCAAACTGACTCAAAAAACAAAAAAATGTTTTGCCTGTACTGTCTCGCCTTAAGCCGCCTCAAAATCTTCTATGATTTTAAGACATGACACAAAACCTCACACTTGCCGTTTTCAGGAAAGAGTTTCTACAAGTTACACCGCGTTCCAAATTATAATGCACATTGTGTACTATTGTGTACTAATATTGTGTACTATCAATATATTTGTAGCTGATTCAGAGCACACATGGATTCATGCAGATAAAGGCACAATGAGGAAGGTTTCTGCCACACAAATACATCGGATTAAGAGAGCAGCTGCTAAAACGCCATTACAAAGCAGCAAACAGGTATTTGAAGCTGTTGGTGCCTCTGAAGTCCCACGGACATCAAGGTGTAGATCCTCCAGAGGCTGCAGTTATGCATAAACCTTCTATTGGGCCACCTTTAACCAACGCTCACAAGCAGAAACAGCTCCAGTGGGCCACAAATACATGAAGGCTCATTTTCAAACAGTCTTGTTCACTGATGAGTGCCGTGCAGCCCTGGATGGTCCAGATGGATGGAGAGGTTGTCCCAACAAGGCTGCGACGTCAGCAAGAAGGGGGCGGAGTCATGTTTTGGGCTGGAATCATGAGGAGAGAGCTGGTCGGCCCCTTTAGGGTCCAGAAGGTGTGGAAATGACTTGTGTAAAGTATGTGGAGTTTCTGACTGACCACTTTCTTCCACGACACAAAAAGAAGAACCGTGCTTTGTGTAACATAATCCTCTTCATACAGACGATGCAGATCTCATGCTGCAGGAACACCTCTGCTCTGGACATAAAAGAAGAGAAACTCATGGTGCACCCTCGTCCTCCTCTGACCTCAACCCTACTGAGGACCTTTGGAGCCTCAGGTCAAAGATCTGTGAGGGCGGGAGCAGGTCACATCCAAACAGCAGCTCTGAGGCTGAAGAAACTCCAGCAGAAACTCTCCACAAACTCACAAGTTCAATGGATGCAATAATTGTGAAGCTCCTATGTTAAAATGTAATTTGACCTGTTCAGATGTTTTGAGTGAAATAGCTTTTAATTTCAGTAAATACGACCTGCTAATTTAACCAATGACCATTTTCAGCTCTTTACAACAACAACATGGTTTGAAACTCATTTGGAATAGTGCATTTTAAGTTTTTATTTTTGAAAAAAAATACTGTTATCTTTGGGAGGTTTGTTCAATAACATTTGAATGTTACTCTAAATGCTGATGACTTGAAAATTATGTCATTTATATTGACTATATGGGAAAAACTGAGAAAATATAATTTGCATAATAATTTGGAACGTGATGTAAGAACTATTAAAAGTATTTCATGACCAAAGAGGCCAAAAGACCAAGTGACCAAAAGAATATGACAAGGCGATGAGTGTGAGCTGGTTCAAGCATGTTTAATCACAGCAAAAATTAAACAAAAAGAAGAAATGTATGGATTAAATCTTATAAAGGTCCACAGGAGCAGTTTACATTTACATTCTAGAGATAATGATCGACGAAAAACACATTTGCACATACTTGAGTCTATGTGTCCTCTGCAGCATTCCCAGTTACCTACTTGGCAACAAAACCTGCCACTGGCCGTTGTAAAGTAAATCTAAAGTGATCCTAATGGTCGTATTGTTGAAACCTCAAGACGTGAGGTTTTGGAGCAGCGACCGACACACAGAATCACACTGAAGCCACAGACAAGAGGACGGCCACCGTAAATAATCGCTTGAGAGGTGCAGCTCAGGCCACGCCTCCCTGAACTCATTAAGGGGGAAATCTGACTTAAAATCCTCTAGTGTGCAGCCAGCCTCAATCTATGTTTTTTTTTTTTTTTTTTAATTATCCTTCAGATTTTTTTGATTATTATCCAAAGTAATTGTACCATTGTGAGACAAAAAAAAGTCTTCATCTTTTTTAGGGTTGCAGCTAACAATTATTTTGGTAAATGATTAGTCTAGCAATTATTCCTTCAATTAATCGATTAGATGTTTAGAGCGCAAAAGACCCTTCAATATGTGAATTTTACTCAATTTTCCCCAGACAAAGCTGAAGTGAAGGCGTTTGACAACATCCTGGAGGAGAATATATAAGATGAATAAGGATTTTAATCAAAAACACACAGTTTACATGTTTCCTGTGTGTTTTTTGAGTCATTCCAGCGCCGTCTAAGTAATAAAACCTCTTCTTTCAGCTCATACAATGTTTTGGAGTCTGTGTTTAGACCAGTTAACGATTACTCCATTATTTAATTAGTTGCCAACCATTTCTCTAATAAATTTGTTGCGGTTAATCAATTTACTTGTTGCAGCCCTACTATTTTGTTTCCTTCATCTTTCAAAGGCTGAGATTACTGATTAGATTAGATTAGATTAGATTGACAGAAATAAAGATAAAGGAATCCCTGAATAGTTTCAAGAATACATTTGCTTTAAATAAAGAAAAGAAAATCCAAATCTCGAATTAATGTGGATATCCTCATTTACAGTATGAAAAAAACCCTAAAAAATATATATGTGTAATTTTTAAAAAGTGTGAGCGTTTTGGGAGGAGGACGGGGCGGCGGTTGCCAGATTTCACGGATGAGGGGAGGAGAAAGTGGATTTTCTGCCTCACGCTCCTGCACTCTGGGGGTTACTAAAAGAGCCTCCATACCTTTGGCACCGGCCGCGTCCAGATGGTGGGAATCTAGAGCACTTGGCAGGAGGGAGGAGACGAGACGAGGAGGTAGGAAAGGAAGGGTGGGCAGGGAGGGAGGTATCCGGGATGAAAGGGGCCAGCGGGAGTCCAGGTAATGGGGGTAAGAAATGGGGACGGAAATCCAAAATGTTTGAGGAAATCTGCCTGTTCATGTTTTGCATTTGTGCTGCACTGGTTCAGCATTTGGTTCAAAATGAGAAATAATAAGGTCAAAGGTCAATCTGTTCTGTGCACAGCAGTCGTCGGCTAAGCTAACCATTTCTCACAGCTAATGCTAACTTTTATTAAAATGTAAAATACAAAATAAACACGTAATTACATTTTAAAGTAAAGACTGTCTGATTGTTTTTCAGTGAAGATTATTTCAGTTTGTTGTTTACGCCTCCACAGTAGAATTAGCGTTAGCATTGAAACACAAACACGTCCCGTTATAAATACACAACTGTCCCTTGGTGAAGTGTTCAATTGTTTTGTGAAGTTTTTCAAATGTTATCAGACACCCACCACAAACTTATAGTATTTTTAATTTTAGACTGACTTACAGAAAACCTCATGGAAATAGAATTAGACAGGAAGTGCTGACGCTAACTCTGAGCTAGCCAGCTGCACAGAGCACGTTGCACTTTTGGGGTACCACTATTAATAATGAACTGTGTATTCTGTTTTTTATTCAATCTGTATTTGTTTTATTTGTTTTTCTTGTTCTGATTGATTTTATTAGGCCTAGTTCTATTTGTTTGAAATGTATTTCTGATTACTTTTAGAGCTAAATGCTTTATCTCATTATGATGTGCAGCACTTTGGAAACAACATTGTCCATAAAATATGATATACAAATACATTTCAATTGGATTAGATCATTTTTTTTCAACCTTTTCTGAGTTACGGCACACTTTCTGGGTTTAAACGATACCACGGCACCCCACATACTCCGCAAACGTTACGAAATCAGACTAATTAGTAAAAAAATATGGTATATAATGAGGCAGATAATGTCTGTGCAACTGTCCAGTTCTTTAAATTTGGTAATAGTGATGGATTTGCACTATTTTTTGATGCAGTAGTTGCTCTGGACATTCCAAAAAAGTCAATTAGTCAATTACATCTGCAATTGTGAATTTGTTAACTAAAATTTGCCATTTTTTCAAGGCACACCTGGCAAAAGCTCAAGGCACTCTAGTGTTCCCCGGCGCACTGGGTGAAAATCAAGGGATTAGATTATAAATGTGCTTTGTCATTGTTGTTTTTTGCTACTTTCTTGTCTCAGGTATGGACACAGGATTTTTGTTGCCCGATTGGATTTGAAACAAGGGTGAAACCAATTTTTCTGCTACAAAAGAAAGCCATTAGAATTGTTAATTATGCTAATTACTATGACCCAACAAATGCTCTTTTTATTAAATTAAAAACCTTAAAATTGCATGATCTTGTTGATCTTAACACTGCAGTTGTGATGTATAATATACATAACCATTTGCTCCCTCACTGTCTCCAAGAGAAGTTCAAACCGAGAGACCGGGCACAACCTCAGAGGGTCGAGTCTCTTTCAGAAAGGAAATGTAAGGACTAACGTAGAAAACAGATGTATTTCTGTAAGAGGAGTTCATTTATGGAACAATTTGGAGGAGACATTAAAAGACTCTTAAAGTATTTACACTTTTAAAACAACATTTAGATCCAATGTAATAAAAAAATATCAAGAAATTGAAAGAATGAGTGTGTGAGTGCATTTGTGCAGCTCAGTAACTGTTTGTGTTTGTTTATTTTATACATATTTATGTATATAAAACTGTTATATGTGCCTGTGATTATAGATTTCTATGATGTTCATCCGTCGCTATCTGGCACGTCGTACTTTAAGTTATTAGGGTTTGGCAAAATAAGTGTTAAACTTCAGCCTAAACCCTTTCGGTCTGTAAAATGTTTTCTTTATTTATTTATATGCTTTTTTTTTGTTTGTTTTGTTTTTTGTATTTCTATGGACCGAAGAAAAAATAAACAAACTAACTAACTAACTAACTGTTACGATATAAATGTTACAGAGATGGTTATCAAATAAAACGATACAATGGGCAGCAGGACACCGATGAGAGGCACCTTTGTCCTGAGGGCCGTTACTCTCCGCAAACGGTCTCTAGCTTCTGGGATATAAAGCTGCCAATATATACTTCAGAGTGATAAAAAAAAAGAACAATTCCATCTTTTGAAAGCTGAAATGTCCTCAAAATGGCGGCGATAAAGAGGAAGCTTGAACCCCTGGATAGAGCACTGGGAGAGAAGGAAGGAGGTGAGGAGGTAGGAAAGGTGGCGAGGGAAGGAGGGATAAAGGATGAAAGGGAAGAGCTGAGAAATGGGTTCAAAAATCCAAGCTGTGGATGGAGGAAAACAAATGGCTGCAGGCGACTATCTGCTCGTGCTGCAGCGAGGAGAACTGATTTATGAAGCTCGGGAGGAGGTGCCGTCTCTGCGAGGAAAATGTGCAAATAAAATAACAAATCTGGAAGGGTAGAGTTGAGGAAGGGTTGAACATTTCATACACGGCTAAAAGTCCATACAATAACGAGCTGAATTCAGAATATTAATCTTATTTTGAGTGGTTTTGACGTGAAGAAATTTAACTGCTGATGTGACGTAGGCCATTTCACAGGTTTCAAGACATTTCTGACTGGTTCAAATAAGAAAATGAATTTGCCAATGAGGTAAATAAAACATTCGTACACAAGTTAGATTGATATATGAAGAAATGAGCTTAAACAAGTTAGAAACAACTTCAAACGTGTCAAATAATCAAGGTCCAGCAAGAAAATGCATCTGAACAATTCAAAGTTGTTGTGAATTAAGATGAATATCCTGAATTCAAGTCATTTTAACTTGCCTAGAAATATTTTGCTGTGTTTATTTTCTATCTTTTCCACAAAAACAATACTAAATAAATGATTGAGGAGAACAGCTCTTGTGCATTGGTTCTGTTTACAACTATAAATGTAGAATTTGTGGTTTCCAGAGTACAACCAGTGCAAGACCAAGACTAAATCCAGACTAAAAGAGGTCAAAAACAGGACTTGATTTTGGATAACTGATATAACCTTTTTTCACATATAGTAATAGGACAAATGTGATAAAATATGGGATAAATTGACTGTTTAAATTCTGCTTATAGAATGCCTGGATATGTGGAATCTGTGCATCTGTGTTGTCTTGTGGGGCTGCAGCAATTAATCAACAAATCGTAACCATCAAAAATAATCGCAATCGCGTTTTGATAATGGTTATCTGGAGTACGCAGATTCTTACACACAAACAAAATATCCTTTATAACAAAGACGTGGCATTGTTAAATCAAAAAGTTAAAAAGTAATAAACTATTTGGGATTTTCATTAATATTACACTTTATTTGTAAATAGTATCTATCCAGAAGCCTTCAGTCAACGTTCAACTTTTCTTTGGTTAAAAAACAAAAACAAAAGAATGACTAGTTTGGAGACCAGTTTTAACATTGTGGTTTTAGAATGGCTTAATTAATCCTTGAGGGATTAAAGAACAATGAGAATGTAGAAGAAAAAACAGAAAAAGTCCAAAGGGTCTCAGTGCAGCAGGACTGCAGCAGATCTGTGTCTGGGCAGTTTGAGGAGAGTAACGGCCCTCAGGACAAAGGTGTCCATGTCATTTTTACAACCCTATGTTCTGTAGCCTTTGCAACGTAACAGTTCACTCCTTGCACTGGAAAAAAAATCGAATTTAAAATATAATAAAACATTAAGAATAAGTATTATTTATGTCAATTTGAGTATATTTTGATTTGCCAACAGAACAATTTAAATTTCTTTTGATTTGGAGGGTCCACAAGGACATCAAGCACTTATTATTTTTTCTGTGTGTATGAAGAAAAGACTAAAGGCAAGACACTACAGGGAAAACTCTTTTTTTTTTTTTTTCAATGTTTTTTTCCTTTTTTGGTCAGTTCTCTCTCCCTTCCATAGATTTCTGTGGAACATTGTAACATCAAGGAGCATTCATTTTTTCTAATGTAGGGGACATAAGATCCCCCTTTAAAGTAGCTCCTACACACACCAAAACGTTATATTCTTGTCTTAAACAAGATTTTGACATAACTGACAGTAGGATTTGTTGATATATAATTCTTAGCCAGATTTATTAAAAATTGAAATCTAAAAAAATGAACAACAGTTTTATTTTTAGGCCAATTTTCAGTCAGATCTGGTTTGCTCAAAAACTAAATAATAAACTAATAATCCCCTCTGTTTTTTATTCACCTGTCGTGTCTCACCTGAAAAAATACTAACGATAAAACACAAAAACAGATAAATACACACCTTGGACAGCTAATTAGCACCGAACGAAAACACTAAAGCGACAACAGCATCGCGAGATCAGTTTGAACGGACAACATCAGACAGAGAAGAGGGAGACGCAGGCCGGGCGGCGACCTGCAGCTCCTGTCCGCGAAGGGAGGAGGCCGAGAGGAGGATTCTGGGAGATTGAGAGAGCCCAGGGTCAGCGCACGCGGCCAAACTCATTCCCTCCTGTCAAAACATCCGGCCGGGAGATGGACACTCGCGGTCTCTGATGGAAAATACAGCCCGGGAAAACAAGGCGAGCGAAGTGGTGCTGCGTGTGTGGGATTGGGCCGCGTGATGTGTCAAAACAGCGTTCAGCCGACGAATGATGAAGAGACCATCGACATCGAACAGGGCGTAGCTGCTACAGAAGACGTATTAGGCTTTGTTTCTTGGTGTTTTGTCGCATACATAGACTATCGCGTTTGCATTTTGTTTAGTGTAAAGTGCAGGATTAATTCGAAACAACCAAATAACGGTTTGCAGATAGAGTCAGACATTTTCACCGTAATAAGTGGCAGATTAAAGCTGAGGTACCTGTTTTTCACACTGCGGAAAAGAGGTAGATTTTTTAAATAAACTTTTCCCCTTAGGCACATTGTTAAAGTTCACGTGCATTCATTTTCGGTCCAGTGCACAGCTTTAAAACTGCTTTTTTAGACGGCAAAGTGAAGCCGGGGAGGACCACCCAAACACAGCCAATCAGAGCGCTGCTTTTAGCTCTTACTTTGAGACTTGATTATTAGATGCAGACAGCACACAGAGGTCTTCTTTTTGACACAAAGTGCTGCTTTTACAAGATACTCTATGGCGGAAAACACACAATTTACTAATTTATACCTAAGATAGTCAGATACCACAGCTTTAATTTGTGTATTTTTATTGTTGAATGAGGTCTTTGTGACCAAGACTTTGAATTAAAACATTAATATAAATACAGGGACAAGAGACAAGGGGTATGTGAAGTTTTATGGAAACTTAAGACTCAAATGCAGGACAAGATTACTTCAAACATGCATGAACAGACAAACTTGAAAACAAATGATGAAGGAACACCGTTATAAAATGGTTAAAAGCTCATGAAAAGTCTTAATAGTGGATCTTATTCAAATTGCCAACCTCTTTGAAAGGGTCATTCATGCCTTCGTGACCACTCGCTTGGACTATTGTAACGTGCTCTATTCAGGCATAAATCAGACTGTTCTTTCCCGGCTGCAGCTGGTCCAAAATGCTGCTGCACGGCTTTTAACTGGAACTCGGAAATATGCTCATGTTTCACCTGTTTTCTCCTCACTTCATTGGCTCCCAGTGCATTTTAGAGTAGATTTTAAGATTCTTTTGTTTACTTATAAATGTTTGAATGGCCTTGCCCCCTCGTACCTCTCTGATCTGATCCACCTGATGCCCCGCCCTCTCGAGCCCTCAGGTCAGCAGATCAGCTGCAGCTTGTTGTCCCAAAAACAAAACGCAAGCTTCGTGGGGACCATGCTTTTTCAGTTACTGCTCCACGACTGTGGAATCAGCGCCTTTAGACATCAGGCTCAATCTCTGTCTGTTTTTAAATCACTTCTAAAAACTCACCTTTTTTCCCAGCTTTTAATACTATGTTTGTGTACGGCACTTTGGCCGACTGTAAAAAGTTTTTAAAATGCCTTATAAATAAAGTTGGTATGGTATGGTAACTTAGAGTCAAAGCCTTATTGGTTTGAAAAACACTGCCTCCTTTTGAGTTGTTAGTGTAAGCTTGGATACCATAGCAAAACTAACAAGCAAACAAGTAAATATAGTAAAATGTTAATTCTAAATCGACTAAATAGTCAATGTACAAAAACAGAAAAGAAATAAATACACACAGTAACTTTAATATCATGTATGAGGCTTGAAAAAAAGAAAAATGAATAAATAAACCCATTAAAAACAAGCATTTGTGCTGTGTGTGAGCAGACTCGCCTCTCCACAGACCTGACTCGGTGGTGACATCACCCAATGGAAAACACGTCCATCTTAAACACGTTGAAAAGTGATTTAATATATAAGTATTCATCTTGATATGAGTATTTTGAGTTTCTTAAAATACAAAGCTATTTCAAGTGCATGATTTTCTAATTTCAAATCAAGTTAAAAATGTTTGTATTTTCCCTTTCCTAAGTAAAACAAGACATTTTACAGTATGCTTGATCCATTGCCAAATGTATTTTAAGAAAGCAACTTATTTATTTACTTTTATTTAACCAGGAAAGAATTTGAGATCAAAACATCTTTCTCAAGGGCGACCTGAGCCAAGGTGCGGAAATGGCAGCAATAACACGTCCACGAAGACAAACGCTAACTCTCCTCCAGAAAAATGACACTTATTCATTATTTTTACACCAACACGACTGAACAAAGCGCCTTGGCAAACAGAAAAAAAAGTCAGACGCGGGACTTGAACCGCCGACCTTGATGAGTGGTCCCTGCCAGAGCAAACATCGCCATCGCCCAACGTAGAATAATACGTGTTTTCCTCATATCTTGGGCCTGATTGAGCACGACGCAACAAAACAGATTTACAACGCCGATAAAAAGAACGGCGTCTCCCTCTGAAACACAATGTACTATTTATTTCTTTCGTGCCGTAAAAATGGGCCGTGTGTCATGTGGAGAGACGCGTTCACAAAACACTGTGACAGGAGCGTTTAAATCTTTCAGAGACAATTTTAGCTGTCGATAAAAAAAATTACCCTCATTTGACGAGAGCGGGGAATAATAATGACAAATTGTGGATAAAGGCAAATTGCGTCCAAATGATTGCGATGTCGGCGAGGGTTAAACTGTGTGGCTGAAATCTGCATCTGGGATTTTGAAAAAGACGTTGCTCTCAGGTTTAACAGATGTCAAAATATTAGCTTTACTCACAATATCATCTAATTACAAAGGCCATTCATTATTCATAATGCAATTTCATTTAAAAAGCTCAACAAGATGTTAACTCAGGGGCTTGAACCACACTGCCGTCACAAAGGAGTGAGATCATTTCAGAATAATATGTCTTGATTAACTTGATTTGGACTGGTTTAAATTTAGGTAGGTGTTCATCAAAATAGAGTGGTTTGGGCAAGTTGGGCAAGATGTGTGTGTTCTGTTTTAGACAATTCTGCATCTGGGACAGAAAACTCCTGCCATGGACACCTCTGGAGCTTACTTGTGCCTGTGGAAAAAGCCACAACGAAAAAATGGATGTCACAAACAAATAATCAAAGACTGGACTGACATAAACTCAGACTGCAGCTCCAGTGAAGACTGAACTTTAGATGCCCCTCCACATCTTATGATCCTGATGGAGGTCCCTCCTCCGGCTGAACGCCCCTTATTTGGCTGCACACTCCTCATCTGACTGGACCTGACGCTCCTCGTCTGACTGGACCTGACGCTCCTCGTCTGACTGGACCTGACGCTCCTCGTCTGAATGGAGTCTCTTCATCTGGCTGGACACTCCTCATCGATGCTCCTCATCTGACTGAACGCTCCTTGTCTGACTGGAGTCTCCTCGTCTGACTGGAGTCTCCTTATCTGAATAGCGTCTCCTCATCTGGCTGAACACTCCTCATCGATGCTCCTCGTCTGACTGGACACTCCTCGTCTGACTGGAGTCTCCTCGTCTAACTGGACACTCCTTGTCTGACTGGAGTCTCCTCGTCTGACTGGACACTCCTTGTCTGACTGGAGTCTCCTCGTCTGACTGGACACTCCTTGTCTGACTGGAGTCTCCTCGTCTAACTGGACACTCCTTGTCTGACTGGAGTCTCCTCGTCTAACTGGACACTCCTTGTCTGACTGAAGTCTCCTCGTCTAACTGGACACTCCTCGTCTGACTGGAGTCTCCTCGTCTAACTGGACACTCCTTGTCTGACTGGAGTCTCCTCGTCTAACTGGACACTCCTTGTCTGACTGAAGTCTCCTCGTCTGACTGGACGCTCCTTGTCTGACTGGAGTCTCCTCGTCTGACTGGAGTCTCCTTTTCTGAATGGCGTCTCCTCATAAAATCGACAATGCTGTGCAGCCCTGCAAAGGTATTGTTGTTGGGATTTTGGACGGCACAAAAATGTATTGAATTGAACAGACATTAGAAAAATTGGGGAAAAAATGACATGTGGAAAAAAGCATGTTTCCTCGTCCTTTAATCCTTACCTATCGTCTAAGTCTTTCTGAGAAAAAAACAAAACAGTTCACCACTGTTAAAACTTACAAACCAAACAAACACATTAAAACCAGTGGGATTTTACACTTTAAACAATCTACAAAGCAAACAGACCAGTGAAATCTGTTCATTAATATTGTGGATTCCAGTGGTTTTACCTCATGTAGATTCTCTCATTTGAGTGTTTTTCTGCTTCACACGTGTTGGCAGCGTGTTAACTCAACCCTGGAGCTGCAGGACCTCAAGGCTACAGCGGTGCACAGGGAGCACTTGTATTAAACCAAATTACACTCTGAGAAATAACAACCTCGAGAGGGGATTCAGTCTTGTACAAACTGACACTGACAAATGTATGCGTCCACAAGTGCTGTTTACCAAGAGTGCAGATTATCTTCTTTTGGCATAAAATAGTGTTGTTTTTGTGAGTTTGCTCTCTCGACATACAGACTTTCACGTGGAAACTAAAACTAAATTGTCTAATCGGCTCCTAAAGATGTTTGTGATTTCATTTAATCCACTTGCAAGATTTAAACGGGGCATTGTAAATTCAAATTATTTTCTCTTATAATGCATTTTTCTCCCACAGAGACATAAAGTTCAGCCTTAAAGTAGCTCCTACACGCACCAGACTTTACAATCTTGGACTAAACAAGATTTTGACAGAACGTACAGAAGGATTTGTTGATGTGTAATTCCAAGTGTCATTAATTAAAGTTTTCAGTCTAAAAATAGGTCAAAATTTGAATGTTAAAGGTCCCATATTCTGCTATTTTGCCCTTTACACAGTCTATTCTAAGGGCTTTGTTGATAAAATTTTGCGTTGTGCAATATCCATAACATAACAGTTTCCAAAAAACACCCATTTCTTGGACTGGCCCCCCTCCTTGCAAAAGCAAACGGCTCATTCTGAGATATGACCCCCCCGAACAGAGAGCAGGCTGCCTCCCCCGCCCAACTCGAGCGCCTCCCCCGCCCAACTCGTGCCGAAGCCTAGAGCGGAGATGGTGCGCATGCACCGTATGCTCCGGTAAACAGCGATACACAAACACGGGAATAAACCTTTTATCCGTCCTGATGGTGCGTCGTGCTGAGTCCTACGTCCTGGAGTTTGACGTGCTCCAGGACCTCGACGACGGACGTTGCCGTTTGGTGAATAACAAGCTAACTCTTCTATCTGTCGTATCCATCGTGTAATTACTGTGTAGCATTAGCATTAGCTGTTTTTATTCTTGCGGCTGCGCGCTTCCCGGAGGCGTGGCTTAAACACCGCGTCATCTTAGTGAGGAGCCCCCGTCTGCCTGCTCAGCCGAGGGGGACAAAAAAGACAGTTCTCTAGTGAAAACATGCGGGAATCAATCAAAAAACCACTTTGGGCACAACATACGAGGCCCAAATAGCACTGTAGGAAGGTTAAAACCTCTGAAAAGTCGATTTTGCATGTTATGGGACCTTTAAGGCCATTTTCTGTTAGATCTAGTTTACTCAAAAACTAAACAAGAAATCCAAAATCCCAGCTGTTTTTTTTTTTTTTTTGGACCAATGTGAATAAAATCGATAAATGCTGCTGTTCGCTTTTTAACCAACACACCCTGAGGTCAGCACAGCATCTCAGCTCTTTTTGCTCTTCAGTGGCTTCCAGTTTCTTTTAGAATTGATTATACAGTTTTGCTCTTTGTTTTTAAAGCTCTTTTAAAGCCCTTCTTATTTGAATGAGCTCCTTTAAGTTCAAAACTCAAGCCGTGCTTTAAAGTGCGTGTGACAGGTTTTTATGATTTTCTAATTTTGACTTTATTCTGTGTATTAATACTTGTTGTAAATATAAATGATAGTTTTATACCAATCAGGTCGCTGTTTGTGGAAAAAAGTTGAAAAATATGTTGAAAATTACAGGAAGTAAACACACTGATGACATCACACTGGGGAGACAAACTTTATACACAATTTACACAAAATAAACTACTTTTTTGACCATTTAAACATGAATTCAACTAAATAAATAAGTTTAAATATATTTTTATTTGTCAGGTAAAATAATGTATGACATTAGAGGAGTTTTAGCCCAGTTTACAGTGTGGTTGCTATGGTAATTTCCTAGTGTGATGTCATTATTTACAACCAGGAAGTGAAATTAAAACTTATAAAACTGCTAAACCGGGATAACATTTGTAAAGGATTTTAGCAAAACTTGAAATATATTTATCTTAACTGCATTTTACGTAAATGAGCGATCCAACCTGTCATGGGCCCTTTAACGCCAACAAACCAACTTCTGCTGAAGTGCTCAGAGCCCGACTCAAACATTGGTGATGGAGCTTTCTCTGTCGCTGAGCCCAGACTCTGGAACAAACTGCCCCCAGATATGCAAACCATCACAGACCTCAAGGCTTAAAACTTAGTTATTTAGACTGGCTTTTAACTCTCAGTAATGTAGTGATAGTTTATTTTGCACACTTAGTTTTGTTGATTACACTGCTGAATGTATTGTGTTATGGTTCTATGTTTGTAATTTTATGTTTGGTAAACCTTGAGTGTAGTAAAGGGCTATAAATAAAGGCTGATTGATTAAAATTTGGGGAATGTTTATTAGAAAATCCTCCCCCTCTGAGCGTCAAACACACTTCCTGCTGAACTGACAGGATTTTCAGACGTATTTTCAGACTTCGTACGTCACTTATCGGAGAAGCTTCCTCTGTTTTAAGTCCTTAAATATTCGCTAAAATCGTTTTTTGTATTCTGCCTCTAAACACGATAACTGCTGCAGCAAATCCGCACTGATGTCTTTTCAGCGCTAAGTGTCATTTCATAGTGACTGATAACACAGGTCATAGAATGAATAAGAAACTTTTTTTTTTGTTAAACATGAGGTGTCAAATTTAAGGCACTCAAGAGCGCGTTTAAAGGCTAATAACAATATAAAAAATGCAGAATATTCTTCCTTTAAAGATAAATTATTAATGTGCTTTTTTCCTGTGGATATTCATTTTGCAGTAAACATTTATGTAAAACAAATGCTGAAATTCTATAATCATACAATTCTGTTTGATTTGATTTGATTTGATTTATTTTCACATAATCAAAAAAAACCAAAAAAAAAAACAGAAGTCCATATGAAACAAAACAACACAAAACGTGATGGAGTGTGGCAGAAACCTGAAAGGGCTTATCCTTAAAGCCACACACCTTTAATTGATTATTATAACAAGCTCAAATTAAAAGCTGTCTGGTCAGATGATTTACAAATGAAAATCACATTGATAAACAGAAAACAGCCCTCACAACCACAAAACAAAACAAAACAATTTTCCAATGAAAATGTACTGGATTTTGTAAATTGTATTAGTATTATTTAATATTATTTTGTATTGAAGTAGGCCTCCAATATGTTGTATATAGAGCTCTGATTACTATTTGGATCATACACAACCATATTAATAATCACAGTTGGTACTTATTTAACAATATTTCCATAAGATATTTTTTACTGTTCATAAAATTACCATACTCATTCCATAATTTTGCTCCACTGTGTCGAAAAGAAAAGAGTTTGTGCTCGTCTAGTTTGGTAAGAATGAACTTGGCATTTTTTGAGAAAATAGTTACTAAAGGTATGAGGACATTTACTATGTTTTATAATTAAAACAAAACTACATTTTTGATGAATATTAATGTCATAAATACTTAATCATACAATTATGGAAATCATTTTAGTAAACATTTATCAGCTTGACAAACAATTTGAACCCCAAGTCGTCTCACTGCAAGTACTACTACTATTACTGCTACCACCAGTACAACTCCTGCTCCTCACAGAAGCTCTGGAGTCGACACCGGAGCAGAGAGTGACACTGCAGCTTGTTATCATGTGTCCTGGACTGACAAACTCACACAGCTCCAGATGAATCACTGCAGCTGTCAGTGTCTGCTCTGCTCTGCACACCACACTCGGAGGAAACGTGCAAAGGGAGCGGCCTCTTTTGGCCTGAGAGATAACGGTTTGTATAATGGCTCGTGTTCACGAGACAACATTGTAGAAACGTTTGAAATCGAGTGCTAAGGCAGGTCAGAATTCAATAGTTTAAAGATCCCATATTCTGCTATTTTCCCCTTTACACAGTCTATTCTAAGGGCTTTGTTGATAAATGTTTGCGTTGTGCAATATCCATAACATAACAGTTTCCAAAAAACACCCATTTCTTGGACTGGCCCCCCTCCTTGCAAAAGCAAACGGCTCACTCTGAGATCTGACCCCCCCGAACAGAGAGCAGGCTGCCTCCCCCTCCCAACCCGCGCGCCTCCCCCTCACAACCCACGCGCCTCCCCCGCCCAACCCGCGACAAAGTCTAGAGTGGAGATAGTGCGCATGCTCCGTGTGCTCCGGTAAACAGCGATACACAAACACGGGAATAAAACATTTTATCCGTCCTGACGGTGCGTCGTGCTGAGTCCTACGTCCTGGATCTGACCTGGAGTTTGACGTGCTCCAGTACCTCAACGACGGACGTTGCCGTTTGGTAAATAACAAGCTAACTCTTCGATCTGTCGTATCCATCGTGTAATTACTGTGTAGCATTAGCATTAGCTGTTTTTATTATTGCGGCTGCGCGCTTCCTGGAGGCGTGGTTTAAACACCGCGTCATCCTGGTGAAGCCGTGTCATCTTAGTGAGGAGCCCCCGTCTGCTGCTCAGCCGAGGGGGACGGAAAAGACAGTTCTCTAGCGAAAACATGCGGGAATCAATCAAAAAACCACTTTGGGCACAACATACGAGGCCCAAATAGCACTGTAGGAAGGTTAAAACCTCTGAAAAGTCGATTTTGCATGATATGGGACCTTTAAGTGTCGGATCGCAGATGTCTTGACTTTTATTTTTTATGGATAATATTTTGGTAACTAGGCCTATCTATATGAAACAAAAACTGACACAAAGCTCAATGTCTTTTCTGTAAGCATAAATGAACAAAAGTCGAACTCTAGTACCAGAAAGTGAAATAACAAAATACAAAACTACATATTCAGAAACAAATTTAGAGTGTTTACAGCTGCAGTTTCTCTTTCATTTATTGATATTCAGACTACATTTATTTTCCTAAAATCAAAATAATACAAAGCAGTCCTTGATCATGTAATTTAAGCTTCAAACTGCACAGTATTGGTAAGAAATATAGAAAATGCAGCTCTTGTGGTGCGTACATTGGCTGTTTTCCTGCTCTAATCAACACAATAAACATAAAGTACTTTTAATCCTTCAGTTCTGCAGTTTACTTCATTTAGAATGTATTTTCCTCACTGTTTTGCTCTTCCTGGAGTAATATCTTAGTTAAAACTACTGTGGCAATTATGCATTACCTGGTTTAGCTATAATTTAGACCTGAAATAGTCTTTTGTCAAATAATTTCTTTGCTGGTATTAAGTGTAAAGGTTTTGAGAAACACTGATGTAATACAACTCAATGTAAACATATTCTTACTACTATGATTGGACTATGTAACAGAATAAGACAGAAAATACATTTTACTGCAGGTATTCATTATTATGTAACTCTATACATTTACAAGGTATTCCTCGTAACACTTGTGACGTCATTATTCAACCCCAAAGACGTGATCGCTGTCGGTGCAAAGGACTTGAAGCTGTACGATTATTCAAAGCACCAAAGTTTCTACCTTCAACAAAACGCATTTGCACCTCACACTTTGAAATGGAGTGGACTTTAGAGCTGTAGAGTCTAAGTGTGACCAAAAGCCAGTGATAATTGTAGCATAAACAGACCTCAAGCGACCGACAGTCAGTGGAGCGCCGCAGAAAAGGAACGTCTGCATAATATTTGCCAAAAGAAAGTTTACAGGTCCAATTTCCAACCCAGAGAGAAGAAAATCTAAATTGAAAGTAAAAATACAGTATCTTCAAACAAAAAAAGGCACAAAAAATAGTATGTTACAGTTTTTCTTTCAGATTCCTTTCTTGCATATACTGTAGTTCTGTAGCACTTTCAAAAGGATGTTTCCTCAGTTTTAGAAATACACAATCAAATGTGTTAAATTAATTTATATTTTGTTCATTGTAAACCACAGTCTTGGTCTGAGAAGATACGGTCCATCGACTTCCTGTTCTAATCTACCAAATCTGTGCTGCTGACCACGCCTTTACACAGAGACATTTCACAGCTAATTTACTGTGTTTTTCATTTTCGTTTTTGAACCCTCCATGTATGATCAGGAGTCAGGAGTGATTTTATAATTTTGATTATATGTGGTGTATTAATAATACCTATTATACGTACAAAATCTAGTTTTACACCAATCAAGTAGTAGTTATAGGATTTTAGCCCAGTGTACGAAGTAATTTCCTGGTGTGATTTCATCATTTACAACCAGGAAGGGATATTACAAAACTAAATACTGCTGAATCGTGATAAAATGAATAATTTATTTAAGAAAAACTTTAAATATATTCATCTTGTACATATTTTGGTTACATGAGTAGTCCAACCTGTCATAGGCACTTTAATATTTCAAAGATTGTGTTAAAGTACAGGGCTGTGGGCGGGGATAAAGGCTGGGTGCAAAGGTACAAATTCTGAGCACTCCAGCCTCAATACAGTCTCACTCAAACATTCATGAATCAAAAGATATCTGAATGAAATAATGATGAGGAAAAACTATTCTAACACATTTAAACCGTGCAAGGACACTTCTGGAAGATGAATAAAGATCATATTGGTTTAAACGGACCTTGCTCACTGGCGAATGATGCCAAACATTCCACATTTGCTGCCTCGATAATTACCACGCAGCGTCCACTGTGTGACGACACTTAGAGAAATAACTTGTATGCGCTTTGAGGATTTAAAACTCTCAAACGCTTCTGAGAAGAGTGCCCAAAAATCCGACCTCTGTGGAAGCTGTCGGTGTCTGTCGGCTGAACTCGAGCAGGTTGATTTCACAAAAAACACATTGCACGGACAGTTTTCTCTGGGCCCAGAGGCTGCAGTACCACAGTTTGGCCACTAATCAAACTTACGTCAGGACAGAGGGGGAGAACCTTACACTGCAAAAATGAATTTCTAGCTGAGTTGAAATGTCTTGATTTTAGGATATTAATCTGAATTTCAGAGGTTTTGACTCGTTAAGATCAGTGGAGACGATTTATTTGATGGAACTAGATTATTTTATTTGTTTCAAACCATTAGTGACTTGTTTCAATTAATTATTTCTTACTTCAGTCCAAATGATCTAAAATGTAAATCAATCCAATCTTAAAATGGCTTGAATTTATCATTTTGATCTGGATTTGAGTCGTTTTGACTCAATTAGATTTAATTGCTGATGTGATTCAGAATATTTCACTGGTTTCAAGGTATTTCTGATGATCATATGATAGTTTTGCTTAAAATTAAAAAAATACATTTGTCAGTGGAGTAAGTAAAATTATCTTAACCCACAGACAGATCATTTGGATTGAAGAAATAATGTATTGAAACAAGTCACAAACGGTTTGAAACAAGTAAAATAATCTAGTTCCATCAAATAAATCGTCTCCACTGATCTTAACGAGTCAAAACCTCTGAAATTCAGATTAATATCCTCAAATCAAGGCATTTTAACTCAGCTAGAAATTCATTGTTTGCAGTGTATTCAGCTCATTTTACAGTATTCACCTTATTCCGGAAGTTTCCATACACGCTGCTATCTTGTTTCCGTTGTAGTTTACATGGAGCAGACGAGCTCAACAGAAAATAAGTTCTACATGGACTAAAAAGCCGTTTTCAGGCCTCAGGATATCGGAGCGTTGTTGACTTGTTGTTGCTCGTGTTCATTAAACATTTTACACAAATCAATCTACTTTATGTAACATTTTAGCGGTGAGACTTTTCCCTCGTTCGTCATTAGCTTTAACGGAGTTCTCGTCAAACGAAAGTGCGTTTACAACAAAAGTGCGTATCTGTGGCAAAAAGTGGGCGGGGCAGAATAAGGTGAATAGATCCATGAATTAAGCGCCCAGTGTAGCAAACATTTCCTTTAAACTCTTACCTGTGACCTGGAAGGTGCACCGGCCGGCGCCCGCCTCGTTGATGACGTTGCAGGTGTACTCTCCCCAGCCGTCGCGGTTCAGGTTTCGGATGGTGTACTCGGTCTCGTCCTTGTGTGTGTCGAAGGCCCCGGCGTGCAGCAGGCGGTTGGACAGGAGCCACTCGAAGCGGAGCACGCGGGACGGGTGAGCGCGCAGGACTCGGCAGGTCATAACCACGGGACGCCCCAGACCCTGACGCATCTCCGTGAACACCGGCTCCACTGTGGGCGGGTCTAAGGGAGGCAGGGAGTGGACATGTTAAGGTTTAGATGAGATGATAGTAGAGGTTACATTTAGATTTAGTAAAGATTGACATGGAAGGAGACGACAATACAACGCTACGCCTGAAATGCATAAATCACAATGTTAGAAACATGATTTAAAAAACAAAAATATGTCAAATGTATAAGTTTATGTAATGAAAAATATAAAATATGTGAGAGAAAAAGCAAATAGTTACCTACAAAAATAAATACCTCATTCATATTTTTTGTTTGATTAGGCAAGGCAAGGCACGTTCATTTGTAGAGCAAAATTCTTACACGAGGAAATTCAAAGTGCTTTACACCAGTGGTTCTCAAAGTTTTTCAGTTGCGACCCCCAAAATAACAATAGTTCACATTCGCGAAACACAAAAAATAAGTGACACGCAAAGTGATAAATTAGCCTTATATCTAATGTTTGATTTTATTTTGAGAATATAGTGATTGAATGATTTTGTTTTGCCAAAAAATAGGAATCTACATTTACCACTGCATTTGAAGGTGTCAAGCCTTGTTTTAGACGATTGTATCAGTTTTTCCCCATCATCTCGGGACCCCCGGAAATCATTCTGCGACTCCCATTGGGGTCCCGACCCCTAGTTTAAGAACCACTGCTTTACACAACAGAATAAAATAGCATTAAAATCACAAAACTGATTAAGACATACAAAATCATTACACATATTTTAAAAGAGAAGAATGCAGATAAATCAAGGTGTGTGTCCTTGTCTAAATGTTTCAGATTTCTTTCTCTGTCTTTTCCCTTCCTTTCTGCAGATTCTTCTTCCAACATTTCTAAAACATTCAAAATGCCTTTTTCTTTCAGTTATTTGTTTCGTTTGCACCGTCTTTTGGACAGAATTCTTTTTTCAGTGTCATCTATTTTGTTTCTCACTGCCATCAGACTGCTGTCACTCGTCTTTCCATTAATTTTCCATTAAATCAATAATCCTTGTTCAGGTAATTTTGACTGATAAGAAGACTGATATAGCTGTACCACCTTTGACTTTTATTTGAGTTATACACATTTATCAATCTGGAAAGGCTCTTGCTGAAAGCGACATGGAAAAGGTGGAATGTCTTGATGGATATTTGAAGCTGATTGGTTGAATAACACTGGAAAAAGCTGGACAAGCACTTCTTTCTTCTCTGCAAATGAAATAAAGCCCTGTACATTAAAACAACAAGAAGAAAATAGACTGTATTTCTTCTAAAACAGGTCGAAGTACGTCGTCAACATGTCTGTTTTGTTTCACTTTGGCTCCGCCCAGTCACAACATCAGAATCCAGGCTTGATGGATTCTTCTGAGTTTGTGACAATATTTTCTCTTGCTGACCAGGTTACGTCCTTGCAACTTCAACTTTTATGGACACAGGATTTCGTCTTTCAGTTTTGGGAGCACCTTGGCAAGAAACCGTGGTGTAGTATTTTCTTCTACAATCTGACGTCTTATCAGATTCACACTTTCCATTAAAGGTCCCATAACATGCAAAATCGACTTTTCAGAGGTTTTAACCTTCCTACAGTGCTATTTGGGCCTCGTATGTTGTGCCTAAAGTGTTTTTTTTGATTGATTCCCTCATGCTTTCGCTAGAGAACTGTCTTTTCCGTCCCCCTCGGCTGAGTAGCAGACGGGGGCTCCTCACTAAGATGACGCGCTTCACCAGGATGACGCGGTGTTTAAGCCACGCCTCCAGGAAGCGCACAGCCGCAGAATAAAAACAGCTAATGCTAATGCTACACAGTAATTACACGATGGATACGACAGATCGAAGAGTTAGCTTGTTATTTACCAAACGGCAACGTCCGTCGTCGAGGCCCTGGAGCACGTCAAACTCCAGGTCAGATCCAGGGGGGGCCAGTCCAAGAAATGGGTGTTTTTTGGAAACTGTTGTGTTATGGATATTGCACAACGCAAAATTTTATCAACAAAGCCCTTAGAATAGACTGTGTAAAGGGGACAATAGCAGAATATGGGACCTTTAAAGTCACTCTCCACTTCACAGTCAAGCACTAAAATATTATTATGTAACGTCTATAACAATCAGAGCAGGAAACTTCGAAGCAGATTTGGAAGAAATATATATATTGTCAGAGTTTGATCTATTCCTCGTCACTTTTTTCCCCTCAAGTTACTAATAAAATATAATATACCTAAATTCCCCATAAAGTTTAGTCCCTTCATTCTGCGAGACATTGAAAGAACAGCAGTAGAAGTTGATAGCAGACACATGGAGAAAACCTCTGATTTAAATCTCATTGCAAATTGTGAACAGGATGATGGAGTGCGGGGCCCGGGCTCTGAATGTAAAATTAATAAGTCATTGAGCTGTGTGACAGGCTTCACCTTTTCCCGCAGACAGAAGCCCTCTGTGCATTATTCAGCTGCTCGTCCCACTCAATGTGACCTCGAGGGGACTATATATAGCTCTACGGTGACAGCCTTTTGGAGACAATATCATGTACAGCTTTAATGGGAGGGGGGTGTAACTTTGGTCCCGTATTATGCACCGCCGAGACACTTTTGAACACCTTCTTTGTGTTTGACGTAGCTGTTAGTTTCAAAGTTTTGCAGGTTGTTTGCGGGAATGATCAGAACGAGTCAAGTGAAGGTGCGTCTCTCAACAGAGTCACTGTCTGTTATGAGGATAGGGTGCCCTTTTGAAAATGTCCTGCGCAACTCATGAAATCAAACGACAAAAACTTTTTGGAAAGATATGCCGCACGTCCATAGAGCTACATGAGCAAAAACATTATTTACAAAGAGCCATGGAGTAGCCTGATAAGCTGCCGTGAAAACATATAAGTTTAGTGTTTATGAATTTAAAGGGGATGTACCTAATTTTTCAGGTTTCTTTAAAAAACAAGTTCATTTTGAGGCGGTCCAAAGTTATTGCTCACATTGTTAAGCCATTCTAAGCGATAAAAGCACTTTCCAAAGGCCAGATCCGACTTTAGCGTCACCATAAAGCAAACAACATTAGCACGCTAACAGTGCAAGTCTTTTTCGCGTTGTATAAAACTCTCTTTCATTAGATGCACCAGCACACAGTGGTCTCATTCTAACCCTGAGAGAGTTTTATAATATATCTGTAAAGGGAAATAGATTTAATTGTATTACATGAATAAATGCACCCCTTTAAAATCTCAACTGGTCCAACAATCCAAGCCCTGCCCAGCAGCAGCCTGGATCATTCATACCACAAACCAATTTTCGCTGGCCCTCAGGCATTTAAATCAATCAATAAAGCTTTTATTCAGACTCAAAAGAGCCATGTAAAACATTTAAAGACAGACAAAAGACAAAACAACTAACAATACAATAAAAAAAAATATGATCGATCAACGTTTCTCCAGTGTTTCCAGAGTTCTGATTTGCGTCTGACAGTTCTCTGCTCAGACTCAAAACATTTATAATTTTATTTTGTGAGTGCTCAAGGCGCTTCATAAATGTGTACACCAGCTTTTTGAATCACTGCATTTAGTGTAAGAATATTATTTTGAACAAATAGCAGCACATGTTCATCAAGGCATCATCATACATCCTAAAACTGTTGGGTTCTTTTAGTGCCCGTGCCCCGTGCATGTACGCAACCTGCAGCGTCCTGTATTTACTTTTGCTGTAACTGCACCACAAGTGGGCAGTACAGAGCGGTGTGCAGTGAGCCTTGAACACACGTACTTCTACATGTTATATAAATGTGATATTTACGTGCCGGCATTTTTTTTTTTTTTGCAGCTAAAATCTGGAACAGTCTCCCTGAAGATGTGAGACAGGCCTCACTCTGACAATGTTTAAATCCAGGCTAAAAACAGTTCTGTTTAGATGTGCAAACGACTGAAAGATCTATCTGCACTCTTCTCTTTTAAAGCGCTTTATTTTCAAATTATTCTGTGTGTTTGTGTTTTGTGATTTTAATGCAACTTTTCCTGTTATGTAAAGCACTTTGAATTGCCTTGTGTATGAATTGTGCTCTACAAATAAACTTGCCTTGCCTTGCCTGTCCATACAATTTACTGTGTCTGAATGTTATCATGGTCACAGAGGTCACTCCTGATAGTGTGACCATATTTGACCTTTTTCCACGACAGGAAGCTTCTCTCCAGCGGTAAAACACAGGAAACAGATATTAAAAGGTTCAAAAGTAGAACTCTTTACTGCAATGTTTCTCTCATAAGCTCAAAAGCAAACATTTGCGTGTTAGACCGACAAAATATGAAGTATATTAAGCCTGAATAAAGGTGTGGTGTATGCACCTGCACACACATAAGTAAAAAAAAAATCCTTGATCCCTGATATGTGAATTATTTTCTATTGGATTTTTTAAAGGCTATTTTCCAGGTTATTTTCTTTGTTCCCTGTTTTGTTTGCTCAAAAGGAACTAAATTCCTCAGCCCTTTGTGGCCCATCGAGGCAACTGTTGTGGACCATCGAGGCAACTGTTTTTGAACTGATTTTGGGCATTATAAAAATAAATTGATTTGATTTGATTTGATTTTCGGCGGATCTAAAACATAAAGAAAATGTCCTTTTACTTTTCAGCCCAGTTCAAACATAGTAGTGTAGCAGAAAGTATAGATACAAACTGTGAAATGAAGTGAAGTAAAAAGTATCTACTGTAAAATATACTTAAGTAAAATACAGATACCTAAACATTTTTACTTTGACTGTGTACTTTCCACCACCGGGCATCTATAGCTCCAAGATCCATTCATTAAACACCTAAATTGAATAAACGTGGAGACAAGCAGGTGGCTGTAAACCCTCATCAGAGAAGTAACATATAGCGCACTATCAATTACTCATCCAGGCTAATGATTATGCATCTTTCTTTGTGTAAAATTTCAACAAACCACTCCACGCTCAAACGTCGTCGCTGTGGGGCTGGGAGATAAAAATAAATAATAACACACGAGTGGAGACTTAATGGCACAGAGACACTTAATTGCTAAAATTTGCATAATTTTTGAAGGAGAGAAAGCGCGCAGCAGAAACGAAAGACGGGGACGCAGCAAAGTAATCGGTTACACATGGCTGAATACCTGATTGAAAATGTAATCTGCGACATTATCTCTCGCATTATCCTCGCAGGCTAATACGGATAATCGAGTTACTGCTTTTAAGCGCAATGGTGTACGATTAAGACAAAGGAACGTCATCTCAAACCGCAGTTCGTTTTAACATTAAAGGAGACAGTGCACTTTAGTCTGGCTTTTGAATCCTTTGAGACACGTTTGCACATCGGTACTTTACAGGAAAACTTGAACTAATAGTGAAGATAAAGCTGTAGTTGAGCGTATTTTGCAAAACACAGGCCTATTTAACGCTTGGATTGGTGTTTGTGCCCCCTGCTGGTAACAATAGAGGTTGATGTAGCAATGTTGATTTGTTCACTGCTTACGATTTGCACTGACGGTACCAGCGCGCTAGCTTTTGTTTACAGCTACGGGGCAACTTATCAAGCTTATCATTCACCAGGATTCGAAAACGTATAAAAAAAACGTCGCACATATAAAAAAAAACACAGCGCCGTAAACTTAAGCACTAAGGAAATGAGGCGGACCAATCCTTTACGCCAGGCATGTCCAAACTAAGGCCCGGGGGCCAAATGCGGCCCTCAGACCAATTTTTCTTGGCCCTTAGGCTTCCTGGTGAATTGGCCCACTCTGTCCTGATAAGTACTATTTACAGCACATTTCAGATTTTGTACAATTCCAACCTAAATAACTAACACTTTGGTGCAGCACAGACCTGATATTAAGGCACTGAGACTGAATGTAGATGTGGTGGTGCTTAAAACATCAGATAAATGCAGCTTTTTTTAACGTTTCACGATTGATTTGTGGTCCTCCGCTTGGTCTATATTTCAATATGTGGCCCTCGATGGAAAAAGTTTGGACACCCCTGGTTTACGCCAAACGCAAGTCGGTTACAGCTGCGACTAGATGAAAAAAATCCTCCATGCAACTTTTAAAAGGGTTGCATGTGTTATTGACGCTAGCACTGCTCATTAGCATAGCCTACTGACCCTCGTAGTTGTGGATGTAGCTGGAAATGTGTCGCTTTTCTCGCTTATTCAAGGGAGCAGAACAGAGGGAATCCACAAGCCCATGGACATCACTTATTGTAATTTTCGGCAGGTCCTGGAGGCGTCTTGAGAAGTCCGAAATAGTTGAGATTTTGAAGCCAAACCCAGCAACCGGACCGGAAGAGGAGCAGCTGTCGAACGTTATGCACAGAGTCAATTGTAAAGCATTTTCTACTGTGTTCACATACTGTCTCTTCAAGTACTGCTCGTAACTCTCTGCTGGGGGAACGTCACCTGCATAATTGTATGGAAAAATACAGTAAATGCCTTACTGTCCTGACAAAAGAAATTAATTCTATCAACTGGGTAGAGGTTCTCTGTTAGATGAACTGCAAGAGACAAGTAAACAAAAGACAATATTTTATTTAAAGTGCCAATGACAGGTTGGACTGCTCATGTAACGAAAATACAGGTATGATAAATATATTTAAAGTTTTGCTAAAAATAATTATAAATGTGATCATTTTTAGCCTTTTTTTGTTTTGTAATATCACTTCCTGGTTGTAAATGATGACATCACACTAGGACATTTCTTTGCACACCGGGCTAAAACTTGGCTAATGTCACAGATTTTTTTGTCCGACAAATCAAAATATACACCTTTATTTTGTTGAATTCATGTTTTAAAAGGTAAAATCAGTTGTTTATTTTGGGTAAATTATGCAAAAGTTTTGGATGGAGTGAGTCTCCCCAGTGTGATGTCATCAGTTTTTTACTTCCTGTCATTTTAAACAGATTTTTCAACTTTTCTCCACAAACCATGACTTGATTGCTGTAAAACTATATATTTTTTTAATGTACAATACGTATTAATACACCAAATGAAATACAAATTAGAAAATCTTTAAAACCTGTCATACGCACTTTAAGATTTGGAAGATGAGTCGTGGACCGGATTTGATTACTTGGAGGGCATGATTTAGCCCCCGGGCCGTAAGTTGAATAGACCTGGGTCAGGCGAACGGCTTGGGTCTGTTTCATAGGTTCAAAATGTTCGCTCGATATTGCACAAAGTTCACGCATTGCCATGACAACCAGCAGGGACGGCAAAAAGAGTTGGTAGCTGTCGGACAGTTCTACAGACACTACTTCTTTTTTTTTTTTTTTTATGTGATGAAAGTCTGAACAAACCCTTACATACGGAGCAACTGTACTCTTTCATTTCGCTGCTCGGGTCGGCCAGAACTGTTTTCATAAGAGTAAACTGCAGGTCTGTGTGCGCCGCTCTCCCTGAGTGGCACTAGACTGAATTGTGGTAAGTGCATTTCATTCACAAAGGAAGACAAATGAGACAAGGTCGGGGGCAGGTTATGTAAGTACGACAGGCTTGTACAGGGCGTCTGCCTCCTCTGCCTCCTGTGTACACATCGCCTCAAACAGCTGCTCGGGCAAACACGGAGGAGGAAGAGGTGCAGTTCGAGCTCAAGAATTCAATTAAAGAAATATGAGATGGAAGTGCGAGTCTGTATTGTGCAAACGGAGAGGTACTTAATGGAATTTTGAAGAATCTAAATGAAACGTATTAATGTTGAATAAGATCATTTACGGGTTCACATTCAAGATTTAATTCGTGTCAAAATCTCAGGGCGAAGGGCGGAGCTAATGTTACAGAGCGAGGCACGGTTTTAGAATAAGAGCGAGAAAGAGGAGGAAGGCCAGGCTATGATGGAGTTTGTTGTGAAAAACTGAAAATGCATTCGTTTTAACCCGGTTTACGGTCACTGTCCCTGCACAGCCGATCCATGTGAAGCAAAAACGAGTCTGTAATTGCACATTAAAGGGCACATATTGTTCTTGTTTGTATTGTTATTGACATTTAAACATGCTGGCACCTTTGATTAGGCAGAACTTAAAATGAAGTATCGACTGGAATCACACATTACTTTAAATCTGTGAGGCGCTAGCTCATTAGGAACTGTGTCGGCAGCGGAGGGAATTACCGTGGGGAAATAAACAAAAGCTTGCCCCGGCATGCTAAAGAAAGCACGGAGTTGTAATGAACGCAGTTTGACGGCAGAAAGGCTCAGAGTCTGGCGATGATTTATGGACTTAAAAACAGCACAGGAGCCCTCCGGATCTCAACTTATAATGTCACAAATCAAATACATTTGGAACCAAGTGCTTTCTAAGGCTCATAGGGAGAGGACTTACTCAACAGGATTAACGAGTGTGAAGTGTGAATGAAACAAAATACAACTCCAGGTATGTTATTGGTGAGGGAACAATGTTATAATATGGTTAATAAAAGCTCAAAAAAGTTAATTTTGCTAACCCTATGTGTCCTTTAAAGTTGAGGGATCCAACTTACATAATACGTTTCTTTTGTTTTCCCCATGGACTACATTGTAAAAGCAGCACTTAACGGACAGATAATATACAAAAGTGACTGTTTTGAGCTTTTAACCATGTTCTAACATTGTTTCCTGGTGAAAAACATGCCTGGAGTTGCTGTTAGCTTCATTCACGCTATAGTTTGATGAATCCTGCTTAGAAAATCATCTTCCTCATCCCTCAGGGCGTGAACACTCTATTCTGAAATTCTCCGATGTGTAACGTGACTCGGACAATCTTCTGCGATGTTTTTAAGTCCAGAAATCACCGGCAGACTCAATCAGAATATTTCAGCCACAAATCACGTTCAAACTAATCTGGCGACTTGCTACTGCAGCCAACAGATGATGACAAGAGCATGTCAGGACACACACTCACGGCGAGGCGTCTTTTCAGTACTATGGTCCTCGTCTGTGGAACGGCCTGCCGGAGAACCTCAGGGCCGCAGAGAACGTTCAGGTTTTTAAGAGCAGGCTCAAGACCCACCTTTTTAGCTTAGCTTTTGATTAATATTTATTGTTTAATTTATTTAATCTTACTTACATCATTTATTTATTCTATTTATCTATTTATTAATTGTGTTTACCTACGTTAGGTTACCTATTGTACATATATTTATTTAGTTTTACTCTCTTTCCACCCATTATTTCCCCATATTTATTTATTTATTATTTTATTCATTTTAGACTCTCCAGTGTTTCCTCTGAGGGGCCCTCTGCACTGGGAGCGGTGGTCGGCTCTGGTTGCTGGGCTCTGGCTCATGGGCCCCTGGGGGAGGTTTAGTATGAGCCTCGTCTCCTCTGGGCTCTGAGTCTGTGTCCTGTCGCCGTGGGCGGCTCTGCTCCTGGTGCAGACGGCTCCTCCAATGGTGCTTCTTCAACTGGTTTATCTGTACTCAGCCTCCTCCTGTTTGTCAGCGTGCGTGCATGCGTGTGTGTGGGTGAGTGTGTGTGTCTGTGTGTGTATGTGTGTGTGAGCATGTGCACACTTGTCTTTGTGTGTGTGACTATCTAGATGGGTTGTTTGGTCATGTGGGTTGGGGGGGGGTGGGGGGGGTTCGGTGGAATGTGGGCATGTAGCAGTTTTTAATGCACTGTAAAGCACTTTGTGTTACGTTTTTATGTATGAAAAGCGCTTTATAAATAAAATTTGATTTGATTTGATTTGATGTTTAAAGGCAATAAAAATACAAATAATGCATCATATTTGACTATTTTATCTTTCGCTAAACCAAAAGTCTGCACCCTGCTTCACTTCTCTGACTGAAAAACAGTTCTAAAGCTGTGCAATTCCGGTAGGTGAATATTAACGACGTACCAAATGGTTTGTGAGAGACAGTTAGCTCTAAACACCTATTCCAGTTTTTGCAAAAATCTAGTAATGCACTTTGAAGTACTTTTAGAGCATCCAAAAGCTGTAGAAATGTTTCACAAGGACAGATTCAGCCTCTTAAACCAGACCAAACCACAAGATCAATGCGAATGTCATTGTTACCGAATGATCGTGTTCATCATTGTTCCTCCCTTCTTCTCAGATTCCCTTGTCATACTATTCTCGAGCATAAGCACTTTTAAACTGCTGGCCCTTTGCTCCGGCGTGAGCGCAGAGGTCCTGTCTGATCCTCCCAGAGCTGGAGCTTACACCGTTAGCGCGGCGTTAGCTCTGAGCTCGCGTCGCCGTCGGTCGCCCCGGAACAGAGCGAGCGCAGGCAGAGGTGTAATCCATCACCAGTCACCAGTGGATACGCTGACATTAATGTGCAGAAAAACAACATTTAAGAGCAGCGAGGCGGGCCCTGCGCGGTCTGGGTACACTGACAAGTACAGGGGGAGGGAGGGGGGAGAGAGAGAAACAAAGAGAAAGAAAAAGATATATATAGAGAGAGGAGAGAGGGAGAAGGAGAGAACAAAAGGGAGGGAGGGAGGGGAAGAGAGAGAAACAAAGAGAAAGAAAAAGATATATATAGAGAGAGGAGAGAGGGAGAAGGAGAGAACAAAAGGGAGGGAGGGAGGGGAAGAGAGAGAAACAAAGAGAAAGAAAAAGATATATATAGAAAGGAGAGAAGGAGAATGAGAGAAAGAAAGGGAGTGTAAGAAAGAGAAATGGTGAAAGAGGGAGAGAGAGAGGGACAAAGGGAAAGAGAGAGAAGATACAAGGACAGAGAAAGATTGAAAGAGAGTGAGAGCAAGGGAGGGAGGGAAAGAAAGAGAGAGGGAAAGAAAGAAAGTAAGAAGGAGAGGGAGGGAGGGAGAGAGAGAAACAAAGAGAAAGAAAAATATATATATAGAGAGAGGAGAAGGAGAGAGAAAGAAAGGAAGGGAGGGAGGGAGAGAGAGAAACAAAGAGAAAGAAAAAGATATATATAGAAAGGAGAGAAAAAAGGGAGGGTAAGAAAGAGAAATGGTGAGAGAGGGAGAGAGAGAGGGACAAAGGGAAAGAGAGAGAAGATACAAGGACAGAGAAAGATTGAAATAGAGTGGGAGGGAAGGAGGGAGGGAGGGAGGGAAAGAAAGAGAGAGGGAAAGAAAGAAAGTAAGAAGGAGAGGGAGGGAGAGAGAGAGAGAAATAAAGAGAAAGAAAAAGATATATATATATAGAGAGGAGAAGGAGAGAGAAAGAAAGGAAGGGAGGGAGAGAGAAACAAAGAGAAAGAAAAAGATATATATGGAGAGGGAGAGAGAAATAAAGGAAGGGAGGGAGGGAGAGAGAAACAAAGAGAAAGAAAAAGATATATAGAGAGAGAGGGGAAGGAGAGAGAGAGAAAGGAAGGAAGGGAGGGAAAGAGAGAGAAACAAAGAGAAAGAAAAAGATATATATAGAAAGGAGAGAAGGAGAAGGAGAGAAAGAAAGGGAGGGTAAGAAAGAGAAATGGTGAGAGAGGGAGAGAGAGAGGGACAAAGGGAATGAGAGAGAAGATACAAGGACAGAGAAAGATTGAAAGAGAGTGGGAGCAAGGGAGGGAGGGAAAGAAAGAGAAAGGGAAAGAAAGAAAGTAAGAAGGAGAGGGAGGGAGGGAGAGAGAGAAACAAAGAGAAAGAAAAATATATATATAGAGAGAGGAGAAGGAGAGAGAAAGAAAGGAAGGGAGGGAGGGAGAGAGAAACAAAGAGAAAGAAAAATATATAGAGAGAGGAGAAGGAGAGAGAGAGAAAGAAAGGAAGGGAGGGAGGGAAAGAGAGAGAAACAAAGAGAAAGAAAAATATATATATAGAAAGGAGAGAAGGAGAGATAGAAAGGGAGGGTAAGAAAGAGAAATGGTGAGAGAGGGAGAGAGAGAGGGACAAAGGGAATGAGAGAGAAGATACAAGGACAGAGAAAGATTGAAAGAGAGTGGGAGCAAGGGAGGGAGGGAAAGAAAGAGAGAGGGAAAGAAAGAAAGTAAGAAGGAGAGGGAGGGAGGGAGAGAGAGAGAGAAACAAAGAGAAAGAAAAAGATATATATAGAGAGAGGAGAAGGAGAGAGAAAGAAAGTAAGGGAGGGAGAGAGAAACAAAGAGAAAGAAAAAATATATATAGAGAGAGAGGAGAGGGAGAGAGAAAGAAAGGAAGGGAGGGAGGGAGAGAGAAACAAAGAGAAAGAAAAAGATATATAGAGAGAGAGGAGAAGGAGAGAGAGAGAAAGAAAGGAAGGGAGGGAAAGAGAGAGAAACAGTGAGAGAGGAAGAGAGAGAGAGGGACAAAGGGAAAGAGAGAGAAGATATAGGGACAGAGAAAGATTGAAAGAGTGGGTGCGAGGGAGGGAAAGAAAGAGAGAGGGAAGGAAAGGGAAAGAAAGAAAGTAAGGAGAGGGAGGGAGGGAGGGAGGGAGGGAGGGGGGAGAGAGAAAGAAACAAAAAGATATATATAGAGAGGAGAGAGGGAGACAGAGAGATAAAGAGAGAGAAATGGTGAGAGGGAGAGAGAGAGGGACAAAGGGAAAGAGAGAGAAAATATAGGGACAGAGAAAGATTGAAAGAGAGTGGGAGCGAAGGGAGGGAAGGAAAGGGAAAGAAAGAAAGAAAGAAAGAAAGAAAGAAAGAAAGAAAGAAAGAAAGAAAGAAAGAAAGAAAGAAAGAAAGAAAGAAAGAAAGAAAGAAAGAAAGAAAGAAAGAAAGAAAGAAAGAAAGAAAGAAAGAAAGAAAGAAAGAAAGAAAGAAAGAAAGAAAGAGGGAGGGTGAGGAAGGGATGGAGGGTAGGAAGGGTGATTAAAAGATCAGGGTTAGAAAAAAAGACAGAAAGGGTGTGAATAGGGAGGAGAAGAAAGAAAAAGAGAGAAATAGAGAAAGAGAGAGAATGATAGAAAGGAGGGAGAGTGAGAGAGAGAGAAATGGAAGGAAAGAGAGAGGAGAGAGCAGGGAAGAGAAAGATCAGGAGAGAGTGGGATAGAGGGAGGAAAAAAGAGAGAGAGGGTAGGAAAGAGAGAAACAGAGAGAGAGAGTAGGGGGTATGGGGGAGGGAGAAGGAGAGAGAAAGGGGTGAGAAGAGAGGCAATTAAGAGATCAGACTGAGAGAAAGAGAGGGAAAGATAGAAAGGGTCTCAATTGGGAGCAGAGCGAGAGAGAGAGAGAGGTAAGGTGGGAGAAAAGGTGCAGTAATAGGGCAAAATGAGGGGGAGGGAAGAGTGGGAAAGAGAGAGAGAGGACAATGAAAGGGGTGGATTGAGAGAGGAGGGGAGAGCAGGAGAAAGAGAGAGATGTCGAAGAATAGAGAAGAGAAAGTAAAGAGAGGTGACAGATGGAAGGAGGCAGAGAGAGAGTCAGGGGGAGAAAGAGCGAATGGTCGGAGAGACGAAGAAGAAAGAGTGATGAGAAAAGGAGTGCGGAAGAGAGAGAAAGAGAAGGAGGTTCTAGAGTGAGAGAAAAAAGAGGAGTGAGAGAAAAAGGTAGCCTAGAGAGGGGGAGAGAGAGAAGAAGAAAGGAGTGAAGAAAAGAGCTGAGGGGAGAAAAGGAGAGAGAAAGGGGGCAGAGCTGAAGGAAAAAAGGAAGACAGAGAGAGAGAGAAGAGGGGGAGAGAGGGGGACATGTTTTCACCTGGGGAGGAGGAAGCCGCTTGTAAATGACTCTCTTTGCAGGATGTTGGCAGTGGTTTGGGCCTGAGAGGCTGTTATTGCCCCATTTACTACAACAGGATGAGGAGCATTAGAGCGAGGGGAACATCACTTTAAAAATACTGTTGTAATCTGCGAAACAACAGATAAGGATTGTTTATTCAAACTAATTACCTAAATCTAGTCTCAAATCAAATGAATAGTATTTAAAAGTGTGACTATCAAAGTGGCTGAGCTGTTTTGCGCCTGATGGACTGAGAGCAGCTTCAGACGTGAAATCATATATTGACCTTTATTGACATAAACATAAAATGCATGTCCCACAGAGATTGTTGTAGCAATAACATGTGAAGCTATAGCTATGATCGGCCGAGCTGATCTCAGACCTCATCCACGTTGACCGGAAACAGCTTGTTTTATTTGCCTCCATTCTGTCGATTAGTCTAGAAATTCTGCCACACAATTTGACTTCAGTGGGCGGGACAAGCACGCGTCAATCAGATGAACAGCGGATGTGAAAACAGCACCGTGACAGTCCAAATTGGTGTGTAGCTGTAAAACTTCCTCTTGCTGTGGCTTTAACTCCATCTTGCTTGTTATCGCTTGTAATCGCGGCACATGGATGTGTCGTTGTCCTTTCACGGCTCTGATTGGCTCGGTTGCCACAGAATAAAGGAAGCGGGGGGTTTACCGATCATCCCCAGACCCACTTTCTTTCAAAATTGAAAGATATTGAAAGATTGTGGGAATGACTGGTCAGGCTATTGTTTTAACATGTGCTAAATAGATTTTGGGATTTATAATATTACACAGGATGCATGTCTTGTCTCAGTGGGCGCTGCCATCTTTTTTCCATTGTATTAGTTTACACGGGTCAGAGGAGCTCAACAGAAATTACGTTCTACATGGACCACAAAGCTGTTTTCAGGCCGCTCAGGAAATTGGTGCATTGTTGACTTGCTGTTGCTCATGTATTAAACATTTTACGAAAAAATGTTAGCCCTGTTTGTTTGTTTGTCTGTGTGTGTGTTTTTTGGCATTTAGGCACCTGCCCCTGACCACCGCCCAAAACACACTGCACCAGCCCCCTGTGGTCCTCCCTGCAGCTATTGTACACGCTGGAGGGACCACGTCTCTCGGCTGGCCTGGGAACGCCTCGGGACCCCCCCAAAGAGCTGGAGGTACGTGGATAGGGAAGTCTGGGCCTCCCTGCTCAGACGACTGCCTCCATGACCCGGCCCCGGATAAAGTGGACGAAAATGGATGGATGGAGGTTTGTTTGTGAACGGATTTGGAACGGAATGAACGAAGTGTCATTACGCGTGAAGTGCAGATTTGTAAAAAAAAAAAAAAAAAAAAAAAAAGAGGCAAAAGCAGGCGGGGTGGAATAAGGTGAATATATATCTGTATATATTTTTTGTTATTTATTATTTATTGTTGCAACATTTTGTAATTTACTGCTTTGACTAAGTAATAACGTCTTCATGGTCATAAACAGGCGGCAGAAAAGTGACATAGCTCACCTTTAAGGACAAACTATGATTTGACGTCTGAATAATTTTGTAAACTGATACAAAACTAAATGACGTTAACCAAAGAAGAAGAGAGGAAACAAAATTCAAGCTCCAAATAACAACACTTTGGATGTATTCTTTCACTTTGTGTCCACTGAACAGGCGGTTAACAGCATTCACGCCGCCTGCTTCTCTCCAGTGTTTGTTTTCCTTCTGAATCCTTCGCTCACGACCTGCTGGACATCTTGGTGACATTTCAGATTCTCGTAGCGTGTTTTATCACCATGTGTCGACAAACGCGGGATTACGACGCGCCGCTTGGATCCTGTCAGCGTCACGTTTCAGGGACTATCAGCAGCTGCGCGTGTGACGAACAACGCGAGCCTTTGTTTTGGATGACTCTCCTGTAAAGAGTGTTTTGGATGACTCTCTTTGGGATGACATATTGGAAATGTTAAGATACAACACAGTGCATCTTAGCATTTCTATTATGTTGAGGCTTGGTATAATTTGTGGCAATGTAGATAACTTTGTGTCAGTTAGTGTTAGCGTGTTACACTACTTGTGCAACTCTCCAGCTTTGATTAATGGACTAAACCAGGACTTAGATCTAAACAGGACTAACTATTAATTAACTGTGTGCAATTGACCTTATTCCCGAAGTTGCCGTATGCGCTGCCATCTTGTTTCCGTTGTAGTTTACATGGAGCAGACGAGCTCAACAGAAAATAAGTTCTACACGGACTAAAAAGCCGATTTCAGACTGACCAGGAAATCTGTGCGTTGTTGACTTGTTGTTGCTCGTGTTCATTAAACATTTTACACAAATCAACCTACTTTATGTAACATTTCAGCGGCGAGACTTTTCCCTCGTTCGTCATTAGCTTTAACGGAGTTCTCGTCAAACGAAAGTGCGTTTACAACAAAAGTGCAAAAAATGGCAAAAGTGGGCGGGGCAGAATAAGGTCAATAGTTTTAGCTCTTCAAAAGGGTTCCAATATTTGTAGCTCTTTATTTATCTATATAATTTATTGATCTTGTGAAGTAAATAATGTCAATAGCATTTGTAAAAACCCTGTCTGCATCTAATTAAACAAATAATAATTGATCAAAATCTGGACTGCAAACCCTGGCACGTCGCTAAAATACATTTTGTAATCCGAGCATGTTCACTGTTCTTTGGTGGTCCGAAGAAAAAGCTGATCAAAAAGCTGTGAACACGAGACTGAAAGTGCGTGCATGTGAAGAATGTGTCAAAGGTTTAGTGGGACACCGGAGCTAGTACCTGTATTTTTTTCCCTTATTGCTGTAAACATTTGCCCACAAACAACGTACATCATGAATAATCCAGAGGCAGGAACCAACCCTCAACCATATTTAGGTCAAAGCCTTGTCAGAAGAAGTCATTGTTAAGTGCATGAACCTTTTGACATGTTATTTTAGATATTATAAAGCATGAAAAACTGGAATGTGAGCTAAAAACTAACCAATTTTAAGAGATTTCTAATGCTGTGAGAATTCCATTTAAACTGTTACTGTTGAGGAACGCAGATAAATGTCACAAATGTATGAAATAAACATTTGAAAAACTTGAAATGAGACCTACAGTATTATGCAAAATTGACTGTTCGGACCTTTTAACCATGCTATAATTGCACCTACTTTGTTCGGCCATTTTATGTTCTTAAACTGTGACATATGGATTCAGCAACGTCTCTTAGCTATTTCGGTACAAAGGAACTATTTGTGCCAAAATGAAATAAAAAATAACAATAATTAAGTCCTTTAATTTCAGCCAGTGTGCCTTGAAGTATTGCCAGGTGTGCATTGAAGAAATGTCCCATTTGGATTCAGAAATGGATTTAACAATTTACCATTTTGGAGTGTCTTGAACATACAGTACTTCTGTAACAAAAAAGAAGGCAACAATCACCATTGCCACCTTTCAAGAACAAGAGAGTGGCACAGACATCATTTGCCACATTTTATGCCACTTTTTAAATGAAAAGGTCTGACTTGGTTATGTTTTAGGTTGTGTGCCGAGTTGTCATTACAACCAGTGGTGGACCAGACCAAGTCAAAATTAAGCCCCTCCTCATCAAGTGTGACTTTCTATAACTTTTCTGTCGTGTCTCTACAATTGTTCTTGAAGGCAGCCATAGTTTTTTGTTGTTTTGTTTGTTGTGGCATGGTGTATAAATTCGGGCAGTAAGTGAACTATTGTAAAATTATAATTCATAAAATGATGTGCAAAAGCTACATTTCTAAACAGCTTTAAAAGGGGGGTGTGGGGGTCCTTCCCCAGGAGAATATTTAGAAATCAGACCATATTTCCCTTTTGTTGGTGCATTTTAACACACGTTCATCTAATTTAAAGGAAGCAGAAGTAATACATTTAACAATCCTAGACTATTTTGTCAATCTTTTTCTCCTTTACAAGTTCACTTCACCACTTCATTGCGATATTGAGAGAACTGTTTCGTGTACAATGATCAGAACAGACATCTTATTGGGGGCCCCATCAGATTGGGGGCCCAATTGTGGCCTGTTGCCTAATGTTAAGCCCGGTGCTGTTTTTAAAAAAAAAGTGAATTGAGTCATTTTAGATCAACCTATAACATAATGACGCTTAAGTGTCATTGATTAGAACCTAACAGAAGACAGAAGCAGAATATATAGCAATATTTGAAGCAAAGGGCAGAGATTGAAAATTCTCTGTCCATGAATATCTGTAGATTTAGTAGGACTGTAATTCTTAAGTCATTTAGTCGATTAATCAGTCGATAGTGTCATAGTTGATCAACATTTCTATTCATCAACCAATTATTTATTTAGATTAAAAGGATTTATAAGGCAAAAACAGATCAAATGAGAAGATATGGGGAGCGTTAGATAAAGATTTTGGAATGAATGAATGAATTGATATAAATACTACTGTATTACTGTTTAATAGTACTTTTCTGTGTAAATTGTTGTTTTTGCATGGACTCCAGTGTAGTTGTGGTCTTTTAAGTGCAGTTTGAGTCAGATACATTTAGATACTTCATAGTTTTGATATGTTTTTGCTACACACCCCTTTGAGTCGACTAATTGGTCGATTGCGCAAGTCTTTAGTTGACCAAGAATTTCTTTAGTCGACTCCAGCCCTAAAATTTAGTACCTATTTCCGCCTTTACGGATTGAAAAACAGGAACCCCAGATTACAATTCTTTGAAAAAATTACACAATTTTCAAGACAATGTGAACAATTCATACTTTGTTTCGTCAATAATTGCGGACTTTACACTGAGTATCGCTTCTTTATTGCCTCTAATGAGCACTTGTGTTGAATAATGTAGGAAAAAAGGCTTATATGGATTAAAGATAGGCTCCTTCTTTTGCTTCGGCGTTCAAACAAATCCGTTTCTGCATATTGTTATAAACGTAGGGTAATTTATGAAGCAACATCTACAATTAACGATAATCAATATGGATTCTTCAGTGCGAGAAGTGGCTCGGCGAAGCGTTAATAGGTTTAGTTCAACCACTGACCACGTTATAAATTATTCTGTCGGCTTTCTCCTGTTTACAGCCCACATATCTGCTGACCTTCCTGTCGTTTGGCTTTGATATGCCCGATCAGTCAAAGTTTGTTCCATGAAGAGAAAGGCTATTAAAATTTCATCCCCGAATCCGTGCGAGCGAGAAGAAAGATTAATTTGCTGGCGTTGGGCTATTGTAAACGGTATGAGATGTGTTCAGATTTGAGTGGGCCTGAGGGAGCGCTGGTGTACGCCTTTTTCGAGCAGAAAGGAGAATTAATGAACAGCAATAAGAGCAAGTAGTTCTGCTCGTTTTACAAACAGCGGGTCTTAATCCTCCCGGTTCTGTAGCGTTTGTTCAAAAGAGACGTTAGATCTGATGAGAAATGGTGATATTACAGATCATTTATGTACGCGAGGAAACAAAGAGACACGGACTGAATCAAACAGACGTAACTAACACGGCATTGGACTTTAAAGAGAGAAAGATGAAAGGTCTCAACATGGACTGAATTTCTACTTGTAAATAAATAAAAGCAGAAAAATTATTCTGATCTCATAAATAGATACACAAGTAGAGTTAACGCTTTGGATTAAGATTCAGTGGTGGACCTTGGAATTTGGGGGCCCAAGGCAAAAGAATTACAGGCCCCTCCTCATCAAGTGTGATTTGAATTTGAATTGTTCTTTTTCTTTTTAAATGTGTGGTGGCCGGACATATTTTTGGCCGAGAAAAAGTAAATATAAGCCTAGTAACTGTAAGAAAATGACTCAGTTTATAATTCTATCACATTATTATCACATATTCTATCACACTAGATTATTATTATTAGAAATCACTTAACTTAACTTAATCCCTTACATTGTAGCTAGTTACTGCCCAGCACTCATCCCATGACACTTCAAGTCCATTTTCAACTTTAGTCTCAGTATTTGGATTGTTGCCCAAGAAAGACATTCATTTAGCCTGTTATCATGCGGCGGGCCCTCAGACTTGTTCTTAATTTATTCCTTTTTATCCACCAAACTGAAAAACTGATTCAGTCAAGCTGTTGAATATGTTGAATATGAAAAGAAAGCTGCAACCCTCTTATTTCCAGTCAAATCAAGCATTCTGGGATGAATTAGAGTTAGTAGTTCTCCAAACCCACCAAAAAAAAAAAAAAATCAGGAAATGTTGACAGCACTTTTATATGGATTCCACCTGGACTTTTTTTTACATTATTACAAGTCCCTAAAACTATTTTTTTGTTAAATTGGCTTCAGTTTTGAAAGAGGAAATGTCAACACCCAACAAAGCTATCGATCTAGCTATCTATTTGCACTGGCAATTTGCACTAATGTCTATCCAACTGTACATTTATTTATATAGTCTTAGTCTATACTAATCTATTTTATTAAATTCTTAATCTTTTGCATGCCTCTTTTTTATTTTGCTAATATTTTATTAATTGTTGCACCTTACGCCAAAGCAAGTTCCCATGTTTGTGAATTTTGATCACTGACAATGGCAATAAACCGATTCTGATTCTGAAATGCTCAAAGTCAATCCGGCCTTGCTCCAGACACCAGCAGAGTCTCGGCTTCACTAAGAGTCCAGCCAATAGTTTGTGCTCCACAGGGTTCAGAAACAGCTTCAGTTTACGTTTTGGGAAAAACAGATGGGCATGGGGGTTAAACAACCTTCATTCAATCCTGCTGTACATGTTGTTGGAGGTAAGGAAAACTGTACCATCCTGAAGAACATTTGAGGAACATCCAGACTACACTGGTCCAGGAATCTATCTTGTGATCTTGCAGTGGGGCAGAAGTGTAAACCACAATGTCACTGTGTCACCCTGGAATAAAGCCTTCTGACCCAGGGTGAGTAATAACGCAATATTGCTATTAAAAAATGAAATACTAGAATACATACAAATAAACCATATTTAAACACTACATAAAGCACATGTTGGTTTGGTACTTCCACCTCTTGGTATTTCACCATGATCTGCAGCTTTATCCTGTTTGTTTGTGCTCGTAGGGACAGGAGGCGTTGCATCAGGCAGGTGTCATGGCCGACGAGGATGTGAACAGACGGAGAGCCGGATAAAAGAGTCCAGGGCATCTGTGCTACATGGATCTGGAGACGGAGAGGCTGAGGAATCTGGGACACGGCAGAGCAGAGGTGGAGAGGTGCCAAAGCCTGTGCTGAAGGTGTACATGATGAAAAGGATTTTCTTTTCTTCGATTACAATAAATGTGCTGAGTGGTTGGTAATCCTCTCTCATGGAAATAAGGTTTAAGGTTCAATTTCCATTCTGGAGTTTGCATGTTCTCCCTGTGTCTGGATAGCTTTTTCATTGAGTTATTTGGTTTCCCTTATCTTATCTACCGGCTATGTAATCTTGGCCATAAACCATGTCCTTATGTGCCAGCATCTCAATCATCTCAGCGGAAACGACAAGAACACACAACAGGGGTGTCCACACATTTTTCACCACACTTATTGAAACAAACGCAGCAGAGGGACACGGACCTAACTGACACTAAGGGTGCTGTCATAATACTCGTTTGATTTGAATCAGAATCCGTTTTCTTGCATAGATTTGTGTGGGTAATTGTGAAAGCGAAATCAAATTCTGATATAATAAGAAACAAACAATAAGCAAACTCTGGTTCGGTTGAGAAAGTGGGTTTTGGTTCGATAGAGTCGTCCTCACTCTTGGCTGTCCAGCTCGCTTCATCAAAGCACTTTGTCCGTGATCCGAGGCACATGTGGGCAGGTTATAGGGAAGATTTGGAAAAGCCAAGGGATACAATCCAGCATTGCAGAGTCCCGCTCCATGTTTGTTCATATGTGACAAATTAGGCAGTTTCTCGAACGAAGGAGCCAGGTTTCTTCCTGACTGTTTCCTTGCCACTTATATATGGCGTATAGAAATGTGTAGGCATTGTGTGCAACAATGCTGCAACTTTGCAGGTCAGACGAAACTGACGGAGGAAGCGTCAGAGTTTCAAAGGGGTGCAAATACAACACTTTTCCATGAAGTCTCATTGTTTTATGAGCCAGAAATGAAGGTGCAAACACCTTAACAGTAAAACATGTACATTATGAATGGGCCAACACCCAGTGCAGTTCATTACAGAAAGACGTATCTTTTAATAGTAAGTCCGCTGAACTGCCCCAAGATGTGACCTACCTGAGTCATAATCGTTCATGGCATTAGTAAGTGCTGTTAAGTCATCCACCACCTGTTAGCACGATCTCACTATCCCTGTTCTTTTCCTTGTTTTAGTTTGGATCTGAGGATGGAATGATGCAGTGAGTATGGAGCACACAGGACAAATATCTGTCACTTCTGAAGACTTTACCTTTCTCCTTCTCTCTCTCTCTCGCTCTCTCTCTCTCTCTCTCTCTCGCTCTTGCCGCGGACCATGCCAAGTCAGTTTAGAGTCAGTAAGAACATTAGGGTGTCACACTTTGGGATTTGGCATTTGCGATTCTATTACAGCAGCTCCTCTGAAGGCATATGTCCCCAACCTCCTGCACCTCTCTCGCTCTCTCTCTCTCTCCCTCTCTCTCTCTCCCTCTCTCTCGGCAGAACAGATGCCCCTTTTTACATATCAAAGCTGTTGACTCCTTCACGCCCCTAATGCTCTTTCCTTCAGAGAAAACTGTATACCTCTGCGCCTTGATCAAGTTACTAAACAGAGGCTTTGCACATGGCTGCGCACCAGAGGCAGGGGCTTGCGCGGCATGGGACCTGGAGTCGAATGCGGGGAGAAAAGCATCATGGGGGATTGGCTTAGGTGTACACACAGCGCGCCGGGCCAAGACGAGGCGGGAGGGGCAAATCGAAAGAGGGCGCGGAACAAAAAGAGAGAGTGCATTCCTTCAAAGAGCTAGCATATTTTTTGTCAATTTTATCCCATTTTGGGTAATTTTATTCAGTGGAGTGCGCCCTATATTTCAGAGTAAAGTATTGTTCCATTCCAGTGAACAACAATCTTTTATTTTTTGTCACCAATCTTCCACAAATCTAGTTTCAGAGAAAACTTGAGTGGACTGTTCATAATAATACATAATTTGAAAAAATACTCGAAACAAAATCAGTTAAACTTGAAAAAGCTAAATTTAAAAAGCAAATTATTTAAAAATATTACAGTAATTGTCCACTCTTCACCATTTGACATTATGGTCCAGTCTAAGAACAACTTTTGGCCAAAAATGTTAAAATAGAAAGATGAAACTCCTGGACAAGAATAAAAAAAATAAACTTGGTTCTTCTTTTGAAAAACCCTATCATTAAGGCATGGACAGAGGGTTGGTGGATTTGGATGAAAACATTCTCTTTGGCAGCACCAGATCCATCACAGACATTTTTTAACTAGGACTTTGAAGCCAGATCTTAATCCTCAACTGGAAGGATTTACTAAAAGAGGTTATGCACTTACATCATTTTCATTTAAAAGGCCCTCAAGATTCTGATTCCCAGCTGATAAAATGTGTTTCTTTACTTTTTTGGCCTATTTTTTTTTTCCGCGGAGTTGCTGTATGAAGTAGTTTCTCAGTTCCACTGTGTAGCACTAGCTTGTTTCCTAACAATAAGGGGAGAAAAATGACACTTTCCCTTGTCCCACAACAATGAATGTCCTCATCCCACAGACAAGGAGAGAAATGTTATCAGTTCTATGTATGAGTCTGTGTCAATAATACATGTGTTTTGTCTATTGCTTACTTGCTTTTTGTTGTTGCAAATGTCAACAGTCAATTAAATATTAAGTAGAGGTTATTAGACTGTAGCTGATCATTTACATATTGTGTTGAGCTTGAGAAAATGTCATTGCTGACCATTGCCAAAAAAGAAAAGAAAAAAAATCAAATAATGACATTATCTGCATAACCTCTGCAGCACAGGTCTGACCTCTTGGTCATGCATCCTCCAGTGCAGACAAGTCTGTAAAGACATGGAGATGTGGGACACAGAAGTGGTGCTTTTTGTCAATAATGGGAAATAAAAGAAGAAAAAAATAAATAAACGTGCAGGGCAAGGGCAAAATCTTCCAGCCAAGCAACAGTCCTGATCATGAACCTAGCTCAAGATTTGGAGAATTGTCGCTGCACTTTAGTTGCCGCCACTTGTACTGCTGTTTCTACAACTACTTCCACTAACATTCTCATTTCCCCCCATTTGGACAATTGGAAATCCCTCCTCTCCAGTCTCAACAATAAATCTCATGCCTCCAGCTCATCCAGTACTTTTAAAAGGCTACAACATGTCATCCCAGCTTAAGCTTCCCTTAATTGTCTCATTATATATTTTAGAATTGATTTTAAAATTTTATAGATCACCTTTAAAGCCTCTTTAGGTCTGGTGCCAAGCTATATTTCTCCTTAGATCCTCAGGAAGGTCCCTGTTAGTCGTTCCAAAGTCAAGGCTTCGGACGAAGGGTGATAAAGAAAGTTTCGGTCAGGGCTCCTTGACTTTGGAACGACCTGCTTCAGGAGATAAGGCTTGCACCATCAGTATTATCTTTCAAATCTTCCTCTTGAAACACTATTTGTATGTGTGTGCTGTCTGTCTTTCTTTAGTTTATGTGTTTTACTTTATGGGGCGGCAGTAGCACAGTAGGTAGAGTGGGCGCCTTCTGATCCGAAGGTCGGCGGTTCGAATCCCACTCCAGACATGGAGTAGTTGAGTGGTCAGATCCCCTGACCCGCAGGTCGGTGGTGCGATTTCAGCTCCTTCAGATGAATAATGCCGTTGTGTCCTTGGGCAGGACACTTAACCCACCTCGCCCCCAGTGTCTGCGTACACTGGTGTATGAATGTGTGAGTGGATGGGTGACTGGTTCCTTGATGTAAAGTGCTTTGAGTGCCTTAAAAAAGGTAGAAAAGCGCTATATAAATGTGACCATTTACCATTTATTTTAATCTGTTTTCTGTTGCTTGTTTTATTGTCTTGCATGAACTAATATACTACTACAACGACTACTACTACTTCTGCTACTACTAATACATACTCTTCTGCATAAATAGTGTTGAAAGGAAGTGACAGAATCCTGATTGTAGAACTGTGACAGCTCCCTCTGTGTCTGTGCGAATCACTCATTCCGTCTTAGTCATGATGTGGTGATGCAACAAAGTGCCAAAGCAAATCTGCGCGGGGAGCTTTTTTCAGTTCGCTCCAGTCCCTCTCTCTCTATCTTTTCTCCTCTCTGTCTGTCTGTGTCCAGCGAGCGAACATCCCGTGGCTCTCACTGACCCGTGTCCTCTGTCAGTGCCACTGTTAGTCCAGATGACCTTTATGTCAGAGCAGAGTGGTGGGAACGACCCGGTGACCAACGCTGGACTAAAGCTGGATTTCAGAGCACGTCACAAAGAGGCCGGTTACGATATCTACTGATATTAACCAATAGATTAACAATAGATTAAGATTAACTATATTTTTTTCACTAACATTTCAAAAACTGTCTACTCAAGTATTTTATTCCACATCTGTAGACCTTCTCAATTCCAGAATGGGGGGAAACTGGCAGCAAATGTGAAGTGGAACATGATGTGATTTCAATGAGGAAACTGGGATTAACCTCAGAATATCACAAAACATGTAACATCAAGGTGGTTTTGTCCAAATAAAACCACTCAGATACATGTGATGGTTTAAACACATTTTCATTTGTGTTTATACAATACTTGACAAATAGTATAATTTACTCTTTTTTTTTTCATTCTATCTACAGATATATGACATACTTTACAACAAATTATACTTTTGTTAAGGTCAAATACAATGTTGAAGTTAGAAAGTTGTAGTTAGTTGTCCAGCCATCGTTTGAACTAGAAAAGCTATTCTACACTTCCACCAAGCAAATTCTAAATTTTTGCTTTATTTGATTAATGTAGCCTTAAAACAATTAGCACTAGTCAAGTTTTCCAAGTTGGGAATGGAGCTCCAAGTCCATCTACTGGCTGCAAAAGAGTTACAAAGCAACACCAGCTGGCCCCGACATGTAAATGGCAAAAATGCTCAGGAAGGGTCTGGACATGATTTAAGGACTTTAAAAAGCAAAAACTTCAGAATGTATTGTTTTCTGAAGCTCAGAGGGGCTTACTAACAGGCATCAAACAAGCATGAATGAAGCTAAATACAAATGAAGTGCATTGAATTTGTGGCATTAGATAAATATAGCAGAATAGCAAACCAATTAATCTTAATCAATAGTAACTTCAGCACAAGGATATTTCATTTATAATGATTATATAGTGGCACAATACTGAAAACCCATGAACGTTGCTAATCTTTCCCATATGTGTATTCAAACATTTATTTTACTTTCACACTGTACTTGATCCTAGTCTTCAGACCGTAGACTTGTGCAGCGCTCTCCATGGTGCTGAAATATGCACTGCTCCTTTCCATTAGTCATACATTATTACTGCTAATTCTCCACATAATTGGTCTAATGACAAAATCTAAAGAAAGTGTTTCATAAATATTGAATCCACAGTTTGACCTCGAGAAAACGCCGCTGATGCAGATGCTATAGTTGAAAATCAATGAGAAATATGTCTATTGCCTAATGGAGCGTAACGCAGCTCATATCAAGCTTTTGTAGAGATTTAGTCAATTCATAAAATCTTTTACTGAGCCAAGTAACTTTTATTTGACTCCGCAATGTCAAAAATAAGTGAATAAGATGGAAAATACTCCTACGCTTCCATTTATTTACAGGTTGAATGTAGAAAAAAACTCGAAGCACCCAAACCGAGAATGTATATTTAATTTCATTTGGTTTCACATTGTCAAAAATAACCTCAATTGCAAATGGTTTCTTTTTGATGTACAAAGTTTATATATATATGTATATTTATGTACCTCATACTGATATTTTCTCACTGATCATGTCCTGTATCAAACTGAAGATGGTATGAAACTGCTGTTCGTGTGTCTCAGGGAAGAATAATGGACTACTTTTGAGCGCTTTGAGGAGCTTTTAAAACCTAATATGAAACTTGCATTACCTGATACTGTGAAAGTACAGTTTAAATATATCTAACTCAACACTGATATCATTCACATAGTTTTTGGGTGCGTCCACAGCTTTAGAACCGCTTTTTTAGAAGAAGCCGTGAAGCAGGGTGGACGATGCTAACGGCGCTTACTTCCAGGTTTGTAAAAGATGAAATACTTAATACTACTTAAACCAGCAACCCTGGAATTCAAAGGCATGTTGTTTATCCACCGCTTACTCAGAACGGACTGTTGGATCTGTTGGTTTCAAGTTGGCTTACACAAATGCTTTTAACTTGGTCAGCTGTGTGAAAGAATACGACATGATACGCTATACTCTAGAGCAGGGGTTCCCTAATTTTTCTGGCTGGGACCCCCAAAATAGCCATGCAACCGACTCGGGACCCCCAATGTGAAATGAAAATGACAGTAGCAATAATTTTAAGTGTCAAAGTGTATTAAATCAGGTTTAATACTGGTTATTTGAATAGTTTATTGTCTTATTGGACCCTATTTCGCTAAAGATACTATTTTGGATAAAAAAATTGCACAAATACAATGTCATATTAATTCAAATGAGATGTTGAAATCATCTCGCGACCCCCAACTCACCCCTTGCGACCCCCCCGAGGGGTCCCGACCCCCACTTTGGGAACCACTGCTCTAGAGAGAAAAAACAACAACTTATTTACAAGAAGAAATTCAGGTACTCCAGCTTTAAAGCCAGTTATAAAGATATCAAGGTTCCTTAATTGTTCAAAAGTGACATAGTGGAGTTCACATTCCTGCCTCACAGCAAGAAGGTCAAGGTGGGGGATTTGGAGTGTTCACATGTTCCCTTTTATCTGTTTGTTTTGTTGTTAAAGTGTGTCGTGTCATGTTTGAAATAAATATGTTGAAATCAAATTAAATATAGCTTTCTGGATGCCAAAGTACTATGGACTCCTGGGGAAATCTAGCCGAGGATCTGGCAAAGGATCCCCAGGTGCTGTCAGTCACTGCTCCAGACCGGTCGCCTCAACCACACAGAGAGATGAGTCAAACCTAACGGTCGCTTTTCTGTTGCATGAAGCAGTCGATGCCTTGGAGGTGGGCTGTTTGCTCTCGTCAGATCACATCCGTGTGCATAATTTCCTCTCCTGACACCCTGGCGACACGTTGCTTTATTGTACAATTACAGTGTGGGCAGCTGTGGATGTGGAAAGCCTGTCAGGAGGAGCTTGACCTTTTCAGGAGCATGTTCATGAAGAACCATCTCCCCCACAGAGACATACCAACAGTGAGAGAAGGTCATTAGTGTCGGTTTACTAAGTACATCGCCTGATATTGTGCATTACAGTCAAGCATTTTTGTCCACGTTTTAACTGATAAATTACAATAAATAAAAGTGCACTTGAATAATGATATAATTTACAAAATGCAATTCTAACGAAAGATTACATCGGGAGATTATTTCAAAGTCAATGTTCACATCCAGCTGCATAAAAGCTGATGAAACGACACAAGAATAACAAGAACTTGTGGAGCAGCCGTCTGTAGCCGCAGCAGCCCTGGGGCAGACTGATGGAAGCCAGGCTGCTGATCTGCAATTGAGGGCTGCAACTAACTGTGATTTCAGTTATCAACTAGTCAGGGATTATGTTTTCAATTAGTCGAGTAGTATAGCTATATTTATATTGAAAAAAATGTGCTTTTTAAAATGCATTTACAACCAACTGAAGGAAAAACATGCAGCCTAAATGTTTATAGATAAAGAATATTTACATAAAAAGAAAATGTATATAATTGACACACAAGAAAAGTGTTAATTATTTGTTTTAATAATGCTACTTTCTTTGCAATAAAATGTCTTTGTCCATGTTTTTTAGACTCTGTTAATTCTAGATGACAAGTAAAGGGGCTGTACCTGTTTTTTCATGTATTTAAAGTGCCTCTGACAGGTTGAAATACACATTTAACTAAAATGCAGTTAAGATAAATATATTCACATTTCTACTAAAATCCTTACAAATTTAACCCCAGTTTAGCTATTTTTTAGGCTTTAAATGTTACTTCCTGGTTGTAAAGTATGACATCACACTAGGAAATTACCATAGCAACCACCATAGCAACCACACTGTACACCGGCCAAAACTCATCTAATGTCACAGATTTTGTGACACATCTGAACACCTTTATTTTGTTGAAGGGTCAAAAAAGTAGTTTATTTTGTATAAATTATGCGTAACCTTTGTCTCCCCAGTGTGACGTCATCAATTTGTTTACTTCCTGTAACTGTCGACAGATTTTTCAACTTTTTTCAGCAAACAGCGACCTGATCTGTGTAAAACTATAATTTGTATTTACATGAAGTATTAACACACCAAATAAAGTCAAAATTAGAAAACCATAAAAACCTGTCATACGCACTTTAAGTTAAATCTGTTTTGTCTCAGAGCAGATACACTGTAAAAGCAGCTTTTCGAGTCAAAGTGAGACCTCTGTGTAAAATAATCGCAGTGAATATTTTCGATGCTTAGAATGTATTTGGTAAATGAGTGATTCATGCAGAAAAACAGATACAGTGCCTTTAAAGATTATTAAAACGCTAAATGTTTATTTTAATAGTCAATTAGTCCGATTTATTCTGACTAATTATTGCAGCCCTGTGCCGTCACTGACACACAGCTTGGGTATGTTGGGTGAAATGTCTTGCCAGAGGACACAATGGCAGTATGAGCTGTCCAGAGCTAAGATTACGCCGTTCTATTTCAATTTCAACTTCATTTTCTGGCACCATCTTAACTTTTATTGTTTTTAACTTGCAAACTGTACATTTTTCACATTATTTGAGGAAGACCGCATTGCACCAGAGTGATTCCACGTTAAAACCTCCTCAAATATTGTCGCCAAAAGGTGTGTAAACATGTCTCTTCTTTTAATTGCGCTCTCCACACTCTCCATTTCACCGGTGCAGCTAATTAGCGAAGGGTATCTTAGCGTCTCAATCCTTTGTTTACTCTGCGGCGTCAGTGCAGGAGCGGCTAACCCCTGATAGTGCTGTCATCGCTCTGTAATCATTATCAATTCAGGACAAATTCTACAGTCTTCTTCAAAGCACCCCAAACTTCATTAAGTCTCTTAGCGCGGCGCAGTGGGGGACGGCAAACGTGACTGCCATAGCGATGGGACAAAGGCAGCCGGGCAAAATGTGGATGAAACAGCAAAATGGAAGTTGTTTGTATTTGTTGTTGTATCGCAGTTGGAGAAACGCAGTGATTTATGTTTTCCAAAATGTACAGTGCAGACATTTCCAATCAACATTTGAGAAAATATGAATGGATAAAGAACACTTAATTCACGATGGACTTTTTGAGCTTTTAACCATGTTTTCAACCATTTTTTCTGCTCTTTTTCAAGTGGTTTTAGACATTATCTATTCACTTTTAATATGTGGTGTCCTTGTCCATTGTAAAAAAAAAAAAAAAAAAAATATATATATATATATATATATATATATATATATATATATATAATAATAAAAAGTAGCAGTAGTTCCAGAAATGTTAAGACGGACTTGAAAACAACCTTTTAATCTCAATGAAGTTTTCCTTGTCAAAAAATAAATAAAATAAAAATACTACAACTAATAATAATTTGTCCTTCCCATTTTTTTGTTTTATTATTTAATATTTTTGCTGTTACTGAACAGCTCTTTGGAACTAAAGCTTCTGAAAAGGAACCAGCATTAACCCATTTTTTGTCCAATACAGATGTTAAAAAAAACAAAAAAAACATGGACAAATAAATCATCTCCCGAGGCCACACAGCTTGTCAGCGCCCGAGCTCGTCAGCTCTTGGACACTAAGCAGGTTTGGGGCTGGTTAGTGCTTGGCTGGGAGGCCACTGTCCCAGATGTCACTGAGGGGCCGCGGTGGCTGAAGAGCAAACTATTGCTGTGTCCTTGGGCGCTCATGAGGACGGACTATTAGACAGGCCTCCTCTTTCTTCAACACAGAGAAACAAAAGCCTGAGAGGACGGTCTAAACACCAGGCGGCCATTTTGAGGTCCTGGGTCATCTTTCTTGCTTTGAAAAAAATGATAAAATATGAGCCTTCTCCAACAAATATTAATTATATGTTTTAATTCCACTAATCATTGCTCAACTTGTTTGGGTTAATCAAATCACATTCATTACCACTGTGTTTGTACTAGCATGCATGGTAATTCCCCCCGCTGCCTGCAGATGGAGTGCTAACACCAGGCCTGATGAGAGAACGCCTATTGAAACTAATCTGTCCTTTTCAATACATGCATTATTTTAAATTTTAAACATAAAATGGCAGAGAAAAGGTCTGTTTGTAGATCAACAATGTATAAAATGTGTCCTTTAAAATAATACTATTGACCTTATTCTGCCCCACCCACTTTTGCCGTTTTTTTGCACTTTTGTTGTAAACGCACTTCCGTTTGATGAGAACTCCATTAAAGCTAATGACGAACGAGGGAAAAGTCTTGCTGCTAAAATGTTACATAAAGTAGATTGATTTGTGTAAAATGTTTAATGAACACGACCAACAACAAGTCAACAACGCACAGATTTCCTGTTCAGTCTGAAAATGGCTTTTTAGTCCATGTAGAACTTATTTTCTGTTGAGCTCGTCTGCTCCATGTAAATTAATACAACGGAAACAAGACGGCGGTGCGTACGGCAACTTCCGGAATAAGGTGAATACTCACATGCATCTCAGAACATGTTTGTAAAGGCCTAAACTTTAGCGTTAGCAGGTTTTTCATAGACTGTGATCCAGTGGAGACACAAGCACAATCGTGATCAATGGCAGCCCCATAAAAGACATGAAAATAAATGTCTATTTGCACAGGTTAAAGGGTCTTGGTTCCCAGAGTGGATCTTTGAAGTGTGTAGTGCCGTGTTTAAGAGATTCTAAACAGCTCCTGAGGCTAAAATGCATGTTATTTTGAATCCACGGAAGGGCTCCACATTGACCATGATCCTTTGCTACATTTTAGCGCAGTCACATGAAGATCTGTTGCAATTGTTGTGTTTATCTTTTGAAATAGTATTGCAATGATTGAACTTGTCAAATCGTTTTTCTTTAATCCAATATATTTCCTTGCGCACAGAGAGTCTCACACTAAGTGCCTGTTAGGATACCGTTACACGCCCAATTAAAATGTTTATTTGCTAGTGGGCAAGTAGAAAATGGTGCCCTGTTGGATTTTGAAAGCATGCTAGTTTATAAGAACGGTAAATTGCCCCCTAAAATCCCACTTTATTCTTATGCCCGTTTCAGATGGGACAAATTATGCAAAAAAGGCAATTTTATAAAAGCTTTTATGGAGGTTACAATTTGGCAAGAACGCTAACAGCAATCTGGCGCTTGCAAAAGAATCAGGTACGTTAAGTGATGCAACAGTTTATTGGTTAACATTACTGCCTTAAAACAAGAGTACAGGGCTCAATTCCTCGAAAATGTTGGATCTTTCTTGTAGAATTTGTATGTTCTTCCTGTGTTAAGATGGCTGGCTATGCACGTTTGACAAGAAGTAGTGGATATGAAAGGTTAGACTACTAATTTTTCTAAAAAGAAGTTAACTTATGTATATTTAACAACACCAGAGACCTCTGGATTTCTATCTTTGACCTCACAATCCAGGTAATATTGAAATGGAGTGTTTTCTGAGGCTCAGAGGCAGAGGTTCAAGATTAATAAAACAAACTTGAATGAAGCTAAATGAAGCTAAATACAACTCCACTTAGTGTATTTTTAACCAATAATATGGTCAAAACTGTATTATTTTTACTTTGCAGTTGTACATAGATGTGCATCGATGACGTAGATAGCGGGGCTCCTTTGTAAAACTTATAAAATATGCAACTTGACAACAGAAATAACAGGAAAAACATGTCATATGCACTTTAACCTTAAACTATGTACAATGTAGGTAAGCCCCGTCTTGTTAATTGTTTAAAGAGAACATATTATGCTATATTGACTTTTCCGAGCTTTTAACCATGTTCTAACAATGTTCCGTCATCAAAAACATACCTGGAGTTGCATTTAGTTCAATCACGCTAGTTTTATTAATCCTGGATAGAAAATCATTCCCCTCCAACCATCAAACACACTCCCTGATGAACTCCCTCCATCGATGACGTTTGTCCGATACTTGACGTCACCTGCCTGAGAATCGTCTGCTGTTTTAAGTCCCCAAATCATCACCAGACTCGTTCTGAGCTTTTCTGCCTCTAAACACGATCACTGTAACTGCTAACTTAACTCGCATGTCTTAATAATAACATGTTTAGTTTGTGTAAGTGCTACGCAGCCAGTAGATGGCTCAGTAAGTGCCAGGGTAAACAGAACCAACTTTGTCTTGTCTTATTTTATGTGGTCTTGTCGAGTGTTTTGTCCATTTTTTTTATTTTATTCATTATTATTTTCATACTTGTATGTTTGTTTGTTTGTTTTTTTTGCTATTATAATTGAGTTGTTTATTTTTTATGGTAATTTTTAATTTAAATTGATTAAAAAAATGATTAAATTATTAAGCTCTAATTATTGTAATTATTTTTTGTTTGTTTGTTTGTGTTTCGGTTATTTGTCTGTCTGATCAAAAATGGCACAGATGTAAGATTTGATACAAAGAGCTGAATAAAAATAGTTAATTGCAAAAAAAAAAAAAAAAAAAAAACATAACCATATACAGATGTTCATTTTGTTTTTATACATATATTTTTTTAAAGTTCTAAAACATGTGACGCCAAAGTTAAGGTACTCAAGAACACGTTTTAAAGGCCAATAACACAATTTTTTTTGAATGTATGATCCTTTATAGAAGTAGTAAAGGGTGTCTAAAACGTAAAGCGTCTATAGAAGTACACAGTGGATATAACAGAGGATTCAGCTCACAATAGAAAAGCTCCAATGTTCTATAAAAAGTCTGGATGTCTCTGGATGTTTGGCTTGTTTTGGTCCATAGATAGACTGAACAGACTACTGGGACTGTGTGGGTCAGAACAGGTGCAGTACAAACACTTTTCACTCCCAAATTGAAAACGAGACGCAAGATGAGCAAAGACAAACATGAAAGACTATTTTTATGTTACGCAGATGGAGATATCCTAAGTTTTAAACAGACAAGACATTGATATGATTTTCTTCTCTTCTGGGTAAGTCTTTGCTTTTGTAGTTTTGTAGTAATGATGTTTTCCTATTCCTATCAACAATATTAATATTACTTCAACTGTAGTCTGTTCATTGCTGTTCACATGTTTCTCTTTCTCTCCACTTCCCCCGGGGAGTGGACACTGTTTCAGGCACTGCGGCGGCTGCTCCAGTGACGACCCCCCCACCCCATCTGTCTGGAGGATCGAGCTCTACACTGGACGATCTATGCACCACCCGCCTGGACAGCTGGATTAGCCACACCTCGTCTGCCTGGACGAACTCCATCTACTTTAGATGAACCATTCCAATGCTGGGGGAGCTTTCTCTACACTGGGTGGACTGCTCCTCGTCCGCCTGGAGGAACTCTTTAAAGCCACCTCCCTCTTGAGTGGTTCTGGCTCCACAGTCCAAGTGGATGTCAGTCCTAGTTCATCTGCAGCCTGTCCGTCCGTGGGAGTAGGATCTCTCCTTCACTGTGGTTCTCCCCGAGGTTTCTACTTTTTCCCATGGGGTTTTTTGTAGTTTTTCCTCGCCGCGAAGGAGGGTCAAAGGACAGGGGCATTCTGGGACAGTTATCTGAACTGCTGGCCCATCGAGGCAACTGTTGTTGTGATTTTGGGCATTATAAAAATAAATTGATTTGATTTGATTTGATTGTAGACCTGGGTTAGCTCTAGTTTAAGCCTGGTGTAGTTCTGGTTTAGACCTGGTTCAGATATGGTGGTAATCAGAAGGACACATTTTCTAGATGGTGCTTAAAGTGCCTCTGGCAGGATGAACAACTCATTTAACTAAAATGCAGTTAAGATAAATATATTTCAATTTCTACTAAACTCTTTACACATTTTACCGCAGTTAAGCTATTATTTTAGGTTTTTAATCATACTTTCTAGTTGGTAGTATGACATCACACTAGTAAATTACCATAGCAACCACACTGTACACTGGCCAAATCTCATCTAATGTCACAGATTTTGTTAATTTGAAGAAAAATACATGTGAAAACCTTCATTTTGTTGAATCAATGTTTAAAGGGCCAAAAAAGTTTCTTTTGTGTAAATTACGCATAACCTTTGTCTCCCCAGTGTGATGTCATCAGTGTGTTTACTTCCTATAATTTTCAACAGATTTTTCAACTTTTCTCCACAAAAAGCGACCTGATTGGTGTAAAACTACAATTTATAGTCACAAGAGGTATTAATACACGGAATAAAGTCAAAATTCAAAAATCCTAAAAACCTGTCATACGCCCTTTAATGCGAAAACTTTAAAGGTCCCATATTCTGCTATTTTGCCCTTTACACAGTCTATTCTAAGGGCTTTGTTGATACATTTTTGCGTTGTGCGATATCCATAACATAAGGAATAAACATTTTATCCGTCCTGACGGTGCGTCGTGCTGAGTCCTACGTCCTGGATCTGACCTGGAGTTTGACGTGCTCCAGGGCCTCAACGACGGACGTTGCCGTTTGGTAAATAACAAGCTAACTCTTCTATCTGTCGTATCTATTGTGTAATTACTGTGTAGCATTAGCATTAGCTGTTTTTGTTCTTGCGGCTGCGCGCTTCCTGGAGGCGTGGCTTAAACACTGCGTCATCCTTGGGAAGCGCGTCATCTTAGTGAGGAGCCCCACTTTGGGCACAACATACGAGGCCCAAATAGCACTGTAGGAAGGTTAAAACCTCTGAAAAGTCGATTTTGCATGTTATGGGACCTTTAAGACCCACTGTCATAGAAGTGGGCAAAAAGAGTTTGCGAAAGAAATAAAATTGTCATATTGTCTTTCTTTGATAAGATTTTTATTCTTTGGCTCGCTGGCCGCTTAAATGTCATCTACGGTCCCACAAACTGAAATGGTCCTTTTGTGAATCCTATTTCGTGTCCGTAAAGAGGGGCATTAGTTCTTTCTGTTTAACAAGAAGCTATTGCTAGTCACAGCAGCGATTCATTTGTTTAAACTTGATGCCTGCAGCGCCGTGATATGGAACGGTGATTAAATGTTGCCCGACTCCTTGTGCGGTCACACGGAGATAATGCATGCCAGAATTTTCACTGACCATTTTAAATAATAATAAACACGCAACAACAAAGAATAGTCCAGTCAAGTGTGCAAGGGTTGAACGGGTGTGTCTGTTCAGTGCGCAGTTTGGTCGCGGCTTGTCTGTTACGTTTTTGAACGCTGCACCATGGAACTTTTCAGGTGGAGGGTCCGTCACCTGCTTGTCTCAGATGTTAAGACTAGGACACGTTAAAGTCTATGTGACAGGTTCTCATGATCGTTTGATTGAGTTAAGTTGGTGGGAGGGCACCTGTGGTAAATATATATCATAGTTTTACATTTGTGATGCTGCAGTTTGTGAAGAAATTTTGAGAAATACGATGAAAATTACATGAAGTAGATCTGAGTTCTAAAATGGAATCCCTTTGTTACCAAAACGTGACATACAAAGACGATTTACACACAAACTACATATTTTTTTCACCATTTAAATAAACATTCAACAAAATAAAGGTGTAATCAGGTGTAATTATTTGCCAATTATAACTATTGGGTATTTTTTATGGATTTTGGCCCTTTTTATGGTTTATGGTCTGGTGTCTAGGCAACAGTTGTGGAAGTAATTCTACCTATGTCATATTTACTGCCCATGTCCAACCAGGAAGTAACTTGATAAACTTTACAAAAACTGTCAAACTGGGGACAAGTTGGCAAAATGTTTAGTAAAATCTGACATAAAATCATGTTCACTACATTTTAGTGAAACGTGTCATCATGATATGTGGACGGGTGAGCATGTGAGAATGAATGTTTGTTATGGTATTATTGAGCAATAAAACACTTGTAACTGAAATAAAATATGTTAAATGCCAGAGTGTGGTCATATATTTCTGCTCCCTCATGCTGAGAGCCGCCCTGGCATTTACCATTAGTTTATCCCTTGAGTGTGGACGAATTTGGGGACGTAAGCTTTTAGTTATGCTGCTCCCACAGCATACACTTTTCAAAGAACTAAAACATTGAGAGCTGGTTTCTTTGAGAAGACAGAAAACATTTTGAAAACAGAACACTGTCTGTGCTTTTAAAAGTACTCATGTTTCTACAATGGTCGTATTTTATTGTTAATGTGTACTTTTGTTTTATTTTGATTATGTAGCGGTCCACTTTGGCCATTGTTTCCCTTGAAAACTAGATTTCAATCTCAATTGTCTTTAACCTGGTTAATTAAAGGCTAATAAATAAATTGAAATAATAATTAAAAACATATCTCTATGGAGATTATAGCAGTTCCCCATTCCAAGTTTCATAGTACGCCTTTATCTAAACATAAAGCACATGAAAGGGATTTGATCTGAAATGAAAACTGCAGGTACAGTATTAACTGGGATTGTTCTTTTAAACATTACTTACACAGTTACAAGGGAAAACATTACTCTTTGGAAAATTAATTCTCATAATCGGGTGTCATTGTGGGATATCGGGTGTATAAGAGCCTCCATGCTTTGGACTGTAAGAATAGCGGAGTTAGACTAATATCACATTCTTCGTATTCCATGATAAAACAGAGAGCTCACTCCACAGCGTGGGCAGGTTCCGTCTAGATTAAAGCGCAAATGAGAAAATATGGATTAGCTAAGTAGGCCACAAGGAAACAATGACTTTTCTATTTCCTATTATCATTTGCCAGAAAATGGTGAGCAAACCCACACGAGCGGCTTTCATGCGTCGTCTCGTTTTCTCTCTCTGCAGAAGGAATATCCACAGACGCCCAGTGACTGACACCTCTTTGAATCCTTTAACTTTTCATTTCAGATCGCCGTTTCAAATCTCCATACATGAATACAAAATTAATACTTGTGGGAATGAATTAGCCCGCAGTTAATTAGCTGTTAAGCCATCTCTGAAAGTCACTTCTTAAGGAGCGGAGAGCGTTCTCACCGAGCAGCTGGAGTGTGGGGTCTGGAGAGGAGGACATGCACAGAAGATAATATTAAAGAGAAATGGGATTCAGAATGGACTTCTTGAGCTTTTAGTCGTGTTCAAATGTCGTTTCCTCATCAAAAACACGGCTGGAGTTGTGTTTTTCTTTCGCAAACTCATGTATAAAGGTGTACTATATAACTTTTTTGGTAATATTTCATGTTATTAAGTTAAATTTGTTTTGCCACTGTACAAATGTAAAGTAAAAACTGGGACCATTGTGTGCTATCTATATGTAATTATAAAGCACTTTTATCCTCCGCAAACCAGAAAGTAAAGCTAATCCTCTGAAAGCGAAACGCTCTTAGTGAGGAATAAGTGTTTGAAATGAACTTATTTTGTTTTTCACAGTCAAAATCTGATACATCGACTGTAAACATATCGAAATCCATCCATTTTCATCGTAAAAATTCTTGTTTTATATTAACTTCTCTTCTGTCTTGGCAAAGAGATACAAACTGAGCAAATGCTGCAAAAGAGGCTTTCATTGGGATGTCGTATTACTATATTAATTAGATTTTACAGAGCGGCAATTAAAATTAAACAAAAAACGAATAATACTAAAACATGTACCAAGATAAAATAGCGGCGACCAGTCATATTGTTTCATTTTTGCAGCAGATTTGCATAAAAATAACAGGTTTATTAGGTTCTGTAGAGAAGAGTAGATACTTTTCATTACGACTTTGTGCCGTTTAAACTTTGTGCATATTTTCAATGCTAATGAGCTTTTGCTAAATCTGGTGTGAGGTATTTTTTCTTTTTTATAAGATGAATATGCTTCTACATGGTCCCCGACAAATAACTAGTAAATTTGAATTAAAATCAATTGTCTTCTTGCTTTTTGAGGATAGACTACGCACAGATCAGGTTGTGTCGTTAAGTTAATTATCCTCTTTTAACATCAATAACCTCGATTAAGGCAATATAAAAAGTCAAGCGTCAACGCAAAGGTGTTGAAAGTTACGTAAAACGCCTGTAAAAGCCTGAAATGTCCTTTTAATGGTGTGGCCGTCGGTGTCTGAGCCTGAGCCCTGTGAATAATGGCCTCTCTCAGTGAACGCTCAGTCGATAAAGTCCTCCCTGCGGAGAGAGGGGAGGAGCCAAAGCGGCCGCCGCTCAGACCTGACTCAGGAGCACTGGGACAGGATTAATTTTACAGCCTTCACCAGGAAATTGGATGGGCGTGGAGGGAGAGAAATGTAGAAAGTTCACTTTTGGTCGCACCGGACCGCAGCCGAGTAATTACACTGAATACAATGGGAATAAATCACGGACATCTGACACTTAGGTCCACACATCCAGGACTGGACTATCACAGTCTGGAATGTGTTTGAGATTTGAGTTTACGAAGCGGTTGCTCAAAGATGGAGTGTGTTGCTCAAGGGTCAGTGGCGGGCCTGGGAATTTGGGGGCCCAGGGCAAAATTAAGTGCCAGCCTCTCCTCATCAAGTGTGATTTTCTATAACTTTTCTGTCGCGTCTCTTTAATTGTTCTTGAGAAAAGCTTTTGTTTTTGTTTTGTCTTTTTAATGTGTGGTGGACAGACAGGTTCATTACAGGCGGTAAGTGAACTATTGGAAAATTCAGATTAAAATGTGCAATACTTACATGTTCTAAACACTTTAAACGGGGGGTTTGGGGGTCCTTCCCCAGAAGAATATTTAAGATATCTGACCATATTATTCGTGTGTTGGTGCATTTTACACATGTTCAGCTGATTTGATAAAATACATGATATTAATTTGTATTTTATGATTTTATATTTATTTACTGTTTAGCTTTATATGTAATAAATAGACAATTGACAATCCCAGACTAGTTTGTGTCTCCTGTTTAGTGTAAATGTGTAAATGTTTTATACTGTGTGCTGTAAATTTTGCACTTGCACTCCTGATCTCAATGGGTTCTTACTTGCACTCCTGATCTCAATGGGTTCTTACTTGCACTCCTGATCTCAATGGGTTCTTACTTGCACTCCTGATCTTAATGGGTTCTTACTTGCACTCCTGATCTCAATGGGTTCTTACTTGCACTCCTGATCTTAATGGGTTCTTACTTGGTTAAATAAAGGTTCATAAATACATGTTTAATTCTCTTGTAGTCTGGCCATGCAACTTTTCCCACAAGATCTGCACAGAACGTCGGTTTAAAACGCCAGATGTCTGTGATTGGTTACTCTGCGACTTTTTAATTCAAGCCAGAAATGACATTCACTCAAAACATTTTCAGCGTAAGGTGTAAAAATGCTAGAATCAAATGTGTTGGCTGGCCAGGCTACAATCCTCCAGCAGCAGTCAGAAACCAGGACACTGCGAATCACAAACATATTTAACATGTTCAGGGACTGGATTCTTCGCTCCTGCATGTCCCAGTTTCTGAAAATCAAACTGTTTTCTTGCCCAAAGACGAAACCTGGAAAGTTAGTGACAGTGTGCATGCATAAACTCACTGCAGTGTAAAAAGGAATGAGTTCAAATGACTTGGATCGAAGTTTGAGTAGAATTTTTTCACAGATTAAGATTGGGACTAAATAGATTTCAACAAAACAAAGTCAATATTTTCATCTCAAGTCATTCTACTTCATTTATGCGACTGTTGTATAAACACCATCTACAAGAGTTAAAGTTATTTTGTGAAAAACATTGTATAAATTAGAGTTTTCTGCACATTTACTTCATTTTTTGATCAGTTTAAGCTGCGGTACAGAGAAAAGCTAAGGTAACATTTATTTATAGGAAACATTTTAATACAAAAGTCAATGGTATCAGATCAATGTTGCTATACTTGCCATCAAAACAACTTTTAGTTCAGATGGGTTTACATTTTTCAAAACATTTCTTACTTTTTCCAGTACATACCTTCTCATTTGAGACTAAATGATCAAAGATTGAAAAAAATCTTCTATAGGCATTTGTATTTTCATTAAGTGCGCATGACAGGTTTTTATGATTTCCTCATTTTGACTTTATTTGGTGGGATAATACTTGTTGTACATTTAGTTTTACATTAGAGCTTAGAGTCAAGCACTAGTTTGTGAAAAGAGGTTGAAAAACATGTTGAAACCAATAGGACGTGACATCACACTAGGCAGACTCCATCTTTCTGATCCTTTAAACATGAACTCAAAAACATAAAGCTGTTCTCGAGTATATTTAATTGTCAATCAATCATTTCTCTGACATAAGAGGAGTTTGGTCATGGTTGCTAGGTAACAGTTGCAGAATTTCCTACTGTGATGTCATGATTTACAACCAGGAAGTACAATTTTAAACTTGAAGAAAATGACCAAACTGGGGGTATTGTCATTTTTGCTAAATCAAAAATCAAATGATCTTAACCATGTTTCAGTAAAATAAGTGGTTCAACCTGTAATAGGCACTTTAAGTCAACTCACTTTAAAGCTGGTGTATCTGACTTTTATGGGTCTAAACTTGTAAATGTTGTGGTTTCCATCAAAGAGTATCTTGTAAATGCAGCTTTTAGTGACAAAAAATACGACGGTAACACTTTATAATAACTACACCTATTCATTTAGACTGAACAAATAGTTTATTAAGAATGATTTTAGGCTTAGTAAATATTTAACAAATACTTTAACCCAAATTCCTAACCCCAACCCTAACCCTAACCTTAATTAAGCAGTTACTAAACCTGAATCCTTCTTAATAAACTGTATGTTTATTGCGAATTAAGTCTTTGTTCATGCTTTGTTAAGATAAATTAAGGTGTAGTTATTATAAAGTGGTACCAGTGAGACCACCATGCGTGTTGTCTGCATCTATTAATACAGTATTTTGTAAGTATCGAAGTAAAAGCTAGAAGCAGCGCTCTGATTGGCTGCGCTCGGGTGGTCCTCGCCAGTTTCACTTTGCTGTCTGAAAAAAAAACAGTTGTAAAGCTGCACACAGGACCAAAAATGAATGCATGTGAATTTTGATGACATGCTAGAGCAGGGGTGTCCAAACTTTTTCCATCGAGGGCCACATATTGAAATATGGACCAAGCAGAGGGCCACAAATAAATTGTGAAAGCTGCATTTATCTGAAGTTTTAAGTACCACCAAATCTATATTCAGTCTCATTGCCTTAATATCAGGTCTGTATTGCACCAAAATGTTAGTTATTTAGGTTAGAATTGTAGAAAATCTGAAATTTGCTGTAAAAAGTAGTTCTCAGGACAATGTGGGCCAATTTACCTGAAGCCTAAGGGCCAAGAAAAATTGGTCTGTGGGCCGCATTTGGCCACCGGGCTTTAGTTTGGACATGCCTGCTCTAGAGGGTTTGTGAGAGCGAGGGACGAGTTAGATAGATAAAAAATAAAAACATAAAAATCCAGTTCTGCAGTGAGGCACCCCAGCTTTAAAACCACCTCCCAGCTGAACACATCCAAACACAATAACTTTAACACTTGTCTTGAGTTGGTCTGTACTCACATTGCACGATGAGCTCCACCTCGGCCTCTCTCGGCTTCACGTTGAACCCGTTGTACTGGCTGGTCTGGCAGCGGTACGAGCCGGTCATCTCGCGCGTCACGTTCACGATCCGCAGCACGCCGTCGTACGTCTCCATCTGCATGTTCCCGTCGGGCATGGGCGCCTCCTTGTCCGCCCGCGACCACAGGATTATGGGCTTGGGCTTCCCTGAAACTAGGCACTCCAGCTCCACTGTGTCCCCCTCGCGCGCCACCAGGGGAGACTTGCCCCGGGGGACGGTCAGGTTGGGGGGAACTAAGAAAGAGAAAAACAGAGGAGGGACTGATATGGGGCTCTAGAAAGTCAGCGGGCGTGGTCAAGGCGAATGGTCAACGCGGGGAAAGAGGGGGGAGGCGAGCGAGGGAAGAGCGAGTCTGAGGTCACATATTACGCTGCAAATACGACACTACAGGCAAAACCCTTTTTATTTTTATTTATGTTTTGGTCAGTTTGATCTTTCAAAGTATAGAATTTCATTTGCAATAAAAAAAATTGTCCAAACTGACCCTAAAGATGTTTTATTCTTTCTTTAATCCACTTCATCCATAGATTTCTCTGGGACATTGTAACTTCAAAGGCCGTTTTCTGAAAATGTTTTTTTTTTGTCCCACAGAGACATAAAGATCAGCCTTAAAGTAGCTCCTACAAACACCAAACTGCACAATTTCGTATTGAACCAGATTTTGACAGAACATACAGAAGGATTTGTTGAAAGCTAATTCTGAACCTGCTTCATTCAACAACAACAAAAAGAGTTAAAATTAGAATTTTAGTTTTCAATTTTCTGTCAAATCTAGTTCACTCAAAAGCTAAATAAGAAATCAAAAATCCTCTTAGTATTTTTTATAATACTCATTCAAAACTAATATGTGTACAAAACTAAATAAATTAACCAAAAAATGTAAACCTGGCTCCATTTTTCAGATTGAAATGTCCTAAATATGTATAATTTTGGCAGTTTTTACACATATAATGCCTTATTTCTACATTATTGAAAAACTTGTGATACATTTTTTTAAACTACAAGAGAAGTTTCAAATTGATATTTTTAAATGTCAGATTTTTTTCTATCTGTTGCGAGGAAATGCATGTTTGTCCAGTCATTGTCTTCAGCAACAGAGACATATTTAATTAAATAAACTGAACATAGTTTAATGCTACACTGTTTAAGATTACAATAAAAACAATACAATCTCCATGGAGACAAGCAGGTAGCACCTTTACGCGGTAATAAACTTAATTTGTGAGCATTTTGATGAGTTTAGAGATAAGAGTTGAGACAAATTATGTTAAATATTGTTGCACTTTCAAATACAAGCATTTTCACCTCTATTGCACAAGAAATCACAGAAAACATAATCTATTGGCAAGTAACAACTCACAATTTGCTCAAATCAAAGTCTTTATTCTTGCAGTTTTAACTTATTTAAGGTTCTTGTATTTCTGGTGTACTGTTTTCACACAATCTTTCCTCACCTAAATTTTCACATGAGCATATTTTAGTAAACAATACTGTATAAAAATGCACAATTACTATGGAAATGGACCAGATATTGTACGCCGTAATCATCTGAACACAGAAAAGGACAGAGTAATTCCTTTTTAATTGTTTAACCTATAGATTTTTTGCAGCGCAGCATTATCAGCAGACACATTAACGAACTGAAACTCATTTCCCTTTCGCTTAAAAAACTAAACTCTAAACGATACAAGTCTAGAGCGTAATATGTGACCTTGCAGTGCGATGTAAATGAAGCCGCCGTCAGTCTCAGCCGCTTTGTATGAAGGACCATGCACGTATTAGCGCTGATGGCTAACGGCGCTAGCCTTGCAGTCAGAGCGTGGGTTTAGACAATCACGGAGGACGAGAAGCAAATGTAATCAAGCGATGGCAAGCGATGAACAATGCGCCGAAGAGCAGACAAGCAAATGTTTTAAATGAGCACAGACGCCCCGAGCTCATCCGCACTTTACAAATCAGACTGCATTACGGATACGGCACGAGCCAAAAATAATCCTTCAAGATGTAAATGACTTTCGATACGAGCGGTGGTTTGCGAATTAGCAAAGCGGGGCCGAGATCTGTCTCCGAACAAATGATCCCGGGGTTTGACTTAAGAGATGCCGTAGCGACCTTTAATGTGAGGAGATATCAGAGGCGTTTGGAGGGAGTGGCCGAGCAATTTTCTGTCATTTTACATGTAATATTGCTCCAAATGATAACAAACAGATAGTAAATAGACATTAATATTTATAATTCTTAATATTTAGAATAGTTTAGTCACAAAAAATATGAAATTGAAGCGTTAAATGATCAAATACATTGGTGAAAAGACCCTGGACACGCCTCTGATAATGATCCTTCTCTCATGAAAGGTGCACTATGTAACTTTTCTGATTAGTATCCGCCACCTGCTTGTCTACCTTATTGTTTTGACTAAAATATTCCACAGTATGGCATTAAACTTCCATCTTGAATTACGTAAACCACCACCACGAGCTGCTTTTCTCTGGAGATAGTTCGTCTGAATAATAACTACACCTTATTAAAGCATGAACAAAGACTTCATTCATAATAAAGTAATAGTTTGTCAAGAAATATCAAGGCTTAGGGACCACTAAATAAATAAATAAAGTTTCACCCTCGATGTGCTGGTCAGCTGCAGGAGCTGGTTCAGCAATGACTGTTACGACCGTTACGCCGCTGACAGACAAAACAATTCAACTGTCGCCATCAAACGGTGACACTCTGAGCCGTCAAGTCCTCTTTGTGAAGACATTATGCAACATTCAGTTCACTTGTTCAACTGTACAGGAGCATGTAATTAATAAGTTGTGAGGATATTATATTTTCAAAGCCTATAAGTTAAATTAAAATGTACATTTATTTTGTTTATACCGGAGGATTGGTTGATAAAAGACAATTTTATGGTTATTATATCATTTTATTCTTACTTTTTTATGTTTGATGACTTCTGCTGATCGGCTTCATGTCTTCTTGGGGATGAATAAAAGTAATTCTGAATCGGATTATGTTATTAAGCCTGAATCATTCACGATTAACCTGTTCATTATTGCTTATGCTTGTATAAGGTGTAGTTTTTTAAAGAGTTACTGACAGTTTTATACCATTCTGTGGATAATGAGACGATCAGATGGTGAAAAGCAGAAAAAGTCACACAGTAAACCTTTAAAACTACATTTTTGTTTTCCAATTACAAAAGTCAGTAAATCCACGCATATAGAATAATCAATATTACACCAAAAGCCACACATTTCAAACAGCTTTAATGTCACTCCACACAATAAAACACACCCAACTCTACTTAAAATGTAGATATCTTCAATCATCTCTTGCTAAAACCATGCCTTGCTAAATAGCTACCAACAACATTAATCCAGCCAATCACAGCCAGCTACTTGTGCCTCTCAACCAATCACATTTCAGCCATTCACACAAACATAAACGGCATCTTTTTCTTCATCTTTTCGGAGTACATTTCAGCGCAGCAGCAGAACCATCAGCCTCTGCATCTCCTCGTGTCTTTCCCGTTCAAAAAAACCCATCCGTTTCAAATAATCCTCCTTAAATTACACATCTAAAGTGTCGCTCGGCGCGCCACGTCTTCAGTTTACTCATCGCTTTTTTAGAAACATCAATATTATGCCCGGGACATCACGACGGCTGTAATATTTTTGATGCGCTCGTAACGATAAGCCAGTGCGGACAGTTCCCAGAAGCCATCATGGTTTTTATGTGCATATTTCTTATCTCTCGCTCGGCCCGCTGTCCTTCTTCACAGTGTTTTAAGTCGGAGCCCTCCCCCTCGTCCACTCGCTGTATAATTCACAGGACATTTACAACAGCCGCCCTCCCATCGGTGATATAGCGTTATTGCCAGCATGTAACGAAATATGGCCCAATAAATACTTAGCCTTTGTTTAACAGAGCTTTTAGAGCCTGGCGGAACGCTGACCGTGAATATTAAACCACGTCCAGGCGAGATCTGACCGTGAGCTCTTCAGTCGGGATCTGAAATGTGAAAGTTACACAGCGAAAATTGACTTGAGTTTTTTGTTTTTTGGTCAGTGCGCACTCTCGGCTTCAAGGCTTTTGTGTGGAAACAAAAACTTGTACAATCTGCTCCTAAATGTGTTTTTTAACTTAATTTAATCCACTGGCATCAATCTCTTTGGGACATAAGGATCACATAAAGTAGATCCCACACACACCAAACTGTACAATCTTGGACTGAACAAGATTTTGACAAAACGTACTGAAGGATTTTTATCTAATTCTAAAAATTCTTTATTAAAGTTGTAAGCATGTTTTAGACCACAGAGGGAAAACGCTCTTCTTCAGGAGCAAAGGTCATCCATGTCTGGCTTCACATATGGTGTGGCCTTATATGGTGTCGTCCTCAGACATCCCAATATTTCCTTAAAGTTCCCCACACCCATCCACGTCCAACTATTGCAAGCAAGGGCCTCCTGATTTATGTGTTGATTTATGTGTCTTTGTACTGTGTTATGTTCTTAGAAACCTAAGTTCTGTACTTAGTACTCATTATGCACGCCTACTTTTTACCTAATTTACATGAAGGTATATCTGGCCTGTTCCTTTGTTCAACTTTTGTGAGGAGCGACTGAAGGACCGTGAGTCACCCTGATCGATCAGTAAAGGCCTTTTATAACTTCTACCTGAGTCCTGGTCCTTTGTACTGCACATCACCTAATTACAAAAGTTTTAAGTAAAAAAAAAAAAAAAAAAAAAAGTGAGGCAAAATTTGAATTTCCAGAACAATTTTCAGTCATTTCTAGTATACTCAAAAATAAGAAATGCAAAATCCCCTCTGTAAAGTTTTTTGTAACTTAAATGTGTAAAAAAAGACATTTAAACCTGGTTCTGTTCATTTTTCAGATAGAAATGTCCCAAATATGTGTATTTGTGGTCGTTTATACACATAAAATGCCTTATTTCTACATGAAAACCTGACATGAAACTTGTAATGCATTTTTTTTTCTTACATTTATGTGAGTAAACTACATGAGAAGTTTCAAATGAATATCTTTAGGATTTTTTTCATATTCTTCAGTAGTGCCTCGCCTTAAATTGAATAATAAAAAAGGAAATACTTAAAGATAAAAACCTCAGATATAAACAACGACTAATCTTGACTTTAATTGTTTTGACTAAAGAATTTACAATACATTTTAACAAGTAGTACTTAGTTACATTTACTTGAGTAACTTATAGTAGTAGTAGTTCAGAGTAGTTTTTGTCACTGTACTTTTACTTCTACTTGAGCAATATTTAGTTTGAAGAAATAATACTATTACCTGAGAAATTGTCTTTCTTTTGTGTCCTGTTTTGGTCATTTTTGGTCTCGTCTTTGCAAATTCCTCTGTCTGTGCATTACTCTTTTGTGTGTCCAATTACAACAAGCCCAAAAAGGGGAGTCCAAGCTTTTTTTCCCTTTGGGCCACATTTTGAAACGTAAAGAGGGGAGAGGGCCACAGGCGACACTTCTGTAGTAAAGGCACTTCTGGTTTGACAAGAAAGGAAAAGTCTTGCTGCTAAAATACTGTATAAAGTGGGCTGATTTGTGTAAAATGTTTGATGATCATGAGCAACAACAAGTCAACAATGCACACATTTCCTGGGCGGTCTGAAACTGCTTTGTAGTCTGTGTAGAACTTGCTACTTGCTATTGAGCTCGTCTGCCCCATGTAAACTAATACAACAGAAACAGGCCACGGCAACTTCTGGACTAAGATGAATAGGTCTGTATAAAATCTGAATATTTGTTATTTAGGTTATGAGAACAGAATTATTCATTTTTTACAGTAAAAAAGTACTACTTTTGGATACCTGTACCACTTTAGCAGGAGTCTTGAGGCCAGTAAAGAGTGTGAGGGCCGCCTTTGCACCACGGGCCACAGTTTGGACGCCCCTGCTTCAATTCAAAAATCATGTTTTAAAATGCACGTTATGTACAAACTGTAAGGCATTACTCAAGCAGTCCAAATATTGTTTTACTCTTACTTGAGTAGACATTTGGCTTCTCCACCCACCTCTGCCAAGAAGATCTCAGTTTTAGGTAAATCAATCTGTCAGTGTCGGTAACGCTTTAGATTAAGGTTCCTTAGTAAACTATTTATTAGGCATTATTAAGCATTAGTTATTTGTTTATGCATTTATGATACCTTATAAATGTTAATAAGCCAAAAACCAATAACATGACACATTAATCAAATCAAATCAATTTATTTTTATAATGCCCAAAATCACAACAGTTGCCTCGATGGGCCACAGGTAAAAGCAGTTCAGATAGCTGTCCCAGAATGCCCCTGTCCTTTGACCCTCCTTCACTACAAAAAACCCCATGGGAAAAAGTAGATACCTCGGGGAGAACCACAGTGAAGGAGAGATCCTACTCCCACGGACGGACAGGCTGCAGATGAACTAGGACTGACATCCACTTGGACTGTGGAGCCAGAACCACTCAAGAGGGAGTTCGTCCAGGCAGACGAGGTGTGGCTAATCCAGGGATGAGGGGCGTTAATAAACCACATGTACAGCACACCAACAAGCTGCGCATTATTATGTTTTTCAATAATCATGTGATCAATGCGTATGTGCCTTATAACTGCTTATAAACAATAACAAGTGCTAATGCATTATAAATAGTTTACTAAGGAACCTTAATCTAAAGCGTTACCTCCATGTCTAAGGAGCACCAGGACATTCTGATGAGGTTCTTGGTAACTGCTCAGATTCATATGGTTTGCCAGGAATGATCCACAATATGGCATTAAACCCATCTATCTCCATGGAGACAAGAAGAAGGTAACACTTCCAGCCTCAAGGTATTTTTGAGCCTGTTATGAATAAATGTCAGACACATTTAATAACGTACTGTGTAACTTTCCAGCCAAAGCATTAACATTCTCAGTGAGGAAAGTAAGTTTTGCCAAAAAGTAATTTTCAGAAAGCTTATAAATAACAACAACAACAACAACCTGATTAAGCTAAAGAAACAAATATCCTGAAACTGGTCCGATAGAGTAGGTTAAAAATAAATGATCTAGTTCTAACAAGTAAGTAGATTTAACTAGACAGAATTCATTCTAAATCAACATTCCAAAGTAGTTTTAACTTGTTCCATTTATATTGCTGTTTGGCCGTGCAGAGGGGCTTACAGGTTGGAACCGGCAGCTCCTCGTGAAATTTGTTAATTAGCAAATTTGGCAAACGCGGCCCTGATTTCTAGAGTGCTGCGTGTGCTGTAAATGGGTTTTTTCCAAAAGCGTTTCGAGGCGGCGGGTCCAGGAGTATGAGCCGCTGATGAAACCACGTCATGCCTCCCTCCAGACTCCGACGGTCTGTCACTCTGCCCAGACCGTCCCGCTGCGGAGAAGAGCCGCGCATTCAACAGCTCGGTGACGAAATCGGAGGCAATCTGCGGAAAAAGCGCGACCCGGGCCAGCCACGTTTACCTGACCTGCTTTTGGGGAACGAACGTGAGAGGGACCTGCTCCTTCTCTCGTTCCAAAGCGATTTAACGTCGAAAGTAGGCGACTTCTGGTGTTCAGGGCGAACCTAAACGAGCGACGCACACACTGAGCTGTTTCAAATGACGCTGAGAACATTCAATTTACTTCAGTTCAAATCAGACAGCTTATGCCTTTTTCATGTTACGGTTGTCTTAAAAAAATCGAATTGAACGCCACGGTTCCTTCGTTATCAACAAATAAACGTAGTCTCGCTCAAATACATCAATATTTAAAGCTCAGTGGACAGCAAGTTACAAACTATTGCCTTACTAACATACAATAACTTAAAAAAAAAGAAGAAGAAGATGACAAATAACTTGATACAATTATAGTATGTGTAGGTCAAATATTTTTATGCAGGTTAGTTCAATTTGTGGTGTTATTTTTGCTTTAATAATTTAATTTAATTCAGGTTGGCATTGGTTTTTAGACAGAAACACTTTTATAATAAGATAATAAAAGATAAGATAACCATTATTTGGAGAATTTCCAGTGTTGCAACGCTAAAATAAAGTAAAATAAATACATCTATTAAGAAATAAATAAACAGAACAGCAGGAGTAGAACATGCAATCAGAAAAAAACAAGATAAACTTAAATCGTACACACTGTGCAGGTAGAACAGACAGTAAAGATAAGATAAAAACACATTTTCCCTCCACTTTAAAGTATTCATACTGTACGTAAAGTTTGTAATAAGCTGCTAGTCATTATCTATCTATAACCGTAGCTTAAATATTGATTATTTTAGAAGATTAATGGAAGAGTAAGTGAAGATCCGCAACTGGAACCAGCCGGATATCGTGAAAAGGCCCCATGTAAAAATAACCAGAGTTAATTCTTCCAATATGAATCGACTTTGTATAAGCTGTGATTAAATTTTAACTCAGTATCCGTCTCCAAAATGATGACCCTTTTCTCCAAACCCCCGATCTGAAGAAGGATCTCTGTAGCCCTTTACTGCAGGCACAAAACGCACCGAGTACCTTGAATTGTGCACAAAAGCCTCGTCCATCATCAACAAACCATCACTTTATTTGTCCCCGAAGGAAATTCAAGCCCTTTGAGCAGTTACCTATAATAATCCTAGAAATTAAATAATGATAGAAAGCTCAAAACAGATCTCAGTGCAGCTAAAAAAATCCTTCACAAATATAAACTTCTCAATTGGGAGAACACGAACAAACATTGACATTGGTCTACAAAATTTTAAATGACCTCACTCCACCTCCCGTGAAAGAATTTGCAAAAGGAAATTTAAATTGAACAACAAGAGCAGGTTCTAGAGGAGACTGTTCTGCGTTGTTCAGAAAAAATGCCTTTGGGTAGTTCAACTTTGCCCGTCGAGCGTGTCGGGCCTGGAACACAGCGCCTGCTCACGTCAGAGAACTGTCCACACTGGGAGCTTTTCTGAGGCTCCAAGAAATGGTTGTTGGAGGGTCAAATGTGTCATCATAGGTATTTTAGTTTTAAGGTGACACACTTCAGGCAAAACTCTTTTTTTTTCTTCAGTTTTTTGGTCGGTTTGCTCTCTCAACATATCGGCTTTCATGTGGAAACAACAAACTTCTCCAATCTGCTCCTAAACATGTTTTATTGTTCAATTTATTCCGCTTCATCCATAGATTTCTCTGGGACATTGAAACGTTAAAGGCTGGTTTCTTAAAATGCATTTTTCTCCCCTCGGGACATAAAGATCACCTCTTAAAGTAGATCCTACACAAAACTGTGCAATGTTGGACTAAACAAGATTTTGACGAAACATATTGAAGGATTTGTTGATTTCTAATTCTAAAACTGTTTTATTGAAGATTTAAGTTAAAAAAATGAGGCGGAATTAAAATTTTTGGGACAATTTTCAATCAAATCTAGTTTAGTTAAAAACTAAAAAGGAAATCCAAAATCCCCTCTGTACAATTTCTTTGTAACTAATTACTAATCTGTACAAAATGAACCAAGAAATGTAAACCTGGTTCTATCCATTTTCAAGTTTATATGTTCCAAATAAGTGTATTTTTGGCAATTTTTACACATAAAATGCCGTATTTCTACATGAAAACATGACATGATGAAAAACGTTTAATACATTTTTTACCCTTACATTTATGTGAGTGAACTACAGGAGAAATTTCAAATGGATATCTTTAAATTTAAGATTTTTTCCTGTTCATCTATAGTGTCTCTGTGGTTGTTGGTTTAACTCCAAAAGAACGGTTGTTTTTGTTGATGTGTGCTGAATGTGATGATGTGGGGCCTCTGTGTAATATTTGTGTGACTGCTAGTGTTGTTTTGTTCTGTATTTTGACATCAACCTGCCAAGGGACTAAAAATGGAAATTATTTATGGCCAACATGGCAATAAACTTTTTACATAAAGTATTTACATGTATAATGTTCATTGATAATAATTAATATGTCTCTTTATAAAGAAATAAATAGAAAAAAGAGGACTGGTCAGATTTGGTCAAAAGATGCTGCAGGAGATTGAGGTGTGTAACTCTAAAGTGTGACCCCTCTGTGTCCTGCAGCATCTCCAGGGAGAAACAGTTCACAACAGAAAGAACTCAAATGACTCTTTCACAAGTTCATTTTTTCCAGTCTCAACTTTCAACATACCAGGAATGAATATCTCCTAATTCATGGGCAAACTTTCCAACTCCAAAGCTAAAACAAACAACGGTATTAGCATGTCTCATTGACCAAATACTTCAATGTCGTTCAAAATCAAAGAAGAAGAAAATGCTAACACTAATCGGAAGGCAACAGTCCAATAGTGTTGTACAACTGGCTGCTAATAACCGCACTCATACAAAAATATCTGGCATTCTGCACTCTTTTTTTTTCTGGAAAGAGAAACGGTTACAACCAATGCCTGTTCTTACACTTAAAGCATTCTGATAAACCCTAAGCTTAATGACCATCTGTGCAAGCCACCGTTTGCTCAAAAACACATCCATTTAAACCTGAATGTGAATAATGCATGGGCCAAACTGCTCTAGTCGATGCAACACAACGGTTTAGTTTCCAAAAAACTTGCTCAATAACTCCAACATCTGCCAGAGCGCTTGGCTGAGGACGAGGCCAGAATGAGCTGGTGTAGCATTAGCATGTGGTAATGAAACCTGGCAGCACCTAGCTAGCTAAAACCCGGAGATGTTTTGTTTTTTTCCTTTTTCCTTTTTGGCGGCAGAAATGATCTTTGTTGAAACAATACCAGGGAACGCTCATTTGCCTCTCATGCGCTTTGCACATTGAGATTCAGAGACCAGGCAGCCCACGTCCCCAGGCTTTTCTCTGGGTCTAAACCGGGTCTCTAAAATATATCACAATGTTATAAACATCTCAAGAAATGTTTCAAAAATGCCTGATCACATTTTGTTCAATTACAATTTATTTTGTAGCGTCCAAAATCACAGCAGTTGCCTCGATGGGCCACATAGAAGCAGTTTAAATGAACAATGTTAGAGAGAACTGATAAAATGGATCCCAGAGCGCCCCCTGTCCTTGACTCTCCCTCTTTGCTAGAAAGAATACAAAAAACCTTGTGGGAAAAAAGTATAAACCTCGGGGAGAACCACAGTGAAGGAGAGCTCCTCCTCCCACGGACGGACAGACTGCAGATGAACTAGGACTGACACATCCATTTGGACAAGAACCACTCAAGAGGAAGGAAGGTGGCTCATCTAGTGTAGAGAGAGTTCCTCCAGGCAGATGAGGAACAGTGCAGTTATTAACTATTTATGTCTACTATGTAGCTCATCCAACAGAAAAGTTCCACAAAACAAGATAAGATAATACTGTATTGTTTAGAATTCACTATTGGCTTGTCTGTCATTTTGTGTTGTTTTGGTTTGTCGATAAAGTAAGTTCAAACTCAGGCACATCACTTCCTGTTCTGTATTGCCAAGAAAGGCAGGGAATCCTCATGGCCTGCAGCTTTAAGATCCAGTCACATCCATGGTTAAGGACTGATAAATCAATGTCGTAAGTTACTGAAATGTATAACTTGGAAGTTCATGTTTTTATATCTGTGTTATTTCATAAGAATGGTGTATAATTTTGGTTAAAAAGTAAATGCTAAATTGGTCATTGTTAAGGAAGACTGATAATGCTTTGTCACATTGTTAAAATCAACCATTCAGCAGTTCACGTATTCTGAATTGTCTTTGTTTTTCTGTGTTTTTGGTGATAGTTTTCACTCCATGTTATGATGAAGGAGTCAACAGTAAATCTGCGAAATACAACGTCGACTCGTCTCTTTGTCGTGAATGGAGTTTAGCGTGGTGTTTAGTCTACGGTCTGTTGCACCTTGACGAGAACACTATAAATACAATGGTGGTAAAATGTCACTTGACGAATAACAAGCAGACAAATGGATCATGTCATTAAATATCAATAACATTTTCAACATTTGAGGATTTTATTTTTTGTACAATTCCTTATCAAAGAGCCTGAACCCAATTTTGAATCATGCATCAGGAGCATGTTTTAGGGCCCAGAATCAGCGCTCTGGTATTGTCACATCCAGTTATCTTCACAAGGTTCTCATCAATCTCTGCACTTTTTTTTTCTCTTTTTTATAATGCACCATGACAGGGAATCACCTGACAGTGCCAAGCAGGTGTTCTTAGCAAACAATTTCCTTGACTGGACAAAAACTGTGTCTGTCTGTGGCTTAGTCCAGCTGCACACTTTCAAAATCAAAGCTTTTTCAATCCCCCGGTGTGCAGCAGGACCAGGCTACAGACAGGGACAACAGTTTTCCTCCAGTCAGGGAAATAGTTTGCTAAGAATCCTGGGATAACGACTGCCTGACACTGACAGTTGATTCCCTGTCATGGTGCATTATAAATAGAGAAAAAAGTGCGCAGAGATTGATGTGACAACACGCCGTGAAACATGTCCCTGATACATGGTACAAAAAATCAGGTACAGGCTCTTTGATAAGAATTGTACAAAAAGAAAATCCTCAAATGTTGACGCCGATAATTAATGACATGATCCATTTATCTGCTCGTTATTCGTCAAGTGACATTTCACCACCGTTGTATTATCTTTGAGAAACTGTTCTGTTGATTGTTATAGCCACATAGACATAAATAGTTAAAATCAACAACAAGCTGTTCCTCGTCTGCTTGGAGGAACTCTCTCTACTCTAGATGAACTGTTCCTCATCTGCCTGGAGGAACTCTCTCTACACTAGATGAACTGTTCCTCATCTGCCTGGAGGAACTCTCTCTACACTAGATGAACTGTTCCTCGTCTGCCTCGAGGAACTCTCTCTACACTAGATGAACTGTTCCTCATCTGCCTGGAGGAACTCTCTCTACACTAGATGAACTGGTCCTCGTCTGCCTGGAGGAACTCTCTCTACACTAGATGAACTGTTCCTCGTCTGCCTGGAGGAACTCTCTCTACACTAGATGAACTGTTCCTTGTCTGCCTGGAGGAACTCTCTCTACACTAGATGAACTGTCCCTCGTCTGCCTGGAGGAACTCTCTCTACACTAGATGAACTGTTCCTCGTCTGCCTGGAGTAACTCTAACTACACTAGATGAACTGTTCCTCATCTACCGGGAGGAACTCTCTCTACACTAGATGAACTGTACCTCATCTGCCTGGAGGAACTATCTCTACATTAGATGAATAAACCACAAGCATCAGAACATTTCGCAAAGATTTATTTGTCTCACACCTGAATGAAGGACTGCATTGCAAAAAGCAAAGGACGACAAAAGTGCTGCATAATTGAACAGGCTGTTTAACACAAACAGGTCCATGAGCATATGAGGCAAGCGGCATATTTAACATGTGTTCTTTTCAACAGCAAAACTAACACAAAAAGGAAGAAACAGCCATTCTTTAATTCATTATGATAAATGAAACTCCTATATCTGAAGTTTAAGAGCCATCACTCAGCAGCAGAGCCTGGTGAGGTCTGGCGGCTCTGACTGGCAGCGGAAAACTTCAGTGCAAGCGACAATTGTGGAACATGAAACCCCAAAAGTTGTGGTTTTGGACTTGCGACTTGAGAATGAGTAATAGAATCACTCCGACCTCAGACAGATATGAGGAGGGCCACGGCAAATAATCTTAAAGAAGCACACCCCGGCGCTTGGAGAGGTGAATCAGGCTTAAAGTCGGAATAAAAATCCTCTAGTGTGCGGCCAGCTTTGGTTATAACCCAAAAACCTGCTTTGACACCCTGTTCTCCTGTCTTAATAAGAAGGATTTGGCTCGTCTGCAGGTAGTCCAAAATTCTGCTGCAAGGCTCCTGACCCCCACGCACAGGAGCCCACATTACTCCTATTTTAAAGTCTGTACATTGGCTCCCCGTTTCATACAGAATAAACTTTAATTGGTGCTAACGTTCAGGGCTCTACAGCGGAATACATTAAAGACCCGATCCAGCCCGGTGTCTCCGCCTGTGGTCTGAGGTCTTCGGGTCAGAACCTGTTAATGGTGCCTCACATTAGTTTAAAAACTCGGGGAGACAGATCTTTTAAAGCTGTAGCGCCTTTGGCTCTGGAGTGAGTTTCCTTATTCTCAGCTTTCCCCGAACCCTGTGGATGATTTTTAAAAGAAACTTAAAGCAAAACTAAGTAACTTCAGCGACAGAGCTCCCCCTGCAGGTGAAAATACACTGCCAGTAAAGAGATGCAAAAGCTTTTTCTTCATTTTTGTTCTTTTTTCACCTTCCTTTTTATTCAAATAAGGAAGTACAATCACATACAAAAACATTTCATGTCACTAAGTATAAAAAAGAGTCATGGTTTCTCAGGAGAGTTGCAGCTGGTTTTTCACGCAGAGACAGAGACAGCAGGGGGCGACGCTGGGCGCTTCAAAGGCCCCGAAAATACATTTACAACCTTCACATAGACTTACAAAGATGTTTAATAAGGTAAAAATGTCACTTCATTCTACTTTAAGACTCATTTCTTCAAACAAGCATTCCAAGCCCAATATGTGTAATCTTGTTCATTTTTTAAAATTGTTATCTATTGTATGTTATATTTGTACTTTTTTATTGCAGCCTGTGAAGCACTTTGTGACTTTGATTTGTGAAAAACATTATATAAATAAAATCGACTTACTTATTTACTTTGCAAAATCCATTGGTTACGTCTTTCAGTCTGACTTTTTATCTGCATTTACTACACATCACATAATATAAAGGCATAGCCGCGGGAACGTAATTTTGGAAGGGGGTGCAGTTGTTTGTTTGTTTTTTTCTCCGTGCAGTTACATACGTTTATTTAGGGCCAACTAAGGGTACTCACACAAAAATCAGTCAGGACTCATGTAACGTCTGTAGAATGATCAAGATACACAAGAAAAAAGGCACAACACAAAGAATAAATTATTAGACGCTGATCCTGGCTCTGCTACAGGATCTGGCAAGTAGCGCCCAGCCTCACTTTACGACAAACACACACACACACACACACACACACACACACACACACACACACACACACACACACACACACACACACACACACACACACACACACACACACACACACACACACACACACACACACACACACACACACACACACACACACACACACACACACACACACACACACACACACACACACACACACACACACACACACACACACACACACACACACACACACACACACACACGCGCGAGCAGGTGTCTGTGTGAAATCATGAGCCTCGACTTCTACGCGTGAAAATTACATTTGGCGATGGTCAACAGGGCATATGCCACAGTAAATAATATCCATGTTTAAAAGTAGGACCCTGTACAGTGTTACGACAGCAACACGGTGCAACAACGAGCTGTTTACTTCACTACAGTTGAGTTTCCCCGCGACGTACGGCGACTTCATCAGTTCACTCACCGCTCAGACGCTCAGATGAAGCAAAGTCCCACCTCTGTGAGACGAGGAAACGTGGATTTGTGCCGGTGTCTTTCCGCGTAAACTCCCTTTGGTCCTTATGCGTCGCGTCAGATTCAAACACATGCAGCCTGTAGCTCCAGCAAACTCCGCACATTTAGGCGTCCGCAGTGTAGTTTCACCTCTTAATCCAACCCGGGGTTGTCATTTCCTCGTTTATTTTGTCACACTTTAGAGAATATACAAACAGCGGTAAACAGCGGTTTGCGCGCTCAGGTCAGTGCGCCGCGCACCATCACAGGTTAGTTTTCCCTGACTTTAACCTGCAGGCACATACTGCAAAAACATTTGATAAAAGTAAAAATACCATATTTATTAGAACAGAAACTGTGTCGTTACCTGGAAAAGATATAGTTTTGCTCAGGGCAAAACCAGCAATGAGCTGCTTACAAGTTCCCATTGAGTTGACCATCAGGCAGGGGGTGCTATTGCCCCTTCTGCACCCGTACTTCCCGCGGCTATGTATAAAGGGCATTTATCTTCACCAGAGATAAATCAAATCAAGTACAGACTTTTAAAACGCCATATAATTGATACAAGCTTACCGGTTCCTGGCCCCATTTGAGAGAGGGAAAACAACAAATTCTACAATCTGAAGCCCAAGAACAAAATGGACTAACAATGGATTGAATTTACGTTATTTATCCTGTTTCCTCAGACACAATCATATTTTGAAATCTGAAAACCACATGGCGCTTCAATTAGCGAGCATATACTCTCCTTGGTGTACCCGCGCTCTCCATCGTCCATCATTACACCTGCCTCTCCGCTCGCCTCAGATTAGGGGGCCAATTACAGTGGTCTGCCTGTTGGGTTTGACAGCTGGCAAAAAGCTGGCCGTCATCAGCTGCCATTGTCTGAGCCGAGCTACGCAAACTAGCTCCGGCGCATCTGCATTTCTCTAACAATGGCTCCACTGGCAGCCTCTGTACATCTCTGCAAGGAAGAAATGTCATTGTTGATTTCACATTTAAAGAAGTTAAAAATATAAAAGATTGCTAGGTTTAAGACGACAAAACAACATGCTGTAGGCCTATAATTAAAGCACACATAGTTTGCATTGGAGCTTTTAAGTGTTCCCTCGTCAAATATATATCTGGAGTTGTATTCATGCTTCTTGGGGGGTGATCTCCCTCTGTGATCACAGAAACACTTGGTTTCAAATTTCTTAGATTTGTGACATCAATTCCTTTGAGATTACAGTGACCTAAAATAGCCCTGGTTCAGTTCTGCTTTTGTTCTGGTTGAGTTCATGGATCACTAGTGGAGAAGTGCTCTGTGCGTCGGTGTCAAAAATGACTTCACAGAGTCCAGATGTAGCAAGAACTCAGTAACATTTTCCAGAGTAACTTCATTATACAAGTGGACTTCTAGCAGTTTTCAGACGCCAAACTTTTACTCCTGCTTGAGTAAAAGTACCATAAAGTTCTGATTCCTCTTCCCACTTGCACCTTCATTTTATCAGAACTGCGACTAAACCAGGACTGAACCCGAAACTAAACCTGGTGTACATCTGGACTAAGCCTGGTATGCTGTAGATCTGGACTAAACCAGGACCAGAACGGGGCCAAACAAAGTCCATATCAGGGCTAAACAGTCAGAGTCAGTCAGAGAATTTAAAAAAATCACCCCTTCCACTCTCTCAAAATCTCACAGTTTCACAATTTCCATCAGTGACTCCACCGTCTTTCCTTCCCCTCAAGTCAAGAGTTTGGGTGTCATCCTCGACAGCACACTTTCTTTCCACTCCCGCATCAACAACATCGCCCGTTCTGCCTACTTCCACCTCCGCAACATCTCTCGTCTCCGCCCTTCTCTCACTCCTCACACTCGTCCACAGTCTTGTCACCTCCTGGATTGATTACTGCAACTCTCTCCCCAATAAACTCTCGTCTCGCCAATAAATCCCTCCAGAAACTGCAGCTTCTCCAAAACTCTGCAGCCCGCCGCATCACCAGGACGCCCTCCCACCATCACATCACCCCCGTCCTCCAACAACTTCACTGGCTCCCCATAAAACAACGGATTAACCTCAAAATTCTCCTGACCACTTTAGAAGCTGTCCATAACCTGGCTCCTCCGTACATCTCTGACCTCCTCCACATCTCCACTCCCTCTTGCTCCGGTCCTCCTCCTCTCTCCAGCTCTCTGTCCCGTCTTGTTTCCTTTCAGTTCCTCAGCTCTGGAACTCTCTCCCTCCCGACCTCCGCAACATAGACTCCCTTCCACTTTTCAAATCCAGACTCAAAACTTATTCAGAACACCACAGAACTCAGTCGCTCAAACACCATCGTACAGTTCTGTTTGTGGGTTTTATTCTGTTGTTTTTAATCTTGTTGTCATGTACAGTGTCCTTGGGTGTTTTGAAAGGCGCTTACAAAATGTATTATTATAAAAATGGAAGAAAAAGTGCAAGTAGAATACAAACATGGCAGCGCTCAAATGACAGACCAAACGACACAGAGGACAAACAGAAGCTTCTAGTCTTAAGTCTACAAGTGACAAAAAACTTTATGTTGATGTCATTAAATGATTTGAACATTTTGTATGTCTGTCATCTGAAAATGCCAGATTCCGTGCACTATTTACATTTTTGTTCTTCAATTCACTTCAGTTACATTAACCTGTAACTGCCTGTAACAGTTACTCTTACAACTTGGAAGGTATTTTCCCTAAATACTTTATACCGTAAAATTTGGACTATAAGCCGCTACGTTTTTCTTGTGATTTCAAACCTGCAGCTTATACAGCGATGTACCGATTTTTCCGTGAACTGCCTCTAGGGGCGCTCTAGCAGGAAGCGCTAGAGTTCGATGAAAGAGATAATAAAGGAATACACTAGTTTGACTGTGTTTTGAACAGTCAGTTTGCATCATGCGCGCACCATCGTCAGGGAAACACACGAAAAAATGCATATGACGCAGCTTTTAAGTTAAAAGCAATCGATGTGGAGCCAAAGAAGGAAACAGAGCTGTTGCACGTGAGCTCGTCATCGATGAATCGATGGTGAGACGTCTGAGGAGCTGAGTGAAGAGCGGACTCAGTGCATTGCCGTGTTACAGGTACTGCTTGGAAAAAGGCATGTGTTCAAACTTGTTCCATCCTTCTGTTTAAATGTCTCATGTTACAACGTGGACACCTGTGGCTTATAGACTGGTACGGCTTGTATATGTACAAAGCTGTTTTTCTTTGTAAATATGGCTGGTGCGGCTTATACTCAGGTGTGCTCAATAGTCCACATTTTACGGTACTTGAGTCATGTCTCAAACCACAAATTTACACTTAAGTAATATTATTCAGAAGTATTTCAACTTGAGTACAGTTCCGATCATCACAACCCACATCTCCGCAGACTGTATTAGGGACTGACCACTGGCTTGTGTACCGCACTGGCCTCTGACTGCGCTGTGATTGCGCCCGAGCTCTCTAAAACGGCAGCGCTGCAGGGCTGAGTGCGCCTGCATGTGTGGTAAGCTTATTCACTTTCTGTGCATGTGCTTTTTGTTACGCGCTTCTCTTTTTTCATGTTTTGCCCAAGGGTAACACCACGCTGTGAGTCTTCCTTGTTCCTCAATGGAAAGCCCTCGTTGTAAGAAAGCACTAAGCTTTTTCTGAGAATTGTGTAAGCCTAATTTCACTGCACCACTTTGTTCCATAAAGAATAGCAGGCACGCCGCAGCAATTATATCAAGTAGAAATGGAAACATGCATTTGTTTAAGCACCCTATAATATGCTAAATAGATATTTTTTTATGATTGTAGAGATGTTATGCTGTTTTCTCATCAAAAATACCCCGGAAGTTGTGTTTTCTTCCATCCACACTGGTTTAGAAATGAGAATGTTGGCATATTTAGTCCAGAGAGATCGTTTTCTTGTGATTTCATGAAGTGGTTTTCCCAAGAAGTGCTCCACGAAGTGTATTTTCGTTCAGTTGAAATAACTTTGAACAATAACTTAAAGGGAGGGCAGCCTGCAAATAAGCTTGTTATAATAAAAGGTACTACCATAAATGAAAATGTAGTCTACAAGTGACAAAAATGTTATGTTTACGTCATTAAATGATTTGAACATTTGTGTTTATTGCAGCGCTCTTTCAGATATAGTTTAGTTATTCTCATTTTGTACATATAATATAAAATGAGAAAGTGCCTTAACCTGCATTTGGAAAATCATCTTGAGAATCATAAAACCAAATGACAATGGCAATCACAACCAGTGTTTTTGTAACAATGAATAAATCAAAACTTAAAATTGGTAACTCTAAACTCTAAAAGCTGTATTTGATTTGAAAATCTGAGGACACATAAGTCTTGTTTCTGAAATTGTAATTACAAATTTAACCCTTTTACGTTGTGTTCAATGTAAAAGAAAAAATCTAACACGGCTGAAGATTAGAAACAGGTCCATCGACTTCCTGTTCTAAACTGCATAACTGATAAGCCCCGCCCCTTCATAGTGAGATTTCACCAGAACAAGCAGACGATTATTTTTGAGTGGCTGCATGAAATTTGAGAAGCGTTTGAGAATCACTCGAAGTCATAATTAAAAAAATATATATGTATATGCAAGTACAGGGATGTGGGAGGAGATACAGGGTAGGTGAAAAGTAGAATTTTATAAGCACTCGAGCTGTAATCGACTAAAGAAATTCTTGGTTGACTAAAAACCAATTAGTCAACTAAAAGTGGGTGTGGCAAAATACGCCAAAACTATAAACTGCACTCAAAAGAACACAACTGTAGAGGAGTTCATTCAAAAACTATTTATACAGAAAAAAACCAAAAAAAAAACTATTTTTTATATTTATTTATTTATATATTTATATTTATACGTTAAGACTCCAAAATCTTCAGCTAAATCACGTCATATATTCCTGTTTTTGCCATATGAATCATTTTAGAATAATTTAATATAAGTCAAATGATTAGTCGACAAATTAAAATCTTGGTCGACTAAGATACCATCGACCGACTAATCAAGGCCTAACTGGAGCCCACTTGAGTTGCAGGACAACACAGGATTACTTTGAGTGTGATAACAAAGAGGAAACATTGTTATAACGAGGTTTAAGGCTCAATAAAGTTGATTTAGTATAATATGTATCCTTTGACTTAAATAAGTCCACATGCCACGGATAAACACGGCGACAAGAATGTTCAGACAATAAAGAGTAGGACCTTCACTAAACCTGCTCAAAAACAGCTGCTGTTTATGCTCAGGGTTAATGTCTAATGTTGATCTTTAAACTTGTGTGCATTATTTTAAAGGTGCACTGTGTAACTTTCCTGGTGGAGGGTGAGAAAAGCTATAAATCAAGGTGTAATTACTGCATAACATCAGAGACTTAAAGAGAGCGGGTGAGACGCTGAAGTCCTCATGAGAGTAAACTGCAGAACGCCGATGACCCCCTTATTTTTGAATAAGTGCTTTGACATCACTCCCCCGTCTCCATGGCAACACATCCCACTTGAACTATTGCAACTGCAGCAGAGTCTCGAGCCCCTGTGCGTGTGAGAGAGAGAGGGAGAGGGAGAGGAAGGGGGAGAAAGAGAGTGGGAGAGAGAAAGAGAGAGAGGAAACGGGAAGGGAGAAGGGAGGGAGAAAGAGCAAAAGAAAGAGGGGGATCAGAGTGTGTGTGAGAGAGAGAGAGAGGGAGAAAGGAGGAGAAAGAGAGAGAGAGAGTAAGAGAGAGAGAAGAGGAAAAGGGAAAGAGGGAAGAAAAATAGGAAGGGGGAGATATAGAGTAAAAGAAAGAGTGGCATCAATGTGTGTGCGTGTGTGTGTGTGTGAGAGAGAGAGAGAGGAAGGGGGAGAAAGGAGAAAGAAAGAGAGAGAGAGAGAGAGAGAGAGAGAGAGAGAGAAGGAGATTGAAGGAAGGGAGAGAGATGGAACAAGAAGGGAGAAGGGGGGATCAGTGTGTGTGTGTGTGAGAGAGAGAGAGAGAGAGAGAGAAAGAGAGACGGAGACTGTAGGAAGAGGGAGAGAAGAGGAAAAGGGAAAGAGGGAAGAAAAAAATAGGAAGGGGGAGATATAGAGTGAAAGAAAGAGGGGGCTCAATGTGTGTGCCTGTGTGTGAGAGAGAGAGAGAAAGGAGGAGAAAGAGAGATAGAGTAAGAGAGAGAAAAGGAGATTGAAGGAAGGGAGAGAGAGGGAACAAGAAGGGAGAAGGGAGGGAGAAAGAGTGAAAGAAAAAGAGGGATCAGTGTGTGTGTGTGAGAGAAAGACAGAGATTGTAGGAAGGGGGGAGAGGGAAGAAAAATAAGAAGGGAGAGATAAAGAGTGAAAGAAAGAGAGCAAGGAGGGCGGGAGAGAAAGAGAGGAAAAAGTGAAAGAGGAATGGAGTGAGGGGACAGAGCGAGAGAGAGAAGAGAGAGAGAGATAGAGAGTAAGGGATGATAGAGAGTGGTGCAAAGGAAGAGAGAAAGGGAGAGTGGAGAGAAAGAGGGAAAAGGAGAATAGGGAGAAAGAGTGGAGAGGAAGGTAGAAGGTGAGAGAGAGCAAGAGAGAGGCAGAAAGAGTGATGAGGGAGGAGAAATGGAAAGATGGAGAAGACATGAGACGCTTAAGGCCAACGAGGTGGTCACAATGTGATTTTGAGGCTCGGGCCCCGGGGACAGAGCTTCTGCATTGTGTTCGAGAGAGACGGAGAGAGAGATACTGAGTTAGAAGGGGAGAGAGGGAGAGAGAGAGAGAGAGAGAGAGATGGGGGGGGTGAAATAAAGAGCAAAAGTGTGGGTGACAATGAGGTAAGGGAATGAAGAGAAGGAGAGAAAAGAAAGAGCGAGAACTGAGGGGGAAATAGAAAGTAGGATTGGTGAGGAAGGGAGGGAGAAAAAGAGAGAGAGAGACAGAGAGAGGAGAGGAATGGGAAAGAAAAGAGGGAGGGAGGGAGCGAAAAAGAGAAAGAAAGAAGGGGTGAGAGTTGGAGAGGGAGAGAAAGAGGGGGGCAAGGAGAAAAGAGGAAGAAAAGATAATTGAATGGTTTGAGAGAAAAGAGGAGAAATGGGGAGAAAGAGAGAGTGGGAGAGAAATGGAGAGAGAGAGGAATAGGCAGGAAAGTGAGAGGTAGAAATGTGATTCTGAGGCTTGGGCCTCGGGGACAGAGCAGCTCCAGTGTGTGTGTGTGTGTGTGTGTGTGTGTGTGTGTGTGTGTGTGTGTAGGTGTGTGTGTGTGTGTGTGTGTGTGTGTGTGTGTGAGAGAGAGAGAGCAAGAGAGAGACAAAAGCTGAAGATGAGATTGGACAGTTATTAAAGCATAATCTTTGAACACACAGCTGCACAAATGAGCCTGTTTCCAACTTAAACGTGCATTTATCGTGACCAAGATCTAGAGACACAGCCCTGCATCTGCTGTTGTTATGAAAAAGGAGGCAGTTTTATGAAGCTAATAATAAAAGAAGAGTCATCGAAGAATTGGATTCCTTTGCTCAAATGCATTTTGCTGCAGCACCAGCTAAAAAGAACAAAGTGAACTACACGGACCATGATCCTTTGCTCCATTTCAGTGCAGACGACATGAAAACATACGCTATTAATCACTTTTATATCTTAGTTCTTTGGATTTTGAGAGTGATTTGCACAAAAGCCTTATCAAGGGAATTTAAAAGAAAAAGTAAAGCATTACATCAACATATTGTATTGTGACAGCAATACTGTGATAATATTAAGCTGTGGTACAAAATATATATTTTAAAATGCTGTACCTGATTTTCACAGTTTTAAAAACAGAATTTGTTTTTTTTAATACTTTTTGCAGCAGTTTAAAAATACTCCTCACTTTCCTAATGCACTCCTAATTATACGCAAATGTGGTTATAAGCAATTTTCACAACTTTCAGAGGCCAGAGCGATAATGTTAACATCAACTAGCATGCTAACAGCACACTTCCTCCACAAAAGATCTCTATTGATATAAGGTGCACACAGCACACAGCACTCTCATTTTGACCCTGAGAGCTGCTTTTACAATGTAACTGCAGGACATCTTACTCTATTACATGAAAAAGGAAAAAAAAAATCTCCTTTACATTAACGTAAATAGGCCTATTTAAATGGAAAGAAGATAACATCCTCTTTTTAGTCTGAATACATTTTTAGGGAGAGCTTCAAAACATTCTTTTCAAAACACTGGAACAGCCCAACCAGTGAAACAAAACACCTCTTTAAAACACTATCACTTTAGTGTTAGTGCCTATAAAAGCCCCGTGTTTCAGGCCTGTAAAACAGTGAACCTCAGATGTGTCCCCCGCTGTACACCCACTGATTTCCCATGGTGCACCTCTCTCTGCCGCAGCCTGACTGGAGCTGAACCGTATGCATAAAGGGGCATAAAGCGCACTGCTACTAAACCTTATTAACATAGTTTATAGACTCACTCCAAGGCACAAGCGCTCCCCCGATGCGAACACAGAAAAGGTACAATGTGTTAAGGTCTGGGACACCGTTTAAGAGAAAAAAAAAGGTTGGAGATCTCAGGTAGAAGTACTAGAAAATAGTAGTGTAAAAATGACTTCAGCGCTGTGGATCTGGATCAGGTTTTTGCTTTTGTGCTGAGAGTTGTATTCTGGTTTAGTCCTGGTTTGGCCCCAGTTTAGTCCAGACATAGAGTTGGTTTTAACGGTGTTCAAGTCCAACTCAAAGGCGCGTTCACGTTTGCTAAAAGACCACATCAAAACTGGGACTGCACCCACTGGACCAGGAAAAAAACAGTGCTAAAGTAGGACAAAACCAAGGCTAGTTTTAGGCTCAAACTGGGCTAAAAACATAAGGACCAAAAGTGCAAACACACCCCAAGTCCAGGTTTAGTCCATTTACGCCTAGTTTGGATGCTGTGTGTTAATGCACCCAAAGACTATACTTAAAATACTGCAAATATAAAAGAAATAAATGCATTTACATAAAATAGTGCACTAAAACTGCACAAGTTATTCAAAAATAGAACCCACTGACTGCACTTTGGTGAATGTAAAAATCAACTATGGTTTATTATTATCAACTAAAATTAACTGCATCTAGTGTTTTGTTTTATTCTCACAGGTTTATCAGGAATTTAGTCCAGAGGTCAAAATGCTTGCTTCCTCTTTGTGACGTCTCACAAAGGGCTGCAACTAACAATTATGTTAGTAGTCGATAAGGCTGCAAGATTAATCGCAATCAAATCAAAACCTTAATTTTCATAAACACAATTAGCAAATCACAAAGACTGCAATATTGAAGCGCCATAATTTACTCCATTAATGACAAAGTACCCTGTTTAATTGTGCATAAAATCTGCTAAACCTGTAGTTTAGATCTGTTCAAAATGTTCTGAAATATAAGGGATTCTTTTTATCAGATTGTCAATTCAGAGGCCTATTTCAGTCTATTTGTCAAAAATGTTTAAATGTTTAAAATGTGATCTTTTAATAAGATTCATAATTAAAAACCCAGGCACAATTGCAATACTAAAATGACACTAACAATAGATATTTTTTTCTTTGTTATAAAAAGGTATTTTCTAGGGCTGTAATCGATTGAAGAAATTCTTGGTCGACTAATGACATGCCCAATTAGTCGACTAAAAAGTACGTCAAAACTATCTTGTATCTCCAATCTATCTAATACAAACTGCACTCAAAAAACAGCAACTGCACAGGAGTTCATACAAAAATAACAATTTATATTTCAAATATATATAATGATATGATTCACTCTATCATCTTCAGCTAGCTCACTCCATATCTTCCTGTTTTGCAGTTTTTTTTTCCATATAAACCCTTTTAATCTGGAAAAATAATGAGTCGGCTAATAAAAACGTTGGTCGGCTAAGACAGTGGTTCTCAAACTTTTTCAGTCGTGACCCCCAAATAACAATAGTTCACATTCGTGATCCCCAAACACAAAAGTGTTAAATTAGCCTTATATCTATGTTTGAGAACATAGATCTAAAAACATGATTTAGCCAACAAACAGGAATCTACATTTACCACTGCATTTGAAGGTGTCCAGCCTTGTTTAAGACTATTGTATTCACCTTATTCCTGAAGTTGCCGTATGCGCTGCCGTCTTGTTTCCGTTGTATTATTTACATGGAGCAGACGAGCTCAACAGAAAATAAGTTCTACATGGACTAAAAAGACATTTTCAGGCCTCAGGAAATCGGTGCGTTGTTGACTTGTTGTTGCTCGTGTTCATTAAACATTTTACACAAATCAATCTACTTTATGTAACATTTTAGCGGCGAGACTTTTCCCTCGTTCGTCATTAGCTTTAACGGAGTTCTCGTCAAACGGAAGTGCGTTTACAACAAAAGTGCGTATCTGTGGCCAAAAATGTCAAAAGTGGGCGGGGCAGAATAAGGTGAATACATTATTCCCATCATCTGGAGACCCCCAGAAATCATTACCCCTAGTTTGAGAACCACTGGGCTCAGACACCATCAACCGATTAATCGACCAAACAACTAAAGGATTACATCCCTAGTATTTCCGTACGTTTGAGTCTGTATAGTCCACAATTATTACAAGTATGATTATTTTTTCGACTAGTCACGATTGGTGGATAAATCGTTGTACAGTGAAGCATCTTGTATGGATGTGGTCCATGTTGGGGTGGACAAAGCGCCTGTGTTGGTGCCGGTGCACACCTCTGATCACAGGTGTTGCAGTCAGACGGTGCCAGGTGCTGATGGGCCTCTCGTGGACGTGTCGTGTGGATCTGCTGCTGTCAGACTCCACATTCATCAGGACACCTCCCCAGCTGCAGGACATCTGTTAGCCGCTTTAGCCGTGTTAGCACCAGGCCTGCCTCCGGACCTCGGCGAGCTCATTACTGCAGTGCAGCCTCCTCCTCGTCTCTCTGGTCCTTCCTTCTCGTGTCTTCTTTTCTCCTCTTTCCCTCCTCCCGTCTCTTCTCTTTCTCCTCTCTTTTTTCCCCCGGTTCTCCTCTCCACTCTCTCCCCCTCCCGCCCTCTCCCCTGTCCTCTCTCTGATGTGATTATTTCTACCCCTCGCGGGCCTTTAACTGCATTGTTTCTTCTGCTGAACTGTGGAATCTCATTGTTGGCTCTACAGATCTTGGTGTTAGCTTGGATTGCACTGTGCAGAGTAAGAGGCTAAACTGTTTTTTTTTTTTTTTTTTTAATCAATACACCCCTGATTGGAAAATTGTGCTATTTTAATAATGTGTACGTTTGTTGAGCGTAGCTATAAATAGTCTCTAAACAAATAATAGTTTAATGTGAACGATTTAACAAACAGAGGAGGGTAGTATCACAAGTAACTTTTAAATACGTTTCGGTTTTCGGTCGGTGTGACCTTTCATTCATCCAGGTGTGATCCGCTGTAGGAAAAGTAGCAAAGGTATTCAACTAGATCAGGGGTGTCCAAACTTTTTCCATCGAGGGCCACATAATGAAATATAGACCAAGCGAAGGGCCACAAATCAACCGTGAAACGTTCAAAAAGGCTGCGTTTATCTGATGTTTTAAGCACCACCACATCTACATTCAGTCTCATTGCCTTAATATCAGGTCTACCTCGCAGCAAAATGTTAGTTATTTACGTTATAATTGTAGAAAATCTGAAATGTGCTGTAAAAAGTACTTCTTGGAACAATGTGGGCCGATTCAGCAGGAAACCTAAGGGCCAAGAAAAGTTGGTCTGCGGGCCGCATTTGGGCCCCGGGCCTTAGTTTGGACACGCATGAACTAGATAATCTACAATCCAGACGTTTTAACTTCCATCTGAAAGTCATATTCAAGCTGAAGGAGTTGGTTGGAGAAGCTAGATTTTAAATTAAGATTGTTCATCTTGTCTTCTTAATTAGAATACTTTTCACTAGCAAGGACCACAACCTCAAGCTTGGATGCAGAAGTTTATTGGCGAACGAGAACAACGATAAAATGCATGAGAGTAGATGATAAATGCCGTTTTGGGGCTTCTAGCGATGAGGGCAGCAGGCTCCCGGGCCTCGATACCCCCCGACTAAAGGATAAGACAGAATAATTAGAAGAGGGTGAGAGGGAGGGGCACGAAATAACGAACACTGGTGTGTGTGACCGGGAAGCTTAAATGGAGAGGTCACTGGAAGGGCGTGGATGAGGCGTGGTCCTGCTCCCGAACTTCAGATAACAGACTTATCTCCATATGTTGTTTCTTGTTTATACATAAAAAAAAACAAAAACGTAAGACTGAGGTTGAAACGCCTTGATTTTTAAAACATGGTCCAGATGAGAACCTCTGAAAACTCTCTCAGAATAGTTTTTGGACACCTTGTACTTTTGTCTGTCTGTGTAATCCTCCCTTCTGCAAAAGAAGTGAATTCTGTCAATTCCGGTGAATACAGTTCGTACAGTTTCAGCCACAGAACTGAAGAAGCTACTTAAGTGAAACGTATTCACTTTCAAAAACGTTTTGAGTTCCATTTTCTTTTGCAACACGACACTTTTAACTTCATCTTGAGCAGGATTTTGAAGAGAAGAGACAATTTTGGCTATTCCACCCACCGACAAATAATTTACACCTTATTTTAATAAACCAGTGTTTTCTAAACCTCTATTCAAAGGTTAAGATTTTAATTACAAAATAAGAAATAGGATCGCTTATGCTGCTTGTAGCACAAATGTAGCTAGTCGAGAGGAAGTAGATCATTTGGTTATTCTCTAAACAGAGGGTTGGCAGTTTGATTCACACCATTAACACTGCATACTGTTGTTGCGTCTCTGGGCAAGACACTTCACCCGTATTGTCAGTGTGGATGCGACTAGAACCTGATCACCCCAGTCTGTCTCAGAGAATGAAAACCAAAATATAAAAGATAAAAATAAATCACGTTAAAGTATTTTGAGAAGCATTAAAGCATAAATCAGATGTATTATTACGCACTAAAATCCACAATGTAATTTTTGAGCCCTTTCGTTGGAACAAAGCAGCGAGACAGAAATAGCTCGAAGCCGGAAATTTGACTAAGCGAGCGGTGATTATTCAGAATCATTACAATACGACTCAAACAAAGGCTTTTAGTTTAAGAAAAGAAAAAGATTAAATGTGAATTCAACCGGGAAGATTGGATTTCCTCCTCGTTTCTACATCCTGTCCAATCACAGCCTGCCGCCGTTGTCTCTCGGCCAATCGACGCTAAACCGGGACGTAAATACGTATCAACACGAGTCGGACGGACCTCGGGATTCCGGAGCGCTGCCGGGATAATCTGGGCCTCCGCTCGCAAAACTCCAATCTAATTTCCGACGTGATGGCACGCCGTGTAAATGACTCATTTTTCAATCAAGCGAGCGCCTAATTGATTTGCTTAATTCATTAACCGCAGCGACGGGAGAGATTGACAGAGGCGCGGGGTGGTGCCAGATTCAGGTGAGAGGCGGGACACTGATTGAAGCGCTGAACGTTAACGCCGGGATTTGTCCAGTCTGCGCTTGGAAAAATGGCTACTGCTGCGAAAGAGAAGGAGGAGGAGCAAGAAGAGGCACTTTATTGGTTTTCATAATAATAATATACATAGGGCCTATAGTATTGTTTAACAGTCCTATGCTGCACTGGCATTTAGAGCTTTTAGACGACGGCAAATGGTTGTATTTTCAAAAACATCAATGTATTATGTTTCAAGTTCTACATCTGTTCTGATCCAATCAATTTCAAAAAGGTTCCTCTGAGCATCAAAGGACACATATTCTGCATTATCTGTGTCGTTATTGGCCTTTAAGATGCTCCCAAGCCTCTTCACTCTCCACTTTAAATAATGCGTCTCTACCACACAACCATCACTTTGCATTGGTGGTTATGCGAGAGAAAGACAATATATTTTAGGAACAGATCATCGAGTTTAGTTCAGGGCTTTGGAGCAGGTAAGCTAACCAGGCCTCGGCAGAACTCCACTCGCTAAATTCTACTGAACATTGTTTATTTGAACTGCTTTCTACCTGTGGCCCATCGAGGCAACTGTTGAATTTTGGGAATTACAAAAATGTATTGAATTGAAATTGAATTGAACTGTGTTATAGTAAAAAAAGTACACGTTATCTCATCAGGATTTGTGTTGCGTGCCACTTATCAGCAGCAAAGGGATTTACCATTGGGAAACAAACAATAGCTAGCTTGCCTAGACATGCAAATGTATGCATGCAGTTGTAATAAACAAGGTTTGGCCAGATTTGTCTGTTGTGTGCAATGACACTTACTGAGCGCATCCAGCCAGCAGATGGCGCTATACACAGTTTAGTTATGTTATCACTTGAGCTAGCAGTAGCAGTGTCTGGCAATGATTTAACGACTTAAACCAGCAGAAGATTCTACGATAAGTGACGTATGAAATCTGAAAAGAAGTCACTGATCGAGGGAGTTCAGCAGGAAGTGGTTTTGATGGTCGGAGAGGAGAGGATTTTTTAACCAACATTCCTCAAAACAACGTGAATGAAGCTTAATGCAGCTTCAGGTGTGTTTTTGATGATGGAACATTGTTAGAACATGATTAAAAGCTTAAAAAAGTCACTGTAGCAGAATATGTATTTAGATTATTTTTGTGTGTTAGTTTTATATTTGTACTTATCTTGATGGATGTTTGTGCAATGGGTTTTTATCATTTTTAATATTTATTGAGCATGTGCAGCACTTTGGGCAGCTGTCATTGTTGTAAACAGCTACTGAAATCCACTTTACATAAAACATGAAACTTACCTATCTCTCATTTTTTAGAGCTCAAAACGTTTTTGAAAAATAATCATTCTCACTGTGCAGGTCACCTCTCCACAGATCTGTAACTTGGCTTGGCGGCAAATTATGAAACGAACACCAACGACCAAACGTTTAGACTTAAATTGGGTGGAGGAGCAAACTATTTAAAGTCGAAGTAAAAGTAGAATGGGCTTCCAACTCTCTTGCCAACCCGTTCAAATATTCACCGTAATTATCCAAAAGAAAGCACCGTGGGAGAGAATCTGCTTTGAGGATCAGCGCTGGAAATTGTATTGAAATGTCAGAATGCCGGTGTAATAAGTCTTTATCTGTCTGACATCCCGCCGGAGCTGGAGCTGACATTTGCGAGTCAGATGCGTGAAATGACAGTTGTGATCAGATACCGTAAGAAACCAGCGCGGTAAACACACAGGAGGTAATGAGAGGGTTAATGATCGACTTTATGGTATGTTTAATGTCTCACATAAAAGTCTGTATCTTGTTGTACAGGAGGGGACTATTCTTGTGTGGAAACGTGAGGGAAGTTTAGGTGGAATTAAATTGACGCAGAAATTCAAATTAATTTGTATTTATGGCAAAAATACGTAATTTAAATGAAGAGTGCAAGTTTTTCAGGACATTTTTGAGCAATAATTGATGTGTAATTGAAGGACTTGTTTGAACATTATATTATATTTTTGTGAAACATTATATTTAAAAGGTTTGATCAATTTTGTTCTGCATGTGCTGAACAAGAATTAAACTAGGGCTTGTACCAACCAGGACCAAACCAGGTCTAAAACAGAATTAAATAAGGATTAATCTACACTGACAATGTGCAAATCCAAACTAAAAACTGTTCAGTTTAGCTGTGCATACGTCTGAAGCATTTTCTTTCTTTCTTTCTCTTTAAAGCTGTGGTACCGGATTTTTTTGGGTGTAAATGTTGTGTTTTCCACCAAAGAGTATCTTGTAAAAGCAGCACTTAATGCCAAAAATAAGACCTCTGCGTGCCGTCTGCATCAAATAATAAAGTATGTTGTCTCAAAGTAAGCGCTAAAAGCTGTGCTCTGATTGGCTGTGCTCGGGTGGGCCTCCTCCGTCTCACTTCGACGTCAGAAAAAAAGATGTGCACAGGGCCGGAAATGAATGCATGTGAATTTTAACGACATACCAAAGGGTTTGAGAGCTAGAGATGAGTTATATAGATTTAAAAACCTACTTCCTGTTCCGCACCATGAAAATCAGGTACCGCAACTTTAAAGTAATTTCATAATAATTTTGTGTGTATTTTTTTTTTTTCCCTGTTATGTAAAGCACTTTGAATTGCCTTGTGTACGAATTGTGCTCTACAAATAAACTTGCCTCGTCTAAACAAAGGGGACTAAACCAGGACTAAACTAGAATATAAACCTGTCTAAACCAGGACTAAACCAAGTAGATTAATTAAACCAGGACTAAACTAGAATATAAACCTGTCTAAACCAAGTAGATTTATTAAACCAGGGCTAAACCCAAACCAAACCAGGATTAAAGGGCCTATGACAGGTTGAAATACACATTTAACTAAAATGCAGTTAAGATAAATATATTCAAATTTCTACTAAAATCTTTGCAAATTTAACCCCAGTTTAGCTATATTATAGGTTTTAAATGTTACTTCCTGGTTGGTAGTATGACATCACACTAGGAAATTACCATAGCAAACACACTGTACACTGGCCAAAACTCATCTAATGTTACAGATTTTGTTGTGAACGCCTTTATTTTGTTGCTTCAATGGTAAAGGGTCAAAAAAGTAGTTTATTTTGTGTAAATTCTGCATAACCTTTGTCTCCCCAGTGTGATGTCACCAGTTTGTTTACTTCCAGTAATTGTCGACAGATTTTTCAATTTATCTCCGCAAACAGCGACCTGATTGGCGTAAAACTATAATTTGTTTTTACACAAAGTATTAATACACGGAATAAAGTCCAAATTAGAAAATCATAAAAACCCGTCATACGCACTTTAAATTTACTGTAAGTAGGACAAAAAGAGGATTTAACAAGAATTACACAAACCCAAAAAATGAATTTCTAGACGAGTTAAAATGTCTTATTTTCAGGATATTAATCTGAAACGTTTTGAATAGTTAAAAATTAGTTGAGAGTATTTATTTTACTAGATTATTTTACTTGTTTCCACCCGTTTCTGACTTGTTTCAATACATTATTTCTTACTTCAAGCCAAATTATCTACCAGTGGGTTAAGCTTATTTTACTTACTCCATTGGCATTGGCATTTATTTTCTTATTTTAAGCTAAATATTCTGCATCACAAACGCAATTAAATCTCATTGAGTCAAATCTACTAAAATTCAGATAAAAAGTGTAAATTCAAGTCATTTTAAGCCAGGCTGGATATGCATTTTTTTGCTGTGAGTAAAACAGGTCTTAACCAGGACCAAACCAGGTCTAAAGGAGATACCAGGACTTAAAGTACCCATGACAGGTTGGACTACTCATGTGACTAAAATGCAGTTAAGATAAATATATTTCAAAGTTTGTTAAAATACTTTACAAATGTTATCCCAGTTTAGCATTTTTTTTAGGTTTTTTCTTTCACTTCCTGGTTGTAAATGATGACATCACACTAGGACATTACCAAGTGACCATCCTGTACATTGGGCAAAAAAACTCATCTAATGTCAGATTTTTTTTATTTCACAAATTAAAATACATGTGAACACCATTATTTTCTGGAAATAATGTTTAAATGATCAAAAAGTGGTTTATTTTGTGTAAATTATGCATGACCTTTGTCTCCCTAGTGTGATGTCATCAATTTGTTTACTTCCTGTCACGTTCAACAGATTTTCCTATTTTTATCCACAAACGGCTACTCGATTTGTGTAAAACTATAATTTATATTTACAACTGGTATTAATACACCAAGTAAAGTCAAAATTTGAAAATGATCAAAACCTGTCATACGCACTTTAACTAGTACTAACCCAGAATCAAACCAGAACTGAGTCTGTAAACAAATTAGGACGATATGGCTCAGGGCAGGTCATCTGCAGGGCCCTGAGTTGGTTTAAAGATCTTGAAAGTGTCTGAATTAAACTGGTGCTTTACAAAATTGTAAAAGCTTTGAAAATCTGTGCTCGTTGAAAAAGCTAAAAAGAAAAAAAAAAGAAAGAAAAGAAAGTTCAGCATATTATTCTGTTTTATAAATGCTTCTATCAGACTCCAGGCAGAAAACCTGAAAGAGTGCGACTTTTGGCTCGGGTGCTCGGTAAGCACCTCCTCAGCGTGGAGCTCCGGCAAACCTGCAGCGTAATGTCCTCTAAACGCTTTTATTAAGACGCTTAATTGTTCTCCCCTTCAGCAGCCCCGGCACTAGAACAAAACAGGCCAACTGCACCTAAAAACCCGACTGTGGGCGCGCGGCACAGCGGTGAAAAACTACACATTGATGACAAAACGAGAGCAGAGATGTGGGGGAATCATTCTCAAGGCAACGAGTCTGGGCCAAACCAGGCCTCACAGCGGGGCACGCGACCAGGCGCTGTTTTAAAAGACAGAAACACATAATAAACGCTCTCCTCAAAAAGACTCACATTTGACTGGGAAAACCAAAGCCACAGGCACAATTACAATTTAAAACGTCAAGAGGTCTCGGTTCGACAAAGGGCTGCTTGAATTGTGAAAGAATCGCGCAAAATCAGAAGGAATTGAGATAAAAGTCAACACAATGTGAGGACGTGTGTGTGTTCTGTGAGCAGGTACAGGACATCAGCACAAAGACCCTTCCAAGACTGACATGTTTAGAATTATTGTGCACACAGCCTGGTACTGATACAGACGTTCTATTGACCTTATTCTGCCCCGCCCACTTTTGCCGTTTTTTGCACTTTTGTTGTAAACGCACTTTCGTTTGATGAGAACTCTGTTAAAGCTAATGACGAACGAGGGTCGCTAAAATGTTACATAAAGTAGGTTGATTTGTGTAAAATGTTTAATGAACATGAGCAACATCCTGGTCAGTCTGAAAACGTCTTTTTAGTCCATGTAGAACTTATTTTCTGTTGAGCTCGTCTGCTCCATGTAAACTAATACAACGGAAACAAGACGGCGGCGCATACGGCAACTTCAGGAATAAGGTACCATCATACCATACCATACCATCCATTTTAATGCAAGCTCCCGTGGCTCAAAGCATCATGGGGGATTGTCGTCATGTGGCGCCCTAAAGCAAAGATGGCACCCTCCGTATCAGGAAGTAACGCGAAAGAAAAAACATTTTTTGGCTTCATGCATCAATAAGCACAGGCTAATTATACACTAATTATAGTTCTATCATAGAACTATAATTAAACCTGGAAGATGAATCCAAAATGGCCGCCCTGTTTATCCCTATGGCGTGTGCTCATTGGGGCATGACCCCAAAAAAGTTTCTTACTTCCGCATTTACTTCCTGATACGGAGGCTGACATCTTTGTTTTAGGGCACCACGTGACGACAATCCCCCATGATGCTTTGAGTGACGTGAACGACCAGCAGCTGCAAGTTTTTGTGTTGCGTTAGCTTGTGTGATTGTAATTGTGTTCTTCGTGTTAGACACACGTGAAGCGTCTGAAATGAAATAAAATACAACTCACAGGTGTCTCTAGTCGAGCCTTTTCCACGAGCTTCTGTTTGTATCGTCCGACGCTCGTTCACGTGACTCGCACATGTTTGCGGTGACGTCACTTCATATAAAAACGGTAATTTCAGTGATTTTAGAAACGGTAGAAAAGAACATTTCCTTCTATTTTATTTAAATACTGATAATAATTCAGTCCTGTCTGCAATTATAATGTGCAATTTTAGAAAAAGGCTGGTTCCAAGAGGCTGCAGTACCTCACACGGCCACTAATCAATCTGGGACCACAGACAGAGGGGGCGTGTCTTATCCAGTTCATTTAATACATCCATGAGTTCTATGGGTATTGCTAACAAACGCGAGCATGCTAACTGCACACCAGCTTTACTTCCTGATTCACTGATGAAACTGATAAAACTCCACTTTATAATCAGACGCAGGCATCACACAGCGGTCTCAGTTTGACCTTCCGAGTTGCTTTAACAATCTATCTTTACTGTGGCAAAACAAATTTTAACTTTCGGCTCGAAAAGATGGCGACTTTAGCGTTAATAAAGGAGCGGAGTTGGCAGGTGCGATTGATCCTCCTGCTTCATGGTGCGGGGATTATCAAAGGATTATCTGAGCGTAATTACAGGCCCCGGGATGACGAGCTGCTTTCATATTGGAGGCAGAGAGAGAGAACGAGGAGAGGAGAGAGAGGGGGAGGGGGGGGGTGGAGAGAGAGAGAGAGAGGGGGGAGAATGGTAGTGAGTAATGGAGACAAGGAGAAGAGCAATAGAGAGACATGGGGAAAGAACAGAAGAGAGTAAATGATGAGAGAAAGAGAGAGGGAGGGAGGGACAAATAGAGGAAGGAGGGGAGACAGCAAAGCTAGAGGGTGAGAAAGATAGGAAAGACAGACAGGAGATAGAGGGAGTAAAGGAGTGCAGGGGAGACAGAAGAGGAAGAGAGAGAGAGAGAGAGAGAGGGTAGAAAGACAGTAAAAAGAGACACAGGGAGAAATAAATTAGTTAAGAAAGAAAGAAAGAAAGAAAGAAAGAAAGAAAGAAAGAAAGAAAGAAAGAAAGAAAGAAAGAAAGAAAGAAAGAAAGAAAGAAAGAAAGAAAGAAAGAAAGAAAGAAAGAAAGAAAGAAAGGAGATGGATTGTATAAAAAGAAGACGAAGAAAAGAGGGAGAGAAAGAGAGAAAGAAAGAGACTGGAGAGCTAAAGAAAGAAGAAGGGAGAAGAGAGAGAGAAAGACAGACAGATTGGGAGAGAAAGAGAGGAGGAAGGAGACAGGAGAGAGAGGGAGTAACAGTGAATTTGAGGACTAAATATTAAGTGAGAGAGGGTGAGAAAGTAAGGGAATAGAGAAAGAGAGAGAGAAAGACAGAAATTATAAGAAATAACAAAAGAAAGTAAGAAATGAGGAGTGAAAGAGAGAGAAAGTGAGATACAGGAGAGAGAAAGAGAGAATGAGAGAAAAGAAAGAGCGATAGGAGAGCAAGAGGGAGGGAAAGACAGAGAGGAAGAGGAGAGAGAGTAGAGAGATAAACCAGAGTGACAGAAAGAGAGAGAGAGCGCAAGAAAATAAGAAGAAGAGACAAGAAAAAGTAAAGAAAAAGAAAGTAACGAACTATAAGAAAGAACAAAAGAAAGTAAGAAATGAGGAACGAAAGAGAGGGGAAATGAGATACAGAAGAGAGAGAGAGAGAGAGAGAAAAGAAAGAGAATTAGCAGAGCAAGAGGGAGAGAAAGAGAGGAAGAGGACAGGGAGTAGAGAGATAAAACAGTAACAGAAATAGATGAAGGAAGAGACAGAAGAGCTACAGAAAGGAAGGAGAGACAGGAGAGAGGGGGAGCAAAGGAGCATGTGAGGGACACAAGATGAAGTGAGAAGTGAGCGTGAGAAAGTAAGGGAAAGAGAGAAAAGAGTGTGAGAGAAAGGATTTATAAACGAAAGTAAGAAATGAGGAACGAAAGAGAGGGAAAGTGAGATACAGAAGAGAGAGAAAGACAGAGAGAATGAGAGAAAAGAAAGAGAGACAGGACAGCAAGAGGGAGAGAAAGAGAGGGAGAAGATAGAGGGTAGAGAGATAAAACAGAGTGACAAAGAGAGACAGACAGAGAGAGACAGAAAGAGAGAATGAGAGAAAAGAAAGAGAGACAGGACAGCAAGAGGGAGAGAAAGAGAGGAAGAAGATAGAGAGTAGAGAGATAAAACAGAGTGACAAAGAGAGACAGACAGAGAGAGAGAGAGAGAGACAGAAAGAGAGAATGAGAGAAAAGAGAGACAGGACAGCAAGAGGGAGAGAAAGAGAGGGAGAAGATAGAGAGTAGAGAGATAAAACAGAGTGACAAAGAGAGACAGACAGAGAGAGAGAGAGAGACAGAAAGAGAGAATGAGAGAAAAGAAAGAGAGACAGCAAGAGGGAGAGAAAGAGGGGGAGAAGATAGAGAGTAGAGAGATAAAACAGAGTGACAAAGAGAGACAGACAGAGAGAGAGAGAGAGACAGAAAGAGAGAAAAGAAAGAGACAGGACAGCAAGAGGGAGAGAAAGAGAGGGAGATCATAGAGGGCAGAGAGATAAAACAGAGTGACAAAGAGAGACAGACTGCGAGAGAGAGAGAAAGAGAGGGAGAAGATAGAGAGTAGAGAGATAAAACAGAGTGACAAAGAGAGACAGACAGAGAGAGAGAGAGAGAGAGACAGAAAGAGAGAATGAGAGAAAAGAAAGAGAGACAGGACAGCAAGAGGGAGAGAAAGAGAGGGAGAAGATAGAGGGTAGAGAGATAAAACAGAGTGACAAAGAGAGACAGACAGAGAGAGAGAGAGAGAGACAGAAAGAGAGAGAGCGAGGCTGAGTGTGTGTTTGTGCGATATCAACCCCGGGCTGTAAAAGCCTCAGTGTTGGGTTAAGTCACTTATCAGCAGGAAACACAGAGAGAGCGCGACTCAAAGCCAAGAGTGATGTCTTTAGCAGATATTTGAAGTATTTGAAGAGCACAAAAGTATGAGGTACTTTCGGAGAGTTAAGAGTAAAAGTGTCTGAATAACACTGAGCTCAGCTGGTGCGATGACCACAGGAGAGCGGAGCAGCAGACCCAAACTCGCTGATTCAGTTTGTTAATTGCAACTGAACACTGCAGAAGGAACAGGCACCGAAAAAGCACAGTTTAATGCGCGGATTTGAGCTCGTTTTAGACAAATGTTGATCCTGCGGCAAAATGACCAATGGAAAATAGCAATGCTTTTTAAGTATCTGCTGTGAGAGACAGTTGTGGGAGATACTGGTAGAGATAATTGTTTATTCAGTTGCCTCTAGGTTGTGGGGCCAAAAGAGGACAAGGGTAATTACAGGGCAAAATTAGGTCGGTTGAACATAAACTAAGAGTCTGTAAGTTTGGGAATTTTTATTTTTGGGAGTGGGTTTCCTTATCTGAAAAGGGGTGTTGTCTCCTTTGAAGGAGCAGTTGTTCTATCAGATATAAAGCTATGTTACACTAGAATCGGGGAGATCCTAGATTTGGCCACAGTGGGACTCCCAGACGAACGTCGACTGTCTGTATGTGATGCTGCTCTCTGTAATAAACTTCCTTTAATATTCAGAAGCTAGCGTCCACGAGTCTTCTTCTACTGATTGACACACCGACCAACATCTTCAGAAACCACATTTTCTATCACAAATGCCTTGACAGCTAGTTTTGCAAACAAATATTGATATCAGTCAGGGTTACAAGACATACCACAATCAAAAATAGATACCTTTATTGTCACTAAGCTACTTTCCTTTGCAAAGAACAACTTTTCATGTCCTATTATGTCAAAAAAACAAAACAAAAAAACACCCAAAACGGCTAACCCTGTAGTTCAGACCTCCACAAGGGTCTTTAATTGAGATTGTACTGACATTTACGCTCTCTTTGTTCTGTCACTTCACAGCCAAAAGCAAAGCCAAACTTAGCAGAGTTAAGGCAAAATCACAGCCGTATCACAAAGTCGCTGTCCCTGCGTTACAGTAAAGCAGATGATAAGATCCTGATGACAGCCACCCACTGTTCCGTCGCTCTGAGCTCCTTCTATCGAGGCACAGATACCGGTTTCAATGCTCTGCGGAAAAAAAGCACAGAAATTCCTCAGCGGCCCGTGCCATCGGGGAGCTGAATCACGGAGTCTGAGCGCGTTGTGTCTGCAAAGAACGCAAAGAATGTTGATAGAACTTAAATGCCACACATGCCAATTTACGGAAATGTGTGTTTATTATAGAACGTGTGCTTTTACTGTCAGAATCAGAATCAGAATCAGAAACTGTTTATTGCCATTGTCAGTGAAATTCACAAACGTAGGAACTTGCTTCGGCGTAGGTGCAACATAAAGCAAAGGATAAAATATAAAAAATATATAAAAAGGCATGCATAAAATTAAGAATAAAATAGACTAAGATAGACTATATACAGAATGTACAGTTGGCAGTGCAATGTGCAAATGAGTAGTGCAAATAGATTGTTCTTAAATAGTATTATTGTTGAAGTGACAGGTGTTACAAAGTGTTCATGAGTCCAACGGCAGAGGGAAAGAAACTGTTCTTGTGGCGGGAGGTTCTGGTCCGGATGGACCGTAGCCTCCTGCCCGAGGGGAGTGGCTCAAATAGTCCATGTCCAGGGTGAGAAGGGTCAGCTGTGATCCGACCTGCTCGTCCCCGAGTCCTGGAGACGTACAGGTCCTGGACAGATGGAAGGCTGCAGCCGATCACCTTCTCAGCAGAGCGCACAATGCGCTGTAGTCTCTGTTTGTCCCTGGCTGTGGCTCCAGCATACCACACGGTGATGGAGGAGGTGAGGATGGACTCAATGATGGCCGTGTAGAACTGCACCATCATCTGCGCCGGCAGCTTGGCTTTTCTCAGCTGCCGCAGGAAGTACATCCTCTGCTGGGCCTTCTTGATGATGGAGCTGATGGTTGGCTCCCACTTGAGGTCCTGAGTGATGGTGGTGCCAAGGAAGCGGAAAGAGTCCACGGTGGTGATGGGAGAGTCTGTCAGGGCAAGGGGGGGCAGGGGGGCTGAGACTTTCCTGAAGTCCACGATCATCTCCACTGTCTTCTGGGCGTTGAGCTCCAGGTTGTTGGTGCTGCACCAGGACACCAGCCGGTCCACCTCCCTCCTGTAGACAGACTCATCGCCGTCCGAGATGAGTCCGATGAGGGTGGTGTCGTCTGCAAACTTGATCAGTTTTACAGAGTCGTGGCTGGAGTTGCAGCAGTTGGTGTACAGGGAGAAGAGCAGAGGAGAAAGTACACAGCCCTGTGGAGTTCCTGTGTTGATAGTCCGAGTCTCTGAGACATTCTTCCCCAGCCGCACGCACTGCCTCCGGTGACACACACTGCCTGTTCAAAAATAAGTCGGCACAGAAAATGAAAGTCACATACTCTACTTTTGGTTGTAGCGCCTTTAGCTTTGATTACGGCACACATTCGCTGAGCCATTTTTTCAGTAAACGTCTGCTGCTGTTTTTCACCAACATCTTGTATTGATGACAGCAAAGCACTGCACAAAGCCTTCTCCAGCTCATCCCATTGATTCTCAACGGGGTTAAAGGCCCTGTACCTGATTTTTACTGTTTTGAAACATGGAAAACAGAACTACTTTAGGTACTTATTTTGCCTTAAGAAAGCATTCACAAAGACTTTGTCTTTGTCAGCTAATTTATGTATTTTTACGGGAAAGGCCTCTAGGGGCGCTCCAGCAGGAAGCGCAAGAGTTCAACAGACAAGAGAAAGAGCGGAGGAATACGCTAGTTTGACTGTGTTTTGAACAGTCAGTTTACATCACGTGCACACCATCATCACAGAAAACACACATATAAATACATTTGACGCAGCTTTTAAGTTAAAAGCAATCGATGTGGAGCCAAAGAAGGAAATAGAGCTGTTGCACGTGAGCTCGTAGTCAATGAATCGATGGTGAGACATGAAGAACGGACTCAATACACTGCCGTGTTACAGGTACCGTTTGGAAAAAGGCATGTGTTAAATTAAAACTTTGCGTGTTCCATCCTTCTGTGTGAATGTGTCAATTTAAACGTGGACACCTGCGACTTTTATATGTTCAAAGTTGTTTTCTTTGCAAATATGGCTGGTGCGGCTTATACTCAGGTGCGCTCAATAGTCCGAACTTTTCTTTTCAATACTAAACATGATAAGAAATGCATGTGTATTATGTTCAAAGTTCAAATTTTAAACACGTCCAAGAGAATTGACACAAACTCTTTGTTTTTACTTCTCAAAACAACAAAGCCAGTAGAAAATTTGCAGCTTTTGCGATTTGCTAATTACGTCCATTAAAACTGCGATTTCGACTGCGAAGTCTGTAGATTTTACGCAGAATAAGTCAGAATATTGCCGTTTGTTGAGGTTTATTGCGCTTCAACATGTGTAGCTTTTGCGATTTGCTAATTACGTCCGTTAAAACTGCGATTTGGACTCGATTGTGATTAATCTTGCAGCCCTAGCAGTGAACAGGATGCTCAGAATGCATTAGGAAAGTTAGCCACGAGGACTGCAGCTAACTGTTTTCCACATATTTAAGACAGAAAGAAATCAGGTACATCCCTTTTAATGACTTCAAAATGTCAAATCTAAAATCCAGATTAATATTGTGATCTGACTTCAACTCTAAACTTCAAACAGCAGAACATTCTCTTGCTGACGATAGCTGGGGAAAGGTGTACAAACATTTTCTTCCCTACTCTGAAATCCTAAAGCCCAAACATAAAACTTTAATTTTCAGGCAATATAAAAGTTATTATACCTTAGTCTCTGGTGCCACAGCGGCGCAGCGTGAGTGGAGCCGAGGTAACGCGCTCTGACATCAGGGTCTGAGCACATATTCGCCGCTCATTGATCGTCCTCACACAGAAGATTACACATAAACACAACTATTTCTGCCCAATTACAAGTGCTATCGCTTTGTCCCGATCCTAAATAATGACGCTGGCCAATACATAAGCCCTCGAAGATGAAGAGTCTGTTATTTACTTTACTTCACCGACAAAATGTTTGGACTGAAACGAGGGCCTTTAGGGACAAAACGTTTAGATGTGGCCATAAGAGAAGGGTTGGAAATCTTTAAAGACGACACGTGTTGCCTTGTCTGGTATATCGTTGTTATCTACGGCACCATTTTGGACATTAACGTCGATTGCAAAGTTGATCCAAAACTGTCTAACGAAAGAAACGTATCAGTGGTTGTCCGATTGGAAATTGTGATATCATTATAAACGTCTCTGTCAGATGAAGCTGACGCCCGACTCTGAGGAGCGGCAGATCACAGTGACTTCATTAAGCGTCATTAGTACGAAGATATGCAAACAACAATTATTTACTGAAGTGAGAGGCGCTAATGTTGGATGGCAGGGTGGGGAGACTCAGTGGGAGGTGGGGGGTCTGTCTCCGTGATCTGCCCAGCTGATACAGGACCCCCGCTTTAGGAGAAAAGGTGCTGAAAAAAGCAGGTTATATGGAAGGAGAGGGGGGCGGGTCGAGAGAACAGAGTCAAACAGTGACTGAGAGGTTACGCTGGTGTAAAAGGCTTCTGGGGAATAGAGGTGTGGCCCAGAGACAGTGGAGGAGGCGTGGTCCTGCTCATGACCTTCACTTAACATATTAACTACAATTAAAGTAGTAGTAAAATGAGTCATATTTGACAAATAATAATACCTGATAACATCTTTATTTTGTTGAATGTTGATGGGGGATTTCGTTTTAGAACTCAGCACTACTTCCTATGTTTTTATTAAACTTTTGAATTTTTTCAAAGTTCTTCACAAACTGCAACTTCACCGATGTAAAACTATGATGAATATTTATAACAGGTGCATAACAGAGTCATAATTAGAAAATCATGCGAACCTTCATATAGACTTTAAAAGTGAATATAATAATATCTATCTTTTCGGTGTAGAGTTTCCCTCTTAAAGTAGGAGATCTTTCTGGATTCTGGAGGTGATAATTCTTCTGCATAATTCTATGGATATAGAACTTTTAAACCAAACATGAAAAACGATCCATGGAGATGCCATATTGAGGAACATTATAGCCAAAGGTACAACATTTCTGTTGTTTTTTCTTTCCCAAGAAGGAGAGTCTAAAGGACGAGGGAGATGGAAGCTCAGTTATTGTTTGTTGTTTGTTTATTATTGTTGACCAATGACTGTTTCATAGTCATAACAACCATTTTGGGAGGCCCTGCAAGGCAACTACTTGCTTTACAAAAATAAACTGAATTGAAATAATCAGTTTCTTCTGCTTGTTTCCCTGGTCAAGTCAGGTCTGTGGAGATGCAAGGCGGCTTACAGCCATGAAGCCTGTTTTTAAGCACAACAAAAACAACAACAACAACAAGCATTGTGTCTATGTTTTTGTCAAAGACGTTACATACAGGGCCTTTAAGGTATTATTTCCTGTAATTGATTAAATGCAAAACAGACAGGTTCAATGCCATACTGTGGAACATTCAAGACAAAGCTATAATCAATCAAATCAAATCAAATCAATTTATTTTTATAGTGCCCAAAATCACAACAACAGTTGCCTCGATGGGCCACAGGTAGAGAGCAGTAATCTACCTGGAGAAAAGCAGGTGACAGACCCTGCAGGTTACACAGTGCATCTTTAAACATTAATGACAGAAACCAACTACCATTTTCTGCTCCAGATCTTAAAATACTCAAACCACTCTCATAACGCCACGTTTATCCACAGGAAACATTTGTGAAGTGTCTTGCCCGAGGACACACAACAGCTCCAACTGGTCCGAATCAACGTTTGCTGAATCTTCATCAATTTCAGTCTCAAAATCTATCTTTACGACAAAACAAAGCAAACCTGTGCTGATAAAACATTACAGTCAAGCACAATGTTTCTTCTGCTCCCAACACGGACTGATCACAAACACAAGTCTCCACATTCAGCCCCGATTGAACATTCGCTCCAGGTAAATCCATTGTTTACTATCGATCCAGCTCTTGCTCGGACGGCTGCAGGTTTCAGGTCAAACCCTTGCATTACGCATATGTTACAAATCAATTAAACTATTAGACGGGGGACAAACAGCAATCAAATATCACAGATTATTTTACTGCAACATTCAACCCACACCATCTATGTTTCTCCAGTCGATCACTACTCAGCATATTTCCTGCACGAGTCGGTAATCGTTGGAGGAGGCGCCGGAGCATCGACAACGAGGCTAAACACGAGTAAAGGAGGTTTCATAACAGCAAACCAGAAATAACTTTAAGATTTCTGAGTGCAAAACATGTAAACTGCAAAAACGGAGCAACTAAAACGTGTTGAATTCAGAATGTTTATTGATTTTTGTGGTGTTTACTAGGTTTGTCCTGTTAAAAGGTAAACAGTTTTGGACTTTGGGGGATTTCTGAGCAGTTTCAGTGAGTTTTTCTTGGATCCAGCAGCACAATAAGGTTATTACTTGTTTCTTTATTTCTTTGTTATTACTTTAATTAGTTGCCTTTTCAGTAGACATTTCATAGCAAGGTACTGTCTCAGCAAATCTGGAACTTCTTAAATTCGCACTTTACTTAATTAACATACTGTAAATAGCTAGACTATAATTGTAAAAAATGTCGCCGTTTATGTAAGAGCTCAGTCACACTGTTGCATAAAAGACATTCTGTGATTTGTAAATGTTTATCTAGTACAGTGGTTCCCAAAGTGGGGGTCGGGACCCCTCGGGGGGTCGCGAGGGGTGTGCTGAGGGTCGCGAGATGATTTCAAGATGTAATTTTAATGAATATGACATTGTATTTGCTGTGTTTTTTAATTAATACCAGTATCTTTTAGTCAAATAGGGTCCAATAAGACAACAAACTATTCAAATAACCCATATTAAACCTGATTTAACATGTTTTGACACTTTATTATTGCTACTCTCATTTTCATTTTGCTTTGGGGGTCCCGAGTCGGTTGTATGGCTATTTTGGGGGTCCCGGCCAGAAAGGTGGTTCACTGCACTTTTTTATTTTTGTACAATTGAACTCATCATTATATCTATCATGCAATATAATCTAAATTTAATAAATTCAGTTTGAAAACAGGTGTGAATTAAATGAAACCACAAACTGCATTCTTCTCTTTTAAAGTTTTTCTGTAATGATTTTGTGTTTTTATCTGTTTTGGGGCTTTAATGCAGGTTTATTCTGTTGTGTAAAGCACTTTGAATTACTTTGTGTACAAATGGTGCTCTACAAGTAAACTTGCCTTGCCTTGACCAACTGACTAAACAAATCTAAACTCGCCAAAACAATTGAAATCAATCTAAACATTCTGAATTCAAGTTGTTTTAACAAAGTCAACATGTTTTTGTTCACAGTGTCCTCAACGTACTGTATTATTTCTACGAATGCATAATGAACAGCTAACGAAAACAAAGTTGAATCTAATCTAATTCATTTAGCTTGAAAACAGGTGTAAATTCAATGAAACCACAATCTTGACCAACAAACGAAACAAATCTAAACCAAAACAATTACAATCAATCCGAATGCAAGACACGCTAATCTGTACAGAGTATTCTGGTAACACTTTATAATAGTTACACTTTTATGAGCCTTAATTCATAATGAAGAAAAAGTTCATAAAGAATGTGTCAGGATTTGTAACTCTGAAAAATGAAGCAGTTACTAAGCCTGAATCATTCTTAATATTAACAATTTCTTCATTATGAATTAAGTTTTATTAAGGCTAATTAAGGCGAGACACTACATGTGAATAGGAAAAAATCTTACATTTAGAGATATACATTTCAAACTTCTCCTGTAGTTTACTCACATAAATGTAAGAAACAAATATATTACTTATATTTCTCATCAGGTCATGTTTTCATGTAGAAATAAGGCATTTTATTTGTAAAAACGGCCAAAATTACACATTTTTGGGACATATAAATCTCAAAAAGGAACCAGGTTTAAATTTCTTGGTCTATTTTGTACACTTATTAGTTTTAAATAATTACAGTGGGGATTTTGGTTAGATTTTTGAGTAAACTAGATTTGACAGATTTTTTTTTTTTTTTTTTGCCTCATTTTTTTTTTACTTAAAATCTTCAATAAATCGATTTTAGAATAAGATCCTAAAATTAGATCCTTAAAAATCCTTCACTACGTTTGGTCACAATCTTGTTGAGTCCAGATTGTACAGTTTGGTGTAGGAGCTACTTTAAGGCTGATCTTTATGTCTCGAGGGAGAAAAATGCATTTTAAGAAAACTGACTTTGAAGTTACAATGTCCCAGAGAAATCTATGGATGAAGTGGATTAAATGGAAGAATAAAACATCTTTAGAAGCAGATTGGACACGTTTGTTATTTCCACATGAAAGCTTTCAAGTTGAGAGAGCAAACTGACTCAAAAAAATAAAAATAATAATAAAATAGTTTAGCCTGTAGTGTCTCGTCTCGCCTTGAGGTGTAGTTATTACAAAGTGGTACCAGTGTCCCTTTCTTTTCAGTTTCCCGATAAACTCTCCAAATGCATAATGAACATAGCCAGTATTAGTAACCATAGCGATGTGGTGGAAGGATGCAAGGCGGGTGGGACACAGAGGCGCAGAGACTCACCAGTTGTGGAGGAGATGTTGACGTCGATGCTGATCTCGGGGATGCCTCCGCCCTTCAGCGCCGCCACGCAGGTGTAGGTGCCGAAGTCGGTGAACTTCAGGTCGATGATGTCCAGGTTGGTGGTCCCCGGGGAGATGTCCGGGTCGGTCTGGGTGATGACCATCCGCTCCGAGCTCCGCAGGGCGCGACCGTTCTTCAGCCAACTGAACGTCAGCTCCTCGGGCGGAGTGGCCTCGACCTGCACGAGTCAATACTGCAGTTAATGAGGAGCAGGAGCACGGCAGAAGTATGATCTGGACTGGTAAGATTACTGCAATTAGGAATACTGTCTTTGAGTGGACTTGACTTGATGTATCTACCAACAGAACAGAATCTACCAACGCTTTTTGTATTTAAAAGAAGAAAAAGAACAATGTTTTTCACCTAAAATAAAGGCGTGATATCTTGTTCCATTAGTAGATAATTTTACTTTACACGTCAAATCTGCTTAACTGGAAAAAAAAAACAACAACAAAAAAAACAACAACAGTAATTTAATCTTTCCTCAAATGTTAGTTTTGGGTTTTTTTAAATATAGGTTACATGAAAATAGTATAAATAGTATACCATATAACTTACAAGCACCAATATGGCGTTCCAATGTACTTTAAGGCAAGACGCTGCAGGTGAAGAGGAAGAAATCTTAACTTTAAAGATATCAATTTGAAACTTCTGTAGTTTACTCACATAAATGTAAGGGAAAAATATATTACAAGTTTTTCATCATGTCATGTTTTCATGTAATGATGTCTTAATGTGAAAAAACACGGCTTTTACGTGTAAAAACTGCCAAAATTAAATTTAAATCTGAAAATTGGACAGAACCAGGTTTTTTGGGTTACTGGCCATTAAAAAACTATTTAATTGCCAATGTTGGTTCAGAACATCTCACAATGTTTTATCTTCTAATTATGCAAAGTTGTTCTGTAATTAGTAGAAGGATAAATAACAGTTACACAGAACCATTTAGATCTATTTTGTCATGTTATGTTTGTAAAAACAAAATAAATTTCAAAAATTGCGATTAATACTGAGTATCGACAAATAAAGTATGAAAATTGGTATTGGATGTGAAAAAGCAGGATTGGTGCATCCACAAAAAGTAAAAATCAGGTACAGTGTCTTTAGTAAAGAAATGTCCGATGGCAAATCAACAATTAGAAATCAGATGTAACCAGGTCAAAATCAGGAGCAAAAAGACTGACAATGGAAATGGAGGACAAAGATAAAACCTGGTCTGAATCAAGCTTTGACTGTTTAAGTCAATGGGCCGTGGTCGCTAACACGTGTAGCCAGTTTAGCCTTTAGCGGCTAACTCGATCTTCTGGGTTGTGCGGCCTGGTGACGCAGGATCGAGACTCTGACCAATCAGAGCGAGAGCTGCTGGAGCGGAGCAGCACGAAACAGAGCGAGCCGAAGGTAAAACTGTTTAAGAGTCATTCCACCAAAATAGGACAGTTTTAGTCCCCACAACTCTTTTACTTGTATTTAATGATAAAATAATGCAATGTTAGACTTCACTTATAAAGGTTTTGACATGTAGTAAGAACGTAACTTTTTGTTCAAATTCTTTATTTAATCTACATTTTAATGAAAAAATAGAAGTCTAGACAGCCTTTAGTATGGACAAAACTTTTTTTCTATATTTATTTGAATTAGTAATAATTTTAATTGTGAAGAGGGACAACTGATGAATAAAAAAATGTTAATTTAATGAGAAAAACATCTTCTGTGTCCATAACGGGGTCGAGGTGCAACACTGACAACTTTAAAAGATGACTGTAAATAATAGACATTTGCTTCTTGAGATTGTACAAGGTATTTTTCTGGTAGTTTAATATGTTATTTATACTATGATATATTTTTAAAAGTTATATATTTATGATTAAAAATGAAAAGCATTGCAGTCCAATTTGCCCTGTTCTCGTGGAATGACCCTTAAAAGAAAACAGAGGGATTTCTGGATTTTGAGAAAAAGTTCATGAAAAATATTGTGCTTGATGGAAAATAATGCTTTCTGGGCTGCAGAGGATTTGTTTTGCTGCAGTACCAATGGAGTGGCCACTGGGGGCGACTGGCGACGTTTAAGCTAGCAATACCCTATCCAGTTAATATAATAGATCCATGGTCACCAGCAGCAAAACTCCTCCTCAGTGCAGCACAATCACGCTTTCATCTGTACAAAACGGCAAATCGGTTACGTTTGTTGATGAAATAAAAACAGCAAATCACAGCTGAGCTCATTGACGTGTTTCTCTGACATTTACGGAGCCGTACCTGACAGGAAATCTTCACTTCTCGTCCGATCTGGATGTTGTCGTCGTTGTGGTAAGGGTCCGGTGTGATCCAGAAGCGTCCCTTTTTCAGAGCTGTGAACAGACAAGACGTTTTATTAGACTGTGACATTTCCACACGCCTCTGCTTGTCAAACCGACGCCCGTCAGACAGACGCGACGCCACCGATTTTCAATAGATTTAACACAACGTTTTGATCTCGGAGAGGGTTCATTCGGAGACGTCGTTACTGGTTTTTCTTTTGCAAATGTGGAAAAGTTTGCGGTGTACTTTTGAAGACCCAAGACCTAACAAACTTTTCCGATTTGAGTGGTTTATGGAGCCGTTTGGATCGCTGGAAACACCCTCCCGACGAAACGGCATAGACTTTTCCAATTTGATTCAAAACAGTTCATCTACAACCTTTACTTGTGGCTCTGAAGTTGGGCAGTTTAGGTGTGTTGTTTTTTCCCATAAGGATAAAAAGATCTATAACTGATGCAGAGGGGTTTTGTAAACACTTTTTGAGCAAAATATCTCATCTTTAAACCTAGAAATAATTCATTTTTTTGTGAATAGCTGCCTGTCCATGAAAATGCATTTTAGTCATACAAAATATATCTTTTTCCTGACGGTTCCAAATGGATTTACTATTTCCGGCGTTAATTGTTTACATCTTCTCTCTCAAGAACCCAACAATATGTGCCACTTTAGTATATTTATGGAAGTTCATTTGTTCCGTCAGATTTTGAATTTTAAATGCTGGCAAAAATTCTTATTTTGAATTGTTTAATCCTGAAAAGATATGTTTGAATGTCTTTGTGTTTTGAATTTCAGTCGCTGACTTTCTTTGCTGTTTTTCTCAGTTAAAAAAAACTTTTAAATACTCAAGGCATAGATTTCCAAGCCCTCAGTCAAAATTCAGAGTAACATTTGCTCGAAATTAAGCGGTGCATGGCATTAGCAATCGATGAGTGAATCTTTGCTCTTGAATCTTTGCTGTGACATTTTTCACTGTGAATTTAAACTGTTGAATTTGAGAGCTTCACAATCTATGCGTTCAATGGTTAAAATGTGAAGAAAAACACAATGAAAACGTAGACTGCAAAATTCACCAATTGAAATTGAAATCGAAACAATTCAGAAATGTTATTTCAGGGTTGTGTGCGAAATTAGCCGGTATTTAAATTCAAAATCAGATGAAACAGGTCACTTTATTTGCCATTTACTATTTATTCCCAGACAGCCACCTACTGTAAATAAGAGTGTGCACTTTATACTTTATATTGTATTTTTATTACCATGTTTATTTATCCTATTTTTATTGCATGCGCCTATTTCATTCATTCCTGTCCTGAACTGTGTGTTGCAACAGTGGAATTTCCCCATTGTGGGACAAATAAAGGATCTCTTATCTTTTCTTATTGATCAATATTCATATGAGTGAGGAACAAAATAATGTTTATAATTATTCCTATCCTATTTCCTATTTGATCCAACAGAATGTCAGTGAAAGTTGTACCTGCAAATAAATAGGTTTGAAAAGTTCTTCTTGTAAAACACTAAACAGACACACAATCTTACCCAACAAAATATAAACCATTTAGAGTTCAGTTTAGTCTGTGTTGTTCCATTGCTTCAGGCGGTGAGTTCGATGACTCAAGTCTGGAAACCACTCACACATATTCATTCACAGACAAAAATATTGTGTTTTTTGAACGGTTGGACCAGAGAACAAACTCCAGCTTTTGGGTTTAGGTCACATGCTCTAACCCCATGTTTCCCAACCGGCGGTACGGGGACCCCAAGGGAGCAATTACCAGGGGATACTCGCAATGTTTACAGCTTTGAAAAGAAGATGGAATGTACTTCAGTAAAAAAGTGTGATTAGTTGTATATTTAGCATCTTTTTGGAGTAGCTTGGACCATTAATATAAATAAAACTAAAAAGTAAGTGTAGTAATTGACAATATGTGACTAGTAAACCCATTTATTTGCCTGAAACTCAAGTTAACTCTCGTGCTCTAACCTTTTTTTTGCCAGGGAGCAACTTTTACCAAACAAAAACTTCGAAATGGAGAGCTACTCATTTTAGCAGTCACAAGAAATGGATGGTGGCAGTGCACAAAGTCAGGCATCTTAAGCAGTGTTGGGGTACAAAACCAGGACACAGGTTTTTGAGGACCAGGCCCCAGAGGAAAATCCTATATATCTTTCATTTTACTTTATTTCCATCTGTTTTACTCTGAAAAATATATGGAAAATCATCTCGGTAACAGCAAATATGGGTAATAAAAACATTATTTGAAGAATATCCACCGGTCCGTGAACAAAAAAATCTAATATTCAGTATACTGGTCCTTTGGAAGAGGAAAGATTGGGGGACACTGATCTAAATTACGCATTTATAGTTATAGTTATAGTGATTAATCAAATTTGAATTATTCAGCATAATCAATGGTTCTGATTCTGATGTATAATTCCGACATCCTTTGGGGGACTATACTTTGGTATTTCCTGAGCTAACCACTGTCTGTAGAAATCACACTTTTGGATTTCAGTTTTTTATAAAAGTGATTGAGAAAAACGTAAAAAGATAAAGCAAGATAATCGTGTCGGGAAGGACAGAAGAGAAACCAAAGCTTAAACTTCTTCCTAATCCTAACCACAATGCCAAACTTTTGAATAACCCATCATTGCAGATGTCCCTCCGGAGCTATGCCAAGCCTTAACTAACATTTATTTTATTTTTCATTTCCCGTTTAGTCAAAGCGTAAGGCATTAAAAGCGACAGTTGTATCTACAAACTTGTCTTTTAGAAGTTACGCTGAATTCCAAGCACAAAGCAGGCTCGCACTGTGAACTGAACATGAAAATACCTTCCATTTACAATTCGATTTAGTTTGCGAAACCCATTGTCGAAGCACTGCAGCTCTCAGCCCAAAACAGTGAAATCATTCCATTATAATGCATGCTGTTTGTAATGGCTCCGATCTGTGTGTGCATACTGTTCAATTCATCTCTGCCGCTGAAAAAAAACGACAGCGCCACAGAAATCTTTTTCATCTCGACGTTCCCAGGTGAAATGATCATCTCCGACTCGGCAAAGGCAAAAACAAAACCGGCGTGTCACATTTTAAGCACAGGAAATTGAATGTGCGGAACACGGCGACGCCCCGCGACCCGAAGGGAGAGAAACGGAGGAGCACCTGCACATTTTCGACGCGAGGTACGGACGATTATTATAGCCATGTCAAAGCTTTGCAAATTCTGTCGAAATACCACACGGAGATGTTTCTCTTATGCTTCCAGTGCATATGGTTCCATTTTGGATCCTATCAATCATTTTAGTCTGAGATAGCTGACTGGCAGATGAGTAAAAGATGTGCTATGCAACTTTTTCTACCCCCGTACTCAGAAAAACACAATAACTTATCTATTTACGAGCTCATTCAGACCCATAAGTGCATCTTAAAGGACACATCTTCTGCTACAGTGACTTTTTTGAGCTTTAAATCATGTTCTAACAACGTTCCGTCATCAAAAACATACCTGGAGTAGCATTCAGCTGCATTCACGCTGTTTTGAGCAATGTTTATCGGAAAATCCTCCCACCTCCGAGCGTCAAACACACTTCCTACTGAACTTCCTGGATTTCCGTACGTATTTTCAGATCATCTACATCACTTATGCTTGTTTGATTAATCCCTATTTTATGAGGTATTTTTCCTCTGATCTGATTGCTCACAAACGGCTCAGTTTAAGTCAGTTTTTAAGATGGCAAACTTTTCCTGCGCAGTTTTTAAAGGACCTGATGTTTACTGTTGGGGAAAAAAAACTAGTTGGGAAAAAAAGAACTAGTCCATGTTTCTGATTTTTTTGCATATAATAAAGTGTTGCTCCAGTCCAGATGAGACCACAACTATTACTCTGTATCTATTTATAGAGCGAGACAAGCAGGAAGTGTGTGCTAACGTTTGTTAGCTTTACCGGTGAAGGTCTGTGAAGCTCTGGGCTCAGAGACTCGTGAAGAAGTGTTTATTAAGTCATGGCGGTGAATATTTAGGATGCTGGGACTGCGTTAGGAAAATGAGAGATACATGTGACTGATGTAAAGACTTTAACATGAACTAGTTCTGCTTTCCAGGTTTCAAAGACAGTACAAATTAGGAAGGGCCTTTAAGGAATGGAATCTGAGAGGGTTGTTTTGGTGTATGTGAGTTGTCCTTCTGTCAACTTTGATTATGAGCTTTTCAAGTTTCTGGATGTGTCTTTCTTTTAAAAATCATTTGTCATGTCATTATCCATCACAGTTTGATGATGATAAGTCAGTTTGAAGATCTGACTTTTTTCTACTATATCTGAATTGATCCGAGTGATATTGTTTGTTACGCACCATCTTCGTTCTTTTACCTGAGCCATCGGTGCTTTCTTCACGATGTCCTCGAAGTCCTTGGTCTGCTAACTGCAGATGGAATATTTTCAAGTCTACAAACTAATCCGAGACCGCAAAACTGTTCTGTCCAGACCCCTTGTCATTTGATTGCCTTTAGCTCTCACATTGATCAAAGTAAATGCTGATCTGTTCAAAATCAAACACACTTGATAGAAATCCCATCGACTTGTGTTTCCTCGTGGCCTGCACTAAATGCTTGGGATCTTTGAGCCGGACCTTTGACTAAAACGTTTTAGAACTTCTGCCATTAACCACACCAGGCTCGTTCTGTGTATATCTGTGGTCTCAACAAACGCACGGCCCGTCCAACACAGTGGTCACGTTGCCTAAGGGCTTCATTTATTTCTATGTTTCAGTGTTGTTAAGTTAGAAAGCATGAAATACCAATCCCCGGGTGATAAAAAGAATGTAAGAAGAGCCACAAGAATGTATAAAAGTATAAGATATCCACTTAAACTGCTGAATTCAAGCCATGTAAAGATCCAGCGTGGAGTAGAAGCCTTTTACTCTGCATGGGGCACAGAAAGCACACATATTTCCCTCAATCATCCCAAACAGGGCGAGACAGAGCAGCAGCCGAGTCCTGACAGTTTGAGAAATCTTTTGTGTTTTTGTCACATCCTCTGCAGAGCGCAGGACACTTCTCTTCTCCCTCCTCCACACACCACTACATCGGGGGCCACAGTGACAGGTGACAGCCGATAAACATTCGGATTAACTGCTCTGTGCTTTAAAAAAAAACACACACACTCTTCTGGCTCCTCTCCATGTGAAATACTGACAACAAGCAGCGTTCGCTAGTTCAGTTGAAAGAGGATTTACTGACAATGGTGGAGTTGCATCTTGAACAGGGTAAATACTGCAGATGACACTCCTGCAGGTAGATTGCCTAATTTGTGGTGGTATTTTTAACGCCAAGAAAAATCCAATTGTGAGATTTCCATTTGAAGAGTTAAGCTGCAAATGGAAATGGAGGATAGCATCTGTTCCATATGATGACTGTACTGCAAAGAACATCTGCTTTAGCTAAAGCTGCACTTTTTCACTGGATTTAAGGCTGCAACGAATGAGTTTTAGTAGTCGATACATTGGGATTTTGTAAATACATTTTTAACGGTCGAGGCTTCTAGACAAATAATATTTAGGAATGAAATTATTGTAGAGACAAACACGTTTTGGTGTATTCATGCTGCTGTCTTTGTCATTCAAAATATTTTTTTTGTCTGTGTTTTAGAGTCTGTATAATCAAGATAATTATTGCGATAATTTTTATTTTTTATAGTTGACTAGTAACAAGCAACTAATTGTGAGTTAGTAATTAATCGTTGCAGCCCAACATGGCCTTAAACATGTCTACTTTGCTTTTATTCAATTCCAAGTGTTTTTACTGGTGAAAAACATGCTCACCTATTCACAGATTTGACCCTTCATGGAGATAGACAGGTTTTATGTTGGACTGTGGAATATTTCAGGCATTTAAGACACATTACATCCCTCAATTACATTTTGAAATTTAATGTAATGTAGATTTTCTCACGGATAAAGGTTAATTGTCTTTCAACATTATAACACTATTCCACATCAAAACTGGGTCCAAACCACACCAGGACTAGAACTGGACCAGACCAAGTCTACACCAGGACTAGAAAAGGACCAAACCAAGTCTACACCAGGACTAGAACAGGGACCAAACCAGGTCTACACCAGGACTAGAACAGGGACCAAACCAAGTCTACACCAGGACTAGAACAGGGACCAAACCAAGTCTACACCAGGACTAGAACTGGACCAAACCAAGTCTACACCAGGACTAGAACCAACCAAACAAAGTCTACACCAGGACTGGAACAAGATCAAACCAAGTCTACACCAGGACTAGAACAGGACCAAACCAAGTCTACACCAGGACTAGAAAAGGACCAAACCAAGTCTACACCAGGACTAGAACAGGGACCAAACCAAGTCTACACCAGGACTAGAACTGGACCAGACCAAGTCTACACCAGGACTAGAACAGGGCAAAACCAAGTCTACACCAGGACTAGAACAGGACCAAACCAAGTCTACACCAGGACTAGAAAAGGACCAAACCAAGTCTACACCAGCACTAGAACAGGGATTAAACTAAGTCCACACCAGGACTAGAACAGGGCAAACCAAGTCTACACCAGGACTAGAACAGGGATCAAACTAAGTCTAAACCAGGACTAGAACAGGGCAAAACCAAGTCTACACCAGGACTAGAACAGGGATCAAACCAGGTCTACACCAGGACTAGACCAGGATGAAACCAGGTCTACACCAGGACTAGAACAGGACCAAACCAAATCTACACCAGGACTAAACTAGGACCAAACTAGGCCCAATGTGGATAAACTTTCATATTTACCATCCACAGTTGATATTGAAAATAACTGTTTAAATAAATAGTGAATTCTTACCTAACTGACAGATCATTTTAATGCGCGAAACTAAAAAGTCACAAACATGTCAATCTACATCAACCTCAAGTCAATACATGTTCGTCTCATCAAAACAAAATTAAAATCAATCAGTCCTAACACGTCAGATCATGGCTAGCCTTTTAAATACATTTTTGCAGTGCACTGTCTATCTCCGAGAGGAAATGGCTTCATTATTGGCCATTATTTTACAGCACACCAACCTTATTGAGAGATTTCCATTTTTAGCGCTGGTCCCTGAATGCAACAGTCTGAATAATGAGGTTTGAGGACACTTCAGTTGTGCCCGTTCTAATACGTTTTCATTTTAGCTGCAGAAATACAACTATTTGCAAAAAGCTATTTGTTCAACTTGGAGAAATTGCCAGACAAAGACTTAAAACACGTCTCTTTCCAAAGTTTGCTTGTCCCAAAATCAATACAGCTTTAAACATTTGTGCAACATTGTTCTAAAGTCTAACATTTTGTCCTCCCACACAGAGAGACAGTTGGTGCATTCACTTTTGGACAAATCGTACAATTGTTTGGCAAAGACGCAACAACTAAAGTGCAAAAAAGGAAACAAAAAAATCTATGACACAAACTGAGGATATTGATATCTTGATTTAAATAGTTACACTTTAGAATAAGTCATATGTAGAAAGTATTTATGAATATTAATCACAAAAAATTTACTAAATAGCAACACGTCTTCACTAATCATAAGCAAATAAAATAATTAACAAGACATATCAATTGTTATTACTACTGATCATAAACTAATCATTTGCAAAAAATATGAAATTCACAAAGCATTATCACTTAACAATTATTTTGTGTTAGAGTTAATTTAAGGGTAAATGTATGTTAATGATGGTTAATGTGCCTATGACAGGTTGAAGTACTCATTTTACTAAAATCCAGTAATATAACATAATAATATGTAAGATTCTGCTGAAGAATTAACCATTTTTATCTCAGTTTGGCAATTGTTTAGTTTTAAATGTTTACTTCCTGGTTGTAAAACATGACATCACACTGGGGAATGATGTTAGTGTTCCCTAGCAACCATGTTATACACTCAGCCAAAACTCCTCTAATGTCACAGAAATAATTATTTGATAAATACAAATATATGGGAACACTTTTATTTGTTGAATTTCTGTTTAAACGTTCAGAAAAATGTGTTTCTTGGTTGTAAATTGTCCCTAGTGAGTCTCCCTAGTGTGATGTCATTGTGTTTTGGAACTGTCTACTTCCTGTAAATGTCAACGTATCATTTCAGCTTTTCTTCGCAAACTGACATTTGATTGGTGTAAAGTTATCATATACATTTACAACAGGTTTTATTCCACCAAATAAAGTAAAGACTAGGAAATCATTAAAAAAACACTTAATGATTAGTTACACTTTTATGAATGCGTTGTAAAGTGTTACCTTCCTTATTGGCATCCATCTAAATAAGTAAATGTCTCTACCTTGAAACCTCAATGAAATATGGTGAAACAAGTCTAATTGACATCTGGAGTAGGTAAAAAGTTTATTTCTTTTTATTTAGATACATACATATTCTACTCACATCAAGTCAAAACTACTTACACCAAATAAAAGTCAGTATTCTAGCCATTTAAACCTCATAAAATACCTTTTCTTTCTTTCTTTCTCTTTCTTTCTTTCTTGAATGAATTTGGAGTCAGATTGATCTGTTTGTTGACTTTAAACTTCAACACAATTTAATAGGGGTTTTAAGTGGACACAACTGTAGTTTTTTTTTACTTAATTACAAGTCCCTAAATCTTTATGAAATTGTCTTCAGCTTTAAAAAAGGAATTGTCAAAACCCAACAAATGCCAAACGAGTGTCAATCAGTCCATTTACCAAAGAAAATATAGGCAGGGTTTAAATAAATAAAAGAGATTGATATTAGACTAAATCAGACATCAGAGGCCTCAGCTTCACAAAGAGTCCAGCCATTTGTTTGTGCACCAAATGATTCAGAAACAGCTTCAGTTTGAATTGGGGTTCATTTTAGTCTGACATTTTACCTGACCTTTGCCGTCTTAAAAACGTGCAAACTCTCCCACTAAATTCCGGACATAATTCTTGACTGGGATGAGTTTTTATGAGCATTTAATCTCTTTCGTGGGTCATTAGTCATCAGTTTTGCCATCACGGTGACAGATACAGTCAGCAATGCGTCAGTGATGGGCGTGGGTAAAAAAACGCTCAATTCATTCAATGGGAAACACAACTTTTCCCTTCTTTTAAGACATTTCCTGGTGGATTATCTGTATTTCAAGCACAACTAATCCAAGTGTAGTCACTATTGAGCTATGACAGACATTGTTCACATATCGTTACCACAGAAATGTAAATAGATTATTCTATTGATGTTAAAATCCAGCATTGTGCACGCAGCTACTGTTTAATTTATCAAAATGTGGACCATTGAGTCACTTTTTCTTCTTCTTTGGTATTAGGGATGTCAAGATTAACTGTTTTTTTCAATAATCGTGATTATTTGCGGCCACAGTAGGTTATCTGTGGGAGTTTCAGACGCCACGGTATACCACAGAAATGTCTCACGTGAAGTGCAACGTGACTCGGACTTGAGTGCAGCGTGACAAACTCACCTCAACTGAAAGATGGCAGAAGGAACAGCAGCACTCCCAAAAAACCTGCAGTGTGGGATCCTTTTGGGTGTCCTAAAGATGACGAGTGTGTTGTGAAGATGACGAGCGTGTTGTGAAGGCCGGCGGATATCCAATTTGCAAAACCTCGAAAGGTTGCAGCTAAAGGTGCTACACATCTAACATGATCCAGCATCTTCGGGACAATCATCCGTCACAATTTACCCAAGAAAACATAAAGAAAAAGTGTTCAAATCTCAAAAAAGTGGTCCAGAAAGCACCACGAGGCTCACTGCAGAAGAATAACGAGCCATAAACATGCAACTGATGTAAACTGTGATCCAAAAGAGACCAAAAATATAACTAAATCTGAGTACTTTTTATTCCAATCATTGTCAAGAAGACACTTGGTTGTTCAAGGTCACACTGATCAGTATTTTAATATAATATTGAACTTCATAATGAACATTAGTTGTAATTTGACTAAACGGAGTACAATTATAATTAAATAATTAAAATAATTAAAATCTGTGTCTGTTTTGTTATGACAATATCCAAAATTAATTAGATATTTCTCAAATATAAGTTAAATATGAATATATTCAAGTTGAAGTTGAAATATTTAAAAAATACAAACACAAAATCTACTTTGTTTCCTTTCATTACTTTGATAATCGTGTAAATTTGTGTATTTTTCCTTCACAATAATCACGACTCAAAGATGATATATCATGCCATCCCTGTTTGGTAATATAAAACTCCTAAAGTCCACGTTTGCTCTTGTAATTGTTGAACAGTAAGTGATAAAGTAGCCCTTTTCCATTGAAATGAATGGTTTATATTGCATAAATCCACTCTATCATTAACATTACTTCTGGGGTTGCGATGGATCAAACTGCTTTATAATTCGATGCAGATTGGTCTTATTTTGACAGTAAGAGCTGCTTTCATCTCAGCGGGGACCAAATAGATTTTATTCTGTTCCATTTAAAATAAAGTACAGTGTCTACAAAACTAAACGCTTTAAAATGAAGATTAAAACTCAGAGGACAAGTCGTACTAACATGCACAATTACTTTTTATGCACTTTTACGGAGCACACCCAAGGCCAGGCTGTATACACATGTACAGCAATAATCCCACAGAGACGCAATAATAATGGACAAAGTGCCTCTCAATCAGATAATGCACAAATCAATTAGTTTTTCCATTTGGTTGGAGATTGGGGTCAGTGCTTTCTATTACCAGTGTCCACCTCAATCGTCCACATTTGGGTATTAAGTGACCGCAATCTGAGGTCATTAATTAGGCTGGTGGTGGGTTCAAACTCAAACTAATGTGACAGGAACAAGATAACAGACGTTTTATTAAGTACATCATGCAGTCGGATCACTGTGAGGGCTAAAGTGCAGGGCTCTGACGCCAGGCTGAATTAAATGTGGTTCTCACTTCACAAACAGATCATTGGACACATCGGAAAGAATTGTCTGTGTCGTCCCAGAGCTTTTTTAAAATTTATTTTTATTATAAACAGCACAAATAAGTTTTTCATCATGCAATGTTTTCATGTAGAAATAAGGCATTGTATGTGTAAAAAAATGGCCAAAAATACACAAATTTGGGGCATTTAACTTAAAATGGACAGAACCAGGTTTACATTTTTAATTTTGTAAACATATAGTTACAAAAAGATTTACAGAGGGGATTTTGGATTTCTTATTTAGTTTTTAAGTAAAGTAGTAGTAAGTAGTTTGGAATGAAAATTGTTGCCTTAATAAATCAGTTTTAGAATTAGATATCAAAAAATCCTTCTGTACGTTCGTCACAATCTTGTTGAGTCCAGATTGTACAGTTTGGTGTAGGATCTACTTTAAGAGGTGATCCTTATGTCTCGAGGGAGAAAAATGCATTTTATGAAAACGGTCTTTGAAGTTACAATGTGCCAGAGAAATATGTGGATGAAGTGGATTAAATGAAAGAATAAAACATGTCTTAAGAAGAGATTGGACACGTTTGTTGTTTCCACATGAAAGCCGATATGTTGAGAGAGCAAACTGACCGAAAAACAAAAAATGAAAAAAAAAAAAAAAGAGTTTTGCCAGTAACGTCACGCCTTAACAGGTTCTCTCATTTTTCTAATTATAACTTATTTTGATGGGATAGTGTCTATGCTGAATATTTAGCAACACAAAAAAAAAAGTTTGAAATAACGTTCTAAGTTCTAAAACAGAACTCCTTTGTGACTCATCCAAAATACAAAAGGACAATTTACACACCACTGACACATTTTTCTGACCAGAAACCAGTGTTTCCCAACCAGGGGTACGAGGATCTCAAGGGGTATGTGAAAACTTAGCATGGTCTCATGTAATGTACTTTTATCTGAATAAAAAGTGTTATTGGTTGTATAAGTCACAATATGTGACTAGCAAACCAACTTCTTTGCCTGAAACTCACGTTGAGGTGTACTCTGAGTGTGAGTCAAAGCTCAGGGGGTACTTGTTACAAAAAAACATTGGGAATCTCTGGTTTAAACGATCATTCAGCTATCATGTAATTTATATGGATTTTAGCCCTTGTCTTCAAAATGGTTGCTAGGTAACAGACAGACTATGTCCTATTTTCATGTTCAATTAGGAAGCACAATTATAAACTTTACAAAAACTGTCAAGCTGGTGACAAATATGCAAAATGTTTAGTAAAATCATGTTCAGTACATTTTAGTAAAATCTGTCGTCTAATCTGTCATACAGATTTTAAATAGTTATATTAAAGTTTGAGCACATAGCTTCCCCTTTTCCATTAGACAAATTGCCAACATGATGAAAACAGAACATATAATCCACATAATCAAAACATCTCAAAGCTATATTTAATATTAAAATTATGCCACAGACTAAACTAATGTACATGTTAATTTATTTGTTTATTTATTAAAATTAGCATTAGCTTTGAGACACAAACACTTACCGCAAAAAAAGGCCTCAGGTAAAGTGTTCACTTCATAACACACAGTCCACCACATGATCTTTAACTATGTATTCATTTTAGCGCAGTTTAGTGAACATGTTATCAAGATATCAGCAGAAGTGTCTAGCAACCACAACTACAGCCAGGGCCCATTGTGCACGAGCCAATCACTGACAGAGTTTAAATCGATTGTTTACGGTCCAGATGGAGACAGAATTTGAGAGACACATGCTACAAATTGGCGCCTGTGGTTGGAGCGCTAGGACAGTTGTTTGATGTTTATGGCCTGGATCCAGACTCTCCAGCGTTCAAACACAAAGTAGTTAAAGGCTGATGTTTGTACTGTAATCTATCTATCTATCTATCTATCTATCTATCTATCTATCTATCTATCTATCTATCTATGCAGAGTGTGTCAGATGTTTAGTGGGCTTATTATAGTCCAATAATATTTAAAATATTAAAGTATTTTTGACCTGGATTGTCCTGATAGAGAAGAAGAAGAAGAAGAATTTTTATTTATAGAGCGCTTTTCCACCTAATAGGCACCCAAAGCGCACCTGCACATGTTCCTATCTTTCAGAAAATAGGAGAGAGTAGGGCAGGGGTGTCCAAACTTTTTCCATCGAGGGCCACATATTGAAATATAGACCAAGCGGAGGGCCACAAATAAATTGCGAAACGTTTAAAAAAGCTGCATTTATCTGATGTTTTAAGCGCCGCCACATCTACATTCAGTCTCAGTGCCTTAATATCAGGTCTGTGTGGCACCAAAATGTTAGTTATTTAGGTTAGAATTGTAGAAAATCTGAAATGTGCTGTAAATAGTACTTATCAGGACAGTGTGGGCCAGTTCACCAGGAAGACTAAGGGCCAAGAAAAATTGGTCTGAGGACCGCATTTGGCCCCCGGGCCTGAGTTTAGACAAGCCTGGACTAGAGTCTCTTAAAGCTCAGTAGGAGGTGGAGCGTTTAGCTTCCAAGCTCCTGTGTTATGAAGAGCTCCTCAGTGTCTACATTTAAGACCAGGCTCAAAACGCTCCTCTTCATGGTCAGGTCACAGAAATAACAGAACATACATAAAAATCTACAGTTTTAGCTACGATGCCCTGAGAGAAACTCTGCTGGGGAAAGTATAGCAGCTTGAAAGCTATCCTGTTTTTTCTTACTTTCCCTATCAACAAGATTTTAGTTCAACTATAGTCTGTTCATTGCTGTTCACATTGCCGTTTCAGACACTGTGACACTGTGGCGACTGCAGCTTGGATGGCCCACCCCCATGATAACCCTGACCTGTAGACCAGGATGCTCCTCATCTGCCTGGAGGAACTCTCTCCACACTAGATGAACTGTTCCTCATCTGCCTGGAGGAACTCTCTTTACACTAGATGAACTGTTCTTCATCTGCCTGGAGGAACTCTCTCTACATTAGAAGAACTGTTCCTCATCTTCCTGGAGGAACTCTAACTACACTAGATGAACTGTACCTCATCTGCCTGGAGGACCTTTATACACTAGATGAACTGTTGCTCATCTGCCTGGAGGACCTCTATACACTAGATGAACTGTTCCTCATCTGCCTGGAGGAACTCTAACTACACTAGATGAACTGTACCTCATCTGCCTGGAGGACCTCTATACACTAGATTAACTGTTCCTCGTCTGCCTGGAGGACCTCTATACACTAGATGAACTGTTGCTCATCTGCCTGGAGGAACTCTCTCTACACTCGATGAACTGTTCCTCATCTGCCTGGAGGAACTCTCTCTACACTAGATGAACTGTTCCTCATCTGCCTGGAGGACCTCTATACACTAGATGAACTGTTCCTCATCTATCTGGATTATCCATTTGTTAAATCCCTTTGAACATTGTTATTTAAACTGCTTTTCTACATCTCGCTCATTGAGGCAGCTGCTGTTGTAATTTTGGACACTACAAAAAGAAAATAAATTGAATTGAACTGTCTGGTCAGGCAACTATTATACGCTCCTATTACTAAGTGTGGGCGGAGGTGTTCTGCACACACTTTCCACCCATCTTGTTTTGTGCTCTAATTAGATCCCTGCCCTGAATCTTTTTACAATCCTCAACCCTAATATTAATAAATCCATTAACAAACTATCATTCACACCATAGATCTAAAAACACACACGAGTTATCATCGCTTTAAAATAAAAGTGCTCCTCAAGTGAGCTTAAAATACTAACCCGTCATTTACATATCCTTTTTTTAATTTGTTGAGGCGTGAATTAAACGTAAATAAAAGAGTTCTTTTGATCTTCTATATTTTATCAGTGCCTCGTTGAAGTTTGGGATTCTGTTTTAGTGGACCACCTTTCTGCAGACTTTGGTGATGACTCAGCCTCCGCTCGACTCGTCAAAACAGCTGCATATGTGCGCTCAAGTCGCTCATGCATATTTCACTAACAACTCGCTTCCTGCTTCCTCCAAATTCAAAGCCTCTTTTTCTACCATTTTATCGCACCATAAATATTAAATAGGAAGTGGGCTTTGCTGTGAATTCACTACATTTGTGGACAAGGTAGATAAGTGGGCATTACCTCGCCGGCTGTAGAGAACTTTGAAGGACACTGGCGGGGATGGAAATGGCTCACTTTAAATGTGTAGTTGGAACACTTTGGCAGTAGTTTGGAGCAAAGGTGAAAGAGTAGCAACAAAATGAACGATAGGAAGAGAATTGTGCGTTCATAATAGTACAAACTAACCAAAAAGTACAAGTAGTAAGTTCTGACATACAGTATTGACCTTATTCTGCCCCGCCCACTTTTGCCGTTTTTTGCACTTTTGTTGTAAACGCACTTCCGTTTGACGAGAACTCCGTTAAAGCTAATGACGAACGAGGGAAAAGTCTCACCACTAAAATGTTACATAAAGTAGATTGATTTGTGTAAAATGTTTAATGAACACGAGCAACAACAAGTCAACAACGCAACGATTTCCTGGTCAGTCTGAAAACGTCTTTTTAGTCCATGTAGAACTTATTTTCTGTTGAGCTCGTCTGCTCCGTGTAAACTACAACGGAAACAAGACGGCGGCGCGTACGGATACTTCAGGAATAAGGTGAATAGATAAGAGTAAACATGTTTGGTGATAAAATATTGTAATACCGTTTGATGAAAAATCTAACAAGAATATCCTGGGCTGTCGCAATATATCACATTACAAGCTCCTTTTCTTCTTCTTTTTTTTTTTTTGCAGCAGCAGTTAACAATAAGAGAGAACTGCATAGACCATGATGCTTTGCTACATTTAAGGGTAGAGGCATGATGAAAAAAAATATTATTTAGCCCCCGTCTACTTTTGTCTTTTTTTTGCAACAGATCTGCACTTCCAACATAATGGCAAACGAGAGAAAAGTCTTGCCCGCTAAAATATCATGTAAAGTCGATGGATTTGTGTAAAATGTTCATTGTACACGAGCAACAACAAATCAACAATGCACCGATTTCCTGAGCGGCCTGAAAATGGCTTTGGCTGTTGAATGCAAGTCCATTCAACAGGAAAAAAAAAAAAATAAATAAATAAAAAGACGGCAGCACCCACAGCAACTTCTGGAATAAGCTGAATACTTAATATATTTCTTGGACTATACAGTAATGAATACACCAAAGGCTAATCACAGCATTTTAAAATAGGTCAAAATAGCATTATTCCTCCTGGAGTCCAAGATATGTATTTTACAATAAAAGCTTTACTTTTTGTACCAGCTTCACAAAAGTTCCAACAAAACACATCCTCGCTCAGTATAGTATATTACAAAGCATTTAGCAAAATTGATTCAATAGAAATACACTACATTAATACACAACCAAGACGGCACTATCTTATACCATAGTGAATATCTGTATGTCTATTGACGTCCTCTTAAAGGGGCTGTACCTGATTTTTACTGTTTTGAAACATGAAAAACAGAACTAGTTCATGTTAAACTCTTTACATCAGTCATATGTATTGTTCACTCTCCTAATGCAGTCCCAACATCCTAAAGATTCACCTCCATGAGTTCAGACGCACTCTCACAGAGTCTCTGCCGTACCCATGGATGTATTAAATGAACTGGATAAGACTCTGTCTGTGGTCCCAGATTGATTAGTGGGCGTGTGAGGTACTGCAGCCTCTTGGAACCAGCCTTTTTCTAAAATTGCTCATTATAATCACAGACAGGACTGAATTATTATCGGTATTTAAATAAAATAGAAGGAAATGTTCTTTTCTACCGTTTCTAAAATCACCGAAATTACCGTTTTTATATGAAGTGACGTCACAGTAAACATGTGCGAGTCACATGAACGAGCGTCGGACGATACAAACAGAAGCTCGTGGAAAAGGCTCGACTAGAGACACCTGTAAGTTGTACTTTATTTCATTTCAGACGCTTTCACAGCTGCGTGGTCGCTCACGTCGCTCAAAGCATCATGGGAGATTGTTGTCACGTGGCGCCCTAAAGCAAAGATGTCAGCCTCCGTATCAGGAAGTAAATGCGGAAGTAAGACATTTTTTTGGGGTCATGCGCCAATGAGCTCACTCCATAGGGATAAACAGGGCGCCATTTTGGATTCATCTTCCAGGTTTTATTATTGTTCTATGGCCGTACCAGGTAAAGCTAACAAACACTGGCATGCTAATAGTGCACTTCCTGCTTCTCCTAGAATAAAACGCTATACACTGTAAATAGATGCAGAGAAAGTAAAAACCAGGTACGGCCTCTTTAAATGCTGTTTATTGACCGACATTGTTGAGGATTTAGGAAGTCTGTTGCTCTGGATATCGTTAAATTTGTACTTACAGCTGAAGCACTGAGTAACAGTTTGAAACTAAAAGTACAATTTCTTAATTATTCAAATAAATGTAACTCATACTTCCTCTGGTTGTAATATCAGGTTATATTTTATGAGAAAAAACGAAATACGAATAATCCCATGACAAAAAAAAATGTGCCATGTAACTTTCCTGGTGGAGGGTCTGCCACCTGCTTGTCTCCATGGAGATGCGTTTGCGTTGCCTGGTTACAAAGTGGACATAGTGTGCATTCATGTGGGGTTAATTGGCTTTTAAACAGGCGACGTGGTCATTATGCCGATAGAGCCATGGATTAAACTTCTGGATTTACCTGAGACGTAGGGAAATTTAAAACAGAGTGTTTGTGAGGCTGAGAGAAGACAAGCTTGTAGACATACAGGATTAATGAAACAAGAAAAACAACAAAATTCAACTCCAAGTAGGTTTCTGATGAAGGAACAACAATCCAACAAGGTTAAACGCACAGAAAAGTCAGTTTTGCAACAAACGTGTTCTTTAAAATATGGAAAATCTCTGTTTCTTATGAGCTTAAAGTCTCTGTACATTGTTCCTTCAAATAAAGACTAAACTAAAATGAACTAAACTCAAGTAAGCGCACAGTTACGTCAAGTACAGTGTCTAAAAAACACTCATAAAAGTACAATTTCTTTAAAAATGTATCCATATGTAAGAGAGTGCTCCCCTCCTGTAGCTGTGACGACTGCAGAGTTGCTGCACCGTCTGCGAAACCCAAAGTCTGTGTCAAAAGTCACATAAAAGTTTGATGAACGCTGCACTCGGAAACAGGACTTTCCCATTTGTTCTGGAAGTAAACTGAGCGTCTGTCTACACCGTTTCAACAACATCATTAAAATCTAACCACGGAACTGCACTGTCAAAACCTGCTCTCGAAATAGTACCCTGTATCCCTGATGCTTTGGCTATTGTGGATTTTAGATTAGATCAGGAAGAGTAAAAACCTACATTAGTCAAGATTCATATTTTGAAGTGATTTTAATATTGTTTATTACGAGGAGCAGCTGAATGAACATGATCTACTGCTTCTGTGATGAATATTGATTTGATTTTTCTCGGCGGTTAATAACGTAATTGAGACTCAAGGTCAACTTGGCTCTTTTACAGACTCCTCAGATTTGCATTGGACTCTGTTGCCGTGGAAACCGAACAGCATCAAATACACCAGGCACACGATTAAACTGTGGTGGATTTGCCTTTGTTTTCCTGAGAAACTATGAATAAAGAAACAAGCTTCTTCAGAATGCTTTTTGGTTTTAATAATTTTCCAATTCATGAGTTTGGGGGACTTTTGGATACAGATCTGTTTTAAGGCGAGACACTACAGGCAAACAGGAACAAATGTTACATTTAGAGATACACATTTGAAACTTTGAAAAGTTTGAAAGTTCTTCATCATGTTATGTTTTCATGTGGAAAGTGTTTTATGTGTAAAAACTGCAAACATTGCACATTTGAAGGTTTTTGGTTAATTCAGTACACATTAGTTACAAAAAATGAACAGAGGGGATTATTTCGTTTTCGAGTAACCCAAATCTGATTGAAAATTGGCAGAAAAATACAAATTTTGTCTCATTTTTTTAACTTAAAACTTTAATAACCTGTTAGAATTAGATCTCAAGAAATCATTCATTACGTTCCATCAAAATAGTGTTAAATACAAGATTGTGAAGTTTGTTGTTTGTAGGTGCTACTTTTTGTTGAGAATCATTTAATACATTGTTTTTTTTTGGTTTTGTTTTTTAACAAGCTAAACAACTTATTTTTAAATAAAAAAAAAAAAGTTCTTGTTGTTCTCGTCTTGTCTCGTGAACCCAATCTGGTGACCTGTCTTGTCTTGTGAAACTTTGGTCCCATTACGCCCCAAATAAATAATCATCTGGACACAATTTTAAGATCAAGTCGTTTCTAACTTTCATCCTCAATCTAAGGAATCAGATTTAGATTCCTCAGATTGAAAATGACTTTTGAACGGTCGTCGTAAAAGCCTTTAAACATGGTCCAGATGACTACCATTGAGACTTTTGCTATGATTGTATACAAACGGCATTCTTGGTATTTAAAGTACACATTTTAATGGAAATATGAAGCAGAAAAAAGCAAATACTTTAACCCACGATAATCCACGACAATCCACGATAGCGAAAGCGCACACTCTGAATCCAGATCAATATAAGTGCGTGTCCGGTTCGACTTCAGCGAACCCACAGACCTATAACACATCATCATCTGCTCATCACCGGCTCGTTTTTCATGTCCATCTCTCACAGCGGGCTTCATCCGCCGCTCTTCCTCCGCCTCGTGGAGACGCCAGCGTGCCCTCCTCTTCTCTCTGAACCAGATGGATGGAGCCGGACTCTCCTCCCTCTTCTGCCCGAGCCCCGTCTTCTCAAGGTTAAACCGGGCCGAGGACGCGGCGGGGCCACAACCACTTCTCCATCCTTTTATGCACGAACCGGAGCTGCCGTTACAAACTTGCCTGTGGATTAGCATAATTATAATACGAGTGCATCCATAGGGGCGCGCGGCAGCCTATATGTTCCACACGCACCGGTGGGTGTGCGGTTTAAGGGACAAAGGCTAATTTAACTCTCAAAGCAACTCTCACCGGGTTTAAATACATTATGTTGTTGAAACGGAGCAGTCTGGTTTGTTATGAAACCTTTTTCTTGTTGGTAAAAGTCTGTTTGGTATTGCTCCGTGTTGATTGGTGTCGCTTTATATCCAAAAACTACAATATAAAACCATATAAACTTTATACATTTAATCCTGCCTTAGTAAAACGTGAGCAAAGACTTAATATATATCGAACAATTTGTTTATTAAGGTGGAACGCTGCAGGTGAATTGGAAAAAAAATCAATTTAAAGATATAAATTGGAAACTTCTCCTCTATTGCATAAATTTAAGAAAACATGTAAGCGTTTTTCATCTTGTGATGGATTTTATATGTAAAAGCAGCCTCATTTGGGGTGAATATTTGGGACATTTTGATCATTTTTGGGTTCATTTAGTACAAATATTATTAACAAAAACATGTACAGAGGACACATGGGATTTTTGATTTGTTATTTAGTTTTTGAGTAAAGTACTAGATCCAACTGAAAATTGTCAACAACAAAATAACATGTTTTGCCTAATGGTTAAAGTTAAAACTTGAATACATCAGGTTTAGAATTAGATATGAACAAATCGTTTGGTATGTTTCGTCAAAATCTTGTTCAGTCCAAGACTTTAAGGCTGATCTTTATATCTCTGTGGGAGAAAAATGCATTTCAAGAAAACGACCTTTGAAGTTACAATGTCCCAGAGAAAGCCATGGATGAAGTGGAATAAACATATAAAAAAACATACTTTGGAGCAGATTGGACAAGTTTGTAGTTTCCACATGAAAGCCTGTATTTTGAGAGCGCAAACTAACCAAAAACGAAGAAAATGGGTTTTGCCTAAAGCGTCTCGCCTTAAAAAAATCTGATTATGTCGCCGAAAAGGTGAATTTATGTCAGAACCTTGCTTTTTTTTGCACATGTATATTTTTTAAGACCTTTAGATACTTTCTCTCACTTTCAGTTTTGAGATAAAAGCGGCACAAGCCCATCCTGAGACCACAGCGGCTGTGATTGCCTGGTTTATGACGCCACTCAGACGCAATCAAGATGAAACCGTGCATGAGGCCGGACTGATGCGGCGTGCGTAAATCTGCAGTTTGTGGCCACTCGGGTAAATGCACAGAGCCCTGACCGCGGCGCGCACACAAGCAGCGTTAACGAATGGAAATGTATTCGGCGGCGGAACTGAATGTGTTCCAAGGCAAATTTGATAAGGGTCATTCCCATGTTGACTCACACGCTGACAGCCAGGCTTCTACATTGCAATGTCATCAGCGATTCCCTGCAAACGCAGTCTAAATATGCACAGCGAGGGAAGAGGGGACGTACGTAGCTCCGCACACAGCTAGCCAATCAGAGATGCGCAGTAAAACATGAGCTGTGTTTGCTACAGCGCCGTGAATGCACAACACTCGAGGACTTCTTCTCAAATCTCAAATCTCAAACAAAGACAGCGAGAGAGATGAATTTAAAGTGTGTATGACAGGTCTTTTTAATTTTCTAGTTTTGACTTTATTTGGTGGATTAAAAAATGTAAATAAATATGATAGCTTAACACCAATCAAGCGTCAGTTTGTGAAGAAAAATGTAAAAAAATATGTTGAAATTTACAGGAAGTAGAGCAGTGTTTCCAAAACAAGACGATTTTCTGATCCTTTAAACATTGATTCAACAAAATAAAGGTGCTTCCATATATTTGTATTTGTCGAATGATCATTTCTGTGACATTAGAGGAGTAAAAGTTAAAGAATTAGTGTGATGTTATGATTTACAACCAGGAAGTAAAATTTTAAACCTAAAAAATAACCAAACTGGGATAAAAAATGTTTTAATTATTTTGCAGAATCTTAAATAACTTCATGTTAACTGTGTTTTAGTAAAATTAGTACTTCAACCTGTCACTTTAAAGGGGATAGAGCATGCATCAGTCATTTTGGTTTTTGTATTCCACGTTTTAGGCCTTAAAGGACACAAATTAAGCTAATTAAGCTTTTAAACATGCTCTAACAATGTTCCGTCATCAAAAACATACCTGGAGTAGCATTTAGCTTCATTCAAGCTAGTTTGATGAATCCTGTTTAGAAAATCCTCCCCTTCCAACCGTCAAACACATTCTGAATCTCCTCGATGTGTGACATTTTGTCGATGAGTCAAGTGGCACTAAGAATCTTCTGCTCTGTTTTTAAGTTCAGAAATCGTTGCCAGACTCATTCGGAGCATTTCTGCTGTCCATTCACGCTCACTACAACTACTCGGCTAACAAGCATTTCCTCACAGTTTTCAAATAATGCTAAATATCCGTCCTTTAAAACAGTGGTTCCCAACCTTTTTTTTTGTCTCGAGCAACCCCTCGCTCTGTTTCACACTCAGAGTACCATTTAACTTGAGTTTTGGGCAAATAAATGTTTTTACAAGTCAAATAAAGTCAATTATTACAACATATTTTCCATTCTAATTATTTATGGTCCAAGATACTCCAAAAATAAGCTAAAATTACAACTAATGACACTTTTTTATTCAGATAAAAGTACATTTAATCTTCATTTAAAACCTGAAACCATTCCAAGTACCCCTTGGTAATTCCTCCCGTCCCCCTGGTTGGGAAACACTACCTTAAAATAACACAAAACGCAGGGTCCCTAGGTTTAAAATTACACAAGAGAATTCCGGGTTTCCTTTTTTTATTAAATAACCATCACAGCTAGTTCAAACATATCCGACTCTTAGTAGACACAACTCAGTCCCAGTTTAGTCGTCTTTAAAAGGATCTAAACATTACAACAGCCCGTTCTCCTTTACAGAGTTTCACAGCATCAGTTTAAAAACACTTTCAAATGTCTTGTGTTTTTGAATAACTCTACATTTCCGTACACTTTTCAGCTCGATGTGTGTCCTTACACTGAATGATTTAATTGACGTATCTCAACCATTTTTTACTGCTTTACTAGAGACTATATTTGCATTTTATCTGGAGTTTACCACCTCTTGAGTCCCTTGAGGGTTTTCGGTGGCCTTCAATCACATCCTGTTGTGTAATGTATTTTACGATTCATTTTCTACCAAGTGAAAATAAATAAATGTATTCTAAATCAACAGGATGATGCAAAAATAAAGTTTTAGCTATGCTGGGGGAAGTATGGCGTCTTACTCTGGTTCGTTCTACTTTCCCATCGACAATATTCACAGTTTAGTTCACATGTAGTCTGGTAATTGCTGTTCACAAGTTTTTTCTTTCTCTCACTGCCTGCTGCTGCTCCAGTGACGATTGAACCTGAAATGCCACAATATTTAATCCTTTAATTATCTGCCTGTGGAAAGAGAACATCGCATTCGTTTTTCTTCATATCAAGTCAAACAACTGAAAACTATTAGTAAACGGCATCATAAAAAGAAGTTTAAAAAAAATTCTCTTAACAGCTGTTTCCTTGTTGGCTGGATCTCTGGTTTGGTGGGAAACATCTACAAACCCTAATTCGGGAACATTTTTGAATCCGCTGCTTTTGAACGTTGAAGAAATCCGGCGACAACACTGCGCGGTTTGATTGTGAACCTTTGAAAAGCGCTCGATTCGTTTCTCCTCATCACACGGGCGAAACACTGAGCGGGGCAGAAATGAAAACACATGCAGTTCTTCGGCTGTTTTTGCAGAAACACATGAAAACAAAGTGCCAGACCAGCTGTCCATTTCGACGAGGCGTCCACAGATCTACCACCGAATGTGCCTTTGAAACAGGAGCAGGCGCAGTCGTGTCAGGACGCCGCGACAAAACGTGGAGGAGAAGCTACTGTGTTCTGTCGACCAAGCAGCTATCAGACTGCAGAGGACAGGACGAGTGGTAAAAGCAGTAGTAGTACTCATTCTTGCATAAACAAAAACCCGTTAGTATCGTCAACAATCAATCAAGACCAGGAGGAAAGAAATTGTGCGAGTGACAGTGATAAGATGGAATAAACTCTCCACCAAGGGCTGTTCAAGCGTGACAAAATAGCGTAATGACCATTGTTTCTGTCTAATTTGAAATCCTGAATAATTCAAAGAGTTTGCGGGTGAAGAACGGGCTTGTTATCGTTTATTTGTTGTGATGATTTTTGTTGTGGAGCGGCTTTAGTGAAGGTTTTGAGGTGCACGAGCGCCTATCAGTCAGAACAAAATTTTGTTCCAATTTCTGCAAATGATTGGAGATATAATTTGTTTTCGTTTTTTTTTTTTTTTATGATGCGTTTCACAGCCATATCTCAGCAGCTCATTTTCTCTGTTGGCTCTCAAACTAATAAAGTTCCAGTTAGTTGTCTATTGTTGAGCAAAATTAAAGGGCCTCTGACAGGTTGAACTACTCATTTCACTAAAATGCAGTCTAGATAAATATATTTTAAATTTGGCTAAAACAATTCACAAATGTATCCCAGTTTAGCCATTTTTTAGGTTTTTTGTTTTACTTCCTGGTCATAAATGATGACATCACACTAGGAAATTACCATAGCAACCACACTTTACTCTGGGCTAAATTAATCTAATGTCACTGATTTTTTATTTATTTTACAAATAAAATATATGTCGGCGCATTTTTTGTTGAATTAATGCATAAAGGGTAAAAAAAAAAAGTTTATTTTGTGTAAATTATGCACAAACTTAGTCTCACCAGTGTGATGTCATCAATATGTTTACTTCCTGTAACTTGCTGCAGATTTTTCAACTTTTCTCCACAAACTGATACTCGATTGATGTCAGAGTATTATTTATATTTACAACAGGTATTAATACACTAAATAAAGACAAAATTAGAAAATCATGGAAGCCTGTCATACGCACTTTAAGTCATTTCAATTCACTCTGTATTCCAAAAAAGTCATCCCAATGGTAAAGTGCTTGTTATCGGTTTATGTCCTATTGACTTGGCCAGAATGTTTGATTTTATGAAGTTTGTCTTGTACACTAATGATTAAATGATGTCAAAGTTGTTCGTTCGTGGAGTCAAAAATGATAAATACTCCTAAAATTCACAATGATCTTGACACTAAAATGTAGAAAATTGTTGCACGTACCGTCAGGAATAAACTGGGCGTACTCCGTTATTTGGTCCTAAACTGAGTCCCGATGTGGACATTTTTTATATTTTTTTAGATAACACATTATATCAAAGGGTAAACACATTCCCACCTTAAGTGTGGAGGGTTTTGATCACACCGTAGCCTTCATTATTCCTCCCAGTGCCAAGTAATTACATAAAATGAGTTATCTGATTGGCCTCTTTGATATAAATACATCTAAAAAGAGCCAGCCTTTTGAACGGCTTATTTAAATAAAAGGATCAGGAAGATTTGACTTCCATTAAAGAGCCGTTAGTCTCATCATGATCTCAGAGCTTTACTGCCTGTCTGCCGTTTATGTAGATCTTTCTTTATAGATACAATCAGAACGTGGGTGTGTCTGCTGAAGGCAAACACGGGGAACGAGTGATCTGCATCCGAGTCGTTGACCTGTGAAAGTGGATGTGTTGTAGGGCCTCGCGGGGCCCTGGCGAGGGGGGCGACTCTGTGCCAGGCGCCTGCTGAGGATACGGCCAAACCCTGCAGGCTGGAGCTGGTGGGACAGCATGGACCAGACTCTCCATCTGCTGTGGAGATGTGCCGCCGCAAACACACAAACCCCCCACGAAAATTAAAAAAAGACAAGCGGCGACAGGAATTCAGAATACGACTCTCGTTATCCACCGCTCTTCGCAAACTCGGAGGTGGGAGAGTGCTGGTGCGGTGGCTGTGATTATTAGTGACGTAACAATGATAAAATGATTTTATTTTGTTTTATTCATTATTTTATGTTGCACCTTAAACCTATGTTTGTGAATTTTTGATCACTGACAATGGCAATAAACCGTTTCTGATTCTGATTCTGATAAAATTATATTGTATGGGCAAAAGTACCTTAACTTTGTGGGCTGTTCATTGAAGTCTGCAATATCAGATAATCCACAAAGTGTCTCTGAACTATAAATCACAGAAGTAACAGAGATCAGAAAACAACGCACTGGATCAAGGGAGTAGGGATGTCAAGATTATTCAGTTAAAAGATAATTGTGATTAATCGGGTCACAAAATAGCTGTAAGAACTAACAACTATAACCATGGCTATCTTAGAAGAACATAAAGTCATAAAACTTTTGTCTGTACTCCAAAAAAGTACACCTAAATGTATAGTGCTTTTATAAATCACAAAAAACTTTACTTTTGTTTTCAGAAACTTGGATTTCTTAACGCTATCACATACTATTGGAACAGTAATGTGTGAGAATGAAAGAATTTAAAGCTTTCAATGTTTTTTTCTCACAATAATCGTAAAACAAATTGCTTTTTTTCTTTCATACACTCTTACAAGGGAGTTTTCCCACTTTCTTGAAAATGGAATGGAACAGACTTCAACAACCACCGGCCGTTAGGTTGACAACGCTAAGGAAGAACATTAAGAGGTTGTTTATACATTTTCACAAATCTGCAATGTTTTGATATCATATTGGCCTCACTAATCGTACTATCCGTGCTCTTCTGAAAACCTGGAAAGGTGGTTTCTTTGGGGACGAGGCATTCTGAGCTTAGTAAACAGGACTGCCAGACTTTCACAAAGCAAAAAGCGACCAGGCCAGTGAAAACAGCCCAAAACACAGCTGAATGAACGCTACAGAGATGTGCATATGTTTCACTGCATATTTACTGTAAACATTGACAGCTTGTATTTCAGTCATCATCGGGTCTGACATAAAACAGAACTGAAAAAAGAGTAAAAATTAGCTCTTTTTATGATGTGAAAGTGCCGGTCAGGAGCGAGCCCAAAAAAAACATTCAACATTTGCCTGTAACTTTACAAACATTTAAGCCCAAAGTCACTATTCACCTTATTCTCCCCCGCCCTCTTTTGCCTCTTTTTGCCACAGATACGCACTTTTGTTGTAAACGCACTTCCGTTTGACGAGAACTCCGTTAAAACTAATGACGAACGAGGGAAAACTCTTGCCGCTAAAATGTTACATAAAGTAGGTTGATTTGTGTAAAATGTTTGATGAACACGAGCAACAACAAGTCACAACGCACCAATTTCCTGGTCAGTCTGAAAACGTCTTTTTAGTCCATGTAGAACTTATTTTCTGTTGAGCTCATCTGCTCCATGTAAACTAATACAATGGAAACAAGATGGCGGCGCGTAAGACAACTTCTGGAATAAGTTGAATAAAGAAGTGGACTTGGCAACTTTATAAACTTAGCTTAGTACAGGAAAAACATTTTTTGTCACAAAGAGACGAGAGCACAGCCCTGATCTGTGCTGTGATTGGCTGTAGGCAGGGAGCGTGCAACTGACCCACAATCAGCCTCATACATTTTTTGTTACACAAGAACGTGGCAGAAAAACATACACAACCTTTTACTTTAGAGTGCGCCAACAAAGCCCCAGAAAAGCACACAGTCTTAAAGTTATCTCCGAGTTATAAACAAGAGGTACTATTACTCAACAGCAGCTTTTCACTCCTAAAATAGTTTATCTTCACATGTGACCGTTTACATCTTAATTCAGATCAAATTAGGAGTGAATCGTGTGTTTTCCTGACGTGTAAACAGGGCCTACGACACGTCCCACCAACAATCTCAGAAGACAGAAGTTACCATCAAAACTTGTCAAGGTAATGCATCGTCTCTTTTATTCTCTGATGTGGACAAGTGTTGAAACTATTAGTCAAAACTGAATAAAAGAAGATATATGTTTCGAATTTAGCTGAGTTCAACTCCTATCTATTATTATGATGACGTAAATTATTCCCACAGCCAACGCTTTGGGAGATCTTCTCAAGGCACTGGGAACGCGGTGAGACGACAAGGATGAGGCCGAGGTGCGACCCTGCAGACGCTGCCGAACGAGCGAGGACAACGTTTAGCATTTTATGTCTGTAATCGTATCCAGAGAGTGTCGGGTACAAGGCCTCAGACTGCACTCACGCACAGATGCACCGGATGCAAGGATAGCACATGGTAACACAGAGACAGCTGAGATAGGCTTTACTCAGAGCTGTATAAAATGAGTCGAGATTATTTGGTTAAACAAGGAACTAATCAGGTCAAAATCCAATCACTAAGAACTAAAAATGTCTAGTCGTCACAATTTTAGAAGTAAAGTTAAAGGACAAATATATAACATTTACTTTTTCGAGCTTTTAACCATGATGTAACATTGGTCCGTCATCAAAAACATACCCCGAGTTGCATTTATTCACTTCATTCACGCTAGTCTGATCAACAGGCCCGTCGACAGAAATTTGGGGATCTCACATGAGCCCCCCTTTAATATAAATTAATAGGAAGAGGGTCCAATTCTGGGACCCTAAGACCCTGAGGCCCAGGACAGCAAACCCCCTTGTCCCCCCCAGTCTACTCCCCTGCTGATGAATCCTGGTTAGCAAATCGACCGTCAAAAACACTCCCTATCGATAATTGACGTCACGAGAATCTTTGGATCCTTAAATCATCGACAGACTTGTTCTGTGCCGTCTAATCACAATCAGTACAACTGCTAGGCTAACTCGCATCTCTTCAAAATAACATTCTTAGCTTGTGTAAGCGAGTAGACGGCGCCTAAACTTTTTTTTTTTGTTCAAAAACATGGGATGCAAAACTCAAGTACAAGAGCATGATTAAAGGCCAATACCAGTAAAAAAGCATACTATTTTTCCTTCAATTTATTTCAATTCAGTCTACAGTCCGAAAAAAGTAATCCTAAAATATGTTTATTTATTCATTTATTTATTTATTTGATCAGTTTTTGATAAATACTCCTGAAATCAGGACGTTTCTTCTCACACTGATGAACACAAAAAATATTGAAAATAGTTAGCTTTACAAGTACCATTTGGGATAAACTGGGTGTAATTCATTATTTGGTCCAAAATTGAGCCCATCTTCGTCCCGATGTGGACTTAGTTTGATCCTGTCCTAGTCCGTATTTAGTCCTGATCCTGTCCAAGGTTAGTTTCGGGTTCAGTCCTGGTTTAGTCCCTGATTTGATGTGGTGAATAAACCTTGATATAGGCATGAAATAGAACTAAAACGTGACTCAGATTGGACTAAATCAGGTCTAAAACTGGTCCAACACAAGATTTAACAGGACTAATCCAGGACTCCATGTCATGAAGCCGTTATATTGTTATAATTGTTTGACCTAACCATTTATTGCACCGGATTTATCACACAATCTTCAGTTTTTATGCCCGATGCCCTTTTAATCACAGCCATACATATGTTACTGGAGGAAATGTGAGCGAAATGTCTTGCCTAAGGACATAACAACAGCAATTTGGATGAAAGTTGAACCATCTACACCAATTTTTCCCAACCTGGGGTACAGGGAATTACCAGAGGGTACTTGGAATGCTTTCAGGTCTTAAATGAAGATGAAATGTGTCATTAGTTGTACATTTAGCATATTTTTGGAGTATCTTGGACCTTAAATGTAATCCAAAAATTTATAAAAGTAATATTTGACAATATTCGGCTAATAAACCAATTTATTTGCCCGAAACTCAAGTTAAGGGCTACTCTTTGTGTGAAACAAACCGTACTCGAGGCAAAAAAGCTTGGGATTGGAGCCAGTGATCTACATTACAATCTACAACCCGCAAAACCACTGCCAATACACAACCGCAAAGTGTGTCGAAAAAAAAGCAGGAAAAATATCAAGATAACAAAATATGTGGTTATTTTTTTGGGTCAGGTTTTCCTTCCCCAGTAAATTCCGCGAGCAAACACAAACGTCCTAAGCCCATGCAAAGGTCTGCTGCCTGGAGCGAGGCTTATCCTGCGCCGTTTCACTTCAGTTCAAAGAATCACAGCAGCTGCCATGTGGCTCACTCCCTCGGCTCCACAGCAGGGCAAAGTCGCAGCAAATATGAACTGTGCGTCTCAGAACTCAGGAGAAGCTCGCCTTTTCATACGCGGACGAGTTAGGATGTATTTTACTGTGCTCGAAATGTAAATAAATATTGAGTTTAGACTTAAGATCCATCCAGAAGGCTCAGTTTTTCCTCGTTCATTGCTTCGTTTCAAACCAGGAGAATGAGCGCTGACCCTGACCTGAAGCTGGGAAGAATAAGAAGTAATTGGACGGTAGTCTGAGTTTAATTATTTTCATGGGCGAAGGAAAGAAGACGTGTGGAAATTCTGAAGTAAGGATCACAAACTTTAATCAATTTCTTCACGTTGGTTTAAAAAGTCGTAACCTTGTGCAGAAAACTTACAAAAGTACAGGCGCCTGCTGTTACGATTTGGCCGTGGATTGGACGGATCACAGAGCGGCGTTTGGTCGGAGGCCAAGGAGAAGTGTCTAAACAAAGCAGGAAAAAGAAACTGTACTTCAGCCTGTTTCAGTAGAAAGATGGATTATTTTTTTTTTTAAGTGCTTTGTACATTTCTGGACGGGGAAGACCCTTTCAAAAGGATCCAACTATATCGATCTTCTGAACTATTACAATTATACAGTTTGTGAAAAATATCTAATTGCAATGAACAGAATCTTAAAAATGTTGACAAATTGACTGAAATGGCTTATGAACTGACAAAAAAGAATCCCATGTATTTCAGAACATGTTTGTACAAATCTAAACTACAGATTTTATGCAGAATTTGACAGGATATTTGTGTTATTTGTGGAAATTATAGTGCTTGTATCCATTCAAATTGCAATTTCGATTTGATTGTGATCAATATTGGAGTCCTAATAACAAGTACCACTACAGTTACTTCTAAATAATATTGAATAATAAAGATAATAGTGAACAAATACTTTATTAAGAATGATTCAGGTTTAGTAACTACTTAACTAATACTCTAACCCTAATTTCTAACCCAACCTGAACTTTTATTAAGCAGTTACAAAGCCTGAATCATGCTTTTTTGGGGGAAAATCAATGTAACTTTGTCAAATTCAACTTTACGGCAAAATCACTGCAAACACACAATGCAGAGTGGTGTTCATTGGAGTGGGAGTTCAAAAGTTTTTCTTCTTCCCACTCCATTTCGCGCTAACATGGTTTACTTGAGAAATATGCATTGGTGGACTTTCAAATGTGGGTGCAATTATGTAGAAACTTGTGAATAAACTTGTGTATGCACCTGTTTGTTTGTTGTACAAGGATGACATGCAATACATTGTAAACCAAATGTGTCTAATACTCTGTCATAAGAAATCAATCAATGCTAAATCTATTTGTTCATTATGATTAAGTTTGTTCATGCTTTATCAAGACTAATTAAGGTGTAGTTATTATAAAGTTGTACCCAATTCAGCAATTCTGCACCACAACAGGTCCCACAAATATCCATAACAGCTGAGTGCAAAGACTGAATCAAGAATAAGACCCATTCTGTTCTATGATGGCTATTTAAAAAACAAAACAAAAGAGGCCTGGGAGCGAGATCTGGGAGTAGCCTTTGACGCCGGACATTGGTGCATTTGTGCTCGTTCGACTTAATTTAAGGTTTTGTTTAGGTGTCATTACTCTAAAACAAGATTAATTCAGACATTCCTAACCACAGTAGATGCTTGATGCAGGTCACCTTGTAATCTCACACATGTGTTTTTCTCCTGTCTGACCCTTGTACATTTTTGGCAGATTTATTTTGACTCTATGTCTAAGTTACTCTTAAAAATGATCCCCTTGTCTTTGCATGTGCCTTGTCTCCGCGAAGATTATTCTCACTATTCAACTCTCCAACTACAGGTTTTGGCATTTAAAGAAGGCATCTCCTCCATCCAGTAGCCCAGTGTTTCCCCAACCAGGGGTACGAGGACTCCTAGGGGTACGTGAGCCATTACCAGGGGGTACTTGGAATGGTTTCAGGTTTTAAATTAAGATGAAATGTACTTCTATCTGGATAAAAGTGTCATTAGTTGCAAATTTTGCATCTTTTTGGAGTATCTCGAACCATAAATATAATTAAAACTAAAATATAATAGTAATAATAGACAATACGGGACTAGTAAACACAAGTATTTGCCTTAAACTCAAGTTAAGGGGTACTCTAAACGTGAGACAAAGCTGAGGGGGTACTCCAGACAAAAAAGGTTGGGAAACACTGCAGTAGACAATGGATTAATGAGGTTATGTCCTTGTGTCCGGTCTGTCGCTGTCAGGGCTGCACCGGCCATTGTGTGTCATACCAATCAGAGCGCTGCATTGTGGTTTGGACGCAAGTCAAAAGGACAAACCAAAACAAACATGAGGCACTGACGGACGTACTTTCGACCTGTTTAAACACATTTACAGACTATTTTGCTATTTTGAAACGTGCACATAGAAGTGCTTTGTGCATTTGAGGACGAGGAATAAGTCTGAGCTGAGCTAAATTCAGAGTGATACACATATCAACCTGGCATGTCATTTATTGACTTTTTTAGAAACCTGTTAAACCAATCCGACCCCTTATTTTTTTATTTATTATTATATTTATGCTACATACAAAATAATGTGTGTACAAACTGTTACTTTTACTGTCCAGTTGTGATTTATATTTGTTGTGTATCAATAAAAATGATCAAACAGAAGAATCAGACCACCAAAATACAAAGTTTTTGACATTAGATGGATATAAATGAGCTACACAAACTTCCTCTTAATAAACAACTCATTTGATGTTTTCCAGTCAGGTTTTAGACCTCATCACAGCACTGAGACTGCTCTTATCAAGGTGACAAATGACATCCGCCTGAACACTGATGCGGGCAAAGTCTTAGTCTTAATTCTGTTATTCTGCTTTTGACACTGCTGATCATGGGATTCTCCTACAGAGACTAGAGGACTGGGTGGGCATTTACTGTAACATCTGCTCACTGGCCTCTCCAAACGAGTGATAAAACAGCTGCAGTGCATCCAGAACACTGCTGCTGCTCAAGTCCTGACAAGAACCAGGAAGTACAATCACATTAGTCTGTGCTCAGGTCTCTGTTTTGGCTTCAGGCTCAGAGAATAGACTTTAAAGCAGCTCTGCTTGTGTTCAAGTCTCACCAAAGCACCAAAGAACATCTGACATGTTAGTGCCATATGAACCATCTCACACTCTGAGGAGCTCAGGGACCGGCCTCCTGCTGGTGCCAGAGTCAGGACTAAACATGGGCCGGCCTCCTGCTGGTGCCAGAGTCAGGACTAAACATGGACCAGCCTCCTGCTGGTGCCAGAGTCAGGACTAAACATGGACCAGCCTCCTGCTGGTGCCAGAGTCAGGACTAAACATGGAGAATCAGCATTTCAGTTTTTTGCAGCTAAAATCTGGAACAGTCTCCCTGAAGATGTGAGACAGGCCTCCACTCTGACAATGTTTAAATCCAGGTTAAAAACAGTTCTGTTTAGATGTGCAAACGACTGAAAGATCTATCTGCACTCTTCTCTTTTAAAGCACTTTATTTTAAAAGGATTCTGTGTGTTTGTGTTTTGTGATTTTAATGCAACTTTTCCTGTTATGTGAAGCACTTTGAATTGCCTTGTGTATGAATTGTGCTCTACAAATAAACTTGCCTTGCCTATAATTCCACACATAGAGGGTTGAATAAAAGCAGCCGATTCTCACCTTTCCAAATTGATTGTCAGTTAATTAGTCTCCGCCATGCGCTCATGTATGACTTGTATTCTGCTGTAAATACGTGGGTCTGACAGAGGCTCCCTGTGGATGAGGCGGGTACATTTGCATGGCAGACAGCTCATCACCGAGAACCAGGAGTGATGCCACAAAGGGCCAACTCCGCTGTCAGTTACTCCTGTCACTGCAGCCCCGCCCGGCAAGCGCCTGTCACCGACCAAACTGATTCTGCTGTAGATTCTAACATGTTGTGACATAATTAACAACCTTTTCAGATGCGGAGAGCTTTAAAGGAGACGTGTTGTGCTTTTTTGCAGGTGTTTAGTGTTGACGTTGACTATGACGTAAGTAGGCAGTTGTTTGCATTTTGTTAATTGTAAAACCCAATATTAGTCTAAAATGGCTTGGTAAGAGAAACAGGTTAATTGACTTCCTGTTAAAAACTGCAGAACATTTTAGAAGATTTTAATTCACTTGTTTTTATTTTTGAAAAGTGGACACATGCCACTTTAAAGCCGGAGTCATCATTTTTCAAATAATAACATGTACAGGATGTACAGGAATGTGGGCGGGGATAGGGGTTAGGTGAAAACAGGTTTCAGTTGCAGGACAATACAAGATTACTCAAGGAATCAATCAAAACAAAACTTCGAGTAAACTAATGATGAGAGCCGACCGTTAAAGATTAAAGGTTAAAAGCTCGGTAAAGTTGATTTTGAATACTATGTCCCATGAAGATCTTATTACTTTGCAGAGCTACAACTAGCCCCTATTTTAGAAGTCGTCCAGTCAAACGATTATTTAATGTGTATTATCGATGAAAATCACAAATTTCTCATTTTCTTTGGACATTTTGATTACATAATGACACTGTCTTTGTTATAAATGGTCTTTTTGCACATGTTTTATGTGTCCAAAAAAATATGATTATGAAAATACACTAATGTATTGTTTAAGTCTTATTGCTTTGCTTGGAAGCAGTGTAAGGCATTAAATCGATTTACACAAACATCACATCAACATTAGGGAATAAACTGGAACTAGACCAGGACCTAACCAAGTCTATGTCAGGACTAAACCAGGACCAGGATCAAACCATGTCTACATCTGGACTAAACCAGGACCAGGATCAAACCAAGTCTACATCTGGACTAAACTACGACAAGGACCAAACCAAGTCATCACGGCAAGGACCAAACCAAGTCTACATCTGGACTAAACCAGAGCCAAACCAAGTCAACATCTGGACTAAACCAGAGCCAAACCAAGTCTACATCAGGACTAAACCAGAGCCAAACCAAGTCTACGTCAGGACTAAACCAGAGCCAAACCAAGTCTACGTCAGGACTAAACCCGAGCCAAACCAAGTCTACGTCAGGACTAAACCAGAGGCAAACCAAGTCTAAGTCAGGACTAAACCCGAGCCAAACCAAGTCTACGTCAGGACTAAACCCGAGCCAAACCAAGTCTACGTCAGGACTAAACCAGAGCCAAACCAAGTCAACATCTGGACTAAACCAGAGCCAAACCAAGTCTACATCAGGACTAAACCAGAGCCAAACCAAGTCTACGTCAGGACTAAACCCGAGCCAAACCAAGTCTACGTCAGGACTAAACCCGAGCCAAACCAAGTCTACGTCAGGACTAAACCAGAGGCAAACCAAGTCTAAGTCAGGACTAAACCCGAGCCAAACCAAGTCTACGTCAGGACTAAACCCGAGCCAAACCAAGTCTACGTCAGGACTAAACCAGAGCCAAACCAAGTCTACGTCAGGACTAAACCCGAGCCAAACCAAGTCTACGTCAGGACTAAACCCGAGCCAAACCAAGTCTACGTCAGGACTAAACCAGAGCCAAACCAAGTCTACATCAGGACTAAACCAGAAGCAAACCAAGTCTACATCAGGACTAAACCAGAAGCAAACCAAGTCTACATCAGGACTAAACCAGAGCCAAACCAAGTCTACGTCAGGACTAAACCAGAGCCAAACCAAGTCTATATCAGGACTAAACCCGAGCCAAACCAAGTCTACGTCAGGACTAAACCAGAGCCAAACCAAGTCTATATCAGGACTAAACCCGAGCCAAACCAAGTCTACGTCAGGACTAAACCAGAGCCAAACCAAGTCTACATCAGGACTAAACCCGAGCCAAACCAAGTCTACGTCAGGACTAAACCAGAGCCAAACCAAGTCTACGTCAGGACTAAACCCGAGCCAAACCAAGTCTACATCAGGACTAAACCAGAGCCAAACCAAGTCTACATCTGGACTAAACCAGAGCCAAACCAAGTCTACATCAGGACTAAACCAGAGCCAAACCACGTCTACATCAGGACTAAACCAACTAAACCAGAACCAAACCAAGTCTGTATCAGGACAAAAACAGGACCAAACCAACTCTAAATCAAGACTAAACCAGGACAAAACCCAAGTCCACAGTTAGACTAAACCAGGACAAAACCAAGTCACCAAAGTCACGTTTCTACAGAGAAGATTCAATTTACAGTTTCACATTTAAAGCATTAGTATTTCTATTTTTAGTGAAGGTTCCTCTCAGGTGAAGCTTGTCTCCATTTTCATATTCTTAATCTCACGACTTTATTTCAGTCTCGACCTTGGTTTCCATTGTTCTGACATATCTCACCTGCCACAGAAGAATAGTGAGCTCAAACCACAGACAGGTGAATGAAGATCAGCAAATTTATGACTCAGATTGCGAAGGATAAAATGAGTTTTGACTTATTTCCCCCCTCGAGACGCCTGACACCTGTTTTTCATAAGATCCAGGAGTGAGCGCTCGACTCCGTGGGCCCTTCCACCGCAGAAGGCTTTATCTGTCACACACTATCACGGATGATTTGTGAATGATGTTTTCATCGGATTATGGGGTTTAGGTCCAAATGTTCAGAGTTCTGTAGACACAAACAGCAGAAACAGGGACTAATGCTGCGTTGTAGTCGTCCTCGGAGGTCGGTTCCAGGTGTAGTCGGTCAACTCAGTCAAACGAAAACCAGGAAAGAGCCAAAAGGCAAATCCAATTAAGTACAATTTCTAACCCAGCCTTTGTAAGTACATTTGCGGTTTGTTTTGGAGTGAATTTCTGCTTTTGTGCTCCGTGTAGACTTTAGCAACATTAACATAACAGAGCATTTCTATTTGCAGAAGCTCAAAGGCAGCACAAGAGTAGGTTCACAGGCAGCAAATAAACAGTAAAGACAAACTAAAGGGAAAACAACACAAGTACGATCAATAATGAAGCTGTCGGATGTTTCCCCGATGGTGGAAAATCAGACCTCCGAAGACGACATGAACACAGCATTTGTCTGAACCTTCTGATGAATTAAAGACATGTCTGGGGACGGAAACTGTTTCACACTGAATCATATCAGTGAGTCTGTGTTTTAGCATTTTTATTTTTAGGCCTAGATTTAGAATGATATTTCTTTTAAAATATTCATTCATTCATTCATTCATTTTCTACCGCTTATTCCCGTTAGGGGTCGCGGGTGACTGGAGCCTATCCCAGTGACTTTGGGCCTTAGGCGGGGTACACCCTGGACAGTGGCCAACTCGTCGCAGGGCTAACACAGAGACGGAGACAAGGACAGACAACCATTCACTCTCACATTCATTCACTAGGGACAATTTAGAGTTATCAATTAACCTACACAGTCATGTCTTTGGACGGTGGGAGGAAGCCGGAGAACCCGGAGAGAACCCACGGTAACACGGGGAGGACATGCAGACTCCACCCAGAGAGATCGTGTGATGTTAGGGTAGTTCAGAATTCGAAACCACGATGTTGGGGTGGTCTGGGATTCGAACCCACGATCTCCTTATTGAGAGGCAGAAGCTCTAGCCGCTCTGCCACCGTGCACCCCACAATCTTCTTTTAAAATATGTATAATTTAATTGTGAAAATGATGGAAAATACGGCTGTACTTTTCAGAATATTACACTTACAACCATAAAAACAGCATGGTTCAAAGTCAGGGAGCAGGTTTTAATATCCCAGAATGCCACTGTAGTGAATGAAGCATTAAGTATGACATCATCACTCACTTGCAGATGAAAACCTGCACAGACGAGGAGAAGGGGCAAAAAGAAGTCAAAAAATGCCTCGGCTCCTTATTGTTAATACTATTTTGCTTTTGAAATGCGTTATTAATAAAAGATACCATTGTTAGATCATTTTGAAGCTCAATTAAGTCAACTAATGTATAAATATAGACTTTTTTCATTTGAAGTCATTTTAAATTAAAGTGCAAATACATTTGTTTGATTAAATCTGAAACACAGTGAACTGTGAATGTTGACAATAATTACATCTATTTAAAAATGCTGTTTCTCCTCACAATAATTAAAACACTGAAATTTGACATAATCATTAGTTATGGACTGATCCCTTTTCACCACAAACAAGCCGCCGCATGGTAATTCAGCACATTCTAAACCAGATGTCCTTCCTCAACAGTAAGAGTCAGAACTGATCCAGGGACCGTCTGGTTGGGAGGTCTGAGGAAGTCTTGTAGTCTAAGCCAACATCACCCCCCAGTCCGAACTGAAATATTTGAAAGATTTTAACTCAAAAGAAAACATATGGATTATTTTGACCCTTAAGCGCCTTTACTTTGGCATCTCATGTTTTAGAACTTTCAAAAAATTTACAGAAACCCACACATTACTTTCCATTAGTCGTGTGTTCCAGGCAGAAGATGGAAATATGGGGAAATAAACAACAGCTAGCTTGCCCAGACACGCTAATGCAAGTTTTCATCTGTAATGATGATCTGGTGACTGAATTTATGGACTTAAAAACAGCATAAGAGACCCCCAGATCATCTCTACCTTCGACAACATAAATCAGGGAAGTTAGAATCCAAGAGTTTTTGAATGAATCAAATTACAACTCCAGGTATGTTTTTGATGAGGTGACAATGTTATATCATAGTAAATTTTACATAATACAGTCCTGTTACGGCCCCAGGCCTCAAGCTCTTCCTGTAGCCATATGTTTTGTTTTGTGTCGCCTCTCCTGTCCATGTGAATCTGGCTGTGGAAGCCCACTACAGATTGGAGGACTGCCTTCAAGCCTGGAACCTCCTCTCTCTGTCCTGATTGGTGCAGCGCCATAGGGTCTGGCCAACCCTTCCCCTCACCTGCAGCTACCACACCTTAAAAGGACCCGCCTCCTGCCACTCGGGGCTGCTGATTTCATGTGGGGAACAGCATGCCACTTTAGCTGTGTCTCGTGTGACTTTTGTATTTGTGAGACACTCGTAGTCCTTTGGACTTAGGTTTGAGACCGTGTAGTTTTTGTGTTTTGTTTTGTATTTTATGTCTCTACTCTGTTAAGAGCCTCTTTCAGTTAACCGCTTAACTAGCTTTGTTTTGTTTTATACATTTAGGAGAAATTTGTTAAAGTTTACCTTTGCATTCCTTTTAAATAAATCATAACTTTAGTTTTACCAATTTCCACCTTGGTTTTTGTTACCTCCCCTTAACCCTAGCAGAGCTGGGTCGTAACAAAGTGGGGGCTCGTCCGGGATATTTCTACCCTATTCCCGTGCTACTAAAGTTATATTGATTGGATTGTTTCAGGTAAATTTTTGATTTGGCTTCAGCTACAATGGCGTCTGTGATGGTGGACAGGTTGGTGGAACGTCATGTCCTTGTCTCGACTGTGGTTGGTGGCGAGAGGCCTGCTGTGCGTGTGAATTCTGAGCTTGTGTCTCCTGAGGGTGCTGTGGAGGTTGATGTGCGGCCTAACTCTCCGAGCAGTCTTCCTCTGCACCAGCCCTTCTCATCTTACAGTTCTCCTTGGGACGCGGCTCGGCTCAAAGTGCGCCTGGCCCGCTTCGAAATGGAGACTGAGGCCAAGGAGAGAAAACGCAAGGCTCAGCTTGAGCTTGAAATCAGGAGGCTCGAGATTGAGGCTGAGACTGCCATTAAGCTCAAGCAGCTTGAGCTTGAGTCACAGGCCCACCTGTTACCCCGCCCTGCCTCCACTGCTACCACTGACCTGCCTTCCACCGTCCAGTCTACTACACCTTTTGACGTAAGTGCAAACATTTCTCTTGTTCCCATATTTGGAGACTCTGAAATTGATTCCTACTTTACAGTCTTTGAGCGCATCGCAACAGCCTTAAGATGGCCTCGCGATCTTTGGCCCATTTTGTTACAGTCCAAACTCACTGGCAAAGCAAAAGAAATAGTTACAACTTTACCGCTTGGAGAAAGTTTGTGTTACCACACTGTTAAAGCTGCCATTTTGAATGCTTACCAGTTGGTACCTGAGGCCTATCGGCAAAAATTCAAACAGCACTCCAAAGCCCCAAGCCAAACCTATGTTCAGTTTGCTAGAGAGAAGGGAACTCTCTTTGATAAGTGGTGCACTTCAGCTAAAGTTTCTGATTTCTGTGCACTCCGAGAGCTTATTTTGTTGGAGGACTTTAAGCAGTGTCTGCCTGATTCAGCTGTGGTGTATTTGAATGAACGAAAGGTCCAATCCCTTTCTGAAGCTGCTATGTTAGCAGATGAGTTTGTGTTGATTCACCAAAGACATTTCATTGTGACTTCTCCCAAACGTTCCTTACATTCTCCTGTTCCTTGAAAGTGCAAAGACCACGAGACAAGAGAGAATGTTTCTACTGCCATAAATCTGGACACATCATTGCCAACTGCCGAGCCCTGAAGCGAAAAGCAGAACGCTCTGCACCCAAACCAACAGGTGTCCGTCTGACTCAATCTGATACTCTGCGGGGACTTTGTCCCAGACCATCGGGGACATGTGGTACTCTGATAGCGATTACCCATGACAGGTCCCAACGGGGGCATGGGGTACTCCGGATATGGTACTCTACTGGGACTTTGTCAGGGTCCGTCGGCGGCACGGGGTACTCTGCGGGGACTTTGTCCCAGACCATCGGGGACATGTGGTACTCTGATAGCGATTACCCATGACAGGTCCCATCGGGGGCATGGGGTACTCTGAATATGGTACTCTGGATATGGTACTCTACTGGGACTTTGTCAGGGTCCGTCGGCGGCACGGGGTACTCTGCGGGGACTTTGTCCGAGACCATCGGGGACATGTGGTACTCTGATAGCGATTACCCATGACAGGTCCCATCGGGGGCATGGGGTACTCCGGATATGGTACTCTACTGGGACTTTGTCAGGGTCCGTCGGCGGCACGGGGTACTCTGCGGGGACTTTGTCCCAGACCATCGGGGACATGTGGTACTCTGATAGCGATTACCCATGACAGGTCCCATCGGGGGCATGGGGTACTCCGGATATGGTACTCTACTGGGACTTTGTCAGGGTCCGTCGGGCGCACGGGTACTCTGCGGGGACTTTGTCCCAGACCATCGGGGACATGTGGTACTCTGATAGCGATTACCCATGACAGGTCCCATCGGGGGCATGGGGTACTCTGAATATGGTACTCTGGATATGGTACTCTACTGGGACTTTGTCAGGGTCCGTCGGCGGCACGGGGTACTCTGCGGGGACTTTGTCCCAGACCATCGGGGACATGTGGTACTCTGATAGCGATTACCCATGACAGGTCCCATCGGGGGCATGGGGTACTCCGGATATGGTACTCTACTGGGACTTTGTCAGGGTCCGTCGGCGGCACGGGGTACTCTGCGGGGACTTTGTCCCAGACCATCGGGGACATGTGGTACTCTGATAGCGATTACCCATGACAGGTCCCATCGGGGGCATGGGGTACTCCGGATATGGTACTCTACTGGGACTTTGTCAGGGTCCGTCGGCGGCACGGGGTACTCTGCGGGGACTTTGTCCCAGACCATCGGGGACATGTGGTACTCTGATAGCGATTACCCATGACAGGTCCCATCGGGGGCATGGGGTACTCCGGATATGTGAGTATATATGAGTCCCGGGTGCAGAGTCTCTTCTCTGTCGCTAAGCTCTCGCCCGCGCTGTCACAGGTCAAGTGTTCAGAGTCAAAGCAAATAGAGACTGTGCGCGTCCCTCGTGTAAATAACGCCAATAAGTCAGATCCAAATACAGATAATTTAGGTGTCAGACCAAATAACTTAATACAAATAATCCCTACACATGATACAAATAAATAATCGTCCGCCTGGAGGAACTCTTTAAAGCCACCTCCCTCTTGAGTGGTTCTGGCTCCACAGTCCAAGTGGATGTCAGTCCTAGTTCATCTGCAGCCTGTCCGTCCGTGGGAGTAGGATCTCTCCTTCACTGTGGTTCTCCCCGAGGTTTCTACTTTTTCCTATGGGGTTTTTTGTAGTTTTTCCTCGCCGCGAAGGAGGGTCAAAGGACAGGGGCATTCTGGGACAGTTATCTGAACTGCTTTTACCTGTGGCCCATCGAGGCAACTGTTGTTGTGATTTTGGGCATTATAAAAATAAATTGATTTGATTTGATTTGATTTGATATGGTACTCTACTGGGACTTTGTCAGGGTCCGTCGGCGGCACGGGGTACTCTGCGGGGACTTTGTCCCAGACCATCGGGGACATGTGGTACTCTGATAGCGATTACCCATGACAGGTCCCATCGGGGGCATGGGGTACTCCGGATATGGTACTCTACTGGGACTTTGTCAGGGTCCGTCGGCGGCACGGGGTACTCTGCGGGGACTTTGTCCCAGACCATCGGGGACATGTGGTACTCTGATAGCGATTACCCATGACAGGTCCCATCGGGGGCATGGGGTACTCCGGATATGGTACTCTACTGGGACTTTGTCAGGGTCCGTCTCTTTAGTTCCTGACACCGATCTAAAACCCTACTCCTGTTCTGAGTCCTTGATTTCTGGTGGTTTACTGGGTCCCCCTTCTGGCAAAGCATTTGATCAGCACTCTGACAATGACCTTTCTGACCTTTTTGTGCCCACTTTTTCAGATAAACCTCATGTGATTTCCCAGCCTTCAGGGGCAAGGTCCCAAGCCTGTCCCAAATTCCCTGGGTCTGGCAGAGCTTCATTTTCCTATTGCAGAGGCCTGTGCCTGGGAGTTGACCAACAAAATCCTAAATTCACTTTAATTAATTCACCCTATCTGATTGTGCCTTATAATGAAAGCTGTTGCCAGCTCAGAGGAACTCCCTCATGTTTTAGCCACTGTTTTCAACATGGCTCCAAATTTAGTAAGGTTTGTAGACTTGTAGCGCCGGGTTAACTTGTATGCTTAAATGTGTTAGTCACACACCAGTCTCCCGCCTAGTTAACTTGTTAGCTTTGATAGAGCCGTTTTAGCTGTCCTAAACTGTGTGTTGCAACAGTGGAATTTCCCCATTGTGGGACAAATAAAGGATCTCTTATCTTATCTAGCTCAAAGTTTATGCATGTTTCCTCTTTTTGTGTGTTTTTCAGAGATGCTGACTGTGTTATTTGCCTTAGGTTTGTATAAGGTTGGCAGTCATAAGTGCAATGACTTGTCCTTAGAGTATGTATGGCTTTTGTTTTTCTGAAATATTACAAACATGGTTTGTAACTTAAGGGGGGGAGTGTTACGGCCCCAGGCCTCAAGCTCTTCCTGTAGCCATATGTTTTGTTTTGTGTCGCCTCTCCTGTCCATGTGAATCTGGCTGTGGAAGCCCACTACAGATTGGAGGACTGCCTTCAAGCCTGGAACCTCCTCTCTCTGTCCTGATTGGTGCAGCGCCATAGGGTCTGGCCAACCCTTCCCCTCACCTGCAGCTACCACACCTTAAAAGGACCCGCCTCCTGCCACTCGGGGCTGCTGATTTCATGTGGGGAACAGCATGCCACTTTAGCTGTGTCTCGTGTGACTTTTGTATTTGTGAGACACTCGTAGTCCTTTGGACTTAGATTTGAGACCGTGTAGTTTTTGTGTTTTGTTTTGTATTTTATGTCTCTACTCTGTTAAGAGCCTCTTCCAGTTAACCGCTTAACTAGCTTTGTTTTGTTTTATCCATTTAGGAGAAATTTGTTAAAGTTTACCTTTGCATTCCTTTTAAATAAATCATAACTTTAGTTTTACCATTTTCCACCTTGGTTTTTGTTACCTCCCCTTAACCCTAGCAGAGCTGGGTCGTAACAAGTCCCAATCAAACGTTTAAGACGAGTTGAATAAACAACAAGTCACATTTTCATGGTTGGATCTTAGGTTCCAAATAAAGCTTCAATAATGAACAAGAACTGGGAGTGAGACCAAAAGGGGAAGGCAAGGCAAGGCAAGGCAAGGCAAGTTTATTTGTAGAGCACAATTCGTACACAGGGCAATTCAAAGTGCTTTACATAAACAGGAAAAGTTGCATTAAAATCACAAAACACAAAAAGACACACAGAATCATTTTAAAATCATTTTAAAATAAAGTACTTTAAAAGAGAAGAGTGCAGATAGATCTTTCAGTCGTATGCACGTCTAAAGAGAACTGTTTTTAGCCTGGATTTAAACATTGTCAGAGTGGAGGCCTGTCTCACATCTTCAGGGAGACTGTTCCAGATTTTAGCTGCAAAAAACTGAAATGCTGATTCCCCATGTTTAGTCCTGACTCTAGGCACCTGCAGGAGGCCGGTCCCTGAGGTCCTCAGAGTGCGAGATGGTTCATATGGCACTAACATGTCAGAGATGTACTTTGGTGCTTGGCCGTGGAGAGACTTGAACACAAGCAGAGCTGCTTTAAAGTCAATTCTCTGAGCCACAGGAAGCCAGTGCAGAGACCTGAGCACAGGACTAATGTGATCGTACTTCCTGGTTCTTGTCAGGACTCGAGCAGCAGCGTTCTGGATGTACTGCAGCTGTTTTACAGCTCGTTTGGAGAGGCCAGTGAACAGGCCGTTGCAGTAGTCTAACCTACTGGAGACAAATGCATGGATAAGTCTCTCCAAGTCTGGTTTAGACACTATACCTTTAATTTTGGCAATGTTTTTTAGGTGGTAAAAAGCTGTTGATGTTATTGATTTGATGTGGCTGTTTAAGTTCAGGTCTGAGTCCATTATTACCCCCAGATTTCTAACTTGATTTGTCGGTTTTAGAGCGAGAGACTGGAGGTGACTGCTGACACTTTCTCTCTGTTTCTGCGGCCCAAAGACGATGATTTCAGTCTTGTCTGAGTTTAGCTGAAGAAAATTGTTTTGCATCCACAAGCTGATCTGTTGGATGCAATGACAGAGTGAATCCACTGGTCCATATTCACCTGCCGTCAGTGAGACATAGATCTGAGTGTCGTCTGCGTAGTTGTGATAAGACACATTTGTACTGAGTATTAACTGAGCTAAGGGCAGCATATAGAGGTTGAACAGAAGGGGTCCCAGGATTGACCCTTGGGGCACCCCACAGGTCAAGCTCACGTGGTCTGAGACACAGTTACCAATCTCAACAAAGTACTCTCTGTCCTCAAGGTAGGACTTCAACCAATTTAGGGCGGTGCCAGTGATGCCCACCCAGTCCTCTAGTCTCTGTAGGAGGATCCCATGATCGACAGTGTCAAAAGCAGCGCTCAGATCTAACAGAATTAAGACTGAGGCTTTGCCCGCGTCAGTGTTCAGGCGGATGTCATTTGTCACCTTGATAAGAGCAGTCTCAGTGCTGTGATGAGGTCTAAAACCTGACTGAAAAACATCAAATGAGTTGTTTATTAAGAGGAAGTCAGTGAGCTGTTGGTAAACAACCTTTTCGAGGACTTTGCCTAAAAATGGCAGATTTGAGATGGGCCGATAATTTTTCAGTACTGAGGCATCAAGACTGCTCTTCTTTAGGAGAGGCTTAATGACCGCAGTGTTCAAGGCCCTTGGGAATGTTCCAGATTGAAGCGACATGTTAACTATGTGAGTGAGTGGTGTTAACAAAGTGCTCAGAACAGACTTTAGAAATCTGGTGGGTAACACATCAAGGCAGCATGTAGAAGAACTCAGACTGGTGATGATCTCTTGGACAGTTTTGTCAGTTACAGGTGCAAACTGAGTCAGCTCTAAATGTGTAGGTGGTTTTAAAGTTATTATTTGCACTGTGGAATTTATGGCATTTTTAATGCCCTGAACCTTGTCATTAAAGAATACTGCAAACTCATTGCACTTAGCTGTGGAAATTAGTTCTAATGGCAGCAGAATTGGAGGGTTTGTTAGTCTGTTTACTGTTGCAAACAGAGCACGCGAGTTATTACTGCAATTTCCAATTATTTCAGAAAAAATCCTTCCCTTGTTTTACATAAAATGAGGTTGTACATATACAACTTTTCTCTATAAATCTCTTTATGAATCTGGAGCTTTGACTTGCGCCATTTTCGCTCAGCCCTGCGGCACTCCCTTTTCTGTGCCCTGACTGTCTCATTATTACTCCATGGCGCCTTCTGCTTATTTTTAACCATTTTAACCTTCATAGGAGCAATGGTGTCCAGAACATTCAAGATATTAGATGTAACAGAATTTAAAAAGTCGTCAACATTTGAACATGAAGGATTTTCAAAGTTTATCATTTCCACGAAGAGTGCACTTGTGCTGTCATTTATGTGTCTCCTCCGAACAACTGCAGGACCAGCCGGTGATTTGGGAATAACAGACAGGTCAAAGAAAACACAGAAATGATCAGACAGTGCCACATCGACCACACTGACGTTTGAAATATTAACCCCTTTAGTAATTAGCAGGTCCAGAGTGTGTCCTCTGCTGTGGGTGGGGCCACTCACATGCTGAGTAAGACCAAAGGTTTCAAGGACAGCATCAAGCTCTTTAGCGTTTCTGTCGCAAACATTATCCACGTGAACATTGAAATCACCTGTAATGACCAAACCGTCAAAGTCTGTGCATACAACTGAAAGCATCTCAGTAAAATCATCAATAAAACCTTGGCAGTGCTGGGGAGGCTTGTACAGGACAATGTAGAGTATGGAGGAGACTGTTTTAGCTCCATTTTAAAAGACAAATACTCAAATGATGAAAACATCCCAAAAGACAACCTCTGGGTAACAATTTTGTCTCTAAAAACTGCACAGACACCTCCACCCTTTTTGTTGTCGCGTGTTTCAGATTCAAACTTGAAGCTCGGTGGAGTCGCTTCTATTAGAACTACATTCCCCGTGTTTTTGTCAAGCCATGTTTCAGTTAAAAACATAAAATCAAGATTATAAGAAGATATAAAATCATTAATTAAAAGTGATTTGTTACATAATGATCTGACATTAAGCACAGCAAGTTTCAGATTGGTTTCAATGTGGCTGGACGTTATCTTTTCACAGGGAATATGAATTAAATTTCTAAGATTGGACAGTCTAGCTGTCCTTCTGTTCTCCAGTCTGTGTGACGTGACTACAGATATAACACAGGGCCCCGGGTTTGTTTGACCATTTTCATGACCATAAGTCCCGGCAACGCTGAGACCCACTACATCCTAGCTATGGGAGATAACAGTTCTGGGGGGAGGTGGGGGAGGGCGGCGAAGGGGGAGACCTGGAGGAGGTTTGGGCAAAGGCTGAGTGGGGAGAGCTGGAAGGGGTTTGGGTGATGGACCAGGTGAAAGGCGAGGGGGTGGAGGTGCAGGTCGTTTTTTTGGTGAAGCAGGAGAGTTGAAGCTCCTGGGTGGTATGGTGGGCACAGATTTGTACGGGGAAGAGTTCATCATTGTTGACATCAGAACTCTTGATCTTGCTAAATTAGGTGTGAGTGGAACCATCTTTACTCCTGATTTGATCAGACTTTCAAGATGGTTGGGAAGGTCCCTGGGTGAAGGTGGAGATGAAAAGGAGAGTGATGATTGAGTGGGAGTAGATGTTGCAGGGGGGACCCAGGACTGGTCTGAGGGTAGGGGTGGTGACAGGGCAGCTGCTGGGCCTGTCACTGACCGGTCCATTGCCTGTGATGAGGACCCCGAGGGAGGGGGGACGGATGTTGAGCTTGAACCCTTCACTGGGGGCGGTGGAGATCGTTGTGGTGCTGCAGCTGATGAGCTCTTTACTGGAGGCAGTGTAGGTGATTTTGGAGCAGCTGGAGCTGAATCCTTTGCTGGGCCTGGTGGAGCTGCTGTTGATAAATCCTTTTGTGGAGTCGGCTGTTTTGTTACTGCTGATGTTGAAGCATTGACTTGGTCTCTGGGTGATTGATCCGGTGTTCTTCTCTCATTCCTCTCTTCTCGAACTATCTGTTCACGACCCTGTTCACGGCCATTCTGATGCCTGAGAGCGTGGAGGAGGTTTTCTGTCAGCGCCCTCACTCCACCTCTGCACAGATGTGGGCCCCTTCCCCTGAACAGGTCCTCTCGTTTCCAGAACAGATAGAAGTTCTCAATGTAGTGCAATCCTCTAGGTGCACACTCTTTGGACAGCCAAGTGTTCAATTGTAGCAGCCGGCTAAACTTGTTGATCTTCCTGTCAATATTTGGAAGAGGTCCACTGATGAATGTTTTGATTTCTACTTTATCAAGCTCCTCAAATAACTTCATGAAGTCTTTTTTTCAAAACTTCAGTCTGCTCCTTTCGAATGTCCACTGCACCCACATGTACAATCAGCTGTTTAACTCCTCTGTGTGTGGACAGTACTCTGGGAAGCAGTGACGTAATCTCACTGCTTCCCAGAGGGAAAAAAAAAATTAAAGAAAATATTTTATTGAAAACAACAATTAAGTGCAGCCGATCAAAAGCTGTGGACCACATGCCTTTAAAAGCCAAAATCTGTGCAGAAATGCAGATTCAGTGTCACTTTCTGTCAGGTATTCACGTTGTCATGACGTTCTGATGGCAAAGGCAAAAAAAATTTCACTTTTTGAACGTGGTCGTGTTGTTGAGCTGCATAAGCAGGAACTTGCGCTGTTTTCAACAATAACGGTGGTGCTACTCAGTAATGAGTTCATGTGTGGGACTTTGATTTCGGACTTTCAGTTTCAGGGTTGTTTTATGGGATATGGTCCTAAACTTTTGACCAGCTGCAGAAAAGCCTATTTCAGTTCAATTGTTGTTCCAAGATCCAACCATGAAAATGTGATTTTTGCCATTTATTCAACTGGTCTTAAACTTTTGATCGGGGCTGTGTCTTATTATACCAGGTCTAATTTCGAGCTAAACCGGCTCTAAAATCTGAGCGCACCGTTGTTACAAAATGTCAAAAGAATGTCAAACCAAAAAAAGGACAATAATCTGGATAAAACTGACTCCAAATGAAGTTAACCCTAAATCCAACGAGGAGTTTCAGTGACTGTTATTTCCAAATTGGAACAAAAGTCTAAACCGACATCAAACCTAGACCACAGTGTGATCGCAGCCGGTGTGAGTCTTTAAGGATAATCTCTGCTTCCTCCGCTTAAGTCCGTCTCACCTGTTTGGAGTTTGTTTGCTGTCTTCACATTCAGGACACACTCTGCAGTCGGCCCTAATCCTCAAGCTCAGTAATAACATCGATTTAAGTATGAAGCTCTCATTTCCTCCACGCGTCTTCTCCAACGGCTTTCCTTTTCCAACGGCGGCATTTACGCTAAGCTATTACGCCAAGCTATTAGTTGCTAGCACCGGAGAGCGCGAGGCATGAGCCGGGATTGGGAATTGTGGTTTAAATACTTTTGTCTGGTTAGCAGCAAACGGTTATTGTGCAAAACAGGCATGAAGTGGCACTTGGAGATAAAGAGGGATCGAATCAGCGTGGGGTGTTATTGGGATGTGTTAATGGGAATGAGTGAAAAGAAGGTTAAACAGTTCAATTCAAGAGAGAGACTGACAGAAAGAGACAGAGAGAGAGAGAAGGGGAGTGACAGGGTTGGCATTTATAAGTACGGCTCGGAATCACAGGGTTCCTCACAATTCGACAACCGTGGAAGAAGTAGTTAATTTTGTTACTCAAGAAAAGTTCAGAAACGCGTGCAAAAAAAAATAAATAAGAATAATACACAAGTAAAAGTAAAAGTACTACATTCAAAATCGACTTAAGTAAATGTGTTGAATTACTTTAAGAAGGGGTGTCCAAACTTTTTCTACCGAGGGCCACATACTGAAATTTAGACCAAGCGGAGGGCCACAATTAAATCGTAAAACGTTCAAAAAAGTTGCATTAATTTGATTTTTAAAGCACCACCACACCTAAATTCAGTCTCGGTGCTTTAATATCAGGTTTGTATCGCTCCAAAATGTTAGTTATTTAGGTCAGAACAGTAGAAAATCTGAAATTTGCTGTAAAAAGTATGTCTTAGGATAATGTGGGCCAATTCACCAGGAAGCTTTTACTTAAGTGCAGTCAAATTTAGTTATAGTAGTTATAGGCCTGACCTATATATGAAAATACAAGAAGAAGAACTGACAAAAGAAATCCAAATTCATCAAAATTACTATATTTAAGGTGAGACACTCCAGGTGAATAGGAAAAAATCTTACATTTAAATATGTCAATTTGAAATATCCCCTGTAGTTTTCTCACGTAAATGTAAGAAAAAGTTTATCATCATGTCATCTTTTCATGTAGAAATAAGGTATTTTATGTGTAAAAATGGTCAAAAAATACCCATATTTGGGACAAAATGTAAAGAACCAGGTTTAAATTTCTTGGTTTGTTACAAAAACAATTTACAGAGGGGATTTTGGATCTCCTGTTTATCGTAGAAAGGGGTTCAGAGGTTGTCATCCGGACGCCGTTTAAAGATCGAGACGTTTCGACTTTTATCCAAAAGTCATTGTCAATTAGAGAGCTGGTCTGGGAACTCGGGCTTATATGCTACTCTGAGTACTGGGAGTCCTGCCCCCAGGGAGGAGTCACTGAGTCCTGTCTTTGTTAGAAAATTGTTTGTTTGTCACCTGGGACTTGATTAATTGGTCTATCTTGTTGATTAATGGTTGGCCTCACCTAGTTTCACCTGTGGCTAAAGGTCTATTGTTATCTTGATAGCTGGCTGTTGCTCCCTCCTCACTGCTGATTACCTCATTAGCATTTGACTGGTCTATTGATCTGGACCAAGGTGTTAGGAGGCTGTCATAAATTTTGGCTAAATTAAATCTTAAGCCCCCATTCCTGTTTAGAGAAGGATTTTCTCTTTTTACAAAAATGGCCTCCTTAACTCCTCTTTCAAACCAGTTCTTCTCTCTGCTCAAAATCTTCACCTCACTGTCCTCAAACGAGTGATTTGTAGCTTTTAGGTGCAGATGGACTGCACTCTGCGGTCCTGTGGAGGCCGCTCTTCTGTGTTGGTACAGCCTTTTGTGCAATGGCTGTTTTGTTTCTCCTATGTAACGTTCTTTACAACTGTCCTCACTGCACTCTATCGAATAAACTACATTGCTCTGTTTCTCTGTCGGCCTCTTGTCTTTCGGGTGGACCAGTTTCTGTTTAAGTGTGTGGCCAGGTTTGAAATAAACAGGGATGTCGTGTTGTCTAAAAATCCTTTGAAACTTCTCAGACAGGCCCGAGACATAAGGGATAGAGACCCCCCTCCTGCTGGGGTCTTTATCCTTTCTGTCCGGTTTCTTGGCTCTTCTGACTTTGTTAAAGGCCCAGTTGGGGTATCCACAAGCTGAGAGGGCACGTTGGACGTGTTCTTCCTCCTTCTTTCTCCCCTCAGAGCTGGTGGGTACTTCATGGGCTCTATGTTGCAATGTCCTAATCACTCCCAACTTGTGCTGCAGTGGGTGGTTAGAACCGAATAATAAGTACTGATCTGTGTGTGTGGGTTTCCTGTATACTTCTGTCTGAAGGCTGCCTTCCTCCTCTCTGATTGTGGAGCAATCAAGAAACGCCAACCGGTTGTCCTCAGCATCTTCTCGGGTGAAATTGATGTATACATCCAACCCATTGATATGCTCAGAGAACGTTTCCAGCTCTTGCTTCTTGATTACCACAAAGGTATCATCCACGTAACGTAGCCAGAGGCTCGGAGGTGTGCCCAGGAAGGAGGTCAGAGCCTTCTTCTCGAAGTGTTCCATATATAGGCTACGATCGGCGAGACCGGAGAGCCCATAGCACAGCCGTGGATCTGTCTGTAAAAATGTCCCCTGAATTGGAAGTATATATGGAACACTTCGAGAAGAAGGCTCTGACCTCCTTCCTGGGCACACCTCCGAGCCTCTGGCTACGTTACGTGGATGATACCTTTGTGGTAATCAAGAAGCAAGAGCTGGAAACGTTCTCTGAGCATATCAATGGGTTGGATGTATACATCAATTTCACCCGAGAAGATGCTAAGGACAACCGGTTATGCGTTTCTTGATTGCTCCACAATCAGAGAGGAGGAAGGCAGCCTTCAGACAGAAGTATACAGGAAACCCACACACACAGATCAGTACTTATTATTCGGTTCTAACCACCCACTGCAGCACAAGTTGGGAGTGATTAGGACATTGCAACATAGAGCCCATGAAGTACCCACCAGCTCTGAGGGGAGAAAGAAGGAGGAAGAACACGTCCAACGTGCCCTCTCAGCTTGTGGATACCCCAACTGGGCCTTTAACAAAGTCAGAAGAGCCAAGAAACAGGACAGAAAGGATAAAGACCCCAGCAGGAGGGGGGTCTCTATCCCTTATGTCTCGGGCCTGTCTGAGAAGTTTCAAAGGATTTTTAGACAACACGACATCCCTGTTTATTTCAAACCTGGCAACACAATTAAACAGAAACTGGTCCACCCGAAAGACAAGAGGCCGACAGAGAAACAGAGCAATGTAGTTTATTCGATAGAGTGCAGTGAGGACAGTTGTAAAGAACGTTACATAGGAGAAACAAAACAGCCATTGCACAAAAGGCTGTACCAACACAGAAGAGCGGCCTCCACAGGACCGCAGAGTGCAGTCCATCTGCACCTAAAAGCTACAAATCACTCGTTTGAGGACAGTGAGGTGAAGATTTTGAGCAGAGAGAAGAACTGGTTTGAAAGAGGAGTTAAGGAGGCCATTTTTGTAAAAAGAGAAAATCCTTCTCTAAACAGGAATGGGGGCTTAAGATTTAATTTAGCCAAAATTTATGACAGCCTCCTAACACCTTGGTCCAGATCAATAGACCAGTCAAATGCTAATGAGGCAATCAGTAGTGAGGAGGGAGCAACAGCCAGCTATCAAGATAACAATAGACCTTTAGACACAGGTGAAACTAGGTGAGGCCAACCATTAATCAACAAGATAGACCAATTAATCAAGTCCCAGGTGACAAACAAACAATTTTCTAACAAAGAGAGGACTCAGTGACTCCTCCCTGGGGGCAGGACTCCCAGTACTCAGAGTAGCATATAAGCCCGAGTTCCCAGACCAGCTCTCTGATTGACAATGACTTTTGGATAAAAGTCGAAACGTCTCGATCTTTAAACGGCGTCCGGATGACAACCTCTGAACCCCTTTCTACGATGGACCACACCTGGACGAATGAGGGTTTACATCGACATCTCCTGTTTAGTTTTTACATAAACACGATTGGAATGAAAATTGTCCTAAAAATTCCAATTTCGACTCATTTTTGTAACTTAAAACTTCAATAAATCAGTTTTAGAGTAAGATTTAAAAAAAATCCTTCAGTACGTTTCATCAAAATCGTGTTGAGTCCAAGATTGTACAGTTTGGTGTGTGTGGGATCTACTTTAAGTGGTGATCTTTTTGTCCCGAGGGAGAAAAATGCATTTTAGGAAAAAGGCCTTTGAAGTTACAATGTCCCAGAGAAATCTATGGATCAAGTGGATTAAATGGAACAATAAAACAGGAGCAGATTGGACAAGTTTGCACATGAAAGCTGAAATGTTGAGACTGAACTGAACTGACCAAAAAAAAAAAAAAAAGAGTTTTGCCTGAAGTGTCTCAACTTTGTTTGGAATACTTTGCAATCAATTCCACGTTTTTGAATACCTATCAATTTTCAACTTTTTGTAGTTGGAAGTATATATACTATATTGCTACTAAACGCAACCAGAACTCTTGTCCAGTATCTTTCCTGATGAGTAAAGGATGCTTTATAGCTTGGGCATGAATGTTTTGTTATTTCTGGACTTTGAATTAGAAGAAAATACCCTTTGTCTCTCTGGAACAGCGGTGTCCACACAAAAGCAGCCCTCAGACTGTTTTTCAAGTATTTTTTGCTGCACATTTAAAATCTTCAATAACTAATACCTGAGTTTGACACTGAATAAAGATGTGGTGATGCTTCAAAACCTCTGATGAATGCAACTTTTTTGTAGGATTCGCTCACTGTATTGACCGCAGGTGGCCCTCTATGTTTCTATACGAGTTCCACAATGAAAAAACGCTAATACCGAAGTCTGAATGTGTTCGCTCGGATGAAACCTTCCACTCAATAGCGAAGGACAAAGAGGGTTTTGAAAGCTCAAGTACTTATAATTAACACTCTCAATGACCGCAATAAATAAATAAATTAATACTTTTGACAGATAAATGTGTTTTTTCATCTGTGGATTTGAAGGACACGGGAAACTAAGAGCACAGGAAGTCCTTAGAGCCGAGTCGATACTGAACGACCTGCGGGTCACTGAGTCTGTTGTGAGAAAGTGCGAGAATGAGCCAGTCTGTTTTCTATAAGAAGGATATGACAGCGAAATCTAATGATGCACATGAGGTAAGATCGCTGGGACGTACAGTATTTACATATTTTTCGCAGTAATTTTGCAAGTTAAGATACATTTAGTGACTTCTTTTGTAAACAGGCAGCAAAAAAGCACATTTTCTACAATCAACAGCCAAGTCAAACTGTAACGTAGTATTTTTAATATTTGTATAACTTTTATGAAATATTCAAATGTTTTGTACCCAATGTTACAAATGTTTAATAGTGACACTTTATTGTCTATCGGCTAAGCTAATGACGGATGATGATAAATTGACTAATTGTGCACCTTTTTCTCACCTTTTGTGCACCTTTTTCTCACTTGCCCAGGGAAGGCAGATGGAAAATAGCAGCATCTTTTCTTTTATAAGATTAATGCATTTGTAGATGGTCCCTGACAAATAAAAAATAGACTAAACTAAACTCCATAGAGCAACAAGAAGTCAAAAAGTAAACCAAAGAGGGTTAATCCTCTCCTTCAGCTGCTCGACCACCACATGTGAACACATCTCAGTTCAATTCCATTTTTTTTTTTTTGTAATGCCCAAAAACACAACAGCAGTTGCCTCGATGGGCGACAATCAAACAGTCATTGGTCAAATGGTGGGTTTCAGGCAATTGTTCATATGGATAACACTGTATTTTACCACAAAATATCCAAAAAGTATAAAAAGGACATACACAAACTATGAACCTGATCATTTCTATCTGTGACAAGACCCAAAAACCTGCTTTATTATAGACTGCATTTTAACTATATTCATTTTAGCTGCCTCCATCTGCATTGAATATCATTGGCCAATAGAATGTTGTGATGTCATCTGAAACCCAGCAGTAACAGAAAAGCTGTTTAAATATTCAAAGGAATTTAGCAAATGGATAACATCTGACTCACTCATGATGTTTACTTGCTCAAAGAAATCAGAGTGGGCTAAAACAGTGGTTCTCACCTTTTTTCAGTCTCGGCCCCAAAAAGAACAACATTAAGCATTGACCACCTCCAAACCACAGCATTTGAAGTGTGTCAAGCCTTGTTGACAATTCTGACACCCAGAGAGAACCGCTGTGCTTAACAATCAAATCAATTCGTCTTTACCCCTAAAGCTCTCAGAACACTCTTGTCCCAGTCCACAGCAGGTCAAGCAAACCAACAGTGTGTAAACGAGGGCTGAGAAACTTTGCACCTATAACTGCTGATGAAAACAGCCATCACATACAACAACACTTTTGTCAAACATCTCATTCATGTTGAGCATTTGATTTTCAAATATGTTGGCACTGAATCAGTCACAAGTTATTTGCTCTCCTCTGGTACTTTAACTACAGCAGACCTAAACAATGATGCACCGATACTGATACTGGGGTTGGATATCGGTGTCAATACGTAAAAAAATGTGTTCAACTGGATATTGACTTCAGACTTCAGCCGATAACCTGGTTGGGCCTTTACATTGATTTGATAAGACTATTTACAGGCTATATGATTAAGGATCATGTATGATTGTATATCATGGGAGGAATCGATAGAACTTCAAGGGTCCAGTATTATTTGTCTGTCTTGTGTTGTCTTGTGTTATTTGTCAAACCCGTCTTGTCTTTGTTGAATTGGTTCGTATTGTGAAACTTTGTCTTGTCTTATTTTATGTTGTCTTGTCGAGTGTTTTGTCCATTTTTTTTTATTTTATTCATTATTATTTTCATACTTGTATGTTTGTTTGTTTGTTTTTTTTGCTATTATAATTGAGTTGTTTATTTTTTATGGTCATTTTAATTTAAATTGATTAAAAAAAAAATCAATTAAATTTTTCAATTATTAAGTTGTAATCTGTATTATTTTTTGTTTGTTTGTTTGTTTGTGTTCTGTTACTTGTCTGTCTGGTATCAAAAATGGCACAGATGTAAGACTTGATACAAAGAGCTGAATAAAAATAATAAAAAAACACTATTTACAGGCCCTTGTTGGTCCAGAACATCTCATGATATCTGAGGTTTTGCTACATAACACTGTTCTGTTGTTAGTTGAAGGATAAAGAACAGTTGCACAGCCCATTTGGATTAGTTTTGTCATATGTTATTCTTGTTTCAGGATAATAAATGTTATTTTCAGTCTCTGCAGAGGTATCGGTTGATTTCGAGTATCGGTCCTTACTTAAAACCCATCGAAATCGGTGTCAGATCTGAAAAAGCTGGATCGGTGCGTTCCTAACAATGAACACATGCTACTCCACGATGGAGGAACCGTAGTTTGTCATGAATCATGATCTAAAACAAGTACGTCCTCAAACACATGTCTAATATTTTCATGTCTGTTTTGTGCAGTCGAAGGCCTCTCCTGGTCGGCTCCGTGTGATCAGACTGCACACTTTCAACAAAAATTAAATCTAGATATTTTTTGGAGTATTCCGAAAATGATACAGAAGTGTTTTAAAACATGTATTTAAACGTTGGATGTAGCTGAGGTTTAATTATCAGACAAATGTGAAATGTCTGTCAAATTAATTCCAAAAGTGGATACATCCTTTCCATTCTTTTCCATTATAATTTTTTATTAGCTTCTTTTGGGAGCATTTTCTTTCTTTCTTTCTTTCTTTCTTTCTTTCTTTCTTTCTTTCTTTCTTTCTTTCTTTCTTTCTTTCTTTCTTTCTTTCTTTCTTTCTTTCTTTCTTCCTTTCTTCCTTTCTTCCTTTCTTCCTTTCTTCCTTTCTTCCTTTCTTCCTTTCTTCCTTTCTTCCTTCCTTCCTTCCTTCCTTCCTTCCTTCCTTCCTTTCTTCCTTTCTTTCTTCCTTTCTTCCTTTCTTCCTTCCTTCCTTCCTTCCTTCCTTCCTTCCTTCCTTCCTTCCTATACGATATACACACTTTCTAAACATGGCATATCTTCAAATCAGCATTCACAATATTATCTAACTATTGTCCACCTCCAACTGCAGCAGGAACACACACACAGCCAAACTTCTCCAGATGTTCTCCAGATTCAAATCCAAACACCTCAGTCATAGTTTCAAGGTTTACACACATTTCGAAAAATCGGTTTAAACTGCACTCCCTTCGATAGGGCACCGCACAGCCTTGTACTCACATCTGACGACGATGGTGGTGGACTTCTTGGCCGGGTTGCCCACGTTGTTGCTGGCCACGCAGCTGTAGACGCCGGCCTCCTCGGAGCTGATGGCCGGCAGGGTGAGCGTGCCGCCCTTCACCTGGCTCCGCTGGGGCAGGGTGTCGTTGGCGGTGACCCAGGTGAGCAGCGGGGGCGGCTCTCCTCCCGTGGTGATGCAGACCAGCGACACCGTCTGCCCGGGGTTCACCACGATGGGGTCCTCCACCAGGAGCTTAATGGACGGAGAGGCTGGAGAGGCAGAGGGAATGATGGGATGTTAAACGCTCCCGATGTCATGAAAGTGAAAGTAAGCTAGAGCTACTTGTATTCAGAAATCTTACTTTTAAATACGTTTGACCGCAGTTTAAATGTGTTTGACGCAACTGCACTCACTACTCGTTTGTTTTTCTGTAGTTTAGATGTATTTACCACAAACTAGGTAATTTAACTTGTTTAATGACATTTATTTTCGGTTTAGGGCAATCCAGAGATGCATATTGTGATATAAATGACCTATATTCTTTCAAATTTGCAGAGTTAGACACATAATAGCCTGCTACTGCATTAAGGCTGAATCTGCTGGGCTAAAATAGTGACTTCATGATTGTATTCTGATATTAAGGGCATTGTGGACATGACATTCTAATGCATTTTGTTATTCTACATCAGGGGTTCCCAAACTTTTCTGGCCAGGACCGCCATCAAGCCCTCAAAGGGGAATGAAACATAATTTAATAATTTAACATAATGTCAAAGCTTGTTAAATCTGGTTTAATATTGGTTATTTGAATAGTTTATTGTCTTATTAGACCATATTTCATTAAGAGATACTGTTTTTAATTTGAAAAATAGAGCAAATACAGTCTCATATTTATCCAAATTAGATCTTGAAAAAATCTCACGACCCCCAGCTCATCCATCCTGACCCACACTTTGGGAACGACTGCTCTACATAATCAAACCATAACTATAAGCTAACTAGAGCTAGGTGTCGTCTAGAACAGGGGATCCCAAACTTTTCTGGTTGGGACCCCCAAAATAGCCATGCAACTGACTCGGGACCCCCAAAGCAAAATGAAAATGACAGTAGCAATAATTTTAAGTGTCAAAGCATCTTAAATCAGGTTTAATATAGGTTGTTTGAGTAGTTTATTGTCTTATTGGCCCCTTTTTCACTAAAATATATTTTTTTTAATTAAAAAATAGATCAAATACAATGCCATATTAATTAAAATGAGATCTAAAAATTATCTCGTGACCCCCAGCGAGTACCTCCTAGTACCTCACGATACAGTATGCATTTCAAAACTCAGAGCTTGATAGAATATGTGTCCTGTTACATGGATATCCCGTAAAATTGGTATTAAAGGTTTACTAAAATGCCTTATTTAAATCTAAAAGAAATAAACATAAACTACAGTTGAAGAAGACATATTGTGCTTTTGAAAAATGTGTTCTTAGAGCTCTTAGACTTGCTCAACCTTTACTGGCCCTGATGGTAAAACAGCTAATGTAAAGCCATGAAACCAAGCCATTACTGCCATTTCAACAATTTTAGTTAAATATTTTTCCAGTGTATTAGTGCTGTGATAATGTTAACATGGACATAAATCTAAACCCCTTTGCACTCGTACCTGTCTTGTTGGTGAGCCTGAAGATGACGCTCCGGTCCGGGATGCCGCACACATTTCGGACTGAAGCGATGCAGCTGTAGTTGGCGTAGTCCTGAGGCCGCAGGTTCTTCAGCTTCAGGATCTTTGTCTCCCCCTGCAGCTCAGAGCAAAACAACACCGGTATGCAAATGTGTGCTAGCAGAAAACATTACAACATTACATGACATGCACTGCAGAATGTTTCAACTTTTACATGTTTCGACATCCAGGAGTTTTTTTGTTTGGTTTTTTTTAACAGTTGGTACTGAGCGTTCTGTCCTGCTCATTTTAACGATGCAGCAAAATGAAATTGTAACTTTGCTGTTTGTTGACAGTCCGGCCATTGGGTGTTGTGTTTATTACATTTGGTGATGAGTATTAAGAGTTCTCCCTGTTCCAATTTCTAAAGTTCACTTACAAGGATTTGTGGTGCTTGGTGGAATAAAAACTGAACTTTAATTGTCAAACTGTTTTGGTTCGATGCATTTTTTGGTCCATTATTGTTCAGCATAACGTTGGATTTAAAACAAGGTTGTTAAGATGGATGTACATTTATGCTGCTAATTTATGTGTCGATAAACAACACTAAACTTCAACTTCAATAAACTTTCACACGTGGTAATGTTTTCTAACTCTGCCCTGATGTTCATGCGTGATCTAGTGGTTCTCAGTCGTCAAAACAGCCCTGGTTTTTCGTAGTTTGTGATGTTTGGAGGGTAAGGCTAACTCTTCTATTTAAAATGCACTGGAGCGAATGTATGGAGAGGTACCAGCCTTTAGAACGAAGGCGTTTGCAAACACTCAAAGATCTGTCTAAAGCAGGGGTGTCCAAACTTTTTCCATCGAGGGCCACATATTGAAATATAGATCAAGCGGAGGGCCCCAAATCAATCGCGAAACGTTAAAAAAAAGCTGCATTTATCTGATGTTTTAAGCCCCACCACATCTACATTCAGTCTCAGTGCCTTAATATCAGGTCTGTATTGCACCAAAATGTTCGTTATTTAGGTTAGAATTGTAGAAAATCTGAAATGTGCTGTAAATAGTACTTATCAGGACAGTGTGGGCCAATTCACCAGGAAGACTAAGGGCCAAGAAAAATTGGTCTGAGGGCCGCATTTGGCCCCCGGGCCTGAGTTTGGACATGCCTGGTCTAAAGGATTCGTGGAAGATACTGTAGGTGAGCGTGAAATGGGGGTGAGGTGAGAGGAGAGACATTCAGCCAATTGTTGGAGATATACCATTTAGCAAAAAAATACAAACAAAAAAAACACATCAGTAGGTTTGACAAGTTTAAACTCATTTAGCTAGGTACTTGTATATTATATTTGGTGTGTTTTTTTTCTTATTTCAAGCTAAAATATATTCACTTAAAGAATCTGTACCTGATTTTGAACCATGACTGAAAAACATGTATAAGCCCCACCCAGATTGTTCCTTCTCGTGTTGTTCCTTTGATGTTTCCAAATGGTTCTCATACTACATCGTCTCTGATTGGAGCAAATTGTCTCTCCCTGGCAGCTGTTTCCTTATCGTTCCCATCCAACAAAAACCAATGGGAATGTACACATTTTCAGTCTAATTCTTATCTCATGTCACTGTCTTTCTTAACTTTCTTTCTTTTGTTATTTATTTCCTTTATAGTCTAACTTTCCACATATACAGTCATGGGCAAAAAGTTTTTCAATTACACTTCTTTTCTTCGTGTATTGGAGTGACACAAAAACAGAAGGAAAAAAGCAAATTTAACATAATTCCACACAAAACTTCAAAAAAGGAAGATAGATAAATGTCAGGGGTTGCAACACTTTTGGCCATGACTGTAGCTCAGGGGTGTCCAAACTTTTTCCATAGAGGGCCATAGAAATGAAATATAGATCAAGTGGAGGGCCACAAATCAATCGTGAAACGTTAAAAAATGCTGCATTTATCTGATGTTTTAAGCACCACCACATCTACATTCAGTCTCAGTGCCTTAATATCAGGTCTGTATTGCACTAAAATGTTAGTTATTTAGGTTAGAATTGTAGAAAATCTGAAATGTGCTGTAAATAGTACTTATCAGGACAATGTGGGCCAGTTCACCAGGAAGCCTAAGGGCCAAGAAAAATTGGTCTGAGGGCCGCATTTGGCCACCGGGCCTTAGTTTGGACATGCCTGCTGTAGCTGCTTTTACAATACACTGTAAGGACTAAGGTGTTTTTCTGGGCAAATAAAAGTTGATCCCCCTAAATACTGTAAGTCCACTCAAAGAATACTCTACAATCAAAGCCTTGACTATGAATATGACCAAGTCCAGACTACAGATACAACAACAATATTCTCAATTCAAATAGTTTAAGTTCATGTGGATAATTTATTTTTGCAGTTTAGGCGGTGGAACGGCAAAGACAAAGGCCAAACACTTCCAAAGGAAAGGTCAGAGGGATGAATATGCAAACTGTTTTAATGAGGCCGATGTAAAAATAGCGGCTATGACTCCAAAAGCCTTCTGCTCCAACATCCAACGAAATTAAAGTGTCATTCAGCGTGGATTTTGGGGCGGCGGGGATGGGATGTGCGCAGTGGGAGACCAATCCAGAAAACGGCTATCGCAGCGAGCAGCCGTGTCTGTCCCCGAACGGACCGCCTCCCTGCGCTTTTAGGAGAGCTGTACCTTTGATCCAAATGAGTCCGTGGATTTACTTTTTGTGTCCTAATGGTATAAAAAGCTATAGTTCATAATTGAGATGGAGGAGGGAGACGTTCTATGGAAGAATGTGCTGTTCAGTGTCTAGTTGTGGTTCATGGTTAACAGTTACAGAGACAATGTCAGGAGGGGATAAAAACACACTATTTTTGGCCAGTTTGCTCTCTCAACAAATAAATATTCACATGAAAAACAACAACATTCCCCAATATTTACCTAAGAATGTGCTATTATGTTATTAAATCATCTTTTATTTGTGGATTTATGTGGGCCATTGTCTCCCACAGAGACAAAGACCAGCTCTTACAGCAGCACCTGCACACAGCAACCTGAACAATCCTGGATTTAACAATATTTACAGATTGAACAGAAGGATATGTGGGTATCCAATTCCAAGCCTGAATGTGGATGTATTTTATTTTTGTATTTTTTGTGGCATTTTTTTTTTTTTTCATAAGATCAATTTTACTTTAATGCCATGACATTACAGCATCCAAAATCCCCTGATACGTCAAAATAATAATCAAAATGAAACAAGAAACTTAAACCTATGCTGGCTTTATTCTATTTTCAGATTTATATGTCCCAAATAAATGCAATTAAGTACATTTTTACACATAAAATGCGATATATATATATTTGGCATAAATTTGTAAGTGTCTGATCCAAATGCGAGAAAAGTTGTTTTGTAAATTGATTAGTTTGTAAATCAAGCGTGAAAATGCATGTCTTGCTACAAATGGTACGATGTACAATCCTTCCTTTTGGTTAATGTTTATTGTACACAGTTAACCTGGCTCACATCAGATTGATATATGATGGTCGCAGCATCACAAAAGAGAAACAAGTCGAGAAATCAAGAAATCCAGTTGAGAGAAAAGCACAGACCTCGTCCTCAAATGCACAAAGTACTTCTATGTGCACGTTTTCAAAAGCAAAATAGTCCATAAATGTGTTGAAATAGGCCGAAGTACGCCGGCGCCGCCATATTTGTTTAGGCTTGTCTATTTGACTCTCGCCCAAACCACAATGCAGCGCTGTGATTGGTCCAGCACACAATGGCTCAAACCCAGATGGATTCTCAAGAGTGTGTGAACTCACAAATATCGCAATATTCATTTGGCAGGACCAGGTTAGTACGCTGTCCCTGTATAAATAAATACCATACCATTACAAAATGAAAAAGTTACAATTAAGTGATTAAACAACAGAAGAATTTTAAATTGATGGAATGAAAATGTAAGATTATTTTCCTATTCGCCTTCAGTGTCTCACAGATTAATCTGCACAAATGAACAAACATGATGTGTTTGCTCCACCGACAAAAGCATGTTCTTTTATCAGTCACACAGGGTTGATTCTGACTAGTCTTTACTTTTATGACAATTAAAGGTGCCATAACATGCAAAATCGACTTTTCAGAGGTTTTAACCTTCCTACAGTGCTATTTGGGCCTCGTATGTTGTGCCCAAAGTGGTTTTTTGATTGATTCCCTCATGTTTTCGCTAGAGAACTGTCTTTTCCGTCCCCCTCGGCTGAGCAGCAGACGGGGGCTCCTCACTAAGATGACGTGCTTCCCATGGATGACGCGGTGTTTAAGCCACAGCCGCAGAATAAAAACAGCTAATGCTAATGCTACACAGTAATTACACGATGGATACGACAGATCGAAGAGTTAGCTTGTTATTTACCAAACGGCAACGTCCATCGTCGAGGTACTGGAGCACGTCAAACTCCAGGTCAGATCCAGGACGTAGGACTCAGCACGACGCACCGTCAGGAGGATAAAATGTTTATTTCTCGTGTTTGTGTATCGCTGTTTACCGGAGCACACGGCGCATGCGCAACATCTCCGCTCTAGGCTTCGTCGCGGGTTGTGAGGGAGAGGCGCGCGGGTTGGGCAGGGGAGGCAGCCTGCTCTCTGTTCGGGGGGGTCAGATCTCAGAGTGAGCCGTTTGCTTTTGCAAGGAGGGGGGTCAGTCCAAGAAATGGGTGTTTTTTGGAAACTGTTATGTTATGGATATTACACAACGCAAAAATGTATCAACAAAGCCCTTAGAATAGACTGTGTAAAGGGTAAAATAGCAGAATATGGGACCTTTAAAGTAAGACCTACTTTTCCTTATAGACAACACCTGATCGACGCCCACTGTGCAAGTTATCCCATCGAACCAACCCCTTTTTCTGAGATTAAACACTCATTTTTTTCTCAGCCTCGTCTGCATTATTTGAATACGAGGCCTGTGTTTACTCTCAGCAGGAGGGAAGGCCATGGCGAGGAGCTCTATTTGGAAAACGCAAAGGGCACTGAAAGGAAAACCCATTAAGGTGGATTGGACGGGGAATAGATGGTCCTATTGATGGAAAGATAGAGACACTTTACCACACAACAGCTTCATGAGCGCGACTTAGGCTTTCAGGGAAACGGAAAATAAATTATGGCAGGATCTACCGGCAGTGCGCTGGTGTATTTTTAGAAAGTGCTTAAGTTTGAAACCCAGGACTCATTATGGGAACTGATTAAGGTACTCTCAGTGCAATCATTAAAATCTACATGTATGCAGTTATAGAGATGGAACAAACCCCTCCGCTCCTCATGGACTGCAGGTAAGGGACTCTTTTAAAGAAGGATATTTAAAGATGCTGTTTCTTATTCTCTAAAGCTGAGCGTGTACATTATCAAAATTGAAACTAAATTGGGCATGAAGTCGGAACAGAACCTGGATTAAATTTAAACAGGACCAATCCAAGTCTACATTAGAACTAAAACCGAAGACCATGGACAGGCAACCCATCCCAAAGCCCTAACATTAAAGAACCGAACCAACACTGCAGGTGAATTAAAAAAAAGTCAATTTAAAGGTGTCAATTTGAAACTTTTCCTTTATTTACTCACATCCAAGACAAAAATGTAATCAGGTTTTTCATCCTGTCATGTTTTCTTATAAATTTAAGGCAAAAATTGTACACATTGAATATTTCAATCTGAAAAAATGGACAGAATCAGGTTTATGTTTCTTTTTTTCATTTTGTACATTTATTATTTACAAAAAAATGTAAAAAGGGATTTTTGGATTTCTTATTTATCTATCTGAAAACTGGCCTAAAAATTCAATTTTCTCGTAATTTTTTCAACTTAGAACTTTAATAAGTAATTAGATATCAACAAACCCTTCTGTATGTTACATCAAAATCTTGTTTAGGACAAGACTGCAAAGTTTAGTGCGGGTAGGAGCTATTTTAATGATCTTTAAATGCATTTTAAGGAAACGGCCTCTGAAGTTATAATGTCGCAGAGAAATCTATGGAAGAAGTGGATTAAATTAAATGATAAAACATCTTTAGGAGCAGATTGGACACGTTTGTAGTTTTGTCGTGAAAGCCGATATGTTGAGAGAACACACTGACCAAAAAAACTAAAATGTTGAAAAAAAAAATCGGTTTTGCCTGGAGTATCTCGCTTTAAAACAAATGTTGCTTTTATTTTTAACAATAACAATGTTGATTTATTCTGAATTACAAAAACACTGAACATGATGGTCAGTTTGTTTAAGTTACAATTTGGCATTTTGATTCTCAAGACGATTCTCAGTCAGAAGCAGAACGAGCCTCACACGTGTCTCTCGTTTCCGTTGCCGGTTTCAAAGCCGTGATGCGGTGCGTTTAAACCTGCGTCTGCTCTGATCTGCTCTGAACCATCACCACTTAAGGCCCAGCACCTGCACCGATCACGACTCAGAGCTCGTGCAGCTGGGATTCTAGACATTCTGAGCTGGACTTGAGCCATGACCTGAGGAGGACAAACACGTGAATCTGTCTCCATCTGCAGGTTAAGGCTCTGACACGACAAGCTCGGTTGTGATTGGAGTTCCTTGCTCTCTGATTGTGATACATTTGCCAGCACAACCACCACTGCAAAGGAGAAGAAAATGCAAGAGAAATACAATAATATAAAGACTATATTCACCAAAATGTAGAGAAAGTGATTAGATGTAAGATTGTATTAAACATTTGACCCATTTGTCCCCAGTTTGACAGTTTTCACAAAATGTATAATTGTACTTCCTGGTGAACAGCAAATATGACAATTCTACTGACCTTATTCTGCCCCGCCCACTTTTGCCGTTTTTTGCACTTTTGTTGTAAACGCACTTCCGTTTGACGAGAACTCCATTAAAGCTAATGACGAACGAGGGAAAAGTCTCGCCGCTAAAATGTTACATAAAGTAGGTTGATTTGTGTAAAATGTTTAATGAACACGAGCAACAACAAGTCACAACGCAACGATTTCCTGAGGCCTGAAAACGGCTTTTTAGTCCATGTAGAACTTATTTTCTGTTGAGCTCGTCTGCTCCATGTAAACTACAACGGAAACAAGACGGCGGCGCGAACGGCAACTTCCGGAATAAGGTGAATAGCCGTTACCCAGCGACCATTTTGACAACAAGGGACAAAATCAATATGAACTGACTCTGTGCACAGAGTTAGGTTCTTTACTTTTAAATTGTTATGCCTTAGTGTAAGCATTGAGACACAAACACGTCCCTTCATAAACACAAGTGTCCTTTGGTGAAGAACTCGCTTGTTTTGTAAAGTCTTAAACGTGTTTCAGAGACGTCCAGCACAACTCACTGTTCACTGCACGATCTGTCAGGATTTATTCATTTTAGAAAACCCCATAGAAATGAATTAGACAGGAAGTACTGAGTAGGGCTGGGCGATACGGTGATAAAAATCGAACCGTGAGCTGGTCCCTGTGACAATCTGCTATTTTTATGGCATCGTCGTATCGTGATTGACTGTTTGTCTCTTAAATGCAGCTGTCTGTTCAAACACACTTTTTCTCCTGTTGTTTAGCCTCTGAAGCCTCTGAGCAGATGACTTTATTTACCTCTTACACCTCTTAAGTGCAATTATTCAACTCAACGCACCAAAACGCAACTAAATGCGACAAAAATGCGACTAAAAGTGACAAAGACTCACTTACTTACAACAAACACAACTGAATGTGACAAAAATGTGACTAAAAGCGACAAAATGATGCTTAAAATGTGAATCTGAAAAGAAAATCTAATCACAATCGAAAAAACTGGTCAGAAAAATCGCAATTACATATTTTTTTCCTGAATCGTGCAGCTCTATTAAAGGCAACAGAAGAAACAAAGTGAACACAAATCATGATAAAATCGAAATCATTATCTGGCCCCAAGAAAATCGCGAAAATCATTTTTTGCCGCATCGCCCAGCCCTAGCACTGAGCTAGCCATTTTAAAAATAAACAGACCAAACGCCACTTTATGCACAGAGTAAATTAAACAATAGCTATGATTTGATGCGTAATAATGGTAAGAATACAACAGCAAGAAATGAAATACTCATAGCTTACTTAACACAGTGGTTCTCCAACTTTTCTGGCTGGGACCCCCATAATAGCTATGCAACCGACTCGGGACCCCAAAGCGAAACAAAAATGAATATAGTAATAGTTTTAAGTGTCCCAGTGTGTTCAATCAGGTTTAATGCTGGTTATTTGAATAGTTTATAGTCTTATTGGGCCTTATTTCACAAAAAGATACCGTTTTTAATATAAAAAATAATTTAAATAAGATCTTGAAATTATCTCGCGACCCCCAGCTCATCCCTCGCGACCCCCCGAAGGGTCCCGACCCCCACTTTGAGAACCACTGACCTAATAAACGCTTTTCCCCATATACTGTATATATGTATTATCATTTTTCCCCTGAACACACTGACACAAACTACTAACAAAGAGGTACTTACAATGACAAATTACAGAAATCTTGTTGGTGACTTCTTTCCAAATGATTGCAAATCAAATGTATTATCAACTTCATTATCATCCAAACATATCTATGAGCATAAAAAAGCCCCGTCCCCACAGGGAAAGTGGAGGAGCTCATTTCTGTTTGGGATAATAGACACTACAGAGAAATGATGGAGTGAATGAAACGACCCGAAATGAGGCCAGTTTGGACAATAACCTCCCGCTCTAGGCCCGTAACCTAATTATAAAAGAGTTCTGTGCGGAGCGCCGAATGCCACCTCTGCATTTGCCCGAAATCTGTGCGAATGAAGAAGAAAATGTGATGGAGTGAGAGAGGAAGGAGAATGAATGAGCCGCGAAGAACACACAAGAAAAAGGGAAGGTCTAGAGTTGTAAGTTACATCACAAGGCTTATTTTGATTTCAGGTGAAGATTTGTTTAAGGGATTGTTGCTTTCCTGGTTAGTTTTAAGACAATAATAGAATGTTAAATTATTTCAAGTAAATGGTGTTAGTTTTGAAATAAGCAATGGAATATGTTACTCAAATTCAGAGGCAGGACATAGTTCTCATTTTGCATTTTGCAAGTCCAAGTTAAGTCCAAGTTAAGTCCAAGTTACGTCCAAGTCCAAGTCCAAGTCCAGTCCAAGTCAAGTCCAAGTCCAGTCCAAGGCAAGTCCAAGGCAAGTTCAAGTCAAAGACAGGCCAATTTAAGTTACAGGTGGCTGATCAAGTCCCAAGTCCTCTGCTTTGAGTTTTAAGTCCTTTCAAATCCTTATTAACCATGCCAGCTCTTGTTAGGCTCCCGCTGATCTGTAGTGGGCCCCACACCACTGGACCAATCACAGAGCAGCATTGGGGTTTGGGCAGAAGCCAAAACAACCGAACATGGCTTCGCCAAAGACGTACTTCGGCCTGTTTTAGGAGAAATACGGACTATTTTGTTTTTCAAAAATGTGCAGACATAGGCGCTTTGTGCATTTACAGACGGGACGTGTGTGTACTCCAGATGTGTAGACAGAGTGCAATCTAGAGTAAACCAGGTTACAACATCACACCAGATTACCAAATTCTGCTCCAATTTATATAATTTTGTGTGATCGAAGTGGTCCTTAAAATCCTAGAGACGTTTGTTCTTGTAAAATGAAACACTTAAAGTACTGTACATCTGACTCTCAGCTGTAAAGGGATAACTAAACTGATTTTATTTTATTTTTTGAGGAGAAATCTCAAATTGACACAGACACAGGACTCAAGTCCAAGTCAACTCCCAAGTCCTAGTGTATTTGATCAAGTCCATCTCGCAAAAATAGTCGGACTCTAGTCCAAGTCAAAACTTGCAGGTCCACAGCTTTGTTAAAATGCACTAAACTTGAATACAGATATTACTTGGTGTAATCTTACCATAAATCCCAGACTGCCTTCATCAATAAATGAACTAAACACCCAGCTCCAAACCAAATGTTGCACATATTCATTATCTGGAGCTCACATATTCATTTTTGCGGTGAAGACACCAGACTTGCAGCTGGTTTAGGGCAGGATGGAGTCCTGCTCTTGACCCAGTGGCCTTGATCCTGGTCTGGTTTAACTAAATGAGGCCAGTTTGGATACAATGTGGTGAAATGATGTTATTAGGCCGTTATATGGGCACATTAGCAGGAGTTTAGCTGGATTTGTTTGGGCCGCGACAAAGAGGAAGCTAATCTGTGGGCCTGGGCTGCGCTCACATTTTCAAACCCAATTAAAGCTTTAATTGAGGGCAGAGAGAAAACGGCAGAGAACAGCACTGCAAAAACTCAGTCAGTGAAAATAACACACAGAATATCAATGCTGATTTGTGTGGAAGATACAGATATAAGGCGCTGTGCCTGACTAACGGTTTTGAAACATGGAACATCAGTCACATGTATCACTTTCTTTCCTAATGCAGTCCCAGCATCATAAATGTTCATGGGATGAGTTCATAAGTGTTTTTCACAAGTCTCTTTGCTGTTCTGGGTCAAGCTAACAAACATTAGCATGCCAATGTGGCACTTCCTGCTTCTCGTAGAATAAAACGCTCTATAAATAGATGCAGAGAAAGCGCTGTGGTCTCATTTTCATCTGAATAGATACTTTTACAATATATCTGTGCTGGAGCAAAATAGATTTTACTTTATTACATGCAAAAAAATCGGAAACATGGCCTAGTCTAGTTTTTCACGTTTCAAAACAGTAAAAATCCCTAATAGTGCCTTTAACACTGAGAAGCTTGTTTTTTATTCTGTTCAGACACTGAATTTTGCAGGGCATGTTTTCAATATGTTTTTCCTAGGTCAAATATTCAAAAAATAAATAAATCTACCTTGCATTTGCACTCTTTGTGTGAAAAAGACTGTTTCTTATTGGCCGTCCTCCTCTGTGGGCGGGATTTAGAGATAAATCACAGAGATTAAGTTTTGAGGAGGATTATTCTGACAGATTAGATCGGATCCTTACATTATTTCCTGGTTATTACAAAGTTGAATTCACACAGGATCAACTGCTAATGTCTTATTATACGTCTTATTATGCAAGAGAAGTGAATGAAGTGAGAAAGGGAATATTTTCGAACCAAAAAGTGTGTGTGAATTGTGAATTTTCCTCTGTTGAAAATAGATATGTTGCATATTTAAAAGGTGAATTTTACCTTTTGCATTTTTGAACTGAGAAAAACAACAATATTTCAGCAATCGAAATTCAGAATAAAAACAATTCAAACATATTTTTCAGAGTTAAAAGTTAACTGCTGTTGTGGTTTTGGGCGCTACAAAATGAAAGGAATTGAATTAAAAATGAAGAAGAAGAAATTCAATCTGATCAAACAAAGAATCTTCAACAGATTAGACTTTTTTTGTTTTACATTTTACTTTGAATATAAATCTTTTGCCATGCATTTTCAGATTGTAGAAAGTGCTCATCGCTCCGTCAGACGAAGAACAAACATCCAAAAGCAAAATCCACAAATGTCAAACTATATCCTCATGACCAGATTAGTTTTCTGACTTTACAGTGAGATGAGAGAAACAGAGAGCCGTTGTATTAGCTCTTCATCATCTCCCTCCATTTGGTCAAACATCATTTTCACTTTCTCCTTTTCCACATGTAAATTCCTTTTTGAGCCCTGTTCCCGATCTGGTTTTCTCAGCGCGGAAAAAAAAAACTCCATGTACAAATCGCTTTCAACTCAGCCGGTTGGGAACACGCTCAATCACGCCTTTGTGGAGTCCGATGGATTCTTTCGAGAACAAAATGCTTCAATTTGCATGGCATTGTGACGAGGCCCGCTCTGGTCCTGGTGCAGACGTGTTTATGCTAATTTGTGCAAAAAGATCACCATATTGGGTTTGGCCCATTTCTCCTCAAATGTTCTGGAGTCTGGTGAGAGCAGTGGACGCTGTAACTCCGTTGGCGAACTACTCTTTTTATGAAATGAAGGGCAGTGCAGTGTTTGAATCATGATTTCAAGCGCTGTCTGTGCACGTCATGTAATAACGGAGACAATGTTGAAAACCTGCCCGTTAATCAGCTGATTTGATTGATTCTACGGTAAAATTGTGATCTGCTGTTGTGCAGGGAGTAAACTTGATGGGACTCTTTATTCACCTTATTCCGGAAGTTGCCGTACGCGCCGCCGTCTTGTTTCCGTTGTAGTTCACACGGAGCAGACGAGCTCAACAGAAAATAAGTTCTACATGGACTAAAAAGACGTTTTCAGACGACCAGGAAATCGTTGCGTTGTTGACTTGTTGTTGCTCGTGTTCATTAAACATTTTACACAAATCAACCTACTTTATGTAACATTTTAGCGGCGAGACTTTTCCCTCGTTCGTCATTAGCTTTATTTCGAAAAAAAAAAGAAGAAACTTTGAAAGCTTGCTCAAAGCTAAACAGCGATGTATATAAGATCTATAATTTTTCTGAAACTTTATAAACCGCTAAGGTTTTAAAACGTTATCCCAAGTTCTAAGTTTTACGTGGGTTTTTTGGGCTGAAAACATCCGTGTTATGGACGTTAGTTAATGTACCTCACAGATGGTCTGCCTCCGTCAGGCCGTTAAACTCGTAATATTTGAACTTTTGTAAATCCCCGTGACAAAAATGAATGAGGCTCACATGTGGGCGGGATGGACTGGTGAGCTCCATTAAGGGGTCTAATTACAATATTCAGCTTTTCCACCGCTCCTTATTCACCTTATTCCGGAAGTTGCCGTACGCGCCACCGTCTTGTTTTTGTTGTATTAGTTTACATGGAGCAGACGAGCTCAACAGAAAATAAGTTCTACATGGACTAAAAAGACGTTTTCAGACTGACCAGGAAATCGTTGCGTTGTGACTTGTTGTTGCTCGTGTTCATTAAACATTTTACACAAATCAACCTACTTTATGTAACATTTTAGAGGCGAGACTTTTCCCTCGTTCGTCATTAGCTTTAACGGAGTTCTCGTCAAACGAAAGTGCGTTTACAACAAAAGTGCATATCTGTGGCAAAAAACGGCAAAAGTGGGCGGAGCAGAATAAGGTGAATAGACTCTTCCGGGAGCGAGGCGTGTACCAGGATGCACAAGCTTGTGTTTTATGTGCTGCGTGTTCAATTCATTTTGACAGAGCAACAAATAAAAAAGCTAACTTTGTCATTTGTAGACAGCACAGACTCGTGGTTGCTGTTAATATGTTCAGCTCATCAACAAGTGATAACTGACAATATTTCACATCATCCTTTTGTTTCTAAAGTTTACTTGAAACTGTAAGAAGTGTTGCACTTAAAGATAGTAAGTCATGTTCATGTCAAACTGTTGTCTCCTTCTATGTTTTTGGTGCATTATTGTCCAGAATAACGGCAGATTTAACACGTGTTTATTACGAGGTCGGTGCTGATCGCTAACAGTAACAAACTGCACAAAACACTTACACAGGTGGTTATGTTTTCTAACTCTGCTCTGGTGTTACTCGCGTGTGTCGTCGAGTGGTTGCAAAAACAGCCCTGGATTGTCGTAGTTTGTGATGTTTGGAGGCTAAAGCTTAGTCAACCACTGGAAATGCATTAGAACTGAAACATGAAGTACCAGGCAAAAGGAACATGGTGTTTTCTTTACAAACACTTGAAGGGTCAGCGATGATTAGCAGGAAGCAAGAAGAAGTAAAAGCACTCAAAGCACTCACGGATTTACACTGAGCACTTTTTACAAGGTAATGTTAAGTCAATGCTAATGTTACAGAACGATCATGAATATCAGGATCGACGTTACGGCGTGGCACGTCTTCAGCCGTTTACAAAGATCCAAGTGAATGAAAATGAACCTGGATGAAAGCACAATCCAACTGCAGCTAATGCATTCACAAACTATAGTGCCAAAAGCCCGCCCCTGCCGCAGGTTTACTTTAATGGAGCTCAGTGATCATCTATCATTTAGAATAATCCAAATCAAACTCACACTAAAACAGTTTTGTGCTCATTGTGTTCATTGATTATACATTTGTGATGTTTTTCAGTCCCCTGGGTCAGCTTTCAGGCACGCAATACTTACTTTCTCCAAAACAGATTGCTTTTTGAACGTCTAAAATATGTCCCACTTCCACCGACAACTGAACTGAACATGCGCTAGAAGTATCCATCACCTAATAGACAAAAAAAAAAAAAAAAAATAGCCATCAGTGTGAATTTTTGTCTGTTTTGCGCTTTCTGCAATGCTGCGTTCACGCTTTTCTTCCATCCGATAAGGCAAAGAGTCAGTATGACATGTCCTCGTGTTTTTCTAGTTATTACTTTAGTGAAGTGGCTAGCACCTGTGGCAAATAATTATCATTGTTTCACATCTTTGAAGTTGCAGTTTGTTAAGACATTTTGAAAACTCAAAGTTTAAAATTACAGGAAGTGATGCTGAGTATTGAAATAAAATCCCTCTGTGATATCATCAATACGTGACATTCTGTCGAAAATGCAATCACGATGTACACACAAAAGAGACATTTTTTCGGACAGTTTAAACAATAATTTAACAATATTAAGGTGTTATCAGGTATTATTTATTGACCTTATTCCGGAAGTTGCCTTACGCGCCGCCGTCTTGTTTCTGTTGTATTAGTTTACATGGAGCAGACGAGCTCAACAGAAAATAAGTTCTACACAAACTAAAAAGACGTTTTCGTTGCGTTGTTGACTTGTTGTTGCTCGTGTTCATTAAACATTTTACACAAATCAATCTACTTTATGTAACATTTTAGCGGCGAGACTTTTCCCTCGTTCGTCATTAGCTTTAATGGAGTTCTTGTCAAACGAAAGTGCGTTTACAGACGGAAGTGCAAAAAATGGCAAAAGTGGGCGGGGCAGAATAAGGTCAATAATCAAATCTTGTGTACTCTGGCCCATGGTTTACAGTATGGTTGCTAGGTAACAGTAATTACCTCTAACTAACTGTGTCATATTTGCGGCTCAACCAGGAAGTAACATTATAAATCTTACAAAAGCCATCAAACTGGGGACAAACAGGCAAAATGTTTAGTAATTTTCGTTTCAGTAAAATGTGCAGTCCAACCTGTCGTATGCCCTTTAACATTAGCTTATGGCTTTTTAGGATGTGTCTAACAACAAAGGGGCCATAAAAACATCAGAGCTTCAGTAACAGCTTCACGCAGTCCCTTGAGCTAAAAACTCTGATCTGGCCTCTGAAATTTAAGAAAAGTGTTTACAAACTCATCACTGAATAACAACTGTACATATGCAATGATAAAACGCTGAATAATTAGATGCAAGAAAAGCGTTGGGAAAGTGCTGAAAACGTTTGAACCACAGCAAACAGCTTGAACTAGTTTTTCATTTATTCTTCAAGGTTAGCTACACTTTATTCTCCCTGCAGGGAAACATGTCTTCTCCATTTCTATGACGACGACCAGGATTATTACACGGCGCACCTTAAATTACCAGCAAATTCTTTCATCAAATCCTTGCTGTCCACCACCTCAGTTTTAAAATAAGAACTCCTCAGACATCAGTCCAAAATGAGCAGATACGTTTGAGGACGAAGCGTGTCGGAGAACTTAAAAAGCATCATTAGAACTCAAAATAGAGACGCAAAAAGTGAATAATAAACACAAATATTATGGCAAGATGTCACTTTGAGGCTTGTCACGTTTCACACGGCTTGTTTTGGTGCGTGGCTTTAATTAACTGGTGCGAGTTACTCATCCTGAAGAGAGAAGGCGGCGGAGGAGACAGAGACACTGTGTGGTCCTGTTTGCACGGGGAACTCGGCGACAAAATACAGTTAGCGAAGGCAGAATATGCAGATTTCAGATTTAATGGGGCAGGAGCAAGTATTCATGAGAAATATTCAAAGGTAAAGCTTCAAACATGGATCTGATCGCGTGTTTTGGATAAACGGCTGCGTAGCTCGACGGGAGATTCACTGTTTTTGAAAGAAATATCCAAACACATGATCCACAAATGGTGAACTGTGACATGATTTGTTTGCGATTTGCTCCAGAAATGGCCATATTCGTCCTTTTCCTCACAATAATCAACAGTTTTGCGTTGAATAATGACACCAATCGAAGCAATCGTGAAAAGATAATGTCACTTGTGTGTGTTATTTTAAGGCGAGACACTGCAGGTGACTAGGACAAAATCTTAAATTTAAAGAATGCAATTTGAAAGCTCTCCAGCAGTTTACTGACAATAAATGTACAACACATTTTTCATATACATTCATCCATTTTATGTGTAAAAACAGCCGACATTGAACATATTTAGGACATTTAAATCTGAAAAATTCACAGAACCAGATTTCAATTTCTTAGTTCATTTTGTACACATATTAGTTAATAGTTTTTTTTGCCTAAAAATAAAAAGATTTACTTATTTTTTAGACTTCATAGTAACTTAGAATTAAACATCAACAAATCCTTCTGTGCATTTTGTCAAAATCTAGTTTTCAAGACTGTACGGCAGACATGTCCAAGCTCAGGCCCGGGGGCCAAATGCGGCCCTCAGACCAATTTTTCTTGGCCCTTAGTCTTCCTGGTGAACTGGCCCACATTGTCCTGATAAGAACTATTTACAGCACATTTCAGATTTTCAACAATTTCAACCTAAATAACTAACATTTTGGTGCAATACAGACCTGATATTAAGGCACTGAGACTGAATGTAGATGTGGTGGTGCTTAAAACATCAGATAAATGCAGCTTTTTTTTTAACATTTCACGATTGATTTGTGGCCCTCCGCTTGGTCTATATTTCAATATGTGGCCCTCGATGGAAAAAGTTGCTGTACGGTGTGTGTAGGAGCTACTTCAAGGCTCATCTTTATGTCTTTGTTGGATTAAATGAAAGAATAAAACGTCTTTAGGAGCAGATTAGATAAATTTGTTGTTTCCACGTGCGAGGCTGCATGTTGAGAGTAAACTGACCAAAAAATAAACAAACATAAAAATTGTATTTCCTGCATGTCTCGTCTTAAACTGAGATTTGAACTTTTTGCCAGTTTTTGTTGCATGTGGATAATTTTAGCAGAATATGAAGCGTAAACCAGGTCAACAAATCTGCACTACGACAACACATCTCACCAAGCACCACTGATTCTCCTGCAGCTCCATGTTAAACTATCGGGAGAATGTTATGATAAATGACTGTATTTGACCTCAGTACGTCATCAAGAAGACTCTGAAACCCCACTGCCTTTCAGATTTGCACGTGTCATCACAGAACGGACGGCAGAAGCGCTCTCTGTGGATGTAAATTATGGAAACTGTTGAAAACCTGCCCATTAAACAGCTTATTTTATTGATTTCCCGAGTAATATTGTGTTGTGCGGTTGGCTGCGCTAATAGGGACGAGAGAACAATGATTAGCAACGATAAACCAAAGAACTGAAAGCACTCAAAGTACACGCAGATCCACATTGAGAACTTTTTTTAGAAGGTAAGTCAATGCTAATGTTACAAAACGATCATGAATATCTGAAACTATCGGCTATCGGTTTTTAAATGCAAAGAATCATCATCGGTTCGTTCACTTTTCTCTCTGTTCGGGTGGGTTTCTTTGGTTCCTTTGGGTGGGTTTTTTCGGGTATCCTTGTTTCCAGCCTAAATCTGAAATATTTGCAGTGGGTTAATCCTCCAGATATAGACGTTCTAGACAGACTTTCTAGCTGATGAGTTGTCAAAAGGTCTTTGGGCTCAATTTAACCAACTGGAAACAAGGTCAAGGTAAGATCTGATGTTGTTCTTTCGTTTCATAAACTATTTTTAAATCAAAGCACGTTGTGATGAGTCAGAGATGGGAACATGACGAATGGCTCTGTGAGTAATGCAGCTTTAACGACTTGCCCTGAGCCAGCGCTGAAAAAAAAACAACAGGAAATCTAAGGCAAAATGGGAATTCAGAAAAGAAGTGTAATTATCAAGTTATTCCAAATATAATATATTAGTATAACTCAATAGTATAGCATAATATATATCTTATTGTATGTTATTATTGCGACTTGTGTGTGTGAGTTTCAGTGTAGTTAGCTCCTCCCTTCAGACAGATATAAAGCAGCGACTCTCCAGTTCTCTGTCAAACTGAAGAAACTATGTGGATGAGCAGCGAAATGTCTTCACTCTAAAAACATTTATGTGCAGATGACATTATTGGATTTGCCTTTGCTTTCTTATTATTCTATATATATTTGATTCAATATATATATATATATATATTTTTAAAGAATTGTTGGAATTGTTAAAAACTACTTTGCTTGGATAAATAAATCGTATACAAAATTATGTAATGGGACCCACCGAAAAGGTTTGTACCTGTGGCCCAGAATTTGGTGCTACACCCCTGTTTGAAGCTCCCGTCGATGCCCCCTGCTGTCTCTGGGTGGAACACCAGCCTTGCAACATTTGTCAACATCGATCTGAAAACAACTATGCTGAGAAACCCTGACTTTTTTTTAAAAATGTGAAATGTTTTTGAATACGGTTGTACTTAATTATTTTGATTTTTAAAAAGTTTTCAAACAAAGAAAATGGTATGTGTTTCCACTAGAGAGCTGCAGGGGGAGCTGTGTTGTTACTTAGTCCAGGTTGAAAATAAATATAAACCTCCTTTTTTAACATACTTGTTTTTAAATGGCACATACAAATGAATCAAAACCATACTTCTCATTCTGAATTCCCATCCTTTTACCCCCGGCAGGCCTCTCTTTGCACATAGGTGTTGTGTTACCTGTGTGAAGAAGGGCTCGTAGATCTCCACGCCCTTGTCGGAGCCCTGGGTGAGCACTTCCCTCCCGCGGTGCCAGCTGTAGCGCACAGGAGGGTTGGAGTTGGCCACGCAGCGCAGAAACACCGTCCGCTCGTAGTAGAACTGCTCCTTGGCCTCTCCGATGCTCTGGTGCACGGTCACTATGGGGTCGTCCAGGTCTGCGGGGGGAGGAACACGGGAAAACGTCAATTTATCATCAATGTGTGACCTGATTGATGTTGAAGACAGTGTATCGTTGAAAACAAATAAAGCACTGGTATCGGTTGTTTTCAGAATGTGTCTGTGTCCCTCGATCAAATGTGGGCAGTCCGTTTTCTCGTAAAGTTTGTTTTTGCTGTTATAATGATGTCCGATTGATTTTCAACTGATGCTTGAATTAATTAATAAATACACAAATACACGGGATATTGTCAATTTACACGTGGATGTGTCATTGAAAATAAATACACTGGTATCGGTTGTTTTCAAAATGTATGTTCCTCTTTCAAATGTGGGCAGTCTGTTTTCTTGTAAAGTTTTTTTTTTTTTTTTTTTGCTATTATAATGATGTCCTATTTACTATCAACTGATACTTGAATGAATAAATAAATACACAAATACACGGGATATCATCAATTTACATGTGTGACCTGATCGATGTTGAAGATAGTGTGTCATCGAAAACAAATAAGGCACTTGTTTTGGTTGTTTTCAGAATGTGTGTTACTCTGTCAAATGTGGGCAGTCAGTTTGTTTGTTTGTTTTTTGCTATTATAATTATGTCCTATTTATTATCAACTGATATTTGAATGAATAAATAAATACACAAATACACGGGATATTATCAATTTACACGTGTGACCCGATCGATATTGAAGATAGTGTGTCATCGAAAACAAATAAGACACTGGTATCGATTGTTTTCAGAATGCGTGTTCCTCTGTCTAATGTGGGCAGTCCGTTTTCTCGTAAAGTTTGTTTTTGCTGTTATAATGATGTCCGATTGATTTTCAACTGATGCTTGAATGAATAAATAAATACACAAATACACAGGATATTGTCAATTTACACGTGTATGTGTCATTGAAAACAAATACACTGGTATCGGTTGTTTTCAAAATGTATGTTCCTCTGTCAAATGTGGGCAGTCTGTTTTCTTGTAAAGTTTGTTTGTTTGTTTGTTGCTATTATAATGATGTTCAATTGATTATCAACTGATGCTTGAATGAATAAATGAATAAATAAATATACAAACACATAGATAATTAAAGTTCAATGCAATTCATTTTTGTATTTTTCTTGAGCTCAGACACATTTCGCATCACTTTTCACTTCCACAGAAGGAAATTTTAAGTTTTGTTTTGTTTTGTTTTGTCCTCATACTTTATTATATATTTTATTTTGGCACTTTCTTATTATATGATTGCTTTCTTTATTAAAATGTCACAGGGATTAAGCTTGGCATTTCTTTCATTATAGATGTTTTTATTGTTCAAAAATAACTAGAAAAGCATGGATTCTTGCTGGAGCGGGGTCGCCTCTCCACAGATGGGACCTGTACCTTGCCCGTTGGTGTCACCTGTTTCCATGGGGACAGATAATAGATATTCCAGGAAAAGTAAAAGCACCTCTTTTTATAAAATACAAGCATTCCACGATCATATAAATTACAAAACTTTAAAAAAGCAGACTAATTATGATTGATAATTTGATTATTTGTTGGTAATGTTTGTTGGGACTGCACCATATATATCACAGAAGTGTCAGTGTTGCATAATAATCAACATATTTTTGGTAATATTAACACCAAGCTTTTCAACTTGACAGAAATGTACAATTTTAAACTGAAAATGGATGATTGTATTCACAATTTTTCTTCTTCAGTCTAAATTGGCCTTGATTTAGTCTTGGTTTGAATATATTTGTTTTAATATAACTGAAACTATCAGATAAATATTGCATAAATATGGTTTAACTTCACTTAACAGGCAAATCGCAGAAAAGTGACCAAATAACGTAGAGCCTAAACATAAAAAGTGCACATTTAGATGAAGGTCTAGTTGCGTTTTGCTCTATTGGTTTTGAAAATAGGGAATGTAAGACTTGAGATTCCGTTGTTTTTTAATGTGTTGATTAATTAATGTCCTATTGTGTCCAAATAATAAATGAAAAACATAAATGACAAAGTCTATTATCATTATATGTTTCCACTTGGCCGGGCACTCAGCTTCCAAAGTACAGGTCCAGAGAAAGTCTTGCTTATTGTCATCGAAAACCCCACAATATTCGATCGTTTAAGCCTGAAAATCCACATCACTTCAGGCAAAATCGTTATTCTTAGTCATTTGCAATCTTATATAATGCACCGCTGGAGACTGTGGTCAAACATCTGACCACAAGGTTCAGAGATCTTGTTACATGTCAATAATAATTATGCATCGGTCTGACATAGTGCTTTCAGGCTCGCTCGGTAATGATGATGGTATAAAAACTCTGCTGACAGACACAGTTTAGTTTCATTCACGCATTTGAGTGATCGTGTTTTGGCCGTTTCCCGTATGAACACAAAACACGCAATCATTTTATGGAAATCCAGAAGTGCTCCTCCGTGTTTGTAAAGTACATCCACCTTCAGACACATTTAGATCTCAGAGCACAGAAATCCTTCCCCGTAGAGAGAGGTTTGTATATTGGCTTTCACAGAGAGGCAGATGAGACGAGCTGCTGCTGCTGCTGGAGTCAATAGGAAGAGCCCAAGGACACATCGACTTCTCCGCTCAATGAGAGTCCACTCAACAAGATGAAGATCCACCAAGAATGACAAATACAAGATGGAATCAGTCGGGACGCGTAACAGAACATTGGTCGTATTTCCATCTGTTATTTATGTATGTATGTTTTTGTTTTTATTTAACAAATACAAAAACTAAAAGCTTCACTAAGCAACAAAATTAAGAAGTAGAAAGGGTTTCAGGGGTTGTCATCCGGACGCTGTTTGAAGATCGAGATGTTTCGACTTTTTTCTGAATCATTTCCATTCTGTACCTCAGTATCTATTTTGGTGTTGTTCTCCCTAATTCTTTCACTAAGCATCTGCATCAGGTTTCTTCTCCAAATCTTCTCTGCTCTGTGTCCTTTAACTGGGGATTTGATCTGTAGGCTCCTCGGAATGATTTTACTCTGTCTACATCTCAAGTTAAACCGGAGGTGGTTTCTGTTGTTTGCTAATTTCCTGGCTGTATTCTCAAGCTCCCGTACCAGATCTAAGGTACCTTGCCCAAAATTCTCCAGAATTCGTTGATGGAATCCCTAATTCGTTGAGGGATCCCATCGACGAAAATGAAGAAGCTTTGTCTGGTCAGAGGATCAGGTCAGTAAAGTAAAGTAATGTGCAAATGAAATGGTAAAGAACCCAAACAAAAGTTGGAAAAGGGTTACAGGAACATAAACACCACAACTGCTGTTTACTTCAAATAAATGCTTAATAGTATCATATGTATCATGTGATATATTTGTGGGAGTCACAGTTTAACACAGGGGCCGATAAGTCCATGAGAACCAGTATTTATTTAATATTGTATATGTCTAACTGCATATTTGTCCAACTTGTGCCAGTGAGTGGTACTTTACCATTTTCAAATACGATTTTTTTTCTCCATTTGTTCATAGCCGTTCACAAACTGTTGATACTGAGAAACACCTGAAAACTATGACTTTCCCAAGTGCCACCATCTATCAAGTCTAAAAAAGACTGTTGTGGGTCTAAACTGGGACTAACTAAAGTGGGACTAGACCAGGTCCATAAACTAAAAATAACCATGTCTATAAAAAGACTATAGTAAGCCTAAACTAGGACTAAACCAGGTCTATAAAAGACTGTAGTGGGTCTGAACTAAGACTAAGCCAGGTCTATAACCAAGGACTAAACCAGGTCTATAAACTAGGATTAAACCAGGTTTACAAAAGACTGTAGTGGGTCTGAACTAAGACTAAACCTGGTCTATAGCTAAAGACTAAACCAGGTCTGTAAACGCCAGTTCAGTTCGGCGGGATTCGGCTGCCTTTCCTTTTTTACTACGGACACTAGATGGCAGTCGTTAGTTAGAGAATCCCCTTTATAATCAGAGAGTCAGGGCCACCTGGTGTGTGTGTGTGTGTGTGTGTGTGCGCCAGGTAGGCCAACAGTTTTGACCGTGGCTATGGTACCTAAAACAGAGATAGTGAAGCGGTGGTGTTTAAACTAAGCTACCTAACTAAGGTTATTGGGCCTGTTATTCATCCAACGAAGAAACAAGATAAGGGAAGAGCCAAGACCGTTATCTGTGGCAGCACGCGTCAGACACGGCCAACCACACCGCACCACCGGTTAGTCGTTGGCGACCAGTGGGTGAGTCAACAAGGTCTATAAACTAGGACTAAACCAGGTTTACAAAAGACTGTAGTGGGTCTGAACTAAGACTAAACCTGGTCTATAGCTAAAGACTAAACCAGGTCTATAAACTAGGACTAAACCAGGTTTACAAAAGACTGTAGTGGGTCTGAACTAAGACTAAACCTGGTCTATAGCTAAAGACTAAACCAGGTCTATAAACTAGGACTAAACTGGGTCTATAAAAGACTGTAGTTGGTCTGAACTAAGACTAAGCCAGGTCTATAACCAAGGACTAAACCAGGTCTATAAAAGACTGTAGTGGGTCTGAACTAAGTCTAAACCTGGTCTATAACCAAGGACTAAGCCAGGTCTATAAACTAGGAATAAACCAGGTCTATAAAGTCTGTAGAACCAAATCAGGTCTATAAAAAGATTATAGCAGGTCTAAACTAGGCTTGAACCTGGTCTATAAATTAGGATTAAACCAGGTCTATAGAAGACTATAGTGGGTCTGAACTAATACTAAACCAGGTCTATAACCAAGGACTAAACCAGGTCTACAAAAAGACTGTAGTGGGTCTGAACTAAGACTAAACCAGGTGTATATCCTAGGACTAAACCAGGTGTATAATAGATCATATCAGATCTAAACTAGGATTAAACCTGGTCCATAAACTAGGATTAAACCAGGTCTATAAAATACTGTAGTGGGTCTATAAACTAGAACTAAACCAGGTCTATAGAAGACTATAGTGGGTCTGAATTAGGACTAAATGCAGGTCTAAAACACCGACATATGGCATAAATACCCCATTCATGGACTAAATCTAAACAAATACGACTAAAATGACTCTAAACTAAACAAACTCAAGAGCGTCACAACAATGCACGTCTTGCATAAGTCGCTCGGCATTATAACTCTCTGCAAAGTCTGACAAATAAATCTCCCAAAACGCTGCTGGACGTCCATCGCTGGCGTTTAAATGGAGTAAACGCTCTGTGATTTGTTCCTGCAGCGGATCAGAGCCGGTTCTCCCTCGGCACCAGACAGTTGGTTATTTGACAAAACTGCTGCGCTTGATTAAAAGGATTGAAAGTTAATCATCTTATCGCGTAAAGCCTCCACAAACGGCGCTCATCATGGCAGCGGCGGCGTCCGTTAGCATGCTAATATTCTGCTTTAAAAGATTGCGTCCATTTGTGGCGTGTTACGCTGTTTCGCTTTCATCTCCGCCTTTTGATGCAATCATTTTTTAACATGAGGAGGAGGGAAAAAAGTAATTTGAGCGGGGATGATAAGTTTGAAGTGAGCACGCCTGACCTCTGGGGTGAAGGGGAAGCGATGGAGCGGTAATGAATGAGCTTAAGTGAACAGGGAAAGTGATGGAGAAGATGAGGATGGAGTGATATAGTGCTTTTACAGGAGAGGACGCAACTTTCAGGAAACAAGTTTGAGGTAGACATCAAAAAACGCATCTCTAGTCTCGATAAAAATGACTTGAATTAGGATTTTTTTTGTTTTTTTTTCTCTGGTTTTGAGCAGTTTTGAGTCAGTTCAATATTTATGTGCAATAGGACATTCCCAAAACATTTTTGCACATTTCATGTTGTTTTCATGTTGTATAACTTGATTTAATGGATGTGTAAATACTACCTTTTAAAAGACAAATGGGTTGTTGTTTTTTTTTGCTTGCTTGTGTATCTTTACTTTAGCACCACATGTTTTAGAACCTAAAATAACGTGTACATTAAAAGCCACATGTGACATTCTCTTAGTCAGACGTTCCCATATCAGGATTTAGTTTTAGCAACTAATTATCTACTGGTAGCAGAGGGAATTACCATGCGGAAATAATACAAAAGCTAGCTTAGCATGTTAATGTAAGCATGGAGTTGTAATAAACGTGATTTGAGGCAGAAATGCAATGAACGAGTCTAATGCATGGTAATTTAGGGAGATAAAAACAACACAAACTACTGGATCTCTGCCTTTGACGTCACAAATGTGGGGAATTTGAAACCAAGTGTTTTTGAGAGGCATATAGCTGGAGCAGAGAGGATGACCTTGTGACCCAACCCTCACCTGTAGACCTGGAAGTTCAGATGTCCTCATCTGCCTGGAGGAACTCTCTCTACTCTAGATGAACTGTCCCTCATCTGCCTGGAGGAACTCTCTCTACTCTAGATGAACTGTCCCTCATCTACCTGGAGGAACCCTCTCTACACTAGATGAACTGTTCATATCTGCCTGGAGGAACTCCCTCTACACTAGATGAACTGCTCTCATCTGCCTGGAGGAACTCTCTCTACACTAGATGAACTGTTCTCATCTGCCTGGAGGAACTCTCTCTACACTAGATGAACTGCTCTCATCTGCCTGGAGGAACTCTCTCTACTCTAGATGAACTGTTCTCATCTGCCTGGAGGAACTCCCTCTACACTAGATGAACTGTTCACATCTGCCTGGAGGAACTCTCTCTAGACTAGTTGAACTGTTCACATCTGCCTAGAGGAACTCCCTCTACACTAGATGAACTGCTCTCATGTGCCTGGAGGAACTCTCTCTACACTAGATGAACTGTTCACATCTGCCAAGAGGAACTCTCTCTACAATAGATGATCCAGCTTCCTTTGGTTCTGGACAGGGGGCGCTCTGGGACAGTTATCCATTTGCTAAATTCTCTTGAACATTGGTTATTTAAACTGCTTTTCTTCCCGTGGCCCATCGAGGCAACTGTTGTTGTGATTTTAGGCGCAACAAAAATACATTTAATTGAATAGAAAATTGCAGCATGATTAATTAAAGAAGCATGAATGAAGCTAAATGCAGCTCCAGGTATGTTCTCGGTTATGTTATGTTTTAACATGGTTCAAAGCTCAATAAAGTCTATTTAATATGTTAATAAATCCTTGCGCAGCACCTGAACTCACACCCGCTGACACACTGCTCTGTTACTGCGAGTCTGATTTATGAACGAGCCCCGAGTGGAGAGAAAAGCTCGTCCAGCAGTCGCTCTCACTGCATGAACGAGCGGCTGTTAATGCAGAGGCACTGGTCTGGTCTGGAACCACTGAGGAGCAGCTCCTAATCAGGTCCTCCTCTGGGTCCTGAGTGTGGACAAGCAGGAGGAGAGAGGGAGGAGGGGGGAGACGGAGAGAGAGAGAGGGATGGTAGAGAGGAAAAGGGGAAAGAGATAATGAGGTAAGAGAGGGAGGAGAAGGAGGAAGAAAATGAGAAAGTGTGAGAGACAAGGGGTAGGGAATTAAAGGAAGGAAGGAAGAGGGAGGGAAGATGAAGAGAAAGAGGGAGATGGGAAAGAGAGGGAGGGAGAGAGAGGATGTGGTGGCAAGAGAAACAGTGAGGGGGTATAGAGTGAGAGAGAGAAAAGAATATTAAGAGAAAGAGAGGAAGGGAAGGAAAAAGAGAGGAGAAGGAGAGTAAAGAGAGAAGGAGTGAAAGAGGGGAAAGGTGAAAGAGAGAGAGAAAGCAAGAGAGAAAGAAAGAAAGCGAGAAATAAAGCGAGAAAGCGAGAAAGCAAGAAAGGACGGACGGAGAGAGAGAGAGAGAGAGAGAGAGAGAGAGAGAGAGAGAGAGAGAGAGGTGGACAGAGAAAGAGAGTAAACAGAGCAGAGAGAGAGAGAGTAAATGCTGATTCCTCACTTCCATTAAAGACATGTTCTGCCCTGCAGCTCTTCAATCAGAACGTGTTTGTGGTCAATACTTCATCCAGGAGCGTTCACATGTGGGGGGCCAGGGGGCGGCCGGGGAGCAGGGCACCACTGACACATTTGGATTTGATTCTTCGTCCAAAAATAAGAAGAAGAAAATGAAGATTGGGTCGCACTTTACTTTACAGTGCAATAATAGCGTGGTCACTATGGGATAACGAGGGATAAAAGCAGTTCATTTTTCATATTATTAATAAGAAAACTGTTGTCATGCTGGGTTGGAAATAAGCTATTCACTGTTGTCTTTTTCTATTTACATCCACACAAACGAAAAAATTCAGATCATGATTTGATTCCTGCAGTTATCAGATTATTGAAATGACAGTTGCACCTGCTGTGAGTAATCGGATTTCTGTCCGATTGTTCACCTGCGCAGGTTTTGACAAGGAAATGATGAAAAAAGGACAAATAACTGTGACAAAAAGAACATAATAAAGATCAAATTTGTTATTTTGTAAATCACTGAACAATCACTGTCGCAAACAAACAAATCTGATCTAATAATTGTGATTATCTGTTGTTGTTTTTTGCAATGTAAATGTACCCAGTGTGCTATTTAGTAAATATACAGTTATATACAGTTTATATTGTATTTTTATTACCATGTTTATTTATTCTATTTTTATTGCATGCACCTATTTCATTCATTCCTGTTCTAAACTGTGTGTTGCAACAGTGGAATTTCCCCATTGTGGGACAAATAAAGGATCTCTTATCTTATCTTATCTTATAATACAGAAATTGCAATGTATTCCATTAGCGGATCATTTTGTCGCATAAGTTTCAAATTAGATCTTGAAATCAGTCCGAAATATCTTGAAAGAAGTCAAATAAGTTCACGGAGAAAGTAAATATTCTCAATGCAAGTCATGGAAAACATTTGTTGTGGCAAACGTGTAGCATCCTGTTTACGAAGCACTTTTCTCCCGGTAAACACTTTTTCATGATGAATTTGAATAGTTATCTCAACCCGGCCTCACCGTCTCCCACTTTACCGCTTGGGAACGTAAACTACACCGTGGCAGCACAAACGGACGGCGGCGCAAACACACCGGATCAGGCCCGGCGCTCGTCCGTCGGGTGAGCAGAGGTCGGGATATTCAGAGCGGGAAGGGGAGTGGAGACGGCCGCGGACAAATATGGAAATATGGAAATGCAGGGACCAGATTAAAATGTGATGAATTTCAAACACGTTTCCTCCTCTGACATTAGTCTTCCCGGGCGGCGGCTGGTGTGTGGCCTGGACACTTCACTGAAATTTGAATTGCAATTTTAAATGTTGAAATTGGCGAATCACAAAGGCTGCAGCCGCTGAGGACACGGAGCGGGTTTCATGTGTTTGAGATTTTTATTACGCTTGAAAAAGGAACAAACACAAACAGAAAATATCAAATGGGAAAAAAATCAAGACACAGAGAGCAGAATATAATACAAATCAATTAATGTCTGGCAGATGTTTCTTGGCATCCTCATCCAACCCGGCTGTCAAATATGTCAGGTTTTAAATCGACTACTGTCATTTTTTTTCTATAAATCTCCATGACGATTTGAGCCCAGTCCTTGACAATCGTCTTGTTACGCATCATCCCCCTCTTTATGATCGCTTTTCTTCCTCCTGCTAAAAGTACATTCCAAAGATATCCATCAATCACAAAGTCACACATCAACGTAATTCAGAACGGATTTTCAAACCAGAATCCATCAAGCTAGCATGAAGCTAAATGCAACGGCAGGTATATTTGTGATGACTGAGCAATGGGTTAAAAGCTAAAAGAAAAAAAAAAGTCAGTTATTCATTATATTTGTCCTTTAAAAGTGTGTTGATGTTGAAAATAGTTTGCTTTGCTTTATTAATCTCAGTCCAATATTTATGAACCACTTTGCAATCCTAGAACACATGATAATAGCGGGCTACCTGGCAACCACAATGTATCTCTCTCTCTGTAATTTTTATTCACTCTGAAACCCATGATACTACTGTTTTGGTCCAGGTCGATCTGTGATGTTTTACTTAATTGGAACTCCAAAAAATAAAGAAATAAAATAAGTTTTAACTAATACTGATACAAAATAGATTCAGTTCAAAAGCATATTTAAGGGTGCATTCATACTTCTTGTTATTTGATCCTAAATAGAGCTCATTGTTGACTTGGTTTGGTCCAGTTCTTGTTTAGTCCTGATCCAGTCCAGGTTTAATTTAGGGTGTCGAGCATTAAAGGGACTAACCCTTTAAAATGCTCCTCAAATTGGTTTGCGTTTCTATTACAAAAGCTGGAAACAAATACAATTTTCTAGCCTTCAATTTGTGTTTGAGTTTAAAAAATGTATTTATGCTACAGTATGTAATATATCTGTAAGTATTTGCCCAGTAAAAACAACAAATCTGGATTATTCCTTCGTCAAAAACGCAGAAAATGTATCATAAAAACCTATCACATTAACAAATAATGTAAAATACAATCATAAATGTGTTTATCATAAATGCGCAGGCTCTGACGTCACTCACATGCATTTCATTTTACAAAATCATCTTGATTTTCATATTTTGAGTTTAATCCCAGTTTCGCCAATAAAAATCACTTTATTTCAAATTAGACATCCAAACTAATGGGTTGCCATGCTGTTATAAATAATAAAACATTATAAAGATGCAAGGATATTTTGCAGTGGCCATACTTTTACCCAAACCCCCCCCCCAAAAAAACTGCAGCCTTTTTCTATTTGCTAACATTTCTCAATCCGTAATTCAAACATACGTGATTTTGCCTGATCTTTCGCTTCATAATCAGTTTTCTCTCCTGTTCGGATGTTGGGTTTGTCATTTTTGCGCAATTAGTTGGTGAAAGTCACGCTCTGCTGGCCGTGTAGCTTAAATCCCGGCGCTGGAGCTGTTAGCGTTTGTAATTGCAGGTTTAGAGGTTCACGGGCCGCTAAATCTGCTCGTGTACGGCTAAACGCTCCGGCGCGCTAACCTTAGCCTCATACCTCCACACGCCGCCGACCGTAACCACGAGTCAGAAAAGCCGCCTCTGTGATATGAAGACGAGAGAGGAGGGGGAGGAGAGAGGGGAGAGAGAGGAGGAGGAGGAAAGTGGGTGAGAAGAGACCGAGAGAACAGGAATGGGCGGTGTAGAGAGAAGTGAAGAGAAGACAGAGAGAGCAGAGAAAGAAGAGGAAGAGAGTGGAAGAGAGAGAAAGAGGGAAGGGGCAGAGAGAGAAGGGGAGAGACAGAGAGGAGTTGAGAAAGAAGGAGAGAGAAAGAGAGAAGGGGCAGAAAGAAAAGAGGTGAGACAGAGAGGAGTTGAGAAAGAAGGAGAGAGAAAGAGAGAAGGGGCAGAAAGAAAAGAGGTGAGACAGAGAGGAGTTGAGAAAGAAGGGGAAGAGAGTAGAAGAGAGAGAAAGGGGGAAGGGGCAGAGAGAGCAAGAGGGAAGGTGCAGAGAGAGAAGGGGAGAGACAGAGAGGAGTTGAGAAAGAAGGGGAAGAGAGTGGAAGAGAAAGAAAGAAAGAAAGAAAGAAAGAAAGAAAGAAAGAAAGAAAGAAAGAAAGAAAGAAAGAAAGAAAGAAAGAAAGAAAGAAAGAAAGAAAGAAAGAAAGAAAGAAAGAAAGAAAGAAAGAAAGAAAGAAAGAAAGAAAGAAAGAGACTGAGGAGTTGAGAAAGAAGGGGAAGAGAGAGCAGGGGAGAGACAGAGGAGTTGAGAAAGAAGGAGAGGAGAGACAAAGAGAGAAGGGGCAGAGAGAAGAGGTGAGACAGAGAGGAGTTGAGAAAGAAGGGGAAGAGAGTGGAAGAAAGAGAAAGAAGGAAAGGGCAGAGAGAGAAATGGAGAGACAAAGAGTTGAGAAAGAAGGGGAAGAGAGAGAAAAAGGGAAGGGGTAGTGACAGAGAGGAGTTGAGAAAGGAGGGTAAAAGAGTAGAAGAAAGGGAAGGAGCAAAGAGAGAAAGAGGGAAGGGGCCGAGAGAGAAGGGGAGAGATGGAGAGGCGTTGAGAAAGAAGGGGGAGAGAGTAGAAGAGAGTGAAAGAGGGAAGGGGCAGTGAGAGAAGAGATGAGACAGAGAGGAGTTGAGAATGAAGGTCAAGAGAGTAGAAGCGAGAGTCCAAGTCCATATGACAGATTAGACGACACATTTCACTAAAACGTAGTGAACATGATTTAAGATTTTACCAAAGATTTTGCCTATTTGTCTCCAGTTTGACAGTTTTCATAATGTTTATAATGTTACTTCCTGGTTGACCATGAGCACAAATATGACATAGAGGTAATTCTACAGCTGTTTCCTAGCAACCATTCTGAAAACAAGGGACAGAATCCACATAAATTACACAATAGTTATGATTTGACAAACAATAACACCTGATAACACCTATATTTTGTTGAATGATCGTTTAAACCGTCAGAAAAATTGTGTCAGTTGTCTACAAATTGTCCCTGTATTTTCAAAGGCTTGTCCCTTTTTGATGACATCACAGACGGATTGCATTTTAGAACTCAGCACCACTTCCTGTCATTTTAAACTTTTATTTTTCCAAATTTCTTCACAAACTGCAACTTCACAGATGTAAAACTATGATAAATAATTGCCACAGGTGATATCCCATCAAACTAAGTCATTTTTAGACATTTTTCAGAACCTGTCATACAGACTTTAATGAACTATTTGTTCATTGTGAACTCCATGCTTCAATAACGCTAATATAAGTGTAGTTATAATGAAATGCCAAGAGAAGAGAAACCCAACGATGGTTTAAACCCAACCTTCTGCAAGATTTTGAAAGTAAATATTATAGCGTACTCCTGTTTTTTAGTCGTAAACAAAGCTTGACACCCTTCAAATGCAGCGGTAAATGTAGATTCCCATTTGTTGGTTTATCAAAGTGAATTTATTTTGAGTAAAGACCTAGAAAAAGGAAACTTTAGACACAAGGCTACTTTATCTCTTTGTGAATGGCCTATTTTTTGTTCAGGGGTTGCGAACGCCAACTTTTTTTTATTTTAGGGGTCCCGGCTGATGGTTGAGAGCCACTGGTCTAATCTACATGTGTCCACACTTTTCAGATTATATAAAATTATGGATGAAATAATAGATTACAGCGGCCTATAGTATTTTTTCCTATAGGAGCATTTGTTGCACCATTTATCACGTTGGTCCGGCGCTTTTGACACATTTCTGGATTCAAATACAGAGAGTGGGAGACAGCGAGAAAAAGGAGAGAGGGGAGAGAAGAGACAGACGAGAGAGAGAGCTGGAGAGGCGTAAAAGTGGGGGAGAGAGAAGTAAATGAGTGAGAGCGAAAAGACGAAGTGCGGAATCCAAATGGAAAGAGAGAAAATGGGAGACTGAGAAGGAGCGAGGATAGACGGAATGAGAGAGAGAGAAAGTGAGTGAGTGCAGAAGAGTGAGGAGATAAATAGAGAAGATAGTGAGAGAGAGAGAGAGAGAGAGGGGGGAGGACGGAGAGGAAGGTGGAGAGCACCGTTCGAAATTGAGAACATAAAACTCCGATATTGATAATCCTGGGGTTGGTGCGGTGTAGCTTTGAGGCCTAGAAAAACATTAGTTGGACAAATAGACACAAGTAAGCGGTCGGGATGAAAGGAGAGATAAAGAGGTGCTTCATTATCACTTCAAACAATCGCTCCTCCGTTTAATGTGCTCCACCGAAGGGAAAGAAAAAAAAAACAGGAGAGAGAGAAAAAGAAAATACCTGGAAGTGAAACGGCATTACAGCACTGCACCAGTCTATCTCCAAAGGATAAACAACCTTGCAGCAAAAATAAAAATATACAAAAATGAATGTCTGCAGTGGCACTACATCGGAGACAACAGCCCTGCTCCATCACTGCAGGAACCAGGACAGGACTGACGTGACGGGCTATTATTCGGTTTAAATGCTAATTAGATTTTATTGTTATGCAAAATTGACTCTTAACCATGTTTTATTGTCGCTCCTTATCAAAGTCAGACCTGGAGGTGTATGTCGCTTCATTAGAGTGTGTGTGTGTTCTTTTTTTTGTCTTTGCACAGTTTAGTTTTTAGTTTGCTTTGTGCACGTGCAGCAGGGCTATTCAACTTTATTTTAGTGAGGGCCATGTTTTCGGATGGTTTTGTTCTCAAGGCCAAGAAACGTGTCCAACACTTTTGAAATATGAAAAAGCATGTAATATAAAAGACCTAACAACATCTGCAGAACTGAACCAGGACTGAACCAGCTCTAAACCAGGACTAAACCAGGTCTACCCCAGGTCTAAACCAGGACTAAACAAGGTCTAAACCAGGAGTAAACAAGGTCTAAATCAGGTCTACCCCAGGTCTAAACCAGGACTAAACCAGGACTAAACAAGGTCTAAACCAGGAGTAAACAAGGTCTAAATCAGGTCTGCCCCAGGTATAAACCAAGACTAAACCAGGACTGAACCAGGACTAAACAAGGTCTAAACCAGGACTAAACCAGGTCTAAACCAGGTCTAAACCAGGACTAAACCAGGTCTAAACCATGACTAAACCAGGTCTAAACCAAGACTAACCCAGGACAAAGCCAGGTCGGAACCAGGACTAAAGAAGAATTAAACCAGGGCTAAACCTGGTCTAGATCAGTTCAAAATAAGGTCTAAACAAGGACTGGACTAAACCAGGACTAAACCAGGTCTAAACAAGGACTGAACCAGGACTAAACCGAAACAATACAAAGACTAATCCGGGTCTAAACTAATAATAAGAACAATATATTTTCTGTGTTTTTGGAAGATGGTTGAGGGCCGAATCATACCCCTTAGAGAGCCTGATTTGGCCCCTGGGCCTTAAGTTGAATAGCCCTGACATACAGTGTGTGGCATCCCTTTATTCTCAGTTTACCGGCGCAGACACTTTTTTTTTTGTTCAGTAAACAGTAAACTCTAAAAAAAAAAGTAATTTCAAACAAAGATCAGCAATTTAAACACGAACCTCTGAGCCTCACAAAACACTCAGTTTGAAATTTCCCTGGATTGTGGCGCAAGAATCCAAACTTCTTGCAATTTTCAAGTTCATAAACCAAATTAAGTTCACAGCAAATGCATGTCTTTATCAGTATAGCATTCACGTTGTGTAAGGGCTTCATTTGTTTATTATTCCAATGTTTATTCCCATCAATAACAGCAAATGACGCCTCAGTCTCAAACTAAACCAGAAGTGTAGTTTGTGTTTTATAAATGTCGACGTATGTTTATGTGAAATAGTTGACAAAAATGTGTTTAAATATCACACGGATGCATCATTTGCCCACTTTAAAGCTTTTCTTCCTGTTCTGATAGTTTCCTCATCATTATTTTACTCAGAGTGTTATTTTAAGTGATTCATGCATGTTTATCCTGCATGTGAAGCTTGCGTTTTTAGAAAATGTCTCTTTTCACCTTGAGATTCTTTGAAAAAGTATGTACCAGGTCAGACAAACGTTTAAAAGTTCTGCAATACCAAACTACGATTAATAATGCCACAATGACGAGACGGAGCCAGCAGCGGAGAATCAGTTCAACGGACTTGCTTCCATTATTAAGCCATTTCAGATCGATATTGCACAGATACCAGAACAAAAAGCACAATACATCTTTAAAAATGTCTCACTCAAGGTTTAAAAATAAAACAACCTGATTTTGTGAGATAATCCTCGAGCAAAGCCAAGTTTCGACCCTTTGCTGAAGGTGAAACGTGCCGCTGCAGATGGAGGAAACGTCATAAAGCATTGAGTTTTGCGTCAACGTCCTGTTCGACCTTCCCATCACCTGTCGGATGCGTCTCGAGGCCCCGCTCCTCTCATGTCCGCCCCCCTGCTGTGGACGATCTACAGGAGCCATCAGCAGCCTTTCCTCCGTGTCCGAGTTCGCCCTGAGCAGAGCAGAGCGAGCCCGGCTTCTTTTGGCTTCGTCATCTCTAGCGCGGTTCGATTAGCAGCACGCAGCCACTGACCCCGGACACATTAACTCCAAGTCTTTAATGAGCAAAAGCAACCGGCGATGTCAGAGAGGAGGCTTTCATTCACACAACGCCGCGGAGAGGGACGGAGCAGCACAGGAGAGTCCGAGTTTAAGACGCTTGTGAGACAGAACGCTGACAATTTACGATTCTCACGTTCACATTATAGCGATAGTTTAAGTTCACGTTATAGAATTTGATGTTACAGTTTCCGATGGAGGGCAGGGGCCTAAAGATAAAGTCAGCGTCAGAGGGAAGGCTTGCAAACGGGCCATCTTGGAGGAAAGCAATTCATTCATTTTAAAGGACCCATATTCCGCTATTTTCCCCTTTACACAGTCTATTCTAAGGGCTTTGTTGATACATTTTTGCGTTGTGCAATATCCATAACATAACAGTTTCCAAAAAACACCCATTTCTTGGACTGGCCCCCCTCCTTGCAAAAGCAAACGGCTCACTCTGAGATCTGACCCCCCCGAACAGAGAGCAGGCTGCCTCCCCCGCCCAACCTGCGCGCCTCCCCCTCCCAACCCGCGACGAAGCCTAGAGTGGAGATGGTGCGCATGCGCCGTGTGCTCCGGTAAACAGCGATACACAAACACTGAATAAAGATTTTATCCGTCCTGACGGTGCGTCGTGCTGAGTCCTACGTCCTGGATCTGACCTGGAGTTTGACGTGCTCCAGGGCCTCGACGACGGACGTTGCCGTTTGGTAAATAACAAGCTAACTCTTCAATCTGTCGTATCCATCGTGTAATTACTGTGTAGCATTAGCATTAGCTGGTTTTATTATTGCGGCTGCGCGCTTCCTGGAGGCGTGGCTTAAACACCGCGTCATCCTGGTGAAGCCGCGTCATCTTAGTGAGGAGCCCCCGTCTGCTGCTCAGCCGAGGGGGACGGAAAAGACAGTTCTCTAGTGAAAACATGCGGGAATCAATCAAAAAAACACTTTGGGCACAACATACGAGGCCCAAATAGCACTGTAGGAAGGTTAAAACCTCTGAAAAGTCGATTTTGCATGATATGGGACCTTTAACGTGTAAGAGCTGCTCTTTCACCCACCGTTCAACAACTACAAGAGTTGTGTTTTTGTATAATGCCAAATACAGATACAAAGATACAGGGAAGAATAACATAACCCTAACCCTGAACAACACACATTTTTCTACTTATCCATCTACTGTGATGCACCGTCTGCTGTATTTTAACATCTGCAGAAAAAAAACACTTTATTTCTTCTGAGTTAACTCCAGGTCAATAACGTCAGACATAATCCACCAGGAAATGAACAAGAAAAGGGCAAATGTAGTGTTGTTGCTTTCCCCCAATGGCAGACCTCAGCCCCTGACATGAAGCACTGCAGACTGTATTTATACAAGTCTATGGGAGAATCATGGGTTTTGAAAGAAAGATCTGACAGGGACGCACTGATCCTGCTTTTTCAGTTCCGATACTGATACTTGGGGTTTGTGTATCTGCTGATACTCGATATCAACTGATACTGCATGGATTTTGTCCAAAGTAGAAGAGCATGTCATTAAAAGGCTTCTAAAAGCTTGTTACAACCATTATAATTCTGCAAGTTTATTCGTAGAGCACAATTCGTACACAAGGCAATTCAAAGTGCTTTACGGAACAGGAAAAGTTGCATTAAAATCACAAAACACAAAAAGACACACAGAATCATTTTAAAATAAAGTGCTTTAAAAGGTCAGAGTGCAGATAGATCTTTCAGTCGTTTGCACATCTAAACAGAACTGTTTTTATCCTGGATTTAAACATTGTCAGAGTGAGGCCTGTCTCACATCTTCAGGGAGACTGTTCCAGATTTTAGCTGCAAAAAACTGAAATGCTGATTCCCCATGTTTAGTCCTGACTCTGGCACCAGCAAGAGGCCGGTCCATGTTTAGTCCTGACTCTAGGCACCTGCAGGAGGCCGGTCCATGTTTAGTCCTGACTCTGGCACCAGCAGGAGGCCGGTCCATGTTTAGTCCTGACTCTGGCACCAGCAGGAGGCCGGTCCATGTTTAGTCCTGACTCTGGCACCAGCAGGAGGCCGGTCCATGTTTAATCCTGACTCTGGCACCAGCAGGAGGCCCGTCCCTAGTAGGACAATAATCTTATTTACAGGCCCAATACAGTCTCTCTGAAACAGAAAACCAGCTGAAAACAGATCTTAAAGGGCTACCCCTTAATAAATGATTTCATATTTGTTTCTTCTTCTGAGGCTACACCAGTATCACAGTTTTATTTGCATGTTAACAGTGTTCAAGAGTATTTTCACTGCCACATTCCATTCAATCATACCATACCAACCCTCAATCATACTTTCGTCAAATTGCATGTAACTCAAAAAGAGGTAGCGACTGTATTTTACAGACGCTGGGCTTTAAAATGAGGTATGGCATGTCCATAAATTCACTGAGGCGGAAATAGTGTTTGTTATAAAATAAAACAACACAACAACAAAAAGTATATTCTGAGCTTTAAACTGAGTACCGGCATATGCACAATTGTTTGTCTGGGCTCCACAAATTTGCCAAATTAACTAAGTAACCACCATAGCTTGTTTCTGCAGTCAGAGGTGGCTTTAAACTTTGTGCCAGTTTTAATTTCACGTGAATAGGTCCAGTATTTAGAGACATATTAACCAAAAAAAAGGTCAAATTCCACTGTAGAATAGCGCTGGTATTTGCTGTCAGATTTCAGATTTGTGAACATGTTTATGATGAATATTTCTTTAACAAAAACTGGCACAAAGCTCAACATTTCCCCTGTCAACACAAATAAACCAAAGTGACGTTTTTTCTTCACAGTAGCTTCAGAAAGTGGGGCCATTATCCAACCGCAAAGACGTGCTTGTCGTCAGTTAAAAGGACTTTGATGACTACGGCAAGTTCATGGAGCCAATCCGTAGCAAATGATGAGGAAGTTCAACATTTGTGGATCTTAAAGTTTGGACATTTCATCAAATTCTCAGCACTATATTTCAAAATGTTTTCTCTTGTTGTAGTCAAAAGAATAAGACATGCATCACAATCAATTGTATGGAGTGAATTACATCTGGAAAAATGTAATATCAAATTTCACCTTGACGTTCCTGGTCAAAAGTGCAGAGATACTTGAAGTCTTGGGTTAATGATCTGTGCCGGTTTTCTGAAAATGTGAATGTGGCCCGGGCGATTAGAAGAGTATTTACCTGGCAACCCTCCAAGCGACTGGCTTCACCTTCAAGTTCCCTTTTTAAGAGCTTAAAAACAAACCCTAAAAAGCAAGTGCCACTTAGAGACAACAGAACAAAGGATGCAGTGAGCTCATGACAGGACTGAAAGGACTTCTAAAATAAATGAAATGCTGCTTAGTTCTCAGCACAACAGTCGGATCAAAAATAAATACTGCTACTGCAACTACTAGTACTGCTACCAAACTAATTCTAATACTACTAATAATAATAATAAAGATTGGGATCACACTACGTCTGGGAGAAAATAAAAGAACTTCCTGAATCACAATTTGCATTTTCTTTGATTAAAAACAAATGAAAACTGCTTTCAGTATTGATTTCTCAACATAAACAAGACTTTTTTATAAAAATACAATTATAAAAACAGATAATTGCAATTCAAAACGAGCAAAAAAACAGTCTAATTTCTTCATCCAAAGAATAAACTCTAGGCTTTTTCAGACAAAGGATCGACTGTAGAACTTCTAATTAAAAAGACTCACGTTTATCATTTGTGATTAGAAAGGACTGGATCTCAATCTCGATAAAATTGGAATAATTGCGCAGCCCTTGCTCAAATAAACCCTCCATATTTGTTGCAAGCTGATAAAACATAGATGGAAAGGCAAACAGTAAACAAACAAACAAACAAACAAACTGTGAAACAATCTCATTAACTGCTGGATGTAAACACAATAAAGCTAGTTAGTTAGCATCATAAAATCTCCATTGAGTTCACAATGTCATAGATAGGATGTTGTTTAATGTGTACAATTCCTAAAGCTGCATTATGTAACTTTTTTGGAGGGTCTGGCACCTGCTTGTCTCCATGGAGATACTATTCCTCTGCCAGAATGTCAATCGGTAAGGGCTGCAACTAATAGCAATTTGGTTAATTGATTATTCTTGCAATTATTCTTTTGATTGGTTGTCTAGATTGAGAAAAGCCTGTGAATATGAGGTTTTAGATTTGACCCAGATGCAGCTAAACTGACGCCGCTTGAGAACATTCTGGGGTTATTTTTCTGCAAAAACAAGCATGTGTCATTTTGGTCTCATTCTTGCTTTGTCATGAACCTCTTCTCACAGAAAATGGAAAATAAGTCGTACGGCTGTGACTAAAATGAAAATAAAACGACATATTTTCCTATCCTATCCTAAGTTAATTTATTTATGTTTGCAAAAAGTGCCAATTATGAGACTTGAACAAAACTTGACACAAACACATTTTGATTTAAAGGGCCTCTGACAGGTTGAAATACACATTTAACTAAAATGCAGTTAAGATAAATATATTCAAATTTCTACTAAAATCTTTACAAATTTTACCCCAGTTTTGCTAATATTTAGGTTTTAAATTTTACTTCCTGGTTGTAAAGTATGACATCACACTAGGAAATTACCATAGCAACCACACTGTACACTGGTCAAAACTCGTCTAATGTCACAGATTTTGTTCATTTGACAAAGAGAAACACAAGTGAACGCCTTTATTTTGTTGAAGGGTCAAAAAAGTAGTTTATTTTGTGTAAATTATGCATGACCTTTGTCTCCCCAGCGTGATGTCATCAGTTTGTTTACTTCCTGTAATTGTCGACAGATTTTTTAACTTTTCTCCACAAACAGTGACCTGATTGGTGTAAAACTATAATTTATATTTACAACAAGTATTAATACACTGAATAAAGTCAAAATTAGAAAATCATAAAAATCTGTCATACGCACTTTAAATAAAAGACTGAACAGTTTTCCCACTAGTTCATGTTTCCTGAATCATTTTAATGTAATACTTTGTCGTAAACCTTATCTCAACAATCGATTAGTTGCGATTAATCAGTTAAATTGTTTCAGCCCTAAACTGTCTTTCATTTAAACATCGTGCATTCATTCCATTACAGTCGTTTTTCTTACTTTAAAATACTTTGAAGAAACACAATCAAACTGTGAGTGGGTTCACCTCTCCACAAATCTATCCCCATGGATACGCTGTAGATATGTTTAATGCCACACTCTGGAACATTGTAGGAAACGCAATAACATCCTCACGAAGAAAAGCAGTTGGCAAAGTCTTCACCAGAAAAGAGACATATATTCTACATAAATGTGTAAGTTTAAGTATGAATACCTAAATGATACGGATAACGTTTTACTTTGAACCAACTTAAAATTTGAAAAAGGTTGCATTACTGTAAAAATAAAAAAAATTAAAATCACTTTAGAAGATACTACTATTTTAATTTGATCTGTTCTGAAACTCAACATTGATATGAACTATTGACCTTATTCTGCCCCGCCCACTTTTGCCGTTTTTTGCACTTTTGTTGTAAACGCACTTCCGTTTGACGAGAACTCCGTTAAAGCTAATGACGAACGAGGGAAAAGTCTCGCCGCTAAAATGTTACATAAAGTAGATTAATTTGTGTAAAATGTTTAATGAACACGAGCAACAACAAGTCAACAACGCAACGATTTCCTGGTCAGTCTGAAAACGGCTTTTTAGTCCATGTAGAACTTATTTTCTGTTGAGCTCGTCTGCTCCATGTAAACTACAACGGAAACAAGACGGCGGCGTGTACGGCAACTTCAGGAATAAGGTGAATAATTGTCATACATTTATACTTGATTTAATTGTGTTTTACCAATCGAGCACTTTTATTTTCAGTGTGTGCTTTTAGATTTAGATAATTGACAGAATATGAAGCAGATTCTGACTCGTGAGACTTTAAAGAACAAACTGAAATATATTAGATTAACACAATTTAATGATACATGTGAGTACTTTGTCTTGAGTAAAACTGCCGGTGACACTTTATAATAACTCCACTTATTCATGCCTTAATAAAGCATGAACAAAGACTTAGTTCATAATCAACAAATAGTTTACTAAGAATGATTCAGGCTTAGTAACTATTTAACAAATATTCTAACCATAATTTCAGGCAAAATAAGATGTAGTTATTATAAAGAACCAAACTGCCTTCCACAACATTTCTCAACTGTTAGTTAGTTTGTTTATTTTTTCTTCGGTCCATAGAAATACAAAAACAAAACAAACAAAAAAAAGCATATGAATAAAGAAAGAAAACATTTTACAGACCGAAAGAGTTTAGGCTGAAGTTTAACACTTATTTTGCCAAACCCTAATAACTTAAAGTACGACGTGCCAGATAGCGACGGATGAACATCATAGAAATCTATAATCACAGGCACATATAACACTTTTATATACATAAATATGTATAATATAAACAAACACAAACAGTTACTGAGCTGCACAAACGCGCTCACACACTCATTCTTTCAATTTCTTGATATTTTTTTATTACATTGGATCTAAATGTTGTTTTAAAAGTGTAAATACTTTTAGAGTCTTTTAATGTCTCCTCCAAATTGTTCCATAAATGAACTCCTCTTACAGAAATACATCTATTTCTTACGTTAGTCCTTACATTTCCTTTCTGAAAGAGACTCGACCCTCTGAGGTTGTGCCCGGTCTCTCGGTTTGAACTTCTCTTGGAGACAGTGAGGGAGCAAATGGTTATGTATGTTATACATCACAACTGCAGTGTTAAGATCAACAAGATCATGCAATTTTAAGGTTTTTAATTTAATAAAAAGAGCATTTGTGGGGTCATAGTAATTAGCATAATTAACAACAACTGAATCATTCCGTTGCTGGACAAACTGCGCACCTGACAGGGCGACAGGTGCGTAGTTGAAAAAAGCACTTAGCAGAAAACGTTTAAGAAAACCGCCGCCCGCTGTCTCACTTGAATCACTCGAAACGGCGCCTACTGCTCGACGCTGCGGAACATTTGGGATTTACAAACGTACTTTTACAAATAGAAGACCGTCGTGTCAAAATAGTAAACAATTTCCGCCTCCGTCTCCTTCACAGAGCGTGACAACCGAGATAACAGATGATGTATGTATCCGCTGTAATTCCCGACACTGAGCGCGGCTGTAATAGTTTCATTTGCGCGGGTGAAGAGGCTAATAAGACGTATTGGTGATATACAGCGGGCTCGTCTGATGGAAAACACGGAGCAGCCTGTAATTTACTGTCCGTGCGTCGGCGCCCGTCTCTCGGCCCTGTGGCGACGGCGACCTCCATCACAGAGACACGCCCAGAAGAAGCGGCTCGCGCTCACCGGAGGATACGCGGCTGCTGCGGAGGATAATGGCGCTTCTGTGAACCCGGTCTGTGAAATGTGAACCAGCGAGAAGGTGTGACGGTATGAGATTGAATTCACAAATGTACGGCGGTGTTCGGGGGAGTTGATGATGCAACTGATGGGAACACGAGAACAAGACAAGAAGATTGAGAGATCATTTGTTTGTAATGTTCATAATTTTTTTTTACTAATGGTTTTCTTCTAGTTTTTTTATAAAACAAAAAAACAATAGAACAACACACAGAAAGAGCGAGAATATTGAAAAAACAGACGATATTAACTATTTTTTTCTAAATTTTCAATATTTTTCTATAAGGACTAGTCCCTTGTAGAGCTCAATGTCTACACAAGGTAATTCAAAATCACAAAACTGATAAAGACATACAAAATAATTATAAAAATGTGTTGAAAATAAAATATTTCAGTCAATAAAACTTTCAAAACAGAACAGTTTTTAGCCTGGATTTGAACATGGTCTGAGTGGAGGCCTGTCTCACATCTTCAAGAAGACTGTTCTTCTTTAGTTGCATAAAACTGAAATGCACAGGACTAATAGGATGGTACTTCCTAGTTCTAGTCAGGACCCAGGCATAGACTGTACATATCACTAGACTGCCTTAGCCCGCTGCCACCGTGTTCCAAATAGGAAGTGTCCATGGAGGCGTTCTTGGCTCCATCAAGCTCCATCATTCACTTTCTATTGGGACACTGGTGCCCTTTACTCTGTTACTCTGTTACTGTTTCGGTCAAATTCACCATCTTGGAACTAAATTATCCGTTTTGACACACTCTACATGATCCTGGTATTTGTTTCTCATTAGGTTGTTCATAAATCAAGTTATTAGCAATAATAACTGACCATATCAGGTGCTTCCTTTTCGCTCGCGTTAGCAACAGGTTTTATTGACAGCTAGCGGCACACGTTGCCACCGTCTCCTCTCGCCGAGGGGCGGAAACCGTTAACAACCTCGCTCCTGATTAGTCGCCACGAGGTTGCCACGATACGCACTCGGATTACCAAATTTGGAACTGGGCTCCACTTTAGCCGCTATAACTGCTAACCGCGATTGGCTTCATTTGGTGACGTCACATTCCCACAGTCCATCGATATGTATGGTCTATGGACCTGAGGAGCAGTGTTCTGGATGTACTGCAGCTGTTTTACAGCTCGTTTGGAGAGGCCAGTGAACAGGCCGTTACAGTCGTCTAACCTACTGGAGACAAATGCATGGATAAGTCTCTCCAAGTCTGGTTTAGACACTATACCTTTGATATTGGCAATGTTTTTTAGATGACAAAAGGCTGTTGATGTTATTGATTTGATGTGGCTTTCAAAGTTCAAGTCTGAGTCAATTTTTACCCCCAGATTTCTTGATTTGTAGGTTTTAGAGCGAGAGACTATTATTGTTCAAATCATCAAGTTATAAAGACAATGTAAAAATAGGTGATGTAGCCTGTTACGTTTTAAAACAAACACTTTAAGCCCAAAATGTTATGTTGACAGCAGCAGTTACAAAGGCATCTAGAAGCCAATTTGCACTCATGTTCATTTCCTAATCGGTGTGCCGCGGCTAATGCTTTAGGTACGTCCAGTTCTATGTACAGTCTATGGTCCCATCTGTCCCACAGTCTGGCAAATTTTGTCCATGTTCAATTTCACAGCAAAAGTCGTTTCAGGCCAGTCCTTGATTCTATCCACGTCCATAAATTTCAGTCATTCCATCCATAAATTGTTTCCATTGTTGGTATTTATGTACATTGTTTAGGAAATCTTGACATTGAGGGCAGATACATCTCAGTCCAGTACGAATGAACAATCCCAAAACCCCGGATCGTCTTGTGTTATTTGGCGACTACGGTTACTCCAGCAACTTGTATTTCCCTGTGAATAATAAGCACTTTGACGTGGTTTTATAGAAGACTGTTATGCATTTTTTCCAACACAATTCTTTCCATTATTTCAGCCATAATCTGTTAAAATATGAATGAATAAAAGCCCAGGAGGTTTCAATTATTTCTACACCACTCTATTGCAATAAATATTATATTGTTAAATGTGTGCTAAGGCTCCACGACCGGCTTGTTTCCATGGAGAGGATCTTGCTTTTCCGGAACAGTGCACAATAGAGCTTTAAACGTATCCATCTCTGTGGCACCAGGTTAGATCTGTGGAGTGACGCCCCCCTCACAGCAAGAATGCATGTTTTTTAAGGTGTTTTTGAGCAATAAAAACAAACAAAGGCTATATTATGTCCAGGCAAAGCAATAACATCATCAGGGAATCAGATAGTCGACACTTCGCCAGATTGTGCACCTTTAAGGGGCAGTGAACAGGATTTGACTCACCTACGATGTCACAAATACAGAACTAAATTTGAAACCAAGTGTTTTTGTGAGGCACAGAGCCAAAAAAACAACTCTAGATATGTAAGGAACACAATTAATACATCAATTTTGCTTAATATGTGTCCTTTAAGTAGCTAGCAAACGGTAATCCAAATCCAAATCCACTTTATTTGTATAGCACATTTCATAAACATAACTTTTTCCAAAGTGCTGCACAGACAAACATAAAACGGCAAAACAAAGTACATAATAACAACTCAATTTGATCTTACGGCTTGTAAAACCAGTAAAATCAAATCCAAGCAGAAAGATAAAACCATAAAATAGAAATAAATTAATAGAATAAATAAATTATAAAATGATAAAGCACAGAGGACCACATAACTCACGCAGTGTTAAAAGCGAGAGAATAAAAGTGGGTCTTAAGACGAGACTTAAAACACTCCACAGTGGGGGCTGTTCGCACGTGAGGAGGCAGAGCATTCCAGAGTTTGGGGCCGACCACAGAGAAGGCCCTGTCCCCCCTGGTTCTAAGTCTGGTCTTAGGCACCACAAGCTGGAGCTGGCCCTCGGACCTCAGAGCGCGAAGGGGGCGATACATTTGGATGAGGTCCGAGATGTACTGTGGGGCCAGTCCATTCAAAGCTTTAAAAAACAAACAATAAAATTTTAAAATCAACTCTAAAATGAACAGGAAGCCAGTGCAAAGACGCTAAAATCGGAGTTATGTGCTCTCGTTTTCTGGTTCCTGTTAAAAGGCGCGCTGCAGAATTTTGGACCAACTGTAAGCGGGAAAGTGCATGGTGGCTGATGCCGTAAAAAAGTGCATTACAGTAGTCTAAACGAGATGAGATAAAAGCGTGTACGACTTGTTCAAAGGATTTAAAAGATAAAAAAAGGTTTGACTTTAGATAAAAGCCTCAAATGATAAAAGCCAGATTTGATGACCGCATTCACGTGTTTATTAAGTTTAAAATCATTGTCAATAGTGACGCCAAGGTTGCAACGGTAGCATAAGGTGCACATTGTTCCAGCTCCGCAGAGATCTCAAACACAAATTCTTTGACAAATTGAGCCTGCAAAGCGAGAGCTGCGTTTCCTAATTACGTCGGAGCTGCACAGATGCCTAATAAAAGCGAAAAAAGAGGGGTATCAATTACTTATTACCATCATAACACAATATTTTACGATGTCCATTAAGGCCAGCACGTCAAGGCGCACACTGCAGCAGAAGACGGTTCGTTAATCAGCGGAAGCATTCATTTGTGCTCAAAACTACGCTCTAATCTGATTACTATTATGAGTGTTTAACAATATGAGTGCATGGGTGGTTGTGCACGCCTGTGTTGAAGCAGCTGAAACAGGAGATGTGTGTGTATGTGTACAAGATTAGCTGACGAATCGTTTGCTGGGTTCCTGGTCAGCGGGAAAATGTGGTTAATTATTCATGTTTTTACGCTTATTGTGCGTGTTTGAATGCGAATCTCGTCAGTGAGTTTGAGCAAAGAGAACACTTTCTGCAAATGTGTGGATATTAATAGAACCGCGCGAAAGAAAGAGTGTCTAAGTGGCTGTTTACACTTGCACACACAATGCTTCAAACTGGGACAAAACAAGGACTAGAACAATAAATCAGGACTAAACTGGGCTCAAACCAGGACTAAATTGGGACAAAAGTGGTAAAATAAGATTTGAAGTAGACCTTATTATCATAACTAGAGATGTTAGACTATAACTTATCTGCCCATCTCCGTCCACATGTTATCGTTTTGCCTGGATTGTTTCATTGGAGACAAGCAGACCCTTCAACAGAAAAAGTACACAGTGCACCGTAAACCCAATTCGGACAGGATTAGTTTTACCTCGGAACCTCGGGTGAATTACAAATGTTGTCTGTGTTCCTTCCTTCGTGCGAAATGTCCACGTCTGGGAAAATATGTATAAAAATTCCTCCAAATTTGACCCAGACGTCCTTGTGTGATTTCAGTCCTGTGTGACGTTCATGTCTGTGATTTAGCTTGTTTTTAATCCATGCACTGAAGTTTATATCGATTCAGATGAGCAATTTGCCACAGAATCTTTGCAATACATTTTTTTTCAACAATTAAAAAGTAGAAAACACAAAACAAACTGTAGTAAAGACATGACCCCCGAAGTCCAACCTCGGTGTCGTGGCAACAGAGGGCCAAGCAGCAGGAGGCTATTTTGGGAAAGTTTACGTGCTTTTATTGTAAAGTTTGGATCGAGGGGCTGTCCGTGGATTTAAACAGAGAACCTTTGAATCCAGATCTGATTTCCTTAGAAATCTGATCGCGAGGATATCATTCTGAATACAACAATGTGGTAAAAAGTCAAATAGAGAGCAGATAACGCTACATAGCACTAAAAACAAACCTAAAACGGCCCTTGACATATTAATGTGTTTGCCAGTCCGCCATTTCCAGAATAAAGTCTGTAAAAACAAGTGAATGCAGACGTTGCTGATCCCGTGCGACTGCTCACAGAAACACCAGCGTCATGGGATCATTTCAATTTTACAGACGTCCCGAGGTTGAGTAAATCCCGTGCGAACAGGGCATTTGAAGCAATCATAAAGAGTATTTCTGAGTATACCCATTTAGTATTTAATGTATTCTGGGCTTTCTGTATATGTGATACAACTCACATCATTAAAATTCAACTGAGAGAGTTGAGACAATGAATAATAAATGTGTTTATTGTGTATGCTGCACAAAGTGACAAACAAACGGGCCAAAAATGCAAAAACAAAGTACCTCTGCCTGCTTTTAAAACTAATGGACTCAACATCAACATCATGGTCATTCGACTTTGAAATTTCGAGGTCATTTACACAAAGCAATGGCAGAGCAGTTAGGACTCTCTACTCAGAGCAATAAGGTCCCCGGTTTGATTACCTGTTCCACATTGACCTAAAACATGCCAAGATCTGCAGCCAAGTCAAGTCGATATATACTCCAAAGAAGTGAGCCTAACAGTAAAGTACTTTTTGCTATTTATGTCACATATATTATCCGAGCTGTAGTATGGACTAAAGAACTGTCCTATCAACCAATTAGACAACTAACAGAGGGCATGGTAAAAATATATATCAAAACTATGAAGTATCTCCATGTGTCTGACCCAAACTGTACTCAACAGACCACAATTACACAGGAATTTGTAAAAAAAAAAACAAAAACAAAAAAACAGGACTCCAAAATCTTTATCTTACGCACTCCATATCTTCGCATTTTTGCTTTTTTTTGCTATATACAGGAAAGACCTTTCATTTAAATAAAATAATTAACTGACTAAGAAAAATGTTGGTCGACTAAGACACCATCGACCAATGAATCGACTAAATTAAATTAAAACATTATGATTCAGAATGTTTGATTTCATAAACAGGTTCTGATGAAACTGAACTTAGTTTGTTGGGGTATTTGTATCATAGTTTAATATCTGTGAAGATGCAGTTTGTGTGCAGTTTTTTTTTGTGAAAAAAAAAAAGTTTAAAATTACAGGAAGTAGAGTGGAGTTGTACAACAGAATTCCTCTGTGATGTCATCAAAAAGCGATGTATCCTTGTAAATACAGCGGCTGTCTCCGACTGTCCACACTATTCCCTCTATAGAGCACTAAATTGTGGTCACGCCATTTTTAGTGCTCTCCGAATGTTGAGCAGGTAAAAAGTAGTACAAAGTAGTGTCCAGCACTGGTCAATAGACAGATCAATATAGACCATAATGCATTGTGAGAGTCCGAAAAACAACAGCGAACAGGGACAGATCTTTAACTGGACACAACACACTGAATGAAGCAGAAAGAAGAGCTGTTTAAACGAACTGTTGAGCCGAGATTATGAACAAAACACTTAAAAACAAACCGTTAGCAGCAGAGCTTACCTTCAGATCTCAAATCTCAGGCAAAAAGTTGAATAATCCAGTCCGTTTGATGCTTCACATGCAATCCATGATGAATAAAACTTGTGTGATGATTATTTGTCCATAAATATGTGCATGTCAGGAGGATTTGACCCACATTCATTACAGAAATCCATTTTTATCAGAGTTTTCCCAAACGCCAGAGTCACGTGATGCACGCCAAGGAGAAAGTAGTGAGCTGAGCGTCCAAATCACTCCATGACTGAGTGCACTATTTAGTCTGCTCAAGAGTGCAGGACTGTGAGTGAATGAGGGGTGAGGGAATGACTGTGGACATTTGGACGCAGCCACAGACAATTTATACAGAACTGACACATTATTTTGACATCCTCAAAACTAGGCTGCTGGACTGCTCCACGGGTATCTTTTCAGTTGTAGATGTAGATGTTTTACCAAAGTGCTCTTCTGGTTGAGGATCGATTTTGAAAATTTAAAAAGCCTTAAATAAATCATGGCTGAAAATGTCTTTAAAAAACGCCAACACGTTTCGGCCTTAATGGGCCTTCATCAGGGCTTGGATTTTAAAAGAACAAAATGGCTGCCAGTCTTATTTTATACTGAGGGGTCACATGACCTGCTCACATGACATGACAAAGAGTACAATGCAAGATAATTACAGACACACAACAGCCAGAGTGACAGCACGATATGAGCCATTACAATAAACACGGGACAGCAGCAGAAGACACAAGAGATGACACTGGAAATATTTGACTTCATAGATTTTAACAAAAAAGGTAAAAAGTCTAGATGTTCGTTTAGACCTGGATATTCTGTAGCATTTAATGTAAAAATCCAAAAGGACTCCCTTTGTAGTAATAGCTTCAGCCAAAACTGGTAACCTCCAAAATGGCGGCCATGGAAGCAGGTCATGGAAGCTGTAGTAGTGGGCATTGAACATATCACAAGGGGAGGAGATAGGGTGCTGTCCCCTGTGTATTGTAATGGCTCATATTGTGCTGTCACACTTGCATTGCATTGTACTCTTTGTCATGTCATGTGAGCAGGTCATGTGACCCCTCAGTATAAAATAAGACTGGCAGCCATTTTGTTCCTTTAAAACTCAGGCCCTGATGAAGGTCCATTAAGCCCGAAATGCATTGGCGTTTTTAAAGACATTTTTAGTAATGGGCAAAGTGAAGCCTCATGAAACAATAAAGCGTTTGAACCAAACGATTCAAGGCTTCGAAACACAGTTCGAAACACTTCTCCAGAGTGACATCTAGTGGTATGTTTTAATACCACAACATCCACAGTCGTTCGAACCAGATCTTGTGCTATGGATGCCAATAAAATAACTTCACATTTTATGTGTGTATTTTTGATTCAGTTTTGTGTCTACAATAATATGAATATAAAAGACTAAAAATTAGATGAAAGCGAGGAAATGTTTTACAATTTTGGTTTTATTCAAAAATTGGCCCACAATTTCCTCCTGTGGAGGGATGCAGTATCCTGTCTTATTTCATTTGTTCCTTTATTATCTTACTTCTGAAAAGCACTAACCGTCAAATACACTACACTACTACTACTACAGCGCAATTCTCACCGGGTCTCGAACTCAGTGTTTCATGTCTGTCAGTGCAGCGCGCTAACCGCTGCACCAATGTGTCGTTGTCACGGTTTTTCACCATCTCGTGTGGTAGACGAAGGGCGTCTCCGTCTGGGAAAGCTGCACAAACTTGATTCATAAATTATTACTTATCTCACTTTTCATGAACCCTCAACATGAGTCCGACGCTCAAACACTTTTTTCAAATTTTGCAGGAGCAGGATGAGACTTTATGGAGTCGTGGGTTTGAGACAGATCACTGCGGTTCGTTTGACGCCCTTTCAATGAACAATGAACAAGCACTTTGAATCGGGTTTCGGAGCAGTGTTTGAAGCACATGCGCTTCGGGGCTTCGAAACTGTGTTGGAAAACCCGTTTCAATTCGCCCATCACTAGACATTTTCAGCCACGATTTTTAAATTTTCTAAATCCTACGGGTGCCTCTGTCCTGCTGTTATGGTAATTTCCAGGTCTTGCTAAGTCATTCTGAATTGCTAAGGTTAACTTTGACACAGTCGCCTCTTGTGTAAGCTCAGCTACTGAGGTCAAGATACTTAGAGTGGGCACTTCATCCTTTTATTATGTCCTTTCACTCTGAATTCTGGTATTAGCTGGAAAAAAACATTGATAACTTGTTTTTCCCTACGATATAGCTAATCATATATGTCATTGCTCATGTTGCTCCATGATGTTCATGTTGTCTCCTCATGATGTGATACCTATATCTCCACCTCTGTCTGAGTATAAAATGCTTGTACTCTGAATGTGATGTACCGTCGACCAGGGAGAAATCACTCTGTCAGGGACAGCCGTCATTCACTCTTGGTACCAGTCAATAAATCAACTCATTGATCAGACTCATTCTCTCTGCATTTTTATTGTTTAACTTGTTTTAGAAATCCACAACAGCATTTTTTTCAATAACGCTGCTTACTTGGTACACTTGGTACATTATTTTGACAGTTTAAACGTCCATTCAGATATTATCAAATATTATTATTTGTCATTATTTGTAACAGTTGTTGACAGTTGAATTACCTGTAACTATGTCATATTTGCTGCTCATGTTCAACCAGGAAGTAACTTTATAATCTTATAATATATTATATATATATAATCTCTGGGGACATATTGACAAATTGTTAAGTAAAATCTTAAATATAATAATGTTCACCACATTTTAGTGAAATGTGTAATCAAACCTGTCATAGAGACTGTAAGGAAACGTATCAGACAATACAAATGTGTGTTCACTGTTGTCATGATGTCGACTGTCGTCAAAAAGTGTAAAATCTTGATGTTTCTTCTCAAAATGATCACAAAAATCTGATCTTGAGATCCTGAGTGTCAAGACAGCAAAAAAATAGCTATTGATTCCAGGTGACATTGTCTTCCAACAATTATCATAATAACAATATGAAAAACAAGCTGCCCTTTCACATTATTGCAATAACAACGAAACACGACGAAAAGCTCCCATATTTTAATTTGATTCTCAGAGTGATATTCTGAAATCCGTCGACGTCGATGACATTTCTTGCTTTGTTTATTTCCACACAGCAGCTGCCTCTCCATCCCGGGGCTAATGCTAACTAATTTCCGCACCAGGTCGCAGTCATTCGCTCTGGTTAAGTACAATTAGAGCTAATGAAGGTGGCACTGCAGAGGAGTCAATGGGGCGGCAGCAGACGACGGGCGGCACGGCTCCAAACGGATGGAAAGGATGAGGGCCTCGTTAGTGGAGCGTGAGCCTCTGTAATGTACACTAAAGGGCTCCTGTGTCCGCCGTTAGGACATTAGGCCTGATGTATGGACGCACAGGCGATGGCGGTGCTGCGGTTTGTGAAGGGCTGCGCGACTAATCGAACCGTAATCGAGATCGAGATTCAGACGCGTCTAAACGTCAATGATTGAAGGGGTAGTCTTTTAGTTTCGTATTTCACGAAAACCCACTGGCTAGTTCCTCTGGCCGTACACCATAGAACTATAATAAAACCTGGAAGATGAATCCAAAATGGCGCCCTGTTTATCCCTGTGGAATGTGCTCATTGGCGCATGACCCCAAAAAAGTTTCTTACTTCCGCATTTACTTCCTGATACGGAGACTGACATCTTTGCTTTAGGGCGCCACGTGACCACAATCCCCCATGATGCTTTGAGCGACAGGAGCAACCAGCAGCTGCAAGTTTTTGTGTTAACGTTAGCTTGTGTTCATGTTAGACACACGTGAAAGCGTCTGAAATGAAATAAAATATAACTTACAGGTGTCTCTAGTCTAACCATGTCCACGAGCTTCTGTTTGTATCGTCCGACGCTCGTTCACGTGCCTCGCACATGTTTACCGTGACATTACTTTATATAAAAACGGTAATTTCTGTGATTTTAGAAACGGTAGAAAAGAATATTTCCTTCTATTTTATTTAAATACTGATAATAATTCAGTACTGTCTGCAATTATAATGTGAAATTATAGAAAAAGGCTGGTTCCAAGAGGCTGCAGTACCTCACACGGCCACTAATCAATCTGGGACACGGACAGAGGGGGCGTGTCTTATCCAGTTCATTTAATACATCCATGTCGTACACATGCGAGCGTCACTTCCTGCTCCGGTCATTCCTTATGGGCAATTAGTCTCTGAGAAACAGGAGGATAATCACTGGCAGTGTGTTAAGACCTGCACGACCAGTAGAAATACTTCACCAGAGGGAAACCGGTGCTTTATAAAATGCTGTGTTTTTGTCTCTAAGCTAATGCTCGCCCAATTTAATTTAATATATCCACATGCCGCTTGGACCTGTTTTTCCTAAAATGTCTGACTATAATGAGCCTCATTTCAAACTGAAGATGTTTCTGAGCACAAACTATTGTCTGGACTCTTTGTGAAGCTGAGACTCTGTAGTTTTGGCCTCTCGTGTCTAATTTACTCTGATTACACACTAGACTTTAAAGTCCGCCTATATTTTATTTGTGAAATATATGAAGACGTGAAGCTGGTGTCTTTAGATTTTGTCTGATTGACACTAGTTTTGTTGGTTTTGACAATTCCTCTTTCAAAGCTGAAGCTAATTTAACAAAAAAAAAATAACCGGAACTAACCGGGCGCTAATGAGACAAGGGCCTATTGTTGGCTTTACTCTAAGTCTAATAAATTTTATAGGAATACATTGTAGCCCAAAATGTAAGTTATTAATGGTCAATCTATTAGTATAAAATTGTTAAAATTAATGTATAAGAAACATAAAAGAAACAATAGTTAAAAGTAATGTATGTATCTGTTTATATTAACAGATTATTGATTAAAAAGCTACTTAAAAACAATTTCTGTCTCCATTTGTTGGAACCATAATTAGTTTATTGATTGAAAGTTAATAATAGCTGTGAATAAATCAATAGCAATCACTAAAATAATTCATATATAAGGGATTAAAAACAATAAATAAAAAAACATTTATATAAAACAATATTCTTTAATCTTTAAGACATTAGTGAGCCCGTATCTAGTTAGTATATCTATAAAAGAGTTATTTAAATAATAAATAAATACAATTAAAGGTATAAAGTAAACATAAATTAAGTGCCATTGTTTTAAGTTTGTTCAAAGGTTTTCGACCTGCTGCAGCTGAAGCCACCTCAACACTTAAAAGCTGCCGTCTTTTTTTCTTGGGTCTTTCAAGTTGGACCAGCATTCATCAGGAATAGACTTGACAATGAGATTTTTTTTTTTTTTTTTCCGGCAAGCAGGGGTGTAGGACTGGAGGGATAAAGAGTACTGGTTTCCCCGGGGCCCAGGGCAGGGGAGGGCCCTCAGAAGCATGGGATATTTTTTTTCTCAGTTGCATTTTTCTACACTTTAATCTATTTTTGTTGCGATAAAATGCATTGTGGTTGAGTAAAAGTCCTTGAGAGACACAAGTATGCGCGACATCAGAGGGTCCATTCATTTTAGGGGGAAAATGATTGTTGACATATCGGCTAAATTCTTGACAAAATAACTGGTGACTATAATTTCCAGTTAGAGTATTTTCATGGATACGTTTTAAGATCTTTGTTAAATTGGTCCGGTAGTTAAAATACAAACAGTACTGTAGGCCGGGAGATACACTGGATGTCTACAAATCAGTGAGTTTTTGTTAGATCTATGTAGAAACCATACAAACAAAATAAAATAATAATAATAATTAAGAAACAATATTTGCTGGAATTAATAAATTATGTACTAAGGGCCCATCAAGAAGGTTGGGCCCTTCTTGGTCAAACCGTAAGTCCCTTTACTACAAGAGTGTGGATCATAGAGATAAAAAGATGCAAAAGTGGGCGGGGCGGAACAAAGTGAATACAAGGGGTAAAACTAAATGTACTTATTTACAAGAAGAAGAAAAAAATTGAGCACATCAGCTGTAAATAACTACTCTCTCCTTTAACAGTTTGAATATCAAGTACCCATCTTCTAATCCTTGCGTTATTGTTATTTTTTTGTAGTGAAAGCTGCCTGTAGTGATGAAGTCAACAGCTTTAGGAGGCATTCCCTTCTGCCTGGAGCCCACTTAGACTCGCTGTCTCACCTCCATCTTCCCCGTGACACTTTGCTTTTCCAATTATGCTGTCCAGGAGAAACGGTGCGGCGCGGGGGGAGGCGGCGGAGTCCATGGCCCGCGCGTCCGTCTGCGTTTGTTTGAGCGCGCGCACGGGTCCGCGATAAACGCCAGCGGAGGATCGGGCAACCTCTCACCTCCTCCCGCCGACGAGACCCGCGGATAATGAGCCGCGAGCCGAGCGTGAGGCTGCTGCGCCGCGAAAACAACATCTGTGTTAGGGGGAAATAACCTCACAGTGTCAGTCTTAAAGGTGCGCGATCTGGAACGTTTGTGATGGAGCGTTCACTACATGACGGTCTTCAGAATCAGAAACGGTTTATTGCCATTGTCAGTGATCAAAAATTCACAAACATAGGAACTTGCTTCGCCGTAAGGTGCAACATAAAACAATGAATAAAATATAATAAAATATATTAAAGAGCCATGCATAAAATTAAGAATAAAATAGACTAAGATAGACTAAGACTATATACAGAATGTACAGTTGGCAGTTGGCAGGTGCAAATAGACCCGGGGTCTCCAACCTGTAGCTCAGGAGCTCCTGGTAGCTCTCCACCTCTTTTCAAGTAGCTCGCCAAAGGATTTATAGTTTAGTTTAGTCTTTATTGAAGGGACAATGGGACATTAAGTTTAAAAAGAAAACCAGATTATAGCTAGATAGCTAGTTTCCGTCTGCAGTCCCTAATTTACAGGAGTAAAAATACATAATTTAAGCTAAACAATAAGACCATTATTTCATAGCGCCATCTGACACAAACACTCTCACAAACATCTCATTCATGCCTTAGCATTGGGTTCAAAATTTTAACACATTCACACTCGTATGCTGTCCATTATAATTCAGTCCTATTTCTTTCAGTAAAAGGTTAAAAATCTTACACATACTAAAATTACAGTTTTACATCAACAATTTTATATTTACAATAATATTTACATCAAATGTAATGAAACATCAGGAGCTGCTTTGTTCAATGTTCACATGCCTGATTGTTCCACAGCCACTTTTTCACTTCTACTGTAAATGTTGGGTAGTTTGTTAGATTTTTTAATTCAGTTGGAAGATTATTCCACTCTTTTATGAACTTTATATACGCTGAATAATTCCAATTTGATTACGCACATATTGCCATTGTAAAGGTCGGATCTTTTTTCCTGTGGGCTATTACTCTCCTCAAACTGCTCCTAACTGACCTTTGTTTGAGTTTTTCTATGATTACTGTAACATTTCAAAATGAAGTGACATTGATTGTTATTTTACACAGATGCCTACATTTGTGCACTTGTGTATTTGTGTGCAGGCCTATACCCCATGAGGATAGCCATCACTGTTATATTGACTCAGTTTCTTGCGAACGCTAAAAGCCCTCTACCATTTTTGTTTGTGAAAGTAGCTCTTTGGGGGAAAAAGGTTGGAGATCCCTGAAATAGACAGTTCTTATATAATATATTGTTAAAGTGACAGGTGTTACAAAGTGTTCATGAGTCCAACGGCAGAGAGAAAGAAACTGTTCTTGTGGCAGGAGGTTTTCAGAGATCGCGTCGTGTTGCAGAAATTTCACGATATTGGATCAAACAGAGCCTTGAAGTATCTACTGTGAGTGACAATTGCAGAGATAAGTGTTGATTCAACCTCTAGACTGGGGGGCAAAAAGGAAGAAGGGGTAATCATAATCACAGTGATTATGTCGTGTGACCACAAACAAAGAAAGGGTTAATCAAGAAACAATCGGGAGTGTTTTTTTTTCATATCTGAAAAGGGGTTTGTCTCTTTTGAAGAAGCATTCGTCCTACCATATATAATAATAATAATACATTTTATTTATAAGCGCCTTTCAAAACACCCAAGGACATTGTACATGAAAACAAGAAATAAAAACAACAGAATAAAACCCACAAACAGAACTGGATGATGGTGTTGGAGTGACTGAGTTCTGTGGTGTAGGATTGTCTGAACAGGTGAGTTTTGAGTCTGGATTTGAAAAGTGGAAGGGAGTCTATGTTGCGGAGGTCAGGAGGGAGAGAGTTCCAGAGCTGAGGAGCAGAGCGGCTGAAGGGAAACAAGACGGGACGAGGGGACAGAGAGCTGGAGAGAGGAGGAGGAGCCGAGCGAGAGGGAGTGGAGATGTGGAGGAGATGTATCAGAGATGTACGGTGGAGCCAGGTTATGGACAGCTTTGAAAGTGGTCAGGAGGATTTTGAAGTTAATCCGTTGTTTTATGGGAAGCCAGTGAAGTTGTTGGAGGACAGGGGTGATGTGATGGTGGGAGGGCGTCCTGGTGATGATGCGGGCTGCAGAGTTTTGGAGAAGCTGCAGTTTCTGGAGGGATTTATTGGGGAGACCAAAGAGGAGAGAGTTACAATAATCGATCCAGGAGGTGACAAAACTGTGGACGAGTATGGCTGTGGTGTGAGGAGTGAGAGAAGGGCGGAGACGAAGGTGGAAGTAGGCAGAACGGGTGATGTTGTTGATGTGGGAGTGGAAAGAAAGGGTGCTGTCGAGGATGACAAAAATATAAAGCTATGTAGCACTAGAGTCTGGGAGATCCTGGATTTGGCCACTGTGGGACTACCAGGCAACGTCGACTGTCTGTGTGTGATGCTGCTCTCTGTAATAAACTTCACTTAATATACAGAAGAACGAGTCTTCTTCTGCTGATTGACCAACATCTTCAGAAACAACACCCTTCCATGGAGACGAGCGAGTTACGAGGCAGGTGTTTTTTGAGGAATAAAAACATCTGTGGTTGAATAAATGCAGGATACGGTCAAATCTTTGAGGCGAAACAATGACATGTCCATGAGACGAGCAGGTGGTGGACCCTCCTTTCTCCACTTGAAGCTGGCACTGGGTGATGTGTTCGTTACAGGGACAGAGAAAACTATATTTTTGCTATAGTATTGAGCAAATTTATGCTCAATAGTCAGAGACGTGTCAAAAAGCTGTAGTTACATTCAAAAATAAGGAACATATTGTAAAATGTATTTATTTTTTTACTATTCTATTTGCTTCTTACACTATATTTGTTATATTTTTTATGTTCCTGTATCAACTGTAATGTGGAATAAATTAGATTAGAGTAGATTATAATGTCTCCTGAGGGAAATTTGTCTTTGACCCACTGCAACATTTGCCACACTGAGGAAAACAACAAGTGACAGCAACAAAGATTCAGTTTAAATTGATTCGTACGAAAAGAGATTTTAAAATATACGACATGACAGAAGAAGAAGAAGGTAGTAGCTAGTAAGTTCCCTAATAAAGAAAGAAAGTCTAAAGCAATGTTTATCAGCATTTTTTGAGCTGTGGCACATTTTTGGGGATTTAAAAGATACCATGGCACACCGCCTACAATTAAAACATCACAGAATCAGACAATTTAGTTTAAAAATATGATATACAATGAGGCAAATATAGTCTCTGCCACTGTCAGGTTGTTTAAATTTGACAATAGAGATGGTTTTGCGTTCGTTTTGGGTGCAGAACTTCGTCAATTACATCCGCATTTGTGAATCTGTCAGCTCAAATTGGACATTTTTTCAAGCCACGCCTGGTAAAACCTCAAGGCACTCGTGTTTCTCAGCACTCTGGTTGAAAATCATGGGTCTAAAAGTATCCTGAGAAGAAATATCATCATCAATATTGAACTTGATCGTTTGTATTAACAACAGGGTCCATTCCACTGCTACATGTGCAACTATTCAACACATTTATCGTGGTAAATTGCACTTTTGATTAATTGTTCAGCCTTGTTTGACACCTACTCGCTAACATTCTCAAAAATCAACCTCCTCCCGTCGTCCTCGCAAACGCTTCGACGATTTCCGTGTCCTAAAATGGCATCCTCTGTCAAAATATTTCAAAAACGCTTTGAACTTACTTTTAATCATTTCACACAATGCAATGCGGCTAAATATGACAAGACATTTCTAATCTGTGTCTCTTAATGACAGATTTGCTGGCGGATGTTTTATATTTAAACCAGACTAAAAGCGCACAATATCCCCTCAAACGACCTCATCAAATTTTGTCTGGGACGATCGGCTTTTTCAAAATAAGTAAATGTGTAATCCATGGATCGAGATCAGTTTCTAATGCGCCGCTGTATCTTTTAATTGGGCTGTTTATGAATCGAGATTATAAACTTAATCTTCGTGTGGCCTGTGTCTGACCAGCGCGGAACGGAAGATTAGACTGAGAACTGAAAACAGATAAAAAGCGCTGCAGTGGCGATTCCTGCTACCACCACTGGATACTGCTGTTGTGTCCTGGGACAAGACACTTTATCCACATTGCTTGACATTGAGGTGGAGTTTGAAGAGCTCTTAAACTGATTTTTTGCTTTTAACCATGTTCATACAATGTTCCGTCATCAAAAACATACCTGAAGTCGCATTTAGCTTCATTCACGCTGTTTTGAGGAATGCTGGTTAGAAAATCCTCCCCCTCCGACTGTCAAAAACACTTCCTGCTGAACTCCCTCGATATATGATGTTTTTCCCGATTTTGTACGTCACTTATCACAGAATCTTTTGCTGTTTTAAGTCCTTAAATCACCGCCAGACTCGCTCTGAGCATTTCAGCCATCTAAACACTGCTAACCAGACTAACATAAACTGATCATCATAACTAAATTCTGTAATGTTTAGGGTGCGCGGTGCAGAGCGGTTGCCTCCCAATAAGGAGATTGTGGGTTCAAATTCTGGACCAGACCTACGTCACATGACCTCTTTGGGTAGAGTCTGCATGTTCTCCCTGTGTTACCGTAAAGATCCACAAACGGTTTCATGCAAACGGCGAACAAGGGGAAAGTCTTGGCATTATAAAGTAGATTGATTTGTGTAAAATGTTTAATGAAGTCAGCATTGCACTGATTTCCTGGGCGACCTGAAAACAACTCTGTGTAGAATTTATTTTCTATTGAACTTGTCTGATCCATGTAAACTAATACAATGGAAAAAAGATGGTGGCGGCAACAGCAACTTACAGAATAAGGTGAATAGTCCTATTATACCTGGTTTAGATCTGGAGAGTTCAAGACATTTGTTCTTTTCTTTTTTTCATCTAATATTATTATAATGTTTACCCAAACCAAATGTTTGTTAAATTTTTTTGAGTGACATTTACTTTGAGTGCTGTCGTGTCCTTGGGCAAGACATTTGACACACTTTGCAAGGTTCAAAGTGTACGTGAGAACCACATGGCCACATGTTTGCTTCAGGACAGTTGTGGCTATAAAACTACCTCAGTATCACAAGAGACGGGAAACAATAGTGTGTCTTTGGTTGTCGAGTGTGCCGCGAAAAAAATGTAAATGTAAAATATGTAAACATTTGAGTCCAACACATTAGAAACTAAAATGTAAAAAAAATAAACTAAATTTTACAGTGTCCTTGGCCAACTTCTGATCCAAAAAAGAAAAAAAAAACAATCACATTGCCAAATTTAAAGCATCAGGCAGTGGCACAGACAATATTTGCTACATTACAACTTTCTTTTCTAAGCGCTTTGGGTGCCTATTAGGTGGAAAAGCGCTCTATAAATAAAAATTCTTCTTCTTCTTCTTCTAAAATGTGTGATTTGATGATATTTTTGGCGTGCAGCGGAATATTTTCAACCCAAAACAGTGTACCATGGCACAAAAAAGGTTGAAAAACACCGGCCAAGAGTGTGACTGCAGTGAATGAATAATAAAACCTAAACATTAAACTAAATATATAAATGATTCATTACTTTAGCGTTATGAAGAGTTTAGATGTAAACTAAAGACAGGAGACTCTGCAAATGAGATTGACTTGACTTTGTGTAATGACACGCAGCCGCCAGAGGAGCGTGTCCTTGGGAGAGTAATGGACACGGGTGAACTGGCCTTACCTCCATCAAACACACGCCAAACATTTACATAATGTACAGCTAATGTGCTGAATCACTGTGTCCGCATTCAAATCAGCCTCAGATAACTCCGGATGGCTCGCCTCGCCCATTCATCACCGCACGACATTTACATCCAAACGCACTTTAGCGCCGCGCTCATACGTCTTAGTCTCCATACATTAGCGCGGCTTTTAGGAACGGTCAATGCATCACCTCGTTTCGTGTAATCTCGTCAAAAGCGCGCTCAAAATGGATCCTGTTTTATGCGGTTACACAGGCAGAGGTGGGTGCTACTCTAGAATGAAATTACACTTCCCAGAGTAGTTTTGGACATTGTACTTTTACTCCTATACTTTTAAATTTCAAGTCAAGTCCAACTTTATTTTCCATGCACTTTTAAAACCATCACGGTTGACCAAAGTACTGATGGTTTCAACAATTAGACATAAACACATAAATCAACATAAACATTAAAACCATCGGTAAAAAAGTGAGTTTTTAATAGAATCTTAAAGTTCTGAAGTGTTTGCTCTAGTTACAATGTTTTGACGGAGTAATAGTATTGTATGGTTCCTTTTCCTGCTGAGAGAAAATCTACAATATGTTGACAATACAAATAAATTATTTGTTTTTCTTGCGAAGCTACTCCAGATTTCATAAGTACTTGCTTGGAGGATATGTCCCCTGAGATGAACCATAGTTTCTAAAGGGATGTATAAATGCTATAGATTTACTCTTTTAATGTTTCATCCTTTCAAAATACTACATTCTGTGCAATATTTAAAATCTCTCTCTTTTTAATAGACCCTTTAAAAGTTTGTAAAAAAAAAAAAAAAAAAAAAACTTATAAATACAGAATGGAGGCAAAAGTGAAGTGCAACATAATGTGATTTCACTGGAGAAACTGGGATTTAACCTCAGAATATCACAAAATATGAAAAACTGAGATGATTTTAGAAAACGAAAAGCCTCAGACACATGTGTGTGACATCAGAGCTGCTTTAAACACATTTATTATTGTATTTTACATTATGTTTTAGAAAATTATAAAAAACTGTTGAGCCCACCCACAACAATTTTTTTCATTTTATATACCAAAATATTACATACTATTCCACGAATTAGAGTTTTTAGAAGCTAAAATACAATTTTAAGGCTATAAGACTGTATTTCCTCCATCCTTTGTCACAGAAAAGCGAACTAACTGACCTTTCTACTCTGGAAATTTAAATGTGTTGCTTTTTCTCAACACAAACACTTACAGTCAACTTCATTTTGCCTCAGGTCGCCTCCATTATGTCCTTTTCATTTAAATGGTCTATAAACTTCAAATTATGAATCGAATGTTGCTTATATACTTAATAGAGTAATAGTTTTCCCAAAGACCTGCCCAAAAACTCTTTTATTACTTGTGGTGGAAAAGTACAGGTAATTTTCTAAAGTTAAAGTACAGTTACATGATGAAAATGTATCCAAGTACATTACAGCTACCAAAATGTTACTGTTGAGACAAATACCACTCAAAGTCGTTTAATAGTTAAATTAAGCCAAATGAAGTTGTTTATAAACCACAATAAAGACATCCAGAGCGGGCGATCAGTGTCATTCTGTCTGTCGCTGCAGAAAGGAGCAGCTCTGAGACAACCGGGACTTGACTCGGTAACTCCAATGACTTTAATGTAATTACAAGTACATGGATATAATACTCAAAAAGTACATGTACCCCGAAATTCTACTTAATAACAGTAATGTAAGTTTTTTTAAATTATTAATCTCTCATTTTAATTAAACCAGGATTAAATCAGGTCTACATCAAGACTAAACCAGGTCAAAACCAGATCCAAACAAGGTCTAAACCAGGACTAAGCCAGGTCTATCCTTGGTCTGAACCAGGACTGAACTAGGTCTAAACCAGGATTAAACCAGGTTTACACTAAAACTAAAGCAGGTCTAAACCAGATCCAAACCAGGTCTAAATCAGGTTTGAACCAGGCCTAAACCAGGACTAAACCAGGTCTAAATCAGGTTTGAACCAGGCCTAAACCAGGACTAAACCAGGTCTAAATCAGGTTTGAACCAGGCCTAAACCAGGACTAAACCAGGTCTAAATCAGGTTTGAACCAGGCCTAAACCAGGACTAAATCAGGTCTAAATCAGGTTTGAACCAGGCCTAAACCAGGACTAAACCATGTCTAAACCAAGTCTGAATCAGGTCTAAACCAGGACTGAACCAGGACTAAACCAGGTCTATCCCCGGTCTAAACCAGGACTAAACTAGGTCTAAACCAGGATTAAACCAGGTTTACACTAAAACTAAAGCAGGTCTAAACCAGATCCAAACCAGGACTAAACCAGGTCTAAATCAGGTTTGAACCAGGCCTAAACCAGGACTAAACCAGGTCTAAACCAGGACTGAACCAGGACTAAGCCAGGTCTACCAGGTCTAAACCACCTCTAAATCATGTCTAAACCAGGATTAAACCAAGTTTACACTAAAACTAAACCAGGTCTAAACCAGATCCAAACCAGTACTAAACCAGATCCAAACCAGGACTAAAACATCTCTAAACCAGGTCTAAACCAGGTCTAAACCAGGACTAAAACATCTCTAAACCAGGTCTAAATCAGGTCTAAACCAGGACTGAACCAAGACTATACCGAAACTAAACCAGATCTAAACCAGATCCAAACCAGTACTAAACCAGATCCAAACCAGAACTAAAACATCTCTAAACCAGGTCTAAACCAGGTCTAAACCAGGACTAAAACATCTCTAAACCAGGTCTAAACCAGGACTGAACCAAGACTATACTGAAACTAAACCAGATCTAAACCAGATCCAAACCTGGATTTAACCAGGACTAAACCAGCTAAACCACGTCTAAACCAGGTCTAAACCAGGACTAAACCAATAATAAGAGATAAAATATGTTCTATATTTTTGGGAGCGTTGAATAGCTCTGCTCCAGGTTATAGGTCATAAGTCTCCAAATGCACTGTGGGTGTGTAGATCAGGGGATGCATCTATTGCTCAAACTCCATTTAAAAGCAGGATAATCTATAATATACTACGGGTGCTTGCTTTTCTCAAACCATTTATCCTGCGTGGACTTCGGAGCCTAAAACATGCTTCTTGATGATGTGCATACAGAAAGTAAATTGGAGCCCGGGGAGCAGAGGCGAAAAGCATATATTTGTTCTAACATGAAAAAGCTACAAGCACTTTGTTTATAGAGGATGTAGTTTTAAAGGGCCGGAGGTTTTCTAATCTATGTGTAAATGAATGAGAGCGAGCTCCGAGCGGCAGGTGCACAGAGGGACACGAGGGCCCTTCTCTCCTCGACTGAACCAAACTCCACAACACAAGTGTAAACAACTTCAAATTATGATTTCTTTGGGATGGTCTCTGCCAAACCATCATTTTTCTTCACTGCAACAGAAATAAAGGCATTTATTTAGTCCAACTGACGTTTCACCAGTTACTCACAGATTGAATGATCGTATGGGCGCATGAGGACAAAATGCAATTTGATTGATTCATGTTTGAGTTACTCCTGTTTTGTCCTGCAGCTGAGGCTGGAGTGCTCCTGTTTTCACCTACCCCCTATCCCCGCCCACATCCCTGTACTTAATTGTGATTAAGTGAACATTTTAGACTTTTCATGATATATGTAGGATTCTAAAATGTCATGCAGCAAATTACAAAAACATGTAACTCACATTGTGCTGTTTGTTACAGTGAAATGTCACTATGAAGAGGCGGGGCTTGTAAGTTCTGCAATTTGGAACAGAAAATCAATGGATCTGGCTCTGTTATGAAGCTGTTTTAGATCTATACTGCAGTTTACATTAAACAAAATGTAAAATAATGACATGGTTATGTAACAGATCAAATTACCTGGAAAAAACAAAACAAAACAAAAAACATAATGTGTCTCCTTTAACCTGTCCAAAGGCTGCATCCGTCATGAAAAGCAAATCCATTGTTCTGGTGATGTTAAAGTAGCAATATGTAACATTTATGGTGGAGGTTCTGCCACCTGCTCTTCTGTATGGACATGTTATTTCTCTACCTGGAATCTTTAACAGTATATTTAATCTTTCATTTGGCCAAAGTGTACATGCATACATGTCAAGAAAAGATTTAAATGGTCAAGTCTGACTCAGTTATAAAGTGGTTTGCAGCCATTTCCTGCAGCAGTTCATTGACGATGTTTCCAGCTGTAGCCTTCATGGATGAGTGAAAGAACATAGAATACATTTTGTATAGATAGTGTTTACATCAGGATGGGAGTAAAACCCCACAGCATCATGTGTATATCATAATGATTCTGAAAACTGGCTCACAAATGGGGAGATGGTTAAAGAACATAAATGTTGATAGATAGGAATGTTGAGTATCAAATCAAATCAAATCCAATCAATTTATTTTTATAATGCCCAAAATCACAACAACAGTTGCCTCGATGGGCCACAGGTAAAAGCAGTTCAGATAACTGTCCCAGAATGCCCCTGTCCTTTGACCCTCCTTCGCGGCGAGGAAAAACTACAAAAAACCCCACAGGAAAAAGTAGAAACCTCGGGGAGTATGTCTTGAGAAAATCACCATGAGTTGATGCACAGGACATGCTGGGTTTTATAATAATTCAATCATTCTAGTTTCCTAAAACTATACTTGAGGAAATAGAGATATATTTTTTTATTTTTTTATTTTTTTTTTACTGTGAATTTAGTCGACTAAAACATGTCATCATAGTTTCTGTCAGTGTGAACTGAACTAAAACCACATAACAATGAAGTATAATGACTAAGACTGTACAGTTTAATAAAAAGGAAAATACCAACGCTTGGTGAGCAAAACACCACATCAAAAGATTTACAGAAATCAATGAAAGCAGCATCTGTGACATGACCTTTGTGTGATGTGGAGCAGACATGTTCTGTGAAGTAGAAAGGCAGACACGTGGAACATTTCAAACGAAGTTATAACATCTTTACGGAAAAAAAGCAGATACTGGACCCACTCCAGAAAATCGACACATTGCATATTAAATATTGCATGCAGCGAGTGGAGTACTGAATAAATTATACATTTAGCTGCGATAGCATGCAACACACAGCTAAAGTTTGCATTGTAGGATATAAATTGGGGCTTTGGAGCACTTGCACAGCTGTTCTCCACTGACATAAATGCTTTGTTTCATGGGCGTTCCCTCAAATGCCGACTGTATTAAATTATTTAATCCTGAATATTCAAATCAAAACTCATTAGCATTAACAAAACCGGTGGCTCCGTGCCTGTGCCGCGTGACTTAGCAGCAGATCAATGGTGAACCTTTATTTACCCACACAAGAGTCATGAGAGCCCGGTATGAAGCGAGCGCAGTAATCAATTATACCTGTGTGAGTGTGAGTCATAACTCAGCCTATTGAGCCTGCCGTCGGTGCACCTGCCGCCCCCCTCTGATCCCACTAATCAATCGCCCCCCGGGACCGGCCCCCACATGGCGACCGCGTTTGCCCAAATATATGAACCAGTCAGTGTTAAGGACTCTCCAGGGCCCACAGCGGAGCAGGCAACAGTCGTAATGAAGGCTTGAGGCCAGCGCTGCAAAACAAGCCCGGTCCGGAGTATTCGTCATGATCTAAGTGGTCTGAACTAACATTTAATTGCGATTATGGCCTAAATAATTTGACGTGTTTCAGGATTTTGGACTGGTTGCTTGATAATTATGATAAATGTTCAGTCAAATCTGCCAAAGGGGTTAGTACAAGTAGAAGGTTGCAGATTTAGAATAAGGCAAACACAAAATATAAACAGTAAATTACAAAAATTGGTACTACTTTATGCTAACTACACTTACCTTAACAAAGCATGAACAAATACTTAATTTATAGTGGTTAGAGTTAGGAATTAGGGTTAGAGTATAAGTAGTTACCAAGCTTGAATCAATCTTGTTGTTGTGTTTTAGCTCTGGACAACGAGTCTGTAATAAAAGCTGATGATGATGTTGATCAGTTTCAGTTTATTTTATTTTATTCAGACATTCTGCCAAGGCTAAATAAAATATAAAAAAAAGACACTACTGCCTGCCCCTTGAACATTTGCACTTAACATAAACATTTGCATAAAAAAAAATCCCTTTGTAGATTTACAGTAAACATAAAAAGCTGATAACATTTTAAGCATAAACATACAGTGTCCATTAAGTAAATGATTCTTAAACTATTTGCTCACTATTCATGGTTTATTAAAGTCTATTCACCTTATTCTGCCCCGCCCACTTTTTGCCAGATACGGACTTTTGTTGTAAACGCACTTCCGATTGACGAGAATTCCTTTAAAGCTAATGATGAACGAGGGAAAAGTCGCCGCTAAAATGTTACATAAAGTAGATTGATTTGTGTAAAATGTTTAATGAACACGAGCAACAACAAGTCAACAACGCAACGATTTCCTGGTCAGTCTGAAAACGGCTTTTTAGTCCATGTAGAACTTATTTTCTGTTGAGTTCGTCTGCTCCATGTAAACTAATACAACGGAAACAAGACGGCGGCGCGTACGGCAACTTCAGGAATAAGGTGAATATTGACAGATGTAGACTTGAATAATTTTGACTTAGTTTGGTGGGAGGGCACTTGTGTTAAATATTTATCATAGTTTTGCATCTGTGAAGTTGCAGTTTGTGAAGAAATTCTGAAAAATAAAAGTTTAAAATTGCAACAAGTTGAGCTGAGTTCTAAAATGGAATCCCTCTGTGATGTCATCAAAAAGCGACGTGCCGTTGAAAATACAGACAGTTAACACTCAACTGAAACATTTCTCTGACAGTTTAAACGGTTATTCAACAAAATAATGGTGTTGTCGGGTATTATTATTATTCTAATCATATACATTTGTGCAATCTATATGGATTTTGGCCCTTGTTTACAGTCTGGTTGCTAGGTAACAGTTGTGTGAATTACCTCTGTCATATTTGCTGTCCATGTCCAACGAAGAAGTAACATTATAAACATTATGAAAACTGTCAAACAAACAGGCAAAATGTTTAGTGAAATCTTAAATATAATCATGTTCTCTACGTTTTAGTGAAATGTGTCGTCTAAGCTGCAAAAATTGTTTATTACGACCATATATCTGCGTTTTATGTGTGGAATGTGACACTGACAGCCCAAAAGAAATTTACCTTCAGGGTCAATAAAGTTGAACTTAACCCAACCTAAAATTACCAACTGTTTAATCTATTTAATCTTAAATAATTTTCAAACCAGCCTTGATCAAACAAACGTGAATGAAGCTAAATGCTACTCCAGGTATGTTTCTGATGACGGAACAATGTTAGAACATGGATAAAAAGTCAATTGTGCACACTATTTGTCTTTGAACTTACTGTCAATCAATCTAGCTTTGTATCTTTCTGAGAGTGTGTTCTCTGTCCCGACATATTAACCTGCACCAGGAGACGAGAAAAGACGAGAAAAGGAAGAGGACGTGGAGGACGGAGAGGAGACATGCCCCGCTTCACTAAACCCCGGATAAAGAAATAGGTCCTGCACTAAACAAACACGAGGCTGTGTTTGGTCAGAGCTCCTTCATGGACTCCTGGATGAAAGGTAAACAGTGTACACGCTCCGAGCTCCAGACAAAACACCAGCACCGAGCCGGCCCTGACGCGTGACAGAGCCGCCCTGGTAGCGCAGCCATTCAACGTCCAAAAGAAAGAACACAAACGCTCGGAATAGTCAGTATCTTCTACAATGAGGAAATAGGGAGTTGATGCACTGCTCAGGCAATGCTGGGTTTTGTAATAATTGGATCATTTTATATTCCTGAAACAAAACCCGGATGAAATGCAGTTTTAATTGGAATATAGCAGTGTCAATTGAGTCTAAAGCAAACGGCAATGGCACACATAAAGCAGAAAGACTAAAAACTATAATTATAAGTAGATTTAGTTGAAAAAGTAATTTGTCAAATGATGAAAGCTAAACTTAAATTAATAAAATGGACATGGGGAAACTAGATCAAAGTTCATAGAGAAAACTTAAATGAATTTAGTTGTCTCTAAATCAACATTAGCACGTTAGCATTTATTGTCAAAGTCAACACTGGAAAAAAGCAACTTCAAGGGTTTAAACTCTGCTAGAAATGATAAAGTTCAACATTTGGGAGTTTAATTTTGGACATTTCCACAATAAAAAATAAAAATAAAAACAATTTATTCAAAAGAGAAAAACAACTCTTGAATTTGAAAGTCAAAATTACGACCATTGCATTGAACATTACAAAATATCCGATCTTTAGAGTGGTCAAAAGTCCAACAAATGGTGTACGAAAAACATTTACAGATGAAATTTATGAAAAATCTGTTCACTTTTTAAACGATTTACATTCTCTCTTTGCTTGAGCACGTGCTTGTCAGTAATGGTTCCGGCCCAATCAGACAAATGCACAAATCAAAGGTATGAACGCACGGAGACTGTGGCCCGCTTTGCAGATTCACAACAAACGCTGCTCATTGGGATTCTGCCTTTGCTGCAGAGCGGAGTTGGTCTGTGGAAGTGTCTCTCCACAGATAACACACAGACAGAGCACAGTGTTTTCCTCTAATCCCAACAAGTGAGAGCCATCAGGAGACGACGGGGAAAACTTCAATAGTAATGCATGGTTAGGGCTCAAGTGATGACATGATCTGGTCGTGAACTTTTTAAGGAACAGGCCACGGTTATGTTTATGACTGTTTTGTCGAGAAACTACAGGCAAAACATTTTATTTTTTCAATGTTTTGTTTTTTGGTCAATTTGCTCTCTCGACACTTTCATGTGGAAACAACAAACGTGTCCGATTTGCTCCTAAAGATGTTGTATGATGTCATTACTTCCCACACACACCAAACTTTACAGTCTTGGACTCAACAAGATTTTGACCAAACGCACTGAAGGATTCTTTGATATTTAATTCTAAAACTGATTTGTTTATGTTTTAAGTCAAAAAATAAGGCAAAATTTGAATTTTCAGGACAATTTTCAGTTCAGTCTAGTTCAGTTCAGTTCAGTTCAAAACTAAATAAGAAATCCAAAATCCCCTCGATTAATTTCTTTGTGACTAATATGTGAGTTAATCAAGAACTTTAAACCTTCTGTCCATTTTGCAGGTTTATATTTCCCAAATAAATGTATTTATGGCCATTTTTACACATAAAATGCCTTATTTCTACATGAAAACATAGCATGATGAAAAACTTAATACAATATGTCATTTTCTTTTTCTTCATTTATGTGAGTAAACTACAGGAGAAGTTTCAAATTGATATCTCTAAATTTAAGATTTACCCCTAGTGTCTCAACTTTAGAAGTATTTTGAGACAAAAGGTTTTGAAGTTGCTGCTAAGATAAAGAAAAACTTGGACTAAACCTGGACTAAATCAGGTCCAAACCCCGAACGTGTACGACTAAAGAACGAAAACGAGGATGAAACCAGAGCAAAACTGGAACCCGATCTTGGATTAAACCAGGACCCACCAGGAGCTAAGAACGACTAAACCAGGTCTAAACTGGGACTTAAAGGTCCCATATTCTGCTATTTTCCCCTTTACACAGTCTATTCTAAGGGCTTTGTTGATACATTTTTGCGTTGTGTAATATCCATAACATAACAGTTTCCAAAAAACACCCATTTCTTGGACTGGCCCCCCTCCTTGCAAAAGCAAACGGCTCACTCTGAGATCTGACCCCCCCGAACAGAGAGCAGGCTACCTCCCCCGCCCAACCCGCACGTCTCCCCCGCCCAACCCGCGCGCCTCCCCCTCCCAACCCGCGACGAAGCCTTGAGCGGAGATGGTGCATGCGCCGTGTGCGCCGGTAAACAGAGATACACAAACACTGAATAAACATTTTATCCGTCCTGACGGTGCGTCGTCCTGGAGGCGTGGCTTGAGCGCCGCGTCATCTTAGTGAGGAGGGACGGAAAAGACAGTTCTCTAGCGAAAGCATGAGGGAATCAATCAAAAAAACACTTTGGGCACAACATACGAGGCCCAAATAGCACTGTAGGAAGGTTAAAACCTCTGAAAAGTCGATTTTGCATGTTATGGGACCTTTAAAACAGCAGACAGTAAGGCCTTTTACCCTCTGATATGTCCCCAAACTCAGCAGTGGGGTCTGAGCACATTCCCTCCTTGCTGACCCTCACTTGTGCTCCTCCTCGGTGCATGTGGAAGGTCTTCTGCAAAGTTAATAAAGAACCGCGCTCTACTCGTGCAGAAATCAATGCCGAGCTTAAGACGCGCTCTCTCTCCTCCGAGTCTTTTCACTGTTTTCATTTCGACTGAATTAATTTTGCCGCAGCATGTAATGTTTCTGTGAGTGACTGATGGAGAAAGGGCTATAGTTTGGAGAGGAGGAGGTTTATACAAGCTGCAAGTTCAGTGACCACTTTGGTGTTGAAAAATGTCTTCAAAATAATGACATACTTTAGCGCGGAAAAAGTAAAGGTGCACTATTCTGTGACTGTTATGGAGAGTGGTAATTGATTACACTTGCCATTATTCTTTTGGTGAATCAATTAGTTGTTTAGAACGCGGAAAGCCCGTGAATATGACAATTTGACCCAGATGAAGCAGAAGTGAAGCGGTTTGAGGACGTCCTGGTGGAGAATATTTACAGATGAATGGGTGTTATCATGAAAAACACACATTTCCTGTGTCATTTTTTTGTGATTCCTATCTGTCTGAGTCATAAAACCTCTTCTCATGTTTTGAAGTCTGTGCATAGTAGAGCTGGTTGATGGTGTTTTAGTCCAGTGGTTCCCAAAGTGGGGGTCGGGACCCACCAGGGGGTCGCGAGGGATGAGCTGGGGGTCACGAGATGATTTCAAGATCTAATTTTAATAAATATGACACTGTATTTGTAATAAAAAAACAGTATCTTTTAGTGAAATAGGGTCTAATAAGACAATAAACTGTTCAAATAGTCAATATTAAACCTGATTTAACACGCTTTGACATTTAAAATTATTTTTCATTTTACTTTGGGGGTCTCGAGTTACATGGACATTTTGGGGGTTCCGGCCAGAAAAGTTTGCGAACCACTGTTTATCAGTCAACTAGTTATTTTATTTAGATTAAAAGGATGACAAAAACATGCAAGAAAAAGAAGATATGGCAAGAAGTAGCGAAATGTTTTGGAATGTTTTATCCATATCTAACATATATACAGTGTTACCTTGTACTTTTCTGTATAAATTGTAATTTTTTACATGAACTCCAGCGTAGTTGTGGTCTTTTGAGTGCAGTTGGGGTCAGATACAGAAAGATACGTCATAGGCAGGTCTTTAGTCGACCAAGAATTTGTTTGGTCGACTCGACCAGTTAATGATTATTTGATTACTTAATTAGTAACTGGCCCTCAACCAACTGCCAAAAATATAGAAAATATTGTATCTGTTGTTAGTGGTTAAGTCCTTTTTAGACCTGGTTTAGTCCTGGTTCAGTTCTGCAGATGTTGTTAAAGCCTTTCGTATACATTTGTTTCATATTTCAAAAAGCGTTGGACATGTTTCTGGCCCTGACGACTAAATCGTCTGAAAAAATCTTTATTGTTAGAGAACATTGATTGACCAAACTAATTTCCACCTCTGTATTGACGCATTAATGTTAAATAACCAGCAGCGGACCGTGTGTTCGTCGGTTCCTCCTCACGCAAAACGGGTTCTTGTGAGCTGAAGGCGACTCTCTCAGAACATGCATGATTTGTTTGTTGTGCTTTATAGATTGCACGGCCGATGTGTTGAATGGAAATGTGAAGTCGGTGATAATGAATGGAGATTGGTTCACTGTTGTACTGACGATGTGCCTTCTGGAGATAAACAATCCAGAGGCCACTCAATTAGCTGACCATTGTTTTTCAAATGAATGAGAAATTACAGTTGATGGAACGGTGCAAACTAATGATCAAAAGCAAAAGCACATTGGGTCACAGCGCGCAACAAATAAAACCTGTTCGTTTACACCCAAGAAACACACTTTACACATGAATTTATTCTTTTTGTCGTCATTTAACAATTTCTGTGACATTAGAGGAGTTTACAAAGAGTGCACAACATTGCTTGGTATGAGTTATTGAATTTTCTAGTGCAGTGTAGTGGTTTACGATCAGGAAGTAAAAATATAAACCTAAAAAATAGCTAACCTGCAATGCAATTTGTTTGTTTTAGTGAAATAAGTAGTGAAATAATAGGCCCTTTAAGGTTAGTGTTTGGATATTATTAAGTTAAAGGTGCTGTCCCTGATGATTTTACTGTTTTGAGATGTGAAAACCAGTTTGTGCGCATGATTTTTTGCATGTTATAAAGTAAAATCTCTTTTGCCACAGTACAGATATACTGCACAAGCATTTATTTCAGAATCAGAAGGTTTATTGCCATTGTCAGTTAAAAGAAATTCACAAACAAGGAACTTCCTTTGGCAGTAAGGTACAACATTACTATTCTGGTGAAAATCAGACCACAGCACCTTCTCTGCATTTATTTATAGAGCGCTTTATTCTACGAAAATCAGGAAGTGCACCGTTAGCATGCTAATGTTTGTTAGCTTTAGCCGGGCCGGCAAAACTCTCTCTGGGCTCAGAGACTTGTGAAAAGTGCTTATAAACTGAATATTTAGGATGCTTGGACAGCATTCAGTAAGTGAGCGATGCATGTGACTGCAAAGAGTTAAAAAAAAAAAAAAAGTTTTGTTTTTCCACATTTCAAAACAGTAAAAATCAGATACAGCGCCTTCAAGGTTAGGAAAATGTAATCCTTTCTGGGTCCTGGTTTGTGTGTGGTTTAGTCCTGGTTCAGCCCTTGCTCCAGTATTGGTTTAGCACTGGTTTTCTTTCTTAAGTTTGGACTGTGAGTTTGGATTTGTTTAGTCTCATTTTAATCATTATTAGGCCCTGGTGAGTGCTGATTTAGACTTGGTTTGGATCTGGTTTAGCTCAAGGTCTCAAGTTAGCTTTTGACATGGCTCTAGAATTCAGATCCGGCTGTTTATACCTGGATAAAACTGTCTTGGCCTTGTTTGAGCCCTGGTTTATAGGGGCAGGTCTTGGCTTGACTTGACAATAATGACAAAAACTCTTCCAATCTGCCAAATATTTAGTTTGTACCTGACATTCAAGTAAACAATTGTGGAAAACCAGATAAACAACAGGAACACTGCAGCTACACATTTATCACCGATACACGCCTCGGTATCATAGAATTGATTATCTTCTCTCCTTAAATAAGAGGTTTCCGAGTCTGTATGTTGAGGAGATTTAATTTTAAAAAGTTAACTGTAGTGGGGCGAGTCCTTTATCTCCCTCTGTCGTTAGCAAACAAGCTACCTATGTTCTTGGTTGGAGCAACAAGGGAGAAACTACTTTTGATTTGCTATAATTGACAGTGACAGACTTTAGTGGAAGTAGAATTGAAGTGAATAGTTCCACTCTTGGTTGAACTTACATTTGAGCTTTCTTACTCTTTATTCTTGATTTAAATTAAACCAATATACACTGCAGCTTTTGGACTTTGATGTGGTGAATCTGCATATCTGAGTGTAATCTGGTTTGTTTGTTAAATTGAAAACGCATCTCTTCATTCCAGGAGGCAGAAGTGAATAAATGTGCTCAAAGGAGACGACAGGTGGAGACTGGAGACGGATCACAGGGTTTAAAGGAGACCTGCTGTGCTGACAGATCTGGGATTCAGACTACAACATTAATAGGGCTTTTGTTGTTTGCGATGCCAACACATTGACGACAACAAAGACACAAAGGCGGCGTTTGAAAATGGACAGCAAACATAACTCAAAGTGGTGTGGGAGGTCTGGTGGCCCCCAAACAACATGTTCAAATCTAATTAAAAAATCATGACGGCGAATGACTAAAAATAACATGTTTTCAATGATTAGCAATTAAAAAGGAACATGGCTCAGGAGGAAAGCGCTTTAAGGCCAAGAAACACATCGTAAGCACAACAAATGAACAATGGCAAGGAGGTTGGTAAAGCGATGTACACCAAGGAAAGCAAAATGACACGCTTTTTTATTACAACTTAATAAAATAGCTCCTCCTGCTGTATTTTATCAACAAAACAAAAGGCCAATGTTATATTTTCTTGTATAATGCAACATCGTCAATCAAGAAACATCTGAGAGAGAGTTTCAGAGAGTTTATTCCGACATCTTCTTACTTATTTAAGACCAGTGGTTCTCAAACGTTTTAAAAAGAAAAGATTTGGCTTTTCTGGGTACAACCAGATCTAAATTGGGTCTATAACAGGACTATTTCAGGTCCAAATTAGAGATAAACCAGGTCTTAAGTAGAAATACATCACCAAGGAAGAGCAAAAAATTGAATAAAATGTGCTCTAAATGGAGTAAACATTACAATTGAATAGGTGTTTATGTACCACTAAAAGAAGTGTACCACAGTTTGAGAAACACCTTCCAGTGTTTGTAAACAAAAGGACGCATTCCATTAGCCTGGTACCATCCCGTGTTTTAGCTCTAATGCATTTTCAATGGGAAGGTTAGCATCAGCCTCCAAACATCACAAACTACGGAAAACTAGGACTGTTTTGGCGACCGACGACCACTTGATCACACATGAGTAACACCAGAGCGGAGTTAGAAAATATTAGCGCATGTAGAAGTGGTTTGTATTGATTGTTACTATGTGTTTGTTTGACTAGCGCCAAAATTAGCCTACATGCTAACAACCACGCAATGAACATTTCTTAAGCTAACGTTATTCTGGACAATAATGCACCATCAACATTTGACAATGAAATGTATGTTTTGTTTCATCACGCTCCACAAATCCTGCAGACTTAAAGGTGGAATGGAGGATTTCGGGCAACAAATCAAAATCTCATTTCCTCGTGGGTAGCACAAATAACTGGTCCGCTCAGGTGTCAATCATTCTCTGCGTGCTAGTGCACACCGCTTGAGGCTCGCCAGGGAAACACACTCGCTTCCCTGGCCAGCGCATGGTTGATATGCTAGTGTGTTTATGTAGCAGGAGGTTAGCGCGATCGTTCCGTCATTGTAGGTCTAAACTTTCATCCGCTGAAGTACCGAAATGGCTGAGGGACGAAAGAGAAAGAACTGTTTTCGAAGCTTTCACAGAAGAGACGAAAGTCTGCAGAGGAAAGAAACAAAACGCGTGTTATTCTGGGGGAATCGTTTACGCGCTGGTGAGCATTGAAAGCGCAAAACAGGCTTCCAACTGACGCCTCCGTTGCAAACTTTCTGCTGGACAGGTAACTGTTTATCTGACTCTTTTTTTTAGCTTATTGTATGTGCAATGTATTGCACATACAACATACATACAACATATTGTAGACTAACTGGAACGTGCACTTTTATGGCTTAGCAGACACGAAGTAAAACATAAGTTTTTTTGTTGTTTTTTTAATGTGTTACTCAAAGTAGTTTGTAATGGTACAATTTAATTTATAATGGTACAGTTTTTAAATCTTCTTCGCGGAGGTTGTCGTGAGAAAGCGACACCAATCGTCTTGTAAACAAATGCGCATGGAGCTGCTGGGCGTGCTCATTCACGAGGTTTGGTAGGCGTTCAGTCAGGAGAAACGGGGAGGAGAAACCTTTAAGTGAACTTTAGAAACTATAAGGTTGAAGTTAGATATTGACAGTTATCACTCGTTGGCAAATTTGATGAAGATATACAGTAAATAACAACCATATGTCTTCACTTCAATAAAAACACAAGAAATGTACTTGCAGAAGTCCTGGAAGGGTCCATACTTCCTGTTCCTTTTGCTGTTGTTAGCCAATCACAACCCACTGTTTCCTAACATCTTCCTTAGTCCTTGGATTTCTGTAATAAATATTGGTCAAATCCATCTGACACACACATATTTATGGGCTAATAATAATCACACATATTTTGTAAACACACTGGATTATTCTGCTTTTTTCCTTGAGAGTCATCGATCTTTACACAGCTCCAGATAAGTGGCTAACGTTGGCAAATTTACATAGCTACAGTTAAGTTAAGTTAAGTTAAGTTAAGTTAAGTTAAGTTAAGTTAAGTTAAGTTAAGTTAAGTTAAGTTAATGACCTCTCACTGTCCACTGTTGGTTTTCTGAGTCTTGCAATGCATTGTGGTCTACAAGAACCAGTCTGGTGAGCAGCGATGGACACTACTTTTCAAGGTGCATTGTGGGAATTACTTTTTCAGCTGCTGGAAATGTGGACACCGACAAAAATGGCGTGACCTTTAAAGTCTATATAAAAGTTCTCCTGATATTCTAATTACGGCTTAGTTTGGAGGGAGGGCACCTGTGGTATTTATTTAGCAGAGTTTAATATTTGCAAATGCAGTTTGTGAAGAAGTTTTGATGAATAAATGTTTAAAATTACATTACCAAAACAGAATTCCACTGTGATGTCATCAAAAAGCGACGTGCCGTTGTAAATACAGTGACAATTTACAGACAACTGACACATTTTTGACAGTTTCGATGGTCATTCAACAAAATCAAGTATGATTATTTGTCAAATCATAACTGTTGTATGTTTTGTTTGAAATTTGGCCCTTGTTTTGAAAATGGTTGCTAGGTAACAGTTGTGGAATTACCTCTAACTATTCACCTTATTCTGCCCCGCCCACTTTTGTCGCTTATTGCCACAGATACGCACTTTTGTTGTAAACGCACTTCCGTTTGACGAGAACTCCGTTAAAGCTAATGACGAACAAGGGAAAAGTCTCGCCGCTAAAATGTTACATAAAGTAGATTGATTTGTGTAAAATGTTTAATGAACACAAACAACAACAAGTCAACAACGCACCGATTTCCTGAGGCCTGAAAACAGCTTTTTAGTCCATGTAGAACTTATTTTCTATTGAGCTCGTCTGCTCCATGTAAACTAATACAACGGAAACAAGACGGCGGCGCCCACGGCAACTTCCGGAATAAGGTGAATATCATATTTGCTGTCCATCCAGGAAGTAACATTATAAACTTCATGAAAACTGTCAAATTGGGGACAAATACGCAAAATGTTTAGTAAAATCTTGAATATAATCATGTTCTCTACGTTTTAGTGAAATGTTTTGTTATATGACCCTCCAGGAGTTCAGATTGCAAACATCAATAGGTGTCAGCTCCAATGTCCTTCCAATAAACAAGTGTAAATCCCCACATCTCTTTCCACAGTTTCTCCTGGTTAAAAAGTGCCCAGTTCCATGTTTGTTATTTGTGAAAAGCCCACCGCGTCTGTGGCGGGGTAGAAAGTGACCTCCAAAATGCCACATAATGTTGCTCAATTATCTATTAGCTCAGGTCGGACTCAGAAATAGCGTCTGGCTCTCGCTCCCCCTTTCCTCTTCCAACATCTCTCCACTGCAGCGGCCAACGGAGACGGCGTCCAATGAGCAGCGAGTTTACACGTTCCAGCTGAATGCCAGTCCAAATAAACAGTTACGAGGATGGACACAGGGACGGGGTGACATTTTGACTGGACAGAGATGGGCGAATTGGGCACGCTGTGTGTAATATTGAGCCAATTAAAATGCGGCAAATAAAGTGGCTTGGGCTAGAAGGGTGTCACGGAACAGCGGAGTGCTCAGAAAACAACGCATTCAGTGCAAAAATGTCCTCGAATAAAACAACAAAATTAAGGTCGTTTCTCCCTCCCCCGCTTTCTCTCCCACTTTTCTTCCTCCCCTCGCGCTCGCTGTCCCTCTGTGCCAAAGAGTTGGTTGTTTTGCAATGAATTAAAAGGCAAAAGAGTGGTCAATTTCTCTGTCTTTACTTCTCTCTCTCCATCCAGTCTCTCGATCTCTCGCATTCTCTTTCCCCCTTCCTTCCCCCTTTCTTTTTTCATCTCTCACTTGCTGTTCCTCTGTTCTGTGACCAAGAGTTGGATGTTTTGCGACAAATTAAAGGAAAAAGGGTTGTGTGAGTAGCTAGCACTCTCGTTGCACAGTGCGAATGTAGCGGCTGCAGCAATGACAGTGCAAGTTAAACTCTCCCTTTTCTCTCTCTAACCCGTTCTCTCTCTAAGCCTTTCTCTTCCTATCCTCCCTCTTTGTAACTACTCTTTTCTCTCTATTCCGTTCTCTCGCTATCATTTTCAAATTCATTCTCTCTCTAACCTGATCTGTCTCTAACCCGACCTGTCTCTACTTTGTTCTCTATCTAATCAATTTTGTCTTTAACCCGTTCTCTTTCTAATCCATTCTCTCTCTAAGCCTTTCTCTTCCTATCCTCCCTCTTTGTAACTATTCTTTTCTCTCTATTCCGTTCTCTCGCTATCACTTTCAAATTCATTCTCTCTCTAACCCGATCTGTCTCTAACTTGTTCTCTCTCTAATCCAGGGGTGGCCAACCCGCGGCTCTCGAGCCGCATGCGGCTCTTTGGCTGATTTCATGCGGCTCTTAAAGCGATATTCCGGCGTAAGTGTAAACCATGGTCAAACACACCGTAACACCGAGTCAGACCCCCCCTCGAGAGATTAATTTACCCGACCGCTAGATTCACGAGATCCACCAACTTCAGCAAATACCGCACTATCGCCACATACGGCGCTGTGCGGATCCACTGTCCGACCGCAAACGCCACTTTTAGCCACAAATAATACTCAGAACTGCACCAAACTTCATCAATAGTACACACAGGGTCCCAGCACGTAGTCCGAGCCGTCAAACATCTGCTAGCTTAGCCTGTTACCTGCACTCGGGGATCCACTCGTCGGGGCTCCACCAGGGCTTCCCCACCAACAAGCGGATCCAGGAGGAGAAGTGGGTGAGTTGTATCAGCTAAAGAAAACAGGCTAAGCTAGCAGATGTTTGACTAAAATTATTTTTAAAATTATTAAAAATTATTTGTGGCTAAAAGTGGCGTTTGCGGTCTGACAGTGGATCCGTACAGCGCCGTATGTGGCGATAGTGCGGTATTTGCTGAAGTTGGTGGATCTCGTGATTCTAGCGGTCGGGTAAAACGCTGATTGAAAACCTGCACGAAAGCTTTGTGACCCGGTTCCGTGATCTACAACTGAAAAGACCACAGATTACGTTCCTTGTCGACCCATTTAATGCGGAGATGGACTGTTTGAAAACCCCGCTCGTCACAGATGAGGCTGCGGCGGAGTTGGAGATGATCGATCTTTATGAGGAGGATCAACTGAAAGCTGTTTTCAGGGAAGGGACCATTGAGTTCTGGAAACGTGTGCCAATGGAAAAATACCCCAACATCAAACGGGCTGCGCTAAAGATCCTGTCGATGTTTGGGTCAACGTACGTCTGCGAGTCTGTGTTTTCCACCCTGAAACATGTGAAATCAAAGCATCGATCTGTTCTGACTGACACTCATGTGAAAGAGTTGCTTCGAGTGGCGATTTGAGGAGGATTGTTCAGGACAAGGAATGCCAGAAGTCCCACTAAGCAGCATAGTAAGAGAAAAATGTTATTGAAAATTGTTATATTTTTGTTTGTGGACTTGCTTGAACTGAGAGTTTATGTGTGTGTGAGACAGTGCACACAATGTTAACTGTTGAAAAAATAACTGTCATTATCTTGCTGTGGGTCATTTTCAATAAATCTGTCTGAGCAGAGGCCTGTGTGTGTGTCTCTCTCTGTGTGTGTGTGTGTGTGTGTGTGTGTGTGTGTGTGTGTGTGTGTGTGTGTGTGTGTGTGTGTGTGTGTGTGTGTGTGTGTGTGTGTGTGTGTCGCGCACACACACATGAGGCATGGAATGATGTTCATGTGTGCCCATGTATGATGTGGCTCTTTGCAGTAACAGTAAAAAAAAAGTGGCTCTTAGTCTCTGACTGGTTGGCCACCCCTGCTCTAATCAATTTTGTCTCTAACCCTTTCTCTTTCTAATCCGTTCTTTCTCTAACCTGTTCTCTCTCTAACCTGTTCTGTCTCTAACCCTTTCTCTCCCTATCCTTTATCTGTCTCTTTCTCTCTCTAAGCCTTTCTCATCCCATCTCCCCTCTCTCCATCACCCTATCTTTCTCTCCCTCCCTCTTTCTCACTCTATCCTGCCTCCTTCTTCTCTCTCTCTATCTTTTTCTCTCTCTCTTGTTACTTGTCTCTCTCCCTCTTTCACTCCTTTGATCTCTATTCTCTTTCACTTCTTCTTTAGCTCTTTCTTCCTTCTCCTGTCTCTCTCTCTCTCATTATCTCTACCCCTATCACTCTACAGCTCTTTCTCCTTATCTCTCTCTCTCTCCATCCTCTACCTTCTATCAATTTCTCTTTCTCCTTGTCTCTCTTGCCCTCTCTCACGCCGAAGATGTCTTTTCCCTCACCCACTTTCTTGCGCTCACTTTCTCCTCCTCATCATCTCTGTCTCTATTACTCTCTCTCTCTGTTTCATTAGCTCTTACAATCACTCTAATACCTCCTTCACCTTTTCTGTTTCACCCTCTCTCCTTTCTCCCTCTTTACCTCCCTCAGTCTCTCTTCCCCTTCCTCTTCCTCTTTTATTTTCTCCCCGTTCGCCTCCCTCTCTGGAAATATCCGAGCATTAGAACAGCGCAGTGGTGAAAAATTAAGGGGGCTGCATGGCTGGGATTCAAAGGCAGTGTGATTTTAAATGGTTCCCCGGGGGCTCGGCGGAGGAGTACGGCTCTCGATAAGCAGAACGTGTGCTCCTGATTACAGTACGCCCACGAACGGAAAACTCAGGCTCGGATCGACTCAAACCGGTTTATCATGTCTGGGGCCCCGCAGTGATGAAGGGCCCCTGGCGCCCGCTGGTCTCGCCGAGCATCCAGCGCTGGCAAGGTGAAAGAGAACAATCGATGTGCGGTCAATAGGTTTCACGTGACATCATGGCATTCTGAAGAGAGTGTAGTTTGAAGTGGAATGCCTCTTTAATTTTATGCATGCCTCTTTTATATAGTTTATTATTAGAACAATAGATTAGAACAATAAATCTAAGACAATAATAGACCTTAGCCACAGGTGAAACTGGGTAGGGCCAACTATTAAACTAACAAAGGCAGACCAATTATCAAGTTTCAGGTGACACTAGACAAACAATTTACCAAACAAAGACAGGCGTTCAGTGACTCCTCCCGGGGGGCAGGACTCTCACTACTTAGAGTAGCATAAGCCCGAGTTCCCAGACCAGCTCTCTGATTGACAATGACTTTTGTATAAAAGTCGAAACGTCTCGATCTTCAAACACCGTCCGGATGACAACCTCTGAAACCCTTTCTACGATAGTTTATTATATTATATTCATTGTTTAAATGTTGCACCTTACGCCGAAGCAAGTTCCTATGTTTGTGAATTTTTGATCACTGACAATGGCAATAAACAATTTCTGATTCTGATTCTGGTGAGTTTAATGTTGGGGTGTTGTTTTGTTGTTATGTCAGTGTTTTGGTTGGCAGCATAGCATCAAACACACCTAATCTTGCATATGTTCAAAATGCGTTTATATTGCTGAAAAAGTACCCTTAAAAAACTTATTCTGACAGTGCGCAGCGTTGTTTTCCACAGATGAAACTCGTCTCTTGTCTCATTTTAAACTACGCTACAGTAGATCCAGAATGCTTTGTGAATTAGAAAGCTAAACGTTGATTAATTTCATATATGGATGCACCTTGTCAAAAATGTAGACGGATCTAAAACGGGCCACATGGGGTCCTTTTGCATTTTGATTCAGCCCGCGAAGCATTTAATAAAAAAAATTATGAGTTAAGTATGCCACATTTGTCATTTTATAGTTGTCTGAGACTGCAGTTGTTCATTTAAGATCAGTTTGAGAATCGCAACCACTAGAATAACACCAAACTTTGATGCCTTGTTAAAAAGAACGATCAACTGCACTGTTCCCATTGAATAAAGGTAATAATTTTTGCTATTCTAAGGTAGTTTTTTGGGTATTTTAGGCATTAAGTCTATATGTAATTGTATGTGTGTAATAAGTTGTAATAAACATCCAAAACTGTAAATGGTGCGGGCCCTGGGCAAGTGTAAAAATCCAAGTTATCCAAGTCAAAAGGTTTGCCCATACCTGATCTAAAAGAATGTTTAATTACATTTGTTCATATATTCAATCTAAAACGGTCTTAATTTAAAATCAGAAAAGGCTTTATTGCCATTCTCTGTGAACAAATACACAAACTAGAAACTTGTTTTGGCGGCAAGCTGCAACATACAACAATGAATAGAACAGAATAATAGCAAAATGTATAAAAGAAGGCATGCGTAAAATTACAAAATAAACTAAAATAGACTTAGACTATGCACACAAAATTGAGTTCAAGTTGTAGAATTTGTCATTCAATCTGTCCATCAGAATATAAACACAAATGCACAAATATTATGAATCTTTTAGGGAAATTTCATATTGACAAATGTAACAGCCAAACATCCAAACCTTGCTTTACGTCGTTACTGCATGAATATTATTATTGCATTGATTCATTAAAGTACTGTAAACGCCAATAAGCTTTGACCGTTTGAATATGCATGAATTGCTAAATCTACACTGATGAGATGTCAGTTATGAATTGAATATCTGAATATTGTTGCTTAGTGTTTACAGCTTGTATTGTAACTACTATTTCTATTCTGGGCAAAACAGTAACATGCCTAAATGGATTGGCCCCTGAATACCTGTCTGTTTTGATTGGTGTTTTTATTTCAAACAAGCAAACACAAGTCATGCCACAAATACTGTCACAGAGAGAGCACAGGTAAAAAAATAACGATTGAAAAAAATAAAATAAAATAAATAAAAGGCTGTACACAGGCTACAGAGTGTTACATTCACATGTTTAAAAAGGAGTGTGAAGAATTATAACTTATCTAATCCCACCCCCTTTCCTAATTATAACTTAAAGTATTCAGTTTCCTGTTATTACTTTTAACAGCTTATGTCCTCGCCAGATCAATGAGGTCAGAAAATCAGTTGTTTTTAAATGCGCCCAAATCCCAATTAAAAACTCGAGGAGAGAGGGGCTTTGCTGTGGCTGCTGTCTCTGCAGACCAGAGCTGCTCCATCAGTCTTTTAAATCTGCTCTGAAGACACATTTCTTTGCTTTGGCTTTTAACACAAGTTCACTGTGTTTGTAATAATGATGTGCATGTGAGGCGCTTTGGGCAGCTGGTGTTGTAAATGTGCTATAGAAACAAATCTGACATTGACATTGACATTCCATGGAGACAAGCAGGTCAGCATCTGGAAAACATGCTTTTTAATCGTCACTATTGAGGTGTAGGTTGCGTTCACATTAGTTTGGTCCTGGTTTAATCCTGTTTTAGTTTTGATGTAGACTCGGTTTGGACCTGCTCAACTCCTGGTCTGGTCCAGGATTAGTTCCAATTTTGAGATGGTGAGTACGCGCAGTCTTTTTAATCCTGGTTTATGGTTAAGATCTTTGCATTTTCTGGGCTCAATGTATTCTATGTATTCTTTTTCTTTTTTTTTTTTTTGCTCAAATGTAGTATTTTATAGAAGCACAGAGCATCTATATCAGGCATGTCCAAACTCAGGCCAAATGCGGGCCTCAGACCAATTTTTCTTGGCCCTTAGGCGTCCTGGTGAACTGGCCCACATTGTCCTGACAAGTACTATTTACAGCACATTTCAGATTTTCTACAATTCTAACCTAAATAACTAACATTTTGGTGCAATACAGACCTGATATTAAGGCAATGAGACTGAATGTAGATGTGGCGGAGCTTAAAACATCAGATAAATGCAGATTTTTTAATGTTTCGCGATTGATTTGTGGCCCTCCGCTTGGTCTATATTTCAATATGTGACCCTCGATGGAAAAGGTTTGGACACCCCTGATCTATATTGTCCAATGAAAGGTGCATTATTTAACTTTTCTGGATAGGGGGTCTGTCACCTGCTCGTCTCGCTGGAGATATTATTGCTTCGTCTGAAATGTTCCACAATATAACATTAAACATATCTGAACCTGCAACAATTTCTACAACTTGAACCCGTTTCACAAACAATAACACGGCGGGACGTTTAAGCGTGGCTCTCGGCTCGTCTTTGTTTGTCACGCTTTAAAAATAGAGCAGGTGACGGTTGTGTCAGGATAATAAAAGCGCTTTAGCTTAATTAGCGTTCTCCAGAGAGGGCCGGGGTCTCCGCTGATAACACTCGCTCCAAAACTTTCATGGCACAGTTAAATTAGGATTCGAGGTTACGAGGCTCCAGCGGAATGAGTAGCATGTCTTGTTGTTGCAGATGTCGGTGTACATTTCCCTCACACACGACAGACACTCATGTTTTGAAGGGCATATTTTGCGTTATTTATATCGTTTTTGGTCTTTAAACGTGCTCTTGAGTAACTTTACTTTGGTATCTCATGTTTTAAAATGTATGTATTCAAATTACTTTCTATCAGTGAGGCGTTATCTCATTGGGATTGGTGTTAGCACGGTATCTACTGGCAACAGAAGGGAATTAGCATGGGGGGAAATAAATAAAAGCTAGCTCGCCTTGACATTCTATTGTAAGCATCCAGTTGAAATGAACGCGATTTGACGCAGAACCAGGTTGGCGATGATTCATGAAGTTAAAAAACAGCATGAGAGACCCAGTGTTTTCTGGGGCTTTGAGGGAGAAGACCTCGTGAACTGGATTTATCGAACAGTGAATGAAGTTAAAGACACTGTACAGGATGTTTTGAAACGTGAAAAACAGAACTAGTTTGTTATAAAGTCTTTACATGAGTCACGTGTATCACTCACTTCCATAACGCAGTTCCAGCGTCCTAAATATTGAGTTTTGAACTTTTCATGAGTCCCTGAGCCAAGAGCCAGTTTTGACGTCCTGGATAAAGGTAACAAACATTAACGCTAAGCTAACGGCGCACTTCCTGCTTCTCGTAGAATAAAGCACTCTATAGTACTTAAGTAATACTGTAGATGCAGAAAAAGCGCTGTGGTCTCACTTCTACTCAGATGTTATTACAATATATCAGTGCCTGCAAACATCCCTGTACTGCACCTTTATAACACACTTAAAAGCACTAAAAAGTCTATTCTGAACTGTGTGTCCTTTAAATACCTAATACTTCGATAAAAAAAACATTCACAATGTTTATCAGAAAAATCCCAACTAGATATTTTGCCCTACAAGATGAGAAGGTTTTAAAGGTCGTATCTGGACTTCCATCCGAAAGTCATTCTCAATCATTAGAACTGGTCGGAGAACTCTGACTTGTGTGTTACTCTGATCTGCGAAAGCCTTTTGAAACCTTTTCTACGATGGAACACTCCTAGATGAATGAGGGATTACACCGGCCCACAAGATGAATTCAAATTATTGCAACATTTAGTCAATCTCTGTAGCAATTTCCAGACTTTTAGAGGAAAGCGATGGAGGAGATGCATTTATGCTCTGAACCCCAGCAGCGAAATGTACGCAGATCATCGCAGACTTCCAACGCCATAAAGACGGCACACATCTGCATTTTCGTGACATCAGGGCGGGGCACCATTGTCATTTTGAATCATAAACGCATATTCAGACTGACGTTTTCCTCCGCAGTGCCCGGCCTCCAGACACTGCTGCCGGTCGTACAATGGCAGGCGAGTTTTCTTTTTAAAGCGACATCCGTGATTACAAGAAGGAAATACGTGTTCAATCATGTTGTTAGTCAAAACAGCCCAGAAAACCACATCTCCCACAGGCCACGAATCAATGCAGTACTTTCAAACGCATTCAGCAGGGTTTGTGCGAGCGTGCGCGCGTTTAGCAAGTCATGTGAGGACTTTATCATCGAGGATACAGGCATAGTAAACGTCTGACTGTTGTTTGAGCAGATATATGTTGAAAGATTGAATTAGAAGGTCGGGAATATTCAGAGTTTCATGATGATCCGGAAGGGTTTCGAATTTTGTATGATTTATTTCTGCCAGAGGTGAAATACTTCAATTCAAATGTACAGATATGTTTGCTTGAATTAAAGTGCACATGACAGGTTTTTATGATTTTCTAATTTTGACTTTATTCAGTGTATTTATACCTCTTGTCAATATAAATCATAGTTTTACACCAATCAGGTCGCTGTTTGTGGAGAAAAGTTGAAAAACATGTTGAAAATGACAGCGAGGAAAGAAATGGATGACATCACACTGGGGAGAGAAAGGTTATGCATGATTTACACAAAATAAACTACTTTTTTGACCCTTTAAACATTGATTCAACAAAATAAAGGTGTTCACGTGTATTTGCGTTAGTTAAATTAGAAAATCTGTGACATTAGAGGAGTTTTGGTGCACTGTACAGGATGGTTTCTTGGTAATTTCCCAGTGTGATGTCATCATTTACAACCAGGAAGTAAAATTAAAAACCTTAACTGCCTTTTAGTTAAATGAGTAGTCCAGGCACTTTAAGGCTGACCAATATATTGCATTAAAATCGTAAAGGCTTGAATAATCTAGACAATGTAGTACAAAATACCCTGTCCTCATATATAAGGAAAAGTACACATGTAGTTTAAACATCTATAAACGTGTTCTGAAATTGATGGTATTCTTGTATTCCTTCATCATCTCGGTTTTCTCACAGATGTTAAAGCCCCTGGAGTTGTTTACGATGTGCACAGTATCCCACTTTTTAAAAATATAAATCACAATCCAATCGCAATACTTTAAAAAAAGGACGTAAGGGAGGAAACTGGAGGAAAAGTGAAGAAAAGTACTAAAAATAATATAATACATATTCAATAGGGATGGGATGATTCTCAAAATAGTAGCATTTATCACACACGCTCCTTAGTATTTTTTTCAATTATTAAAAATTCAAATTAAACTATCTCCAAGTCTCATCATTAAACCAAATAAACAGCAAAGTCCTGACTTAACTGCGTAGACTGCATTAATGTACGTTCCAATTTATTGAAAAAGTTCTGTTCTATTCACCAAATGAAATAACAGAAAAAAAAGCTTTCTGCCCAACAAAACTGAATATCATCATCCATGTACTGAGACAAGAATCAAATCGTGACAAAACAGTATTGTCCCATCAACGATCAAACTAAGTGCACATTTTCAACATAAATGGGATTTAATGTTGAATGCCCAAGGTTGAAAAGTTAGTTGGAATTAATATTTATTTTAAAAAAAAGGTTAAACAATAAAAAAGCTTCAATAACAAATGACAAAAATCTGTTGCAAAACGAAAAACTATCGTGGGATCACGTATTCTTGTCCAGTAAAATCTAAAACCCACGACACTGACTTCTGCTAAACTGTTAAGTGCGTTCGCTAATCATCAATTAAATAAACAAACAGCGTAACATGCAATTGTAAATGTTTTCTAACCATGTTCCTACACCATTCTCGTGTATCTGAGAGACTTTCGCTGTCCAAAACGACCTTGAATTTGACGAATTTCACATTGTGTTCCACTTCACTGCCTCCATTTCTGAAAGTAGCATGTATTTTTAAAAACTTTACAAGGTCAACCGTCCCACATTGACAAATAAACCAGTTTTGTGTGTGTATGGAAGGATTAACAAACGCAGACATTTCTTTTTGCTGTGTAGAAATGGATCTACGTCTTTAAAACTAAGGCTGTGTGATACGGTGATAAAAATGGAATCATGAGCTCGTCCCTGCGACAATCTGCTATTTTTGTGAAGTCGACGTATCGTGATTAATTGTTTTTCTGTCTTTAATGCAGCTGTCTGTTCAAACACACTTTTTCTCCTGTTGTTTAGTCTCTGAGACCTTGTTTACCTCTAATAGACAAGGGCTGCACAAAATTCAACGAAATCGACACAAAAAACAAAAAAAAAGCGCGACCAAAAGCGATAAAAATGAGCTCAAAAGCAACCAAAACGCGCCTGCAAACAAGAAACACAACTCAAGAGCGACAAAAACGTGAAAAAAGAAAAAAACGTTACAAAAAATGAGAAAGACTTAACAGATTTAAATACGTAAAACACTGAAACTGAAACAGAACGTGACAAAAACGAAAAAGCAACCATACAGAATCCTACTATTCAAACCTAAATCGCAAATCTAATCTTAATCGCTCTGGTCAGAAAAATCACAATTAGATGTTTTTCCTAACTTGTGCAGCTCTATTAAAGGCAATAGAAAAAAACTAAGTGAACATCAAACGATCGTGACAAAATCGAAATCACGATCTGGCCCCAAAACCTCCCACAGACCCACAAACCTGCAGCGTGTTTGCGTGCGTTCCTGCGTAAACGTGAGGACTTACAGTAGACGTCCACCCGGATGGACTTGATGGCCGGCGAGCCCAGCCCGTTCTCGGCCTTGCAGTAGTAGCGCCCTCCCTGGGTTCGGAGGATCTTGGCGATGTGGAGCGTCTCGTTGAACACGCTCGAGTCCTGGAAACGGTCCGACACGCTGCCCGCCGTCTTCGTCCACCGGATCTGAAACGACAGGGCGGCAAAACAGATCAGACGAGTTCACATCGCAGCGTGTTCCCACTATCACGCGTCCATAGATTTCACGACAGAACAGGCCATGAGCGCAGTGAATTTGAACCATGAACATTTGCACTACTGACTGTCCAACTGTACATTTCTGTATTCACCTTATTCCTGAAGTTGCCGTACGCGCCGCCGTCTTGTTTCCGTTGTATTAGTTTACATGGAGCAGACGAGCTCAACAGAAAATAAGTTCTACATGGACTAAAAAGACGTTTTCAGACTGACCAGGAAATCAGCGCGTTGTGACTTGTTGTTGCTCGTGTTCATTAAACATTTTACACAAATCAATCTACTTTATGTAACATTTTAGCGGCGAGACTTTTCCCTCGTTCGTCATTAGCTTTAAAGAAAACGAAAACGAAAGTGCGTTTACAACAAAAGTGCAAAAAACTGCAAAAGTGGGCGGGGCAGAATAAGGTCAATATAGTCTTAGTCTATCTTATTCTACTTTATTTTATTTTATCTTATTCTTAATCTTATGCATGCCTCTTTTATATATTTTATTATATTGTGTTCATTGTTTTATGTTGCACCTTATGCCGAAGCAAGTTCCTATGTTTGTGAATTTTCACTGACAATGGCAATAAACCAATTCTGATTCTGATTCTGAACATCGTTTTACTTTTTGAAATGCATGTGATGCACGACAAAAAGGAATGGTAGCACAGAATAGCGTGGGAACAGTATGGTAAAAGCATTGTGTGTAATTTTGAGAGGCGTCTGGCTGCAGACCTTAATCCAGAGTCTCCTCTCCACAGACCTTAACCAGGAGGCGCCCACGTGACCCGTACCTTAACCCAGAGGCCCTACCAGAGCCCGGATGTGTCAAAAATAACCAATATCAACATGCACGGCACCTTATGTTTTTAATTCAATCATTCCTCTTGTAGAAACTAAATTAAATATTCGTCTCTCCTCTGATTAATCTTAACAAAAATGTGATGATTAGAGTTTGTCTCGTGCTGTGAAGTGTATATTTAGATATTACAGCACCACACGCTCTTTACGTTATCACTTCTAATGTCTAATGTTAATGGCGTTGAAGTGGAGTTTTAAGTAACATGTTATGAAAAACTAGGGGTGAAGTTTACTGTTAATCGCAAATTTAATGTGAATTTGTAGAAATAGATCCATCGTCAATAATGATGAGACTGGAATCTGACAATGAAGAACACGAGGAGGAGCTGGAGGTTTTTAAAATCGTATTTGTTTGTGTGGAAGAAGTGGTGGATGGGAGGGGCTTTGTTTTTTATGAATGTAATGAGATGAATGAGTAATGCATGTAATCTTTCTTTCAAGTTTTTAATTTTTTCAATACTGTTTTATTTATTTTCTGATTATAATGTTCAATATTTTGATTTGCAGTGCTTTCAATATTTCCATAAACTGCCAATCTTTCATTCAGTTTGAATGTTTTCTGATTGTTTTTAAACATATTTTTACTAACCTCTTACTTAAGTTAGTAAAAAGTAATATTGCGGCGTAACCTTTTATTTAAAATTATTATTTTCGTCCGTGCAACGTACTTCCGGACCTGTGGGTTAAGGCGCCTCTTGGTTAAGGTCTGCGGGGCTGGCGACTCTGGATTAAGGTCTGCAGCCAGACACTTGGTAATTTTGGCAATTACTCCAATTAAACCAGCACGGAGATGACATTGTTTTGTTATTTTTTTATGATTATTGGCCTTTAATGCTCTTGCAACCTTGCTTTGGCCTCTTGCATTGTAGAACTTGTCTATTGAAAACCGCATGACTTTGTATCACGATTTGTGTTAACGCTCTATCTACTGGCAGCAGAGGGAATTACCATGGGGAAATAAACAAAAGCTTGTCCTGACATTCTAATGTAAACATGGAGTTATAATGAATGCAATCTAACCCAGAAATACTCAAAGCAAGTCTGGCAATGATTTATGGACTTTAAAACAGCACTGGAGACCTTTGGATCTCTTGCCGAAGTCCACAGTGACATATCTGTGTATTATTTATGCACCGCGCCTCGAGTCGACACCAAAACGTACAGATCCGTTCATTTCAGTGACGCAAACAGTGTCACTCTAGAGCAGTGGAGGTAGCAGAGTTGGATAGAACACTACTAAAAATACATTCTCAAAGGCTGTGTCCGAATGTCCGCACTCACTCCCTCAGCCCTCATTTACTACGTAGTCCTGCCCTGTTCAGTGACTAAATAGCGCCCTCAATCTCTGAGTGATTCGGACACTTTCTCCTCGCTGCGGGTCACGTGGCTGTGGCGTCTGGGACAAAAAAAGTCTGCAAAACTCCAATAAAAATGAATTTCTGGGTAATGCTTCAGATTAAGGTTCCTTAGTAAACTATTTATAATGCATTAATAAGCACTTGTTATGTGTTTATGAGCATTTACAAGGCATTTACAAGCCTTTATTAGCGTGATAATTGAAAATAATGTAATATGCAGCTCATTGATGCTCTGTACATGTGGTTTATTCACTCAAACATGTTTTGGCTGATGGATTATAAACATGTATAAGGCGTTATAAGTGCATAAACAAACTATTAGTGCTTATTAACATCTTATAAATAGTTAACTAAGGAACCTTAATCTAAAGCGTAACCCATTTCTGTAATGAATATGGATCAAATCCGCCTGACACAAACACATTTATGGACTAATAAACATCATACAAGTTTTCTGCTCCTTTTCGATTGTGATGATGCATTTTTGTTGACTTAAGTTTATATGCATGCGTGTGTGCAATGAAAGAAAAAACTGTACCACTTTATAATAACTACACCTTATTTTGCCTTAACAAAGCATGAACAAAGACTTATTTCATACTGAACAAATATTTTATTAAACATGATTCAGGTTTAGTTACCACTTAATTAAGGTTAAGGTTAGGGTTAGGGCCAGGAATTTGGGTTAGAGTATTAGTTAAGTAGTTAATAAGCCTAATTCACTATTAATAAATTCTTTGTTCACTATAAATTGAGTCTTTATTCATGCTTTATTAAGGTAGGAATAAGTGTAGTTATTATAAAGTGTTACCGAAAAAACATACTTAACCAGGGGAGTAGACAAGGGGCGACAAAGGGGTCAATTGTCCCGGGCCCCAAGGGCTTAAGGGCGCAGAATTGGAACCTCTTCCTTTTAATTTGTATTAAAAGGGTGCCCATGTGAGGGTTGTTTGTCCCGGGCCCCCAGATTTCTGTCGACGGCCCTGTACTTAACAATACGCCGAGGTAGTAATTATCACGAGGCTTAGATCCCTGAACCAGAAATGAGACGCAGTGCACTTTTAAATGTGCTGGACAAAAACAAAGAAAGGGAAACTATTTGGCAGCAGAGGAGCCATTATTTCTATCTTCGCCGGTCTAAAAATCCATAAGTATTGCTCTAATCTGTGGACTAATGTTGTGTTTACTACTGCTTATTGCCAAGTGCATTTAATCGCCGCTCTTTGCTCACTCAGGGCGCGAAGATGCAGCAGAATCAAATAATGGAAGAAGAGTAAGACAATAATTCTGTTTTCTAGACTTATAAATGCATTGAGTAAAAACGCTGGTCGGAAAAAAGCGGAATATGCGACAATACAAATCCTTTTAATTGTGCGATGAATTTTCAGGGCGGGAAATGTTCTCCAGGCACAAATTTGCATCTTGGCATTTGTGGGGAAGAAAACACCAATTATAACACCAATCATTTGTAAACATCCGAGCCAAAATTGAGGTTAAATTTGTCCTTCACGCTAAATTTGAAAATATTTTACAAAAAGTAACCTTCGCAACAAATGATTAACATTCAAAAGGAGCTGCGAATTGAGTTAATTAAAAAGTTAAGGATTGTTTTTTCTTTCTTTCAATTCAAAGAAGTAAGAGAATAATGACTTTTGCAGTTTGTCACAGCGGGAGATTGTCGTGAAAATTCAGTTTACCCAACAAATAATGATTAAGTGTTTTAAAGTAATACTGTGTTGGAATCGTGTAAAAATAAAAGAATAAATAAATGATTTTGCAGTGGTTTAGTGACTATTTGACGTTGACTATTTGAGTTTTGGTTTGGTGTCTCTTTAATTCTTCTTCCCATTTATAAAACTGAACTATTACTCACAATAAGGTATGTTTTTAGTTTAATAGAATTAGGAACAAAAAGGGTTGAGATCCACATATGAGTGATACATAAAGGCAGAGGATTATTTTTTAACATTATTATATAGAAGTAATTTTCTTTCTGTGTCCTTTAAAACAAGTTCTGTTTTGTAGGACACATGTTCTGCTACAGTGACTTTTTTGAGCTTTTCATCATGTTCTAACATGTTCCGTCATCAAAAACATGCCTGAAGCAGCATTCAGTTGCATTCACGCTGTTTTGAGGAATGTTTAAGGCAAGGCAAGGCAAGTTTATTTGTAGAGCACAATTCGTACACAGGGCAATTCAAAGTGCTTTACATAAACAGGAAAAGTTGCATTAAAATCACAAAACACAAAAAGACACACAGAATCATTTTAAAATCATTTTAGAATAAAGTGCTTTAAAAGAGAAGAGTGCAGATAGATCTTTCAGTCGTATGCACGTCTAAAGAGAACTGTTTTTAGCCTGGATTTAAACATTGTCAGAGTAAGGCCTGTCTCACATTAGAAAATTAGAAAATCCTCCCCCCTCCGAGCGTCAAACACACGCCCTTCTCAACTTCCTGGATCTGGGACGTATTTTTGGACATCTATGTCACTTATTCGAGAATCTTCTGTTGTTTTTAGTCCTTAAATCATCGCTAGACTCGCTCTGAGCATTTCTGACGTCTAAACACGATAACTGCTGCAGCAAACCTGCACCATATAATGTCTTATATAATTTTCTATTAAACATTCCTCAAATCAGCATGAATGCAGCTCAATGCTACTTCAGGTGTGTTTTGATGACGTAACATTGTTAGAACAGGATTAATGGTTAAAATCACTGTTGCAGAATATGTCTTTTTTTTTCTTCTTCGTATGCTGATAACTTTATTCAAATGATATTTTGTCAAACCAACATCGATCTTATCTTTAAATGTATTATTTGTAGATTAAGTATCAGACACATGTGAAATGACAATAACATTACTGAAATGTCACCTTTATTTAGTTATTTACAGTACTGTGTACTGGAACAGGACTTTTTTCCGTTTTCAGTTTTTATCAGTTCTATTTTCATGGTTATACTAATGTAAAAGACATTCACAATTTCATCTGTTTTAGCTCATCAGTCCATGTCTCAAAGTGAAAACCATGATCAAGAAGAGAACGTCATAGATAAGCAGCTATTTTCTGTCTGGTGGTATAATGACGATCATCACAATAATACAACGTGTCTTTCTTTTTAGCGCGCTCAGTACATATATGTGCAAATGGGTAAATCAAAGGCTTCAACTCATTCCACAGAACTCACTAACATTAAGTCAAAATGTAATTAAAATCCTCTTGAATATATACATTTATTCTCAAGTATGTTCCATTTTCTACTGAGAACAAAACTACTTGAAACTTGCTGTACATTCCTCACATTTGAAAGTGCCCAGACTTTTGTTGCTTGGACTTAAACCATTAGCGTTGAATGTGAGCCGCGGCGGTTACAGAGGGCAGTGCAGAAAAGACAGAATGTACCGCGGAGAAATGTTCAGTCTCAAGAACATGGACAAGTGCGTGTAACCTTGTCCACACACAAGAACCAATGGATTTAACTTATATGAGGTTCAACTGAAGTGTACTTGCTTGTTTCCATGGAGATAGATAGGTTTAATGTCACACTGTGGAACATTCAAGGCAACGCAATAACAGCTCCATGGAGACAAACACTCAGAAAGCAAGGCCAAGGCAAGGCAAGTTTAATTGTAGAGCACAATTTGTACACAAGGCAATTCAAAGTGCTTTACACCAGTGGTTCCCAAAGTGGGGGTCGGGACCCCTCGGGGGGTCGCGAGGGGTGAGCTGGGGGTCGCGAAATGATTTCAAGATCTCATTTTAATGAAGGTGACACTGTATTTGCTCTATTTTTTAATTAAAAATGTATATTTAAGTGAAACAGGGTCCAATACGACAATAAACTATTTAAATGACCAATAGTAAACATGATTTAACATACTATGACACTTAAAATTATTTCTACTGTCATTTTCATTTTGCTTTGGGGGTCCCGAGTAGGTTACATGGGTATTTTGGGGGTCCCTGCCAGAAAAGTTTGGGAAACCCTGCTTTACGCAACAGGAAAAGTAAATAAAAAATAAAGCACTTTAAAATAGAAGAGTGCAAATAGTATCTTTCAGTCATCTTTCAGCATCAGGCCCTGGTTACACGCACCCAGACATTTTTATAAACTGATAATTTCTACAAAATCTCTGTGCACACGCAGTTATTTTTGTGTTTTTCACAGTGATGATGCAATGTTCTATTTCTAAATCACAAAGGCATGACTTTTGTGTGCTTGTATGTCAGAACAAGTAAATGAGCGGATCTGGGACGTCTGTGCGTAAAGCGGGCGCACTGTCTGAGTCCAAAACTAGGCCTAACCTCACAGGTAAAACCACAGAACTGTGTAGTACCTTGATTTTCTTTCTTTCTTTTCTTTTTTAAAATGTATTTATTTATTTATTTTATTTGCCGACACCGTACATATTTACAATTATGGTGATATATAATATACAAATCTGTACATATAACAAAACTAGACAGTGAGACAAGTGACAATATAACATACTATGCACAAACGAGACATACACACATACATAAAGACACAGGTTACACAGACATAGCAACAAGAAGGGGATGGGGGGGTAGAGATGCTGGCAACAATGGGAGAAAGAGGGAGGGGTTGGGGGGCAGAAGCTTGATTTTCAACCATTGTGCCGGGGAACACTGGTGCGCCATCAGGTATTAATTGGTGTGCCTTGATAAACGTTCTAATTTGGATTTACACATGACTTACGTTGAATATTTTACCATCTTGGAGTGTCCTGAACATATTTTTATACTGAAAAATAAAGCAAAACCGTTGCAAATGCCAAATTTAAACAACCAGACACCGGCAGAATCATTAATAGCCATGGTATAACAAATTTTTCAGTGTGCCGTGGTATCTTTTCAACCAAAAAAGTGTGACGCAACTCAAAAAAGGTTGAAAAACACTGGTGTAGTACACTCTGTCAGAACACATCCATGTTTAAACAAGGGCTGTCAAAGTTAGCGCGTTAACTCATGCGATTAATCAACGAAAATTGACGCATTAATCACAAATTGACGCGGATTAATCACACGGGTTGATTTGACGAAACGCACTCTTTTATATCACGCAGGAGGCTTTACCTGAGCGAAGAAGAACAGTTTCTTTCCCTCTGCCGTTGGAGTCATGAACACTCTGTAACACCTGCCACTTTAACAATATATTATATAAGAACTATCTATTTGCACTGCTACATTTGCACTGTCTGCCAACTGTACATTCTGTATATAGTCTTACGCCTGATGCACACCGACTCCGGTCCGGCTCCGGTTCGGGACCCGCGCGGGTCCCGTGCGGGTCCGTGCGGGTCCCGCAAGACTTAGAAAGTGCTTAAAATCAATGCGCCCTGTCACACCGACCTTGGAGCTCTGCGGCGCGGGTCCGCAGCGCGCTGGTCTCCGGAAAGAATCCGCAAGAAGTCTATTTTTGCCGGACGCCGCAGCGGTCTGGTGCGGCTTTCATGTCATTTGACGAGTGCTCTCGCGAAACCACGTGAATCTACGTGGCTTTCGTCAAAACGGACCGCAGTTAACCGGAGCTGGTGTGACAGGCGTCTGCAGAGACCAGCGGGTCCCGGACCGCGACCGGACTGGACTCAGTGTACACTAGGCGTCAGTCTATCTATCTTAGTCTATTTTATTCTTAATCTTATGCATGCCTCTTTTATATATTTTATTCATTGTTTTATGTTGCACCTTACGCCAAAGCAAGTTCCTATGTTTGTGAATTTTTGATCACTGACAATGACAATAAACCGTTTCTGATTCTGAAGGAGGAAGGTGCAGGGGAAGCGCTGTAGTCACGCGGTTCATTTTACACATATAATAAATAAATGACCCATAAATCCTCACGTTGACGAGGGCAGAAATCTCGGCGGGTGATCTTTACGAGTGCGTTGCTGTCCTGCGCAGACACAGGGAGAACATGCACACTCCACACAGAAAGGCCCCGGTCGAACCAGGACCTTCTTGCTTTGACACCCTCAATCAAACCAAGACATCTGAACTCATCTAACGATTCCTCTCTAGTTAGTCGTGAGTGTGATGGTTGAGTTGGATTTGAAATGTGCAAATGGGTTCTCGCTCGGCGCAGAGAGACACTGCATGAGCTCGGAGCATTAAGTGATGAGCCAGGTTAGCCGGTGGCATTGAGGGGTAATCAAAGGTGAAATAGTGTTAGCGTCCAGCAGGGGGCCGTAATTGACTCTCCATCATCGGACTCTCCCCGTCCTCGTTAAAGCTAAGGAGATGAACAGGTAGGTGACAAGTACATTATAGAGAGAGAGAGAGAGAGAGGGGGCAACATGGCGCTCCTGTCCTTCATCCATGGTAATATTGAGTCAGGGTGCGTTCACACCAGTGGGCGAGGCTACCGCGCTCAAATTGAGCCGCTGACTGTAGGCTGCTATGTTTGCAATCTGCTGCTGACCACTAGGGGCTGCTGCGGAAGTAGAATTATTCAATGCAAGTCAATGGGGAGTTAGACATTTCAAAACCTACTTTAGAGCCTGGCTCAAAATACGGCTTTGGTCTCAAACGTTAGCTTACGGCTCTGTGACAACGCTGAGGGGGGTGAATTTTTTTGAACCAGGCTGGTTTAGCCTGTGATTTTTTAAAGTTCATGCATATCTAATGAAGAAAGCGGGCTTTCTGGCGCCGGAAATGTCAGAAGCGCAGCCATACACCTCTGAGTGGGCGGTAACCATAGAGACAACGACGGCAGTACGTCAGCAAAAGGCCGCCCCAAAGTCGCCCTCTCCCCGCCTCCCCACCGAGGGGGGAGTGGTGGGGGCTAACCTGCGGCCATTTTGAATTCTCCATGACTGAGCCGCATTATCATGAATGGGGCGGAGCGACAACCGTCTGTCTACTATTTTTATGTCTATGGTTCACACTTATTTGGTCCTGACTTTAGCCAACTTTAGACCTCATGTGGACTTCACGTGGCCCAGTTCTAGTCCGTGTTTTGTTTAGTCTTGGTTTAGTCCTGGTGTTGGTCCTGGTTTTGATGCAGTGAATGCACAAGAGTGAATGCAGCCTAATAATTTGTTTGAGATGATATTTTGATATGAGAATTAATTCACTTTTAATATTATTTTTGAATTGTGTTTTATAACTACACCTTAACACAGTGTTTTTCAACCTTTTTGAGTTGTGGCACACGTTTTGGGCTTAAAAGCTACCACGGCACACCACCTACCACTAAAACATTACCAAATCATATCATTTAGTTAAAAATATTGGATATAATGAGGTAAATAATGTCTGTGGCGCTGTCTGGTTCTTTAAACTTGGTAATAGTGATGGTTTTGCGTTCTTTTTTGGCGCAAATGTCGCTCAGGACACTCCAAAAGGGTAAATTAGTTCATTAAATCTGCATCTGTGAGTCTGTTAACTCAAACTGGACATTTTTCAAGGCACAACTGGCAAAACCTCAAGGCGCACTAGTGTTCCCCGGCTCACAGGGTGAAAATCAAGGCCTTAACACATGAGGTCTAAAAGAATGATTCAGGCTTAGTAACTATTTAACTAAAGCTATAACCCTAATTCCTGACCCCAACCGTAATCTTAATTAAGAAGTTACTAAGGTTGACTCATGCTTAACAAGTTTGTTCTTCATGAGTTATGTCTTCATGCTTTATTAAGGCTAATTATGGTGTAATTATAAAATACAACACGAAAAAATAATAGTAAAAGTTCATTTTGAGGCTTTATGTTGTCAATCTAATGAGATTTCAATGATTTTGTGTAATATGTCTAGGGTTAGTTAGGTTAAATATTATAATTTCTTCTAAATATCTTGATAAAAGTACTATTTGCATAACTAATTGCAAACTGACTTGAGTTTATTTTTAATTATCATCTTTCAAACATGCACGTAGGTAAGGCTTGTTTTAGAGTACAATGTCAAAATAAAAATAATTCAAAGTGCTTTACAGAACATGAAAAGTTGTATTAAAATACAACAAAAAAACATTAATAACCATTACAAACCTTAAAGAAAAGAGTGTAGTCAAATGCACAAGTATAATTGAAAGGATACTAGATGATTTATATAATATTCTACATGTGTGCCGTGGCCTTAAATGCCTGTGGAGTTGGACTGACTTTGCCCGAGGAGCCCCTCATATCACTCATCGTGCAGCTTTCTTATTAGAGTCCAATATGTCCGCACTGTACACAGATAGTATCGTGGCACTGATACCATCCGCTTGGAGCCGGATCAGAGCCGAGGCAAGGAGCTCACCGAGAGGGGACAGGCAGGACGTGTCCAGAGTGTGCTCGTGCCTGCAAGGCTTGTACAAACAAGATGGCAGCCTCAGGTGTGAAGTTTGGTCATTTTGAAAACAGGAAATGAAAGTGGTAACAAAAAAACCTGATAAAAGCCGAACATGTTGCTCAGAGCTCAAGGCTTTCGGATGTGAAGTTTGATTTATCTGAAGAGTTGCTCCGTCTTTGTCTTGTTTGGAAAAGTACAGAATAAATGAGCTGCAGTCAAAAGGCAGGAAGTGGAGGGTTGTGTTTTTGAGAGATGAAAGATGAAGATATGAGCTACAAGGCCAAATGCGTTTAGTAGAAGATATACTCGTTCATGAATATACAATGCAGGCGCCGACTTTGAACTTCCATTCCAAATCGTCAGTTTTTGATTGCCGTCAGTAATTGTTTTCCCAGATTCTAAACCAAATCAGTGAGAAAAAGCCAAAGAAACAACTCCAATTGGCCATTTCTGATCACTGTAAAAGAGTGAACTACTTTATGGATGAAACAACAGAGGACAACAAACATAACCGCTAGATGCAATTGAAAGATTAAAATGTCCCCATAAACCGGGACGAGGGGGCATTTTTACTCTCTCACACCTGGGATACTGTCCGAGGTGGGCTTTTTACTCTCTCTCACCTGGGATACTGTCCGAGGGGGCCTTTTTACTCTCTCTCACCTGGGATACTGTCCGAGGGGGCCTTTTTACTCTCTCACACCTGGGATACTGTCAGAGTGGGTCTTTTTACTCTCTCAAACCTGGGATACTGTCAGAGGGGGCCTTTTTACTCTCTCTCACCTGGGATACTGTCCGAGTGGGTCTTTTTACTCTCTCACACCTGGGATACTGTCAGAGTGGGTCTTTTTACTCTCTCGCACCTGGGATACTGTCAGAGTGGGCCTTTTTACTCTCTCACACCTGGGATACTGTCCGACTGGGCCTTTTTACTCTCTCACACCTGGGATACTGTCCGACTGGGCCTTTTTACTCTCTCACACCTGGGATACTGTCAGAGGGGGCCTTTTTACTCTCTCACACCTGGGATACTGTCAGAGGGGGGCTTTTTACTCTCTCACACCTGGGATACTGTCCGACTGGGCCTTTTTACTCTCTCACACCTGGGATACTGTCAGAGGGGGGCTTTTTACTCTCTCACACCTGGGATACTGTCCGACTGGGCCTTTTTACTCTCTCACACCTGGGATACTGTCAGAGGGGACCTTTTTACTCTCTCACACCTGGGATACTGTCCTGAAAAAGTCGGACTGTAGATGTTGTTCTGCCTCCAGAGAACGTCAAAACCTATAAATCAGCTGACAAGGCACGCAGCATCGAGTGACAACTCTGAAGAAGACTCAGAGTGAGCATTCGAAACTGTTATGAAAACAAACTCAGGTCTGAAGAAATAACCTACAATCTCACCCTATTAGATTTTTTTTTTTTCCTTTTGAAGTTTGAGAACATATGGAAAATATTGGAAATATTTTGAAGCAAGCAAAACTATCAAAGTGTAATCGGTCAACACTAACAAAGGCAGGAATAAAATAAAGGTAACTCAAATACACTTAAATACCTGATTTTACGATTGCAAAAGGAGGAAGTAGGTATTTAAATCTGTCTTCCTCGTTCTCACAGCGATTTGGCATTTCATTAATAATTTTGCCTTGATTTTAAGCGCACAGTTTTAGAAGTGTTTTCCAGAATATGAAGTAAAACTGGGGCAGACCGCCCGAGCACAGCCAATCAGAGAGCTGCGTTCAGCTCTAATTCCAACTTGACCAGAAACAGAATACTTGGAAATAGGGGGGCAGGTAAAATTAGTTGTAGCATTTTTATGTTTTAACACAGCTAAGGGCCCGGCCACTGATGGAATTATCGGGCTCAACATTTGTGGATTTTCTTTCAAGTAATCGCTGAAAACACTCGGTCTATCTAATCTCATTCAATAATATGTGTAAAAATTGTAATCAACGCTAATCAAATCAAGATAAATATTATTCTACAGTGAATTTTGACCTCCTAATTATATTACATTCAGCCTTGTACAACCGTTGAACCTTTTGCTTGTGGTTTTAATTGAGAACACGCTTTGTTCCTGAAAACCAAGGACTTGACCGTGGCGTTCTTGTGATGTCCGTCCAAAGCCCCTCTCCCCCGTGTGCTCTGCCACCGTTCCTCTGCTCGGTGGAGTTTGTTTCTGTGGACTCCCGCTGTTTCGTCTGATCACTTGATTGTCATGCTCTGCCACACTTTGCTGCACCACAAAGCTGCGCCGGACCCCCACTGCCGCCTACACTGCTGAAAAGAACAGCCACGGGAGTTTAAAAGACTCGGATTCAGAATATTAATCAACTCGTTTTAACCAGTTTAGATGTATATGGCATGTAACGTAGGAGTCGAAGCTTGGCGCAGAAAGAAGTTGAGGGCGAAAGAGGACAATACGTTTAAGCCTATATTGTGATAAATAAATAAAAAATGCTCACACCTAAAATAGGTCATCCTGAAACTGCATGAACAGTCCAACTTTGCAGCACCAGCATATCATTGTGTCTTTTGCTTTGGCCCGAGTTTCTTTGTGCAGCATATAAGCATGTGCATAAAACGTAAGTAAAATAATAATAATAAATCATAAAAAGACAATCCAGAGAGAGTAAATTTAAGGTATTCATTATGGTAACATAAAAGCACAAAGCTCCCTCGTGAGCACAAATTATAGTCTATATGACAGGCTAGATTACACATTTCAATAAAATGTAGTGAACATGATTATGTTTTTAGATTTTACTAAACATTTTACTCATTGGTTCCCAGTTTGACAGTTTTTGTGAAGTTTATAATGTTGTACTTCCTGGTTGGACATGAGCAGTAAACATGACATAGTTAGAGTTAATTGTACAACTGTTACCTAGCAACCATTTTGAAAACAAGGGCCAAAATCCATGTAAATGACACAATGGTTATGATTTAACATTTGATAATACTTGATAAGTCCTTTATTTTGTTGAATGACCCTTTAAACTCAGCCCAACTTGCTGTAATGTTAAACTTTTATTTTTGTAATTACCCACAAACTGCATCTTGACTGAAGTAAAACTATAAGTATTTACCACAGGTACCCAAGTCATAATTAGACAAACATGAGAATCTGTCATAGACTTTAACAGAACTCTATGGACGTAAAAGGTTAAGTACACTTTATTGTACCCCATAAGAAAATTTGTCCTCAGCATTTGACCCATCCTTCAGAACCACTGGCATCTCCTCAGGAGATGCGCCCGGGGAGCCATCGCCGGATGTTTGTGCTAGGCTTGGTCAGGACTACCGTAGCCGGAGGATTTTGTACCTACAGGTTTTTTTTTTGGGTTGATGGGGAAACAGGAGAACCTGGAGGAAATCCACCCAGACACTGAGAGAAACATGCAAACTCCACACAGAAAGGCCCAGTCTCGACCGGGAATCGATCCCGCAACTTTCTTGCTGTGAGGCCAGAGTGCCAGCCACTCTGCCACTGTGTCACCAAAAATCAAATCAACTTTATTTACAGAGCAGGTGCAAAACAGCCAACGTTTATCAAAGTGCTGAACAACACAAGCAGAACAACAAGCATTTACCAGACAATAAATCATACTTGTAAGCAAAAATATATATAAAAACAATATGTCAAGGTGTCTCTCTCTGTAATGTGGTTCCAACGAGAAAGGATGTGTTTTGAGCAGAGATTTAAAGTGCTGGAGTGACTATGCTGTTCTAATGTGCAAAGGTAAGGTATTCCACAGCCGAGGTCCGACAAAAGAAAAGGCCCTGTCTCTTCTGGTCTTCATCCTCGTCCTGACCGAGAGGGGCAGGTCTGGAGAGCGCTGAGCTCTGGGAGGGATATGTGGCTGGAGCAGTTCAAGAAGTGAAGGTGGCATGCCGTTTTAGACTCTTAAAAACTATTAATACTAATTTAAAATGTACAGGTAGCCAGTGGAGGCCAAAACTACTGAGTCTCAGCTTCACAGAGAGTCCAGCCAATCATTTGTGCTCCCACGGGTTCAGTTTGAATTGGGGCCCATTTTTGTGAGGCGTATTAGGAAAAAAGGTCAAAAGCTTAAAGTGCACATGACATATGATTTTCTAATTTTGACTTTATTCAGTATATTAATACCTCTTGTAAATATAAATTATAGTTTTACACCAAGTTGTAAAATATGTTGAGAATTACAGGAAATAAACAAATTGACATCACACTAGGGAGACGACAGTTATGTATAATTTACACAAAAGAAACAACTTTTTCGACCATTTAAACGTTGATTCAACAAATTAAAGGTGTTCACATGTATTCTTCTTTGCCAAAAAAAAATAAAAAATCGTGACATTAGATGAATTTTGGTGCAGTGTACAGGATGGTTCGATGGTCATTTCTTTGTGTGATGTCATCATTTACAACCAGGAAGTAAAATTAAAATCCTAAAAATAATAGCAACTGGGGTAAGATTTTACCAGAATTTGAAAGATATTTGTCTTAGCTGCATTTTAGGCTATAGGCACTTCCTTCCTTCCTTCCTTCCTTCCTTCCTTCCTTCCTTCTTTCCCGTTAAAAGTGGCTGCTTTCTGTACCAGAGCTGGGCCTGGACAATGCCAGTGTCCGAAGCTGTTACAGTTACAAGTTGGACGTCCCTGGGAATGTGGAAAGGGGTTTGATATAACTTAAAAGGACAAATATTATGCATAGTTTGTATTATTATTGGCCTTTAAACATGCTCTTGAGTATCTTTACTTTGACATCTCATGTTTTACAACCGCAACGAAAAAGGGTTTAATAGAACAAACGACCTCTAATGTCTCTGGCTTTATTTACGTGAGGAAGTTAGCAATGGGCTCCGTCTACTGGCAGCAGATGGAATTACGTGAAAGATAAAGAAATATCAGAGGAAGGGAAACAAGCTAAAGTAGCCGAGCAGTTGTAATGACCAGAAATGCTCTGAGTGAGTCTGTCGAGGATTTATGGACTTAAAAACAGCACAGAAGATTCATGGGGCCACGTCACACATCGAGAAAATGTCACATATCGGGGTGTTTTTGAACTGAGTGTTTTTGATGCTCGGAGGGAACTCTCTGGCCAGGATTCATCAAACTAGCGTGAATGAATGATATGTATTTGACGATGGAACACAAGTGAGTAGAATGTGTCTTTTAACTGAAAAACACTTAAATGTCGTAGCCTGTTCTGGTTGATCCACAGCCGAGTTCTCCAGATAATGTGACATCAATAAAAGTATGAAAATGTTTCTGTTCGCGCATAAAATAAAGAACATAAATGAACCTTTAGATTTTCATATAAAAGATCATGGGACACTGATTTCAAGCAGTACATCTAAAACAAATGTTCATGAAGTAGGTTTGAACAGATTTTTCTCTTTTGCGTTTGTTGTAGACTTGCAACATTTGGGGTCCACCCTGTAGTGTCACCCACACGTCCAGGAGTCCATTTTGGGAACCACTGCTTAAAGGTATTTCCAACTTATCTGAATGCAGTCGACAAATGACGTTGGAACTGCTCAGATATTCTACATTCAAGCCATTTTAAGGCAAGACACTACAGGCAAAACTCTTTTTTTTGTCAGTTTGCTCTCTCAACATATTGGCTTTAATGTGGAAGCAACAAACTTGTCCAATCTGCTCCTAAAGATGTTTTATTATTTCATTTAATCCACTTCATCCATAGATTTGCATGGGACACTGTAACTTCAAAGGCCGTTTGAAGACAGAGACATAAAGATCAGCCTTAAAGCAGCTCCTACGCACCATGCTTTACAATCTTCTACTTAACAAGAGTTTGATGAAATTTACTGAAGGATTTGCTGATATCTAATGCTAAACCTGATTTATTGAAGTTATAAGTTTAAAAAAAATTGGCAAAATGTGAATTTTTAAGACAGTTTTCAGTATACTCAACAAAGTATCCGACATTCCCGCAGTAAAGTTTTTTGTAACTAAGATGTGCATAAAATGAACTGAGAAATTTAAACCTGGTTCTGTCCATTTTTCAGAGTTATATGCCCAAAAATGTGTCATTTTGGCTGTTTTTACACATAAAATGCCTAATTTCTATATGAAAACATTACATGATGAAAAATGTTTAATTAAAGTTTTTTCCTATTCACCTGTAGTGTCTGACCTTAAAGGGCCTGTATCTGATTTTTACTGTTGTGAAATGGGAATAACAGAACAAGTCCATGTTCCCAATTTTTTGCATGTAATAAAGTAAATCTGTGTTGCCCGAGCACAGATACATTGTAAAAGGTGAAAAAGACACCTGAACTTTTACTCTGCATCTATTTATAGAGCGTTTTATACTATGAGAGAAGCAGGAAGTGCGCTAATGCTAATGTTTGTTAGCTTTACCCTTGACGGTTCGTGACGCTCTGGGCTCAGAAACTCATGAAAAGTACTTTTAAACTTCTCGTGGTGGATATTTACAACGCTAGGACTGCATTAGGAAGCTGAGGGAAACATGTGACTGATGTTAAAAACTTGAACATAAACTCGTTCTATTTCTATGTTTCAAAACAGTAAAAATCAGGTACAGGGCCTTTAAGTAAAGCCGTTTTTTGCAGTGTGTGTTATTGTCATGACCGCTTTTGCTTTTCCTCAAGTGTTGCCATGTTTTTTTTCTCTCCTTTTAAATCTAAATAGGCTAAACGGGATGTAAAATCTGGAGCGCATTTGCATTTAGAGGTGCTAGATCTGCTCAGAACGGCTCCGCACAGATGAAGAAGGATGGATTTCCTTGGAGCTCAGGGCGATATATCTTAAACAGCTTATTCTCCTGTGTCTCCTGCAGGCACCGAGCGAGATGGAACAAGGAGGGAACGGCAAAAATAGACCCAAATATGTGGTAGCTTGACGGGTAAAAGAACAGCAGCGACTATGCACTGCAAAATAGGAATATCTACTTTGAGTTAAATGTCCTCTGAATTTGACTCTAAATGTTAGCACTGTCTGACTGATTAACTTTTGTTCTTAAAACTTTATTTCTGATGACCTTTTCATGAGTTATCTGTAGGCTTTATTTTTCTAAATCTTTAATTCAAGCAACAGGCAAGACAAGTTTGTTTGTAGAGCGCAGTTTGTAAAGTGCAAGAATATGAAAAGATGGACTGAAACATCACAATAAAAACAAACAAAATGTAAATAGTCATTATAAAGTCCAAATAAAATTCAGTCGTGTGCACAGCTAAACGAAACATTGTCAGAGCAGAGGCCTGTCTCACATCTTCAGGGCGATTTTTCCAAATGTTAGCTGCATAAAATGTGTTTAATACTGACACTGTGTTTTTGACAGACACGTGACCATAGAACTATAATAAAACCTGGAAGATGAATCCAAAATGGCGCCCTGTTTATCCCTATGGCGTGTGCTCATTGGCGCATGACCCCAAAAAAGTTTCTTACTTCCGCATTTACTTCCTGATATGGAGGCTGCCATCTTTGCTTTACTTCCTGATACGGAGGCGGCCATCTTTGCTTTAGGGCGCCACGTGACGACAATCCCCCACTTCATATAAAAACGGTAATTTAGGTGATTTTAGAAATGGTAGAAAAGAACATTTCCTTCTATTTTACTTAAATACCGATAATAATTCAGTACTGTCTGCAATTATAATGAGCAATTTTAGAAAAAGGCTGGTTCCAAGAGGCTGCAGTACCTCGCACGGCCACTAATCAATCTGGGACACAGACAGAGGGGGCGTGTCTTATCCAGTTCATTTAATACATCCATGCCCGTGACCTGTACGCCACCAGCAGCCACCTTGATTCTGGTTGCTAATGTCAACAAACGTAAGCTCCAAAGGAAATCTGCATAAACTGCTCAATTATCAGAACAGTCCTGATCTTTACTGTGGTCCTGACAATTATACAACAATCAATAATAGCGTACAAAAGCACAGCTGCATTTTTATAAAAGGGAAAAGTACAAAAGGTTGAGTGTCTGCAGTTTGACATGTCATGTTTTAAAACTAAACATAAATGCTTTTACAGAGAAAAACTGTACTTCACTTCACTGCATTGGGAGATTCCATTTTGACTTAGCTGTGGCTCCATCTACTGGCTGTAGAGGCAATTACGCACAAGTAAATATATACCCACAATGCATTGCAGTATAATGTGGATCTGATGAAGTTGTAGTTATCGTGATTAAACAGAAGAAATGTTCAGAGCGAGACTGGTGATAATTTAAGGCCTTAAAACAGCAAAAGATTCTGGGATGAGTGACGTCAGCATCATCTACGCGGGGCCGCCGCTCCCAGGACGTGCTCTGAAGGGCACCAGCTCGACCGGCAGTTTGGACTGAATGACAGAATGGACTATTTGTGCAGCAGCTGAACTGCAAACAAACAGGCGCCAACAGAAGGTATGTATCTGTATCATTTCAAAACAAATAGGACTCATGCATTGTCGCTCGCTCGCTTTCTCTCTCGCTCTCTCTTTCTTTCTCTCTCTCTTTCTCTCTCTCGCTCTCTCTCTTCCTCTCTAGCTCTCTGTTTCTCTCTCTCTCGCTCTCTCTTTCTCTCTCTCTCTCTCGCTCTCTCTTTTTCTCTCTCTCCCTCTCTCACTCTCTCTTTCTCTCTCTCTGTCTCTCTCTCTCGCTCTCTCTTTCTCTCTCTCCCTCTCTCTCTCTTTCTCTCTCCCTCTCTCTCCCTCCCTCTCTCTCTCTCTCTCTCTCTAAAGTGAGTGTGAGATGTGCAGGGGCAGCTCTAGTGTACAAGCCACAGTTTAAAAACACTTAGAGCAGGTTCTCAGTGTGGAGCAGGTTCCGCAAGGAGCCAAATGGTCGGCCTCACACACAGTGAAAAACATCAGCACCATTCAACTGGCGAACTGCTGAGCTAACACTGCAGAGCGCGCAAAGTCAAAGTGCTTCAACTTCTTAGAATTGTGTTGATGAATTTTGTTTGTGATTCATACAATATAAAATTATACATATAAAAAAATGGTAATGCTTTAGATTAATGTTCCTTAGTTAACTATTTATAAGATGTTAGGGGTTAGGGTTAGGGTTAGGGTTACTAATAGGGCACTAATAGTTTGTTTATGCACTTATAACGCCTTATACATGTTTATAATCCATGAGCCAATATATGTTTGAGTGAATAAACCACATGTACAGAGCATCAATGAGCTGCATATTCCATTATTTTCAATTATCACGCTAATAAATGCTCGTAAATGCCTTAGAAGTGCTTATAAACACATAACAAGTGCTTATTAATGCATTATAAATAGTTTACTAAGGAACCTTAATCTAAAGCGTTACCAAAAAAACTATTGTAACAGTCACCACGAGGCTGTAGCACAGACATCAAACCACTATATAACACGTTTGAAGAGGGTTGGGAAGGGGGCGCCACGGAGCATTTCTGCTGAGGGCACCAAAATGGCTAACAGCAGCACTGCATCTACGTCACACATTGAAGTGTTCAGAACGCAGTGTCGGAGAGAGAGCGCATTTACAAACAAGCGTGAATCAAGCTGACTGCTCCAGGTATGTTTTTGACGATGGAACAATGTTAGAACATGGCTAAAAGCTCAAAAAAGTCAATTATTAAATATGTTTCCTTTAATTACTATAAAACCATGTATGCCAGTGTTGTTAGCAGTGACCCGATACCCAAACTATACTCTGAAACCCCTTTATAAACTCAAGCTATAGGAATACAATAACAAAGAGAGGAATGAGTTGGGACCGCAGCAAACTGTTTGTCTGTTTCAAAACAACAAAAATCCGGTATAGCATGTTTATTATTCTGATTTATGCCAATTCAACAATAGAAATTCCTGGCGGGTTTGCAAAAAATACAGTGAGTGTTTTTTTTGTTTTTTTGCAAGCCCGCCAGCCTCGCTCAAGTACGTCAAGTGTATTTGCATTGCTCTACGGCAAGTGAAGAGGGTCAAACTGCTCTCTCCAGGCACACTCAGGACCCCCAGTGGGTAAAGGTGCTGTGATGGAAGAAATAATAAACAGGCTGGAAAATGCCGGGCTGAAAATAGCTGGAGGGCGCAGCGGGGGTTAAAAGCAGCGCGGAGGTGGTCTGAATATGAAGAGAACACAGAGGCCCTTCCAAAGTACAAAGCGGCATTTCAATACTTCAATACTCCAATATGTGCTCACGGACAGCAAACACAAGCGGCACAAAAAGGCGTCGCACAAACACGTTATGTTTTTAGTGTATGGGAAGAGCACGAGCTGTAACGTGAGAGGCGCAGTTATCATCCAGCACTGAGCTTTGGAGAATTGTAGAATTGTATTTTAGTGAATATTTCTTAATTTTGTGAAATGTCTTGTCTAATCGCCGGGGAACACTGAGGTTTTGCCAGGTATGCCTTGAGAAAATGTCCAGTTTGAGTTAACAGATTCACAAATGCAGATTAATGAACTAATTTACCTTTTTGGAGTGTCCTGAGCAACATTTGCACCAAAAAAGAACGCAAAACCATCACTATTACCAACTTTAAAGAACTAGACAGTGCCACAGACATTATTTACCTCATTATATACAATATTTTTAACTAAATGGTCTGATTTTGTAATGTTTTAGTGTGGTGTGGTTTTAGTAGGTGGCGTGCCGTGGTAGCTTTTAAACCCAAAACGTGTGCCACAGCTCAAAAAAGGTTGAAAAACACTGGTCTAATCCAGGGGTTCCCAAACTTTTCTGGCCAGGACCCCCAAAATAGCCATGCAACCAACTCGGGACCCTCAAAGCGAAATTAAAAATAATTCTAAGTGTCAATTCAGGTTTAATGTTGGTTATTTGAATAGTTTATTGTCTTATTAGACCCTATTTCACTAAATGATACTGTATTTAATTAGAAAAATAGAGCAAATACAGTCTCATATTTCTTCAAATTATATCTTGAAATCATCTTGCGACCCCCAGCTCACCCCTCGCGACCCCCCGGGGGGTCCCGACCCCCACTTTGGAAACCACTGGTCTAATCTGTAGAATTTAAAGGTGCACTATGGAACTTTTCTGACTGAGGTTCCACCACCTTCATGTTTCTAAGGAGATGCTTTTGCTTTGCCCGGAATGCCGCCATTACAGATCAGATCTGTAAAGAGGAGAACCCCACCGTACACGCTGTGAGAATGTGGGATTTTAAAAGTACATATTAGCAACAGAGTATGATTGCTAATTAGCCCCGCGCAATTCATCGCTTGAAGTTGATTCACCTTATTCTGCCCCGCCCACTTTTGCAGCTTTTTGCCACAGATACGCACTTTTGTTGTAAACGCACTTCTATTTGACGAGAACTCCGTTAAAGCTAATGATGAACGAGGGAAAAGTCTCTCCGCTAAAATGTTACATAAAGTAGATTGATTTGTGTAAAATGTTTAATGAACACGAGCAACAACAAGTCAACAACGTACACATTTCCTGAGGCCTGAAAACGGCTTTTTAGTCCATGTAGAACTTTCTGTTGAGCTCGTCTGCTCCATGTAAACTAATACAACGGAAACAAGACGGCGGCGCGTACGACAACTACCGGAACAAGGTGAATATGACAGGTTCTCATTTTTTTTAGATTCTGACTTAGTTTGGTGGGAGGGAACCTGTGGTAAACATATATCATAATGTTACATTTGTGAAGAATTTTGAAAAATAAAGATTTAAAAATACAGGAAGATTTCTACAACGGAATCCCTCTGTGATGTCATCAAAATGCGACATGCTGAGAGACAATTTACAGACAACGGACACATTTTTCTGACAGATGAAATGGTCATTCAGCAAAAAAAAAAGGTGTTTTATTTGTCAAATCATAACTATTGTGTAATTTATATGGATTTTGGCCCTTGTTTTCGAAGTGGTTGCTAGGTAACAGTTAAAGAATTAACCTTTATCTATGTCATATTTGTAGCTCATGTCCTATTTGGAAGTACAATTAAAAACTTGACAAAAACTGTCAAACGGGACAAAAAGGCACAATGTTTCGTAAAATCTTAAATATAATCATGTTTACTATGTTTTAGTGAAATGTGTCGTCAAACCTGTCATATAGACTTTAAAGAATATATCAATCTACATCACAACAAACTTAAAATTTATCAAAATAACACAAATGTTCAGATCTGACAGAAATGCACGTTTGTCAAATGAAAATGTTTTAAAAAGACACATTTTTTCCCCCATTGTAAAACCTAAATTTGCTTGGATTAGTCTTGTTTTGTTCTCTGTTAAATTTATCTTTTGACAGTTTGATTGGTAAATTAGGGCATACGTTAGTGTTTGCTCTTGTACCTTTGTTTTGGCATCTAACCTTTAGAAGCACACATTATTTTCTATTTGGTGTTAGCGCTCCATCTACTGCTAGACTGCACACAACACGCTAATGTAAACACACGGTTATATTGAACATGTTTTAATGATTCGAGACCTTTATGTCGCTAACTTTGACGTCACAGATCTGCAAAAAATTGAAACGTTGCTTTCTGAGGCTCAGATGGAGACGACCTCACGAACAGGACAAATGGAACAAGCGTGAATGAAGGTAAATACAACTGCATTTATTTAAAAAAGTATTTGTAGAGGTTCATACAGCGGGGTTAGCAGGTCCAACAACAGGACAGACTGTGTTTATAAAATTGCTTGGTAATTCTGACTGTTCCAATTGCGACTTGGACCCTCTTGCAATCATTCGTACAGCCCTGTAGCGCTCTTCCTTTGAAAAAAAAAAAGTCTGCGGGCTTAAGCAGGGGATAGTGAATTCTGCTGAGGTCGCCATAAGCTCGCTCACTTTGTATTAGAAACTGGAGAGTGGCAGCGATTTTCAAACTTGTGTAATTTATGCTCATAACTTATAAACTTTGGGGCTTGTTTTGCCGGCTAACTGTTTTTAAAAAGGTCCACACTTTTGCTTTGCGCGGATTAGCTGCTGACTTTGGACATTTAAGCGTCATTCTTGTTATTTTTCTTGTTTATTATAAAATGTGAAAAAGTTAGTATCTGTTTGACCATAGAAATAAGTCACAATTATACTTCTAACTATAATTCTTTAGTAGCTCATTTTTCATTTCGATTAAAGAAAGTTTCAATCTTCAGCCGATGTTATTCGTTTGTATTTATGGTATGTATGGTTTGTGCATTTAAAACGGCAATAATTAACTTTTACCTGTGACACAACAATCTGTGGAAAATTAAAACAGAGTGATTTATGAAGGAGATAATCTCATAAACAGATAAATAAACATAAACAGATTAAGGAAACAAGTGCGAATGAAGAAAAAAACAACTTCAGCTATGTTTTTGAGGGGACAACATCGGATATGGTTAAAAGCTAAAAAGAAGTCAATTTCGCACAATATACGTTGTCCTAAGAGAAATGATTCAAAATGGTCCGTTTTTCTTTTCTGACTTTCATTTTGCCAGAGTGACCCGACTTTGGAGGTACATTTCATTATACATTTGAAGATATTGCAATAATAAACGTGTATTACATGCTGCCCAATAGTTTAAGTAGGACAAAGAAAAGAAGAAATCAAATCTTATTCCTTTGACTTTACTTCAAGAATAAAATCTTAATTCAAGTGTTTTTTGCAGTGTACACATTTTAGAAAGCTTTGATCAACAGTGTACTTTAACAAAACACATCCAGACCGTGCAAACTTCACACAGAAAGACCTGAGACGAGAGGACCTTGTAGCTGTGAGGCGACACTCCTAACCCCTCAGCCACAGCGCGTTTAGTGTATTTTGGTATTTAAAGCTCAGAACAAAACCCCATCTTGTGCGAAGAGGTCCACTGTCACACAAAGGTCCCGAAAGATTGCAGTCTCACTAGCGGCTTGTAAAGTGAAATAACCCTGGGCTGCAGAGGTCAGGGTTTGGGCTTTAAGTGACCTGCCTGGACAATGATTGCACAGAAGAAAGGAGGGAAAAAAAGTGTTTGCTGTGCGGCGTTGGAGGCTGGTACTCAAACAGAGCTGTGGACATAATGGACGAAGGCCAGGCCAAAGAGGAGGGAGAAAGGGCAGATGGTTCTACACTCAAGACGGACCCGACACAAATCAAAAAGGTAAGAATAAAGCCGAGCTCAGCACAACACGGAGCAGACGGAATACAGGCTGTGCAGAAAGTGAATGTGTGTCTGAGTTAAAGAGGCATTACAGGAGCTTTATCGCTCTGAAAAACATGCATTCTTACAGTGAACGGTTTCAGCTTTCCACAGATCTGACCTGTAACTTTGCCTGATTGTGCGCCATAACATGAACTGAGGAGCATTGAGATCAGAGATGCCAGATTTTCAGAGAGCAACAAGCGACCAAGCCTTTGAAAAAAGGCCAAAACAAGCAACCCTAGCTCCACAAAAAGAGGTTCATAAAATAAAAAACTGGTTAAAGGTCCCATAACATGCAAAATCGACTTTTCAGAGGTTTTAACCTTCCTACAGTGCTATTTGGGCCTCGTATGTTGTGCCCAAAGTGGTTTTTTGATTGATTCCCGATTTTTCACTAGAGAACTGTCTTTTCCGTCCCCCTCGGCTGAGCAGCAGACGGGGGCTCCTCACTAAGATGAGATGGCTTCACCAGGATGACGCGGTGTTTAAGCCACGCCTCCAGGAAGCACGCAGCTGCAAGAATAAAAACAGCTAATGCTAATGCTACACAGTAATTACACGATGGATACGACAGATAGAAGAGTTAGCTTGTTATTTACCAAACGGCAACATCCGTCGTCGAGGTACTGGAGCACGTCAAACTCCAGGTCAGATCCAGGACGTAGGACTCAGCACGACGCACCGTCAGGACGATAAAAGGTTTATTCCTGTGTTTGTGTATCGCTGTTTACCGGAGCACACGGCGCATTCACCATCTCCACTCTAGGCTTCGTCACGGGTTGGGCGGGGGAGGTGCACGGGTTGGGCGGGGGAGCTGCGTGGGTTGGGCGGGGGAGGCAGCCTGCTCTCTGTTCGGGGGGGGTCAGATCTCAGAGTGAGCCGTTTGCTTTGGCAAGGAGGGGGGCCAGTCCAAGAAATGGGTGTTTTTTGGAAACTGTTATGTTATGGATATTACACAACGCAAAAATGTATCAACAAAGCCCTTAGAATAGACTGTGTAAAGGGGAAAATAGCAGAATATGGGACCTTTAAACGTGGGTTACCACTGAATGAATGCTAATGTTGTTAATACACGCTTTAAATCGTTATTTAACTATTAAAAACCTGTATTTCAATCTTTACAGAACAGACCTGAAAAAGGCTTAAAATGACTTCCTTTTATCACGTTAAAATGCCCAAAACATGCAACCCTCTCGAAATTACTCTCAAAATTTGCAAGTGACTTTCCGAAGATTGTGGCCCTTGTTTTCAAAATGGTTGCTAGGTAACAGTTGTAGAATTACCTCTAACTATGTTTTATTTACTGCCCGTGTTCAACCAGGAAGTAACAATATAAACACGAAAACTGTCAAACTGGGGATAAACAGGCAAAATGTTTAGTGAAATCTTAAGTTACATTTTAGTGTGTTGAACCTGTCATTTAGACTTTAAGTGATCGTTGAGGATTTTTTCCGACCACAGTTCTTCCCCGAAGACGATGCTGTCCTTCCAGTTTGTAACAGTACGATGGTCAGTTTGTGTTACACGTTTTCTCTGATGCCAATGATTTGACTCTTCTCAAACTCTTCTCACATACAGTCACATCACATGTTCAATCTGTAGACCCTTTAAAAGTTTGCAAACAAAAACATTCTAAATTCAGAATGGAGGCAAAAGTGAAGCGAAACGTAATGTGATTTCACTGAAGAAACTGGGATTAACCTCAGAATATCACAAAATATGAAACACTGAGATTCATTCATTCATTCATTTTCTACCGCTTATTCCCGTTAGGGGTCACGGGTGACTGGAGCCCATCCCAGTGACTTTGGGCCTTAGGCGGGGTACACCCTGGACAGTGGTCAACTCATCGCAGCAAACACAGAGACACAGAGACATGGACAGACAACCATTCACTCTCACATTCACACACTAGGGACAATTTAGAGTTTCCAATTAACCTACACAGTCATGTCTTTGGACGGTGGGAGGAGCCGGAGAACCTGGAGAGAACCCACGGTAACACGGGGAGGACATGCAGACTCCACCAGAGAGATCGTGTGATGTTGGGGTGGTCCGGGATTTGAACTCACGATCTCCTTATTGAGAGGCAGAAGCTCTAGCCACCGTGCACCCCACACATTTATTATTGTATTTTATATTAGATTATTGTATTTTATATTATGTTTTAGAAAATTATGAAAAACTCGTTGCATTTTTGATGAAGGAAACAATCCAGATTTATGGGTTTTACCGGAAAAATACTCACAGAAATGTTGAACCCACAATCATTTTTCATTTTATCTAGAGATATATTAGATACTATTCCATAAATTAGATTATTTTGAAGCTAAAATAAAATGTTATGGCTAGGAAATTGTATTCATGTATCCATCATTTGTAATAGAAACGCAAATAGATCTAATGTGAGCTAATTATTGAAATATTTACAGTCGGCTTAATTTTGCCTCCAGTCGCATTCATTCCAGACTTTGAAAACATCACATTTTAAAGGGTCTATTTATCTCCCCAAGACTTTGAGTTCCATTTGATGTTTTCTTTTATAAATTGCCTTGGTATATCGCTGCTGTTTTGTTATGGTTCACCCTTCTGAATGTCCCCAAAATGTTTACAGCAGTTGTCATGACAGCTGGTCCACAACTCTGCAAAGGCTTAACATTTTCCTCACAATGTGCAGCTCCATAATAATTTCCCTTCACTCGAACGGGAAGTCGAGCTCATATTTTAGTCACACAAGTTTGTTCATTAGTTTTAAGAGCAGCTTATAGTGCGGATTTAATTAAATGCTAGCTCGTTACCCAATTAGCAAATGCTTAGCCACAACATTTCTGCAGCACCGCCAGAGGTATGGACTTAAAGACCTTGTTTAAAGGTGCGTCGTGGAACTTTTCTGCGTCCTCTCTCCGCGGAGGTGTTGTTACTTTACCTGAAATGATCCATAGTACTGCATTAAACATTAGATTTTTCTTTTTGATTTAATTAAAGGGGGTTTTTATTGATCCTGCCAGAGCAAAACGCAACCAAAAGTGATCAAAATATGTTCAAAAGTGACAAAAACGTGCCCAAATGTGACCCAAAACACAACTAAAAGCAACAAAATTGTGTTTAAAATGTGAATTTGAACAGAATCCTATTATTAAAGCATAAATTGCAAATCTAATCAGCAGCTCTATTATAGGCAACAGAAAAATACGAAGTGAAGACAAATCGTGAAAAAATCGAAATCATGGTCTGGCCCCAAGAAAATCGTGATAATAATTTTTTGCCATCTCACCCAGCCCTACCTGATACTCATATAAAAGCTCTAAATAACAAAAATAAAAATATATTTGTGACGTTTGAAGGCTGCACAGACAAATGGTTAACAGGAAATTGTAGAGCATAGGCAAAAAGTTAAAAGTTGAAGTTAAAAGTCCTTTATTGTGGACAGCGACGCCAACGTGAACCGACCATGAATCAAGATTTTCGATACACACAAAAAATACACACAAACATTTTTCTGCAATGGATAAAAAATACTGTGGACAGACTACGTACCAGGAATAACCCACTTTCATAACTGTACAGCGGACAAGACAAGTAGATTTCCTGTTAATGTTCTGTGCATCTGTTCCTCCTCGAAGAGCACTTGACCTTTGTTTTGGACCCAGTGACGCACACACTTTTCTACAGACAAATTGTTACTGTTGTTATGTTTGTTTCTAAAGTTCAATAATTGATGTTGGATTTCCGGTGCTTGATGAAATAAAACTAAAAATTCACTTTGCTGCACACCGTCCAGCATAACATTAAATTTAAGAAATGTTTGCCGCTAATTGCTAACGTTAATAATCCACACAAAGCCGTGCTTCACGCAGTCATGTTTTCTAAATCTGCTCTGGTGTTAATCATGTGTGTTCAGTGGTTTCTGTCGCCAAAACAGTCCTGGTTTTTCATAGTTTTGATGTTTGGAGGCTAACGCTAACTCTTTCATTGAAAATGCATTAGGGCTAATGTATGAAACCGCACCAGCTTGTAGAATGCAGACGTTGTTTACAAAAAGTGTTTTATTCACCAAAAACAAACTTGAAAAACCTGCATTCTTATTGACTGTTTTTGGTTGATTTTCAAACTACAAATGTCAAATAAAGTAAACTAAACTTTCTTCCCTGAGAGAAGCAGAAGTGCACCTTCAGAAGAATGAATTTTGATGTGAACAAATACTCTTAAACTGCCACCAATAACAACCAATTTTAAAAATGGTCCCACTACGACACAAAATGTCATTGCACTCAAAAGCAGTTTTGGCATTTCCACAGTATTTGTTTAAAAGATGGTGTTCATTAGTGTAACTTTTGATACAAGTTGGATTTACAAAAAGATTAAAACCTTCTTTATCAGTCTTAATTTTACAGTCCTCAGATCCTGATCGACCGGGACAAGATTAATCTCTCCTCCATAAAAACCTCCCCAGAGATGACTGTAAGAAATACAATAATGAAGAATCAATAGAAGGAGTCAGAAGTCGAGCCACGTCTGAATCGCAAAATGAACCTGTCTTTATTACACAGTAAAAAGTAATATCCACATCAGTAAAAATGACTTCCGTCACAATAATACTGTAGCTTTAATGTGACTAGTTCGACTTCACTTATTGTGAGGTGATCAAAATGTATTTTAAAAGCATCTGTCAGATGACGTAAGATTATAAACTACTGTGTCTGATTTACCAGATACTAGTTACTTTTTATGTCATTTTAGTAGCAGATTAGATTAGCCTTTTATATAGAAACGTAAATGTTCCTGACAGTATTGTTCTTAGATTAGTTACACAGTTTAGTTGCTGTTACAGTGTTGTTTTAAGCCTCAATATAACTCAGTATAAGTATTTGGAAAATCCACTCAAGAAAGAGTAACTGTCTGGATAAAGTCAGATTTTTGTAATAAGGACAAACATTAAATAATGCACAAAATCTGTTATTTGCAAAGGACAGACCTCAACAACTAAAGAAGCGATGTATGTAGACTTCAATACAATTTGTCTTAAGTAGAAGTAAAAGGATGGTGTTTGAAAACTACTCAGAGAAGCACAATTTCTATTTAAAAAAAGTTATTCAAATAATGTGAGTAAGTGAGTTTAACACAGTAAGACTTTCCCCAGTTAGAACATTTATGTGGAACAATTATTCACGGTTATTGACACCATGACCAAACAAAAATGAAATATCTTTTATTTACTTTAGTTCCATTTTACTTCCATCTAACTGCATGTGTATATTATTTAAATGCACAACACTGGTGCAGATTTAAAGCCAGTTAAGCCCACTTTCAGCTGCTGTTGTTGTGTGAAGGCAAAAAAGAGTTAGAGTAGTTCCTGAATAGGACGAGGGGGGATTATAGGGACTTCTTGGACCTGCCAATAGTGCACCTTCAATAAGCACAACTATAAAGTGTGTATGACAGGTTTTTACGATTTTCTATTTTGCAACTAACGATTGTTTTGGTATTTAATTAGTTTAGCGATTATCCCGTTGATTAATCAATTAGTTGTTTAGACCATGAAAGACCCTTGAATATGAGAATTGTATTAAATTTTCCCCAGACAAAGCTGAAGTGAAGGAGTTTGACAACGAGTATTTTATTTAAAAACACACAATTTACATGTTTCCTGTGCGTTTCAGTGCAATTCCTGCTCTGTCTGAGTCATAAAACCTCTTCTTTCACCACGTACGATGTTTTGGAGTCTGTGTATGGACCAGTTACAGATGATTACTTGATTATTTAATTAGTTGACAACGATTTGATTAGTTGCGACTTGTTGCAGCTTTAATATGGGGTGTGTTTTGAGTTCCAAAAAGTGCCAGATGTCAGGTGTGAAAAGGTCTTAAAGAGTTCCATAAAGGTCTTAAAAATGTGACTTTGGTTGCAACCAAATGGAAACCCCCTCGTTCTTTGTCTCATCGCCAGAGGGTTCTGTCATTTCTTGATATTGTTTACCCAGAGCTGTCTACAATGCTACGGAAAAACTACGGAAACTATCGATCTGGGGTCCAAACTGTGATGGATCTTAAAAGTCTTATGTATATTAATATGTATTACTACTACGTGTGTTGTTGAATGTCCTGGACTGATTATGTTGTGTCATGCATGTTTGTTTGTATATTCTTTTAGTTCTTCTGTAAAACAATAAAGATTTCGTGGCAAAAACAGACTTTGGATCACTGCACATACCCTGAAGGAAAATTTGCAGACGACAAAACATTTATTCATTTATATAGATAGATAGATGGATAGATAGATAGACAGATACTTTATTAATCCCGAAGGAAATTGCATTGCCGTCCGTTGCTCACGTTCATGCATACATAAAAGAGAAAGACACATTCAAGTAGACCTCATAAAAGATTTTAAATGGTGGTAGTTAATACATACCACACTAAACAGCTACAAAATAATTGAAGTCCATAGGGAGTTAAAGGCACTGAACAAAACCAGTGTCTTAAAAACAGCACAACTTGTCATCTCCTGCTCCTCCCTGAGGTGGCTGCATTATACAATCTGATGGCACGAGGCACAAAAGAGTTCCTCAGCCTGTCCATGGAACTCAGTGAGAGGAGTCTGTACTCACAGAGCTCCTCTGATGGAAAAACCACAGAACCAGCTTTCCTTATGAGCCGATTTAGTCTCAGAGTGTCCCTTTTCCTTGCGCTGCCGCCCCAACATACAACAGCATAAAAAACAACACTGGACACAATAGTCTGGTAGACTATTGCAGCCCTAACTCAAACACAGTTCACGCTCTCAAGGGACTCGGGCCGCTGCACGTGGCCTCTGCGTCTGGATCAAAGGCAGTCTGACACCTCTGACCCACCGGCGACGCACCGGCGGCTACAGCACCGGAGCGCCTCCAGACACCGAGCCCGGCGGGCGGCTCCGGAAAGGCCCACGCACACGGAGCGCAGTGACTGACAGGAACATGCATCTGTTTGACAATAAAATGGAAAAGGCGGACAAACCGTGCCGCGCCGCCGGTCTTTTCGTTAGCCGGAGCGCGCCGTGTTTTATTATTGGAGAGCGCGTTCTTGTTGTTGTTCGCGTGGAGGCGGGGGAAAGGGCGGGCTCCAGAGGTCCGGAGTGAGGAGACCGAGCGGGAGGCGAGCCGGGCCCAGGAGCGCGGCCCAGGAGCGAGGCCCAGGAGCGCGGCCCAGCAGTGCACACCGGAGCACAGCCTCAGGGTCCAGGGAATTCAAAGTTCACGTGTTATGGTAAATAGGCGGTTTGCAGCTTTCAGTCACGCTATAATGGTGTTTGTCTGTTGATATATGTAGCTGTTTCATTCATACAATGTTTAGAGTTATTCTGATGGTTGTCACGCTTTACATTTTGAAAAGAAAAATATAGACCCTTTAAAAGAAAACGGAAACATTCTAATTTTGGGAATGAAGGCAAAAATGAAGTGCAACATAATGTGATTTCACTGGAGAAACTGGGATTAACCTCAGAATCTCACAAAATATGACAAATTTAGATGATTTTGGGAAATGAAAAGCCTCAGACACATGTGAGTGACATCAGAGCTGCTTTAAACACATTTATTATTGTACTTTACATTATGTTTTAGGAAATTATGATACACTTTTTGCATTTTTGATGAAGGGACAATCCAGATTTATGGGTTTTCCTGGAAAAATAATGAGGTATATTAGATGCTATACCATAAATTAGATTCTTATGAAGCTAAAACACAATTTTATGGTTATTTTGTCAATTTTTTGTTATAGCAAAGCAAACTAACTGACCTTTCTACCCTGGAAATTAAAATATGTTGCTTTTTTCCCAACACAAACACTTAAAACCAGCAGAATTTAGCTCTAATGTGAGATAATCATTGAAAAATCAACTTAATTTTGCCTCCAATCACCTCCATTCCAGAATTTTGATGACATAGCACTTTAAAGTGTCTATAGACAACAAACATTCATGTAGAACTAATAGACCCTTTAAAAGTTTGTGAACAAAACATTCTGAATTCCCGAATGGAGGCAAAAGTGAAGTGGAGCGTGATGTGATTTCACTGGGGAAACTGGAATAAACCTCAGAATATCACAAATCATTGGGCCTCCACTTCAGAATTTTGATGACGCGGCATTTTAAAGGGTCTATGGATCGCCACTAATTAGAGGTGAGAAACGGGCTTTATCAAAATTTAGACCATGCATGAATTTTTGCTGATGTGCAAAAGCTGAGTATCGAGTGAAGTGTTTAAAGGATGGGTCTGCCAGCTGGAGCTCTGCATCCTCTTCCAAGTCCAAGGTTTTAGGAATTCAACATATTACATTGTTATTATTACACATAATAACTGCACTATTATTATTCAAATTTGAGAAACCACAGTCCAATGTCTACATCAAATGCCTAACTTTGTGCATGAACATCTTGATTTTCAGTGTGCCAAGGAACACACTGCTTTGAAAATGTCCAGTTTGTCGTTTGATGGAATATTTGGACATTTTAAAGCGTCCAGAGCAAACTTTGGATCAGAAAAGACACTACAGACCCAGAACAAAGGTATTAGTTAGATTTTTTGTTATTATATTATTATTGTTGATGTAGTTTGATAATGTTTTGGTGGATAGTCAACAATAAAAGTGCGTCGTGGTTCAAAAAAGATTGAAAACACTGCATTGATAAGTAGAAATTGGTTAGTTAGAATTGACAGGAGCTGCTCTCTGTTGTTTTTATGTAGTATAAGTAGCTCACCGGGGAAAAAGGTTGAAGATCCCTGGTTTATGGTGGAAAAAAATAAATAAATACCATTTATTTAACCAGAAAAGTCACATTTAGATTACTACTTTAGACTACAATCACATAAAAATGTTCCCTAAACAGTTACAAACCATGGATCTCATTTCCAAACCTTTCAGCACAGAAAAGAAAAAGGTAACAAAACTACAAAAAGAGCTCATTCGAAATAAAATATTGTGATATTTCTGCTCTTTTAGGATTAATTCAACATGTTTTACACAATTCCGTGGATTGACATAATATTGTCCAAATATCGTTATCAGGATACTTCAAAAAGTATTGAGGTATTCATAGTATTTTTGTCAGTTATGCCACACAAAAACCACTTTGAATTGATGGCTGTGCGAACAAATGTTATTTTTTGACAATACATTTTTAGGTTAGAGTTAGCAACACATAATTTGGTAAAAGCTTTGAGACAAGTTTGCTGACTGGTTCAAGGCAGATTTGTGAAAAAAGTATATTAGAAAACACCAGCTAACACGCTAACAACACGTGTGTTATATACCTGCAATGTATAGTTTTTAATTTAATACATGAAAAAAATGGGAACAATGGGTGGACTAATCTGATGTTCATGTAGCAAAATACAATTAGAAAGAGAGATAATTCCATCAATATATTTCAAGCCATCTCAAAAGGGGAATTTGAACAAGTGTAAACTTATTGAATCCCAAATATTTTCCTGAGTTTAATCTTCAACTAAAAACACCAGCTGTATTTTACACCTCAGCACAAGCTTCTCAACTGGATTCAGCAAGATTTACACATTTCACTTGATCATAACTTATCATTGCAATTAAAGGTGCAGTACCTGATTTTTACTGTCTTGAAAAACAGAACTAGTTCATCGTAAATTCTTTATATTGACCCATATTTATCACTATTTTACCAAACGCTTTTTTAGCATCCTAATTATTCACCGCACTGGATTTATTAGCACTTTTAACAAGAGAGTCACAGCGAGTTTTGCCATCACAGTAATGCTAACAAAAACTAGGATGCTAACAGTGCACTTCCTGCATCCAATAATAAAACGCTCTATAATCATATACAGACAGCACACAATGAACTCATTTTGATCTTAAGAACTAGTTTTACAATATATTTGTACAGGGGCAAAATCAGATACAGCCCCTTTAACTTAAGGTGCATATGACAGGTTTGAACAATTTTCTTATTTAGATTTTATTTTGTGTATTAATACCTATTGTACATAAAAAAACAATCTAGTTTTACACTAATTAAGTAGTAGTTTGTGGAGGAAAGTTTATAAATCTGTTGAAAATTACAGAAAGTTTAAAAAAAAAGTGATGACATCACACTAGGAAGACTCATTCCATCTACGTGAAGTTACGTTATGCATAATGTATCCCAAATAAACAACTTTTTTTTTTTTTTTTTTTTTTTAACCTTTGAAACATGAATTCAACAAAATAAAGCTGTCCTCATGATTTTTCAGATTACAATCTGTGACAGTAGATGAGTTTTAGCCCAGGACCTAGTGTTTACAACCAGGAAGTGATATTACAAAGTAAAAATTTGCTAAATCGTTGTAAAAAAATTTTAGCAAAACTTTAAATATATTTATCTTACCCGTATTTCAGTTACATGAGTAGTCCAATCTGTCATAGTCACGTTAAACACATGCATAAAATCCCACTTACGGCTGTAGAACTGACATATTTCCTTTTATCAGGTACTGTTTCCAGTACTTTTACTCGTCTAAAATGTCTCGTCCACTTTTATGCTAATCTTCCTCTCTCCTGTATTTCTCGGAGGAGCCAGAGTACATTTCCCTGTCCTCTTAATGTTTTCTCTTTAAGCACACTCGCCATCTGCCCATCGCTGCACACGGAGCCGGGGCCACCACTCCATCACTGCAAATGGCTTCAATTAGTTCTGCATTAGTAAATCACTGCACTGCTTTCTCCGTCATTACCGTCCAGGCCCAGTCCGCTTTCCTGACTCTGAGCTGTCTGCTTTACATACACCGCAGGACGCTCTAGCACCAAGGACAGCACCGGCATCATGACCAGCAACGTTTCAACGCAGTGTTTGTTCAATTTCAAACTAAAAGAGCCGTTGAGTAAATAAATACAAAAATATACATGATAAAAATGAAAATGCAGTTGAATAGAGGAGGGGAAAAACTTAAATTTAGAGATATCGATTTGAAACTTCGGTAACACATTATAATAACTACACCTTATTTAGCCTTAATAAACCATGAACAAAGACTTATTTCATACTGAACAAATAGTTTATTAAGCATTAATCAGGATAAGTTACTACTTAATTAAGGTTAGGCTTGGGATTAGGAATTAAGGTTAGAGTATTAGTTAAGTAGTTACTAATCCTGAATCATTCTTAATTAACTCTTTGTTCACTATGAATTAAGTATTTTTTCATGCTTTACTAAGGCAGGAATAAGTGTAGTTATTAGAAAGTGTTACCGAAACTTCTTCTGTATTTTTCTTTTATAAATATAGACAGCATATATATGAAAATGAGAACATTTATGTAAAGAAATGCCAAAAATGCACATATTTGGTACATAAAATGATACAGCCAGGTTTAAGAAGAAACACTCCAGGTGAACAAAATCTATAAATTAAAAATGAGAAAAGTTTTTCGTATTTTTTGTATGTTTTCATGTAGAAATAAAGCATTTCATCTGTAAACTGGGACAACATTGCACATATTTAAGGGCTAGGACTAAAGTAAATCTGATAAACTGACAGAACTAGGTTTAACATTTTGGTTCCTTTTGTACATATAGAAAGAATACAGAAGGGATTTTTAAATTATGATGTTTTTAAGTACACTTGATCTCATCTTTTGCAGGGATTTTTTTAATAAATCAGGCTCGTAATTAGATGAACAAACCCCTGAATCTGTCAAACGTTTGATAAATACAAGATTGTAAAGTTTGGTGGAGCTCCTTTAAGGCTGACTCTGTCTCTGTGGGAGAAAAATGCTTTTGGAGAGAACGGCCTTTGATGTTACGTCCCACTTAAATCTATGGATGAAAGTGGATCAAATGAAATAATAAAACATATTTAGGTGCAGATTGGACATGTTGTTTTTTCCATATGAAAGCGTATATATTGAGAGAGAAAAGTGAGCAAAAAACAGATGTATTTCGAAATAAAACTGCATTAAAATCAGACAGAAACATCCAATAATTTTCTGCTTCAGTGTTAATAATTTCAAGCTAAATCCAAATCAGACTTTGATCTTTTCTCTAAACTTCGTACTTGATTTTAAAGTCTATATGACTCATGTTCTTCTGACTTAGTTTGGTGGGAGGGAACCTGTGGTAAGTATTTATTATAGTTTAACATCTGTGACATTGCAGTTTGTGAAGAAATTTTGAAAATTTAAAGTTAAAAATGACAGGTAGTAGTGCTGAGCTCTAAAATCCCTCTGTGATGTCATCAAAAAGTGACGTACAGTTGAAAATAAAGAGACATTTAACACTCAACTGAAACATTTTTCTGACAGTTTAAATGGTCCTTCAATAAAATAAAGGTGTTATTAGTCAAATCATCAACTATCGTGTCATTTAAATGGATTTTGGCCCTTGTTTATAAAATGGTTGCTATGGTAACAGTTGTGGAATTACCTCTAACTATGTCATATTTGCTGCTTATGTCCAACCAGGAAGTAACATTATAAACTTTACGAAAACTGGGGACAAACAGGCAAAATGTTTAGTAAAATCTTAAATATAATCACGTTCACTAAGTTTTAGTGAAATATGACGTCTGGCCTCGCCGTCTTGTTTCTGTTGTATTAGTTCACATGGAGCAGACGAGCTCAACAGAAAATAAGTTCTACATGGACTAAAAAGCCGTTTTCAGACTGACCAGGAAATCGGTGCGTTGTGACTTGTTGTTGCTCGTGTTCATTAAACATTTTACACAAATCAATCTACTTTATGTAACATTTTAGCGGCAAGACTTTTCCCTCGTTCGTCATTAGCTTCAACGGAGTTCTCGTCAAACGGAAGTGCGTTTACAACAAAAGTGCAAAAAACTGCAAAAGTGGGCGGGGCAGAATAAGGTCAATAATTAGTTGGTACCGGGACGGATGAGCCAAGTTTCTAAGAATGGCTGATGGATGCAGTTAAAGGTCCTCTGCGCTAAAAATAGTTCCATGTTTTAAAGTCATGTAGAGGCAGCTCTTTTACACTGCTTTATTCCCACATTAAGTCTGTGCCTTCAGTGAGCTGCATCTCCTCCTCCACCGACATCAGCCGCCGCCTCAGGGCTCCAGTCACCTCACATAACCTCTCCCCCTCTCCCCCCCCTCTCTCTCTCTCCCTCTCTCTCTCAGTCTTTATTCCTCCTCTTCCCCCCTCCCTCTCTTTCACCCAAATCTCCTCCCTTTCTCCTTCGATTTCCTCTTCTCCCTTCGCTCCCCTCCATCCCTCTCCCATTCTCTTCTTGCTCATTCTTTGTCTCTCCCTTTTTTCTCTCTCTTTTTCCAGTGGGGACACTCACCCTCCTCTCTCCTCTTCCCCCTCTCTCTCTTTTTTCTCACTCACAGTCCCTATCTGTCTCTTCCCTCACTCTCCCTCTGTCCTCCCCTTATCTCTCTCATTCTCTCTTACCTTCCCTACCTCTCTTCTGACTCCTCCTCTTCTCCCCCTCTCGCTCTTTCTCCCATTCTCATCTCTCTTTCTCTAGTGGGAACATCCCCTCTCCCACCCCCCCCTCTCATCCTCTCTCTAAATCTCTGTCCCACTCACTCCTCTCTTCATGTCCTTTTCCCTCTCTCTCCTCCTCTCCATATCCTTTCCCTCTCTCTCTTTCTCCCTCACTCCTCTTCATGTCCTTTCCCCCTCTCTCTCTCTCTTTCTCCCTCACTCCTCTTCATGTCTTTTCCCTCTCTCTCCTCCTCTCCATGCCCCCCTCCCTCCATCTTTCTCTCTTTCTTTCTTTCTTTCTTTCTTTCTTTCTTTCTCCCTCACTCCTCTCCATATCCTTTCCCCCTCTCTCTCTCTCTCTTTCTCCCTCACTCCTCTTCATGTCTTTTCCCTCTCTCTCCTCCTCTCCATATCCCTTCCCTCTCTCTCTCTCATTCTCCCTCACTCCTCTTCATGTCTTTTCCCTCTCTCTCCTCCTCTCCATATCCTTTCCCCCTCTCTCTCTCTCTTTCTCCCTCACTCCTCTTCATGTCTTTTCCCTCTCTCTCCTCCTCTCCATGCCCCCCCTCTTTCTCCCTCACTCCTCTCTTCAAGTCTTATCCCTCTCTCTCCTCTTCTCCCTGACCATGTCCTTTTCCCCTCTCTCTCTTTCTTCCCCACTCCTCTTCATGTCTTTTCCCTCTCTCTCCTCCTCTCCAAGTCCCCCTCCCTCTATCTTTCTCTCTATCTCTTTCTCCCTCACTCCTCTCTTCAAGTCTTATCCCTCTCTCTCCTCCTCTCCTCTTCTCCCTGACCATGTCTTTTTCCCCTCTCTCTCTTTCTCCCTCACTCCTCTCTTCAAGTCTTTTCCCTCTCTCTCCTCCTCTCTATGCCCCCCCTCTCTCTTTCTCCCTCACTCCTCTCTTCAAGTCGTTTCCCCCTCTCTCTCTCTCTCTTCTCCCTCACTCCTCTTCATGTCATTTCCCTCTCTCTCCTCCTCTCCATATCCCTTCCCTCTCTCTCTCTCTCTCATTCTCCCTCCACTCCTCTCTTCATGTCTTTTCCCTCTCTCTCCTCCTCTCCATATCCTTTCCCCCTCTCTCTCTCATTCTCTCCTCACTCCTCTTCATGTCTTTTCCCCTCTCTCCTCCTCTCCATATCCTTTCCCCCTCTCTCTCTCTCTTTCTCCCTCACTCCTCTTCATGTCTTTTCCCTCTCTCTCCTCCTCTCCATATCCCTTCCCTCTCTCTCTCTCTCATTCTCCCTCACTCCTCTTCATGTCTTTTCCCTCTCTCTCCTCCTCTCCATATCCTTTCCCCCCCTCTCTCTCTCATTCTCCCTCACTCCTCTTCATGTCTTTTCCCTCTCTCTCCTCCTCTCCATATCCTTTCCCCCTCTCTCTCTCTCTTTCTCCCTCACTCCTCTTCATGTCTCTTTTCCCTCTCTCTCTCTCCTCTCCATGCCCCCCCTCTTTCTCCCTCACTCCTCTCTTCAAGTCTTATCCCTCTCTCTCCTCTTCTCCCTGACCATGTCCTTTTCCCCTCTCTCTCTTTCTTCCCCACTCCTCTTCATGTCTTTTCCCTCTCTCTCCTCCTCTCCAAGTCCCCCTCCCTCTATCTTTCTCTCTATCTCTTTCTCCCTCACTCCTCTCTTCAAGTCTTATCCCTCTCTCTCCTCCTCTCCTCTTCTCCCTGACCATGTCTTTTTCCCCTCTCTCTCTTTCTCCCTCACTCCTCTCTTCAAGTCTTTTCCCTCTCTCTCCTCCTCTCTATGCCCCCCCTCTCTCTCTTTCTCCCTCACTCCTCTTCATGTCCTTTCCCCCTCTCTCTCTCTCTTTCTCCCTCACTCCTCTTCATGTCTTTTCCCTCTCTCTCCTCCTCTCCATATCCTTTCCCCCTCTCTCTCTCTCTCTCTCTTTCTCCCTCACTCCTCTTCATGTCTGTTCCCTCTCTCTCCTCCTCTCCATATCCTTTCCCCCTCTCTCTCTCTCATTCTCCCTCACTCCTCTTCATGTCTGTTCCCTCTCTCTCCTCTCCTCCCCCTCCCTCCCCCTCTCCCGTGCCCACAGAGAGCTCCAGTCCCGGACACAGGAGCAGAGGGACCTATAGGTGGATCTGATAATGACGCCGTTTCAAAGCCTCGCTCCCGTTTGAGCCGCGCAGCAGCTTTTGATCTGAGAGTCTCATTAGCAAAAACGGCATAAACGATGAGCCCGGCGCGAGATGTAGGTAACTTTGTGTTGTAGTTCTGGAGACTTTCATGACCCCAAGAACCCCCAGCGATCTGGAACAAAACCAGGATTAAACCAGGTCTAAACTATGTAGAACTAAACAGAACTATCAGTGATTCATGAAAATGTTTGAGAAAATTTAGAAGATTTACTTGGCTGGTGGTGTCTATTGAGATGGTATTGCTTCATGGCAGGGGTGTCCAAACTTTTTTTCAATGAGGGCTGCAGTTTTAAACTTACAGCAATTGCTATCTGACCTGTAACTTGCAAGAAATCATACACTATTTTGCATTCGATGTAGTTTTAATGAGCCACCACTCCTTTAATAAGGCTTGACACATTAATTTCAGGTCTGTATAAAATCTATTCGTTCATTCATTCATTTTCTACCACTTATTCCCGTTAGGGGTCGCGGGTGACTGGAGCCTATCCCAGTGACTTTGGGCCTTAGGCGGGGTACACCCTGGACAGTGGCCAACTCATCACAGGACTAACACAGAGAGACAGACAACCATTCACTCTCACAATCATTCACTAGGGACAATTTAGAGTTCTCAATTAACCTACACAGTCATGTCTTTGGACGGTGGGAGGAGCCGGAGAACCCGGAGAGAACCCACGGTAATACGAGAAGAACATTCAGCCTCCACCCAGAGAGATCGTGTGATATGTATAAAATCTAAATCTTTGTTATTCAGGGTATGAGAGCAGAAGTCTTCCAATCATACAGTAAAAAGTAGTACTGTTGGTTATTTGGACCAATTCAGAACGTCTGTGGACCAAAAAAAATGTGTCTACTGGTCTTATTTGGCCCCTGAGCCACAGTTTGGACACCCAGCTTTATGGCATTCATTTACTTTAGTTATAGGTACATGCATTCTTACTATGAGTGGCCTCGCCTCTTCCCAGATCTGACCTGTAACTTGCAACTCTTTGCTGTCTTTACTGTAGAATATTCAAGGCAAAGTAGTAACAACTTCATAGCACGTGAGGGTCCCTCTACTAGAAAAACATGACATGCACCTTTAATGTTCCACTGGGTTCATACAACAGACTGTAGAAACAAAAATAATAAACGTGCATGAATTCACAGGGGGCCAATGACTGCGGCGCATGTATTTACCACATCACAGTGTATTATAGACCTAGAATGTTGCAACTGTAGTTTCTTATAATGATGGGGAAATGGACCAAGTCACTAATTCAGCGTATAGTTAATTCCAAGAAAACGGGGCCCCATGTGAGAGACGAAAATTGGCGCATTCTGTCTGAAAACAATCAGGGCTGGCCCAGTCATATGACCAGACAGGCCCCAAGACATCCAAGAGCTCCAAAATTGTATTGCAATTAATACAAAATGTTGCATTACACTTTAGGCAACTGGATACAATTTAAACTAGTCAGAAAACGGGAACAAAAATTCAATATTTAGTAAGAAATTCTAAAGGAGGACATCTACATTCTCCGTCCGATGCTGGTTCTGTTCTTGTGACTACTGGTGTTTTTACCTCCAACGACAGGTTGCATGTATTCTACAATTTGATTTTGTCATAATTTCAGAGGACAGGGGTCTAAATAAGTCAACTTTTCAAATAAATATCAAAATAGAAAATCCACAAACGTACAATAATAACATTATGGCTCAAAATCCTTTCAACTGACAATGACCACATTTTTTGAGGTTGAATAATGGCACCAGTTTCTGAAGCTATTGAAGTGGAAAAATAGTTTCACTTTCACTAGTATATACGACAGAAAATGCATTTAACTTCAGGCAATAATACATTTTAAAGGACACATTCTGTTACAGTGACTTTTTTGAGCTTTAAACCATGTTATAACAATGTTCCGTCGTCACAAACACACCTGGAGTTGCATTCAGCTGCATTCACGCTGTTTTGAGGCGTCAAACACACTTCCTGCTGAACTTACAGGATTTTCTGACGTATTTTCAGATTTCATACGTCACTTATCAGAGAATCCTTCTGCTGTTTTTAGTCCTTAAATCATCACTAAACCCGTTTCGAGCATTTCTGCCGTCTGCTGCAGCGAATCCACAAAATGACGTCTTTTCAGTGCTAACTTCACTAGATTGTATATTTAGCACAGGCGCCATCTGCTGGCTGGATGCGCTCAGTAAGTGTAAGTTCATAGTGATTGATAAGACAGGTCAAAGAATCTATTCACCTTATTCTGCCCCGCCCACTTTTTGCCAGATACGCACTATTTCGACGTGAAATACAGAGACAATTTCCACAAAACGGACACATTTTGACAGTTTAAACGATCATTCAACAAAATAAAGGTGTTATTGCTTGTCGGATCGTTACTATTAATTGTTATCAAAATGGTTGCTAGGTAACAGTGGTAGAATGACCTCTATCTATGTCATATTTGCTGCTCATGTCCAACCAGGAAGTGCACTTTTATACTTTGCAAAAACTGTCAAACTGGGGACGAATATGCAAAATGTTTAGCAAAATCTTCAATAAAATCATGTTTACTACATTTTAGTGAAATGTGTCGTCGAACCTGTCGTATTGACCTTATTCTGCCCCGCCCACTTTTGCCGTTTTTTGCACTTTTGTTGTAAACGCACTTCCGTTTGACGAGAACTCCGTTAAAGCTAATGACGAACGAGGGAAAAGTCTCGCCGCTAAAATGTTACATAAAGTAGATTGATTTGTGTAAAATGTTTAATGAACACGAGCAACAACAAGTCAACAACGCAACGATTTCCTGGTCAGTCTGAAAACGGCTTTTTAGTCCATGTAGAACTTATTTTCTGTTGAGCTCGTCTACTCCGTGTAAACTAATACAACTGAAACTTCCGGAATAAGGTGAATAAAAAACTTTTGTTTTGTTTTAAAACATGAGGCCCTCAAGAGCATGTTTAAAGGCTAACAGCAATATGAAAAATGCTGAATATTTTCCTTTAAGAGAATGTAGAAACTTTAGTGTATATGATCAGAACTGTGTGCCATGTTAGATGTGAATAATCAATAGTTGAGCCTGAGTGGCTTGGGTCGGCGCTGCAACAAACAACTAAACCCAGATAATTTGTGTTGAAACCTTTGGCTAATTTCCCTGGTCTCAAATTGAAATATAAAAATCAATAGCCTCTTTGCCATGGCTTCCACAGGGAAACGTGTGCAAACTAATAGCTGTGTCCATCGATCAAAGGGAGGATTATATTAATTAATGTAAATGAGCCAAGCGCTGTATCCAGATAGCGGAGGAGAATTCTGGGTAATTTGCATTATCAAGCAAAAAGGAAACAACGGCGAGCGCCTGTTCAAAAGGTTAACCTGCACGTGAACGCTCAGATGGATGAGCTGTGAAGGCCGGGTAATGTGCTGCAGCCTGACATTTGTAAATCTAAATGAGCTCCACAACAAAATTCACGTCTGCCATTTCAGTGTTTGAGATGGAGCGGATACAGAGGTTAATAAACAGGCTTATTTTGGTAATGCAGGTTTCAAATGGCATCGCAGCATGTTAGAAAGCCCCGCATTGTGCTTTTGAGATTAGGGCCGGTGTCTAACATGGATTTTGCGGTGTGATTTAGTAAACAAAGTCAAACAATGCACCTTAGCACCATGTTGGCTTTTCCTTGTTTCTTATCAATCTTTCTACACAGCAAAAAAGGATTGACCCCCTAGTTAAAGCCTTTGGAGCAACTCTGCTGGGGGAAGTATGGCAGCTTGAACATTATCCTCTGGTTCTTCCTACTTTACCTATCAACAATATTTAATATTACTTCAACTGTAGTCTGTTCATTGCTGTTCACATGTTTCTCTTTCTCTCCACTTCCCCCGGGGAGTGGAGACTGTTTCAGGCACTGCGGCGGCTGCTCCAGTGACGACCCCCCCCACATCTGTAGATGAACTGTTCCTCATCTACTGCTGGGGGAGCTCTCTCTACACTGGGTGAACTGTTCCTCGTCCACCTGGAGGAACTCTTTCACAGCCTCCTTCCCTCTTGAGTGGTTCTGGCTCCACAGTCCAAGTGGATGCGTCAGTCCTAGTTCATCTGCAGCCTGTCCGTCCGTGGGAGTAGGATCTCTCCTTCACTGTGGTTCTCCCCGAGGTTTCTACTTTTTCCCATGGGGTTTTTTGTAGTTTTTCCTCGCCGCGAAGGAGGGTCAAAGGACAGGGGCATTCTGGGACAGTTATCTGAACTGCTTTTACCTGTGGCCCATCGAGGCAATTGTTGTTGTGATTTTGGGCATTATAAAAATAAATTGATTTGATTTGATTAAAGGGGCGTGGCAGAACTTCTGAGGTGGTAAATGTGCCACTTGCTTGCCTGCATGTTACCGTTTTTGCCTTGAATGTGTCAATTAAAGGGGCTGTACCTGATTTGAACTGTTTTGAGACGTGAAAAACAAAGATTTTTCCATGTAATGAAGTAAAATCTGTTTTGCCACAGCACAGATATGTTGTAAAAGCATCTATCCAGCGCTTTCTCTGCATCTTTTTACAGAGCGTTTTATTCTACGGGAAGACGGAAATGTGGCGTTAGCATTTTTATTAATTTATTCCTTTTTATCCACCATCTGATTTAAGGAAACTATGAAGCTGCTGGTCATGTTCAATATGAAAAGAAAGCTGTAACCCACTTATTTTCAGTCAAATCACACATTCTGGGATGAATTAGAGTCAGCACAAATTAAAAAATTACACTAAAATTCAAGTAAATTTAATAGGACTTTTATATGGATTCCACCTGGACTTTTTTACTTTAATACAAGTCCCTAAAACTCATTTTTTGTTAAATTAGCTTCAGCTTTGAAAGAGGAATTGTCAAAACCAACAAAAGCCAAAGGTCGCGTCAATCAGGCAAAATCTAAAGACACCAGCTTCACTTCTTCATATATTTCACACAAAAAATGTTGGCGGACTTTAAGGTCTGACATTCCTCTTTGCAGAGTTTGTTTCCAAATGTCATCAGAGTAAATCAGACACAAAACTACAGAGTCTCAGCTTCACAAAGAGTCCAGACAATAGTTTTTTGCTCTAAAGGGTTAAGAAACAGCTTCAGTTTGAAATGACGTCAGACGTTTTAGGAAAAACAGTTCAGTATGTAACTGATGTGTAGATAAAAAAAAAAAAAAAAAAAAGTTATGTTTTTCACGTTTCAAAACAGTAAGAATCAGTTACAGCCCCTTTAAATGTATTGTTAATTTATTCAGTGGCTGCGTTTATTGCTCAAACATACTTACTCAACAACATATAGCAGGCCTGCTCTCCACTGATCTGGGCTCTCATTCATGAAACTTTACCTGGAACTCATCTTAAGTGTACGTGATCATCTTGTACCTCGCCTCATAAAGCTCCCGCGTGCAAAGTTCAGGGTTTGTCGAACAGAACCACTCTTTTCCAATCATTTTGGACGTACTCACGCTTTATAAATGAGACCCCCGGCCTGTAACGTGGCTTGGTGGCGTCACCCGCTTGTCTCCATGGAGATAGACGTGTTCAATAGCACACTCGGGAAAATTCCATGGAAATAAATAACACGATCGGCCAGGGAGAAACATGGCAGAACCTCCACCAGGAAAGTTACATAGTGCACCTTTTGGCTGTAGTTTAAAGTAAAAGAGAGATGTCAGCTGCACAATTTTTTCCGTCTGTGATGAAAGATTTCTGATCGTGGGGAAAATCTGGAGTCGTGGCTCAAAGACATGGGCTGTAGGTCTCACACTGACACGGGGACAAATATCTAACGTAGAGCTGTCATCCAGAACAAAGACGGCTGAGATTTATACCAAGCGCGTCTGATCTTTTGGAATCGTGGTCGCAGAGTGAGTCCTCCTCTCGCCGTGTCTATGATCAATCTCTGACAAACATGAGACCAACAGTAAACTCAAACATGTGACCTGCTGTCAGTGTAGCAGCATAAGAGATACTAACTCTCACAAGTACAGAAACGCCGTTAGCGTTAGGTCTGTTACCATGACACATTTTGATCACGGAAAAGATCAAAACAAATGATAATATTGAACATATCGCTGCCACAAACAGTAACCCAAAAACCCCAGTAAAACCAAATGAAGCATAGTTTTAAAAAGTATGAACTACCATAAATAAATAGCAGAATGAAACAGTTAGTTAGTATCATTTATGAGTCGTAATTAATCATTAAACCATCTATATTGGAAATTTTATTTAAAATGTAAATTATATTATGATTAATAACGAAAAGTGTCCTATTATTGCAAAGAAAAGATACACACAATAAATACTGAGCCCCAAAAATGATACTCAAGCTTTTAGTTACTGGACGATAAGTCATAACTATTGAGTTGATTGTAGCCACGACTGACCATGTGAACCAAGTGTGCGTCTGACAGTTTTTAATCCCTCGCGTCTTGCAGTGTACACCAGGCTTTACACCTAAAACAAAACTACAGCATTTGGCAGGTTTTGCAGAGTCAAACCACAAATGGCTGTCCACCGTTTTTGTGTTTTAGGCGCAGCGGACACAAATGAAAGAAAGTAGCTCATTCGGATTTAAAAAGCCTTCCATAATTAGCCGGGATCAGAGCGGTAAATAACGCTGCGCTCTCCTGTGTGCGCTGACACGGCCCGGGCTCGCTGCTGCTGCTCCGTACATTTTGTTTTGACAGATGTTGGGCCTGTTTTGTATCCGCGTCCTCATTAGAGCTTCACAGGCTTTTGTTGTTTGCTGTACACAAGCAGGTGCACGACGCAACCGCAAACATCAATAATTAACGGATTAGACTTTTAAGCCGCTTTTAATGCCGAGGTACGCCCCGCGCACTTAAAGATGTGCAGACAAAACAGCAGACGGTCGAGATGAAAGTTCAAATGAGCAAAGAACTTCTGTAAATTGGCTCCTCAAGAAGCAGAACGACCGCGCGATAAGTTCAGTGTTTGGTCGAGGCGGCACAGTGGCATCGAGGTGAGATTTCGTGTCGGCTTTGAGTTGGTACAAAAGGTGCAAAATATAGGCTAATTGAATTTCTTTTTCCAGTGCAGCCATTATAACCAAATGTGCCTTTCTAATATCATCTTTTCTGTACGTTTTACGGCCAAACTGCACTGGATCAGACCAAAAAACAGTTTGTATCATGTCTTTAGGAGCATTTTATTATTTTTGAAGATGCAAAGTTATCACAAGATTTATTTCAAAAGTACTCGTAAGAACTTTCCAGACTTAAGTAACTTCTACAAGTATACAGGTGAAAAGGGGGGGAAATGAATTTAAAGATGTCAACTTCTCCTGTAGTATACTCACACAAATATTTTAAAAATGTATTACGTTTTTCATCAGTTAGTGTTTCCATATAGAAATAAAGCATTTTGTGTGTAAAAATAGCTAAATTTGCACATATTTTGCATTGCTTTCATTTAAAATTGTATTAATCAGGCTTTGGATTAGCTAAACAAATCCTTCTGTACCTGTGTGGGTGAGTGGAGCAAACTCTTTAGCAGCAGATTGGACAAGTTTGTAGTTTCCACATGAAAGCTTATGTTGAGAGAGCAAACTGAGAAATAAACAACAAAATAGAAACAAGACATCTATTTTTTTTCCCCACTACTACTTATATTGAAGACAAATTATCCTGGTGTATCTTTTCTTTTACTAATTAATTAAAGTTGTGACAAGAAAAAAAAAGCAGCAGCCAAGCCTCTCGTCATGTAATAATACTTGTTAATATACTTGATTATGTTTGGATTCAGTCATTATTTTGAACCATTTTCAAAGCATGTGCTGATTTCTTGGAAAGTGCCTCAGCATCTACTTTCTTTCTTGTAAATTAGTTCTTCCAGTCACCAATGAGCACCTTCAGTATTGATTAACGTTGGCAGGATTTCTAATATTTTTGGATGTTCCTTTTCTAATAAAACGCAGCACTTTGACCAACTCTGCAAAACACACTAAATATTACACTATACTCCACTGGCCTTGATGTTTGCTCGAGTTTATTAACATTTAAATGTTGTGTTTTGGCGAATGTTGAGCTCAAATGTCCTCGCAGCTGTTAAATAACTGAAACTAGTCCAACAAGTTTCAGGATAAAGCTCCTTCTTTAGGGCAAGACTAATCCATGTCTCGTCAAACACACACAGCACATCAACATTCGCACAAAACTCAGACTAAACCCGGTGTTGTGTGGAGATGCGCGCCCCTGTCCAGATGTGCGTCCCTCACGTAATTCAACAGTTGGTTCAATATAAAGTTATGCCTCCCCTGTCTTTGTGTTAAAGTTTCACAAATGAACAACTAAAGAACATGGCGTCTTTTAAAAGTCTCGCAGGCTCTGAAATCTTCTAACTTGACAGGATTATTTGAGTTTTTAACGAGCAATTGTCAGCGTTTAGTCTGACAGGTTGGACCACTCATTTAAGGAAAGTGCAGTTAAGATAAATTTATTTCAAATTCTGCTAAAATCTTTACAAATTTTACCCATAGAACTATAATAAAACCTGGAAGATGAATCCAAGATGGCCGTCCTGTTTATCCCTATGGAGAGTGCTCATTGGCGCATGACCCCAAAAAAGTTTCTTACTTCCGCATTTACTTCCTGATACGGCGGCTGACATCTTTGTTTTACTTCCTGAAACGATGGCTGCCATCTTTGTTTTACTTCCTGAAACGGAGGCTGCCATCTTTGTTTTAGGCGCCATGACGATAATCCCCACTTCATATAAAAACGGGTAATTTTGGTGATTTTAGAAACGGTAGAAAAGAACATTTCCTTCTATTTTATTTAAATACCGATAATAATTCAGTACTGTCCGCAATTATAATTAGCAATTTTAGAAAAAGGCTGGTTCCAAGAGGCTGCAGTACCTCACATGGCCACAAATCAATCTGGGACCACAGACAGAGGGGGCGTACCTTATCCAGTTCATTTAATACATCCATGATTTTACCCCAGCTTTTTTTTTTAGGTTTTTAATTCTACTTCCTGGTTGTAAATGATGACATCACACTAGGAAATTACCAAGAAACCATCCTGTACACTGCACCAAAACTCCTCTAAAGTCACCGATTTTTTTATTTGCCAAAGAAAAATACATGTGAACACCTTTATTTTGTTGAATAAAAGTTTAAAAAGTTGTTTATTTTATGTAAATTATAACATAACCTTTGACTCTCTAGTGTGATGTCATCGATTTGTTGATTTCCTATAACTTTCAACATATTTTTCAACTTTTTTCCACAAATAGCTGCCTGATTGGAGTAAAACTATACTTTATATTTACAAGAGGTATTAATACACTGAATAAAGTCAAAATTAGAAAATCATAAACACCTGTCTTATGCACTTTAAGCCCATATTGACTGTAAAACCAGTTTATACAATATAAATAAAATAAACGGCGCATGTTTTGAAATGCAAAGTGATATGTCCAGGTTTGCTCCCTCGTTAAAACCGTCCTTTACTGTGAAGCCAATTAATTTATAAAGAGCGCATATTTTAAGAGGTTAAGCGTTTATGTCGAGTTTATCTCCCTTGGGTCAGGAGAGACAATTATTATTCATAAACGGAGCGTAATTTGATAAAAACAAATACATTTGTTGAGATTTGCTCCCTGTTGTTGCTGTACCGTGTTAGGCCTATTGTATTTAAAGGAAAGTGTGGACATTTCACTGTGGGATGAACACGGTCGAAATATTCTGCAGGACAAACGATAATTGTGAGGTTTCTAAATATAAATATAATGAGCTCAAATCAACAGGTAAAAAAAAAGGATCGTTTTAGGTTTGACGCAAGCGGAAAACTGAAGGGACGCACATCTGGACACTGCACCAGAACTAAACCAGGACTAGACAAGTCTAACCAGAACTAAACCAGGACTAGACAGGTCTAACCAGATCTAAACCAGGACAAGACAAGTCTAACCAGATCTAAACCAGGACAAGACAAGTCTAACCAGATCTAAACCAGGACAAGACAAGTCTAACCAGAACTAAACCAGGACTAGACAAGTCTAACCAGATCTAAACCAGGACTAGACAAGTCTAACCAGATCTAAACCAGGACTAGACAAGTCTAACCAGAACTAAACCAGGACAAGACAAGTCTAAACAGAACTAAACCAGGACAAGACAAGTCTAACCAGATCTAAACCAGGACAAGACAAGTCTAACCAGAACTAAACCAGGACTAGACAAGTCTAACCAGAACTAAACCAGGACAAGACAAGTCTAACCAGAACTAAACCAGGACTAGACAAGTCTAAACAGAACTAAACCAGGACAAGACAAGTCTAAACAGAACTAAACCAGGACAAGACAAGTCTAACCAGAACTAAACCAGGACAAGACAAGTCTAACCAGATCTAAACCAGGACTAGACAAGTCTAACCAGAACTAAACCAGGACTAGACAAGGCTAACCAGAACTAAACCAGGACAAGACAAGTCTAACCAGAACTAAACCAGGACTAGACAATTCTAACCAGAACTAAACCAGGACAAGACAAGTCTAACCAGAACTAAACCAGGACTAGACAAGTCTAACCAGAACTAAACCAGGACAAGACAAGTCTAACCAGAACTAAACCAGGACACGACAAGTCTAACCAGATCTAAACCAGGACAAGACAAGTCTAACCAGGACTAAACCAGGACAAGACAAGTCTAACCAGAACTAAACCAGGACAAGACAAGTCTAACTAGAACTAAACCAGGACAAGACAAGTCTAACCAGAACTAAACCAGGACAAGACAAGTCTAGCCAGAACTAAACCAGGACTAGACAAGTCTAACCAGAACTAAACCAGGACAAGACAAGTCTAACCAGAACTAAACCAGGACTAGACAAGTCTAACCAGATCTAAACCAGGACAAGACAAGTCTAACCAGGACTAAACCAGGACTAGACAAGTCTAACCGGATCTAAACCAGGACAAGACAAGTGTAACCAGAACTAAACCAGGACTAGACAAGTCTAACCAGATCTAAACCAGGACAAGACAAGTCTTACCAGAACTAAACCAGGACTAGACAAGTCTAACCGGATCTAAACCAGGACAAGACAAGTCTAACCAGAACTAAACCAGGACTAGACAAGTCTAACCAGAAATAAAACCAGGACAAGACAAGTCTAACCAGAACTAAACCAGGACAAGACCATGACAACACCTACAGTAGTCTAACCGGGACCAGACTAGAAGTAGATTAGGATAAGACCATGACAACACCAAGACCAAACTAAGTCTAAACAGGACTAAACTAGGACTAAACCAGGACCAAACCGAGACCAAACTGGGACCAAAATGGAAAAAAAAGTAGGACAAGACCATAACAACACCAAGACCAAACTAAGTCTAAGCAGGCCTTAAACGGGATTAAACCAAATAAGCTCAAATCAATGGGTAAAAAAGGAGAAATGAAGGGACGACCATCTCGACGCCGCACCAGAACTAAACCATGACAACAGAAGGTTTAATGGGACCAAACCGGGACCAAATTAGGACAAAACCATGACGACACCAAGATAAAGTCTTGGGACCAAAACAGGACCAAACTGGGACCATATTGGGACTAAACCCGGGACCAAACCAGGACCACACCAGGACAAGATCTTGACAACACCAAGACCAAACTAAGTCTAAACGGGACTTAACGGGACTAAACCAAGACCAAACTGGGACCAAACTGGGACAAAACTAGGACAAGACCATAAAAACGCCAAGACCAAACTAAGTCTAAACGGGACTTAAATGGGATTAGACCAAGACCAAACCAGGACCAAAACAGAACAAAACAAGGACAAGATCATGAAAACACCAAGACCAAACTAAGTCTAAACCGGACTTAAATGGGACTAAACAGAATTAAACTGGGACCAAACTAGGACCAAACAAGACCATGACAACACCAAGACCAAACTAAGTCAAAACAGGACTAAACCAGGACCAAACCAAGACCAAACTGGGACCAAACTAGGACAAGAGCATGATAACACCAAGAGCAAACTAAGTCTAAACAGGACTTAAACAGGACTAAACAAGACCATGACAACACCAAGACCAAACTAAGTCAAAACAGGACTAAACTAGGACCGATCCAGGACCAATCCAGGACCAAACCGGGAGCATGTGAAGCGTTCTCACCTGTGGTCTGGGATGCCCGGTGACCAGACACGTGAGCTCCAGAGTCTCTCCTTCTCGGATGGTGTAGACTCTCTCCGTGTGCCGCTCCTCGTCCACGTTGCACGCATGTCCTGAGTGGATGATCCGCACACTGGGGGGCGCTGTAACAACAACACAACCACAGATTAAGAACGATGCTGTTTCTATCGGAAACACAGCAAAAACAAATGTTTATTTATAAGTTGTAGTTTCCTGGTATATTTTGGGGACTTCTATCAGGCAAAAGATTTATGCTAACATTGAGATTTACATTGTTAATCGCTATGGCAACGGTCCTAACTTTCTGAAAACCATAACTATTGATAAAAGTAACTGAAATAAATATGTTTATTTCACTAATTTTGTTTGTCAACATTTGTTTACTTATATAAAATCAGTGCTTTTTGGTGTTTTTGGTTTTTTTTGTTGCATCATCTGCTCATCTTCGTATAAATTGTGTTGCTTTTGCTGACTAAGTTACAGGCCAGATCTGTGGAGAGGTGAGCCTCTTTGTCGGAATGCACTTTTTTTTCATCTTTTTTATGCTTTTTTTGTAAAAAAAAAGACAATACAATTGAATAAAAACAAAGCAATCTATCCACAGTGACAAACAAGTTGAGGAAAAGTTACATAGAGCACCTTTAATTTCCAGCTATAGTTGTCAATTATGAATCCACTGGTAAGACAAAATATGTATTATACTATTATATTCTTCCAAATCAAATATTGAGGCCTAAACAAATGTAAACAAGTAAAATGTAGTCAAATCAAATCAAAGCCTAATATTCCCAGTTCAAGTCACACATTTCATTTTTTTACAGTGTTGTTTGCAGAGCTCGCAGCAAAGGACGAAAATGAAAAAAACATTGACATATTTAGACGTTGAAGCAGAGTTGGCGTATTGTTGGAGCCAAAACAGATTCTTCGGGGAGAAAGATTTCCAGCAGAAGATATTTTATTGGAAACAAACGTGAGTGAGACGTGTTTCCACCGACGCGCTCCGCCGAGTGGATTCAAGGTCTGTTTGTCTGACGCTTCCAGCTCCACATCCAGCAAAACTGTCAGCCTCCATTTAGAAACACGGGACGGAATCGGGAGAATCAAGGGAGAGAAACGAGAAAAGGATTCAAGCTTTTATCACTGAAACTACAGCCGCACAATTAATCTCAGTTGGACCTTTGAGCGATGAAGAAATTGTTCAATAAAAAATGTTGCTATTATTCGGGCAATACATTGTTCTGTATAAAAAAATCTCACATTTTATTGCAAAAAAAAAAGTGGACCGATAGTTTCGATTAGCGTTTTACGAATTGTGGACATTGAAAAATACTGTGTGTGAAGGTAATTCGCAAAAACAGATAAGAACCATTTCAAAAAGTCATCAGAGGCTAGCATTCGAGCCTTCGTATAGTAATGTTTTCAAAAGTCAAATCAATTTTACTGCAATCAAAACATTATTACATCCCTCCTTGAAAAATTCCACTCAGTATTATTTCCGTCGATAATATCTGTAGAAGATGGTTACAAAAATACAGAGAGTTTTAGGCAATTTTTCAAAACGGAGATATCTGTTTTTGCAGTTGAACTCTTCTAAGTTTCAAGTCTAAAAAAATGAGGTTCATTTGATTTTTTGGGGGACAATTTTCACATAGTTTACGCAAAAACTAAATAAGATCCAAAATTTTAAGTAATTTAAACCTGGTTCTGTCCATTTTTCAGATTAAAATGTGCAAAATATGTGCATTTTTTACACATAAAACGCATAATTTCTATATGAAAAACGACATGATGATACTTTTTTTCCCCATACATTTATGTGAGTAAATTACAAAAAAAATTGCAAAAAAATTGACATCTTATCAATAACTCAACTCAATAATTTAAGTTTTTTTTTTCAATTTTTTCAATGTATCAATACTTTTCATAAAAACAAATGATAGTTTTACACCATATAGGGATCTATTTGTTGAGAAAAATCTGTTGAAAATTACAGGAAGGGGAGCCTCGGGAGCCATAACGCATCATTTTCACAAAATAAACGACTTTTTTGATCCTTTAAACACTGATTGAACAAAATAAAGACGTTCACATATATTTTTCTTCATCATACTTCACTAGCAAAGACCACAACCTCAAGCTTGGATGCAGAAGTTTATTGGCGAACGAGAACAACGATAAAATGTGTAGATGAAAAATGCCATTTTGGGGCTTCTAGCGATGAGGGCTGCAGGCTCCCGGGCCTCGATACCCCCCGACTAAAGGATAAGACAGAATAATTAGAAGAGGGTGGGAGGGAGGGGCACGAAATAACGAACACTGGTGTGTGTGACCGGGAAGCTTAAATAGAGTAGTCACTGGAAGGGGCGTGGATGAGGTGTGGTCGTGCTCCCGAACTTCAGATAACAGACTTATCTCCATTAAAAAATCTGTGAAATTAGATGAGTTTTCTTGCAGTGTACAATATGGTTTGTTGGTAATTTCCCAGTGTGATATCATCATTTACAACCAGGAAGTAAAATTAAAAACTGAGGTAAAAATGTGTAGATTTATGCAGAATTCGTATTTATCTTTAGGGCATTTTAGTCAAATGAATAGTCCAACCTGTCACTTTAAACAGACTTTCTTCTGACTCTAAGCAGCTCCAAACGGTATCTTCCCCGCACTGACCCCGCCCCCTTCAGCAGCTGCTCCTCTCCCTTCTCCCTCTTTTTGCGTCGTGATTAGTGGAGAGCTTCTGGATGAGGCCGTTTGGAGAGCGGATGCAGATATGATTAGGAGGACCAGGACTAATTACTGGTGGGAGGAAGGAGAAGAACCGAACGTGGCAGAAATCAGGAGTGGGCGGAGCTTTTCATGTTCAAGGAGTTACTACATCCTGTGAGGGCTTCCAGTGCTCAGACACATATGCGCTGAATTAGCAACGCCGCATTTGTGCCACTGCAAGATTCCTCACTGATTATTTCACGTGTGTCGCTACACTTTGGACACGTTTCAGGATATTTTTGCTTTAACTAACTGAATATATGGGGAAAAAGGGAGAATGTAAACTCACTGGTAGATAAGATAACTTGAATGAATAAAAAACAACATTAACCAAATAAAAAATAAATAAAAACAGATCACGTTGAAAGTCAAGTCAAGTCAAGTCACATAAGATATATAAAGTATTACGCAACAACTGAATTTTGGAGCTTTTTACATTATTCCGTGTAGTGCTGCTCGATAATGACAAAAATTTGATGAATGTGTATAATTTTTGTTATTCAAAAGTATGTATTTACTAAAAATATAATACGTAGGTGTCAGATTTTCATATTCTTCAAATCAAAGCCGGCCCTGGTGCCACCTTTGGGCCCCCAGTGAAGTCTGAACGCACCCTGGACACAAGGGCTGCACAATTAATCGAAACTGAATCAAAATTGGCAAAGGCTGTGCCATTATTTCCTTCACAAACTACAAAATTGTTTGTTTCTACATAAAAACTGCTAATCCTGAACATGTTCTAAAACAAGCAACAAAAACACAACTAAAAGTGACAAAAACAGTATTACAAGTTCATAACTTCAGAAATTATACACTGAATATATTTTATGAGTAATGTTTTAGAAAAGTGCCTTTACTCCAGGTTTTAAGGCAAAAGGAGAGCACTTATAACTCTGAACAGAAGGCAGTTCATTGTATTTACGATTACAACATTTTTGTTGAATTGAATGGAGTAATAATTCAAATCACAATTATATATATGATGATTGACAAAGCCCTAGTTCGGTCACCCAAAACACATCTGGAGTTGTATTTGGCTTCATTCACGCTGCTTCCATCAACTCTGTTGATGTGGTCATCTTCTCTGAGCCTCAGAAAGTTTCCCCGATCTATGAGAAATCCAGAGTTTTCTGCACAGTTTTAAGAATATAAACCATCAAATGAGCATTTCTGTGATCAAATTATGTTTACAAAGAATACATGACACTATTAACGTCGCAGTCACGTTACCAAATGGATCCATTTATTTGAATATATTGACCAACGCCTAAATACAGAGGTATAATTACTTTAAATTAGAAAATTAAACTTGTCTGAAATACTAATGCCAAGCAGACCAAAACCATGTTTAAATGACAATCATAACCACAAGAAAGCATTAAGTGTCCACTTGAAGTAAATACATTCATTAACCTTTTTACATCTTCATGATGAATAACTTTAAGTCATTTTAAACTAATGCACATAATCTATGCAAAATTAAACTTTAAATCCAGAAGGAATATTGTTATTGTGTTTGCTCGACAAGTCAACGCTCAAATCAAGATAAATATTCTCAATCTAAGCGATTATATCTTACTAGAATCCCTTTTTGCAGTGGAGTCGCTCGAAACTTGTCTCATTCATGCGAACAAGCGGTTTTCAGAATGGTTTCCCGATGTGAGCCGCTCGTCCGCTTACTTCCTTTTCTATTTGGAGATGAATGCGCTGGCCTGAAATCCACAGGGGCGGATAAGAGCTTGAGGAATGGGCCCAGTGTAACCGAGCTCCACGCAAGGCTGCCACTTAAAACAAAAAAGCTGAACCAAACAGGGCTCCAGGGCAGCGGCAGGACAAAGTGCTCGCGCCATTCACCGCAGCCACTGTGCACTATACTGGTTTTAGCATGTAAATCCTTCAGCCAAGAGGACAAAAGGATGCAAATAATGTGCCTGTGAGCTTCAGAGAAAGACTAGCATAACAATTAGCAACTCAAAAGTAAATATTGTATCTTGTGAATTGAATAAGTCCTCAAAAAATCCCCAATAATCTATGAATGTCAATGAGATTTGAAGTATTTAAAAGCAATGAGTGAAGTGCAATGCAGGGATTTATGAATTCATATTTTTGATGGCGTTATTAGCTGAAATATCGTGTTTTGAATTGTTAATTTCTATGGTAACGGTGAACATTTTCCATCATTCTGAAACCCATGTATGGATTAACATTGTTTAAAGGGCCCATGACAGGTTGGGCTTCTCGTTTAACCAAAATGTAGTTCAGATAAACATATTTCAAAATTAGCTAAAATTCTTTAAAATTTTTACAGCGTTTTCGCAATTTTTAGCTTTTAAATTTTACTTCCTGGTTGTAAATGATGACATCACGCTAGGAAATTACCATAGCAACAACACTGTACACTGGGCCAAAACTCATCTAATGTCACATTTTTTTGATTTGACAAATAAAAATACGTTAACACCTTTATTTTGTTGAATTAATGTTTAAAGGGTCAAAAAAGTAGTGTATTTTGTGTAAATGATGCATAATCTTTGTCTCCCCAGTGTGATGTCATCAGTGTGTTTACTTCCTGTATTTTTCAACAGGTTTTTCAACTTTTCTTCACAAACAGCGATCTGATTGGTGTAAAACTATAATTTCTATTTACAACAAGTATTAATACACTGAATAAAGTCAAAATTAGAAAATCATAGAAACCCATCATACGCACTTTAAACTGTATATGAAGGTTCTCATGTTTGTCTAGTTACGACTTTGTTTGGTGAGAGGGCATCTGTGGTAAAGGTTTATCATAGTTTTACTTCAGTCAAGCCGCTGTTTGTGAAGAAATTTATATAAGAAAATGTATAAAAATATATGTATAAAAATCCTAAATAAAAAGACAATTTACTACATTTTTTCTGGCCTTTTAAACCATCATTCAACAAAATAAAGATGATATCAGGTATTATTTATTGTCAATTCCTAACTATAATTTATATTCATTTAAACCCTTGTTTTCAAAATGGTTGCTAGGTAACAGTTGTAGAATCACCTCTAATAATGTCATATTTGCTGCTCATGTCCAACCAAGAAGTAACATTTTAAACATTCTAAAAACTGTCAAACTGGGGACAAATGAGCAAAATGTTTGGTCAAATCTTAAATATAATCACGTTCACTTCATTTTAGTGAAAAGTGTTGCTAATGTGTCACATAGACTTTAAACTGGACGACACATGTCAATGAAGCTTTGAAGAAAGAGAGTTTGATAGAGAATGTGCTTTCCCAATACACTGATAGAAGAGGAGGAGATGAAGAGGTCGTTCAACTGCTGCTGTGGTGGAGATTGTGGAAACATGATTGTAGATGACAGAATGTGACTAAAGGCGACAAAAACACAACTAAATGCTACTCAAACTGACAAAAATGGGACTAGATGCGACCAAAACACGACTAAAAACAACAAATCAACGCTAAAAGTGACAAAAATTCGTCCTTTTTTTTCACCAACACAGTTATGCCAAGACCAGGTTAGCTTACCTGCCCCAAAGCTCTAAACTCAACCAAATTATCTGATCCTAAACCTAACACTGATCCTAACTGAGATTTTTTTTTTTTTAATAGATAAACTTTTGCTAGCATAGCCACCAATGTAAAGTGTACAGTCTGTGGCAAAAGTGGGTTCTGGGGGAGGAAGAAGCGACAAAAACACTACTGTAAGCAACAAAATCAAACAAAAGCAAACAAAAACACATTGTTATCATATTTTTTAAAGTAAGTTTATAAGTTTATCTTTCAGTCTCTTTGTCAATTATCTTAATTCTTTTAAAATGTGAACTTTGAACAGAGCCACATTATTGAAAGATAAATCTAAATGCAAATCTCATCGCAATAACAATTTTTTCCAAATCGTGCAGCTCTCCAGGGCATCGCACCAAGAGAGTTACACCTTTAAAACACCAAACCATCCCATAATATCGTACCCATCTGCCAGCTCCTTGTCATACGCAACATTCTGAGAACTTTTTCCCATTCAAAAGATAAAGTATGTCATTTTTAATTGGCCTTACAATTCAAACCCATGGATCCGATCCTCGTCATGACTCCGCCACTCTCCGTTTTGCGTTTCCCCATAACATTAAAAACGCTCCATTATCTTGGAGCAGATGCGTGCGTAACGAGACTCGCAGGTTTGGGTTTGGGTTTGGGTCGTGCTCGTTCTTTAAGTGAGTTGTCGATACACTGACAGGTGGAAGATAAAAGCCGGGCTTTGAACGCTCCAGACAGCTGTTAGATCCAGGCACGTTTTAACTAAGCCTCAGAAGTGTTACACGAGTACTGGGATTTGGGTCGGCCCGTTTGTGCGTCGAGAGCGCAGATATATACGTTCGACGATGCAGTTAAAGCTCAAAACTCGGCTGCATAACGGGGCAGTAACTCAAGAGCGGAAGAATGAGAACTTTACCTCCAGTTTGTAAAAGGCTGGAGTACACATTTTACCAAAACACAGTTGAGATAATTATATTTAAGATTCCGCTGAAGAATGAACCAATTTTATCCCAGTTTGGGCTTTATTTAGGTTTAAATTTTGACTTCCTGTTGTAATTCATGACATCACATAAGAAAATTCTGTAATTGTTACTCCTCTAATGTCACAGAAATTATTATTTTACGACTAAAAGTAGGTCAAGATCAAGATCATCTTTATTTATACAATAATAAGCCATTATCCCAAAGTGCTGGACAACAACAATAAAACAACACAATATTAAAAACACACAGATTCCTGGACACAATGTTTAGAAAACACAAGCATTTATACAATATATAAAAGTGCTCAGGTCAATTTGAATTAAAAGCCAGCGCAAAGAGGTATGTTTTTAAAAACGATTTAAATCTCAGAATCGAGCTGGCCGCTCTTATATTATATGGAAAAGCATTCCACAGCCTGGGGCCGGCGACTGAAAAGGCTCTGTCGCCCCTGGACTTCAGCCTGGACCTGGGACAGTCCAGGAGCAGCTTATCAGCGGACCTTAGTGGTCTAACCGGGGCATGCAATATTAATAAATCACTCAAATACGAAGGTGCCAAGCCATTTAAGGACTTATAGACATAAAGCAAGGTCTTGAATTGAATGCGGTAGGGAACGGGGAGCCAATGAAGTGAGGACAACACCGGAGAAATATGGTCCCTGCGTCTTCTTCCAGTGAGCAGACGCGCTGCTGCATTTTGTACAAGCTGCAGTCTATGGAGAGATGAATTTTTCAAACCAAGATATAAAGAATTACAATAATCTAGGCGTGATGATATTAATGCGTGAAATACTCTCTCCATTTGATTAGATTAAGTATGTGGGAAGACCTGTATTTGTTGAATTAATGTTTAACGGATTAGAAAAATGTGTTTCTTGGTTGAAAATGTTTCCTAGATATTTAAAATTGAGTATTTTGTGAAGCTCTGAATCTGTTCCTCAAGAATCTGCTCCGATAAGAGGACCTCATAAGCATGATTAATGACACAAGCATGAATGAAGCTAGACATAACTCAGTACCACTTTATAATAACTACACCTACGCAATTATTTTGACGCAAGGGCCACATTGGATTTTTACACTTGCCTGGGGGCCGGACCATATTTCACACATACTACTACACATAGACTTGATGCCTAAAATACACAAAAAATTACTACAGAATAGCAAAAATCATTACCTTTATTTAGTGGGAACAGTGCAGTTGGTCACTCCTTTTATCCAGTGCATCAAAGTTTGGTTTTATTCTAGTGGTGGCTGTTCTCAAAACAGATTTTTAATGAACAAGTAGCTGCTCAGGAAACTATAAAATGACAAATGCACCACACCTAACTCATACAATTTTTTATTGAATGCTTTGCGGGCCGGATCAAAATGCCAAAAGGGCCGCATGTGGCCCCCGGGCCTTAGTTTGCCCCCCTCTGCCTTAAAAGGATTTTTACTGGTTTGAAACGTGAAAAACACAACTGAACAGAATCTTTACATCAGTCACGTGTATCGCTCACTTTCCTGATGCAGTCCCAGCATCCCAAATTTTCACCTCCATGAGTCTCTGAGCCCACAGCGTAAGATAAAACACTCTATAAATATATTCAGAGAAAGCGCCATGGTCTCATTTTCACCTGAACAGATGCTTTGACGTTATGTCTGTGCAGGGGCGACACAGACTTCACTTTATTTGTTGTTTAGAATTTGTTTTTCCCGTTTCACAACAGTAAAAATCAGGTACAACCCTTTCATTTGCCTTAACAAATGATGAATACAGACTTAATTCAAGAACACAGAGTTTATTACTTTATTAAGTTTAGGAATTAGGGCAACACTTTATGATAGCTACACTTAATAAAGCATGAACAAAGTTGATTGTGAACAAATAGTTTATTAAGAATGAATTAAGCTTAGTAAATATTTAACTAATACTCTAATCCTGATTTCCAACCCTAACCTTAATTAAGTAGTTAACTAATCCTGAATTATGCTTAATAAACTTTATGTTCATCATGAGTTAAGTCTTGTGTAAAATAAATTGTTGTGATTATAAAGTGGTACCGGATATGAGTAAAGTCGTTTTTGAGCCTGAATTATTCTTAATAAACTATTTTAAGGCAGGAATAAGTGGAGTTATTATAAAGTGTTACCCATGACTCAAGGTACGGTACCACTTTATAATAACTACGTCTTATTTTGCCTTAATAACGCATTAACAAAGACTTAATTAATAATGAAAATATAGTTTATTAAACATGATTCAGGATTAGTAACTATTTAATTAAGGTTACGGTTAGAGTTAGGGTTATAAATTAGGGTTTGAATATTTGTTAAATAGTTACTAAGCCTGAATCATTCTTAATAAAGTATTTGTTGATAATGAACTAAGTCTTTGTTCATGATTTCTTAAAGGTCCCATAACATGCAAAATCGACTTTTCAGAGGTTTTAACCTTCCTACAGTGCTATTTGGGCCTCGTATGTTGTGCCCAAAGTGGTTTTTTGATTGATTCCCTCATGTTTTCACTAGAGAACTGTCTTTTCCGTCCCCCTCGGCTGAGCAGCAGACGGGGGCTCCTCACTAAGATGACGCGGCTTCACCAGGATGACGCGGTGTTTAAGCCACGCCTCCAGGAAGCGCGCAGCCACAGAATAAAAACAGCTAATGCTAATGCTACACAGTAATTACACGATGGATACGACAGATAGAAGAGTTAGCTTGTTATTTACCAAACGGCAGTGTCCGTCATCGAGGCCCTGGAGCACGTCAAACTCCAGGTCAGATCCAGGACGTAGGACTCAGCACGACGCACCGTCAGGACAGATAAAATGTTTATTCCTGTGTTTGTGTATCGCTGTTTACCGGAGCACACGGCGCATGCGCACCATCTCCGCTCTAGGCTTCGGCACGGGTTGGGCGGGGGAGGCAGCCTGCTCTCTGTTTGGGGGGGTCAGATCTCAGAGTGAGCCGTTTGCTTTTGCAAGGAGGGGGGCCAGTCCAAGAAATGGGTGATTTTTGGAAACTTTTATGTTATGGATATTGCACAACGCAAAAATGTATCAACAAAGCCCTTAGAATAGACTGTGTAAAGGGCAAAATAGCAGAATATGGGACCTTTAAGGCATGAATAAGTGTAGTTACCCAAGGTACTTTTTTTGCTTTTCCTGCTTGAAGGGAGTTGCTAATCTGTGTTTTTTATTATCTTTTGTAACTGACAATGACAGATAAATTCTCTTCTATGTGTCCTATAAATCTCCATACATAACCAGCCAGTACTTTATGGTTTGGAGTGCGACGTTCTCTCCTGAAAGAGGCAGCGGACGACACCCAATAACGATGACAAAGTTCTGCTCACATCTGGAGCGTGCGGGGAATTAATCACAATTAGATCGGCGAAACACACAATATTTTACCGTTAATGTAATATCTGTTTTCCTGTGTCGGATAAACATTGCGAATCGCTTGGAAATTGAACTCAATCACAATGGATGAATCATTATTAATTAGAGCCGAGAGGAGCGAGTAAACAGCAGCTGCCGGCTCAGAGTTTGAGCTCATCCGAACGCTTCCCGAAGACCCCGGGACGTGTTCGGCGACGTTTTTATCGTTTTGTTTACACGCGCAGACGTCGTTAAGCCGAGAGCAGATGTTGCAGATGTTGTGGAAGAGTTTGAAACGCCCAAAACGGTTCAAAAGACTGAAAGCAAGATCAGAAAGTTGAGCTTGTTCGGAGTCGATTGAGAGAGTATAGGTTTCAAGATCTGTGTGAAATTTTTGACATTTCTACGTCGTCTTTTGCGCTTTACCCGATTTTCCGACAGTGACCGGAGGCTTTAGGTGTTTAAATCCGGCTCGTTCCCAGCTCTCGCAAACCTTTCGACACATTATTCATTCAAATGCAAGCGTGGGCGATATCGACAAAAATGAATACCTCTGTGTTTTGTTTTTTTTGCATTCCCTCAAAAACAAAGTGCTAAAATGTGCTGGAAAATATCTTATTTGAGGTTCACGCTGCGCACAAAACGTGAATGAATCATCAAATTAACAACAAAAGGACAGGAATATCACTTTATACTCTTGTTTGGGGATTATACGAGACCTTTCTGTCTCTTTTTGAGTTCATTTTTAACAGTTTAAACGTTCTAACTTTGCATTTCTCCAAAACAACAACTGCAGTATAATCAAAGTTTCGATATATATTTTCCCATTTCTATTCACATGCGTTCATTTTCAATCTTTTTTTGGTAACACTTTATAATAACTACACTTATTTCTGCCTTAGTAAAGCACGAATAAAGACTTAATTCATAGTGAACAAAGAATTTATTAAGAGTGATTCAGGCTTTTTAACTACTTAAAGTGTGTATGACAGGTTTTTATGATTTTCTAATTTTGACTTTATTCAGTGTGTTAATACTTCGTGTAAATACAAATTATAGTTTTGCACCAATCGGGTCGCTGTTTGTGGAGAAACGTTGAAAAATCTGTTGACAACTACAGGAAGTAAACAAACTGATGACATCACGCTGGGGAGACAAAGGTCAGGCATAATTTACACAAAATAAACTACTTTTTGACCCTTTAAACTTTGATTCAACAAAATAAAGACGTTCACATGTGTTAATCTTTGTCAAATGAACAAAATCTGTGACATTTGAGGAGTTCTGGCCAATGTACAGTGTGGTTGCTATGGTAATTTCCTAGCGTGATGTCATACTTTACAATCAGGAAGTAAAATTTAAAACCTAAAAAACAGCTAAACTGGGTTTACATTTGTAAAGATTTTTGTAGAAATGAGAATATATTTATCTTAACTGTATTTTAGTTAAATGTGTATTTCAACCTGTCATAGGCCCTTTAACTAATAACCTAACCCAAATTCCTAGCCCTAACCTTAAAGTGCGTATGACAGGTTTTTATGATTTTCTAGTTTTAACTTTATTTGGTGGAATAAAACCTGTTGTACATACGTGTGATAGTTTTACACCAATCAAGAATCAGTTTGTGAAGAAAGTTGAAAAATCTGTTGAAATTCACAGGAAGTAGAGCAGAGTTCCAAAACACGATGACATCACACTAGAGAGACTCACCCGGGACAATTTACAACCAAGAAACACAATCTCTGATCCTTTAAACATTGATTCAACGAAATAAAGGTGTTGCCATACATTTTTATTTGTCAAATAACCATTTTTGTGACATTAGGGGTGTTCATAACATGGTTGCTAGGTGACAGGTACAGAATTTCCTAGTGTGACGTCATGATTTACAACCAGGAAGTGAAGAGTTTAACCTAAAAAAATGGCCAACCCGGGATAAATATAGTTAATTCTTTAGTATAATCATCTTATCTGTGTTTTAGTAAAATTAGTACATCAACCTGTCATAGGCCCTTTAACCTTAATTAAGTAGTAACCAATCGTGAATCAGGCTTAATAAAGTACAGTATGAAATAAGTCTTTGTTCATGCTTTGTTAAGGCAAAATAAGGTGTAGTTATTATAAAGTGGAAACCTTTTTTTGTTTTGTTTTTCTTTTCCAGGTTTACGTTCAAGTGCTGCTTTTACGATCAACTCTATGGAGGAAAAACACAAACTTTTACTCGTTTAAGAATAAAGCCTGGCACTTTTAAGCTCATTTGACTGTGAGTAGATTAGTTCTGAATAAAAATAAAGTTGGGGAGCGCCTCGTGGATGTGAAAGTGTTTTAAAATAGGGACTCTTCGGCGCTCTTTGGAGCTGGCGGGTGAATTATTTTGGTGCAAAAATAAAGTTTATAGTCTGCCAAGGATGTAAAAATAACAAAGTAGATTAGTTTAGTTGAATTGCAATTATGTTACCAAAGAAAATATTTAAGAAGAAAAAGTAATTTGCACAATACAAAATATGAATGGAGTCTTATTATGAACAATGCCGTGGTTTACAGCTAAATGCTTGTAATTCTTGTGTTTGATTAGCAATTCACGATTCAGTTCTCTCTCAAAAACTGAATCCAAATCTTATCGCAATTTTTGTCACACAAAATTGTAATTGGATAATTTACCAAATCGCTTCAGCCCTAATGAAGAGTGAGGAGTTTTCTGATGATGGCGCTTTTGGATGTAAAAATGAGACTTTTTGAGCTCAATGGGGAACGGGCGTAAAAAAGGCCATCTGCCACTCAGAGTCACTCAAAAACAGAAGAGGGGAGATCGATGCTTCACGCCGAGGGGTTTTAATGCAGACGCAGAGGAAACACAAACGGAATTATGATTATTTTCCTTGTTCCTTTTGTTAAAATAACTAATTGGGTTTTAATAGTTTAATTCAAGGGTTGTGAAGGCAGATATAACACTTTTATTTTCATTTTTTTTTATCACTGGAGAGTCTGCCACCTTCTCGTCTCCATGGAGATGTTCTTGCTTTCCCTGGAATGTTTCACAGTGTGGCATTACACTTGCCTATCTCCAGGCAGGTGATGTAATCAGGCCGAGTTACAGGTCAGATCTGTGGAGAGGCTAACTCAATCACAGTAAGGATGAGGGTTTTCAAGGTATTTCTGGGCAAAGAAACACATAGATACATAAGGTTAATGCTCTACTGTGGAACTTGCCAACCATAGCATCAGACTACAGTAGTGTGATTTAACTTGTCTCTGGTCTCTTTTATGATTTATTATTATTATTATTATTATTATTATTATTATTATTATTATTATTATTATTTTATTTTATTATTATTTTTTAAAATCTTCTTAAGTTTGTTGTTTTTGTTGTTGATGTCGTTTTTGTTGTTGCGGTTTTTGCTATTGTTTTAGCTGTTGTTTTGTAGTTGTTGTTTTCAGCCACTATTTGTTGTTTTGTTGTTTTAATGTAGTGGGTTTACTGTCTTTTCTATTGTTTTTTTTATGAACCTGGTTAGAGCTATGGATGTTATGCAGGGGACATCACAACACGTCTAAGCCGTTTTTTTTTTTTTTCAATTCATTTTTCTTTTGTAGCGCCCAAAATCATAACCGGTGCCTCAGTGGGCCACAGGTAGAAAGCAGTTTAAATAAACGTTCAAAAGAATTTAGCAAATGGATAACAGTCCCAGCGTGCCTCCTGTCCTTGACCCTCCTTCTCGACAAGAAAAAACTACAAAGACACTTATTTTTTTCTCCTGTAAAAGCTCAAAACACAGCTAAAATGTGAAAGAGCTGCTACAGTCTGATAACAAATATAAAAGTCTACATGTATGTACATATTTATCAGTTACATCTAGTAAACAGTTGTAGAAAACCAGATAAACAACAGGAACACTGCAGCTACGCTCACTTTTATCCCCGATACAGACTATAGGCTCACACACAGCTGAACTCATTACATTTTTCTCCTTAAATCAGATGTTTGTGTGTCTGTTTGTTGAGGAAATGAATTGCTGTGGAGCGAGTTGAAGCGTCCTTTATCTCCCCCGCCATTAGCAGACATGTTATTTAAGCTCTGCACAGTCGAAACAACAATGGAGAAACCACTTTTTTGCTCCCATCTTATCGTGTTAAGTTAATTTGAGCAAAACAATAGCTCCAGGGACAAAAATGAGGGTAAAAAAAAAGCAAAGAAACACATTTTATCATTTGTGCTGTCCATAATTCTACCACTCGGTCGGAATGTTGAGAGGCACTTTTCGGGTGATGTCGGCGCATAACCTCTCCTGTTTTGTTTGAATGTTATGCTCATATGTTATATAAAGTGGACTAGATTAGATACTTTCTTGACTGTACTCCTCTCGTTTCCGTCCGTGCAGTAAGTTAAAGCTGAGAGCCCGTTATGTGCTCGTGTGTGAGTGAGCGTCCCCGATGGAGTGCCCAGCCTCGACCGCGCAGACAGCTTTATCCACTCGCGCCAGTTCAGATTAAATTGGATTTGGCTAAAAGCAGGCTTGTCAGCGCGCGCTGGAGAGGCTGAGTGGCAGAGGGGGCCTTTCTTGGCAATCGGAGACGTTCTAAATTTGACAAACAAATGAAGGTAGAGAAAAGCGGAGCAGCTGAGGCTCGTTGTCGCTGCGGGTTTAATGTCCTCAGACGGAGCCCAGAGGAGCGCAAGCGCAGCCGGCTCCGAGTGGACTGACGCACACTGACGGGGCCAGGGCAGAGCAGACTGGATTCAGCCAACATGTTAGGCTTTATTTTGCTTTTTTAAATACTTAAGGACAACTTTGCACTCCACTTTATAATAACTACGGCAGGGCTATTCAACTGAAGGCTCGGGGGCCAAATCAGGCCCTAGAAGGGGTATGATCCGGCCCTCAACACATCTGCCAAAAATATAGAAAATATTTAGCTCTTGTTATTAGTTTAGTCCTGGTTTAGTCCTGGGTTTGTCCTGGTTTAGACTTGGTTTAGTCCTTGGTTAGACCTGGTTTAGTCCTGGGTTAGACCTTTAGTCCTGGTTTACTTCTTGTTTCCTTCTGGTTTAGTCCTGGTTTAGTTCTGGTTTAGTCCTGGTTAAGTCCTGGTTTAGACTTGGTTTAGTCCTTGGTTAGACCTGGTTAATCCTAGGTTTGTCCTGGTTTAGACTTGGTTTAGACTTGGTTTAGTCCTGGGTTAGACCTTTAGTCCTGGTTTACTTCTTGTTTCCTTCTGGTTTAGTCCTGGTTTAGTTCTGGTTTAGTTCTGGTTTAGTCCTGGTTTAGTCCTGGTTTAGTCCTGCTTTAGACCTGGTTAAGTCCCGGTCTAGTCCTCGTTCATTTCTGTAAATAAAGCCTTTCGTTGTGTTTTTTGTATTTCAGAATCGTTGGGCACATTTCCAGCCCAAAGGACAACAATTAAAACCTGTCACTTGTTACAGTGAAATATCACAATGAAGAGGCGGAGCTTATCACTTATGCAGTTTTGAGTCAATGGACCTTTTTCTACTACTAAGCCGCTTTAGATCAATATTGTGTTAAACGTAAAAGGATGATCTAGTTCTGCTATAGTACAATACTAAGAACCTTAAATAATAAATAATATAAATAATAATAATAATATATATCTTGCCACAATCTTGAAAACAAAATATTTGACAATTAAAGAGTTAAACAATAAAACATGCCAAAATATATGATGGACATCACAATTTTGTAGAGCCCAGGATTTCAACAGGAAGAGGGGTGTGCCAAACCAAAAGCAAATTTGGGGCTAAACTAAACAAGGACAAAAAGCGAGTTCTTGAGACCACAACAGGTCTACTCATTTAAGTAATTATGTGCACAAAAGTCTGTAAGACAAAGCTTAGACTGGAACAAGACGCCAACAAACTCCAGGGTCACACCAAAAACTCTTTCAGGACGGCATGAATACTAAATAATATGTGGATAAACAAGTTCATTTCATTAGTTTAGCCAGAAGTAAATGGACATGTAGCCTTCCAAGTCAAGAGAAAATATTTCAGTCTAATATTTAGACGCCCCTGTCACTGATAATTTTGAGTTTAGAGTATTCTAGTCCTCTAATGGTAACAGCTGGGATGGAGCGTGTTAAATTGGCTAATTAGCAGTAAGTCTAATTGGAACAAAATGGGAAAAAGTGGGGAATGCGCGAACTTCTTTATCTACAGGAGAAAAAGAAACCTAAAGATCTTAAAGAAAAAAACAACAGCGAAATCAGAGCGCATGCAGTTTTTTCATGGGTGTGTTTGTGCGCTACTTTGAAGTGAGTTTGACGTCCACACCACGGCAGATGCGTGTACTTCAAGACACCCGGGTTGTTCCAGGGTCAGGCCGAGGACAGAGGAAACACTTGGCATTCCCTTCAGGTTGACTTTAACAGGTGCGTTTAAAGCCTCAGAAAATGTGGGCTAAAGGAGCTGTGACTCGCAGCATCAGCTCAGAAGAGGATTTCACGCCTCTGTCACGGCTGTTACCGTGAAATACTGCAGCGAGCCTTCTCCGCTCATCACCGTTCACCCTCGGCTCTGCCATTGTTCCTGCTGTACGCTGACCGCACTTCACCAAAGGCAGGGAATGCGCAACTGAGCAATTACAACTGCCATTTTTGCTAGTCTATCTTTGTCTATTTTATTCTTAATTTTATGCATGCCTCTTTTATATATTTTATTCATTGTTTTATGTTGCACCTTATGCCGAAGCAAGTTCCTATGTTTGTGAATTTTGATCACTGACAATGGCAATAAACTGATTCTGATGATAAGGATAATGATATGTAAACTGTATCAGCGCAACATTATGGACAACCCTGATGATAATGAGTGTTTTTATTTTATATTTTTGAAATTACTCGTGACAAATGACCAAATACATGCACACTATGCTAATCCAAGGACCTTTTAATCTTGAACCTGCTCATTTCTAGAACAGGCTCACTCTGCGCCCGAGAAGTCCCAGAAGAACTGAAAGATAGGCCACGTTTTCCCTCGGGGATCATAAGAGCTACCTTAAATTTTAAAACTTAAAATACCTTTCATTAAAAAATTGGGTTACACTTAAAAATAAGATAGGCAGAAGCATACGTTAGCTGTTTATGCAATTATAAGGCATTTACTAGCGTTTGTAGATTCACCTTATTCTGCCCCGCCCACTTTTTGCCAGATACGCACTTTTGTTGTAAACACACTTTCGTTTGACGAGAACTCCGTTAAAGCTAATGACGAACGAGGGAAAAGTCTGACGCTAAAATGTTACATAAAGTCGATTGATTTGTGTAAAATGTTTAATGAACACGAGCAACAACAAGTCAACAACGCACCGATTTCCTGGTCAGTCTGAAAACGTCTTTTTAGTCCATGTAGAACTTATTTTCTGTTGAGCTCGTCTGCTCCATGTAAACAAATACAACGGAAACAAGACGGCGGCGCGTACAGAAACTTCCGGAATAAGGTGAATAACTCAAAAAATGCAAAATGTTTGTGCAAAATGTTAGAGAATGCATAAGCACTATTTTCACTTACGAAGATATACAGTACATATTTGTAAATGCCTTGTAAACAGTTCACTAGAGCGTGTTAATGCCTTATTAATAGTTTAAGAACCTTATTTTAAAGTGGTCCTTTTTCTTCAGTTTAGTCTGACTGAGTTGCTGGAGTACATTCCTAAAGTCACAACATGGCTGTTAAAGTTTCATGTAATAATATCGTCTATTTATTCTTTATTCAACCAGGAAAGTCCCACCAAGATTTAAACTCTCATTTTGGCCCCAGAGTGAAGCCTCTTGTACATGTTTTCAGTGTCAGGGAAAACCAAAGGCATAAGCTACAGGATCAGGGAGAACATGCAAAGCCCACACAGACAAACAGACCCCTAAACGCCCAAGAGAGGAACTTAGGACCGGTAGGACCACCGTGTCGCCCCTTGTCCCTTGAATTTATAACCGAGCTGGACAGTTCCAAAGGTAGAATGTGCAGCTGAACTATCAGATTAATATCTCTGCAATTACAATGTCTAATGTCATCTCTGTCAGCACTGATAAACAAAAATGAAGATCTGCAGAATGTGGTGTCATTATTCAAAACTAAAGACATAATCACTGCCAATTGAAAGTACTTTAAGTCATGAGATTGTTATAAGAAGTTTGAGGATCCAGTCCATAGCAAATAATAATACGATTCAACATTTGTGGATCATAGGTTTGGATACTTCTTTCAAAAACAGTAACTCACCAACAGAATTACACGTTCTTTATCTGTAATTATGACATTGACCCATTCTAACATGAACGGAACCAATGCAAACATAACCTCCTCAGCAAACAACAATATCTTTCTTCTAATTCAGTTCAGCTTTATATATTTCAGTCTACTCTCAAATCTGAATAATCCTGTATGTTTAAAATGTACATTCTCAACAGAAACCTGATTGTGAAACTGATTCCAATCACAAAACGTGTCAGAAAAACGAAGAAAATTCTAATCTTTGATCTGTGACGACAGCTGAATGTCATGTCCTGTAGTTTGTCCACTGCAGACTCCGCGATCCCTCTCCCTGACGAACGTCCCGAGTGGCCGCCGTGTGCTTCTGCCGCTGTGTAATTGCGCGGCGGCTCTCCCTGAAGCGCCGCACATGCACATTATGACATCAGGGTTTGTCAGAGCGTATTGATCACACGGGCTAAAGCACTGGCCTGCGCTGTTATTGTAAATGAGAGCGGCTATGGATCCGGCTCTGCACTATCAGCTCACATCATTTATCACGGAGCAGGAACCTGAGCGGCAGAGCAGGGGAACCGAGGCAGAAATGTACAAAAACTCCAAAAGTGCACCGTGTTACTTTTCGGACGGAGAGTGTGCCACCAAGGAAACGTTGTATGGTGAATAATCTAACTCCACTGAGACGGACGGGTGACACAGCCAGCCGAGTTGCAGGTCAGGGGTCTCGTTTAGGAAATTTTATGTGGAATTCTTACTAAAAGAGTATATGAATTAAAGCAGTGTTTTTCAACCTTCTTTGAGTTATGACACACTTTTGGGATTCATAAGATACCACGGTACACAAACTACTACTAAAACATCACCAAATCAGACAATTTAGTTAAAAAATATGGTATATAATCAGCCAAATAATGTCTGTGCCACTGTCGGATACTTTAAATTTACCAGTAGTGATGGTTTCTCGTTCTTTTTTGATGCAGAAGTTGCTCAGGACACTCTACAATGGAAAATTTGTCAATTACATCCAAATGAATCTGTTAACTCAAATTGGATGTTTTTTTTTCAAGGCACACCTGGCAAAATCTTAAAGCACACTAGTGTTCCCCAGCACACAAGGAATTAAAGTCTATATCAGTGTTTCCCAACCAGGGGTACGGAGACCCCAAGGGGTACCAGGGGGTTTCTGGTTTTAAAAGAAGATGAAATGTACTTTTATCCGAATAAAACGTGTAAATAGTTGTCATTTTAGCCATCTTTTTGGAGTATCTTGGACCATAAACATAATTGAAACACAAAATATAATAGTAATAATTGACAATATGTGACTAGTAAACCCATTTATTTGTCTGAAATTCAAGTTAAGGGGTACTCTGAGTGTGAAACAAAGCTTAGGGGATACTCGAGCCTAAAAAGGTTGGGAACCACTGGTCTACATGACATTTTCTCATGATATTCTAATTCTGACTTAGTTTGGAGGGATAGCACATGTGGTAAATAGCTTAGTTTTACATTTGTGAAGGTGCAGTTGTAAAGAAAGTTTGAAAAATAAATTAGTGCTGAGTTCTAAAAACACAATCCCTCTGTGATGTTATAAAAAAGTTACAATTTACAGACAACTGAGACATTTTTCTGACAGTTTAAGCCATCATTCATCAAAATAAAGGTGTTATCCGGTAATATTATTTGCCAAATCATAACAATTCTTTAATATTTATGGATTTTGGCCCTTGTTCACGGTGTGGTTGCTAGGTAACATTTGCGGAATGACCTCTAACTATGTCATATTTGCTGCTCATGTGCAACCAGGAAGTAACATTTTTTCAACGTTCCCATTTTAAAAACATTATTTTTGTCAGATGGAGGACAGTGGTCGTATTGCAATTTATCTAGTTTGCTGGAATATCGCCACTTTTGTTTTATATTAAAGTTTTAAGGCATCTATCATTTCAATAAAAGTTGGTCAGCACGCTCAAGGAAATATAACTTGTATGTAACGCAACTGTCCACCTCCATATTATGCCGACTAAAACATTGGAGTGGGCAGTTTGGCGACACAAATTGAAGCTTACTGTACGTTCTTGAGGACTTGACTGAAACGGTTCATTAGCACAGCGGAGAAGGCCATTTCTCTGCCATTCGAAGTGCACTCAAAAGCCCCAAATCAACTGTGCACAGCTGCATACCTCCGAGTCCCCATTTACAAACACGCACACACACACAAGCCACCAGCGCATGTACACGGCTTGTTAGGCTAAAATTAGGCCAGTGTGAAGTTGCCAAACCCTGCCGCGACGAAGAAGAGGAGAAAGAGAAGGGGAGATGACAACAGACACTGGGGCTGGCTGGGTTCGCTTAAGCCTGGATTACTGCTCACCACAGCGAGACTCTGAATAAGGAAACATCCATTACGGCCCGGCGTGTCGGCCAAAGCATTGTCCAAAAGTGACGCAAATTAGAACAGTCTTATTTATAATGTAAAGAGAAGACTACTTTGCTTGAATAATAAGGGCTTGGATTTAGTTTGCACTTTATGCGCTTTCGAAGAACTGTATTGTAGTCGGCTCTTTGTTCATTCGTTTCAAAAGCTGCTCCAACCGACGATCGCAAGCACAAGGTATTCACGCTGGCAGTACGGGATGAGGTGTCCTGTCCCAACAGAAGTGTAAAGACAAAGCTTAGACCAGAAATCCTGACTGTTGATTAGAAAGCACAGACCATTGTCAAAGCGTCAGAGTCGTGGAAATTGTCTGCGCGTCTCTGTTTTGTCTTTTTAAATATCTCTCGTTTGAAGTGCTGGGTTTGCTGCTTGTCTCCAGGAGATTGCTTGATTTGATCGCATCTGCAGGAGAATAGAACGTTTCAGACCCTCCACCAGCAGACTATATGGTGCCCCTTTAATGATAGATAACAACTAGTGTTTACAGTATGGTTGCTAGGTAACAGTTGTGGATTTACCTCGACCTGCGTCACACCTGCTGTTCATGTCCGACCAAGAAGAAACATTATGCTTGCCAGACTTGTCAAAGTAGGGGAAAGTAGTACGTTTATTGATTGTCGTTACGCATTTAAAGTGAAATGAGTAATAAAACTGTCACAAATGAAATAGCATTATTAAATGATACATAAACTACATAAAAATAGAGTTACAAAACCAAGCTCCATGAACAAGATTAGCAGAGCGTGGCTCCAAACCCACTGAACTCTTCCATTACAGGGCTGTGCAGTGGCTCTGTCCGTGGTGCTGAAAACGAACGGCCTTGTGAAGTGTCCTCCCACAGACACACAAAAGCACACGTACTCACACCCGCACACACACACACACACACACACATGCACACACACACAAACAAACACACACGCACACAGGAGCAGGTCACACAACCAGACCCTGCACAGCCACATGTAAACACGACACAGGGCAAAGCAGAGGAGAGCTACACAAAGTCCCAGCCTCACTAATGTAATCCACCAACCTCAGAGATAATGCATTCGGACAGTTTTTGCCTCTGCAAACATTAAAGGGCATATAATATGCGAAACAGACTTTTTGGAGCTTTTAACCATGTTGAAACATTGTTCTCTCGTTCAAAACATACCTGAAGTTGTTTTTAGCTTTATTCACGCTTGTTTGATGAATTCTGTTTAGTAAGTCTTCTCCCTTGGAGCCCCAGGAACAGTTGGTTTAAAATGGTGCTGTTTTTAAGTCTTAAAATCCTTGCCATAATCGTTTTCAGCATGTGTGCCATCAAATCAAGCAAGCAAGGTTTATTTATATAGCACCTTTCACACACAAGGGAGCCACAAAGTGCTTCACAACAAGAGAGTTAAAGTACAGAAGAAATACAGAAGTCTCATTAGAACTGTATACATGCATTAAGCTAGCTATTGTTTATTTCCCAAAGGTAATTCCTCTGCTGCCAGTGGAGGGAGTGTTAAGACATTTCCTGATGAGGGAATGCCTGACAGACAGACCTCGTGTGGTTTTCATTATATATTATTTTAAATTTCAAAACAGCTCTAAAAGGTCACTGTGTATTATGTGTCCTTTAAAGGTTCATCACCTGCTTGATGATGTTAATTTACAGAGTTCACCTTTAAAATAAAGAGATTCAACAGCTGAGATGACATGAGAGACATAAAGTATAATTTATCCAAAGTTCAAAAATAAAACTACACTGAAAGAACATCTACTTGTGAAAATGGCTTCAGAATATTAATCATAATTGTGTGTACGTTCGGTGTACATTTGCAGCTCAAACATGACAAAAGTAGTACTCCACAAGCAGAGTATTTTAGTATAAAATAATTAACCCTCCACCCATCCAACCATCATTTTGAAAATAGTAAAAGAAAATGTGATACTCCTTTTAATTAATTAATCATTTTGGTTATAAATATAAAAGAAAAACCACAAACCCTACACTTATTATTACAGAACTTGACCAGCTCTTACACTGAATACATTTTAGACCTTTAGAAACACCTGCAGATAGATTTAGTCTCGCAGTAAAGGAAAATGAAGAGTCTTCTATTATTCTTAGTATTGTTAAAGGTCATTAGCCAGAATTGTGAAGCCGCTGTGGTTAAAAAAAGAAAAGAAAGGATCTCTACTATCTGCATTATGTTGAATAGAAAGAAATTGGGCCGCACAAGAGAATATTGCTCTAATGTACACCTCAAGAAAATGTATTGATGATCAAAACTGAAATGTGCAACAAAATGAATCTGAAAAGGGCAACCTTTAAGAACACTATAAAGACAAAAAATAAACACCTAAATCAGTGTTTCTCAGCTGATTTTTTTGTCTTGAGAACACCCTGAATCTGGTTTTAGGCATAAATATTCGTATACAATAGTGGTCAAATGTCAGTTATTGTCTTATTGAAATGGTATTGAGGTCCACAATCCTCCAAAACATGCCTAAAGATGAAAAAAAAAAAAAAAAACACTATTCACTTTCACTTTCTTTTAAATCAAATCAAGCCAGTCGAGTGCCTCTTCTTGGGAAATAATGACGTAAATAACTAAAATAAATATGTATTTCAGTCAAATTTCTTAATCCTACTTTTTTATTTTAGTCTTTTTATGATGGTTCGTAATAATTAAGGAAAAAACTATACAGTGACAGTTGGTAAATCAATCAGAAAAAGCTTATTTTTTAATGTTATGGTTGTACAATCAAGTATTTTTTGTTCATGGCCAGTATTATTGTTGTACAAATCAGTCAAATTAATTGCATTATGTGGAGAAAAGCCACTCCACTTTTAAAATATAAAAACACTACAAACGCACGATCATGAGTATCTTTCTTCACAAATGTAAAGCAATTTCATCCACCTTATCTTTTTACAGCGCAATACTAATCCGCGACCCAAATAACTGTGACACTATTTCTTTCCATAACGTGCACCGATAAGTTCCATTAACGACGATAGAAAGACGACAACATTTCCTGAACCCTTTCTCCTCCCGACGGCGCGGCTCGGTAAATGGTAAAATGGTCACATTTATATAGCGCTTTTCTACCTTTTTTAAGGCACTCAAAGCGCTTTACATCAAGGAACCAGTCACCCATCCACTCACACATTCATACACCAGTGTATACAGACACTGGGGGCGAGGTGGGTTAAGTGTCCTGCCCAAGGACACAACGGCATTATTCATCTGAAGGAGCTGAAATCGCACCACCAACCTGCGGGTCAGGGGATCTGACCACTCAACTACTCCATGTCTAGAGTGGGATTCGAACCGCCGACCTTCGGATCAGAAGGCGCCCACTCTACCTACTGCGCTACTGCCGCCCCTACTGCGCTACTGCCGCCCGGTCCGTCCATCGCGGCGTCTTGGCTCCGCGCTCGTGCTGTGGCCCTTGGATTTCCCTAAACAGCAGTAATCGGACTTCTGTGGGGAGGGATAAAGCCAGGATTGGCCGGAGCAGTCGCCCGGTCCCCGACGATACAGGGCCAGCGCGCGCCAAAACTCTCCGCATTGGCTCCAGCGAAAGCGCGGCTATCTTTACGGTTGGCCGACGCCAGGGCGCAGGACGGACTCTGGCACATCCACCTGCACTGCAAAAAAACAACTCCTGCGTGAGGTGGAACGACCGGGATTCAGCAAATGTCACTGGATTTGAGCGGTTTGGATGGGTTTGGGTCACTGGAACGAGGAAATTTGGCTTCTGACTTTTAAAACTGGCAAGAATGTGTCGCTGGATGTGTTTCTTGTGGAGGGTTTGCTGCACACCAAAAGTAAAAGTGCGGCACTCAAGTCGAAATGTTTAGGTATCTGTTCTTTACTTGGGTTACTTTTACTGCACTGCATTTGAGAACAGGATCTGTACTTTCTAATGCAGTGTTTTCCAACCTTTTTGAGTCACGGCACACTTTATTTACTAGAAAATATTCCGCAGAACACCACGTAATAAAATATTATCAAATCACAACATTTAGAGGAGAAAAAGTGGTATTTAATGTTGCAAATATTGTCTGTGCCATTGTCACTGTGTCTGGTTCTTTCATTTTTACCCTGGAGATTGTTTTGCTTTCTTTTTTGATATAGAAGTTACTCATAATGCACCAAAATGATATAATTAAATCTTGGAATCTGACATTTTTTTCAAGGCACACCTGACAATCACTCAAGGCACACTGGTGAAAATGAAAGTTCTACTGCACGACACTTTTGAACTGGACAGAAAAGTAAAAATACTTTTCTTTAAGGTTTGAGATCCCTGACACATGGTGACTTGCTGTGAAAGTTTGGAGTTAACGATTGCGTTTTGACAAAAATATATGAATAAAAAATGACTAGATAAATTAAGTTATTAATTCAGTCACTTCCTTTGACCAAAAATCAGGACAATTCTTAATCCAGATCACAGCCTTTTAACACTTAAACAGTTCTCAAAATCTGTGGTAAATACTTTTACTTTTTACAGAATGAAAGTAAATTTTTTAAAACTGATATTTCAATACTTTTTACAAAGTAAGTCAATTTTCTAATGTGATACTTTTACTTGAGCATATTTTGCTCCTGTATCTGAACAAACAAAGTACTTCTTCCAACTCTGGAAACAAGCAGGCGAGTTACAGTTACAAGTCGGATCTATGGAGAGATGACACTGCTCACAATAAGAATACAAGTTTTAACTAAGGGATTTCATCAATAAAAAAAAGGAAAAAAAAGAAGAAATTCAAGATAAAAGATGCTGTGTCTGATTTTTTCCTGTCTTTAAAACTGAAAAAGCTGAACTAGTTATTTTTAACAGTTTGCAGCAGTCCAACGTTATTCCTCACTTTCCTAATGCATTGTGAGCGCCCAAATTATTCACCACATTGCTAACATGCTAACAGCTCACTCTCTGGTTCTTGGGCGATAAATTGCTTTATGATTAGAGACAGACAGCACACAGCGGTCTTAATTTAACACGAAGAGACACTTTTACATCATATCTGGACTGGGACTAAACTACATGCACAAAAATTGGGTACTGACACTTTAGGATTTAATTCCAAAATGTAGAAGATTCCAACAATGGATGAAAACTTAGAGAGTTTACAGCAGGCATATCCAAACTCAGGCCCGGGGGCCAAATGCGGCCCTCAGACCAATTTTTCTTGGCCCTCAGGCTTCCTGGTGAACTGGCCCACATTGTCCTGATAAGTACTATTTACAGCACATTTCAGATTTTCTACAATTCCAACCTAAATAACTAACATTTTGGTGCAATACAGACCTGATATTAAGACAATGAGACTGAATGTAGATGTGGTGACACTTAAAACATCAGATAAATGCAGCTTTTTTTAACATTTCGCGATTGATTTGTGGCCCTCCGCTTGGTCTATATTTCAATATGTGGCCCTCGATGGAAAAAGTTTGGACGCCCCTGGTTTACAGCAATAAATCAATGTGAATCCCAGTCATTTCAACCGGGAGGAGTATCCGTCCTGTTTTTGCAGTGTAAGACAGGATCCTCCCACCGGCCGAGCTCCTCTCCATCGCTCTGTCCAACCGCTCATCCCGCGGCAGCAGAGGAGAGCTGCCTGCTGGCCAGCTTTAGCGGCGCTCGGCCTATCCATAACACCTCCACGGGGCATATGCGCACAGCTCTGCCCACGAGCCAGAGCCGGAGACTGTAAAGCAGCCTCTCCCTTCACCGGGGGAGGAGAGGGAGACGCGGCTAAATCCTGCCAGCGGACGCCCACTCCTCATTATTCTAAGCCAGGCAGGAAATGGCTTTTAGAGACGTGGCTGAGTGATGCTCCGAGGAGCCGGCGCTGCACAGGTCTCAGAGAACCGCAGGCAACTCACGAGAAACTTCACGGCATGAAAGGGACCATCAACGGCTCAACTCACGGACAGTTTAGTAGTCGAGTAGTTCAGTTATTATTTCTGCTGTGTATTGAGACTTTTTCAAAACATTTTAACAAGATAAATGTAATATTTGCGGACTCAATTAGGGCTGTAACAATTAATCGACTAATTGTGACTAGTTGACGATGAAAAAAATAACTGTATAGTCACATTTTGATCAGCTTAATTGTTCTCTGGACTATACAGACTATAAAACACATACAAACTACTTTGACTGTGAAATTATTAAATAAAAATGTCAAAAAGTAATACAAATATTTTTCAATAACATTTTCATTAATAATACAGTTTATTAACACTAATATTTTCTATCCAGAAGCCTTCAGTCACCATATTTCAACCTTTATTTGTTTGAAAATGTGTTTAAATTTATAAGTTACAAGTTAGTTGCAGCCCTAGATTCAATGATGGATAATATTTAGCATATTGATCTTAGATTGACCATTAGTTTAGTCTTAAAATTTGAAAAGTGATTTCTAATCTCTAGATCAGGGGTCTCAAACTCATTTTGAGAGGGGGCCGATTGAAGAAAATCAGAGCTGGTCGACTTGAAACGCACTAAAATACATTTTCCACCCACAAAATCTATACATAGGGGATTTTAGTTGTCATAAGTTTTACATTTATATGGCATATCTGGTATATTTTAGAATGTAGAAAAGATAATACTTTTTAAGCCGCAAACAAGCTTCAAACTATGTCTTTTAGTAATAAGCTCATGTTGATATGATATGTTTATATGTCATGTATTATTAGGCCCAATAATTACTGATGCAGTCTGGGATTTTCCTCTCTTTATCTGAGACAGTGTTTAACTCTGGCTCATGTGTCAGTGAATTATCAAACCTTCAGCTGCAGGAGTCATGAGGACGTCCACGTCATCTGCAGCTTTAGGACGAGTGCTGTTTGTTTGTTGTTTTGTTTGTTGTCTATGAGCGAAGTATTGCTGCAGGAGCAGAGGGGGAGGGGCCGTGTAGACGCTAATGCTGCAGTGCATTATGGTAGCTGTGGTTTGAACGGGTTCTATGCATTTTATTGACGGGCCATTAATACATTAATACAAATTTTAAAAAGTACCACTTTATAATAACTACATCTTATTTATCCTTAAGAACGCATTAACAAAGACTTAATTAATAAATATATAGTTTATTCAACATGATTCAGCATTAGTAACTACTTAATTAAGATTAGGGTTATAAATTAGGGTTAGAATATTTGTTAAATAGTTACTAAGCCTGAATCATTCTTAATTAACTATTTGTTGATAATGAATTAAGTCTTTGTTCATGCTTTAATAAGTTAATAAGTCATGAATAAGTGCAGTTATTATAAAGTGTTACCATCAAACATAATCTCGGGGGCCATCATAAATTGCCTTGAGGGCCACATTTGGCCCCCAGGCCACGAGTTTGAGATGTCTGCTCTAGATCTTGATTCAAGTAGCTCTGACTTTTGCAAAAAATGTTTTTATTGAACTTAAAAGAAACACGTTTTTTATAATTAGAATATGTAAAGCTACCAGGATTTTTAATGAAAGTAATTTTGACTCATTTTATTTTATTTTTCAGGGCAGTTTAGATTTATTGAGAAGGTTGGTCTAATTTGTTTTGCCTAGTTTAGAAAACACATTATTAATATTTCTGTTTCAGTATATTCCATTTGGCGTTGGAGCAGATTTAATTAAATAGTCAACTTGTTTAAAAATCTTCACTAAAACATACACCGAAATATATTTCAAAACAAGTCATAAAACATACATCTAAACTTTGTCTTTCTTGCCGCGAGAACATCAAAACACTTGACCAACACTAAGCTAACAAAGCTAAACTGTGCTAAACAGTTTTATGCTAATGATGAAAAAAGTTTTGGAGAGATTTTTCCCACAGAGTCTTGTTAGATGAAGAGTGCTTATTTGTGATTTAAAAACCATCTCGGCCCAAAGATGCAAATGTGAAATCGCCGAGCTCGAAGCCTCATTAGTGATTGTATATACGGTTTCAGCAGAATATTTTAAAGACAGCGAGAGTAGCATGTTAACAAAGGCTAAGATTAAAAGCGAATGCATGATCAGATGTATATTTTAGAAAGCATATGGAAAGCTGTTAAAACTAGAACTATTCATTTCTAAGGCTGAATATCAACATCCAAAATGATCTTTTTCCGTAAGTTGTTTTCCTCGTTGGTGGGAAATAATCGAACTCCTCTGCTCCGAATGCCCTGGATGGGGAAATAACCTTGAGCTAACCTTGAACTAATCCCATTTGTCGATATTGATGCCAACTGTGTTCTGATAATAAAGAACATAAGCCATGTTTCCACTGGGCCTGGACCCCAGACCGTCTCGGGCTGCTTCTGTTAAGGACTGTGTTTGAATGCAGAGGACCTCGCTTACACAGATCTGTTACCGCTGACATCAACCAGACATAACTAATGTCACCTTATTCTGCCCCGCCCACTTGTGTCTCTTTTTGCCACAGATCCGCTCTCCTGTAGTAAAGACACTTCCGATTTGACGAGAACCCCGCTCATGTAAATGGCAAACGAGGAGAAAGTCTCACTAATAAAATATCATAAAAAGTAGATTGATTTGTGTAAAATGTTTAATGAACACGAGTAACAACAAGTCACAGCGCATCGATTTCCTGGGCGGCCCGAAAACGGCTTTTTATTCCATGTAGAACTTATTTTCTGTCGCGCTCGTCTGACCCATGTAAACAGAAATAAAGATGGCGGTGCCCACGGCAACGTCTGGTGTAAGGTGAATACTCTGTCTTCATTACCAGATCTGAGTGATTCACAAAAAGTAGTTTGTAACGCCAAGTTTGTCCCTGTGAGACGTATCTAAAGCTTGAGAGAACAAAAAACGACGTCTATCATCAGCTTTTTCTGCATTATTTCACTTCTTTGTGCCACCTCTATTTATGAAATGCATTAGATTTAGGTAATGTTGCATTATACAATGGACATATAATATTTTTGATCTTGGGTTAATAAACAGGAAAAAGTTGATGCCAACAGCGCTGGCTTTGTTTTGACAAGTTTATCAGCTCAATGAATAAAGCTACACGACTGTTTATCATAAGATCAAGTCAGTGTTTGATGAAGAAAGATTATTTTTTATATACTTATATCTGATTTTTACAGCTTTGTTTTCACCTGAGTGTTCTTTCTTGTCTGAAAGCAAGTCAGTACCCTCTGAGAACTAGTTCCCTCTAAGAGCTAGTACTCTCTATAGCCTTGATTTTCAACCAGTGCGCCGGGGAACACGACTGTGCCTTGTGGTTTTGCCAGGTGTGCCTTGACAAAATGTTCAGTTTGAGTTAACAGATTCAAAAAGGTGGATGTATTTCACAAATTTTCAATTTTTGAGTGCCCTCATCAGCATCTTCATCAAAAAAGAACACAAAACCATCACTACTGCCAAATTTAAAGAAGCAGAAAATGGCACAGACATTATTTGGCTCATTATACACCAGATTTGACTTTTTTTTTTAGTAGTGGTTGGTGTGCCGTGGGATCTTTTGAACCCAAAAAGTGTGCCATTACTCAAAAAAGGTTGAAAAACACTGCTCTATAGTACCCTCTAGAGCTAATACCCTCTAGAGCTAATAAACTTTAGAACTAGTACCCTCTAGAGCTAGTACCCTCTAGAGCTGGTACCCTCTGAGAACTAGTTTCCTCTAAGAGCTAGTACCCTCTGAGAGCTAATACCCTCTAGAACTAGTACCCTCTGAGAGCTAATACCCTGTAGAACTAGTACCCTCTGAGAGCTAGTACCCTCTAGAGCTAGTACCCTCTAGAGCTGGTACCCTCTGAGAGCTAGTACCCTCTAGAGCTAGTACCCTCTAGAGCTGGTACCCTCTAGAGCTAATACCCTCTAGAACTAGTACCTTCTATAGTACCCTCTAGAGCTAGTACCACAGTGTCCTTAAGACCCTTCAAATGGGGTTATGGTTCACTGTAATGGTTTGGTTATGTTCACCGTAACTAAACCATGGAAATGTGGCTATAAAATCACATTTTATCATTCAGCCCAGTAAATGCATCTTATCGTGGACCCCAGGATACAGTATGTTGTGGATTGTCAGGTTTTTGTCAATCCCCAGGTCTAATGCCGCTGTTGTCCCTGAGCTTTTCTGTGTGTTTGAGTGACAGTAATGGCATTAAACATAACTTAACAGCATTTGACTGAGGAGTGAATGAATAATGCACCAAATTCTGAACGTTAGTGTCTTGAAAAGCACTATATTAGCCAAATGTGATTACAAAACGAACAAATCAAACATGCATTTTTAACTGGAACGACTCTCTTACAGTTCTGTTATGTCTTTTTAAATCTCCTCTCATTTGCTTAATGTTCTCACTTTCACAATGATCATTATCTACACAAAAAGTGCTATGACAGAAGACTTTGTGCGAGTCGCTGTAGCCAGAAGGGAGAGACGAGCGGAGGGACACCAATGACTCATGCTCTTTCATCAGCGCGCAAGGAAGTGGCAAGGAAAATCTACAAATGTTAAACTGTTTTCTGAGAGTTGTGTCAAAAAGGGTTAGTCGTCTGGACAATGTTTTCTAGAAATCAAGACAGTGCTGTGTCAATCTTGTTGATAAAGTTGGCTAATGTATTGTTAGAAAGAACTGATTATGTGCTTTTTTTCTTTGTCAATGTGAACAAATCTAGAAACTGTAGGATTTCCATAACTTTCAGAAAGAAGAAAGGTTTACACTCAACATATTCTGCTACAGTGACTTTTTTGTTCTATCATCAAAAACATACCAGGAGTTGCATTTAGCTTCATTCGCACTAGTTTAAAATTGTAAGTTTCCTGTTACTGAATACATAAATAGAACATATCCAACTTAAGACTCATGATTTATACGTTGATTTATAACTTACAAATGAAAAAAGCAATGCCTGGGTTAAAAAACTAACTTAAAAGGACCCATATTTTGGCAGATTTAAGCCCTTTTTAGCCCTTTTTTTGTTTTCTTTACTTATTTTCAGTCGCTTTTTTTTTCCGTCAATGTGAATAAATCTAGAAACTGTAGAATTTCCATAACTTTCAGAGGGAAGAAAGGTTTACACTCAACATATTCTGCTACAGTGACTTTTTTGAGCTTGTTCTAACAATGTTCCGTCATCAAAAACATACCAGGAGTTGCATTTAGCTTCATTCGCACTAGTTTAAAATTGTAAGTTTCGTGTTACTGAATACATTAACAGAACTTAACACTTTTGATTTACACGTTGATTTATTACTTACAAATGAAAAATGCAATGCCTGGGTTAAAAAAACTAACTTAAAAGGACCCATATTTTGGCAGATTTAAGCACTTTTTAGCCCTTTTTTTTGTTTTCTTTACTTATTTTCAGTCACTTTTTTTTTTCGTCAATGTGAATAAATCCAGTGACTGTTGGATTTCCATAACTTTCAGAAAGAAGAAAGGTTTACACTCAACATATTCTGCTACAGTGACTTTTTTTAGCTTGTTCTAACAATGTTCCGTCATCAAAAACATACCAGGAGTTGCATTTAGCTTCATTCAGTGTTTAAAATTGTAAGTTCGTGTTACTGAATACATTAACAGAATATATCCAACTTAAGACTCATGATTTACACGTTGATTTATAACTTACAAATGAAAAATGCAATGCCTGGATTAAAAAACTAACTTAACAGATCCATATTTGAGCAGATTTAAGCAATTTTTACCACTTTTTTTTTGTTTTCTTTACTTATTTTCAGTCGCCACTGTACACAAACTATAATGTAGCCATAGTTTTGGCGACTGGAACACAGAAATTTGAAGAAAACGTCGCTCTGAACTCCACGGCACAAAGCTGGACCAGAACAAGACAAAACCAAGTCTAGATCAGGACTAAACCGGACTCAACAAAACTAAGACAAATGAACGCACCTTTAAAGAATCACGTTGGCTGTCATTACCACGAAAAAGATGAGATAAATAAAGTTACTGCAGACATTACGTCCTCGGCGGGGCTCGTTGGCGTGACTTTCTTTTACAGTAGAACAAAAGCAGACGAGCGCTCCGTGTTGCCGTTGCTTGACCTCTCAGCTCATCAAACCCAATTACGGCGCGCGCAGACCGTGCCGGCGGATTACGTGTTTAATCAATTAAATTACGACAATAATATTATACCTGATTTAATTTACAATGTGCATGCCTCTTCACAAGTGCGCTCATTTGTGTCAATTACATCCTGTTTGTGTTGTATGTGTTTGTATGTTTGATTGTCAATTAGCCGTAACAGCCTCTGCACTCTTTCTGACAATAAACTGTAAACAACGGTTGACGCTTTTCTTTTTTTTTCCAGTATTAAGCATTATTTAGCATTTGTGTTTCATGTTTTGGAACTTAAAGGTGCACCTCTGCGTTAGTGTTAGAAGTTGACATTGTTTTTCAAGGTATTTTTTTGTAATAATTGAAAAAAAAAAGCTAAATAGATGGGGTTAATGCCATATTGTGGAACGTTCAAGGCATGTTTTTTATTGTTTTCTGCTGTTGAAACACTGAAATGACCATTGTGGGACAAATAAAGGTTATTTTATGATATCTTACCATCTCCATGGCGACAAGTAGATGGCAGAACTACACCAGAACAGTTACGTTAACCGCATTTTATGATGGTTATTATTATGTCAAAGTAATTTAGCTCTACTTTTTACCAGCAGAGGGCCAACAAACTGAAGAGAGACAGTACAAATAAGGCTCTAAACAGTAGTTACAAGGTGTGTAGTTGGATAAAGCAATTCTTGATTGACGAAAGACATGGTCCGATCAGTTCTCAAACCTAAACATCTCTGATTTGATCATTTATTTATCTGAATCCAAAGTGCACTGACAAGACCATGAGATTGCAGGAGATTGCAGAGTATTTATACAAAACACTACAATAGTTAAAGGCGCTGTACCTGATTTTTACTGTTTTACGTAAAAAACAGAACTAGTTCATGTTTAAGTCTTTGTCACTTTCTAATCGCAGCCCCAGCATCCTAAATATTCACCGCCATGAGTTTATAAGCACTTTTCACGAGCTCAGAGCGAGTCCTTGCCGTCCCGGTTAAAGCTAACAAACATTAGCATGCTAACAAGGCACTTCCTGCTTCTCGTAGAATAAAGAGCTCTATAAATAGATACTTTACAATATGGCAGGAAAACAGATTTTACTCCTCTGTTAACTCATAATTCAATCCCAAATCTTACGATAAATCACTCCATGCCTTCGCTGTTCTGCTCGTGAATTTAAATGCTTTAAAAACCTCCCAAACACTTGGTCTGGTAAATGTTTGTCGACCAACACACCATCGACCGATTAATCGACCGAAACGACTAGAGGCCTACAGCCTTATTGCTGCTAACTGTTTGCGATGTTTGGTGTTTTGTTGTGAAGGCAGTTTGAGCTTGGGATTTATCAGGAGAAGGTATGGAAGCCCGTTTCCGCCAGTAAAAAAAAATAAAAGCCCCACAGGAAGTCATACTTTCGAGTCCTAATTTCGAGTTTAAAAGTCATAATTTCGAGTTTAAAGGTCATAATTTCGAGGTTAAAAGTCATAATTTCGAGTTTAAAAGTCATAATTATGAGTTTTAAAGTCATAATTTCGAGTTTTGGCGCATCCATCGATAGCCGTGGTACTGACCAGATGTCTCAAGCTGCTCAATAAACACTGCCACTTCAGCCACATCAGTTTTATTCTTACGTCGCCAGAGACCCTTCTTGCTTAAAATCCGTTTAAGGGTGCGTTTGCTCACTGTGATTCCATGTGAATGGTCAAGTAAATATAGTATTTCGTTGGTGGTGAAGCCATCTCTAAAGTACTTCTCTGCAGCTGGCATGCCATTGTGTAAATACCCCAAATGCGGTCTGTTGCTTTATACCTGAAAAAAATAGAAATTATGACTTTAAAACTCGAAATTATGACTTTTAAACACAAAATTATGACTTTAAAACTCGAAATTATTACTTTTAAACACAAAATTATGACTTTAAAACTCGAAAGTATGACTTCCTGTGGGGCTTTTATTTTTTTTTATACTGGCGGAAACGGGCTTCCATAAGAAGGTGTATAGACTTTGAAAAAAAAAAAAAAAAAAAACACAGGTGCTCAGCATGATGACATCATCTGGTGGCACAGAGGATGTTGAACTCTCGAGAAGGCTTTGCAATAAATATGTATGATTAGTCAAACATGCACAACGAGAAAACAACACGGTTAAAAGCTTGGAATAATAAATGCTTGAGCTGCTGCAGGAGGTTTGTCGAGTGCAACACAAATGTCTGTTTTGACGTGAAGTCCAGAGCGGTGGAAGTAGGGCATGTGTGTCGGGGCGGGCGGCCGCTGTGGCTAATGCTGTTCAATTCACCGTCGGTTCTCATGGCAACCAAGGGAAAAGGGGATAAGTGCTTCGGTGAAAATGACTTGAGTTTACAATATTTTAAGGAGCACTGCATAACTTTTCTGGTGGAGGGTCATACAGCTGCTGGTATCAATGGAGTCGACTCAACAAATATGCAGAACTTTTTTCCAAGAGCAGAGCAGTTATGCCACACATCAGACTCTGTGCATTGAAGGCTACGCTAGCACGTGTAGGTTAAGGGCAGGATTAGGATTGGGGGAAAGTCAATTTGGTTAAAGTTATGGCTTTGGGACAAGTTTGTAAACCTGATTTCAGTCTTGATACTTATTCTGTTCTCTATCAGACCCGTGTTTGTTTGAGAAACTCGGGTCTGATGGAGGAAGTAAAAGTATCTTGAGTCAAAGAAAGCCACATAAATCTTAGGTTAGTGCTGTGTTCGTGTGGTCCTCGGGTACTCAGGTTGCTTAGAGGAGATATGGGCTTCCGATTTGTTTGCATTCATACGCTTTACCTCGTAAAATTAGGACCTTGATGTCACCAATAATATAATCCCTGGCTCTATTGACCTTATTCTGCCCCGCCCACTTTTGCCATTTTTTGCACTTTTGTTGTAAACGCACTTCCGTTTGACGAGAACTCCGTTAAAGCTAATGATGAACGAGTGAAATGTCTCGCCGCTAAAATGTTACATAAAGTAGATTGATTTGTGTAAAATGTTTAATGAACACGAGCAACAACAAGTCAACAACGCACCGATTTCCTGGTCAGTCTGAAAACGGCTTTTTAGTCCATGTAGAACTTATTTTCTGTTGAGCTCGTCTGCTCCATGTGAACTACAACGGAAACAAGACGGCGGCGCGTACGGCAACTTCCGGAATAAAGTGAATTACAGAGTATAATAATGCAGACAGTGAGATTTGTTGTTGTTAGCCTGCCCAAAAGCTAACGTTCAACCTTGCTTGTTTTGGAAAACATCTTATTATATCTATTTTACCTTTCCAAAAATGGTAGGTCTTTTATGATATAACAGTAGTCAATGACCGCAGATGATTAAGATAATTCGATTAATCAAGATTTTTATTGGTGACGTCAGGTGTGGTAATCTGGCAGCAGCTTTTCACCAGAGTTTCCCCGTTGTTTTTATGACTTCTGCAAGCGTTCGTTGTTCAACTTGTAAAACATTTTCTGAAGTTCCCGAGGCTCTCACGGATGCAGCACAACTTCTGCACCTGGGAAAAACACTAAATATTTAGGCCGTCCCATCCATGGAGGTCATAGTGCCTGCCCAGAATGTCCCACAGTTTGGCATTAAACTTCACCAATCTCCATGGAGATAACAGGTGACACCTCCAGGTCGAGTCAGAATCAGATCTGCAAAGAAGCGATCACTTCATAATCACCACACTTAACTGCCTTAATAATAAAGCATGAACAAAGACTTAAATCATAACGAACACAGAGTTGATTAAGAATGATTCAATCTTAGTAACTACTAATAACTTTACCTCCTAAACCTGAATCTTTCTTAATCACCAGTTTGTTTATTACAAATTAAGTCTTTCTTCATCCTTTATTGAGGCTAATTAAAGTGTAGTTATTATTAAGGGGTACTTTTTTTTAGTTTTTTGACAATAAACACATGACAAAGTACAAAAGAAAAAAGTCAAATGTCATAAAGTTGTGTTCAAAGCATTTCCACAACAGGGGCAAGCAATACTACAGCAACTAATGTAAAGTTAGATAAAAGTGTACTAAATGCAAATACTTTATTACACAATATATAAGAAAACAAGAAGACTTTGGTAACTCTTTATAATAACTACACTTATTCATGACTTAATAAAGCATGAACAAAGACTTAGTTCATAATCAACAGTTTATTAAGAATGATTCAGGCTTAGTAACTATTTATCAAACATTCTAACCATAATTTATAACCCTAATCTTAATTAAGTAGTATATATAGTTTATTCAGTACCAATACTGAATAAACTATATATTCATTTTTAATTAAGTCTTTGTATATTCATTAAGGCAAAATAAGATGTAGTTATTGTAAAGTGGTACTGACTTTGTTGCTCTGGCGGTTAATTTAGCTAAAAATGGAAATTCAAATCAGTCAGAAACTTCATTAAACAAGTCAAGCAGAGTAGGTTTATCGAGAAAGTTAAATCTAAACTAATCAAACAGCCCAGATCATTAACTGGTGTGATATAATGTCTTGTTTGTAGCACAGCCTTCTGCAGCTACGCCCAGTGTTCAATAGAGCGCTCCATGAAGTGACGTTGCTCATCGACAGTTGTGTTTACAGACATAGCAGATTATTCAGACGTGTTTTCCTCGCCGTGTCTGGCTCAAGGGCACGGCGGCTCTGTTGTCATGGTAAGAGCATGGACCGTGCCAGAACTGTCCATCTGCTCCGGGCTAAAGCAACCAAAAAAACCAAACAACCAAGCAACAATCAAACAAGCAAGAAGGGAAGTGAATATTGAGCTGAATTCAAAATTATAATTGTTGTTGTAGATCATTTAAGTCGTCAGTCATCAAAAGGAAAGGGCAAAATTAAAAGAACTTTAGTAAATTGTTCAGAGCTCTCTACTTACATGTTTCAGTGGATACTTTTTACTTTTACTGCTCTACATCTGAGAGCAGGATCTGTGCTTTCTACTCCTGCACTTTTTAACTGAACTGAACAATAGGAAGTACTTTTCAGATGGTCTGAGGTGTTATTTTTTGCACGTTCATGGTGACATCCCGCCTAAACGTTTTGAGTTCAAGCCCCAGATTTGAGCAAACAAAAATATACACTGGAGATGCACAAAAAAGTGATATGAATTGACCTTTGTTGCATGATTTTGTTGCAGAATTCGATATGAAACTCACCACATTTAATGCTGTAGTTAAATCTGTGTCAAATACCTTTCATTTTACTCACAGTACATTTTATTTTGTTGCGTCGGTGTCTGTTCTTTTACTTAACAAAATGTAGTTCTTCTTCTTCCAACAAGCTGTGTTACATTTTAAAAACTACTTTCAAGAAATGAATTTATGTAAAGGGAAAAAAAAACAAATGTGGTTGTTTTTCTTTTTTTAAGTGGATGTTTGTTTGTTTGTTTTTTTTAGCATTTCATGGTCATGAACCTAAATGATATAGGATTAAGAATCTAAATTGATTAAAAAAAAAAGACCTATATGTAGTGTTGGCCATGTTAAGCTTATTTAAAAGTGAGGTATGAACTCTTAAGCCATAACACTGTTGTAGAAATGAATGGCTCCCATCCAGAAGTCACTTTTAACTAAACGCCTTGATTTTAAAAAACAGCGTCCAGATGACGACCAAACAAAACAGACTGTTAGGTATATTAAGTATGCTTAATAAGCAGACTGTGTTTTGCAGTGTAGAAAGGAAGAAATCGTTGCTTAAAATGATTGCTTCCACATTGTTGGTGCGGAGCTCGGTGGAGGATAACCTTTCACCCAGTGTCTAAAGCCAGAGTAACATATCACAGCTCTGCCCTTTTGCCTCTTCACCCATGAAAAGCTTTTCAAACTAACACTATTTTGTAAAAGCTGCTGCACAGAAATAAAATGCCCCAAGAAAAGAAAGACATGCACACAAAAGCATTTTTTTGGAAAAGCACTCAAAGCTAAAGGCGATTGTGTTCAGAGCCACAGGACAGACAGACAGTCGCTGCCACAGGTCACATCTGACGGAGTTCAATGTTTGGATTAAGTGTCTTTGATGTGTTTCTCAGTCCAAGACATGAAGAATATTTTAAGGAAGACACATTGTTTTTTGTCTTTTATATATGCAAGTCATTTATGTCACACATAGATCATTATTTTAGTACAAAAAAGTTCCACACTGAGGGTCCTGCCCACGGTTCGGTGAGTGGCAGAGGACACAGTAAGTGTGGGAGTAAAGAGGGACGGGCCGTATGTCAGTTCCACTATCAATATCGGCTGATGTAGATACAGATAGATACAGTTATTTATAAGAGAAATGTTCATTTGTGAACTTTACTTCAACTTAAAATAGATTTAAGGACCTTGCTATTGTTTTAAAAATCTAAATATCTGTATTGGCCAGGATACTGCTCCTCCATTGTACAGGAGCAGGACAAATATTGGACATCGGCTCAAAAAAGAAAAAAAACATATTGGCGAAACAGCGTCTTTTTACACAGTTAAGAGAGTAAAAGAGAAAGGAAACAATTATAACATGGTTTAAAGTCCATTTCGTAATAGATCCTTTAAGAGCAAAAAGTTTTACATTGAAATAAGATGAAATAAGATAGAATTCTTACATTTCCCCGCTTAAAAATGCTATTGCGGTACAACATACAAATCCAGATTATTATTTTTATTTTTTTCATAAGTTTTCACCCAGCTCACATTAAGAAATAAATAAATAACATAACACTGGAAAAAAAAAAAAACATCACAAAAAACACAAAAACAAGAAACAAAAAAGAAAAGAATCCTGCAGCGTATAATCCATTCTGGACTTTTGACTAAAACAACCTGCTTTTTTACCCACGCTGCCCCAGTGCAGCAGCAGCAAACAGGGGCGGACCTGGGAATTCGGGGGCCCAAGGCAAAGTTAAGGGCAATCCCCTGCTCTACTGTGATTTTCTACAACTTTCCTGTCATTTCTCTTGATTTGTTCTTGAAAGGAAACTTATTTTTCTTGTTTTGTTGTTGTTGTTGTTGTTTTAAATACATTTGACAATCCTAAACTATTTTCTTGGTCTCTTACTTGTTTAACGTACACTGCACTACTTTACTGCGACACTGAGAGAACAGCAACTGCGTCAGAGCGTTGCGTCAGTGATGATCGGACGGGCATCTTACCGGGGGCCCCTTCAGGTTGGGGGCCCGAGGCAACTGTGGCCCGCTGCCCAACGGTAAGTCCGCCCCTGGCAGCAGACGAAAGGTTTACTGGGTGGAGACTAATTACTGGAATAGGCTTTAAACAGAGCTGTGCGGTTGAAGGCGTAAACTCCCTGTGTAAACTCAGAGGTGTTTTGTGGCCCCCGGGGGACAGTAAACACCACCACAGAGTAATGAGAGCACAGAAGTGTCAGGGAGTCAAGTCTGTGCAAAGAGAAAGAAGGAAACAAACTAACAAACAAAGCAGAGACCAGGGACGAAAGAGCAAAAAAAAACTCAAGATGAAGCGATATGAATTCAGAATTTAAACAAGTCTTTCATTCTTCTGCTATTCCTGTACTTTGTCACCGAAAATTTGCAACTGCGGGACACAATTTTGCCTCTCTGAGTTTCCAAAAAGCGCTATACAAGTTTGGGATGGTATTATTATTAAAATGTATCATCTTTAAGTAGCTTTGACGTGCTATTTGACATGATATTTCTAAGCTTCTTGTTAGATCTTGCTCTTTCTGACCGTAGAAGACTGACACCAAATGTTCGCGTCATTTTTTCATAATCAGTTCAAATGTGTGACATTTACGGTGCATTTTCAGCACTGTCTCTAGTTATTCATAGATTTTCATGCGCCATCCCGTAGTTTCACTCAGCAAAAGAGAGACACAGGAAATCATTCGTGCCTGTTGCCATCAAACTACTGAACTCTGTGCTGTAAAAATCCTCTTGTAAAGTCATGTGCAATATTAAGCCCACTGTGCAATATTAATCCACTTATAAACTGTACATGATTATGTGAATATGTAAATAGACAGGGATAGTATAGTTAAGCTTATTGTAAATTGTTCATATCAGGGGTTTAGTTGATTAATAAAGATACTTTATAAGTTAAGTTAAATGGGGTAGACATTATATAGAGCTACTGTATTTTATTCTTATTTTATATATATCTTATTAGGTTTATAATACTTTACTGTCTCTACTGGTCGGTTGCACATGTAACAAAAAGAATTTCCCCTTGGGGATAAATAAAAGTAATTCTGATTCTGATTCTGAAAAGGATTTCTTTCATTTTTAAAGTACAATTTTGGTGAAAGGTTTTGCTTCAAACTAGAATAAAACACACAACGAAAGAAACGTTCAATCAAATTATCTCTTAAGCTCCATAAATTAATCTATGAATGGCTCAAATCAATTAGTTAATTGGTTTTAACTCATGTGGATATTTCCCGTATATTGTCAGCAAAGCCAGGTCTTAGAGAAAATACAACTATAAATGCTGCATGATTGTGATTTGTTTCCAGTTCTTCTGTTTAAACATGTCAAGTGCAGATGGAATAATTAGAGAAGTGTATGTTTTCCACAGCACAAGGTCACAGCAGCACAGTGGCCTTCATGTGAAACTCTGGGGATGTTTAGCCTGCGATAACACAATACTGAGTAATTAGTGTTATTTTCAAGGTTTTACTGGGAACAGAACATGTTTCAGTCAGGATCCTCCTCAGGATTGTGCCCCCTCCTTCCTGAGCTTCCTCTCTCTCCTCCTCCCTGGGTGTGGCCTTCAGGGTCTGGCAGCAAACACACCTGCATCCACTTACATCGTTACCTGCAGCATAAGAAGTCTGGTCTGTCATCCACTCATCGCCAGTTCATCATATAACTACACCAGTTAGTACAGCGTTTTGGCTCCTGAAAACTCAACTTACTTGTGTGCATTTTTGGATTTTTTCCTCACCTTGTCCTGTGTCCAGGTGTCCCTGCTGCCTCATTCTGGAAACCGCCTGCCTGCTCCTGTGTGCCTGCCTTTTCCTACCTGCTTGCTCCCGTGTGCCTGCCTGCCTCTGCCTACCCTGGACACCCCCCAGCCCCGTAACCACTTACCTGTTGTTGCAAATAAACCGTGTTTTAACCTGCCTCCTGTGTACTGCTCTTGGGTCCGAAGTCTAACCCTTGACAGTTTCATATGTTCTGTAATTGCACAAGTTGAATGAAATGCTTTGAAAAAGAAATACATACTTTTAAAACAGCACAACTTATGCAGAAAAGTAAAGAAGGCGGGGCGTGTCAGAGGATTTCAGTGCAAGCCTTAAGTTTGAAAGCGTAATCATTCTGTTTTCAAATTAAATGTAGTATTGTTTAATCTGGATTTAAGCATTTAGTGACTTGCAAATGAGAACACAGGTAACATTTGATAAAAAAAAACTACACTTTAACCCTTTCTGACCCACTTAAGTTGAGCGCTCCAATTTCATTATCTATTTTTGGTAACTTACAGAAAAGAAACTTATAAAAATAGATGCGTAATAATTATTTTTGCACAAAACTATCTTTAAAAAGCTGACATTCATGACCTCCTTCTGCCTTGTTTTCTGTTGCCTATGCTTCCAACAAAAATCCCTTTTAATAATGATAACAAATGTCAATATTTTGTCTCTTTTGTAAATTTCTCAAAAAGTATAATGAGTAGAATCTTAAAAGAACTTTTAACTGGTTTGAAAAAAAAAAAACATTCAGAAACCTTTTGTCTTTTACAATTGTGAGGGATAGAGCAATGGAATTTCAGCATGTGGAAAAAAAGACCAAATATGGTTTATTTTCAAATTGTTGTGATTTATTGGGTATTTTAGTCCTTTGAAATAGTAAACATGTTCTTGTTTGTATTATATATTGAAGTTATTTGAAGCGAGGGTGTTGCATCGGTTTAAAAAATAATTTGATAGTCTTTAAAATGACACCAAAGAATGCAAAGATTTCAAATAATGTTATGGCAGACTTGCTCTATGGCAGGTCAGAAAGGGTTAAAGGCATGAAAAAAGACAGAAAATATGATTTATTAAGAATTATTCAGGCTTAGTAACTACTTAATTAATACTCTAACCCAGGGGTGTCCAAATTTTTTCCACCGAGGGCCACATACTGAAATGTAGACCAAGGGGAGGGCCACAAATAAATCATGAAACGTTCAAAAAAGTTGCATTAATCTGATTTTAAAGCGCCACCACACCTAAATTCAGTCTCATTGCCTTAATATCAAGTCTGTATCGCACCAAAATGTTAGTTATTTAGGTCAGAATAGTAGAAAATCTGAAATTTGCTGTAAAAAGGATGTCTTAGGTCAATGTGGGCCAATTCACCAGGAAGCTTGAGGGCCAAGAAAAATTGGTCTGCGGGCCGCTTTTGGCCCCCGGGCCTTAGTTTGGACATGCCTGCTCTAACCCTAACCACTTAATTGAGTTGTTACCAAACCCTGAGTCAGTCTTCATACATTATCTGTTCATTATGAATTGTCTTTTTTCTAACGTGGTACCGACATATCAGACGAATAAATGATTGAATAATATATCATAAAATATCATACTTTCTGCCTTTCTGGTGTAGGAACATTTATCCAGACTTTTTCTGGAGTAGAGCAAGAAACTTTCACAACACACGAGTAAAAGCCTGATATAAGATGACTTCAAACAGAAATACCGTAGATATTACTTATAATTTGCAATGCGTAATGATCAGTTAAGAACCACTGCTTCTATAATTTAGCTCAAAATCCTATGCTTTTGTGTTCCTGCGCGCCAACATCGGAAGAAGACACAAACTGCAGATGAAAGCTGGTTTTCTTTTAACATAAAACCATTGGGACATGTCCTAATGTGCAGCGCAGACTCCCGCTGCTGCAGAGGGCCGTGTGAAATCTGATCCTAAATGAACAGACAGAGAACCTCGGCTCCCTCTAATCCCCCACAACCAGATTATCCCTGTTTGACCACACTGCACCAGGGCCGGGCCCGAGTCCGATTTAACCCCGCCCTTCATCTAAACACAGGCGGGGTAAGAAGTCAAAAAATATTCTCAAGTAACACTTCGAAATAATACAAGGTGGTGGTGCAACAAATTAGTCCAGGAAGTGTTTGGGGAAACTACTTTACTGACTGAATATAACGTCTGATTTATACATCGAAACTTATGTAATTATAAGGATGAGATATTAAACAAAGCACAACATCTGATATTTTTATGGGACAGACCACAAAACTGAGAAAAAAACATTACCATCCATAATTTCTGCCCATTGTAAAAGAGAAAACCACATTATAAATTGGGATGCAGTAGTACCAAGGACAGCAAACATTGCAGCTGGATTAAGAAAGACAAAAAGGAGCCCACGGGACGATGAACCGGGACGAAGGGGGCCCTTTTTACTCTCTCACACCTGAGATACTGTCCTGAAGAAGCCGAACTGCAGGCGGCGCTGTCGTTCTGCCTCAAAACCTGTGTAACTCGCTTACTTTGACGACTGCGAGGGAGCGATCGAAACTGTTAGGTATGAAAAACAAACTCAGGTCTGAAAAAAGTATCTCTCAATATATAAATAAAACTAAATCATGTCTGAAGGAGTGGTGCAAGAAACACAAATGTTTGAATCGTTTAATATTGTCAACATAAAGCTTGTAGATTCACTCACTCACACAGCTTTTTGTAAAGAACAATAGAACTGTATCCCTGCTTTGGGGAATGCCATAGTAACTTAGATGTGGCTCCATCTACTGGCTGGAGAGGAAATTACACAAAGTTGTATATGCACAATGCTATCTGAATGTAGCTGTCTGAGCTGTGATGAAGTTGCAGTGATCGTGTTTAGACGGCAGAAATGCTCAAAGCGAGCAGAAGCAGCAGAAGATTCTCTGATAAGTGATGTCAGTTATCGAAAAACGTCACACATCAAAATAATTCAGGACGGATTGTTTTCGGCGGTCAGAGAGAGAGGACTTTCTAACCAGCATTCATCAAACAAGTGTGAATGAAGCCAAATGCTACTCTTGGTATGTGTTTGATGACGGAACAATGTTCGAAGTTCAAATTAAAAGCTCAAAAAAGTACATTTAGCATAATATTTGTATTTGAAAACAGTATGCAGCTTTGTGGTGGGACATCACTGCAGGGTTCTCTGGAAAATTTCCTCCAGAAACAACAAAATATCCTGTTTTATTCTGCTTGAAAGCTGCTAATCCTGTAGCTTTATCTGTGCAAATATGCTCTGACACACATTCTGATATGAGTTTATCAGTTCCTTCACTCTTTTGTCAAGTCTCATAGATGCGTTTAAAATGTGAACTTTAAACAGAATCCTATAATTCAAACATAAATTGAAAATCTAATAGCAATCGTAATACTGGTCAGAAGATTTGCAATTAGATATTTTTTTGACAGATACAGCAGGTCTATTACTCACGTCCCAGAGTAAATGTAGATGAGTGCCTCCCTCTAATCCAAACACATAGACACACCTCACACAGGTTTATAAACCACAGACACAACAGTCCAGCAGCTCCTCCAGACCAACAATGGACCTCAAAATGGCGACCGCTCTGCTGCTCATGGTGCTCCTGGGACTCTGCGCTGCTCATCACGGACACGTAAGGACAAGACTCAAAAACTGAAATAGTTCTGCTACAAGTTAGGAGTAACGATGCTGAAAATATTGTGATTTCTGCTTCAATACCATTTTCGGGACAAAATGTAAAAGCAAGAAACTACATAGACCATCTTTACTCTGTTTTTTTTTTTTTTTTTGTGAAGCTAGAAGAAGCTATTGAGGGTATATTACATACATATGCAATTATTTATTATTTATTTTGTTCTAATTGCATCTTTAATCAGTTTTTAAAAAAATCATATTTTCATGTGGTTTTATATTATACACACCATAACATTTATAAAAAAAAAAAATACATATCTTAGCAATAATTCATTTTACTCTTACTAATTATTTTGACTTTTTTCAATTCACCATTACCATTAACAATTACACAACAAAGGGCTGGGCAAAATTGACTTAAAAAATACATTGATACTTTTCTGTATCAATAGTTTGAGTTTCCTGATAACAATATTCAGATGATATTATGTCAGTCCAACAGAAATGTGTCAATAACATATTTTTAAATGTATTCATTGTGGTGTAATGTCTGTAAAATGAATCACAAAAATGCAGAAATATCACCTTATATCCCATTATTTCAAAGTTTAGAGACTTTTTATATTTCAATTTTTAATCATCTATTTGTGTGTTGTTGTTTTTTAACTATAAACATTATACTCAATATTCAAATTTCTCAAAACAACATTCACAATATCAACAAAATTGCTATAGATTGCCCACGTCTACACTAACGTCTACAACAACATTGAAGCTTCCACCAGTAATGAATAAGCTATGGTACAGTTTAATGTTCACTGTGCAACTTTTCTGGTACAATGTCCACCACGTCAAACAGCTGGCCGACCCTCAACCAGAAAATTTACACAATGGAGCTTTAAATGTGCTTTGTTTTCATGCGCAACAGCGGGGCACGGCCGTTGTATTGACTCAGTCTGCTTTCTCTGTGGTTCTTCCAGGTCCATGGGAACTCTACAGGTAAGTGGCCAAAGCTCAGAGCTCTTTACGGCGCCGCTGAATTTATTACCTCGCATACGCCCCAGGAACTTACACCTTCGGCTTTGTTACCGTTTTTAGAGCACTCCGCGGACACGCCTGAGAGAAAGGACATCACCGGGACCATACTGCGGATGAATAATGGTGAGTGCACGGGAGCGACGCAGCACTGGAAAGCAGGAAAACAAAAGAGCTACGAGCGAACGTGCAATAGAGAGGGCTGGGGAACGAAAGGGTGTCTGACACAAGCATAAAGCAGAATAATACAACAAAATAAGACGTTTTAAGAGAACAAAGCTGCAATAGATAAATGGCACGCGTGTTTGTGTGTCGTTAATGAGAAAAAAGTTATTAATTTCACTCATAAAAGTCTGAAAAGAAAACGTGCACGATAAACATTGAGCTCCTAAACTCCTAAATTGTTGGTTCTATCATATATTGAACGATAAGTCGATAAAGTAATTGAGTGGAATGGAATCTTAGGGGAAAATGTGTGATTATTTTGATTAGATTAGAGTGCTGTCAATTCAAGATTCGGTCCATGCTGCACATTTTAAACATCCAGCGAAAACCTTTGAGAGAAAAGTGAAACAGGAACTGCTGAACTAATACAAGATCCTATGTGTTTCGGAGCATGTTTGAAGAAGACTAAAGTCTAAATTGGTTTACAAGTGTTCAAATTGCAATTGTGGTTCAAATGCTATAACAGGAGGGCAAAAACGATTAAACTTTGAGCTGTTTTTTAACATTTTTTAACCACAATCAAAGCCCTTTACATCATGGAACCATTCCCTTGTTCAATCATGTACCAGTTTACAAAGACTCAGGAGGCGGGACCAGTGAAGTCAATATAAGTTTCCATAATATAAGCTACACATGTCAATGTGAGCATTATTGTTAGGCGTAAGTTGAAACCATAGTGTATTCTATAAATAGTGAAGGGAAAAATAACAATTATGACAACATTTGGAGATAAATACTGAGAGGGTTTGTACCTGGGACCCTGAATTTGATGCTACACCCCTGATTGTCTAAAACTTAAGGCGCTGTACCTGATTTTTACAGTTTTGAAACGAGAAAAACAGAACTAGTTCATTTTAAAGTCTTTACATCTGTCACATGTATATCTCACTTTTCTAATGCAGTCCTTGCATCCTAAATATTCACCTCCATGAGTTTAGATGCACTTTTCATGAATCTTTTGAGCCCAGAGCGTCCCGCACCATCACGGTAAAGCCATGGATGTATTAAATGGATAAGGTACGCCCCCTCTGTCTGTGGTCCCAGATTGATTAGTGGTCGTGCGAGGTACTGCAGCCTCTTGGAACCAGCCTTTTTCTAAAATTGCACATTATAATTGCAGACAGGACTGAATTATTATCGGTATTTAAATAAAATAGAAGGAAATGTTCTTTTCTACCGTTTCTAAAATCACAGAAATTACCGTTTTTCTATGAAGTGACGTCACACAAACATGTGCGAGTCACGTGAACGAGCGTCGGACGATACAAACAGAAGCTCGTGGAAAAGGCTCGACTAGAGACACCTGTAAGTTGTATTTTATTTCATTTCAGACGCTTCACGTGTGTCTAACATGAAGAACACAATTACAATCACACAAGCTAACGCTAACACAAAAACTTGCAGCTGTGTGGTCGTTCACGTCGCTCAAAGCATCATGGGGGATTGTCGTCACGTGGCGCCCTAAAGCAAAGATGGCAGCCTCCGTATCAGGAAGTAAATGCGGAAGTGAGAAACTTTTTTGGGGTCATGCGCCAATGAGCTCACTCCATAGGGATAAACAGGGTGCCATTTTGGGTTCATCTTCCAGGTTTTATTATAGTTCTATGGGTAAAGCAAACAAACATTAGCATGCTAACGCTGCACTTCCTGCTTCTCTTGAAGGATAAAACATTCTAGATGCAGAGAAAGTGCTGAGGTCTCATTTTCACCCGAATAGATGCTTTTACAATATGTCTGTCTGGGGCAAAACAGATTTTACTTTAATATGTGCAAAAAAAAAAATCGGGCACATAAACTAGTTCTGTTTTTCCCGTTACAAAACTGTTAAAATCAGGTACAGCCCCTTTAAAAACTACATAGCTTAACTTAGCCAGAAACGTGGCTCATACCATTTCCATTTTCTCACGTTTGTTTTTTATCCATAGGTTCTTTCGGCTTTTTTGAGGGAGATCTGATACTGCCGAAAACTCGATCTGCCATGAAGTGCGCCAGCTCCCAGTACAGCTGCCTCTGGCCCAAATCCTCCAACGGGAGAGTGGAGATCCCCTATGTGCTGAGCGACAAATACGGTGAGCGTTTTCAAAAGACGTTTAATTAAGTATTATTTTATCTAACCACATTCAGAAACTTGGAAGTCCTCTTATCTCCCGTCGCAGACTCCACGGAGCAGAGCGAGATTCTGAAAGCTCTGAAGGACTTTGAAATGAAGACCTGCATTCGCTTCAGCCCACGTCAGAAGGAGACGGCGTACTTAAGTTTTGAGCCGAGATACGGGTAAGCTAACCGTGATTAGCAACAGGCGGCGTTCAGATAATGTCCCAATATGTGAAAGTTTCTACAGTTTAACATTGAGTTTGACAGTAAATAGAACTATGGTTAATATCTTGTTGCTAATCTATTCACATTAAACAAAACAAACAAAAAAAGGAACAAAGCTTAATGTTTTCTCATGCATTACTTTTCACCTTAAAGTGTTAATGTTCAGCACAAATAAATTAAAATGTAATTATATTTTCTTATAGATCAAAGATATTATTCAATCACGCTTGCTTTTATAATTTTGTGGAGCCGACGACACAGATTTTTACATTATCATCTTTTTATTCTGAATTAGATTTAAAAAATAAATAAATACAATTGTTCCCTGCAGGGGCGTTTAGAGTGGCCAGGGGTGGCAGTATATTGAGTATATTGAGGGTAAACGACCATTTTGTTTAATACTACTAATATTAACCCAAATTATAACAATAAAGTACGTTGAAATAGTTATTATTATTCAAAACAATGTCATAAGACACAGATAACAAATGTACAAGTTAAATTTCCACCTTTGGACCATCCAAGTGAAAAAGGTCTGGACACACCCCTGGTCCTTTACAAATTGTTTCATTTTAGTTTTGATTCTGTTTTTTGAGAACTATCAAAACATGAACTCCTCAGATGTCGGCCCTGATCATTTATCCATTGACAAGTGGAGCCCAGGAAGAAAATAGATCTAATACACAAACAAACCTTATCGTATTTACCCGGCCACACCACAAATCCACACAAATACTGCCTTCATCTTACGGTTGTAGCGTCACTGAGCTGACCATCTTTTGACGTCGCTCTCCAGGTGTGCGTCTGCTCTGGGCCGCCTCGGGGACAAACAGGTGGTGTCTCTGCAGAAGTTCGGCTGCGTGGTCTTCGGCATCATTCAGCACGAGGTCATGCACGCCCTGGGCTTCCACCACGAGCACAACCGCAGCGACCGCGACCAGTACGTGCGCATCAACTGGGACAACATCATATCATGTAAGCCAGGGGTGTCCAAACTTTTTCCATTGAAATATGGACCAGTCGGAGGGCAACAAATCAATCGTGAAACGTTTAAAAAGCTGCATTTATCTGATGTTTTAAGCACCACCACATCTACATTCAGTCTCAGTGCCTTAATATCAAGTCTGTCTCACACCAAAATGTTAGTTATTTCGGTTAAAATTGTAGAAAATGTTAAATTTGCTGTAAAAAGTACTTATCAGGACAATGTAGGCCAATCACCAGGAAGCCTGAGGGCCAAGAAAAATTGGTCTGAGGGCCGCATTTGGCCCCCGGGCCATTTTTTTTTTCTTTTTTACCGCTTATTCCCGTTCCCGGGGTCGCGGGTGACTGGAGTCTTTCCCTGTGACTTTGGGCCTTATTTGGTGCAAACCTGTTGTAAATATATATGATAACTTTACACCAATCAAGAGACAGTTTGTGAAGAAAAGTCGAGAAATACGTTGACATATGTTGAGTTCCAAAACATGGTGACATCACTGCACAGAGACACACCAGGGACAATTTACAACCAAGAAACACATTTTCTGATCATTTAAACATTATTTCACCAACATAAAAGGTGTTTGCATATATTTTTTTATGTCAAATACTAATCTCTGTGACATTAGAGCAGTTTTGGGCCATGGTTGCTAGGTAACAGTCACCAAAGTGTGACCAGGAAGTTCAGGAAGTTCAAATTTAAATCCAAAAAACTGCCAAACTGGGATAAAAATGGTTCATTCTTTATCAGAACTTTAAAAATAATTATCTGGACTATGTTTTAGTAAAAGGGTACTTCAACCAGTCATGGGCACTTTAATCATAATATAATGTCATATTTAGCGTGCAATAATAATAGTGTCTTAAGCGGTCAGTCTTTGTTTCTAAAATGCCGCACAATGTTGTTTCGTTCGCAGATTTCACCTCTAACTTCGAGAAAGCCGACACTGAAAACCTCTCCACGCCGTACGACTACTCCTCCATCATGCACTACTCGAAGTAAGATCACTGCACTCAGCCACACCGAGAAAGTCCACAAACACAGTTTAATGATTTATCTGTGTTTGTCACGTACAGAGACGCTTTTGGAGAGAACTGGGCGGACACCATCACCCCGATCCCCGACCCCAACGTCCCGATCGGACAGAGGGATCATCTGTCTGAGCTGGACGTGAAGAGGATCAACCTGCTGTACAAATGCAGGGGATGAAACGAATGACAAAGAAAAAGTATGACATTTTTGATTTGTGCTGGGGATGGGCAGTTCATTGAATTTTAATCGAGATCAAGATGTCTAACTGTCAAAGGTCTTTCTAATTCTTGGTCAATAAAGACATTATTTGAAGCAGAGTTTTGACTTTGGAGTAATACATTTCACAATTGTTTTTGTAGAGGGAATTTTTTAAAAGGTTTTGTTCATTTAATCAATATTGAAAACCATTTTAATGTGATTTTGAAAAGTAAAAATAAAATTCAACTGAACGTTAATATGAGTGACATATCAGGGTTCTTTCGTCCTGATTTGTGATTGATAAATGTTTTGCAATGAGGCGGTTTCTGACGTTTAGAAAAGGATATAACAAACTGTGGAGTTTAAAATGCATCGTTTAAAAGTGTTAGTTTTGAAACTGTGTTCACAAACAAATGAACAAAAAAAAAAAGTCTAATTGTCAAAGGTCTGTCTAATAAACAGTGAAGTCTCTATGTCAATAAAAACATGATTTAGAGCAGAGTTTTGACTTTGGAGGAATAAATTTGACAATTATCTGTGTAAACGGAATTTTTAAAAAGGTTGTTTTTCTTCATTTGATCAATATTTAACACCAGTGCCGCTGGTAGCCATTTGGGTGCCCTCAGCAGAAATTGTCCGTGGTGCCCCCTCCCAGCCCTCTTCAAACGTGGTCAAATATATAGTGCTTTGTTGTCTGTGCTACAGCCTTGTAGTGACTGTTACAATAGTTATTTTTACATGTTTAATTTTATATTGTATGAATAACAATCCCAAGCGTCCTATAAAAATCCTATAATTTCTCTCACAACTCATGACATAGTTTATTATGAGCCCCACAGTCCCTACATGTCCCTGCTCCGCCCCTGTTTGAGCGTCACACACAGCACTTCTCCTGCTCTTCTGTGGGACACATCGAAGCTCTAGAGAACGACAGGCTGCAAACTATAGACGCTTTCTGTTGCATTTATAAAAACATGATTTAGACAGTAAGAAGTTGAAGCACTTTGACTTTACACACTCCACGCCCGCTGAACGGAGCTGGAGTTTTCCACTGTGTGTGAGGCCGACCATTTGGCTCCATGTGGAACCTGCTCCACACTGAGAACCTGCTCTGAGTGTTTTTAAACTGTGGCTGGAACAGTAGAGCTGCCCCTGCACATCTCACACTCACTTTAGAGAGAGAAAGAGAGAGAGAGAGAGAGAGAGCCAGAGACAGAGAGAGAGAGACAGAGAGAGAGACAGAGAGAGACAGAGAGAGAGTGACAGAGAGAGAGACAGAGAGAGAGAGAGAGAGAGAGAGAGAGCCAGAGACAGAGAGAGAGAGCCAGAGAGAGAGACAGAGAGAGACAGAAAGAGACAGAGAGAGACAGAGAGAGACAGAGAGACAAAGAGAGACAGAGAGAGAGAGAGAGACAGAGAGAGAGACAGAGAGACAGAGAGAGACTGAGACAGAGAGAGAGAGACACAGAGAGAGAGAGAGACAGAGAGAGAGACAGAGAGACAAAGAGAGACAGAGAGAGACTGAGACAGAGAGACAGAGAGAGAGACAGAGAGAGAGACAGAGAGAGAGACAGAGAGAGACAGAGAGAGAGAGAGAGAGAGACAGAGAGACAGAGAGAGACAACGCATGAGTCCTATTTGTTTTGAAATGATACAGAACTAAAGCCTTCTGTAGGCGCCTGTTTGTTTGCAGTTCAGCTGCTGCACAAATAGTCCATTCTGTCATTCAGTCCAAACTGCCGGTCGAGCTGGTGCCCTTCGGAGCACTTGGTGCCCCACACACTGTGCGTTATGTGCGTTATGGGAGCGGCGGCCCTGTTGAGAACCATTTTAATTAGATTTTGAAAAGTAAAAATAAAATGTAATTGAAAATCGGGTCGATCAACATGAGTGACACAGGGCTCTTTCTTCCTGATTTGTGATTAAATATGATGTGATAAAATGATTGTATGAAGTAGATGTATGAAGGAAAGACCAACATTTACAAGATTAAAGTTGTGTATTCCCCGCGCTTTGAGACGTAGCATAGCACATAGTTGGATTTTACATTATTAAAGCTGGGGTACCTGACTTTTTTGGATATAAATTTGTAAATTTTGTGTTTTCCATCAAAGAGTACCTTATAAAAGCAGCACTTTGTGACAAAAATGAGACCTCTGTGTGTTGTCTGCATCTAATAATAAAGTATTTTATCTCGAAGTAAGAGCTAAAAGCAGCGGTCGGGTGGTCCTCCCCAGTTTCACTTTGTCGTCTGGAAAAAAAATTGTAAAGTTGTGCACATGCAGGACCGAAAATGAATACATGTGGATTTTAACGACGTGCCAAAGGGTTTGTGAGAGCGAGGGACGAGATAGATAGATTAAAAAAACAACTTCCTAGTGTAAAAATCATGTACCCCAGCTTTAAATCTATAGCTTTCTAATTATGGTTGAATTTTCTTGTCAATAACACATCGTACAAGAAAATATCTGAAAGCATCTTATCTTGAGCTTTGTTTATTTTTTATTATTTATTTACGCATTCATACCAATGACAAAGGACTTCAGCAGCTGTAAATGCAACATGAAGTTCCTGTCGTTTTTATAGTGTTCGTGTTAGTGACAGCGGCTCGGGTGGTTAAGTGTTCGCCCAGAAACCAGAAGGTCCAAGGGCATGACACTTCACCAAGTCACTGTATAATAATCACAATAAAGGGTAATACTGAAACAAAAGAAATGCCATGACATGATTAACTTTGAAGCCAGAAAATCCCAGTAAACCCTTTTTCAAATCAACCGTATCGTAAAAAAAAAAGATTTACGATGAAAAAAAGAGCAGAATTACACCTTTAAGCTCTTAATTAGCATAGTTTATGCGTGTAATAGATTAATTATTCAACCACCAAGAGCTGAAATGTGAAGATATTACTCAAAAAATAACAAAAAGCTTCCTATTGGTGCAAAGTAAAGATTTATACGATAAAAATTGAGCCTAAAAATATGTTTGTAGTTATCAATAAGCTGATATAGTCCAGTCAAAAAAGTCAAAAAATAGTAAAAAAAAAAAACAGTTTCAGTTTATTTTTATAGTATAGTATTAAAAAAAAGATAAAAAAACACAAAAGGTTAAAAAAATAAATAAAAATCATCCATTCTGACATTAAAAAGTCAAACTGTTGAACGATTGTGAGCAAAAGACAACACACTTTCGGTGCATAATTTAGTAAAGAATAACAAAAACTGAAAGCGCTTGTTGAAATTTTAAAATGTATTGTTTAAAATAGTGATAGTTTTGAGACTGCTCACGACCAAATAACCAAAAAACCTAATTATGTGTTCAAAAAAGACAAAGAATTCACATAAATATAGCACCAGTAAAGACAGGAAAGACAGAGAGTGAAAGATGACAATGGAATTATAATTGAGTTCATTCCTCTTCGGCTCACTGTAATTAGGCCTGAATTTTGCCCGAGCTCAATGGGACGACACAGGCCACAGATAAGAGCTCCTCCCTAAACCAAAACACATACTGACTGTGCAAATGCTGCGTTATTCTTCTTTATTCAAGCAAGACCAATTAAGAAACTGCAGAAACCAAAGCTGCACGATTTGGGGAAAGTATCGAATTGGGATTTTTCTGACCACTTTTGCGATTTCGATTAGATTTGCGAGGAGAATTGACAAAAAGATTTAAATATGAACTGACAAACTAATACAGAGAGAGGTTTCAGAACATTATTGACACTTTTTGTCACATTTAGTGTCATTTTTGTTACATTTTAAGTCACTACGGCCCTCGTCTGTGGAACAGCCTGAGAAGAACCTCAGGGCCGCAGAGAATGTTCAGGTTTTTAAGAGCAGGCTCAAGACCCACCTTTTTAGCCTAGCTTTTGATTCATATTTAATTGTGTATTTATTTATTTATGCTATTTATTGTGTTCACTTATTTTAGGCTTACTATTTTAGATTACTTTATGTCCTTGTTTTACTCTCTTTCTACCCAATTCTTTATTTATTTCTTCATATTTATTTATTCTTTTATTCATTTTAGACTACAGTGTTTCCTCTGAGGGGGGCCCTGGCTCATGGGCCCCTGGAGGAGGTTTAGTGTGTGCCTGGTCTCTCCCCTGGGCCCTGAGTCTGTGTCCTGTAGCTGCAGGCGACGCTCTGCTCCTGGTGCAGACGGCTCCTCTGATGGTGCTTCGTAAACTGGTGTATCTGTACTCAGCCTCTTGTACCTCAGGGAGAGAGAGAGAGTGTGTGCGTGTGTGTGCGTGTGTGTGTGTGTGTAAGTGTGTAAGTGTGTAAGTGTGTAAGTGTGCGCGTGCAAATGTACGGGTATGTATTGGTGACTATCTGTGGGGGGTTTGGTTGTGTGGGGTCTGGTGGGAGGTTGGGAGGGAAACGACATGTGGGAATGTTTTTAATGCACTGTAAAGCACTTTGTGTTACATTTTATGTATGAAAAGGGCTTTATAAATAAAATTTGATTGATTGATTGACTTTTGTGTAATTTTAAGACATAACAATATGAAAACTTATAATATTTTTTTTTCTTTTAAAGCTCAAAATAACTGAAAACTGATGATTTAATACTGATTATTTAGGACAATTATACAGGTTTTCTTCAGAGTTTACATTTGTTCACATTAGCGAATAGAAACGATACTGAGAAGGAGAAAAAGTGCAGATTTAGGCCACGGGTTCAGCTGTGATTGATTTTATTTGAACCCTTAAGATCACAGGCTTTCTGATTAAGTTCATTTGAGTATTTCTCTGCATCTATTGTGTATAATGACTGCACAGCGTCCATTTCTCCAGCGCGGAGGCTCGGCGCTGTGTGAAGACGGCCCTTAGATCTGTATGTTTCAAATGGACACAGCTGCGTAAATGTTTCATGGAGTAGTTTCAGTTCATATCAATCGTTCTGCCGATAAAATATTTAACGTGGACTTGTTTATTGAAATATTTAGCGCCTCGCCTGTGTTCGTGCTCCAAGACGCTCCCGGAGACTCGGAGCGGGGCCTGGAACGAGAGAAATCTGCAAAGGAAGATTAAGATGCCGTCACACAGGAGACCGAGACGCCAAAAGCCAAACAAAAGGGCGGCGCGAAAGAAGAGAAAAGTTGCTGGAGATGTCCTGTCACCATAGCAACTGATAGTTACTAAGGGAAAGTCAATTGGTAGTTTTTCAGATTCTAGAATGTGACGCTTTTACAATCCCTCGCCGCTGATTAGTCGAGCGAAAGGGGTTGAGGCAAAAAAGGAAAGTATCTCCATGAATCTGACGCAAAACTGCACTCAAAAGACAACAACTGCAGATGTTTAAACAACTATTAATACAGAAAAGTGTAAACAAACAGTGTATTTATCTGGACTTCAGCTTACTCATTCCATATATTCTTGTTTTTTTCCATATAATATAAATCATTTTAATCTAAATAAAATGATCAACTAATACAAATCTGTAGCTAGGTCCACAGGTTTGTGAGAGAAAAGAGGCAAACACGGACCGTGGCTTTTGGTTGTTTTTAGTGCTCATTGTGTGTGTGGATCAGCTTTGGGGGCGGGTCAGACATGTGTCCGGCGGTCATTTCATAAAGTGACACAGTGATACGGCTGGGATTATCCGACCTCAGCGCTGATGCACTGAGGTGGATGAGCGCGCACGAGAGCGCACGTCTTTCAGCCAAACTGATGATCGCAGCACTTTGTACAATTGTGAGACCCGGATAAATTGGGAGTGTTTCATATTTGCGCATGAATAAATGCTAATCGTCTATTTAAAGGACACATATTCTACTACAGTGACTTTTTTGAGGTTTTAATCCTGTTCTAACAATGTTCCGTCATAAAAACATACCTGGAGTAGCATTTAGTCGCATTCACGCTGTTTTAAGGAATGTTCATTAAAAAATCCTCCCCCCTCCGAACATCAAAAACACCTTCTGCTGAACTTCCTTGACCTGGGACGTATTTCAGATTTCATACATCACATCACTGCTGTTTGAAGTCCTTCAATGCCTTGAATGACACATGCTTTGTTTCAAAACATGAGATGGCAAATTTAAGGTACTCTAGAGCATGTTTAACGGCTCATAACAATACACAAAATGCATCATATTTTGCCTTTAACCTCTTTCATTTTCCTAGAAATAAAGTAAAAATCTACAAGCTTCCACCAAACATTCCTCTGTCCTCACTGCTCTCTTTGCATCTCCAGCCGTGTCTCAGAAAAGTATTCCCTGCATACGCCAAATCCTGACTCTCAAATCAAATCAAATCAATTTATTTTTATAATGCCCAAAATCACAACAACAGTTGCCTCGATGGGCCACAGGTAAAAGCAGTTCAGATAACTGTCCCAGAATGCCCCTGTCCTTTGACCCTCCTTCGCGGCGAGGAAAAACTACAAAACCCCATGGGAAAAAGTAGAAACCTCGGGGAGAACCACAGTGAAGGAGAGATCCTACTCCCACGGACGGACAGGCTGCAGATGAACTAGGACTGACGCATCCACTTGGACTGTGGAGCCAGAACCACTCAAGAGGGAGGTGGCTTTAAAGAGTTCCTCCAGGCGGACGAGGAGCAGTCCACCAGTGTAGAGAGATCCTCCAGCAGGAGATGAGGAACAGTTCATCTAAAGTAGAAGGAGTTCGTCCAGGCAGACGAGGTGTGGCTAATCCAGCTGTCCAGGCGGGTGGCGCATAGATCGTCCAGACAGGTGGGGGTGGGGGGGTCGTCACTGGAGCAGCCGCCGCAGTGCCTGAAACAGTCTCCACTCCCCGGGGGAAGTGGAGAGAAAGAGAAACATGTGAACAGCAATGAACAGACTACAGTTGAAGTAATATTAAATATTGTTGATAGGTAAAGTAGGAAGAACCAGAGGATAGTGTTCAAGCTGCCATACTTCTCCAGCAGAATTGCTCCAAGGGCAGCGTAGCTAAAACTGTAGGTTTTTATTTCTGTTCCTAACTGGCCTGACCATAAGCTATTTCAAAGAGGAACGTTTTGAGCCTGGTCTTAAATGTAGAGACTGTGTCGGCCTCTTTTACATGAACAGGGAGCTGGTTCCATAACACAGGAGCTTGGTAGCTAAATGCTCGACCTCCTACTGTGCTTTTAGAGACTCTGGGGACTAACAATAGTCCAGCATTTTGAGAACGAAGAGCTCTGTTTGGATGGTACGCTACTATTGCATCTTTGAGGTAGGATGGGGCCATATTGTTTAAAGCTTTATAAGTCAGGAGGAGGATTTTAAATTTGATTCTAAACTCAACAGGAAGCCAGTGAAGAGACTCTAACACTGGTGAAATATGATCTCTTTTTCTAGTACCTGTTAATAATCTTGCTGCTGCATTTTGAACCAGTTGAAAGCTTCTTATAGAGCTTTTAGGACACGCTATAAGCAGAGCGTTACAATAGTCTAATCTGGATGTGACAAATGCATGGATGAGTTTTTCGGCATCATCTCTGGGCAGGATTTTTCTAATTTTGGTTATGTTACGCAAATGAAAGTAGGCTGTTTTACAGGCTTGATTTATATGTGCTTTGAACGAGAGATCTTGGTCAAATAGGACCCCAAGGTTTCTTACAGTAGAGCTGGGGGCTACAGTGATATTGTCCAGAGAAACTATCTGGTCAGATAAAGAGTCTCGCAGGTGCTTAGGGCCCAGCAGAATGACCTCGGTTTTTCAGGGTTAAGGAGCAGATAATTAAGAGTCATCCAAGTTTTTATGTCTTTCACGCAGGCACTAAGTCTGTCTACTTGATGGGTCTGATCAGGTTTCATTGATAGATACAGCTGAGTGTCATCTGCATAGCAGTGGAAGTTAATGCCATGCTTTCTGATGATCATACCTAAGGGCAGCATATAAAGTGTGAACAGAACTGGACCGAGTACTGAACCCTGCGGCACACCGTGGGTTACTTTAGAACATGGGGAAGATCTCTGGTTTACATTAACAAACTGGTACCTATCAGATAGATAGGATTTAAACCAGCTAAGGGCGGTTCCACTGACACCTATATCACATTCTAACCTCTGCAGTAGAATGTTGTGGTCGATGGTATCAAACGCTGCGCTGAGGTCCAACAGAACCAGGATTGAGACCTGTCCATCATCAGCAGCTAATAACAGATCATTTGTGACTTTAACTAGTGCAGTTTCAGTGCTGTGGTACGCACGGAACCCTGACTGAAAAACTTCAAATAAATTATTGTCCTGCAGGTGGCGACAAAGCTGTTTAATCACAATTCTTTCAAGGATTTTAGAGACAAAGGGCAGATTAGAAATAGGTCTATAGTTTGCCAGTATGTCGGGGTCTAGATTAGGCTTTTTCAAAAGTGGTTTAACCACTGCATATTTGAAGGACTGAGGGACATAACCGCTTTCTAGTGAAGTATTTATTATATTAAGAATGGGATTTATAATTAGGGGGAGAATTTCTTTGAGGAGTCTACTTGGGATTGGGTCTAAAATACAAGTTGATGTTTTGGAGGACATAATGACTGAAGTTATCTCTGCCTGATCAACAGCAGTGAACCTATCTAGTATTACTGAAGGATTTGTATGGGACACTAGCTTTGCAGTCTGGGCTTGCTCAGTACTGATAGTGGGAGTAATTGCATTTAGTTTATCTCTAATAGTTGTGATTTTGCTGCTAAAGAATAAAAGAAAGTCATTGCAGCTTAGAGTAACTGGTATTGAGGGTTCTACTGCGCTGTGACAGTTTGTCAGCCTGGCTACAGTGCTGAAGAGAAATCTAGAGTTATTTTTATTTACTTCTATTAAATTTGAATAATATCTGGTTTGAGCCTTACGCAGAGCCTGCTTATAAGACAGAAGGCAAGTTTTCCATTCTTTCAGGGATTCTGCTGTGTGGGAGCGGCGTAAGGATCTCTCTAGTTTTCTTACCCTTTGTTTGTGAGAACGTAGTTCTTCATTGTACCAGGGGGAGGCTCGTTTTGGCCTGATTACTTTCTGTTTAAGTGGAGCTGCAACATCAAGAGCAGATTTTAGAGAGTTGACCATTGAGTCAACAGAGTTATCAATAGCACTGGGACTGGCGCTGTTAACGACAGGATCACATGACGTAATATTAAATATTGGTTCTATTATTTCTCTGAACTTTAAAATAGATTTTTCAGATATTGTCCTTTTCATTATAGTTTTAGTCTGAGGAGCTGGATAGTCCTTAAGAATAAACTGAAAGGTAATTAGGAAGTGATCTGACATTATTGGGTTTTGGGGGAAGACATTTAGGTCACTAATCTCTATTCCATAAGTTAGAACCAGGTCCAGAGTGTGCTGGTGACTGTGGGTTGGTTTATTTACATTTTGAGTGAAACCAATGCTATCTAATAAAGCGCTAAAGGCATTACTGAGGCAATTATTTTCATTCACATGAATGTTGAAATCCCCAACCACCACAATATTTTCCCAGTCTAATACTAAATTTGATAGGAAGTCAAAGAATTCTGTTAAGGTTAAGGGTAAGGACCGGGAGGTCGATAGATTATTATGAGCAAAACAGCTTTTTGGTTTTTCCAGTTTGGGCAGGTGATTGATAGGATAAGGCTTTCAAATGAGCAAGACTCATTATTAATTTTATTAATTTTAGGACTCAGGAGTAAACTAGAATGTGAGATTACTGCCACCCCACCTCCCCGGCCTGAGCTCCTGGCAGCTTGAAAGTTAACATGACTCTGTGGGGTGGCCTCATTTAATCTGACATAATCATCTTGTTGAAGCCAAGTTTCAGTTAAAGCTAAAAGATCAATATTATAATCGTTAATTAATTCATTAACTAAAAGTGATTTGGAGGAAATTGACCTAATGTTTAGCAATCCACATTTTACATGCTTATTTATTAGTTTATTTGTATCATGTGTAGGGATTATTTGTATTAAGTTATTTGGTCTGACACCTAAATTATCTGTATTTGGATCTGACTTATTGGCGTTATTTACACGAGGGACACGCACAGTCTCTATTTGCTTTGACTCTGAACACTTGATCTGTGACAGCGCGGGCGAGAGCTTAGCGACAGAGAAGAGACTCTGCACCGGGACTCATATTTAGAGCGTCACTTTAGGCGACTAAGGCTATCGGCCAAATTCGAACTAAAGTGATGTACCCTCCGAAGTCGGATGGATGCCATCCCTGCGTATGAGCCCGGGCTTTCCCCAGAACGCACTCCAATTGTCAACAAAGACTACGTTGTTTTGGGGGCACCAACTAGACAACCAGCAGTTGAATGCTGAAAAGCGGCTGTACATTTCAGCATTGACCCGATTGGGGAGGGGACCAGAAAATATTACGGTATCTGACATCGACTTCGCCAATTCACACACCGCTCCAACCTGCAATTTGAGCACTTCTGATTGTCTCCGCCGGGTGTCATTACCACCTCCGTGAATCACGATACGACGGAACCTCTGACTACTCTGTTTTAAAAGCCTAAGGTTTCCTTCGATGTCACCCATTCTGGCCCCCGGATAACACCTAACTGAGGCTGCTGGCAGCTTCACGTCTCTGACTATGGAACTTCCAATCACCAGAGTGTCACGTTCGGCGGGCGTGTGATCGCCGAGTGGGGCAAACCTATTGCAGACGGGAAGCTTATGGTGCACTAAAGGCTGGCGTTTAGCGCATCGATCCCTCCGAACTGTCACAAATCTATCCCTGTCTTGTTCCTGGTCTGGTCCCGGCTGCGCGGGAGGCGCTGGGGGGCTGGTCTTATCCTGAGGCTTAGCCTTGCTACCGCTAACACTGCTAACTATGCTAACACTGCTACCTGCGGCGCGGTCCGGTAAACCTGATGCTACGACCTGGCTATAGCTAGACTTTAGCTCCTCCACAATGCGGATCCGCGCTTCTAACTCTGTAACCCTGGCTTCCAAAGCTACCACTACGCTACACTTCACGCAACTCTAACCGTCGTCAGTGAAAGAAGCAGGGTTCTGACTCAACATATGACAGCTTGAACAGGTAAGGGCGAAAGAGGCGGAGGACGGGCCAGCCATGGCGCTAGTCGGCTAGGCTAGCTCCGGTTGATGCTAGCGGGCAGGGGGGGGATTTAATCCACGAAATACTGAACAAAGTGAGCTAAATGAGGCTCCGGGTTGTTTAGGGAGCAATTAAACTTTCAATTATGTGTAGGAGGGTAAGATAGTTTTTGTATAATTCGTGGATTAACAATAAAGTGTGGAGAACGATCACTCGCAAACGCAGAATAGACTCACCGGATGTGACGTCAGCTTCCCTCTGTGTGAAGGTGTGCAATATCTCACCTTCAAATTCTTCAATACGACCTTTGATGTAGAGATCTGCGAACGCATGTTTCAGGAATTGTTCTGTCGGTAAGTAAGCTTTATATATGGTCCCAGATCTGTGCAGAGGCGACAACGCACACAGTATAAACGCATGATTTTCACTGTATTTTTGAGCCATAAAACACCTGTAGTTGAATAAATAAAAGGTAAATAAGTTTATTATGATACTGTGGAACATGTAGACAAGCAGGCGGCAGACTCTCCACCAACTTAGTCACTGTACACCTTCAACTTTATGCACAGATACACTTTGTCCTGATAAAACGCTTCTCCTTTTGGTGCTTTCTTTCCGTCCCACAGTTCCATTCGGCGTCTGAGTGTGTTTTCTCAGCGGCCGCGGTGGTGGACGCTCCCCGGCCGAGCTCTGAAGGCCAGGGAGCGTCGGTGGCCGCGGTGGTGGACGCTCCCCGGCCGTGCTCTGAAGGCCCGGCGCACATGACCAGGGCGCCGCCTGTGCCGTGTCTGTTCTAATGAGAGCAGAGCGGCCGCATCCACAACACTCTCTGATCTGTGATGTCACGGCTAATGCTCCGCCAAGCTGCGACCGCCGGCTGCGTCCGGAGCTGCTAACGACACACTTCACTGTACCTGCCTCTGCAAACAACACGAGCGGGCCACTTCACAGGCTTTTGGATGAACCGAGGGACGTTCTGTCCGTTTTTAGTCCCGGTGCAGATCTGTTTGCACCAACGCAGTCTTGGTTTAGACCTAGTTTGTTTCTAGATTTGACTTTGTCTCGATTAGGTTTATAGCTGGTTGAATGCTACTTAAGATCTGGTTTTAAGTCTTTAGATTACTCTGGTTTGTGTTGGTTCAGCTATTTCTAAATCTAGCTTTGATTTAGTCCAGTTTAGACTTGGTTTAGTTGTGCTTAAATCCCTCTTTAGTCTAGGTTTGTAACATGGTTTGGTCCTAGTTTAGACCTGGTTTATTTTGGATTTTAAAATTGGTTTGGCCCTATTCAGACTTGCTTTAAAGCTTTTCGGAAATACTGATGTAGAGCCGTAGAATTTATCTGTAGTTTAGATGTAGTTTGAACTCAGTGTGGTCCTGGTTTAGATCTAGTTTATTTCTAAATTTGAATTTGTCTCGATTGCGTTTATACCTGGTTTAATCTGTATAGAATTCTACTTAAGATCTGGTTTGTGTTGTTTCAGGTATTTCTAAATCTACCTTTGATTTAGTCCAGTTTAGACTTGGTTTAGTCATGCTTAAACCTCTCTTTAGTCTAGGTTTGGAACATGTTTTTGTCCAAATTTAGACCTGGTTAAGTCCTGCTTAAATCTTACTTTAGACCTGGATTCATGCTATGTAGTCTTTATAATGGTTGGGCCCTAGCTTAGACTTGCTTCAAAAGGTTTTAGAAATACTGAGGTAGATCCATAGAATTTATCTCTGGTGTAGATCTGGTTTGAACCAAATCTAGCCCTGGTTTAGTCTTGGTTGAATCCCACTTAAAACCTGGTTGTTTGGCCTTTGGGTTTCAAAGATTTGTGTTGGTTCAGGTATTTTTATTCATAGCTATATCTTACACCAGTGAAGACCTGGTTTAATCCTGTTAAATCAAATTTTTATATGGTTTTGTCCTTGTTTGGACCTGGTTCAGTCTAGATTTATTTCTGGTTCAGCTCTGGTTTAGTCATAGCTTACCGGAGAAAGAGCAGTGCATCAATAAACATCTTTCTTGATGTTCAAATGCAGGAGCTGAAGCACTAAAACTCAAACCAGCGCAATGGATCAAAGAAAAATGATCTGACAATGGCAATAAGGCTGAAACGGTATCAATTTAATGCTAGCCTTGCTCTAACATGGTTTGGTCCTAGTATAGACCTGGTTTAGTCCTGCTTCATAGACCTTTTTTAATCCTAATGCAGTCTTGGTTTTTAACAAGGATTGGTTCTAGTTTTTACCTGTTTTAGTCCTACTTAAATCCTAGTTTTGACTTGGTTTAATGCTATATAGTCTTAGTTTTTAACATGGTTTGGTCCTTGTTTGCACCTGGTTCAGTCCGGATTTATTTCTGGTTCAGCTCTGGTTTAGTCATAACTGACACAAGAAAGAGTAACGCAGATCAATAAAAATCTTTCTTGATGTTCAAATGCACTAAAAATTCAAACCAGCGCACTGGCTTAAAGAACAAAGATCTGACAACGGCAATAAACCGAAACGTTATCTAAATTTGACATCTGCGACATGACAGTGTGATGCTTTCTTTGATTGTTTTCTGTCAAAGCTTAGAAGTCTTTTGAGTCTGGTTGGCAGCAATAGTTTAGACTTTATTCAATCCGACTTAAACCAGGCTAAGTTCCTGTTCAGTCCACTGGCTTCTGAGTTTGTCCAGCGTTAGACCTGGTTTGTATTATTAACAATTTAAACTCACGATAAATTGCAAGAAAATACCAGCGCCTCTTTGTGCATTCAGCTCAATAGATCAAAGTTGTTCAGAAATATACGGTAAAACTTTTATAATAACTACAGTACACTAATTACTCCCTTAATAATGTATGAAGAAAGATTTAATTCATAATGAACAAATAGTTAATTAAGAATGATTCAGGCTTCGTAACAACTAATAATCTCACCCAAATTCTTAACCCCAGCCCTAACCCTAACCATGATCAAGTAGTTACTTAATCCTGAATCATGCTTAATAAACTTTATTATGAATTAAGTCGTTATTAATGCTTTAGTAAGGCAAAATAAGGTGTAGTAGGTATTGTAAAGTGGTATCAAATATAAATACAGACAAGATTATTGAATTTTGAATATATTTAGTTTTGTTTGCTACTTTATTTTTTGTCTTGCTTTTACAAACGATCCTCTTTTTTTATTTAGTCCAATGTTCTAACTCCATTGCTGCTTAATTTCTTTAAAATATTTAAACTCAAAGTGAAACATTGTGCTAAATATTATTATAGATATTATTGCGATATTTTCCCTCATTTGCATACCTTTTTTATTTCTTTTCCAGGTATAAAGGATAAATGTCAGCTAAATAAAACAAAACGAGTCAAAGCTACTCAGTCAAAATAAGTCGAAACTACTCAAGGTTTTTGCTTTTCCAAATGATCCTCTCTTTTTTCCCAGCCCGATTTCGTAACTCCAATGACAGGTAATTTCTCGAAGATATATTTAAAGTAAAATATCGTACTAATGAGTAAACAAAACTGAACTAGTCAAAGCTACTCAGTCAAAATAAGTCAAGACTACTAAAGGTTTTTGCTTTTTGTTTATCCAGCCCAATTTTCTAACTCCAATTTAAATCTAAACCTGAATCAATTTCTCGAAACCATATCGTAAAACATTGCACTAATGAGTAAATAAAGCTAAACTAGTCAAAAGTACTCAGATCAAGCACGTCGTTTTTACAGTGCTTTGGTTTGTGTGCATATTTTAAAGTCCTAATGAGACGAACAAACAGGACTGACTGACCTCCTCCAGGACACGATTTAATGACTTCCAAAAAACAAAGAACAAATTTTACTTACAACAAAAGATTCACGTTTGATTTGTTGGTCTTTCTTTTCTTTTTTCTTTTTTTTTCGATCTGTGGCTGGCATCTGTCGTCAAAGCGAGCGCAGTCGTGAGCGTGTCAGCTGTTAAGTGCCCCTTTGGAGAGGCAGATGAAAGCTAAAAACAAGTACATTTTGGTCCGGGGACTGAATCAAAAGAGCATTGCAGACTGTTTGTATGAGTCTTTGTTGTTGAAACGATTAGGTGGTGGGCAAAACTTTCTCTTTTTCTTAACACCAGCCACTGTGGACCCTTTTATCAAGTTTTGCTTAACTTCACTCGAGCAGATCTGAGGGGAGCCTTAGGAATTGCAAAAAAAAAAAAAGTACGACAGCAGCACATTGACATTTGCAGTTATCAAGCACACAGCTCACAGCTCAAACTAATAATAATGGATTTTTTAAAAAAGGGGGATTTTAAAAGACAATGAACAGATTAACAATTGTTAAACACCACACATTATGCATTATCTTCGGTTTAGTTTTGTTTCGTAGCAATTTTTGGTTCAAAAAGATCAAAGTGCACAGTAAAACGTTCAAATCAACCGCATAAACAAAAAATGAATATAAGTTTCAAAACACTAAAATTACCAAGAAGTATTTTGACAATGTGCCGAACGTATTAAATTGCAAAGTTCGGAGTGCATTGTTCAAAGCTTTTAGCATGACAAGTCTTACATTTTTAAACATGCTCTTGAACCTTTACCTTGACATCTGAAAAAAACTTTGAATTCAAATATAATGTATTACATGGTTTTCCAGTTATGTGTTCCATGTTTCTGGGCAAACTAATAATACGTCTATCGCTCCCGCTCTCTTCGGGTCCATTTGAACCCATCTACATTTTTTATTTCATTTTTTTATTTCATCGCTATGTAACTTTCAAGGGTGGTCCAAAACATCACTTAACATACAATTTATGCAATGTATTTATTTTTTCCTGTTATGAAAACATGTATTGCTCTTTGATCAAATGTGTGTTGCTCAAACGAAGAGCACGAGGTTAAGGAAACAAACCGATGGCGGATCTTTTACCAGAAAAGTCACACGTCCCTCACCAGAGCTGCGTCAGAACTGAAGACGCTACGAAAGAAGCAGCGAAACACGTTGAGTCTAAAAACCTTTGTCCAGTAAACAGATCTCAGAAACATGTCCAACGCTTTAAAATATGAAACAAAATATAACACGAAAGGCTTTAACAACATCTGCAGAACTGAACCAGGTCTAAACCAGGTCTAAACCAGAACTAAACTAGGACTAAACCAGGTCTAAACCAAGACTAAACCAAGACTAAACCTGGTCTAAAGCAGGACAAAACCAGGACCAAACCAGGTCTAAACTAGGACTTCACCAGGAGTAAACCAGGTCTAAACCAGGGCTAAACCAAGACTAAACCAGGTCTAAACTAGGACTAAATGGGACTAAACCAGGACCAAACCAGGTCTAAACCAGGACTAAACCAAGACTAAACCAGGACAAAACCAGGACTAAACCAGAACTAAACCAAGACTAAACCAGGTTTAAACCAGGACTAAACCAGGACTAAACCAAGACTAAACCAGGTCTAAACTAGGACTAAACCACGTCTAAACCAGGACTAAACCAGGTCTAAACCAGGACTAAACCAGGTCTAAACCAGGACTAAACCAAGACTAAACCTGGTCTAAACCAGAACAAAACCAGGACCAAACCAGGACTAAACCAGGTCTAAACCAGGACTAAACTAGAATTAAACAAAGGACAAAACCAGAACTAAACCAGGTCTAAACTAGGACTACACCAGGACTAAACCAGGTCTAAACCAGGAGTAAAACTTTTAAAATGTTTTCTATATTGTAGAAGCTGGGTTGAGGGCTGGATCATATCCCTGGGCATGATTTGACAAAGGGTTTGTGCGTCAAAACAATAAGTTACAAAGGGTTAAACACACACTTCCTTAATTCACAGTTTGACAATGACCTCACCTCAGCTTTAAAAAATAAGGTTGCGGTCAAGACAAATCATTTAACAGGCCTTGGTAAATGTGTAAATGAGATTGAGGCATTAGTCGACAATCTCCTCCTCTCTTTCTCTGCTGGTGGAATTGCATCCGTCTGAAATGATGCGTTCCCATTAGCGCAGGAATGTGAGTCCAGACAGAGCCAGCCACACAGCCGCTGCAGAGACAAGATAAAAACAAGCTCCTCAATAGAGCTGTGATAGCGACGCATGTGTGCAGTGTCGCTTCGCCTTAGAAGGAGATGGAGGGGCTGAGATAAAAGAGAAGAGAGAGCCACGGGGAAACCAGAGAAATGGATGGAGCAGATAAGGAGAGACCAACAGCAGCGAAAACAATGAGGAGGAAAGAGTTAGAGGGACGGAGCTACGGGGGGAGCTCGCCAAAACAAATTTAAATAGTGTTTGCTGCAGTGGGAGGCCATAGAAGCAGACGCAGACAGGGAAGTTTGCTAAAGTGCAAAAGGGTGTAAAGGTGCACTGCAGAAACGAATGTCTAGAGAAGTTAAAATGTCTTGATTTCAGGATCTGAATTTCTGACGTTTTGACTTGTTAAGATCAGTGGAGAGGATTTATTTGATGGAATTTGATTATTTTACTTGTTTCAATCCGTTTCTGACTTGTTTCAATGCATTATTTCTTACTTCAATCCAAATTCTCTACCTGCACAGCAAAAATATAAAGCTATCCAAACTTAAAATGGCTTTAATTTATCATTTTTATCTGGATTTGAGAAGTTTTTCGGTGAGATTTAATTGTTGATGTGATTCAGAATATTTCACTGGTTTCAAGGTATTTCTGACTGATACTGCTTAAGATAAGAAAATACTTTTGTCAGTGGAGTAAGTAAATTGATCTTAACCCACTGACAGATAATTTGGATTGAAGTAAGAAATAATGTATTGAAACAAGTCACAAACGGTTTGAAACAAGTGAAATAATCTAGTTCCATCAAATAAATCGTCTCCACTGATCTGAACGAGTCAAAACGTCTGAAATCCAGATTAATATCCTGAAATCAAGACATTTTAATTCATCTAGAAATTAATTTTCTGCAGTGTGGTAAGACAGAGAATTGGGAGAGTCTGCACTGTAGTGAACGTATCAGGTAAAACATCCAGCAGTAATGTTGTTAAGCTGCCGTCAAATCAATCAGAAAGCCACAGCCCAGTTTTAAACATTTTCTGAGGATGGTGTTTAACGTTCTGACAGTGTTGTTACCTGGACAATACCTGGATTATTATTGAACTGTTGGGGTATTCCTTTTCTTCAGAGCGTTCCAACTGGATTAACTTGTGCATAAACAAAATGGCTAATGTAAACTGCAGGCTAAAGAGACTTCGGTTTCATAACGTCACACAGGAAAGTGCAAAAATGACTATAAATTTTTAAAGTGCAGGAATAAAATACATTTTAAATACTAGAAAATAAGGCGGTAAGTCATGTACATCAGATAAAATGTTTACAATTTGAGCAGCTAAGATGTTTGAAAGCTGCAGTGTAGAAGTTAAAGTTGGGGAGCCTGACTTTTTTGGGTGTAAACTGGTAAATGCTGTGTTTTCCATCAAAGAGTATCTTGTAAAAGCAGCACTTTGTGACAAAAATGAGACCTCTGTGTGCTGTCTGCGTCTAATTGTGAAGTATTTTGTCTCGAAGAAAGAGCTAAAAGCAGCGCTCTGATTGGCTGTGCTTGGGTGGTCCTCCCCAGTTTCACTTTGTCGTCTGAAAAAAGCTGTTGTAAAGCTGTGAACAGGACTGATAGAAATTGAGTTGCAAAGGGTTTGTGAGAGCGAGGGACAAGTTAAAAACCTAGCTCTGGTTCTGCAGTGTGAAAATCAGGTACCCCAGCTTTAAATCACAGAATATAGTCTTATTTCACCACGACGTAAAGCATTTGTTTTACGTATGTGTAGGTTCATTGATCCCTTGATTTTCAACCAGTGCACCGGGGAACACTAGAGTGCCTTGAAAAATGGCAAATTCACAATTGTAATTCACTAATTTACTTTTTTGGAATGTCCAGAGCAACTACTGCATTAAAAAGGAATACAAATCCATCACTATTCTAAATTTAAAGATCTGGACAGTTGCACAGACATTTTCTGCCTCGTTATATACCATATTTTTCCTAAATAGTCGGATTTTGTAACGTTTTAGGAGTATGTGGGGTGCCGTGGTATCGTTTGGACCCAGAAAGTGTGCCGCAACTCAAAAAAGGTTGAAAAACACTGCATTAACCCGCCTTTTGTTGTGATTGTCATTGCGGTAACTTGTTTGAGCCTTGTCTGACCATGTGTTTTTATATCCGGAAGTGGAAAATCCCAGTTACCAGCTTGGAACGCACTTTTTGGTACAATCTCTGTACTGTTCCGAAACATTCCAGTGAAACGTCAACACTGCTCCACGTTTACTGGAAGGAGTGTGAAAAGAAGTGCGGATCAAAACACTGTAAAGTACCAGAACACGGACTTGAGTTTTAAAGTTTAAGATCAGCGGCAAGAAATGCAAATGTTCATATCGCGCGGAAGAAAACTACTGTTACTCAACTCAGGGGGGCAATTCAGAACTCGCCACCTCTGGATGGAAGGACGGAGCAGAGACGAGCGAACAACATCAGACGCCGGAGACAGATGCATCCGACGTGTCAGCTCCAACTGTGTGTTCAGCAAAAGGGAACAGCGATCACTCACGACAGCGTCACACGAGGCTGGGCTTCATCTACTCAATCTGCGTCTGAAACCGGACTGAAAACATGACAGCTCCAAAGCTTCCAGAGTCCAGCAAATAAAGACTGGGCGAAAACTGTTCACGCGAGTTATAACGAAGAATTAAGGCCAAGGCACACAAAAGTGAAGCCAAAACAACCGCGCTGCTAGTTTCAAAAGCTCACGCGGCAAACATTTCGGCGAGTGCACATGTTTAAAGTCCCGATGTTATGGATTAAAGTGAACGTGTGCTTGAATATATTCTTTATTGACTCCTAAACAATCTTTTTTAATATTTCAGAGCATAAAATAAAGCTTAAATCTGAAAAACACACTTTAAATGCAGGGGGCCTGTATTCAAACGATCAGATTTGCGTTAGAGCTCCCTCTGTTGACCAACGGAAAAACAATAACACAACCATCTAGCAATAATGAAATGTAATGAAACCAATTTGACGGCAGAGATGTTCAAAGGGGGTCCAGAAAAGTTTCATGGACTTAAAACTGTGTCGGAGATTCTTGGTTTATTTTCTGTTACGTATGTGTCTGGGGAAAGTTGAAACAAAGGATTTCTGCGCTCAGAGGGAAAGAACCTGGTGGAGACTAAAGAAAAAAAGGGAACAATAGTGGTTGAATTTTTAAAAAGTCAGTTTTGCATAATTGTGTGATGCATATTTTGTCTTGACAGGACGATATCTCTGCATTTTTACACAGATAGATACATCGGGTCATCCGTTTCATTTCTAAAAGTTTAGATGGGCTTGACTGCGGATTAGTCAATCAGGGATTCACAAGATCTGTATCAAAACAAACATGGTTGTTCATAAGGAAAAATTAAAGGCAACAAAATATCACAGGGACTGAAAAAACATCACAGAATTAAGCAAAATCTATAAATGAATCACCAAATTCTAATTACTGGGTTTCAGATGACATCACAGGATTCTACAGGCCGATAATATTTGATCCAAATGGAGGGCAGCAAAAATAATTATTGGTAAAAAGCAGGTTTTTGTTGTAAAACAGCAGGTTCTTGGGTCTAGTCACTAATATAAATCATCAGGTTGAAATTATGTGAATTCAAGTCTATACGACTCTTTTCAAATTCTCTAATTATGACTTAGTTTGGTGGAAGGGCACCTGTGGCAATCTTTTATTATAGTTTTACATCTGTGACGATGCAGTTTAAAAGTTTAAATTACAGGAAGTGGTGCTGAATTCTAAAATGGAATCCCTCCACCCATGTCATCAATATGTGACATAAAGTTAAAAAATAAACAGTTTTTCTGACAGTTTAAACGGTCATTCAACAAAATAAAGTGGTTATTAGGTTTTATTATTTGTCAAATCATAATTATTATGTAATTAGCATGGATTTTAGTCTTTGTTTTCAAAATGGTTGTAGAATTATTACCTTCACCTGTGTCAGATTTGCTGCTCATGTCCAACCAGGAAGTAACATTATAAACTTTACAAAAACTGTTAAACTGGGGACAAAAAGGCCAAATGTTTTGTAAAATCTTAAATACAATCATGTTCACTTTGTTTTAGTGAAATGTGTAGTTTAACCTGTCATATAGACTTTAACATTTGGAGAATTTCATGCCAAAGTTCAATGTAATGAAAATGAAAAACTGTCTCATGCCCCCGTCTGGGAGTGTGACATCACATTCTAGAATCTGAAAGCCACCAATAACAATCTGAGGTGAGAGAAGTTTGTTCAAAGTGATGACCAATGAGCTCACTGAAATAAACAAATCTGATTGCACAATTCGGTTTGAGTTTGGCTCGAGGTGACCAGACTCCCTCTAAGTGTAATATAAGTGTGTATTCTGGATCCCAGGCAACCGTTTTCCTGCATGTTTTGAGTTTAAAGTGACAGGTTGTAGTACTCATTTTACCAAAACACAGTTAAGGTAATAATATTTAAGATTTTTTAGCCCACTTTCGCATTTATTCTTAAATGTTTAAATGTTTACTTAGAGTTGTAAATCATGAAATCACACTAGGAAATTCCGTAACTGTTATCCACTGAGCCAAAACTCACCTATTGTCACAGAAATTATTATTTGACAAAATAAAAATATATGGGAACACCTGTATTTTGTTGAATTAATGTTTAAAAGGTCAGAAAAATGTGTTTGTTGGTTGCAATGTGTCCCTGGTGTCTCTCCCCGGTGTGACGTCATCGTGTTTTGGAACTCTGCTCTACTTCCTGTAAATTTCAGCCTTTCTTCACAAATTGACACTTGATTGGTGTAAAAAAAAACAGTTACAACAGGGTTTATTCCACCAAATAAAGTCAAAACTAGAAAATCCTAAAAACCTGTGATACGCACTTTAAGTCTTCTGCTTTAGCCAAAGTCCGCTGGATAAAACGGCCTTGAGCGTTGCCCACATGTTCGACTTAAACTTCCTCATATGAGATTGTCTAATTACGGCTCCACACAAGGCCCTGACAGCGGCGGCGAGGCCATCATTCAGGCTGCAGGGAGTGAAGCTTCCGATCCCCATGAAGTCGTCCAAGTCCAATTATACGGCGTTTTATTAATAGCAGCTTTCAGGGGCTGGAGGTGCGTTACGGCGAAGGCTAATTGCTGTGGCATTAGGCTCCTGTGTCTTTGTCCTTGGCCCAGGCACAGACAGACCCAGCTGCACTGTTTTGTCCCCATATGTTTCCAATACTCGCCGGAGAGTCAGCGTACAAGCGGCAAGAGTGGCGCAATGCATGCTGGGATGTTACGGCTTCCACAACAGTGTTTGTGAGAATATTGAAATGGTTGTTTTTGTGTCTATCAGACGTGTGACACCGATCGATATTAAAACGAGCACAGAAACGAGATACCGGGAAAAATCTAATAAGCAGGATATAATTGGACCTTGAATAGTTTAAAATAGTTTTGATCTATAAAAGATAACATGGTATTATCAGAGAATGCACCGTTATTTTATGTTAAATGTAAGATACTGAAATCGGTCAACCTTTTTCTTTGTATCAGAATCAAATTTGAGTAGTGAACTAATATTTAAAACCCATAAACATTAACATTTGACGTAAAAGTGAAATACGAACAGCTAAACAAGTTTGTTGAGGCCTAAATCATTTGCAGGTTTCATACGAATACAACATTTTGACATTATACATTGTAGAGTAGCACAATATATCGAAAAATGTAGTTATCGCAATTAAAACAAGTGCGATATGTGTTTCACAAAGATGCACATTCATTTCTAACGGTTAAATGCATTCATCTTGCGTTTCTTGTGCGCTCGAGCTTGTTTTTACTTTTGACCAATCAGACGCATCCTTAAATGTTCACCCCTAAGAGCAGTTTTGCCGAGTACAGAAACGGCAAATGAATGTTGAAGTGTTTTATTGTCGAAGCTCTTGATTCAAAATCCTCATCAGTTTTTTCACTCCTTCAAACACACATAAATGAACGTGAATAAAATGTTTGAAATGTTTGAAATGTATAAAATGCCTGAGTAATGTATTTTTATTGTTTGCCGAGAAATGGGCAAAGCAACTCCAGGTTTTAACACTCCAACGGTCTCCTATGTGTGTATTTGTACCTAAGATACTGTATTTTAAAGTAAGAGTTGGGGGTTTAATTGTTATCCTTTATTCACCTTATTCTGCCCCGCCCACTTTTTGCCAGATACGCACTTTTGTTGTAAACGCACTTCCGTTTGACGAGAACTTCGTTAAAGCTAATGACGAATGAGGGAAAAGTCTCGCCGCTAAAATGTTACATAAAGTAGATTGATTTGTGTAAAATGTTTAATGAACACGAGCAACAACAAGTCAACAACGCACAGATTTCCTGGTCAGTCTGAAAACGTCTTTTTAGTCCGTGTAGAACTTATTTTCTGTTGAGCTCGTCTGCTCCATGTGAACTAATACAACGGAAACAAGATAGCAGCGTGTATGGCAACTTCCGCAATAAGGTAAATACCTGGAAATAAAAGCAAAAACATTTGCAAATGAGGGGAAAGAGCTGTGATATTACAGTAATCGCAGTACTTGACTCCCAAATCACATTTTCCACTCATTTCCAATACATTGCAGCCCTAAAACGCTGCAGCTTTTGACATTTGCTTCAAACTGATCTCAAATTTGACTGAACAATCTTGCTGCATATAACCTCCACAGACGGATACAAACACATTCAGTTGCACAACAGTGTCATCCAAATCACTTAATAAGTTGAACTGAAGGCAATTTGTAATCACAATATATTTTTATCAAAGAGAAGTTGCAGGATAAACAGATGCAAAATATCCAATTTGGCCAAACAAACATGGTTGTGTTGCGTTCGAGTCTGCCCCTAAGGGTTTTAAATTGTAAAGAAAAGAAATGTTCCAACGTTTACAAACTAAATTATGTTCTCTTTCACGAGTGCTGTTTCTGTTTGTTGATGACATAATGAAACTGGAAGAACATTTGGTCCCTAAACACTCAAGTTTCTATATTTTTGTCTACTTAAGTGTACGCTACTGAAGAGTAAACAAATGGGTTTTCCTTTTTCAAGCGCAATAATCTGACAACGGAATAAGGAGGATTTTAAACCTTATTAAGATTTTTTTTTTAATCCCATTGTTCAAATGAAAGAGCAATATTGAACTAAAATGGATTATTAAAAAAATGTATTTGTTTGAAAAACCACAGCAAACACAAAGCAGTGTGCGGGAGATACGTGCACTCAAACATAAAGTGACACAGGATCACAACTTTGAAGAAGACAATAATAAAAGCTCATAATAAACTACATTTATCAGAATCTATCACCTTTAAAGTTGCTGTAATAGATTTTGTCCATTTAGTTGAGCAAAAATGAAAGCCCTAGTACATCGATATTATTGTAAATGCAGATTTTAAGGTCAAAATGAGACTTTGGTGCGCTGTCTGCATGTAATTATAAAAGGTTTGCTCATTAAAACACATATAAATTCATTTAAAATGCTAACAATGCATTAGGAAAGTGAGGAATACACTTGGACCCACTTTAAGTTCATTCAACCCCAAGCAGATCTTACTTTTTATAGTACATGTCGAGTTAACTGTGCATACATCAGGTCTGTGCGGGTTTTGTGGCTCGCCCGCCCTGCTTTTGTTTACCCCTGTGTGTTTCTGGACCTCAGCTGCTGCGCTCCGGTCACTTCTCAGCGCGCCGTTTGAAGATGTGATTCTCGGGGTGAGTGCTTTTCGGGCCAGTCTCTGTGCGTCCCCCGCTCCACCAGGACATGTCTGATCAGAGCGAGGTCACACCGAGGCCGGGCAGAGGCAGGACTTCAGAGAGGCAGAGGCAGGCTGGTCCTCAGGGCACACTCACGACTCCTGGAGCTGGGGATTCAGCGTCACTGACAGGACAAGTGAGAATGTGTAATATATCTAATGGACTAAAAGGTGGTGTGGCAAAACTCTCTCTCTGTATCTGACCCAAACTGCACTCAAAAAACACAACCGCACAGGAGTTCATGCATAAAAATAACAATTTATACAGAAAAGTACTAGGAAACTGTGTATTTTTATGTTTATATATAAGATTAAACTCATGATTCACTCCATATGTTCGCTGTTTTGGTTAAACAAATCCATTTAATCAAAATAAAATAATTTAGTCGACTAATAAAAATGCTGGTTGACTAAAACGCCATCAACCAATTCATTGACTAAACAACTATTTTCAGAATTCCAGAATGAATTCATGAATTAATTAATATTGACCCTTTAATATTGACCCTTTAAAGTTTGTGAACAACTGGAGGCAAAATTGACGCGGGACATTATGCAGTTTCAGTGGAAAAACTGGGATTATAGGCACTGTACCTGATTTTTAACTTGTTTAACTTCCTGCTAAAAAAAACACTCAATAATTAGATGCAGAGATAGCGTTTTGGTCTCATTTTCAGCCGAACGTACACTGGGGAAATACAGATTTTTTTGTTACATGCAAAAAATAAAATAAAATAGAAGAATGACAAAGTATTTTAAAGGGTTTATATGTTCAATGATTAACTGAGATCACATCTAAATTCTAATAATTTTAAGTTTTTAAAAACCTAAAAATATAAGCAATAATTTTGACTTTCCAATGTTGAAATGTTGTTGCTGTTTTATTAAAACAGACGGGGAAAAAAACAATTTCTAGCTTTAAAAATTGTAACTGATCTTCACAAAAGTATATGTCGTGGTAAAGTATGCAATACAGCTGTAGATAAAATGAAAAACTACTGTACGCTCAACATTTCAAAAGCGAATATAGACTCTAGATAAAACATATGGGTGACGTGTCAAAAACCAATGACACAAAAACAGTAAATGCACCGATTGTAGCTGTGATCGAACTGCCACTGAGCCTCTGCTGCTGAATTCAATAACTTATCAATTTTTAAAAACGCATGAATGAGTGTGAAATCTCAAATGAACACAGGAGGACGAGCCAACAGGAACTCCAGGAAAACATACCACATTCAGGCACATCTAACAGCAAATATTTAGCTACACAAGCAGAACGTTTTGAATGTATTTGAACCAAAACAACAAAAGAAAAGCATTAACCTAAACTTACAATTCTAATTTAGATATTTGTTCTTCCAGTTATGGATTACTTCAGTCCAGCACACAAAACAGAAACTTTTAATAACTCGTCCAGTATTTTGTTGTTTCCTCAAAGAACACAGTGTCCTCGTCTGTTCTCGGAGCCGTCACGTTCCAGAGTGTGACGGTCTTTTCCACAGTCCAGGAGTAAAGCGCCCCTTTAGTGTCCGCCGCGATGAGGGGCTGAACGTGAGGAAGTCATAAACCGTAGAGCGACGTTTACTGCTCCTGAAAACAGCTACGTTTGAACGCTACGTGTGACAGAAATGAAACACAACTCTGCTACAGCCTGTCGAACATGGGAGGTGGAGTTTGTATTTGGTCTGTTTTGTTTGTGGATTTAGTCCGGTTTTGACCATCAACCAAAAACATGCACCACGTAAAATCCTCCACAAAACTACATCGGAATTCTTAAACCTCAAACGTCCACAAACTTACTCAAACTTCCTTCAATGTCCACAAACTTCCTTCAATGTCCACAAACTTCCTCAAACGTCCACAAACTTACTAAAACTTCTTCCAATGTCCGCAAACTTCCAAAAACATCTACAAACTTACTCAAACTTCCACAAAAGTCCATCAATACAATTTCAGTCTAGTTTACTCAAAAACTAAACAAGAAATCCAAAATCCCCTCTGTAATTTTTTTTGCAACTAATATTTGTACATTTAAACCTGGTTTTGTCCATTTTTCAGATTTGTGTGTCTCAAATAAGTGTATTTTTGGCTATTTTTTTTTACACATAAATTACATAATATATTTTTTTCTTACATTTCTGTCAGTAAACTACAGGAGAAGTTTCAAATTGATATCTTTAAATTTAAGATTTTTTCCTGTTCACCTGCAGCGTCTCACCTTAATTAAAGGTTAAATCAAATACATTAAAATTCCATTTACATTTACAAATTACAATTACAATTTTGTAATCTGCAATAATCAAACTTGCAATTGCCCAGCCCTATTGACCTTATTCTGCCCCGCCCACTTTAGCCGTTTTTTGCACTTTTGTTGTAAACACACTTTTGTTTGTCGAGAACTCGGTTAAAGCTAATGACGAACAAGGGAAAAGTCTCACCGCTAAAATGTTACATAAAGTAGATTGATTTGTGTAAAATGTTTAATGAACACGAGCAACAACAAGTCAACAACGCAACGATTTCCTGGTCAGTCTGAAAACGTCTTTTTAGTCCATGTAGAACTTATTTTCTGTTGAGCTCGTCTGCTCCATGTGAACTAATACAACGGAAACAAGACGGCGGCGCGTACGGCAACTTCCGGAATAAGGTGAATTTAAGCCATTTTCTTTCTTGACGGTTCCAAAAGCTTCTCATTTTAGGTAAACGATCAGAATGAAAGTCTCTGAGGCGATCTTTGGGTGCAGTGTGGGAGTGATGGCGACCAGTGTAATTTCACACTTCGCCCTGACGTCGGTGGAGGCTCTCGTAAACGCCGGCGGTGGAGAGCCTCATGCATCACCCCGGAGCGCTGTCCGGAGCGCGCCGGGCCGTGATGGATCGCCTCACACTCCACTTTAATTTAAAGTCAATGGCGTCTATAGATACCTGTCAGAGCGGAGCCACTGGTAATGTCTGCTCACCGGGGCCCCGACGTCCCACTTTCCAAACAGCACCGGGCCCCAGCTCCGGCCGCCTGATGAGTCCAGGAAGTGCGGGCGAAAGAGAGCGGGCGCGGCGTTCTTCAAGGAGGAACGTGATGGATGAAGCAGCTCCGACACTTTAATATTCAGTGCAGAGATGTCAAGATTATGTGAGGACAACTACAGCCATTTGTTGCATTAATATTGGTCTTTAAACGTGGTCTTGAGTAACTTTACCTTGGCATCTCATGTTTTAGAACATAGAGACACTGCAGGTGGATAGGAAAAGATATTCAATTTAAGGGTATTGTTTTGAAATTTCTCCTGTAGTTTACTCACATAAATGTAAGAAAAAAATGTATTACAAGTTTTTCATGTTGTAGAAATTACGCACTGTATGTGTAAAAATGGCCAAAAATACATATATGTGGGACGTATAAACCTGAAAAATGAACAGAACCAGGTTTAAATTAGTTGAACATTGAATTAGATACAAAAACATTTACAGAGGGAGTTTGGGATTTCTTATTTAGTTTTTAAGTGAACTCGATTGGACTGAAAATTAAGATAAGAGATCCTTTATTTGTCCCACAATGGGGAAATTCCACTGTTGCAACACACAGTTTAGGACAGGAAATTGTCTTATAGAATAGAAATTTCGCCTCATGTTTCTTACTTAAAACTTGAAGTCAGTTCCAGAATTAGATATCAAAAAATCTTTTTGAGTCTAAGATTGTAAAGTTTGTTCTGTGTAGGAGCTACTTTAAGTGAATCTTTGTGTCTCTAGGGGAGAAAAATGCATTTTAAGAAAACAATGTCCCATAGAAATCTATGGATGAAGTGGATTAAATGAAGTTTGTTGTTTCCACATGACAGCCGATATGTTGAGAGAGAAAACTGACCAAAAAAATAAATAAAATTGAGTCTCTTGAGTTGAGTCTCACCTTAAAATAATGCATCCGCTTTGTCTGAGTGTATATGAATGCAACTGTTATGAACACCATTTGACCACACAAATGTTCAGAATTAGTCCAATGATGATTCTTGGACTTAAAAACAGCGCAGGAGACTTCTGAATCGCTACCTTTGACGTTACAAATGTGGGTATTTTGAAACAAGGTGTTGTCTGAGGCTCAAAGGCAGATGACCTTGTGAACAGGATGAATCAAATACACATGAAAGAAGTTTAATCCAACTCTAACTCTTTTTGATGAGGGAACAATATTATAACATGGGTGAAAGCTCAAAAGTCAATATTGCATAATCTATGCCCTTTAAGTGATAATCGTGAAGAGCTAAAATAATTATCAGGAGAATTTTAGAAGCAAAATTAAGTGATGTCCATTCAATCTATTCTCCAAAAAAAGTGTGAAGCCCTTTATTAGCTATTCGTGCCACATTAACTGATTTAATTGGATGTTTATCTTTTCATTCACATTGTTAATAGTAGAACATTTAAGAATTCACTGTTTATGTATTTATCGTGTCAATAACAGTGAATCATTTTAAAGTCTTAATGTCTTTTTCTTACAGTTACATGTAATAAACATCATAGACGTAATGCATTTATTTCTACCATTTACACATAATTTAGACAATTTGAAACATAAACACAACTTTTCTAATGTAATTTTGTCCTTATAATGATTCTGATCCTGATTTAGTCGTGATATAGAATTGATTTTGTCTTGTAGCCCAGGTTTAGTTTAGGTTTAATCGAGGTGTATCTCAGGTTTTAGTCCTTGACCTAATTTGAATTTGGTGTAAAAGCAAATATAAACGTTGCTTTTACGTTCAGAGCAAGGTACTTTAAGGACATAGCATTTTCTTAACCAACTTAACAGGATCCATTTACAATACATAATATGATTTACAATTTAACCTTTAAGGATGGTCAGACTTTAACCTGAAAACTTTTCCAATGAGCCGTTTTGTAGCTTTAAAAGGTCAAATACGCTAAACTGACTTACGTTAAGCGCTTGAACATGCAATAATGCTTTTTCTGCTTCAAAAACATTTCATTTAATTTCCTTTTCCCCATCTAAACAAACATAACCCAACCAGGTGAAATAGCAATAGCAAATTATACCTTTTAAGAGCACATAAAGCATAATAGATCACCTGTAATCACTTATTCATGATCCGTCCAAAGCTCAGCAGGCGCCGGGGAAAGACAAACACGGCGATCCGAGAGTGAAATTCCATGTTGCACCTGGTACATAACGCAACAATGTGAAATCCATGAGACAGCGGGCCACGCACACGGCAGGATCACAGCCTAAATGATTCATAACCGCTCACAATTACATGGGAAATTTGGCAAAGTGCACACGAGGCGCCTCCATCACTGATAATAGGAACAGCAGGTGGAGCAAAACCACTTCAGGAGGAAATTACATCTTTAATCCAGCGCCACAAATCTCAAAGCAACGACTGTGTGCTGACAATGTGCACATTTCAGCCGCGCGCTGAATTTACAATGGGTTTATCTCAATGGGAATGTGGGTTTATTCCAATACAAGCAGAAATGTTACACAGCGTAGCTTTAAATTGGGTTGAAAGCAGAACTAAGCTCCCCTTTGCAGCTCTCTTGTGAAAATGCACCGCCAGTAAAAAGACGCAAAAGCTTTTTATTGAAGTAAGGAAGTACGATCGCATACAAAAGCATTTCATGTCGCCAAATATAAAAAAGAGAGCGACAGTTTCTCAGGAGAGTTGTTTTCGTTGTTTCGAGACAGCAGGGGGCGATGACGGGAGGTTCAAACGCCCTGAAAATACATTTGCAGCCACCACAAATATGTTTAACAAGGTAAAAATGTTACTTAGTTCTGCTTTAAAGGAGGCCCATTATGCAAAATCGACTTTTAGGGAGTTTTTAACCATAATATTTGTGTTCCGCTTGTCATTAAACCACTGGAAGTTGTATTTAGAGCGCATATTTTATATATTTATTCTCCTGCAGACTCCATTGCGCCGTCAGTCTTCGCTGCTCCCCGTGTCACGTCCGCTGATATTTACGCACTTCCTTCAGCAATTTTATTTTCTTAAACTGTGACATGGGACGGATTTGGCAGCAGCCCTTTCAGCACAAATGAAAAAAAAAATCCTCCGTTCTGAACTGCAACTCTCCAAAGGCAGAACAGAAAGGAGCGATTTAAGATAAAAATAAAACGTCCAATGATCCACTAGTGTTGAAGACAGATGCACAATGTGTCGTCTTTAATGACTTTTAAACATTTACCGGTACTTTAAGGCAGTGTTTCCCAACCAGGGGTACGGGGACCCCAAGGGGTACTTGAGGAATTACCAGGGGGCACTTATGAAGATGAAATGTACTTTTACCTGTAAAATTGAGCAATTAATTTTTAATTTAGCATCTCTTTGGAGTATCTTGGACCATAAATATAATTAAAACGATACATATAACAGTAATAATTGACTATATTCAACTAGTAAACCCCTTCATTTGCCTGAAACTCAAATTAAGAGGTACTCTGTGTGTGGAAAAAAAACATAGGGGGTACTCAAGACAAAAAAGGTTGGGAACCAATGCTTTAAGGGGTACGTTTTTATCCATCAGTTGTCTTCATATAGAATACACTTTAAAATCCTCGTGCTGACCTTCAGGACTTTGCAGGCAACACAATACATCTGATCCAACCCAATGTTTCCGGCCACAGTCTGAGGTGTTCGAGGCAGAATCTGTTCATGGTGCCCCGTACAAGTTTAAAAACTAAAGGAGACAGATCTTTTAAAGCCTACCACCTTAAAAGATATGTCTCCTCTACTTTGGAATGAGCTCGACTCTGGAATGAGCTTCCTTTCTCTCTGCACTTCTCGGACTCGTCGGATGATTTTAAAAAGCAACTTAAGACTCACTTTTTCAAACAAGAATTCTAACCTTTTCTGTATTTTTTTTTTGCAATCTGTCCTTTGCTATTTTGTTTTTACTGTAGCTCGTGAAGCACTTTGTGACCTCGGTTAACTTACTTATTTACTTGTTATTGACCTTTTAACATTCTCTTGTACCTTTACTTTGGCATCTCATGTTTTAAAACTCGTTCCTTCATCAGGGTTTGGCGTTAGCACTCCATCTACTGGCAGCAGAGGGAACTTACATGGGGAAACAAACAAAAGCAAGCTTAAACAGACATGGACAGCATTTGACGGATGGCGAAAATACTCAGAACGCGCCTGGAAATAATTTATGGACTTAAAACCAGCACAAAAGACCTCTGGATCTTGTCACAAATCTGGGAAATTTGACACAGTATTTTCTTAGGACCACAGGGAGAGGACCTTGAAATCAGGATTACTGAAACAAGCGAGGAAGAAGCTAAATACAACTGTGTTTTTTCAATTTTTATGAAGGAGCATCATGGTTAAAAGCTCAAAAAAGGACATTTTCTATGGTATATGTTCTTTATTTCTTTGTACAACTTGAAATGATTTTGCAGTTTGCTTCGACTAATGTTTATCTTTACAGTGAAATCATAAAACAGACTTTTTGGCGACATAATAAACAGACGAAAAAGCAGCTGAGATTGGCAGGTGCAGTCAAACTAAACAGAGAGTAGTTAGTGTTATAGATTGTGGTGATCACTGGAGCGTCATTAAAGCAGAGCCTGAAGGAGCCCACAGGCAAAGCTCCGCTCTGATTGGCCGCCCAGGACCACCCGCGCTGAATGCACAATGTCTGCACTGCAAAAACACAAACATCTGCAGCAACCGAAAGGACTCGAATTCAAAATATTGACATTGATCTGAGAATGTTTAACTGTTTTTTTATTTGCTTGTTTACATGTTGGACCTAGATTATCGGTCTTGTGTTCATATTAAATTCCTTTTCAAGCCAATTTTCTTAATGGAGTATAATTTTTTGTAATATCTAGGTATGCAAGGTAAAAAAACAAACAAAAAACTTGCAATTAGATTTGAAATGTATGTTCAAAAAGACGGCTCATTGGAAAAGATAAATGAATAAAAGTATCTCATCATGTTTGTAAATGTCTAAACTACCAACCTAGTCTCCCAAAGAATGCGTATGTAATTTACTTTTTAGCATTTACATAGCTATTGTGCGTTTTTGTAGTCAAAATATGTTCAAAATACGTTCAGTAATTAAGTTTATGGAAAACGTACACGTTATATTTTGTGAATTAGGGTTAGAGTCTGTGCTGGGGTTAGGATTTATTATTAATAAACTATAACACATGTATGTTTTGATTGACATTCTAAAGTAATATAATTTGCAAAACATGAGATATGTACACTTTCTGTATGTACTCATGCAGCACAATCTCCAAAAATGTAAAATGTGTATGTTTGCACAGATATTGTACATATTTTGACAACAAAAACGTACAATAGCTACGTAAATAGAATTTACAAAAACGTAAATTATGTCCATATTTCTCCGGAGCCTGGGCTGAAACTACAGGTACAAGACATTTTCTATTAAAAAAGACAGGATATCTACTTTTATTGCAGAGGATATTCTACAATTTAAATAACTGCAACTTTGGCACTTTTTCATTTTGTAGATGAGGCAGATATTTTAGCTTGAATAACGTTTTATTTATCAATTTTTATAGAACCAGTATTCAAGAGTCAGATATTTTACCTTAAAAGAAGCAGATATTTTAGGTCAAAGAGGTAACATCAAATCAAGGTCAAAACGACACTATCTGGATTCACTTTGACTAATATCCATGTCCATGTTTTGCAGAGTGGAAACGCATGTGTATTGCGATCCAATAAGCGCACAGAGCCCAAGGCAGAGGTCTATAAATAGATGACATAGCAAAGGTCAAAGGTCACTACACAGAGCAAGACCATGGATGTATTAAAAGAACTGGATAAGGTACGCCCCCTCTGTCTGTGGTCCCAGATTGATTTGTGGCCGTGCGAGGTACTGCAGCCTCTTGGAACCAGCCTTTTTCTAAAATTGCACATTATAATTGCAGACAGTACTGAATTATTATCTGTATTTAAATAAAATAGAAGGAAATGTTCTTTTCTACCGTTTCTAAAATCACCGAAATTACCGTTTTTATATGAAGTGTGTCACGTGGCGCCCTAAAACAAAGATGGCAGCCATCGTTTCAGGAAGTAAAACAAGGATGGCAGCCATCGTTTCAGGAAGTAAAACAAAGATGTCAGCCTCTGTATCAGGAAGTAAATGCGGAAGTAAGAAACTTTTTTGGGGTCATGCGCCAATGAGCACACTCCATAGGGATAAACAGGACGGCCATCTTGGATTCATCTTCCAGGTTTTATTATAGTTCTATGAGCAAGACCGATACAAAACAATGGACTCTTGGGAAACTGCTGTTTAGCTCACACTGCAAACATGAAAAATGACCCGTGATGTTCAAGAGCGTGTACCACTGCAGGGCTAGATTTAATATGATGTCTCTGCATGATAGATAAATGCAGAGACAATACAGCACGAAAACAAGTCAAAACACCGTACTTCAACATTGGCGTTTATTAATTTTATTTTTTACATGCATTGAGCACAACAGATATACTGAAAAAGCAGTTCTTGGGTCAAAATGAGACCGCTTTATGCTGTCTACAGAGCACTATTGACTTATTCTGCCCCGCCCACTTTTGCCGTTTTTTGCACTTTTGTTGTAAACGCACTCCCGTTTGACGAGAACTCCGTTAAAGCTAATGACGAACGAGGGAAAAGTCTCGCCGCTAAAATGTTACATAAAGTAGATTGATTTGTGTAAAATGTTTAATGAACACGAGCAACAACAAGTCAACAACGCAACGATTTCCTGGTCAGTCTGAAAACGGCTTTTTAGTCCATGTAGAACTTATTTTCTGTTGAGCTCGTCTGCTCTGTGTGAACTACAACGGAAACAAAATGGCGGCGCGTACGGCAACTTCCGGAATAAAGTGAATATTGTCAGGCTGTGTCCGAATGTCCCCCCTGGTCCCTCACCCCTCATTCCCTCCACAGTCCTGCACTCTTGAGCAGACTAAACAGTGCACTCAGTCACAATTTGGACGCTCAGCTCACTACTTTCTCCTCGCCGCGGGTCATGTGTCCCACTCTGGCGTCTGGGAGATTAAAAAAAAGTTGGCAAAACTCCGATAAAAATTGATTTCTGTAATGAATGTGGGTCAAATCCACATGACACGCACATGTTTACGGACTAATAATCATCACACAAGCTTTATTCATTGTGGATTGCACGTGAAACACCAAACAGACTGGATTATTCAACTTTTTGCTTGAGATTTGTGATTTATTTGCAGCTCAAGCTAAGGTTAGCGGCTAATGCTAGTAACTCTGCTGCTAACGGTTTGTTTAAAGTGCGTATGGCAGGTTTTTATGATTTTCTAATTTTGACTTTATTCAGCGTATTAATACCTGATGTAAATATAAATAATAGTTTTTCATCAAGCAGGTCGCTGTTTGTGGAGAAAAGTTGAAAAATGTGTTGAAAATTGCAGGAAGTAAACACTTTGATGACATCACACTGGGGAGACAAAGGTCATGCATAATTTACACAAAAGAAACAACTTTTTTGACCATTTAAACATCGATTCAACACAATAAAGAAAGTGTACACGTGTATTTTTCTTTGTCAAATGAAAAAAGCTGTGACATTAGAGGAGTTTTGACCCAGTGCACAGTGTGGTCGCTTGATATTTTCCTTGTGTGATGTCATCATTTACAACCAAGTAAAATCAAAAACCTACAAAATTAGCTAAACTGGGGTAAAATTTGTGAAGATTTGATCAGAATGTGAAATATATTTATCTTAATTTCATGTTCGTTCAATGAGTTGTCCAACCTGTCATGGACCCTTTAAACCAGGGGTGTCCAAACTTTTTCCATCGAGGGCCACATACTGAAATTTAGACCAAGCGAAAAGCCACAATTAAATTGTGAAATGTTCAAAAAAGTTGCATTAATCTGATTTTTAAAGCGCCACCACATCTACATTCAGTCTCAGTGCCTTAATATCAGGTCTGTATCGCACCAAAATGTTAGTTATTTAGGTTAGAATTGTAGAAAATCTGAAATTTGCTGTAAAAAGTATGTCTTAGGACAATGTGGGCCAATTCACCAGGAAGCTCAAGGGCCAAAAAAAATTGGTCTGCGGGCCGCTTTTGGTCCCCGGGCCTTAGTTTGGACATGCCTGCTTTAAAGTGTTTCGTTCATAATCTCGGCTCAACAGTTCGTTTAAACAGCTCCTCTTTCTGCTTCTTTCAGTCTGTTGTGTCCAGTTAAAGACCTGTCACTGTCTGCTGTTGTTTTTCCGACTCTCGCAATGCATTGTGGTCAATATTGATCGGTCCAGCGACCATAGCTGGACACGACTTTTCAAGGTGCATTTTGGAAAATTTAGAGTGCGCCACTTTTTCACCTGCTGCACATTCAGACAGCACTAAAAATGGCGTGACCACTAAACTGTCTGTGTAGAGATTCGAACGCAGCCTCAGAGAACCAGGAAGTGCGGCGTTAGCATGCTAGTTCTTGTTAGCTTTACCAGGACGACAAAATTCAATGGTCTCTGACAGTTGTGCACTTATAGGCAAACCAAGATAATCAGAACGCAAGGAGTGTGTGTCATGAAAGTAAGGAATACGTTTGGACTGCTGCAAAACGTTTAAAATGAACTACTGGGTGTTGTTTTTTTACCCTTTTGACACTAAAAATCCGTCTTTAATTAGAGCAGACTATTCATTCATTCATTCATTCATTTTTCTACCGCTTATTCCCGTTAGAGCAGACTATCTGAGTTTATAATTATTTACATTTTAGAGTTGGAATACATACGTTTAGGATCAAGGGGTGGGCGATATTGACAAAAAAAAATTATATTTCAGTGATGTTTTGCAATATCTCGATTATGATATTCAGATGATAGTTTAACGGTGCATCAGGAATATGCTCAAATGTGTCTGTACATGTCTTACTTGGCGTTCAAATATCCTACACAATGTGAAAAGACCATGAAAATAACCACAAAACGGCAGAAATATCACTTCATACTTTTGTTTAGAGTTTACACAAGAAGTTTCTGTTTCTTTTTGAGGTAATTTTAATAGTTTTAATTGTAGATGATGTTCTTCTGGTCTAATTTTGCAGATCTCCAAAACTAAAATGGCAATATTATCCATTTTTCAACATACTGTCTCTGCCACTTGTATAAGGATCCAGTCCATTAGACACTGCAGAAGAGCTTTGCACCTCTGTCTGGAGCATCCAAGCAGAAAACACACAAGAAGTAAATCAATGTCCACTCATAAAGACAGCAGGGTCAAAGGTCAGTCTGCTGCTCATCTTTAAAGGACAGCTCTCCCTCTGAGACAAGGCTCAGAAAAAACACTATAGCTAAATAAATAAAGACAAAACTAGCATTCAAGGTTTTTGCACAACATGAATTTGATACCTGTTTGTGGAAAACAATGGACTGGACTGACTAAAGCCTGGTGTCCACCGCACAATCATTTTTGTCTCATAAGATGGATATTACAAGATGTTTTCAGGATCAGAACGTTTTTATTGTCATTGTTGGTGAACAACATTCACACACTAGGAACTTGCTTTGGTCATAAAATGCCATTTAAGGTGAAGTGGTGATTTTAAATCTGTAAAACAGCCCTGTACAGTGGTTAACGGAGGCTAGCGCTACATTACATTTGTAAAGTTACATTGATAAATGGAAGGGAAAATGGGGAGATAAGGTCCGTGTCAGGGCTGATGTTATTTTGAAGAGCGATTAAGTTTACTGTTGGCCACATGTTTGACAAAGGAGAACTCAGTCAAAATGAGACACTTGATATCAGCCGCAGCTCGTCTTTGGTCTGTGATGGGTCTGAGTTTGATCTTTGTTTCATCGCAGACGGCCAGAACCATGCAGTGGACAAACCTAAATCCAATAATATATACAGTATACATTTCAATTTATTTATGAGGATAAGCCCCTTGAGATGAACCATCTCGTTTTCGAGTAGGTCCTCATATATATATTTTTCATACTCTCAGGGAGTGTTTCTGAAATGCATTCAACATTGCAACATGATTAAAAATTCTAAAAACATAAATTTAAAGGCGCTGTACCTTATTTTTACTGTTTTCAAAAGAAAATAAAAGAAGAAAGTTCATGTACTTGGTTTTTTTTTGCATGTAATAAAGTGTGTGGGGGAAAAAAAAGATAAACAGAGATACAGATTGTAAAAGCACCTATTTGGGTGAAAATTAAACTACAGCTGCATCTACTTACAGAGCATTTTGGGAGAAGCAGGAAGTGTACCGTTTGCATGCTAACGTTTGTTAGCTTTACCCAGGACGGCAAAAGTCACTCTGGGCTCACAGACTTGTGAAAAGTGCCTATAAACTCATTGTGATGAATATTTATGATGCTGGGACTGCAATATGTAAGTGAGCAATACATGTGACTTTAAAACGAGCTAGTTCTCTTCTGTCACATTTCAAAACAGTAAAACTCGGATACAGCACCTTTAGGATATGAGTTTAGGGGAAAAAAAAGAAAAGAAACAGCATGCTCTGGCTGCTGGTTGAAGTTAAAATCCCTATAACGTGCTGACAAAGTCCATCCATATCTCCAGCAAAGCAGCCATCTTAATCCTTGCACTTCCAATAGGCAATTTTACACTCGCTTCCTTCATGTGTTTGGATTTTGCAAATATCATTATACATAGATGTAAATACCGGCTTTTGCATGTATTTTATATGTAAAGCTTAAGTCTACCTCCGGCGTATTAAACGGCCCACTCTTTACATCCAGGGTAGAGTAACTCGAATTCTGTGAGCGTAGTCGAACCACAAAGCCTTGAAACGTGAAAATCAATCATGGCTGACAGTTCATTTGGTCTATATCTACCGCCGAAAAGCAGGAAGAAAAAGAGAGAAGTTTTCTTATTACAAAGTCTATGCCTCTTTGGTGTATGGATACGACTGGAAGTGTGACGCCTCCATTCATATGTGTAATAAGCAGACTGTCGTTGCACGTTATTCTGCGGAGTTGAGAAAAATAAATTGCACTAGAGAGTGTGTTTTTGAGGCGTGCATTATCAGACGGACACAGACGGACATGTAAATTACTGCTCATGAACATATACCAATGGATTCCGGTGATTACGGCAATAAAATGTGGAATTGCATGACATTCTGGTTCAAGTGCGTGAAAAATTGAGGTGTATTGTGTTTGCGGTCCATCTCATTAGCCGAACAATATATGGTTTCTGTGAGCAGAGTCAATATGTATTCACTCAGTGGGTCAGTCGTCAAGGACTCAACTTTATAATGGAACATTTACAGTATTCAAGGTTTTATATCCGCCCCGTTGTTATATTGAATTTATAGTCGTTATGCAGAATTTCAACCTGAACTAACCAGAGCGAAACTAGTCGTAATTGAGCTGCACAATTTGGGAAAAATATCGAGCTGTGATTTTTTAGGCAAGTATTTTGATTAGATTTGCAATGTATGTTTTAATAATTCTATTTAAAGTCCACATTTTAAACACAACCATCACAAAAAGACTGAAATATGAACACACAAACTAATAAAACAAATTGTGTTTTTGTCACTTATAGTTACATTTGTCGTTTTTAGTCGCATTTTAGTAAATTTTAGTCACAGTTTTGTTCCTTGTCTCATTCACATTACGTTTTGTCACTTTGAATCACGAACGTGACTTTTGTGTGACTTTTTGTCGCATTTTTGTTGATTTTAGTCGAGTTTTTGTCACCTGTAGACGGACTTTTGTCACTTTAAATCACGTTTTATCACTTTTAGTCACATTTGTATTGCTTTTTGTCACTTTTAGTTACTTTCATTCACGTTTTTGTTGCTTTAGTGTGTGTTTTGTCACTTCTACACTGTAAGCACTTATGCTGAAAACAGGATATTTTGTAGATTTTGGTAGGAAATGATTGCACTTCAAATATTGCAGCCTTTGCAATTTGCAAATTGAGCCCATTCAAACTGCAATTTCGATTCAATTTCGATTAATTGTGCAGCACTAAATTGTAATATTTTATTTCATTATCAATTAATTGGTGAATAATAAGACATTGGTGAATGGCTAGGTGTATAAAAACAAATCTGACAACTAAATGAGTAAAGAGCAGTGGGAGAAAAGTCATCTTAAATGCAGGAGAATTAAGATTAGTCAAATATGCACGAATTCCCCTAAAAATAACTAGTGTATACATGACAAGGTTTTTTGAGAATTTTTAATGTAAGGATAGATATTTTTGCATGATAATTTGATACCATATATTGACATTTTGGCATCACTCGCACTCAGTGGATCAATCTTGTAAATCACGATTACTTCTCCAGTCTGCAGCGCACCATTCACCTGCCATCTCTCGCTTCTGAATCTTTCCATTGGCCTCGAAGTCACCTGTAGCGCTCCACGACTGAAGCCTGCCGCCGAGTAAAAGCGCTCCTGACTAATATAATTCCGTCCCGCCAATCTAATAAAGCACTCGGCCCATTTAGCCGCTTTTCGTCTGTCTCGTCTGCACATATTTCCTGCCTCCAGACGCCGAGTGGCAGGCAGCCCTCAGTACGCCATGAGTGAAAGGCACCTTGGGAGTTTTACGACGCGTGACCAAACGGGCCGGGCTCGTTTTGGATGTATGCATGTGTCACTGCGTTTTAAAAATGGCCGCCGTCTGCCGAAGAAGCCATCGCACTTTCGGGAGAGATAATGTAATAGTCTGCGTCCCATTGAGTCTGGCTTCTTCTAAACAATAGATCAGATTTTCAGCTTGGAATCCCAGGCGAAAGGACGAGGCGCTGGTGATATGTGAGCACATTTTCTCACAAGAAATCCCCAAATAAAGAGTTAATCGTATTTAAATATGTTTTGTCACCTTTGTCCATCAAAATGTGAATGTTTATGTTTAGTTGTTATGTTATGTTATGTTATGTTATGTTATGTTTAGTTGTTATGTTATGTTATGTTATGTTATGTTATGTTTAGATGTTATGTTTAGTTATGTTATGTTGTTATGTTATGTTGTTATGTTATGTTATGTTTAGATGTTATGTTTAGATGTTATGTTTAGATGTTATGTTATGTTTAGATGTTATGTTATGTTTAGATGTTATGTTATGTTTAGATGTTATGTTATGTTTAGATGTTATGTTATGTTTAGATGTTATGTTATGTTTAGATGTTATGTTACGTTTAGTTATGTTTTATGTTGTTATGTTGTGTTATGTTTAGATGTTATGTTTAGATGTTATGTTTAGATGTTATGTTATGTTTAGTTATGTTTTATGTTATGTTTAGATGTTATGTTATGTTTAGTTATGTTTTATGTTATGTTATGTTTGGATGTTATGTTAAGTTATGTTATGTTTTATGTTGTTATGTTATGTTATGTTTAGTTATGTTATGTTTAGTTATGTTATGTTTAGTTATGTTAAGTTATGTTATGTTTAGTTATGTTATGTTTAGTTATGTTATGTTAAGTTATGTTATGTTTAGTTATGTTATGTTTAGTTATGTTTTATGTTTAGTTATGTTATGTTTAGTTATGTTATGTTTAGTTATGTTTTATGTTTAGTTATGTTTTATGTTTAGAGTTTAGATGTTATGTTTAGATGTTATGTTTAGATGTTATGTTTAGATGTTATGTTTAGATGTTATGTTTAGATGTTATGTCGGTAATAGGTAATAGGTCGGTCGTAGGTAATAGGTCGTAGGTAATAGTGGTAATAGGTATAGGTAATAGGTAATAGGTCGTAATAGGTAATAGTCGTGGTCGTAATAGGTAATAGGTAATAGTGTCATGTTATGTTATGTTATGTTATGTTATTTGAAATAGATCATCTTAAAATCTAAAATATCTTCTTTGGATCAACATAGAATTATTAAATAGAAAAAGCAACATAGAATTTGTTCATGAAAATTTTGTTTTGTAATTGTGAATCCCCGGAAAAAAGCGGTTGTAACATATGCACCTTGATTCAATCCCCAAAGTCAACAAGCAGCACTGCTAAATCTGGGGTACTTGACCTATTTGGCTGTAAATTTGTACATTTTGTATTTTCCACCAAATAGTATCTTGTAAAAGCAGCATTCTGTGACAGAAACGAGACCTCTGCGTGCTGTCTGCATCTAATAAAGTATTTTGTCGTGAAGTAAGAGTTAAAAGCAGCGCTCTGATTGGCTGCGCTTGAATGGTCCTCCATAATTTCACTTTGTCGTCTGAAAAAAGCTGTATTAAATCTGTGCACGGGACTGCAAATGAATGCATGTGAATTTTATCGATGTGCCAAAGGGTTTGTGAGAGCGAGGGACGAGTCAGACAGATTAAAAAACCTATTTTCGTTCCGCATGTGAAAATCAGACACCTCACCTTTAATTGCGAGATCATATGTTAATGTTCCCACTTCCCAGACATATTATACCATAAATTACTAATCTAATTGCAATCTTATGCAATCCCATGGAGTTACACTGCAGTCACCTACGTCTCCTGACAAGTTTAACCCTGAAGGATGAATCAAATGCACAGGACATGGTCTCTATGGTAACAATAAAGTACAACCATAATAGTAAGATTATAGGACAGATGCATTATTTGTAGTATTATTGGCCTTCAAACATGCTCTTCTGCTTTTGCATCTCTAGTAAACCACACATTACTTTCAAACAGTCAGCCCTTCCCTCGTCAATAATTATGTCAGCGCTCTATCAACTGGCAGTATAGGGAATTATCATAGGGAAATAAACAAAAGTTAGCTTTCCCCGACACAAATATGTAGTTGTAAGTGATGCTATTTGGCTGCAAACACACTTAGAACAGGTCTAGTGGTGGTCTATGAATTGAATAAAGCAAGAACTAATGTTAGGCAAAGATGTGTGACTGTTTTAGGAAACAAACTTTCGAATGAGCTCAGAGATCAACTTAAGTTAATTAACACTTTTAAAAAACTCTAAAAAATGAAATGATTAATACATATAAATTATTGTTATAAATTAAAAGATTTATAAGAGAGAGTAGAATTCTAAGTTTAAGATAAAACGTAGTGGATTTTTTTTTTTTTTTTTTTTATGTCTGTATTGTTGAGTTTGTATAATATTCAGGATGGGCTTATATAAACTATTTGCTTCAGCCCAATCCTTTTGGTTGCAAACAGATGAAAATGTATTTCTTTTTTCTCTATGGTATATAATTTTGTTTGGTATATGGACAGCCAAATAAACTCATTCATTCATTCATTCAAAAAGAGCACAGAAGACCTCCAGTGCTCTATCTTTGAAACCAAATGTTTTCTGAGACTCTGATGGAGACAACCTCACAAACAGAATTTACTAAACAAGTATGAATTCAGCTAATGACAGCACAATGTTATATCAAGCAAAGAAAAACTTGGATTTATTTAACACCTTCCAAGATACTCTACGCACAATTTCCTTTTCCAAACTCACCCAATATTTGTCACACTGCGATAAACAAACAAAAGTTGAACCCATGCCACGAAAATCATGTTCTATAGTCCGATAAAAAATCTTTCACCGCTCTCAGAAAACATTCGTGCACAAAAGTGTTTTTTTATTGTCGTCGAGTCTCCGTTGTTGCAGGAAGGAGACAAAGTGGAATAATAAGGCAGGTCCGCTTACGTGCGTTAGCTGTGCCCTTTATATTGCTCAAAGATCTTTTTTTTCTGTTTAAAGAGCCGACTCCCTGCAGAGAGGCAGCAAACACGGGCTGCGATACTGGAGCCTGGGCATGTTTGAGGATGCCATGTTTGTGCCGCCGCAGCTACAGCTAATATACATTTATTTCCCTGGAAGTGGAGCACACTTAAGGGTTTTCTCTCTGCATAAAGCAACAGAATTTGCATGTAAAACTGAAAACGCCACATCCACACGGCTCATAAACTAGAACGTTGGAAATCACATCCACTTCTGTCACTGGCTTTTGGTTTACGTGCTCACCACTTTCATACTAGGAAATGTGGATGAAGTGTCTTGCCTAAGGACTACAGAACTAGGGCCAAGCGGGCATCGAACCCCCGACATTTGGTTTGATGGACGAGTGGCAGAACTCCAGCACAAAACGTTACACAGTGCACCCCAAAAAGCTTTTTTTCTTATTTCTACTGTTATCTTATCACATATATTTTGATTTCACTTGTGTTTAATTGTTTTAATGGGAACTAATGAAGTTAAAAAGAATATTAATTCAGTCACGTTTGTTAAAGTCAATCTGTTTACAAGTTCTTCTCCCCTGAGCCTCAGAAAACAATCCGTTACAATTTTCTGTGACATCAAAAGTAGAGATCTGGAGGTCTTCTGTGCTTTTTTGGAACATAAAGACTCATTCATTGTATTTGTGTTCGTTAAAACTGCACGCTTACATTAGTCCAGCTTTTACCCCATGGCAATTCTCTCTTGTTAACTCTAGATGGCGTGCTAACACAAATCCTTATAAGGGAAGGTCTCACTGATAGAAAAAATGAATACAAACAATATTTTAAGTTCTTAAAGACGAGATGCCAAAGCAAAGGTACTCAAGGGCATGTTTAAAAGCCAAGGAAGGGTTAATAAATCCACTTTCGAACGAAAAGTCAAAACGCATTCAAATCCAAACCCATTTGTATTTCATGTAGCACATTTTATAAACCAAATTAATTTAATTGTAACTGTTTTATATAATTGTATGTAATTTTATTTGTTGTCTATGTCTGGAACTTTTTGCTGCCTCTTGGCCAGGACTCCCTTGTAAAAGAGGTTTTTAATCTCAATGGGACTTTCCTGGTTAAATAAAGGCTAAAAAAAAAAAAAAAAAGCACATAAAACATAAAGTAAAAGGTATACTATAGGTATAATAATAACAGGTTGAACAATAATCCTGTGACAAAGAAAGAACATGCCAACGACAACAACAAAACCAAGAAAGGTGAACCCGGCCCGCTGATAATATTGCCACTGTGTCACAAATATTAATAATGAATAATATTCTTTACGGCCTATCGCTGTGCGGGCCCCTGTTGCCACAGTAACCAACTATATAGACTATCCTCTATTATTCAAAGTGTGTTTCCTGCAGCATATTCCCTGCCCCGATAAAACATTCAGAGCACAGCAGTGTCATATTAACAGGCACGACGCCCCACTGTTGTTTACAATGAGACTTGCCATGTCAACGGGCGACGCAAGCGCATTACCCCGGCTTACAGACTTCTGAGCCTATTCCTTTTAAAATCGACTATAACCAACAACTTCAAGAGTCAAACGCCAAAACGCAACGCGACGTAGAAGAAGTCAATCTATGCAAATCTATGCAAAACCCATTCTAGTGCGGCGGCGAGCATATTAACACGAGAACGCGATCCCTTGATCCTAACGGGTGCCGCGTGGACTTAAAGAAGTTTAGCGAGCTGTACGTGCGAATATCCTTTTGTTGCGTTTCCTGAATACAAGCGATTACAAAGCAGATGATTTCTCTATTTGGGAAAACAGGCAATTATTTCCCTCCGCAATCCGGGAGAAGCGTGATGGAGGCGCGTGCCAGAATACCTGGGGGGTAGACGATATCAGACAAGAACACAAACGAAGGAAACAAAACATGAAGGATTACATTTCGTTGGCGACTTTTGGAGAAGAATTTGGGGTTGTAATGTGCGAGAGGATTACGAGGCGAGAAGGAGTTGAGACGGAACACAAAGCGCTTTACAAATATTAGACAAAGACTCCAACAGAGAAAATTGCGCCGTGAACATTTGAGAGTAATCTATATACGATTCAACGGGGCCTGAATAGCAGAATACACAGTAGTTCTATATGATTTATGGAAACTTGTTGGAAAGAGAAAGGTCTAATAGACAGTGAAGAATAGTTTTGTCTCTTACATTTTATCAGCGGCTTACTTTTCGCCTTTTATTTAACCAGGACAAAAAACTCATTGTGATTAAAAAGAGTGTCCTGGCCAAGAGGGAGCAGCACAACAACAACACAACATTTCACATTCACTCACAAGAAACCAGCGACAATCTTACATAAAGCACTTGTAGATTGTAAACTTGGTTAAATGTTCATTCAAAAGTCATCTAAGAATCGAATGAAACCAGACCTTTTCATTTATCCGTCCCGCTATCTTCGGGTCCATTTGATCCAGATTTTATCGCTATGAAACTTTCATGGGTGGTCCAAAACATCACCTAACATACAATTTGGTGAAAAGTACACAAAATAAGATGAATTCCATGAATATCTGTACAAACGTGACATTTTTATTTAGAGCTGTGTGATATCCCAATTTATGCAAGTATTTGTTTCCTGATATGAAAACTTATATTGCTCTTTGACCAAATGTGCATTGCTCAAACGAAGAAAGCACAAGGGTAAACTCTCCCCAAGACTGTACCCACTCAAATCTAAAGGCCTTTTCCCACCTTTTGTAATTTAAGTTTTCTGTCAGATGGAGGACCTTGGTTTTACTGCAACATATTCCTTTTTTTGCGTTGATTATCGCAATATTTTGATACTTTAGCGATTGTTGTATATTGTATATTGTCTAGTCCTAACGTGGGGTTTATGAGTGAAGAAAACTTTCAAAAGACAATTCAAAACAAAACAGTGTATGATGGTGAAAAGTACACAAAATAAGATGAATTCCATGAATATCTGTACAAACGTGACATTTTAGAGTGGTGTGATATCCCAAAAAAGACTATTCACAATTATTATCACTGTTCTATTTTGTTTTATCTTGTTAAAAGATTTTGAAGTAACATTTAACACAAGAAATAGTCAAATTTCTTCCTCTGCTCCAAACCCAATGCTTTTCCTGAAAGAGGATTTGCTGTCGACCTCTGCCTTAAAAGACCCGAGCTCATTGAAGATTAGAAATGAAGGAATCTCAATCTCGATTAAAACGTGATTAATTGCACAGCCCTGGTTTAATTTAAAATAAATCTGCTCTTTTGGTCAACTACGTGTATTAAACATGTAGTCCGCTTAATTAGCATGACATTTCGTTGACTAAAACCAGAATGGGGCTATAATAAAACTTAATTAGTTGTCAAAATGGACGCCGCTGTGACATAACCTTTGGCTTAATCGTGCTGTTCGCTCACACATGGAAGGTCCTGCCCTGTTTAATTCTCGGAGTTGTATTTCTCTAACGATCTGAGACAGAAGGAGGGGGCGCTGTGTCGAAAGATGAGGTTATTTGTGGTCCTCAAAGTGGGAGGTTGCCCTGGTGATGTCACCGAAACGCCGAAGGGAAAATATCACACTTTTGATGACATTAAAGTGTATTACATCACTAGTTTACATTGATTCAATCGCCTGCTTTTTATTGCCAAAAAAACCCTTAAAAACATGATCTCTTACTGATCCTCTCCACAGATCTGACACGTAACTTGGCCTGGAGACGCCACCTGCTTGTCCCCATGGAGATAGATATGTTTAATGCCATGTTGCAGAACATTCTGGCCATTGGTTCTCAAACATCTCCAGATCCAAACCCAGACTGAATCGGAAAGAAATCAGGGCTAAACCAGGTCTAAAATGAGATCAAACCAGCAATAAAGCTGTTCTAAATTATAATTTCTCCACTACGACCACAAAAGAAACGGTAAACAGCAAAGCAAATCTTCATAAAGACAAGCAGGTGGCGTATTCTCCAATAGAAAAAGTGAATGCACCTTTAAAGTGCATATATTTAGCTTTATTTGTGTTGTTACTGACCTTTCTTTAAACATGCTAGCTTTAATTTGGCATTTCACCTTTAAAAGCTTAAAACAATGTATTGAAAGCCACACAGTACTATCTTATATCAGGCGTTCCCTCAGGATTTGGTGTTCGCACTCCATCCACTGGCAGCAGAGGGAATTACCATAGCTAATTACCATTAACACGCTAATGTATTCACTACGCACTCGTAATGAATGCAATTTATCAGTAGACATGCTCAGTACGAGTTTGGGGATGATTTATAGACTCGAAAACATTAATGCAACATTTGGATTTCTACCAATGATGTAAAAAATCTGGGAAATTTTAAACTGAGTATGTTATGATGCTTGTAGCCAGAGGACCATGTAAACAGGATTCATGCAACAAGTGTGTCTGAAGCTAAAAACAACTCCAGGTATGTTTTTGATGAGGGAAACAATGTTATAATATAGTCCAAAACTGTCATTTAGGATTTTTTTTTAGGGTTAAAAAAAGAGGATTTTAAAATCTTTTGCGATTTAAAGAAAAGCCACAAACTTGAGGATATTGTGCAACGATTATTTGTCTCACACTCACATGAAGGACAGCGACCCACAGATTCGCCGATTTGGTTGGAGATTTTCTACAATCGGAGGAGAGCGCGGGGTGTAAGGAAAACAAATACAGAGGTGAATGTATTTGCCCCGTATTTAGAGAAAATAAAACAAAAGGATGAAACACGGCCACAGGAGAGCGCTATATCCACTGCGGGTCAGGAGCAGGTTACGCTTACTCATTGTAGCCCACGAAAAGCACAAACTCCGTGGTGGTTTTATCCAGTATTTTCTACATTTTTAGAGCCGTCACATGGCAATAGAGCCTGGCGCTGTACGGCTGCTCTGATTGGTTATTGTAAAGTTCCTCCTTAGCATTTGACAAATTGTAAAGCGTCGCACTGAGCCACAGACACGAGGAGAACCACAACAAATGATCTATTACAGGATTCGCTGCTCGGGCCACTCCTCCCTGAAGTCGTGGAGAGTGTGTCTGTCACGATAAGATGCTACAGAAAATATCACGATAAACGATATTATTGAAAGTACTTTATACCATTGACTGCAGGAATCTCCGCCACCCAAAAAAAAAAGTCCAATATTATTAAAAAACATGAATTGCAATAAATAAATAGCACAATGAAACACTTTTTACTTTGTTGGTGTCGATAAAAGTGCCACAACGTTGCTTATTTCACACTTTTCTGCTCAAATTGTGTTGATAAAACAATGAAATGTTCCCTGAAGTGCAGAGAAAATGCACACGATAAATATTATTGCTATATTACTATTGTTTTGCGTATCATATGTTGAACGATAAGTCGATGTAGTAATTGTGACAGGCCCAGGGGAGCGGAAAATCTGCCTCAAAATCGTGCCGCAAATCCTCAAGTTTGCAGAAGGCTTTAGTCAACAACAACAAAAAAAGCAAATTTATGACAAAAACTACAAATATACAAAACCGACACCAGGCCACGGATCGTGTGTAGCATAATCCCCGTTAAAGGTTTGTTGGTGTCACCTCGCCGGGAGAGCGTGGAGGAGGTGAGACGAGGGGGAGCCTGTCAGCCCCGCTCAGATCACTGTCCTCCCTCACACTCAAACCCCCAGCAGCGCCTTACATAAGCTCCAAAAACAAGGTCACGCACACTGGAGGAGTCCACCGCCGCCGAGACCCACATCCAGATGGGCTTTTCCTCCGCAGAGACTCGGATCGCGCTGAAAAGGCCGAGAATGCAACCGCTGGATGTTACCGGGCTGAGGTTTTTCAGTTAGGGGAGGAGCCAGGACTGGGCGATGTGGCATTTTCTTGGGGCCAGATCATGATTTTTTTTTTTTTTTTAATCATGATTTCTGTTCACTTTGTATTTTTCTACTGCCTGTAATAGAAGGAAAAATATCTAATTGTGATTTTTCTGACCAGTGCGATTGTAATTAGATTTGCCATTTTGATAGTTTTAATAATAGGATTTAGTTCAGATTCACGTTTGAAACACAATTTTGTCACTTTTAGTCAGTAGTTTTTGTCACGGTCAGTTGTGTTTGTCATATTTAAACGCGTCTTTGTCACTTTGAGCCGTATTTTTGTCGTTTTTAGTCATGTTTTTGTCACTTTTGAACGCATTTTTAGCGCTTTCGGTTGCGTTTTTGTCTCTTGTTTCAGAACACATTTGTACAAGTCCTAACGAGAATGCAGTTTGAATTCAAATCAAAGCAAGACATTTGCGGGTTTTTTTGGAAGAAGTTATTGCACTTCAACGATTGCAGTCTTTGAGATTTGCTAATTGCATTAATTAAAAGTGTGATTGTGTGTGGATTTGGTCTAATTGCGCAGCCCTGGCCTTTAAAAGGTTAATAAAGTCATCTACTCAGAGGCTTCAGAGGCTAAACAAGTTGTCTGCTAATCGTTTTTGCATATGTCCCTTTTTGATGACATCACAGAGGAATTAGTTTCGACCTCAGCACTACCTCCTGTAAATTTGAAACTTTTATTTAAGAAAAAAAAAAAAAAATCTTCACAAACTGCAACTTCACAGATATTAAAACTATTCTAATATTTACCACAGGCGCCCTCACGTCAAACTGAAGGATAATTAGAACATTTGGAGAACCTGTCATATAGACTTTAAGTGAAATGTACTCTATTATGAACATAAAAAAAATAGATTCAGCGCTTTTTGATTGTGTAACATATCCTGGTTTTCACTCATACCAGTTTCATTTAAAAACACTCCAGATCTCTAAAACTTTTCCTGAGACCAGGAGCTACGGCACAAGTAAAAGCCTGTTAGTCTCATCACTGTTGAAAACAAGACATGCACCGAGCAGGAGGCCGCAGTTTGACCCGCGATAACCACTGCATTATTAATAAAGATTCAAGTTGAAATTCTTGCCCGCGAGGAACTGGAGAAAAGTCAAAACAGGCAACACGTTTTAAATTTAAGTTCAACAAAGTGTTACAAAAGCTGAGAAAAGAGAAGAGATGACAGAAGTAACGGAGGTTTCAAATAATAGATTTATAATAACAGGACAAAACCTTAACGATACGTTTCAACTCCTCATGACTACTTTTTTGACCCTTCAAACATTGATTCAACAAAATAAAGGTATTTATTCATTTAAAAAAAAAGCATAAATTAAATTTAACTATCAATCTTAAAACTCTACTACTACTACTACTCACATAAATGTAAGAAAAAAAATTTACTACTAAATGTAGTTTTTCATCATCATCGTTTTCATATAGAGATAAAGCATTTTATGTTATAGCTGGTAAAATAACATAAACAGTTTGCAAACTGGCAAAACTGCTCATATTTGGGAACTTTAAATCTGAAAAATTGACCGAACAAGGTTTCCATTTCTTAGTTCATTTTGTCCACACATTAGTAACAAAAATATCCAGAAGGGATTTGGGATTTCTTGTTTAGTTAGGTCAAATTTTGCTTAATTTTTGCAAATTAAATCTTAATAAATCAGGTTTTGGAATTAGCCCTTCTTTATGTTCCGTCAAAATCTTGTTTGGTACAAAATTGTGTGCTAATTTAAATTGTCCCCTGCAGAAGAAAAATGCTTTTAAGAAAACAGCCTTTGAAGTTACAACGTCCCATTTTATTTATCTATTTATTTATTTAATGAAGACAATGAACATCTGTGAACATCTGCATTGAACAAATGTAAATGTGCCGGATTATAGCTACAAAGCATCCGCAAATTGAAAGAATAAAAATAGTGTTGGCGTATGGTCCAGCCCTCCAACAAACCCACCACAGACTCTGCTTTCGGTCCGCTACGAAACACCTGGGCTCCACTCGTGCTCCTGGGGCCCTGTCTGTGTGAGAAAAAACAACGCTCGTGGTGGAAAACGCGCTGCCTTCCTGCTGCGAGGCTTACACATGTGCCGCGGATGTCATTACATGTTAATAGGCTTTGCTCTGATGCCGCGACCGACCAAAGAGACCGAGCCGTGATGAGAGAACAGGGGACCGTTTCATGTTGGCCAGATGAAAGAATGAGCCTTCCCTTTGGGTTGTGTTGTCGGTACAGAGGCTCGCCGGGACCGAGAAAGCGGCCGGCCGGGGTTAAAGGGGCTTTCGTAGGCGTCTTACAATTACCTCGCTCCCATCGGAGGAATCCACGAGGGAGGGACGCAACACAGAAGCGCTCGAACAGACGCAAAATGTGAAGAAAGGGAGACGTACGACGGCGAGGGGTGAATGTGAGGAGAAATATACAGGAATAACTGCAAAAGTGTATGAGGTTCAGTGGTGAGTAATGAAGTTTTCGCCTGCAAGAGCTCAAAACAGAAAAAGTGTGGAAGAGCTGCTGCAAGGGTCTACAACAAGAAATCAAGTAAACAGTTGTATCAAACCAGATAAACAACAGGAACACGGCAGCTACGCTCACATTTATCACTGACACAGATTTGGGATCACACACAGTTCAACGTATTGCCTTTTTCTGCTTAAATAAAACGTTTCTGAGTCTGTGTGTCGATGAAATATATTGTTGTGCAGCAGTTGAAGTGTCCTTTATCACCTCCTACAGTTTGCAAACATGCTAGTTAAGCTCTGCACAGTCGGAGTAACAATTTATTTTATTTATTAGTTTATTTGAGCAACTCCACTGACAAAAATTTGGTTAAAAAGTTAAGCAAACTTGAAACAGTATTAATCGTACGGTTTATGTCCTTTCAACTGACATCAGTGACGTCTTTGGGTTTGGAGTAATGGCATAAATCTGTGAAGTTATTGTAAAAAAAAAAAAAGTATAGGTGCATCTTGTATCTTATGAATGATGGAGGGTCCACCACCGTCTTGGAGATGTCGTTGCTCTGCCTGCAATTCACTTCACTATTTAAAGCAGGTATCTGTACTTTCTACTGCACTACATCTTTTAATTAGACAGAAAAGTACAGTGTTTTTTTAGCATGTTCATTATGACATACTGCTTACAGGGTTTGTGTTAAAGTCACTGCTTTAAGCAAACCAAAATATATATATTTTAAAAAAAATGACCCGGAAAGTTATCATTCCGGACCACCAATTCTTTATGCAAATCACTACATTTGACTCTTAAATCATTTTCAGAATCTGACTCTTTTTATTTTATTTTATTTTTTTTACCCAAAGGACATTTTTAAACTGCTACTTCAATATTTGTACTTAAACCTGGAGTACCCAACTAATTTTGTTTATTGAATTAGTATATTTTGTATTTTCCAGCACTTGGTGACAAAATAAGACCACCGTGTGGTGTCTGCGGCTAATATCAAAGCAAGTTCTTTCTCATCAAGGGCCAAAAGCAGAGCTCTGATTGGCAGAGCGTGGGCAGACCACCCCAGCTTTTTTTTGTTTTGCCGCTTGAAAAAAGCTGTTCTAAAGCCATGCATGCGTCTTAAAAGGAATTTGTGCGAATGATAACGATGTGCCAAAGGGTTTGTGAGAGCGACGAACTAGTTGGACAGATTTTAATACCTAGTTCTGATTTTGTTGTGTGAAAATCTAGAACTCCAGCTTTAAGTAGATTTTTGCTGGATCTGTACTTTGTATTTTATCCACCAATGCCTTTAGTCCCACATCAACACAGCAAACAAGTGAAACTCCTGAAACATGCCATTAAACCCAACACGGAATTAAAGCATTTCGACCATAATCACTTGTACACACTTGAATAACTTATGTATTTCTCCATTGCGTAAAACAGGAAGCCCAGGGCCAAAGGGAAATCATACTTCACCAGACACGGTAGAATCAATTCTGCTGTATATGTTTTTTAATTATACAAGATGCGTCATTTACTTTAAAACCTGAAATAGCCCGCAGCGCACCGTGATAAATCTATATGTGGCAATAAAACACCTGAGCCGGGAGAGAGGAAATATGTTTGGTAAATCAACTCAAAATTAAATGTTTATCCTGGAGGTGGAAAAATAAATGAATCTGAATCATCATGAATCTTGGGTATTGGTTGAGTTGCAGAATTGTTTTAATACTGGACGAACGATGTACAATAAAATATGATGGATTGGTCACAAGAATCGCACAAAAAATGAAACTTCCATCATGTTGCCATCATAAACCGGTATTTATTTTTAGCTTTTAACGATGCTATAACATTGTTTCCTCATAAAAAACAAACATATCTAGGATTGTCTCGTTCACACTTTTCATTTAACATGTTTATGAGGTCATCTTCTTTGCTCCTTCTTTGAGCCTCACAAAAACACTTGGTTTCAAGACTCCTAACCCTCAATTGTGACGTCAGAGCTAGAGAGTTTCCTACTCTTTTTAAGTCATGGACTGTTTATGAACATATTGTCTGGCGGCTAGCGGATTTAGCGGCTAATTTGGAGCCAAGTTCCATTTTTTGAAATCTGAGAGAGAACGCATTTCAGGGCAACCACAGAGCCAATCAGTAGCGAGGTTGTTAAAGCTACCGTCCCTTAATGCTTGCACCACTGGTTTCCACGGACCGGGCACTTAGCAACGAGCTGTGCAAGCTGTCAATCGAACCTGAGCGGCGTGAAAGACACCACCTGCTTGGTCAGTTATTTTTGCTCAAGTTTGATTTGCAAGGACCGCCCACTTTTGCCTCTTTTTGCCACAGATCCACACTTTTGTTGTAAATGCACTTCCGTTTGACGAGAACTCCGTTAAAGCTAATGACGAACGAGGGAGAAGTCTCGCCGCTAAAATGTTACATAAAGTAGATTGATTTGTGTAAAATGTTTAATGAACACGAGCAACAACAAGTCACAACGCACCGATTTCATGAGGCCTGAAATGGCTTTTTAGTCCGTGTAGAACTTATTCTCTATTGAGCTCGTCTGCCCTGTGTAAACGAATACAACGGAAACAAGATGGCGGCGCCCACAACAACTTCCAGAATAAAGTGAATACAATCTATGTTTTAAGTCCATGAAACATGTCCAAGTTTGTGCATACTTTGTCAGTGAACTTGGCTTTTTTAGTTATTTACAACTGCTTTAGCTTGTCTAGAAAACCAATTTAACACCATCAGTTTTACCTCCAGAAGTGTGGAACAAAATCCTTAGCAAAACAAAAGTCGCTGTTCAGGAAAGTGCTGCCACTTTTAATTATAAACCAACAGGAAACAGTCTGCCAATGTCCAACAAACCGTCTCAAGCCGAGCCAAAAGGGTAAGAGGGTTCTAAGCAATCCATTCCTTATTAATAACACGTCCAGGTGTTCAATACTGATGACACTCTCTGCTTTGAATGTCAAGATTAATTGGTTAATCAATAATTGTAAGTAATAGAAAAAAATACATTTTACATACAGTTTTAGAAGCGAAAATACATCATTCCAATTCAGTATAGTCATAATAGTAAACCAAAATAGTAAAGTTCATTTTATATGGCAGTTAATGTCACAATCCCTTCAATCTATCATTCGCAGAGTTGGATTTCAGAAAGCTGGCCACACACTAGAGGAATGGCAAACAGTGTGAATGAAAGTGTTGTGTCTTCATTTCAAAAATCATCAACAAACTTAAAATCTTGATGTTCCTTCAAAAAATAAAATACAATCTTAATATGACATTGTGACAAATAATGTGGAGAGGAAAATTTGGTACAATATGGTAGACCGTTGGAACCTTCTTCTGAATTGAGTCCTCTCTGGGTTTATTCCATGTTAAGAATGAGTAAAACAACAGAGTAGTCCTGTTTAAGACTTGGTTTAGCCGACAAAACAGTCTGATCACACGAGGAGCAAACTAGGAAAGGAATTCAAGAAACAACCAGGAAAATAAGATGTGTTTGGACGTCTGCTCACTAGTTTCAGATCAGCAGCGATGACAAACTGCAGTCCCTCTGCTGTGGACTAACGTGTTGTTTCGTTGTTTTGGTCCACTGTGTTAAAGTGAAAGTAAAAACTACCGGCGCTTCAGTGTTTTTGTTTACGCAGCAGAGAGCAAATAACTTGTGAGCGACACCGTTCCCCATGTCTGAAAATCAAATGCTCGTAAATGAGATATCGCTAATCTACATTTGCAAAAAATGTTATGCATGAGAGCCATTTTATACAAGTTTTCTTGCTGTTGACAAATTACCAGACACACGTGAATGCTTCTCAGCCTCCGTTTGCACCTCTTTGACCAGCTGTAGACTGGGATAAGAGCGGGCAGGCAAGTTTTGCGACAGAGACTCTGGTTGTTTAGCGCACTCCGAGGTCTCCGTAGATGTCAACATAGTGAGAGTAACAGTCAGAAATGCACTGATGACACAGACAGAACATGCAAACTCAGCACAAAAGTGTCCAACTCCATCATAGAATCAAACATGGGTTTATCTTGCTTTGAGAAATTATCATTAACCACTATTCATCCATGTCGACAAAATACTTTAAAGAGAGTGAAAATAAAAAATAAAAGGAAAGAAAATCCAACTTCTGTGTAAAGCCGTGCTCCTTCAGCCAAATCTTTGACAGAAAAGTGTTTGCTCTTTAAGTGAACTCTGGATAACGAAGCACCAGATCTAAACTTGTTTTGCGCTCGGGCGATAAACTGAGAATGAAATTATAAAATGAAAGAGATTTCCAATCACAGCACATAATACAATTTGACCATGCCAAAGTAATTTGGAATGAAACCGTAAGCTGACTATAATTTATGTTAATGTGGCCAGTATTAATTCTGAGCTCCTATTACTGTCGCCATTGACAACGCTTCATTGTGTCAATCTGATTTGCTCATCAAACTAAAGCATCTGCAACGACAAGGACTGAAGTTCAGAATTTGAAACTTTTCCTGTGGGGTCGCCATGGAGATGTTGAATATACTACAATATGTTATTAAACGTGTATTTCTATAAGTTTCATTAGAGGCCCTGAACTGGCAGTGGGCTCGCCTCTCCACTGACCTGACGTGTATGGTTGCCAGCCTGGAAATAGACAAGCTTAAAGCCATACTGTGGAACATTATAGGCAAAGCAATAATGTGGATACAGTCAGGTGAAGGAAGGAGTTTTCTTTACATGTGATTTTTAAATGTTGCTTTGATTCAACAAAATATGAATACATAATTAAATGTAATGGTGGAGAAATAATTGAACTTTTTAACTCGATTAAAAGTGCAGTTACATGGCTAAAAAGTACTCAATACCATAAGGTACAGTAAGCATGAAAAATACAACTCAAAATACTATAGATACTACTTACTTTCAACTAAATTTTTGTTGTATTGTAGATTAGTCTTTTATACAAACAAGATCAGGGCTATTCATCTGGCGGCCCGTGTGCCAGAACCTGCCCACTAAGCGGTATGGTCCGGCCCATCATGGTACTATGGGCCATTCGAAAAGTCTTTGGCCAAATGTGAACAGCAGGGTAAAAGAGATGGTGCAAATTACTGTCAAGCAATATGGTCTGGCATAAAAGGGACAACTTGTTCCAATTTCGTGGTCTAGTCCCGTTCAAGATGTGGTTTACGGCCAGAGAAATCAAAATGCAGACCTACACTGGGTTTAGTCTTGTTTTAAACCTGGTCTTATCCTGAATCTGTTGTTGTGATCTGCTCTTGTTCAAGTCTGGATGTTGATTAACACGGAGTTTGTCTTTGATTCGTTTTGTCCTATTTTTATGTGTCAGGGAAAAACTGTAATAGTGTTTCTATTTTTGAATTGTATCCCATTGCAAGTTGTGTGTGGATATTGGATAGAAAACTAAATTGTGGGGAAGTTATGCTGTCCGGCCCACAGACAATGGCCCGCTGAAAAACTTGGCCCCCGGGAAAATAGTTGAATGGCCCTGAACTTAGGGCTGGGCGATATGGCAAAAACATATTACCACGATTTTCTTGGGGCCAGATTATGAATTTGATTTTTTCATGATTCATATTCACTTTGTATTTTTCTATTGCCTTTAACAGGATAGGATTCTGTTCAAATTCAAATTTTAAACAATTTTAGTCGCATTTTTGACACGTTCAGTCGTGTTTGTCATATTTAACGCGTCCTGGTCATTTTTAGTCACGTTTTTGTCGTTTTTAGTCGCTTTTTTGTCGCTTTTAGCCATGTTTTTGACACATTTAGTCGCGTTTTAGTCGCTTTTTTGAACAGACAGCTGCATTAAAGTGACAAATAGTGAATCACGATATGACAATTTCACAAAAATAGCAGAGTGTCACAGAGATGAGCTCATGATTCGATTCTTATCACCATATCGCCAAGCCCTACCTGAACTAGATCAATTAAACAGTTTAAAGCATAATTAAGCCGTTTAAACCACACAACACATATTCTCTGAGCTCTGGCCAATCACAACAAGTACATGTTTCTAAATCTGCTCAAAAAACTGCCCCAAAAATTGACTCAATTACAACAACGTTAGCATTTGTAGTTTCGTCCCTGATCAAAAGTCAAAGTTAGCTCGGTTAGGTACATAGACTTTTTCCGGATTGGGCTTAGTGACTGATTGAGTCATTGTGCACATGCTTGGTTTCTCCTCCTTTGACACAGTGATTTCCTTAAAGACTCCCTGACGCAGCAGAGACATCAGATGACGGAGCAGACAGTGAAGTCCACAGAGACGCGCAGGATTGTTCAAACCCTCGGAGGAGTCGGGCTCAGCCTCCTCCAGCTGCTCCTCGCACTTAAACAAGAGAAGCCTTTAATTGACAGAGAGACTTAAGAGTTCTCCCCCGAGGGTAAAGCAGCCTGTGGTATATGGAAGACGTCTGCGGAGATGAAGCACAAATGATTTTAAGCACTAGTTTGATCGTTGCCGGTCGGTTTTAAACAGATCAAATCATTAAAAAAATTCAATGGTCGTAATTAGCAAATCGTAAAGACATTATTTCCTCAACAGTGAGCTAAGTATCTTCTGCTGATAACGCTTACATCTCTTCAAATACTGTATGTTCTGCAAACGTATTATCCCAATTGAGTCATTAAACCAATTCATCAGAAATGTGCCTGGAAATGTTCATGTTCCTGGACAATTTGTAGCTTGCAGTTTTTCCTTGCAGAGAAGGAGGGTCAAGGACAGGGGATGTTCTGGGACAATTATCCATTTGCTAAATTCCTGATAAACTGCTTTTGTACTTGTTGCCCATCGAGGAAATTAATGAAAATCTTGTGATCGAGGTTCAAAAATCGCACAAATCATGGAAAGATTCTTAAAATGAATCACAAAAGTGCATAAACATACTAGAGGTACACAGAAAATTCTATGATAAACAATAATAGCGAAACGTCTTTATGCCACTGAATCCTGAATCTAGTTTTTCCCGGTAAACGTTTTTCTAAATGTACAATTATGTCAAAAACATGAGCTGCTTCACATACCAGAATACAACACCCAGTTAGTCGTAGAAAGGATTTCAGGGGTTGTCATCCGGACTTTTGGATAAAAGTCGAAACGTCTCGATCTTCAAACAGCGTCCGGATGACAACCCCTGAAACCCTTTCTACGATGAACCACACATGGACGAATGAGGGTTTACATTGACAAACACCCAGTTAGGTTCGTTTCACAGCATACAGCTCAAATGTTAACAAAACAACTCAAATGTCTCCACTAGTGCACAGAATAGGTACCCATGCTAACTATTGAGCTACTAAAGATATGTTTCATCATGATCTGGCCCCAAGAAAACCTCGATAACTGACACATCCATTTGGAGCCAGAACCAATCAGGAGGAGTCTCAGTTGTAGAAAAGCACCTTCTCTTAATTGTATGTTGGATTAAACCATTTTTGTAATTGAATAGAATTGAAATCACGATTGCACAGCCCTTTAAATTCAGAATACCAGAATACAAACCCCAGTTAGGTTCGTTTCGTAACAGCTTACAGCTCAAATGTTATCAACAAAACAACTCAAATTTCTCCACTTGTGCACAGAACAGGTACCCATGCTAACTATTGAGCCACTAAAAATATGTTCCAATCCAATATTTATTGAAATCAATAGAGGAAGTGTTGTGAGAGGCCTGCACGTTTTATTTTTTATAGTTTTTTCCGCCTTCTTTCTTCTTTCCCTATTCATCAACACCTCCATCCTCAATTACCAGTTAATATTTCACTGTTTTTGCTCTCAATCCTGTTTAAAATCTGCGCTGTGGACTGAAGCTTGACTTTATAAGTGGATTTCAAAGCATCCACCACCTGCTTGCAAAACAAATTTAATATTTATTCAATTGCAGCTATTTGTTAAAACACGTAATCTTCTGTTTTTTCCTCCATATCTCGAACACTACACAGCCAACAGTGAGAAACCCCAGCTGGCCATTATATCGTGTGTAAGTGGCTTGCTTATTGAGGGTGCCTTGACTCTCTGCATGTTTAGCATACATACATAATGAGCGTTAGCCGGGGCCTGACATGCTAACACACTCATTGCATTACCGCGAGTCGCACTGCTGCCCTAGATCCGATGAGTGAGGTAACCGTGGTACTCTCACGCGAGCCTCTGCACAAAAAATATATTTATATCTGGATCTAGCATTAGTGACTGTTTCTCTGGTTTAAGGAACAAGATGTCTTCAGAAGATGGCTGCTCTTTCTCTGGGGAAGCGAAGAGGTAATTCAGTTCAATTCGACTTATTTTTACAGCGCATCACATAAAATCACATAAATAAGTATGTTCAAGAGAATTTAGCAAATGGATAACTGTCCCAGAGCGCCCCCTGTCCTTGACCCTCCTTCTCGACAAAGAAAAACTACAAAAAACCCTGTGGGAAAAAGAAACCTTGGGAGGAACTACAATGAAAGAGAGATCCACACTTCTCCTGTTGTTTAGCCTCTGTAGCCTCTAAGCAGATGACTTTATTTACTTCTTATAGGCTAGAGCTGAACAATTAAACAAAATCAACAAAATGTCATACTTTGATTTGAATAAAAACTGCTAACACTGTAGTTTGGATTTGTAAAAACTACAGTACAGTTCTGAAATAAGCAACAAAAGCGCGACCAAAAGTGACAAAAATGCGTTCGAAAGCAACAACAACGCGCCTACGAACAACAAACGCGACTCAGTGCACCAAAACATGACTAAAAGTGACAAAAACACGACTAGAACCAACAAATACGCCTGTAAATTTGACAAATACAACTGATCGTGATAAAAACACGGCTAAAAGCGACAAAATTGTGTTTAAAACGTGAATTTGAACAGAATCCTATCATTAGAACATGAATCACAAATCTAATCGCAATCGCACTGGTCAGAAAAATCACAATTAGATATTTTTTTCTAAATCGTGCAGCTCTATTATAGACAATATAAAAATACAAAATGAACATGAATCGTGATCAAATCGAAATCATGATCTGGCCCCAAGAAAATCGTGAAAACTGACACCAATCCAATCAGGAGGAGTCTCAGTTATAGAAACGCACCTTCACTTAGTTGTATGTTGGATTAAACCATTTTTGTAATTGAATAGAATTGAAATCACGATTGCACAGCCCTTTAAATTCAGATTAGTTCGCGATGTAAGCCTATTCACCTTATTCCGGACGTTGCCGTACGCGCCGCCGTCTTGTTTCCGTTGTATTAGTTTACATGGAGCAGACGAGCTCAACAGAAAATAAGTTCTACATGGACTAAAAAGACGTTTTCAGACTGACCAGGAAATCATTGCGTTGTTGACTTGTTTTTTACACATTTTACACAAATCAATCTACTTTATGTAACATTTTAGAGGTGAGACTTTTCCCTCGTTCGTCATTAGCTTTAACTGAGTTCTCGTCAAACAGAAGTGCATTTACAACAAAAGTGCAAAAAACGGCAAAAGTGGGCGGGGCAGAATAAGGTCAATACGTCGCCGTGCAAACCTGAGACTAAAACCTGGAAGCTTCTGGTTGTGAGGTCGTGTCCCTAAACCACCGGGACACCTCTGCGTCGGGGGTAAACGTGCTGCCGTAGTGAACGTTCGGGATGCGGCGGCGAGGGACTCTAGTTTGAGCAATCACTTCACATGTGGGTCAGCCATTGATTTGCTGCTGTGCGAGAGGAAGGAGAGAATGAGCGAGTGGGCAGGGGGAGGGGGAGCGACGGGGGAGTGAGGGACGAGAGAGAGGGCGCAGGGACGGACGGCGAGAGGGACGGATGATGAAGAGAGGGACGGAGGGAAGAGAGGGGGAGGTTAAAGCGCCGATGACGGGCTGAGACGCTCATTTGACTAAAACACAGCAACGATCGACATATTCAAGATTTAGCGGAAAACTTTGAGCATTTTTTCCCAGTTTGGTTACAGTTTTACTTCCTGGTTGTAAATGATGACATCACACTAAGACATTTTGCGACTGTTACCTAGCAACCATGTTTTACACTGGGCCAAAACTCCTCCAACGTCACGGAAATAATTTTTTGACAAATAGAAATATTGGTAACGCTTTAGATTAAGGTTCCTTAGTAAACTATTGATAATGCATTAATAAGCACTTGTTATGTGTTTATGAGCACTAATAAGGCATTTACAAGCATTTATTAGTGTGATAATTGAAAATAATGTGATATGCAGCTCATTGATGCTCTGTACATGTGGTTTATTCACTCAAACATGTTTTGGCTGATGGATTATAAACATGTATAAGGCATTATAAGTGCATAAACAAACTATTAGTGCTTATTGACATCTTATAAATAGTTAACTAAGGAACCTTAATCTAAAGCATTACCGAAATATTTGAGAAAGGCTATTATTTTGTTGAATTAATGTTTAAAGGGTCAGAAAAATGTGTTTATTGTCTTAATGTTTTGGAAGTCTGCGCTACTTCCTGTCTTTTCCGACATATTTTTCAAATTTTCTTCAAAAACGAATACGTAATTAGTGCAAAACTATCATTTATATTCACAACAGGTATTATCCGACCAAAGAAAGTCGACCAAATAAACAGGTGCCATATGCGCTTTGAGAAAGAAAAGGGGAGGGTGGGCAGAAAAAGAAAAAAGTTCAAGAGAGAAAGAAAATGAGATCGATAGAGAGAGATAAAAGAGGACAGAGGAGAGTGAGAGATGGAGACGGATGTAGTTATAAAGAGAGGAAGAAAGAAGAACAAGAGAGATGAAAGGGATAAACAAAGAGTGGAGAGAGAGGAACTGACAGAGAAGAGAAAGATGGAAGAAACGAGGGAGTGTTCAAAATAAAGGAGAACGAAGTAGATTTTTCTTTTGTAACATTAATGGGTACCACTTTATAATAACTACATCTTATTTTGCCTTAATAAAGCATTAACAAAGACTTAATTAATAATGAATATATAGTTTATTAAACATGATTCAGGATTAGTAACTACTCAATTAAGGTTACGGTTAGGGTTAGAAATTAGGGTTAGAATATTTGTTAAATAGTTACTAAGCCTGAATCATTCTTAATAAACTATTTGTTGATTATGAATTAAGTCTTTGTTCATGGTTTATTAAGTCATGAATAAGTGTAGTTATTATAAAGTGTTACCCATTAATGTAAAACTGAGTGATAAGAAAACTGTTAATATCCTTAACTTGGTATTACTTTTTCTGACTTAAATGTGTCTTATCCGCAATATTCAGTCCTGTAACTGTTAAAAATAAAAACTGGTTGCAGATTGAAGGTTGTAGATTAGTAATCACAATAATAATACACCAAACGTACATTAGAAATAGCACTGAAAGGATGTGAGTCACTTAAATCCAAATAGTGTTCTTGCGTCTAGACTTCTTGATTCAGATAAATGAGCAAAAGTTAAAAAAAATAGTTACTGTAAGATGTAAGTTTTGTTTTTGTTTAAAAGTAAATCCAAAAGTAATCCAAGTTACAAGCAGTAATCAGAAATAAATAATAATGAATGAATAATCAGTCATGTGGTAAAGAGAGAGAAAGGGGCAGAGAGGAAAAAGGAGAGAAAGGAGATATGAGAGGAAGGGAGAGAAGAAAGAAGAAAGAGAAGTAGAGCGTGAAATAGAGAGCGAGAGGAGACAGAGAGTAGAGAGAAAAGAGAGAGGGAAGAAAGAATATATGAGAAGGGAGAGAAAAGAGAGCAAGAAAGAGGGAGTAGAAAGGGTGAAATAGAGAGAGAGCAGAGAGAGAGAAGGAGAGAGAGGGAAGAAGATATGAGAAGGGAGAGAAAACAGCAAGAAAGAGAAGTAGAAAAGGTGAAATAGAGTGAGAGAGAGCAGAGAGAGAGAGGGGAGGAGAGAAAGAGGAAGAAGATATGAGAAGGGAGAGAAAAGAGATCAAGAAAAAGAAGTAGAAAAGGTGAAATAGAGTGAGAGAGAGAAAAAGAGAGATCGAAAGAGTGAGTGAGTGAGAGAGAGAGAGAGAGAGCAGAGAGGGAGAGGGGAGAGAGAGAGGAGAGGAGAGAAAGAAGATATGAAAAGGGAGAGAAAAGAGATCAAGACAGAGAAGTAGAAAAGGTGAAATAGAAGAGAGAGAAAAAGTGAGAGAGAGAAAAGAGTGAGAGAGAAAGCAGAGAGAGAGAGAGGGGAGGAGAAAAAGAAAATATGAGCAAGAAAGAGAAGTAGAAAGGGTGAAATAGAGTGAGAGAGAAAGAGTGAGTGAATGAGTGCGAGAGAGAGTGGGAGAGAGAGAGAAGGGGGGAGAAAAAAGGACAGTTTTGAGAGGAAGGGAGAGAAAAGAGCAAAAAAGAAAAGTACAGTGTTAAATAGAGTGTGAGAGAGAAAAGAGTGAGAGAGAGAGAGGAGGGAGAAAGAAGGTTGAGATATGAGAAGAAGGGAGAGAAAGAAGGAAAAGTAGAGAGTGTGAGAGAGGGAGAGAAAGAAGGAGAGATATGAGAAGAAGGGAGAAAAAAGATAGCAAGAAAAAAAGTTGAACGTGAAACCGAGTGAGAGACAGAGGGAGAGGGAGGACGGACGAGAGGGAGAGAACGTGAGGGACGGAGGAGTGGAAGTCAGAGGACATTTGATGGCAGGCTCACATACAGTCTCCATGACGACAGACATCACTTCACAGCAGCAGTGCTCAGAGGCTGTGTGGGCGCAGTGACACAGGAAGGGTGGCACTCGTCTCCTATGGGTGCCAGAGTACGCCGGTCCTCTCCCGGGCCGGCACCGACGCTACACGGACGAGATCGCTTCACTTTTTAGTCGTTTGTGGCCAAAATCGATCCGGAATCACACTCGGGGCTGTGGAGTTTGTTTAGTGTATGATTTCGAGCTGGCTTTGATGGGTGAGCGAGTTGGTCCACACTTTCATTCACTCTTCTGTAACATTCTGGCGATTCCTTTATCGCTGTTGCTGCTTCATGAACGCAGGTCACAGTCGGACGCTCCTCCGCTACATCCGACTCATCGTTACACACAGGCTACCTCAACATTTAATTAAACGCCTGTACTTCTGATTACCGGCTGAGAATTTGAAGTGTGAACATAGCATTTTTCCACCTTCTCTTTATTATATATACAAAAAAAGCTGGCTTAAAACAAAACGGAACACAATCCTGTCCATATATGTCATATTAGGGGGTGTGGTCTGGCCTGGGTGAAAATTCTGGATTCAAAAGAGAATATTTTCCCTCCGTTACAGTGTTTACTGTAGGGGTGCAACTGTTAAAGCCATATGACAGGTTAGACGACACATTTCACTAAAATGTAGTGAAGATGATTATATTAAATATTTTACTAAGCATTTTTCCTGTTTGTCCCCAGTTTGACTATTTTCGTAAAGTTTACAATGTTACTTCCTGGTTGGTCATGGGCAGCAAATATGACATGGAGGTAATTCCACAACTGTTACCTAGCAACCGTTTTGAAGGTCCAAAATCCATATAAATTACACAATAGTCATGATTTGACAAAGTATAATACCCTGGTAACACATTTGTTTGTCAAATGAGCGTTTAAACTGACTGAGTTGAATGTTAACTGTACGTCGTTTTTTGATGACATCACAGGTGGAGGGATTCCATTTTAGAACTCAGCACTACTTTCTGTCATTTTAAAGTTTTATTTGTCAAATTTTCTTCACAAACTGTTACTTCACAGATGTAAAACTATGATAAATATTTAACACAGGTGCCCTCCCACCAAACTAAGTCCGTATTAGAGAAAAATGAGAACCTGTCGAGTCGCCTATAAAAAAAAAATCAACTATACAAATTGATAATCTGAATCGTTAACACAACTATACGGACTCTCGAACATTACACATCAAAATGTCAAAAAAAGATTGATTAATTGCTGGTTTTCATGAAAAGTACTCTTTATTCATTAATATTCTATATCTAGAAGCCTTCATTCACCATATCTCAATTTGTACTTGGCTAATAATGTATTTAAAGAGTAAAGTTAAAAAGTATACACTAGAAAAATACAGCAGAAAATACAGCAGACGGTGCTAGCATAGCGGTAGTATTTAGGCTCCAGCTGCCTTTAGCATCCTTAGCATATTTATTCAAATGTAGGCAGTTGGATCACTTTACTCTTCTCCATGTTCTTCTGTCTGTATTTGGTACAATAAAACTCTTAAAGCCTGTGTTTGCTCTTGCAGTTGTTGAGGAGTTCGATATAGCAGCTCTTCTACATTAAAATGAATGAATATTTCCCCCAGAGAAGTTTGTTGGGTGTTCCCTCGGATGCTTTTTCTATTCACACATAACAAAAACTGGCACAAAGATCAATGCGGTCTCTGTCAATATAAATAAACAAAGGGGATTTTTTTTTCCCCTCAAAAGCTTCAGAAAGCACCAACAGAAAAAGCATGATTATTGTCAGTTGAAAAAACTTTAAGAAATGGGTTTAAAGGACACATATTCTGCTACAGTGACTTTTTCGAGCATTTAACCCTGTTCTAACAATGTTCCGTCATCAAAAATATACTTGGAGTTGCATTTAGCTTTTAGCTAGGTTAGAAAATCCTCTCCGTCCGATGGTCAAAAACACTTCCTGCTGAACTCCCTAGATCAATGACGTTTTTTTTTTCGATTTCATAAGTCATCTTCTGCTGTTTTAAGTCCTTAAATCATCTTCAGACTTGCTCTGAGCATTTCTGCCTCTAAACACGATCACTACAAACTAACTAGCTCACTCGCATTTCCTGACACACACATTTCTGGCTTGTATTGACCTTATTCTGCCCCGCCCACTTTTGCCGTTTTTTGCACTTTTGTTGTAAACGCACTTCCGTTTGACGAGAACTGTGTTAAAGCTAATGACGAACGAGGGAAAAGTCTCGCCGCTAAAATGTTACATAAAGTAGATTGATTTGTGTAAAATGTTTAATGAACACGAGCAACAACAAGTCACAACGCAACGATTTCCTGGTCAGTCTGAAAACGGCTTTTTAGTCCGAGTAGAACTTATTTTCTGTTGAGCTCGTCTGCTCCATGTAAACTAATACAACGGAAACAAGACGGCGGCGCGTACGGCAACTTCCGGAATAAGGTGAATAAACGCTGTGGGTCCAGTAGATGGCACCTAAACTCAGTAACTGACAGGGAAAACTGAACCTTTTTTTTTCAAACTTAAAGTACTCAAGACCATGTTTGTTGCACAATATTTTTGCTTCAATATGTCAACTTTATTTCCAATCCTTAACAACTAATGATACGGTTCAACATTTGTGGAGCAGAAGTTTGCGTATTTCTTAAAAACCGTGAATCTCCCACATAGTTATAAAGGCCTCTGCCCTCTATCTGAAACGATGACATCAAATTGTGCAGCATGAACACAACTTATTGTGCGTCTGGTGTAGGCGTGTTTCACTTGTGATGTACCAGAGGGGGCCAGTCAGTGATTTGTACGATATGTGCGCAATCGCTGATCCTGCCAGTTTGACTTAGCAAAGACAATTCACTTGACTGAAATGTGCAAGACAAGACAGGAAGAAGCATCTATATTCAATGAGTTCCTTTCATCATTTGCGTCACTTTGAAGCTAGCTAGCATGTATAATTCCCTATGATTTGAAGTGATGCCAATCAGGAAAATGATAACTGGAGATAGAGGAAACGCACTCCGATCTCTCTAAAGGAGCTGCCTCGGGGGCTAATCCTGCGCTTTATTAGCCAAAATCTGCACCCCGTTAGAGCAGTGCACAATCGCAGCGTGAAAGGCATGACTCATCGTGGGTTAATGGATATAGTGGGCTGTCTAACATCCTATTAATATTTACCATAATCCGCCTATAACGTCTTAAGGTTACATGGATTCGAGTCGATGAAGCGCATTTAAACATAATTACATTGAAATGAATCGGCACCTTTTTGTTAATCCACAGAAAGCAGCATATAGAAAAATGTGCATGTTCTCGTTTCATCAAGGCCACGCAGATGTACTGAGACAGCTAAAGGAAAAACAAATGCACTCTAGCACTGTATACGCAATTACACTTCAACCTCTATTAGAAATACCTAAAGCATAAAATTATAGACTTTCAATCGATAAAATTGTTTCCCTTAGCTCTATCCCACCATATCTAAACCATCAGCTCTCAAGTAATTCATATAATCTCTTTTTACACAACCCAAAACATGCACAGAGGGTAAAATCCTCCAGCTGAGACAGTCCTGACTACGGCTGGGTACCTTTACATTTTTTTTCGGGCACAAGTACTTTAACTATACCTACTTTTTGATACCAGTTCCTGAGCGGTTCTTTTGCCGATGCCTACATTTTAGGGTGTAGAGTTTTAGAGTGATTGACACCCGCTTTAAGTTTCGCTTTCATTTTCTCGGCGTATATGGCATGTGCTTCAAAGGCATGTGTGCTCTCGAGTCACATTAGTAAACTCCTGTGACCTCCCCAAGCGCAGCCAATCAGAGCGCTGCTTCCAGGTTGACGAGACATGACGTAATTTATTATTCGACGCAGACTGTACGCTGCGGTCTCATTTTGTTACCATAACAATGTTCTTCTGTCGGAGAAAGACTCCTGCGCCTTCAGCAGAAACAGACGCTACAGCGGAGTCAGGACGAAGAGGCACAGCTGGGACTGTGAAATACGCCAGTGACAATGTTTCCAACCTTGTATTACTATATAAAAATTATTGTTTTAAACAAATTTTGGGCTTTAAAACAGGTTTTGATTTTTGGTTTCATTCCATAGTTCAGTATTGCATTGTAAAATAATAAAAAATAAAGCTGTGACTACTTCACGGATTTCACTTTTCGCGTGTTATTTTTGGAACGCAACTCCCGCGATAAACGAGGGATAACTGTACTCTTTGAATCAGAATCAGAAACGGTTTATTGCCATTGTCAGTGATCAAAAATTCACAAACATAGGAACTTGCTTCGGCGTAGAAGACGAAGAAAAGTCTCTGTTCCTCTTCATCAGCAGCGCCAGTTCGTCCATCTTGTTGCTGAGTGAGCGGACGTTGGAGAGGAAAATCCCAGGTAGGCGTCACGCGCGTTTCGGCGCGCACGAGCCCCGCCGCTTTCCTCTTCTGCGGCGTCTCACTCTTTTGGCCAAAACTAGCACCAAATCTGCAGCAGACGCTAAAAAAACAGGAAATAGGTCCGTGGGGGCAGAAGATCTGATGATTAAGAGCTCTTCACGGGTGTAAGAGCACGCGGACACACGATTAACGCACAAAAACAAACAAAGAGCGCACCAAAACGCCAGGGCATCCGTCAGCGGCGCCATCTTGGATCTTTGATGACAAACACAAAATGTACTCAATTACCAAAAAAAAATAAATAAAAAAATTACCGCAGCTTTACAACTATGCGAATTACAACTGAGAACAAGTGTCAGTCTTAGGGTTAGTCGTAGAGGCTTCTTCGTTTGGCTCTAAAGCGTTTCAAATCAATACAATCCTTTGCTGCTTCATCCCACGCACCAGTAGAACAATCAGCCTCCTCAGCCACCCATCTCTACCTGTCGGGAACTAAGCGCCAAAACGGATCAATTCACTAAACTATTCAATGCACCTTCCTAATTTGATGGTGTCACTTTGCAATTTAAAAAGCAAAGGCCAAAAGACAGACATCCAACTACATCGCAGTGACCAGAAAGATCAGTCCAGTCCAACTGTGTGACTAAACAAACAAAACAACAGCGCATGCCAGGAACTTTCTAATAATTAGTTTAGTCTTTAACTGTGTCAATGGAAAAATTACCAGCTGCAAGTAAACAGCACTGATATAGAAGCACCTCTGCAGTGGCCCTGCTAGCTCCCAGCATGACATTTAAGATTTTTCATTTAGTTTTCAAGGATTTACATGATAAATGAGGACTTAATTAGAATTCCAAAAACACAAAACAAATTGCCCTTTGTTAAAAGTTGCCTTGACGGTAAACAAACCCGGGCTTAGGCTGTAGTGGTCATGCATCACAGAAGGGCTTAATACCCAAGACCGCAATATCATTAGCAGCAACTTTTGTCCTCTGTGCAAACAAGAAATGACTAAGTAACAGAACAAAAGTATTTGGGGAAAATACTCAAGTAAGATTCAATGTAATGTAATTTGAATGACAAAATCTTGTATTTTCAAAGGATAAACCACAAAAAGGAGAAAAATCGAATCAAATCTTAAAGCTGGGTACTTGTCAAATCGTAAAAGGAGGAAGTTTCTCATCCATAACTTTCAAAAACCCTTTACCACATCGTTCATATCCGCATTCCAGAAATGAATTCATTTTCAAGAACATACATGGCTTTAAAACTGCTTTTTCAAACAGCGACGTTAAACTGGGACGGACCACCCAGACAAGGCCAATCAGAGCACTTCCCGCCAGGTCGACGAGAGATAAAATACTTTATTATTCAATTGTGTTGCGGTCTCATTTTGTTGCTGCTTTTACAATATACACACAAAACGTCAGGCACTCCAGCTTTAAAGGTGCACTGTGTAACTTTTCTGGCGGAAGATCTGCCAAATGGCGTAACTGGGCCATGTTACACGTCAGATCTGTGGGAAAGGAAGCCTCGTTCACGGGACATGCTTTTCAAGATGCGTCTGAAGAGCTCATTTGCATAAACAGATATCTCTTGTTTTGAAAATGTGTTTGTTTTTGACACATCTTCTACACATATTAATAACAGTATTGATGCTCAAGAAGGAATGAAAGTGTATGCATGCCTCTTTTATATATTTTATTATATTTTCTTCATTGCTTTATGTTGCACCTTACGCCGAAGCAAGTTCCTATGTTTGTGAATTTTGATCACTGACAATGGCAATAAACCGTTTCTGATTCTGATATTTTTACTGCACTAAAATATATTCGTGTTTTGAAAAGAAAATCTAGAACATGCATGTCCAAACTAAGGCCCGGGGGCCAAATGCAGCCCTCAGACCAATTTTTCTTGGCCCCTCAAGCTTCCTGGTGAACTGGCCCACATTGTCCTGATAAGTACTATTTACAGCACATTTCAGATTTTCTACAATTCTAACCTAAATAACTAACATTTTGGTGCAATACAGACCTGATATTAAGGCACTGAGACTGAATGTAGATGTGGTGGTGCTTAAAACATCAGATAAATGCAGCTTTTTTTAACGTTTCACGATTTAATTGTGGCCCTCCGCTTGATCTATATTTCAATATGTGGCCCTCGATGGAAAAAGTTTGGACACCCCTGCTCTAGAACTACAGATGGCACTTAATACAATAAAAACACCTGTAATTGAATACATACGATCCAGTTTAATGCCACACTTTGAAACATCCCAGACTAAACAATAGCACCGCGGTCAGAAAAGTCACACAGTGCACCGTTTCATTCATCTAAAACTGTCAACATGAAGCATTTTTCCCTTGCAGACTTCCGAATTCATAGCAGGGAAGAGGAACCGCAATTGTTTTCTCAAGCAGGAGCACAAGTATGACATTTGAAAACCACTCCGAGACGTACAATTGCATTTCAAAGTCACTCAAGTAAATGTGAGTGAGGAGCAGTTGGTTTCACGGAGCAGGAGCCAGGTTACAATAAGCCTCTTTGGTTTGCAGAGGGATTTGGCCTAGAACGAGGTAAATAGTGTTTCTGAACTGATTCAAATCCGCGGAGTGGAAGGAGAAGAATTACCGGCGGCCATGATGCTGATTTGTGCAAAGGCGCCGAGGTTTTATCATCATCTTTTTATAGTTCCGAACACAAATCACGGAGAGAAATATTCCGGGTGAACAGCCATACTGCAAGAAAAGCCATTCATCACGGCGGCACAACTCTATCTCACCCTTGAACCGGGCGCACAAAAATGAAATGAGCTGATTTTCGAGGTGGAGGACGCAGTGACAAAAAATACTCTGAGCTTTTGGCTGGATTTCATCTCCTGCCACATCTCCGCTTGGCCGCATCAAAAAGGTGAAGAAGGGGGCACTTTATTACAGGAGAAATGATCAGCCAGCCAAAGCTCATATCCCCGATTCACTGAGAAAAGGTTAATAACTTTTGCTTTTTTTTGAAGGGATCTCATCATAGTGAATAGTCAGGGTGGATGGCAGGCCTACACTAAAGAAAGCAGAGCATAATTCATTAAAAGTTTAAATAATAACAGTAATTACTTTTTAAATGTTGCTTTTAGTAAATGAGAAAAATGTCGAATGCTGTAGAGTTAGGCTTAGGGCTGCAGCTTATTATCATTTTGCCGAAAGATTATTATTCTTTTGAAAATTTGTTAAAGTGCGTATGACAGGTTTTTATTCATTCATTCATTTTCTACCACTTATTCCCGTTAGGGGTCGCGGGTGACTTTGGGCCTTAGGCGGGGTACACCCTGGACAGTGGCCAACTCGTCGCAGCAAACACAGAGAGACAGACAAGGACAGACAACCATTCACTCTCACATTCATTCACAGGTGTACACAGGTACACAGGTTTTTATGATTTTCTAATTTTGACTTTATTCAGTGTATTAATACTTGTTGTAAATAGATATAATAGTTTTACACCAATCAGGTCACTGTTTGTGGAGAAAAGTTGAAAAATATGTTGAAAATTACAGGAAGTAAACAAACTGATGACATCACACTGGGGAGAAAAACTTTATACATGATTTACACAAAATAAACTACTTTTTTGACCATTTAAAAATTAATTCAACTAAATAAATAAGTTCAAACGTATTTTTATTTGTCAGGTAAAAGAATTGATGACATTAGAGGAGTTTTAGCCCAGTTTACAGTGTGGTTGCTATGGTAATTTCCTAGTGTGATGTCATTATTTACAACACGACCCAATTTGCATCATAAAAAGTCTTTTCTCAGCTCGTAGCATGTTTTGGAACCTGTATATATCAGTTAAAACTCCATACTTGCTCCATAAGGGCTCCATAAACGCTCACTTAACTTAAATGGACTTAAAAAAAATATAAAAACATGTCCTACATACTTTAAGTTTTGCTTTATTTGGTGTAGTAATGCCTGTTGTAAATCTAAATTATAGTTTTAAACCAATCAGGTGCCAATTTGTGGAGGAAAAATTGAAAAATCGGTTGAAAATTACAGGTAAACAGATTGTTATAGGTTATAGAAAAACTTACTTACAATAAAAAAACACTACTTTGTTCACCTTTCAAACATTAATTCAACAAAATAAAGATGTTCACGTGTCTTTTTACTTGTCAACTAAAAACATCAGTGACATTAGATGAGTTTCGTCCCAGTGTACACGATGGTTCCGTGTGATGTCATCATTTACAACCAGGAAGTAAAATTAAAAACTTTTAAAAATACAAAACTGGGACTGCAAATTTTTTTTTAATTTTTTTTTTTTTTTTTTTAATATATTTATCTTAACTCCTTTTCAGTCACTTTAAAAACAGAAGCAGAAGATCTCGGAGTTATGACGTCATAAAACTGGAACATTTGGAAGTGTTTTATGAGGCTCAGTGGAGAGAGGACTTACAAAGATGTTAGAACATGGCTATAAGCTAAAAAAAAAAAACTGTAATTTTGATTATGTGTCCTTTTTTAACTTACTTCAAGATGTACTTTGTAATGTTTCTGGTGAAGGATCTGTTTCTCCCCCTGCAGATGTTATTGCTTTACCTGGACTGAACCCAGGACCTTGGTGTCTCGAGAAGATTGTTAAACGCAATAAAACACAAGCCAATAAAAGCCCTTCTACAGCATATGTGATTAAAGTAGATCATAGACAGATAAGCACACAACCAAACCTCACAAGAACAGAGCAACAATTAAGCGTGAACTATAGGAAAATGAGTTTATGTAAATGAGGTAAAATGCCACAGTTCCACACAGAGTTTGTACAGAGTAAATTCAGCCGCAGTCTAGGAGGAGCGGAGCCGAGGAACAGAACTGGCTCTGGTTTGATTAAGCTGGTCCCGTCTGAAGCCGAACCCAGAGGACACAGAAATCCCAGAAGAACCAGCCCACCTTCACACTGGAATACTACGTTATACCCAGTTCTGTGGAAAGTGAATCGAAACGCAATCAGAATCGTAACGTGCAAATGTTATATCTGCAGAGAGCTTAATGTCGTGTCCTTGTTTTGTTATTGGGCTTCAAACGTGCTCTTGAGTAACTTTATGATAATATTTCATGTTTTAAAACTTAAAAGAAGACATTATTATCTCCCGGTCAGGCATTCCCTCATCAGGATTTGTTGCTAGCACTCCATCTACTGGCAGCAGAGGGAATTACCATGGAGAAATGAACAAAATGAAGACAATTTGAAACAGAAATGCTCAGAACGAGTCTAGTGATGATTTATGGACTTAAAATGTGCCCCGAATCTCTACCATGACGTAACAAACCTGGGAAATGTGAAACCGAGTGTTTGTGAGGCTCAGAGAAGGGGCGGTGTAGACGACCTTGTCAACAGGATGAAACTAAATACAACTCCTATGTTTTTGATGACGGATAATGGCTTAAAAAAGTCAACTTTGCATAATATGTGTCTTTTGAAAGTTTTTTTTTTCGGTGTTGTTCCACTGTATGGCATAAAATATATAAAAATATATATCATATGTATAAATATGCTTGAATTAATTTCTACCAAGACCCAAAAAGGTAAGTAAAACAATTATTAAAGGACACATATTCTGCTACAGTGACTTTTAACCATGTTCATCTCCAAGCGTCAAAAACACTTCCTGCTGAACTCCCTCTATCAGTGACGTTTTTCACACTTCATGCCACTTATCCAAGACTCATTCTCAGCATGTATGCCGTCTAAACATGATAACTGCTGCTGCAAACTGCATCATAGCAATTCTTAAAGTGCAAACACAACTAAATTGCGTATAGCACTGGGCGCCATCTGCTGCCCGGATGCACTCAGTAAGCGTCATTGCACACAGGCAGATAAATCCTTTCATTTAATCAGTAATAAACCTTGTTTGTTTCAAAGCGTAAGACGGCAAATTTAAGGTACTCAAGAGCATGTTTAAAGGATAATAACAATGAAAAATGCAAAATGTTTTTCCTTTAACACGATAATGCAACTGGGGGAGTATCTCCAAATGAATCATAAAACCATTGTTGTTTTATCTTCAAATAATGATTGTGATGAATGTATATTTTACAGGATTGAGTAACAAAAGTAGAATTTAAAAACTACTACTAAAATTTAGCACCAGTACCAAACACTGGGAGCAGAGGACAAGGCCTGGAGGAGGAGGACGGATAGATGGAGTTGTCTCTGTGCTCGTTACGGTGGGAAACGCGAGGACCCTGATCCAAAGGAATGATGAAGGACTCTGTGGAGGAGGCCGTGGAGAACCAACAAAGGCGGCTTTAGTTTCAGTGGCAGAATGCATTTGCATAGCTTAGAAGCCAAAGCGTCTGAACCCGGCCCGAGCATGAAAAGACACCGCAGCCATCGCCTGGACTTCAGCGCAAACGAGGGAGAGGGGGGGGGGGAGAGAGAGGAGGGGGAGGGAGAGAGAAAGGAGGGAGAGAGAGAGAAGGAGAGGGGGAGAGAGAGAGGAGAGGGGGAGAGAGAGAAGGAGAGGGGGAGAGAGAGAAGAAAAGAGACAGAGAGGGAGAGGAGGAGAGAGAGAGAGGGAGAATGTTATATAAAGGGATGGAAGGGAGAAAGACAGAGACAGAGAGAGAGACAGCGATAGAGAAAGAAGGAGAAAGAGAGAGAGAGGAGGGAGAGCGGGAGAGAGAGAGAGAGAGGGGAAGGAGAGAGAGAGAGAGGAGCGGGTGGGGAGAGAGAGAAGAAAAGAGATGGAGAGGGAGAGGAAGAGAGAGAGAGAGAGAGAGGAGGAGAGAGAGAAAGAGAGGGAGAAAGTTATATAAAGGGATGGAAGGGAGAAAGAGGGAGACAGAGAGAGAGACAGCGATAGAGAGAGAGAGGAGAGCAGAGAGAGAAAGAAGGAGAAAGGGAGAGGGATGGAGGGGAGACATACAGAGAGAGACAAAGAGAGATGGACAGAGAGGATAGAGAGGGATGGAGGGGAGGGAGAGAAAGAGGGAGCGAGAGACAGGGAGAGAGAGAGAGATGGAGGTTGAGAAAGAAGGTTGACAGAGAAAAAGAGAAGGAGGCAGAGGAGAGAGAGACAGACGAGAGAGAGGAGGGGAGAGAGAGAGAAACAGACTGACAGACAGAGAGAGAGAAGAGGGGAGAAAGACAGCAAAAAAAGAGGGAGAGAGGAGAGAGCGCGAGAAAGAGGAGGAGGGAGGGGAGGGAGAGAAAGAGAGGGAGGGAGAAAAGAGGTACGACAGACAGTGAGGGAGAGAAGTGAGAAGGGAAGAGAGAGAGAATTACCAGAAGAGTTGACAGTGAGAGATGGAGCAGTAGCACCTTCTCGTGACACATAAATGTAGCCATTACGCTCTGACTTCAGTTTCATTGAACTCCTCTCTCTTTTTCGTGTCCCTTTACAGCACCAGGGTTCATGCAGCTTCAGCAAATCAACTGTGGGGCTTTTTAACGCCGCATTTCAAGATTTTTAATGCCATAACAGGCTTTTATCGTGTCAAAACTACTGGCCATTTCATTCCATTGGGCGGCAGAATGACCAGAATATCACAAACTACTTTGTAATATTCAAAAAGCTAATTGACATGAAAGTTAAACCATGCACATGTATGTTCTGAACCCTAGCCTATTTGTTTAAGATGATTTGATCAAAGCTATTAACATTCAATAAATCCAGTGCATTTGGGATTCAAAATGGATGTGAAAGTCGTGGACACAAACTTCAGACATGGACAGCCATAATTAGTTGCTCTTATTTTTATGACATTAAAAGTTATTGTGCTGCTGCTGCTACTGCTGCTACATTTATGGATTGAATGTAATGCTTTTCAATGCATTTTAAGGCTGACTTTTTATCACTATTATTATTTTTATTTATTTATTTGCATCTAAACTGAGGTTAATCCTGGTCTAAACCTGGACTAAACCACAACTAAGCTCTAAACCAGGACTAAACAAAGGCTAAACAAGAGGTAAAAATTTTCAATATTTTTGGAAGATGGGTTGAGGGCCGGATCATATCCCTATTTCATCTGAGATATAAATAAAATGCATTATGATTATGATTATTCATGAGTGGTTGTGGCTCCACAGTCCAAGTGGATGTCAGTCCTAGTTCATCTGCAGCCTGTCCGTCCGTGGGAGTAGGATCTCTCCTTCACTGTGGTTCTCCCCGAGGTTTCTACTTTGGGGTTTTTTGTAGTTTTTCCTCGCCGCGAAGGAGGGTCAAAGGACAGGGGCATTCTGGGACAGTTATCTGAACTGCTTTTACCTGTGGCCCATCGAGGCAACTGTTGTTGTGATTTTGGGCATTATAAAAATAAATTGATTTGACTTGATTTGATTATATCTGTTTTTATTGGTATCAGTATCACATCAATATCGTGACACTTGCTATACTATCATTAGATATCGGATCAAAACAAAAATCTGTGGTATGACCAGTCACTAATACGCTCTAGTTGGCGCTCTTCTCTTAGATTAGAGAGGATCTCCAGCTGGCCTCATGCAGCAGTGTGAAAATCCCCCTCCAAACATCTCCAGAGGTGCCGCGCTCGAGTTTGATGAGACGGTCCCAAATACCAGAGGAGAAAATGAAGCACTCGGGCTGAGAGCGTCTTCTGCGGTCGCGCTGGAACGAGCCGCCTTCATCAATCGCCTCAAACGACCACGGCCATTTAACAGAATACTATGTGATCTGTTCATTACTACATCATGATTCCGTCATTTTTAAGGCAGCGACACGTGGCACCTCGCCCTTCGGATTTATCGCTCATTTCGCCCTTCAAATTTATCGCTCGTTTATTTTCTCCTAAGTGAATATGCTTGATTGGAAAAAGGTTGTTTTCAGAAGTGATGATGTCTTGATAGAAGCAGCAAGTAAGTGGTATTTATGTCTGAAATGGTCAAAAGTAAGACCAATGACTGATAAGACGGATGGATTAATGATAGTGCTGTACAACTAAGTCTACAGGACGAACATTTTTAAGAAAAGAAAAATGTGAGTCAATGGTGAAGGAGCTCATTGGTGGCTGGGGGTTAATATTTACAGGAAAAATAGAAGCCAAGACTCTCTTAATGTATTAAAATGATAAAATGTCTGTATTTTCTGGGCTAAATCCTTGTTTTAATTTCAAAAGCTGATTTTTCTTTCCCAGAGTGACATACAGTTTTTGTTTAAAGTTGGGTTTAAATTGTATTAATCAATATTGAAAGCCAAGGAAATCAAGATCATTATGAAGGAAAAATAATAGTTTTTGTCTTTTAGTCCAGTCCATCAAAAATATACGTTGTCGTTCATAATATCATAGATAATGCAAAGTATACAGTGGTTGTTAGTGCATAAAAATGTATAATTTAAGTCATGAGGAATTCTTATTTGAATAACAAAAATAAAACAGGAGTAAAAACGTATTTAGAATCATAACACCGTTTATGTATTTGATCTGCTTTAACACATGACACACAATAATTATAATTCTTGTTTTATTTTATTGCTCAGATAGTAGCTTTTAGACTATTAAAATTTCACTGAAAACAGAAACTTGTGAAATATTATAATATATATATCAAAAGTGCATAAATAAAACACAAAACATTACAATTCTTCCATTTTTTACACTAATTCTTTGTTTTTGGTAGTTTGTTTTTAGTATTCATTCATTTTTATGTTTCGGTCAATGAACAACTTTCAACAATCGAACCAAACAAATCCAAACAACAAAATCAGTCCAAAAAAAAAAAAAGGCGTATAGGCAGAAGCTCAAGGTTGTCACTGGGATTTTCAAACAGTGTGGACATTGGACAGGTGCCTAGAAAAACAATAAAGTCCGGTTTTAGTCCAGTCTCAGCCCAATACGTCCAAGAAAACAGCAGGACGGGCTGAAATCAGTGCTTTATTTGACGTTTGTTCAAGTTATGTTGATATCCTGCTAAGAGCAATAGTTTGATGTTCAGCCTGTCAAAATGATGGAATGCCTTCAGGATTTTCCGTCAAAGCAGAAAATAATCTGTAAATGACAGAATTCACGATTAATGTAACTTCTAACTGCTATTCTATACCAAAAAAGGAAAGTAAATCAATCAGCACTGCCAGATTTAAAGGACACATGTTCTGCTACAGTGACTTTTTTTTTTTTTTACTTTTAACCATGTTCTAACAATGTTTCGTCATCAAAAACATACCTGAAGTTGCATTTAGCAGCATTCACACTGTTTTGAGGAATCCTGGTTAGAAAATCCTTTCCCTCTGTGAACGTCAAAAACACTTCCTGCTGAACTCCTTTGATCACTGACGTTTTCTTAGATCACACATACTTGTCGCTGAATCTTCTACTGTTTTAAGTCCTTAAATCATCGCCAAAATCGGAGCATTTCTGCCTCTAAACACGATAACTGCTACAGCTAACCACATCATAGCGTCTCTTAAGTGCTAACAGAAATAAATTGTGTACAGCACCATCTTGCATAATATTTTTAATTTAAATAACAATAGTTGCACACATTACATATCAATTCTTTGCCAAACGATCTGATTCGGTCATGTTTTATAATGTTGTGTACCAAAAAAAGTGTGCCGCGAAGTTGAAAAACAGTTCCCTAGTCCAGTGTTTTTCAAACTTTTTTGAGCTGTGGCACACGTTTTGGGTTTAAACGCTACCACGGCACGCCACCTGCCACTAAAACATTACCAAATCATTTCATTTAGTTAAAAATATTGTATATAATGAGGCATATAATGTCTGTGGCACTGTCTAGTTCTTTAAAGTTGGTAATAGTGATGGTTTTGGGTTCTTTCTTTGGTGCAAATGTCACTCAGGACACTCCAAAAAGTTATATTAGGTCATTAAATCCGCATCTGTGAGTCTGTTAACTCAAACTGGACATTTTTCAAGGCACACCTGGCAAAACCTCAAGGCACACTGGTTGAAAATCAAGGCCCTAGTCTATCATGGTCAATACACTTGGATTTATTCAATTTGTTTAACATTTAAAAAACAACAACTACAATATTACCAATTTGAATACCACTACAACAATAAATAATTCAGAAAAAATTGCTACGACTGCATTACCATACGGTCACGCACCCTTCAACAATCAGCTAATGTACCGAAGACACTAGCATTGTTCTAAGAGTGTCATTGAAAAGCATTAGCATTGAGGGCTAATAAACATGTCACGGGTAACAGCCTTCTTTAAAGTGCCCCCACTCTACACGTCCATAATGCGCCTCCCTTCTCATCAGTGATGTAACGAGCCTTTTACCCGCGCCGCTCAAAACCGTCGACCTTCACCTCTGCGCGCGTCGGACCTCGCACGCATCCGACGCCGCGTGAATGCTAACGTCTCACCGCCGTCAATAAAAAAAATGTTGACGCTTGAACTTTAACAATACGTTTTCATTGCGGGCCCGCCTCTCCGGTGTCGTGGAGCGCCGGTGTAAACAAGACTTCATCACTGCCGCGCTGCTCAGTTTGCAGTTGACGAGAGAGGCGCCGAAGCTGCTGCGAGAAAGTGCGGAACTGCAAACGCTCCGGAGACTACGCTATTTTTATGCATTGAGTATCGAAGTATATGTAGAAAATCAAATGACTATGACTATCGAGGGCAACTTAATGGCAAATGATGTGTCGGAAGGACTGCGACTAACGATTGTGTCAGTGTTCGATTAGTCTAACGCAGGCATGTCCAAACTCAGGCCCGGGGGCCAAATGCGGCCCTCAGACCAATTTTTCTTGGCCCTTAGTCTTCCTGGTGAACTGGCCCACATTGTCCTGATAAGTACTATTTACAGCAAATTTCACATTTTCTACAATTCCAACCTAAATAACTAACATTTTGGTGCAATACAGACCTGATATTAAGGCACTGAGACTGAATGTAGATGTGGTGGCGCTTAAAACATCAGATAAATGCAGCTTTTTTGAACATTTCACGATTGATTTGTGGCCCTCCGCTTGGTCCATATTTCAATATGTGGCCCTCGATGGAAAAAGTTTGGACACCCCTGGTCTAATGGTTATTCGGTTAGTTGTTTAGCTCGAGAAAGACCCTTGAATATGACAATTTTACTCAATTTATACCCAAAGCTGAAGTGAAAGCGTTTGACGACGTCCTGGAGGAGAATATTTATAGATGGACAAGGATTTTAAAGGGCCTGTACCTGATTTTGAACCGTGAGACAGGAACATGTTTTTGTTTGAACCATTAGCCCCGCCCACTTAGTCCTTCCCTTCACTCAATATTGCGCCACGACTCAGAAATGAAACTGGAATAGTCTTATGCAGTTGTTTCCATATGGTTATAGCTTTTAGCACTTTTGAAACTGCACCATGACAGAGAATCACAGTCTGGGATAGTGTCGAGCAGTTATTTTCCCATGATTCATAGTGTACGATATGTGGCTGAAATGAGGTGACCCTGGCAAACACTTCTGCACTAGTTCTTTCCTAACAAAGTGCATTTATAATATGCACAGATTATACATTACAAACCCAATTTCTTTCCATAAAATTGCTTCAAAGAATGTGTCATGTAAAGAGAATTTATCTTAACTGGAGTAAATAAAAATCAGGTACAGGCCCTTTAATCAAACACAGTTTACATGTTTCCTGTGTGTTTTTTGTGTCATTCCTGCTCCGTGTAAGTAATAAAATCTCTTCTTGCAGCTTATACAATGTGTTGGAGTCTGCTTCAAGACCAGTTAATGGTTACTTGATTATTTAATTAGTCGAGAACCATTTCTATAATTGATTAGTTGTGATTTATCGATTAACTTGTTGCAGTCATATATGTCGGGAATGGATTAAAAAGTTTAAATAATTCTCAAAAACAAACAATGAAATAGGGCTACAAAAAGATAATAGATTCATTGCAACTGATCAGAAATAGTTGTTGACTAATTAACTATTGAATAATTGTTGGTTTATACACAAGACTCCAAAACATGCCATGAGTTGAGAAGAGGTTTTATGACTCAGACAGAGCAGGAGTCACACAAACTGACACGGAGAATGTGTAAATTCTGTGGTTCTGATGAAAACACCCTTTCATCTGTAAATGTTCTCCACAGGACGTCCCCAAACGGCTTCACTTCTGCTTCATCTGAGGAAAATTTTGTAAAAATCTCATATTCCCCAGCCTTTTGCGTTCAAACAACTAATTGATTCATTGGACAAATAATCACTAGACTAATCATTTACCAAAATAATCATTAGTTGCAGCTCTACAGTGAAACCGTTTAAGGTTAAATACACATATTATACATTGTTTGTCCTTTAAACTTGCTCGAGTATAACTGCTTTCATGTTTCAGGCGTTCTCTTATCAGTATTAGGTGTTTTCTCGCCATCTACAGGCAGCAGAGGGAATTACATATGTATTTATTTTATTTAAGGAAAAGGGGGGACAATGCATATAAATGAACATTAAAACTAATGTAAATATGCCAAATTAGAGCCTTAGTCTAATTTCCATCTGCAGACCCTCTGGCAGGTTAACAAAGATATTTACATCTCCACGTACCATGGAGAAGTAAACAAAAGCTACCTTTCCCTGACGCGCTAATACAAGCACAGAGCTGTAATGAACGTGGTGTGATGGCAGAAATGAGTTTATTACAAGATTTACGGACTTTACAACCAATCTGGGAAATTTGAAACTGAGTGTTTTTGAGGCGCAGATGGAGACATCCTCAAAAAATTGGTAAAATTGTGTGAACACGTGTTTTGAGAGGAGGACAATATTATGACATGAATAAAAGCTCAGCAAGTCCATTTAGCATAATAGCATAGTGTCCTTTAAGGTGCGCCTTTTTCTATGGTGGAAAAGGTGTTCACTGCATTTGACCCAATCTGTCGAGAGGAGTGGGTGACTGCCCTGACAAAAAAACACTGCAAATTCACTTTACAAAAACATGAAGTCTGTAAGTTTAGTTTAGTTTATTCTTTAAGGAGATGAAAAGATTTATCTATTGCTACTTACCATCTGCAGTCCCTGAACAGACAATAAAAAGTATACATTAAACTTTCTATTTCAACTCGGCAGAACACAAGAAGCGAATTAAAGAATCAGAGGAACACATGGTCTGTTGGTGCCACAAAACATCACAGTGTTCGAGTAAAAAAAACCTAAAAAACACCACAGAGGACTTCGGAAACGGCGCAGACTTCTACCGAATAAACAAGAAAAGCGCCACACTCTGCAAATCTGAGATAAAAGAATTTGTAGATTTTGTTCTGAACGATACGAGAACATTCGAGAGGAGACGTCTTCTGCATTTGAGAGATATAACAAACGAGCGTAAAAATGGACGGATTGAACGTGCAATTGCATTCGAACAGAAAGCAGAAGGGAACTCCACGTAGACATAACAAAAAAGATGAAAGATTTCGCTATAGCTGCAGCGATACCTCGTGAATGGAACTTGGGACCTTGTTGACGAGAGGAGAGACTTTACACCACTCAGTCGCCATGTTTACTTCTTATTTTTAGACTCAAATCGACCGCATAAACTCCCTGCTTTATTGCGTTCAGCCACCTGTCCGAAAAAGACTATAAACTATGTAGATTGCATATTCTTCAAGTCACACGCCACGCAGTAAATCTTACCGAAGAGTTAAATTACAGCCCGCACGAGCTCGCGAACGCACGAGTCTAACGAGGGAATCTGGCTGACTGTGCACACGAGAGACGGTAAAACTGAGCGGATGTGCAGATCCTACAGACACACAACACATATTAAAACAATTCAATCTGCACTCCAGTCTAAAGCTGCTATAGTCGACACACGCTTCAAAATACAAGCGATAACTGGGTATTTTGGTACTTACTAACCCAAAACGGTATCAAAACAAGTAAGATTGTCTTTCAAGTCACTGTGAAATCGATGTTTAACTGCAACAACAAACGACAATAATAAGTGCTGGGCGATACTGAAAAAACAAAAATTCTTATTTCGATATTTTTTTGGAGTTTCCTGATAATGATATTAAGACAAAAGTATATCCGTTCAATCAGAAATGTGTCAAAACTTCCGTCTTAAAAAGGAATTACTTGAGGTTTAATTATCTAACAAATGGGAAATGTCTGTAAGATTGATTCAACAGAAATTATACCCTTATTTGAAAGTTTACAACATTACTACTTTTTTTTGCAATCAGCTTTTTTTGTAGCTTTTTAATTATGAATATTCACCTTATTCCGGAAGTTGCCGAGGGCGCCGCCGTCTTGTTTCCGTTGTATTAGTTTCCACGGAGCAGACGAGCTCAACAGAAAATAAGTTCTACATGGACTAAAAAGCTGTTTTCTGACCGACCAGGAAATCGGTGCATTGTTGACTTGTTGTTGCTCGTGTTCATTAAACATTTTAGACAAAGCAACCTACTTTATGTAAAATTTTAGCGGCGAGACTTTTCCCTCGTTCGTCATTAGCTTTAACGGAGTTCTCTTCAAACGGAAGTGCGTTTACAACAGGAGAGTGTATCTGCGGCATAAAGAGGCAAAAGTGGGCGGGGCGGAATAAGGGGAATACTCAATATTAGGGATGCACCGATGCAGCTTTTTCAGATCTGATACCGATTCCAATACGTGGGTTTTTAAGTATCGACCGATACCCGATATCAACCGATACCTCTGCAGAGACTGAAAATAACATTTAATTTCTTAAAATTAGAATAACGCATTACAAAACTAATCCAAATGGGTTGTGCAACTGTTGTTTATCCTTCAACTAACAACAGAACATTATTTAGAACTTTATTTAAATAAAACCTCAATTATCATGAGATGTTCTGAACCAACAAGGGCCTGTAAATAGCCTTAAAATACATTTAAAGACCCAACCAGGATATCAGCTGAACAGATATTCTGAAGTAGATATCTGATTCAACAAATAGTTTACATATCAACACTGATAGTCAATACCAGTATCAGTGTCGCTGCAGCTCTACTCAATATTGATATTTTGCATGGTTTCAAAACAACATTCACAATATTATCTACTGCCTTACAATAGCGCACCTTGAGGTTTTGCCAGGTGTGCCTTGAAAAGCTTAGTTAACAGATTCACAAATACAGCTGTAATTAACTAATTTATCTTTTTGGAGAGTCCTGGGCAACTTTTGCACCAAAAAAGAACCCAAAACCATCACTATTACCAAATTTAAAGAACTAGACAGTGGCACAGACATTAATTGCCTCATTATATACCATATTTTTTACCAAATGGACTGATTTTGTAATGTTTTAGGAGTATGAGGTGTGCCGTGGTAGCTTTTAAACCCAAAAAGTGTGCCGCAACTCAAAAAAGGTTGAAAAACACCGATCTACTGTACGTTTCAAAATATTGTTCAACTTTTAGACACCCAATACAATACAAAATTCTGCTGACGATGTGACGACACCAGCCCGATATCTATACGCAGTCTCCTCATAGCAGCCCCATTATTGCTCCTGATTCCTTCTAATGAGCTGGCAGACTCGTATGTTCTCGCTCAGTGTGCTGTGAGCTGCATGTTCCATCGGAGCAGCTTTGATCTACTGTACATGATGAGTGCCGAGGCCTGTCTCCGCTGGATACTCTCCGCATCCCTGAGAAACTGATTTAGTGCATGTGGAAGTCCAACGCATGCTACAGACATCAATCTTTGATAAGAAACTAGCTGCTGTGGCCTCGGGCGCCAACTACAAACACGACGACACGCAGGAATTCTACTCGGCTTAATGAGTGCCTGAAGGATTAAAACAACAGTAAAATATAGAACTGTTGTCTTCAAATGTTGTCAAAGATTCATACGCAGTGGAGTTTAGACAAAAGAGATGGTATTATATATTGACAACACATTAGAATGGTCAAAAAACACAAACTTTCAGGGTTCATACACCTTTTCACAGATACAATTCAACCCCTTCAAGCACATTCAAGGTAAATTTGCACGTTTTTATGTACTTAACTTGATCCCAATGCACTGCTGTTTTATGGGATTCTGGACTGTGACAAACCTGCAAATGTAGTTTCTGAAATCAACAAAATAATGCAATATGTTTCTCACCCAATCTGCACTTTGAGAACGTGATCAAAAGTATCACAAGAAATACAGGCTTGGTAAAATATGATTTGGCCAACAAAGCACAAGTCATTTCGTGTATTTTAGAGCAGTTTAAGTACCTCAATACTATGGCTTTAGAACAGGGGTGTCCAAACTTTATCCATCAAGGGCCACATATTGAAATATAGACAAAGCGGAGGGCCACAAATCAATCGTGAAACGTTAAAAAAAGCTGTATTTATCTGATGTTTTAAATACCACCACATCTACATTCAGTCTCAGTGCCTTAATATCAGGTCTGTATTGCACCAAAATGTTAGTTATTTAGGTTAGAATTGTAGAAAATCTGAAATGTGCTGTAAATAGTACTTATCAGGACAATGTGGGCCAGTTCACCAGGAAGACTAAGGGCCAAGAAAAATTGGTCTGAGGGCCGCATTTGGCCCCCGGGCCTGAGTTTGGACATGCCTGCTTTAGAACATTTCAAAACAACAAATTGAAGACAAATAGCGAGCTTTACTATCAAAATGCGTAGGATACACATTGCTAAGTTTAAATTGCAAGCATTTTCAGGCACTTTTTCCAAAATTCGATCACTTTCCCAACCTTGACAAACAACATAGTAAACTTTAAGCATTTTCAAGGATTTCAAGCGCCCGTACGAACTATAAACTTTACAAAAAGGTCAGAGCCGGTTGCAAGACTGCAAGACCAAGCTGCAAATGTTTTCTGTATCTGTGGTTGACAGCACCTTCATGTTGGGGCGCGGGCTGAATACACGGATCCAAAAGGCCAGTGCTGTGCTCGGGAGGAGATGGACACTCTTGCCGCTGTGATGGACAGGAGGATCTCGCGGAAGTTCAGGTCCAAACTGGGAAACTCTACCCTGTACCCTCCGCAGCACAGTCTGAGGTTCAATAGAGGCTGCTCCTGCACAAATGCTCCAGCGCTTCAGGTGCTCTTTCTGCCCCGCGGCCATTAGACTGTACATGACAGAAAATTACACTGAATCCGCATTTTGGCTTTAAAGGAATGTGCTCCTAAACTTTTGCTCAGCTGCAAAACAGTCTTTTTCAGTTTAATTGTTGTTTTCAGTTTAAAAATATTACTCAAACATTTTCTTTTTTTGTCTCATCCCATTTCCCGTTGCATATTGAAGCTCTACTTAGAACCGCGTTAAGATCCAACCATGAAAATGTGACTTTTAGGGTTAGGGTTTTATTTCAGGCTTTGTACTTCCATTTATTGTCCCAGAAGAACTTGTTATTATAGCTGTTTTACGATTGGTTTTCTGTTTTTATTTTGTCTTGATATTTATTGGAGCTGCAGCAACTAAATAATCTTTTTCTTTCTGACTCTGATTTAAACAAGAGCGGAGGGCTGGTATAAGACTATATCATTTCTTAGGGGCAGGGAAGTCAGTGCAGATTCGAGGGGAGTATACTGTATCTATGGAACAACTTTTCCATGGCTTTTCACATTATTATTATTATCAATCAAAGCATTTAAAGCGCAAAATTGCCCGCATTATACACTGTTCGTATTTAGTGAATGCCATAAAAGTTTCAGACTGTCATGAGCCATGTTTCACTTGTTTGAAGATTTCTTAAAGTCACGAAGACAAATTCTCATGCTGTTGTTGTTTTGCACGCTGGAGTTGAAACCCGAGCACAGTAAATATCGGGACTGTTCTGATATTTGAGCAGTTTATGCAGATTTCCTTTGGAGTTTACATTTGTTTACAGACCACAGAATATGGCGGCGTGTGGCCAATTTAAAACGCACTGATCATTTTTGACGGTTACGTGATAAATTGCAGCTCAGCATTTGCAGTATTTAAAGATTTTGATGTCAAATTTCATAACATGACCCATCTGCGTCCCCAGATACAAAGTAAACATGTTCAAGTAAAATATATAGAGATTTTGCTGGGAACAATTGTAATGTTGATTTGGTTTTAATTACAAATATAAGCTACATAAGCCCTTAAACTCAAAATCTATTGTAACTTTAAAGTGCCTATGACAGGTTGGACTACTCATTTAACTAAAATGCAGTTAAGATAAATATATTTCAAATTCGGGTGCACGGTGGCAGAGCGGCTTGAGCAATAAGGAGATCGTGGATTCGAATTCCGGACCACCCCAACATCACACGCTCTCTCTGGGTGGAGTCTGCATGTCCTCCCCGTGTTACCGTGGGTTCTCTCCAGGTTCTCTGGCTCCTCCCACCGTCCAAAGACATGACAGTGCAGGTTAATTGACAACTCTAAGTTGCCCGTAGTGAATGAATGTGAGAGTGAATGGTTGTCTGTGCTTGTCTGTCTCTCTGTGTTTGCTGTGACGAGTTGGCCACTGTCCAGAGTGTACCCCGCCTAAGGCCCAAAGTTACTGGGACAGGCTCCAGTCACCTGTGACCCACGGGAATAAGCGGTAGAAAATGAATGAATGAATGAATATTTCAAATTCCGCTAAAAACTTTACAAATTTTACCCCAGCTGAGCTACTTTTTTAGCTTTTGAATTTTACTTCCTGGTTGTAAATAATGACATCACACTGGGAAATTACCAAGAAACCATCCTCTGCACCAAAACTCCACTAATGTCACAGATTTGTTTTTATTTGACAAAGAAAAAATTCAACACGTTGAATCAATGTTTGAAGGGTAAAAAAAGTAGTTTATTTTGTGTAAATTACCACATAACCTTTATCTCCACAATGTGATGTCATTAGTTTGTTTATTTCTTGTCATTTTCAACATATTTTTTACCTTTTCTCATTTATATTTACAAGAGGTATTAATACACTTATAAAGTAAAAATCAGAAAAACCTGTCATACTTTAAGGCACAAGAATAATCCGCATAATAAATAGTAGCTTTGGTCGCGGGTAATTCACTGGAAAATGCTGCCTTCCCCACAGCGTAACTCTGGCCCTCGATCTGAGATTTTGGCATCATGAAATCAAACATGAACATAACCTTTGAACGGCTCATGAATGCAGTACAGCGTAAGTGCAACAGGTGCTGAACCAGGCTCTCCGCTGTAGCTGCCAAGCCTCCGGCGCGCGGTGTTTTCACGGCGACTCAAAACAGACGCTCGGCACGACGGCGCTGCACAGGCGAGGCTCAGCTATCAATCAGGATCAGGGATTAATCACAGTTTGAATGCACGCAATTACCAAATCATAAAGGCTGGCTGCAATCGTTTATCAGGGCCATACGATGACGTTTGCAGAGAACAAAATGTCCCATCATGATACCCTGTTGTGGAACGTAAAACCTGCTGAGTCTGTGGTTTAGATTTCTACGAACAACTATTCTTTTTCGACTAAAGACGTGTTTTATCGACCGATTAATCGACTAAAAGGCGGTGTGGCAAATGTATGTTTATGTATCTGACGAAGACTGCACTACAACTGCACAAAAACAACGATTTATACAGAAAAGTACTAGGAAACAGTGTATTTATATGTTATTTGCTCCAAAATCTTCAACTCTTTCCAAATCTTCTTGTTTTTTTCTGTTTTTGCCAAATAAATCATTTTAATTTAAATAAATTATTAGTCGACCAATAAAAATGTTGGTCAACTAAGACATGATTGAGCCCTATAGGTCTGTCACAAAAACAAAAGAGAAGTATATTGATACAGAAAAATATCACAATAAAGAATATTACAATTACTGGTACCGCTTCATAATAACTATTAACGATCTAAAAGAGCTCCAAACTAGACTGTGTACATTTTAATGAAATTAATTTTAAAGTATTTTTAATTCTTTCTGTTCTGCAACATCTTTATTAACCACATAATAATCATATTTTTGCAATAAGGCAGTAGCATCTAAGGTAGGAAAAGGACTCTGGGGTCGTCAACATATCCATGGGTAAAACAAGGATCGCTGGGAAAAAAAGGTTGGGAACCACTGAGTTAGAGTATTAGTTAAATCAGGCATTTTCAAACTAAGGCCCGGGGGCCAAATGCGGCCCTCAGACCAATTTTTCTTGGCCCTTAGGCTTCCTGGTGAATTGGCCCGTTGTCCCTAGAAGTACTTTTTACAGCTAATTTTATATTTTCTACAATTCTAACCTAAATAACTAACATTTTTATGTAATATAAACCTGATATTAAGGCACTGAGACTGAATGTAGATGTGGTGGTACTTAAAACATCAGATAAATGCATCTTTTTTTAACGTTTCACTGTTGTTTTGTGGCCCTCCGCTTGGTCCATATTTCAGTATGTGGCCCGCGATGGAAAAAGTTTGGACACCCCTGAGTTAAATAGTAACTAAGCCTGAGTCAGTCTTAATAAACTATTTGTTCACAATGGATTATGTCATTGCTCATGCTTTATTAAGATAGGAATAAATGTAGATATTATAATGCTGAGATTTGCCCCTGCGTTTAGCTCTAATCTCCATGGTGACAATCAAGTGGCAGACCCTCCATCAAAAATGTGACATGCAGCACCTTTAATCAAACGTTAATGCTTCTGGTTGTGCTGATCAGCTCCGCCTTTTCCAGTGTTTCCCAGTCAGGGTTAATTAAAGTCTAATGTTTTAGTGTTTTGGAGGATTTTAGACATCAGTATCAGTAAAACATGAAAATATTAGTAATAATTAACAATATACAACTAAAACAGCTTTAAGGGGTACTCACGTTTATCATAATAACACAGCAAAATATCACAATAGACATACAAATAGTGAAACTGCTTTATACCGCTGACACAATAACTTTAAAATCCCAGTAAATGAACAAAATAGTATTGCTGTAATTAATAAAGAGCAGACTGAAACTCATATTAGTTGGTATCAAGATTTTTCAACCTTTTGTAGCTGAAATTAGAATATATCATACCACTTAATCAAATGTTTCCTTTAAGACTAAGAAAAGATACTGATCTGCAAAAATATTGTTCCAGCTTTAATTTATAGGACGAGAAGTCGATATATAGTTATTGTGATAGGTACTAGTTGAGTACTAACTGTAGTGATGTCAAGATTATTCGGTTAAACAATTATGAGATTATTAAGGTCATATCACATAATCGTAAGGATTTAAAAAGGTAATAGCTATGACCATTTTAAAGGCAAATTTGAGTATTTTTAACTACAATCTACAGGCTACTTTTGTCACATGAACTTTCTTTTGTCTTTCAGAAAGTGTGATATTGTAAAGTTGGTTACAATCTTGAGAAATATTAATATTTTAGACAATGATAACAAAAAGAAAATGTCACTGTTGTATCTGTATCTGTAAATCCTGAATAACTGTTAAAGCCGGGGTACCTGATGTTCACACCGCGGAACCAGAAATAGTTTTTTAAATCTATCGAACTCATCCCTCGCTTTCACAAAACCTTTGGCACTTAATTTTCGGTCCTGTGCACAGCTTTGCAACAGTTTTCTTCAGATGACAAAGTGAAGCTGGGGAGGACCACCCGAGCGCAGCCAATCAGAGCGCTGCTTCCGGCTTCGAGACAAAATACTTTATAGTTAGATGCAGACAGCGCACAGAGGTCTCATTTATGTCAGAAAGTGCTGCTTTTACAAGATACTCTTTGATGGAAAACACACAATGTACTGATTTACATCCAAAAAAGTCATGTACCCCAGCTTTAAATCATGTTTTCCTCACAATAATAGTAACACTGCAAGTTGATATCAAAGCTTAGAGGGCACTGAAGTCAAAAAAAGTCGGAAAACCACTGACCACATCTCTCGCTCACTCAGTCGACACTTCACAATAATAGCAGCAGCAGCATAATCTTTTTAGTCCAGAGCCTGTTCAAAACTACCAGTCTCTCAACTTGACCTTTTGATCTCTTTCGCTTCGGTGCAGCCAGTTCTCGCCCTCCAAATAAAGAAAACACACCCACACTAGTACAATTCAATCTCCCAGAACATACACAACATCCCGACTCCAAACCACGCCGCTCCTCCTGCATCTGCTTCCGTTGCCGCGGTGATGACGCTTCTCCCCGACGCTCCACGCGAGCCACAATTTGCGCCGGTTTGTCGTACACGAGCCGACGACAAGGTAAGGCGGCCATACGTGTGCTTACTGTTAAGTGCAGCGCCGAGGAGGAGGAAGAGGAGGAGGAGGGAGACTCAGACAAGCGGCAGAAATATCAGGAGAGGCGGCAGGACACATCCATGGCGCTGCATACTAAGTGCACAATACACATTGCCGCCCTTTTCTAATGAGATTCTGATTCATTTATCCAGCCAGAGCGAATCAGAACGAGTCCGAAAGCTCCGGGGTACGCGTCTCGATTCGTCAAGACCACCGAATTCAGCCGTGCACCTTCAGATGGTTGAAGATAGGCACGTGTAACTCTAGAGAAGAACATAACGCATACAATGTTCCGACATGCATCCAGCAACTTAAAGGTGACATATCGTGCTTTTTTCATAAACTTAGTATTCATGTAGTATGAAACTGCATCATAAGTAGATCATAATTGTACATTTTGTTCGCTGAAATCTGCAATCTTGGCCCAAAACGGGTTAAAAACAAAAAAGGTGACTTCCTGTTCAAAACTGCGTAACTCATAAGCCCCTCCTCTTCATAGTGACATCGCACCGTAACTGTTACTATTTTTTGTTTGAAATATTCTCCATTTGACATTTTTGAACCCTACATGTATGAGTGATTGCTTTTTTTTAAATAATCAAAAGTAAATACAGGGATATGGGCGGAGACAGGTGGTAGGTGGAAACAGTGGAAACTTCTGAACTCTCAAGGTTTGAAGACAACTCAGGATTACTCAACATGCAGAATTCAATCAAAATACAACTTTGAGTAAGAAAAAGATAAGGGAACGCTGTTATGTCATGTTTAATCGCTCATAAAAGTGTATTTTACATGATAGGTCACCTTTAAAGGAGACATATTACGCAAAATCAACTTTAATGAGCTTTTAACAACTGTGTTTCCTCATCATTGGTTTACTCAAAGTTATATTCTGATGTTAAATAATCCTGTTTTGTCCTGCAACTGAGGCTCAAGTGCTTAAAAAAAATCCTGTTTTCACCTACCCCCTACCTCCACCCACATCCCCGTACTTTGTCGTGATTCGTTGAAAAATTCAGAGTCCGGGTGAAACTTAGAATTCCCAAATGCCACTTCATCACTTAAACTTTCAAAAATAAAAACATGAAAATCTGTCGCTTGTTACGTGAAATCCCACGATGAAGAGGCGGGGCTTGTGAGTTCTTTAATCTTGAACAGGATATCGATGGAGCCGCTGCTATTATTCTGTTGTTTTAGATCAATATTGCCGTCTCCGTTGAACACGATGTAAAATAATGATCTGCTCGGTCTATAGTTCAATACCAAGTACCCGGAAAAAAGCACAATATGTCTCCTTTAATCAGCGCGGTTTAAAAGTGGGGGCTACTTTTGCAAGGTCATGGGCGCATTGGAGATTCTACTCACCGTACACTCCCTGGCAACGGACGCCCTCCACCACGAGCGCCGCCAGCAAGCCCAAAACGCGGATAATTAGATCCATTCTCTTTTCCTTTTTTCACGTAAATCTCCGCATTCCCCGCTCTCAGCGCTCAGTAAGAAGTCCTCCGCGGATGCATGTGTGTGGAGCAAAGGCGCTGCTCCTCTGTCAATTATGTCCCACACTGAAGGTATTTAGGAAAAGGGTGATGATGATGATGACACTCGGGTTTTTTTCTGGCGCTTTCCTTCGCACGGAGACGCCGAGGTGCCTGCGCTGAAGCCCGGCCTTATTCTCTTGACGAACCGCTGTCACCACGCACTTCTGCCAGAGGTTTTTTTTATCAGGGAAAGTCGAGGAGATGAGACGCTGTTGGAGTCAAACGGCGGAATACACGGTCATACAGTAGTAGTCACCCAGACGCAAGCGCAGACATCACCCATAACGCGAGATTTTCACGAAACTTAATAAGCTTCCCCCGGTTAATCGCGTCGCAAATTGCCCAGCGGTGCTCTCGCGCTCTCACACGCGGTCACATCACGACCGCAGCCCGCTCGACTCGTCCTCGAACCCGGCGGTGGAGGCAGAAGAGGGCCGGCCCTGTCCGGAGAGTCAGTGCCGTGCCGCGCCGCCGCTGCCGCGTCTCCCTCTGCGGCTCCTTCACCGACGCACCGCTGTCGTCTTGGAAAAAACAAACAAACGAGTCGATTTGTTTCGGGGATTTTCTTCAGTCAAATGTTCTCGCGACGTAGGCAGCGGCAGAGCAACAGTCACGTTGTGCAATACGTGCTACGAAGACCGAATGGCACCGCAGCAGCAGCAGCAGCAGCAGCCGGTCCGTCCGCGGCGCTTTACGTCAAGAGGTGCGTGTCTTCTTCCTCCAGCGCTCATCTGTATGGGAGGCTTCGCGCGGCGTCAGGGAAAAGGCATGAGAGTGCAGCTGCTGGATGAGATGCTGAGAGCGGCACAGAGCGGCACAGAGCGGCGCGGGGAGGGGAGGGAGCGAGCGGCAGAGCGCGGCGGGGAGCGGTGGAGAGAGAGAGAGGGAGAGAGGGGGAGAGAGAGAGGGAGAGGAGGAGCGTCTGAATTCAATGTGTGACAGAGCATCGTAATCACCGCAAAGACAGTGCACCGACTCAACCGACGGCGGACACGGAATGTTTAAAGAGGCTTCTCATTAGGCGACCGTCCATTTTAGCCGCCTGTGGTTTAGACTGAGACGTCACGTTATGTCAGCTGTTAGACTCCTCCTGTACGTTATGTTACTGTGTTAGAAGTTAGATTTAAGTCTGTTTTTAAAGTTATTTATTGCCTTTTTTAACAGCATGTTTCTACTTTCCTGCTGTTCTTGAACTGTGCGCTGGAACACTGGGATTTCTCCATTGTGGGACAAATAAAGTTTACTATGTTGGCCCTGAATGGTAAAACACGCTCCCACATTCATGTACCCAAGTTAGAAAGCACCAAATAACTATAATTAAACCTGGAACATGAACTCAAAATGGTGCCCTGTTCATCCCTGTGGCGTGTGCTCAGTGGTGCATGACGCCAAAAAAGTTCTTTACTTCCGCGTTACTTCCTGAAACGGAGGCTGCCATCTTTGCTTCAGGGGCACCACGTGACGACAATCCCCCATGATGCTTTGAGTGACAGCAGTGATCACGCAGCTTGTAAGTTTTTGTGTCAATGTTAACTTGATTGTAACTGTAACTTCTTCATATTAGACCGAATGTGAAAGCGTCTGAAATTAAATAAAATAAAACTCAACAACACAAAAATGTATCTCTAGTCTTGCCATGTCCACGTGCTTCTGTTTGTATCGTCCGACGTTCATTCATGCGGATCATTCACGCGGCTCGCACATGTTTACCGTGACGTCACTTCATATAAAAACGGTAATTTCTGTGACTTTAGAAATGGTTAAAAATAACATTCCCTTCTATTTTATTTATATACTGAAAAGTAATGTTTGCAGTTATAATAGGCAATTATACAAAAAAGTTGAGCCCAAGAGGCTGCAATACCTTGCATGGCCACTAGTCAATCTGGGTTGCGGACAGAAGGGGCGTGTCTTATCCAGTTAATTTGATACATCCATGGAAAGCACGCACCCAAACTCAAAACATGCACCCGGCTTTGAAAACATGCACCCAGGTTTGATTTAGGTGCAGGTTTTCTACGTTGGGTGCATCTTCTATTAATGTGGGCGTGGTTTGGGGCAACAGTAGTTTTCTTATCTTATTTTCTGATTTAGATGAATGATCTAAATGAATGATATGAATTACTCACTCAGGAGACATATTAGGCCTTTTTCCAGGTATAGGGCTACTTTATATTGAACTAGAAGAGGTAAATATTAATAAAATGGTAATAATGTTACAATTGTTAGTCTAGTAATGCAGCTATGGAGGTGTATAAAGTGATATTCCTTCACTTTTGTGGTTAATTTTATGGTCCATTCACATTTTGTGCGAGAATTGAATCTCGAACAAGACATTTACGGTAACATTTTAGATGCTTATATATATATATTTATATATTTTTTATATTTTATCCTTTGCTTTATGTTGCACCTACGCCGAAGCAAGTTCCTACGTTTGTGAATTTCACTGACAATGGCAATAAACAATTTCTGATTCTGATTCTGATTCTTAATGATAACATTGACTGAATATTATTGTTGAGATAGTGCAAAAACATTTAGATATACATTATCGTCAATATTGCCCACCACTAACTGCAACATAAGTATCAGTTTACATTATGTTAATTGCAAAACACAATGTTGATCTTATGTTATAGTTCTACTCGGACTAAAAAGACGTTTTCAGACCGCCCAGGAAATCGTTGCGTTGTTGACTTGTTGTTGCTCGTGTTCATTAAACATTTTACACAAATCAACCTACTTTATGTAACATTTTAGCGGCGAGACTTTTCCCTCGTTCGTCATTAGCTTTAACAGAGTTCACGTCAAATGGAAGTGCGTTTACAACAAAACGGCAAAAGTGGGCGGGGCAGAATAAGGTCAATAACAGCTTTGAAACAGAAACAGGTCCATTAACTTCCTGTTCAAAACTGCAGAATTAATAAGCCCCGCCTCTTCATAGTGACATTTCCCTGTCATAAACACCGAATTTTCATTTACATGTTTAGGAACTCCCCTATTGCTTTTTCAAAGAATCCCACTAAGTACAGAGATGTGGGCGGGGATAGGGGATAGGGGAAAGCAGGAATTTTCTGCGCTCTCAAGCCTCAGTTGCAAAACAATCACAGGATTAACAGGAATCTACCGAATATAACATTGAGTAATGAATAGGAAAACATCGACGCTACAAGGTTAAAAGCTCGTTATAGTTGATTTTGCACGTCGTCTCTTCTTTAAACCTACAGAGCTGGTTTGACTAGATTGAACAGTAAAAAAAGGAGGCCTGGCCCTATGATACCCATGGCGCTTATGGCTTTCTGCACAGCGCTCCACTGCTCTCCGCCTCCGCTCTCAGACAGCGGGAGGTGAGGGTGATGTGCTGCCTGTCATGTCACCGAGAGACGCTACAGCAACAGGCAGATGTCTGTGTAACTGCGCGATCCTCTGCTGCATGCGCACAGCCGAAAGTCAATGCAGTCAAGTCACCAGGACGCTCAAAAGAAATGGTTTTGTGTTGAGATTGCATTACAAGATAAACCACCGCCTTGTTTCAATAAAGAGCACTAGCCGTTCCCAAAGGGTTACAGAGCATTTTGCGTCGTAAAATCCAACTCGGCCCCCATCGATTTCAAAATTACAGCTGAAAAATGTATTGCAATCAAAATATGAATGGTCACAATTACCCAATGGATAGAAATTGCAGGTTACATGAATGATTTTCTGTGCAAAGAAATACAAAAACCTGATAACCCTGTAGTTTAAACCCTTGTTTTTCAGCCAGTGTGCCAAGAAACACCGCTGTGCCTTGAGTATTTCCACATGTGCCTTGGAAAAAAACATCTAATCTAAGTTAACATATTCACAAATGCAGATGTAACTGACATTTGAGTGCTTTCTGTGTCTTTTGTGCAATGGTGGTGCAGCATATCGTGGTATGGACAGTATTATAGTCTATAATAGTCTCAATGTACACCATATTCTTCTGATTTGGTAATGTTTTAGTAGGAGGTGGTGTGCCGTGGTGTGTTCAAAACCCAAAAAGTGTGCCGCAACTCAAAAAAGGTTGAAAAACATTGGTTTAAAGCTCTAAAAACATGTTCTGAAATGCATGGTCTTGTATTACTTTAGCAGTTCTTTTCATCCTTCTGTCAAATGTTGCTACCGCACACATTTGAAATGACAGCTTTGAACATAATTCTACAATCGCAGTTAGATATTTTGGTACCACTTTATAACAACAACGCCTTATTTTGTCTGAAAAAAAAAAGCATCAACAAAGACTTAATTCATAATGAACATAAAGTTTATTAAGCATGATTCAGGATAAGTAACTACTTAATTAAGGATAAGGCTGAATCATTCTTAATAAAGTATATGTTCAATATGAATTAAGTCTCATGCTTTATCAAGGCATGAATAAGTGTAAGTGTAGTTATAAAGTATTACTGATATGTTTGACAAAATCCTTCAACCCTAATTTCAATAATTCTTCTAAAAACATATGCAACAATTCTTCCAAAAACATGACCAGAAACAATGAGTGTTAGTTACATTTCACAAAAACACATAGACCCATAGTTCATTTAAACTATGTTGAAACCACTGCATTACTTTAGCAAACTGTTAAGTAAAATACAATATCACCTTAGAGTTTCTTAAAGTAATTGGAACAGGGTCCTGGGCCTGGGGGGTCCTTCAGGCCGTTTCAGACTAACCGCAGAATTAGGAAATGTACTTAACATTCTATTACTGTTCTCTCTCTCTCTTAAGAAAAAGGCTGCACCAAACTGTTTTCAGACTTCACTGGGTCCACGGCAGCGCAACGTTTTACAGATGTGGGCCTCTTTGGGCTTAGCTCGGTTTGGACCTGATTAAGTTCGATTTAAGCATCATTTTAAACTTTGATTATTGCTGATACTGGATTTTTTTTGGTCCCAGTTGGTTCCTGGGTTGTTTTATGCCTGGCTTTGTCCAAAATGACCTTTGACAATCAGAATCAGCTTCATTGCCATTGTCAGAGAACAAAATTTCACCTACTGGAACATCTTTTGTTGATAATGTTAATGTCAACTTTATAAATATAAAACAATATGGATAAATAATGTAGCTTAAGAGTTCTTTTGGCTAAGGTTTGGACCAGGTTTATTTCTTATATAGGTCTGGTTTAGTTCCTAGTTTAGTCTTTATTGTCATTGTTAAGTCAAGTTTGAGATCCATTTCAAACCTTCTGTTTTAGTTTTCCCACGTTATAGAGTTAGCACTTTAAAATGGCATTGTCCAATTAAATGCATTTGTGAATCCAAACTGGACATTTTTTCAAGGCATACCTGGCAATAAATCAAATCAAATACATTTATTTTTATAATGCCCAAAATCCCAACAACAGTTGCCTCGATGGGCCACAGGTAAAAGCAGTTCAGATAACTGTCCCAGAATGCCCCTGTCCTTTGACCCTCCTTCGCGGCGAGGAAAAACTACAAAAAACCCCATGGGAAAAAGTAGAAACCTCGGGGAGAACCACAGTGAAGGAGAGATCCTACTCCCACGGACGGACAGGCTGCAGATGAACTAGGACTGACATCCACTTGGACTGTGGAGCCAGAACCACTCAAGAGGAAGTCCGTCCAGGCAGACGAGGTGTGGCTAATCCAGGAAAATACCTCAAGGAAAAATAGTGTTCCCAGCAAAGTGGAACTGAACTGTTAAAGCAAAGACTTTAACAGTTCTCAATGAAACTCGATTTGTTCATGCACTACTTTTACTTGTAGTTGATTAATGTATCTGCACTTTGATTTAAGTAATAAAACTGAGTCCTGGCTTCTACTTTGTTTGGTTCCTGGTTTAATCCGTACACTTCGGGCCCTGCAGTTTGGACCAGCTTCAGTCCACTTGGTTTACTCTTGAAAAGCCAATACCATTTCCTGAGGTAGTACTTGGCGTTAAAAGCTGAGGGCCCACTGCGCCGCACAACTACCATCATTACACCAAAGCTCTCGCACAAACAAACCCAAAAGTCTGCGTCCAATACTCGACTGATGGGGACAAACAATTTAACCCGGTTTCCAAGCAATGCTCCTTCAACGAAACGCTGTAATTGGGCCAGATTTCCTTCGGTGGAGAGGCGCGTGAGGGTTTAGGGTGCGCTGTTGGATCGGATCAGTCTTGTTGTTGTTCCCAGTATTAGATCTGTGATAATAGGGTTTTATTGAAGGGTCAGAGGGCAGGCGGCGGTGCTGGATGTGGACGGTTCATTCCAGGCCAAAACAGACACCCACGATGCCCCCGACAAGCTCTGATTAACCACTGTGTGTCAGTACACGATGTTACTGGCAATGGTTTTATTTGCCATACCATGCAAAATCGACTTTTCAGAGGTTTTAACCTTCCTACAGTGCTATTTGGGCCTCGTATGTTGTGTCCAAAGTGGTTTTTTGATTGATTCCCTCATGCTTTCGCTAGAGAACTGTCTTTTCCGTCCCCCTCGGCTGAGCAGCAGACGGGGGCTCCTCACAAGGATGACGCGGTGTTTAAGCCACGCCTCCAGGAAGCGTGCAGCCGCAGAATAAAAACAGCTAATGCTAATGCTACACAGTAATTACACGATGGATACGACAGATCGAAGAGTTAGCTTGTTATTTACCAAACGGCAACGTCCGTCGTCGAGGCCCTGGAGCACGTCAAACTCCAGGTCAGATCCAGGACGTAGGACTCAGCACGACGCACCGTCAGGACGGATAAAATGTTTATTCCCGTGTTCGTGTATCGCTGTTTACCGGAGCACACGGCGCATGCACCATCTCCGCTCTAGGCTTCGTCGCGGGTTGGGTGGGGGAGGCGCGCGGGTTGGGCGGGGGAGGCAGTCTGCTCTCTGTTCGGGGGGGTCAGATCTCAGAGTGAGCCGTTTGCTTTTGCAAGGAGGGGGGCCAGTCCAAGAAATGGGTGTTTTTTGGAAACTGTTATGTTATGGATATCGTACAACGCAAAAAATTATCAACAAAGCCCTTAGAATAGACTGTGTAAAGGGCAAAATAGCAGAATATGGGACCTTTAAATTGCCGTAATCCCTCGTTCGTCTGGGAGTGGTCCACGGTAGAAGTAGTGGTGACAAAGGCGGACAAGCTTTTGAAATCGAAGCGTTTCAACTCCCATCCGAAACTCATTTTCAATTTAGATTCTCAGTTCAAATAAGATTAGTAAACCATCATTGCACAAAAGACAGAGAAAGCACTCAAATTTGGGTTCACCTTCATCTTAAAGCTCGCTCATTTGTAGAGAGTGAGGTGCAAGTTTCAAGCGGGGAGAAGGGATGGTTTTGTTAAAATAGAAAGTCTTTTGAACAGAAAACACAATCTTCTTGTGTACAACTGCGATGTGGAACCACTGCAGAGATCAAATGCTTCTCAGATACTCTGCCTGTCGCTTTACCTGGATTCAACATATTAACATCCTATTGGACAATTGCGGCATGGGTTATAGTCTTTCAGCTGCAAAATTGTACAGTTCCAATCAAAAGTTTAAGATCAGTTGAATAAATGGCAAAAGTCACATTTTCATGGTTGGCTCTTAACAAGTTTCCAAGAAGGGCTTCAATAAGCAACAAGAAATGGGACAAAAAAAAAAAGATTTAATAAACATTTTATTCACCTTATTCCTGAAGTTGCCTTACGCTCCACCATCTTGTTTCCGTTGTATTAGTTTACTTGGAGCAGACGAGCTCAACAGAAAATAAGTTCTACATGGACTAAAAAGCCGTTTTCAGACTGACCAGGAAATCGTTGCGTTGTTGACTTGTTGTTGCTCGTGTTCATTAAACATTTTACACAAATCAATCTACTTTATGTAACATTTTAGCGGTGAGACTTTTCCCTCGTTCGTCATTAGCTTTAACGGAGTTCTCGTCAAACGGAAGTGCGTTTACAACAAAAGTGCAAAAAACGGCAAAAGTGGGTGGGGCAGAATAAGGTCAATAGAAAACAACACTTAGGCTTTTCTGCAGCTGATCAAAAGTTTAGGACCACTTGCAAAATGCAGATTCAGTGTCATTTTATGTCAAGTATTCACATTACCATGACAATAGCAAAAGCAAACAAACTCTCTTTTTGAGAGTTATTGAGCTGCAGGGCCTCTCTGCATCGCTGCTGAGGTGGGACGTAGTAAGACAGGCATCTGGAATTTGAAGTTACAGAACAAAAAAGTCAAGTCAAGTGGCATCAAGCAGAGAAACCTCTAAGGAGAAGCAGAAACCACGAAAATTGGCTTAAGAACATTATTAAAACTGAAAGGAAACAAAGTTGTCTTCAAGGAATAAATGTTCTCAAAAAAAATCCTCAGTGATAGAAATTGCCGACCACTTAAAAAATTTGACTGAATCAAACCAGACAACTGCACAACTCAAGGTTTTTCATGAGAATGTGAAGGGAACTCAAGGGATTAGGACTGAAAAGATGTGCGGTTCTAAGAAAACCACTAATCAGTTAATCAGTGTGGCTAACTGCAAGAAAGGCTTCAATTTGTGAACGTGTGCTAAAGCTAATCAAAGCTAAAGGGGCTCCAACCAGACGGTGTGTGGGGGAAAAAAAAAAAATCTGGTGCGACTTTTTTTTTGCCTGGCGGTGTATTACAGCTTGGAGGGAGAGATGACCAGAGAGCATCAGGATATAAAAACCAAAAAATGTAAAAGAGAGGCTACCAGAGCACAATAAGTTAACAATCCAAACCTAAACTAACACATAAACAGGTTAAGTTTAAGTGTTTAGTCTTTAGACCAGGATTAATTGAGCTCAGGAGAGTAGAAATAGTAACTTCTCAGATCAGTGCCATCAGATGGAAAATGACTTTTATGAGTGTGTTTGGGCCCGTGGTACTCGCAAATTTACAACATTATGAAGAAAATAATTACTTAAAATGTGTCTTTTTTGTTTGTGTCTCACTATTGTCTACAGACGATAATTGCACTAAAATAGATCTTTGTCTCTGAAAACACCACCATTTAAAAAGTTAATTGGATAAATTCATTGATTTTTAAATGGCACTCCCAGTGTAAAAATGTACTTTTTAATTATATGTCGGATAATATTGAGAATAAAACTAATTATGCTCTTCACAAACGTCCGTAATCCACCCGCTCGCTGGCAATGACTGATTTTGTTCACGGTGCACATTTTCATCACTTGCGTTCCAGAGCACGTTTGTAAAGGTCTAAGCTACAGGGTGTGCATTTTTTCTACTCGAGTGGAAAGTATATTTTGTTTTCAGAGGACTTTCCACTGCTTACCGACGCTGCAACCGTCCAAACAGTGAAGATGTTGTTGGTCGTCTCCGTGAAACATTTGATCGTTTGACATTTCAGCTCTGTGTATTCAGCCATACAAGTGTCGAAAGCGCACGGAAACAAGACGGAGTGGCATTTCGTCCAGACTCGCCGGGCTCGGATGCATCTCGAGCAGAGCCGAGGCGAGGCGGTGACGTCAGGCGAGCGCGGCGTCCCGGGGGGGCAGATATGTGTTTGTGGATCTGCGAGAGAGCGAGCGAGCGGAGCCGTGACAGCCAGAGAGAGAGGACTCAAATGGAACAACATGTGTTTTTCCAGCCCACTGCGCGTAATGCCATATAACAGCACTGACCACCTGTGGGAGGGTTTGAGAGCGAGCCGGAGCCCAGGGCCTGTCCAGCCGAGCTCAGCGTTTATCACTGTGCGCGAGAGCCTCTGGAGCAAAACTGGGCTTAAAATAACGCGCTGTGCTGAATGGAAAATGCACCGGCGACTGGAGGAGTGGTTAATGAACGGAGCGCTTTTATTTACGTATTAGACCTAGAATATGACTACGCGTTTGAAGACATTTACTAATTCTGATAAAAGCTAATGCATTAAAAGCTCAAAAGTGTCACAGAATATATGTCCTTTAAATCCTTTTCAATCAACCAATCTAGCTTTATATTTCAAGCACATTGAGCGGTTTGAGTACAGAAATAATCAAATAACTCATGTATCATTAGGGGGAGTAACAGCCCTCAGGACAAAAGTGTTAATACTCAGTGACACCCAAACACTTAAATTGTTAAAGAAAAAAATATTGCAACATAGCAGGTTAAATAATGATCAAGTGGCCTTGCATAGACACTCACAAGGTACTTTATATATGTATTTATTTATCTTAGGATTTTTCAAAGTGCCTTACACAACAGAATAGTGCATCCAGCAGCAGATGGCGCCAGCGCTATATACAATCTAGTGAAGTAAGTGCTGAAAAGACGTCATTGTGCAGATCTGCTGCAGCAATTATCGTGTTTAGTAGCAGAAATGCTCAGAACGAGTCTAGTAATGATTTAAGGACTAAAAACAGCACAATATTCTCTGATAAGTCTTGTGTGAAGTCTGAAAATACGTCCAAAAATCACGAAAGTTCAGCAGGAAGTGTGTTTGACACTCGGAAGGGGGAGGATTTTCTGATAAACATTCCTCAAAACAGCGTGAATGCAGCTGAATGCTGTGTGTGTTTTTGACGACAGAACACTGTTAGAACATGATTAAAAGCTCAAAAGTGTCACAGAATATGTGTCCTTTAAATCATTTTCAATCGACCAATCTAGCTTTATATTTCAAGCACATTGAGCAGTTTAAGTACAGAAATAATCAAATAACTCAATGTATCAGTAGGGGGAGTAACAGCCCTCAGGACAAAAGTGTTAATACTCAGTGACACCCAAACACTTAAATTGTTAAAGAAAAAATTATTGCAACATGGCAGGTTAAATAATGGTCAAGTGGCCTTGCATAGACACTCACAAGGTACTTTATTTATATATCTTAGGATTTTTCAAAGTGCCTTACAAAACAGAATAAAATCACATAACGCACTGTGCTGAATGGAAAATGCACCGGCGACTGGAGGAGTGGTTAATGAACGGAGCGCTTTTATATACGTATTAGACCTAGAATATGACTACGCGTTTGAAGACATTTACTACTTCTTTAAAAAATAAATAAAAATCCATCTTATTTCGACATAGTTTTGTTCACTGCAAATGATATATATTGCAATACAATCAAAATCGCAGTTTCAGTTGTCTTGTCTCTATTGCGTCTAGACAAATCTTGTTGCAGTTTAGATCGCTACAAACGTTAACACACGTTTTAATATTCATTGGATTCGTTCACCTGTTCATATTTCAGTCTTCTGTAAAATGCTAATGCCCCTGGAGTTGTATAAAATGTGCACGCTGAATAGAATCCTACTTTTAAAACCTATTTCACAAATCTAATTCCAATACTTTAAAAATTGTATTAGATTTTCTGTGCAGCCGTAATTTCAAAAGCAATTGTTATACACAGAACAAATATAAAAGTGGCTGTATCGATAAGGGTCTGAAACTTTCTATTCTCGATGAAGATGTGTGTTTTGCTATAAATGTTTCACTGTATGGCAGCAAACGTGGCAATCTCCATGGAGACAAGCAGGTAACTCCACCAAAGTATCTTGTCAAAGATATATTCCATAAGTTCATTCCATGCTGTGGAACATTCGAATAACAATAATAGCAATAACATTTTCACAAGCAGGAGGTAAATGCATCACTTTCTTGGTGGGCACCTTTAAAGGATTTTTCATTTTTCATTTTGCAGTTAGTCTTTAAACATGCTCTTGAGTGCCTTAAATTTGACATCTCATCTTTAACAAACAAAAAAAAGTCTCTTATTCATTCTGTGACCTGTGTCATCAGTTACTATGAAATGACACTGAGTGGATCCGGCCAATAGATGGCGCCAGCGCTATATACAATCTAGTGAAGTTAGCGCTGAAAAGACGTCATTGTGCAGATCTGCTGCAGCAGTTATCGTGTTTAGAAGCAGAAATGCTCAGAGCGAGTCTAGTAATGATTTAGGGACTAAAAACAGCACAAGATTCTCTGATAAGTCTCATGTGAAGTCTGAAAATACGTCCGAAAATCACGAAAGTTCAGCAGGAAGTGTGTTTGACACTCGGAGGGGGGAGGATTTTCTGATAAACATTCCTCAAAACAGCGTGAATGCAGCTGAATGCTACTTCAGGTGTGTTTTTGACGACAGAACACTGTTAGAACATGATTAAAAGCTCAAAAGTGTCACAGAATATGTTTCCTTTAAATCATTTTCAATCAACCAATCTAGCTTTATATTTCAAGCACATTGAGCAGTTTAAGTACAGAAATAATCAAATAACTCATCAGTAGGGGGAGTAACAGCCCTCAGGATAAAAGCATGAATACTCAGTGCCACCCAAACACTTAAATTGTTTAAGCAAGAAAAAAATATTGCAACATGGCAGGTTAAATAATAAACAAGTGGCCTGGCATAGACTCTCACAAGGTACTTTATATATTTATTTATTTATCTTAGGATTTTTCAAAGTGCCTTACACAACAGAATAAAATCACATTCAAGTCACAAAACAGATTAAGACATGAGAAATAATTCTAAAAATATTTTTTTTAAAAGAAGAGTGCAGATGAATCAAGTCGTGTGTCTTGAAATAGTTGTTTAAACTCGTCTACATTTTTCATATTTCTCTCTCTATTTTCAAATTCTTTTTGCTTCCTTTCTGCAGCTGCTTTTTCACTCATTTCTAAATATTCAAAATGCCTTTTTATTTAATTCAGTTTGCGCTGTGTTTTTGGACAGAAATCTTTTTTCATCATAATTTATTCTGTTTCTCACGGTCAGACTGCTGTCACTCATCCTTCCATTTAACCCCTTTGTATTCCACTCAATTTTATTAAAAAAAATACATTCATTCATTCATTCATTCATTTTCTACCGCTTATTCCCGTTAGGGGTCGCGGGTGACTGGAGCCTATCCCAGTGACTTTGGGCCTTAGGCGGGGTACACCCTGGACAGTGGCCAACTCATCGCAGGGCTGACACAGAGGACAAGGACATTGACAGACAACCATTCACTCTCACATTCACTCACTAGGGACAATTTAGAGTTGTCAATTAACCTGTACAGTCATGTCTTTGGACGGTGGGAGGAAGCCGGAGAACCCGGAGAGAACCCACGGTAACACGGGGAGGACATGCAGACTCCACCCAGAGAGATCGTGTGATGTTAGGGTGGTTCAGAATTCGAAACCACGATGTTGGGGTGGTGCGGGATTCGAACCCACGATCTCCTTATTGAGAGGCAGAAGCTCTAGCCGCTCTGCCACCGTGCACCCCTACAAAACAAAAAAATACATTTTCTTCAGAAAAATCCATTGCAGGACGATATTCGATCGACTGGGATCCCATGATTTTCAGATATCACAAATTAATTTTAAAACAAAATGAATCATGATTTAAATAAGAGCAACAAGGACATTCAGCAAATGGTTGGAGCTGGATGGAATCAGAGCTGCCTTTCCGCCGCTCCGACCACATTCACACACGGACGAGGTGGGATAAGTGTCTTGCCAAGGACACGGCGTCACTGATCGGAGCGGAGTTCAAACCGCTGACCTTCAGGTTGTCGTGCGTTTGCTCTAACCACTGAGCCACCGCCGCCCAGAACAAATCAAAACATTCAGATTATTTGTTCACACCCATTTCTGCAGCGTATCGAGTTGTAAGAAAACAGGAAATCGTTCCAACAGCAATTACTACTTTCTCTGAACACGGCGAGGACTAATTAAGAATGCGGTTTGTATCTGCGCCATCCAGGACGCCTCGAGCCTCACGGGAAGAAGACGCGCATACAGTTTTGGCCATCACTCCAAACTGAAAATGCTTGACTTCCTGCCAACTGAGCGCGCGCATATTAAGTGAGACCGGAGCTCGTCGGACTCACGCCGGGATGGGACAGGCTGCAAGGGAGGTACACGTTTGAAAAGAGCCCGTTTAGATTGTTCAGCCATTATTTTCATTGTTCAGTTTCAAAGAATTGAAATAATAATGAAACAATCCAACGGCTAGACATGAGCTGGACAAAAATGCATTCACAAAAAATGGCAAGGATTTCAAAAAGAATAACAGTTTTGTGAAAAATATGCAGGAAAAATCAGTAATCCGTAGCATTTGTTAATTTAATCCATTGAAGTCATCTGTCAGTATAACAATATCAGTTTTCAGTTCTAAAGTACAAATATTATGCAAATTGACTTTGTTGAGCGTTTATCTGTGTTCTAACATTGTTCCGTCATCAAAAACATACCTGGAGTAGCATTTGGTTAGTTTGTTTAATGAATACTCGTTTGAAAATCCTCTCTCTCCAACACTGTGTTCTGAACTCTTTCCATGCGTTTTGCTGTTTTAAGTCCTTAAATCATGGTCAGACTGTTAATATTTGTTCCATTTAATCACAATAACTGCAACTTCGTCAGATCCATCGCTTACTGCAGTGTGGGTATGTATTTACATATGTAATTGCCTCTACAGCCAGTAGATGGAACCACAGCTAAGTCAAAATGGCATCTCCCAATGCAGTCATAAACTTTTGATAAATTGATAAGGTTTTTCTCTGTAAAAACATTTTATTTTTAGTTCTAAAACATGAGATGTCAAACTGAAGACATTCAAGAGCAGGTTTAAAGCCTAATAACAGTATGAAAAAAATGCATCATGTTTTTCCTTTAATAATTTAGAATTTGCAAAAGGTAAATTGGTGTGGTCTCTGTAACCTGCTCCATGTGTTATACACATTACGTGTTAAAGTGAATTGAAAAACTACCGGAGCTTCAATGTGTTTAATTGTGCTGCAAAGAGCAAATGATTTCTCAGGATTCATGCAGGTTTCAGCAAATCAAATGTAATGCTTTTTAATGTCACATTTCAAGATTTTTTATGTCATAATCTCAAACCCACTGGCTTGTAACCATTCCATTGGGCAGCAGAACGAATATAATATATATAACATTCAAAAAGCAAATTTACATGAAATTTAAATGAACAAAATGTATGTTTTGAACCCTAACGTTTACATTTTAGATGGTTTGATCTCAGGTTTAAATTGAGGGGTTTAAAAAAAACATATTGTAATGTTAAATTAGTAAAGTAAAAACTACTGTCATAGACACTCACTTCTGATTGGCTGATACAGCAGCTCCCTCAGCAGCTCTCTGTTTTATTCTGTTATGTAAAGCACTACAAATAAACTTGCCTTGCCCTGCCTTACAGACATGGACTACGATAATTATTTTTATTATGTTAACAGTTATTGTTTTGATGGATCAATGTCTTTTCAACATGATTTTTAGATTTAATGCCAGTGGGGATGCTTTTTTGATATATGCCTGATTTTTGCCAAAATTAATGTAATGACTTTTAATGCTTTTTAATGCCACCTGGAAACCCCGCTTCTGAGTTACAGTTCGTCATGTCTCAAAATCAGACGCGCAACGTAAAATGAGTCACTTATCTCTATTTGCCAAAAGTGTGGTTTATATATGATTGTTATTTTATTGTCAATTGTATTTGCAAAGGTTTGGCGCTAAAGCTAAATTACTAACCCTGAACGTCTCGTAGCCCCCACTCACACATATTTAGTTCTTTGACCTGATGTAGACTGGGACAAGAGCGGTCCGACAGCTTTGGGGCAAAGACGAATTGAATTTGGCTGTTAAGTGTACTCCGAGTTCTCTGTGCATGTGAGCTATATTTTTCTTTATTCTTGCGCCTGTTATATAAACCTTGCATGCTCTGATGACCCTACAAGACTCCAACAAGCCAGTTCAATTTGGACATTTTCAGTCATGGGAAAGTGCTGACTGCTTTTAAACCCGTTTTTTATGTTCCATTAGGGGAAAGTGTCGGAGTCAGCGCGGTCTCTAAAGCTGTCCAACGCAGGATCACCCGCTGAGACGAGGCTTTAGCCCGACTTTAAAACAAAAGCCACTTCTGACAGGCTGCGTGGATGTTTTTCCCCATTCTACAGTGTTCTCTGCTCTTTAAGGGTGAGGACAAGTGCAAAAACACAGACACTTGTTATGGCAATCCATGGGCAACTAAAATGTCTTGTTTCCAGAAAATGTGATTGTAAAATTAACCATAAAAGTGCGGAAACTTGAACGATTTCAGTGCACTTTTCATATTAATTTTTCATCAGTTGTTTGATAGTAAAATAATTATAACTTGTACCACCGCTCGATGTAAGACTTTTTGTTCAATACTAATACTTTCAATACCATTTTAAGCCGATGTGATCTGTTGTATCTTTGGAGTAAGATACAACAGTTCGTATATTTGATTATTTGACACATCCATAGTGACTTAGACTATACCAGATAATTTTTATTAAAATAAAAACCAATCCACTGAAATGAAACCAGTCAAAATATAATAAACCAAGTTCAATAATCTGTAGGTCTCCTAATGTTAGTAAAGTATAAATATAAACACTCAAAAAGCTTAAAATTTGAAATGCCAGACATTAACACTATACCTCTTGTGTCTTATCTGTGTGAAAAGTTAGAATTGCTAATGCTAATGTACTGCTAATTTATGTTTCCAATAGCTCCTGGGCCAAAATTAGAGAAACACTGAGTAAATTGGATTAATACGCTATAGATTGTGATTGCATTTATTACCACATGGCCTTGACCTGTGGGGTGCCCCAAGGGTCAGTCTTAGGACCCCTCATGTTCAAACTCTACATGCTGGCGTGGTGCAGGTAAATTTGGACCATATATTTATCTAACTGTTTTATGATTTTATATTGTATAGGGATTTTATACATTGTTTAAATTGTGATTTTGATGCATTTTAATGATTGTAAAACACTCTGTATAAGCAGAAATTGTACGTAACGTTATACAGATACACTTTCCTTGCTTGGTTGCTTTAATTATCCATGTAATTTTGGTTTTGATTTGTTACATGAAAGAAGAACTAATACTAAATTGCAAATAATACAACTATTTCTCGATTATTATGATTTGCTTTGTGCTAAGTAACATTTTTGATGAAAAGGAAAACATAAAAAAAATACATTGCCGACCTGTGTGAACACAAAACCACATCGTTGTAAAGGAAGGACGTAAAGGAAAGTGCTGTAAAAGAAGAGTTTAGTGGTTACAAAAATATCAATACCCTGATATTGATTGATTCTATCGAAAGCAGATGGCCACTTGAACAAGCTTCAATACTGGGAAAACAAATCACATTACTAAGATACATTTGTACATTTCCTGAGTAGTTTTATAGGATATTAAAGAGACTACAATTAACTTTAATTTTCTGTCATTGTAGTATCATAATTGGTATCAAGCCTTTTTCTTCGTATCAAAATCGAGTTTTAAATTGTCACGCCTTTACTACACTAGCGGGTACAACTTATTAATTCACCGTTTCACTTTACACTGCCAGTACAAATTATTTTAGACTTAATAAAACGGCGACATATTACACACACAAGCCTGGAGCAAATAGCAGCGATCTTTTCAGTCATTTGTCTATCGGGTGATTAGGAAAAACCCTTACGACGTCCTCCTTAATTTAGCTGTGCTGCTCTGGCTATCCATTCTAACACATGCAGACTTCCTATTGGCCTATTGATCCGCCCGCTCCCCCGTGAGTCCCTCCACTCATCAGATTGATTTCTGTCATGGCGGTTTTGGTGAGACAGCGCACACTTAACATGCCACGCTAATTAAAAGCAGCGTGGACCTAATTTATCAAGTCAAGGAGCCAAAATCCTGACGCCACAAGCAGATTGCACTGAGGCTGGACTTAATTTGAACAAGTTTTTGGATTTTTTAATTCGACTTAACTAAACTTTTTTAGTAAGTATAGTAATTAAAGTTAAAGGCAAAATAGAAAAAAACATGCAGGATTGGGGATTCAACTTGTTTGTATTAGTATTTGAATATAGTGACAAATGATTTATATTGCTCAAACTTACAAGAGGACTCCATCTTCAGCACTGAGAGCAACAGGTTCCACAGATGTATTGTTTGGTGGGGACAGTATATTGATGCCATTTGTTTGTTTTGGTCAGGGTCAGAAACTGATTTAAATTACTTCCACCAATTTGTAAATGGTCTCATTAATTAATTTTTAATTCATTAATTTATTTATTTATATAAGGTTTTCACTAGTGCCAAGACAGTCGAGATCGTTGTCCATTGGGCACTGGGACCACCAGGGGGTCAAGAAGCTCTGCCATGGGGGTCGTGAGATGATATGAAGTATATAACACCACTCCATACTTAATTATTTAAAATGGCGAGAGAAATTAGGTCAAATAACACACAAAAATGCTTGAAATTAGGTAAAATAAGTTTTTTGACAAATTAGAAGTTTGTCTTGTTTGTCTTGTTTGTTTGTCTGTTTGTCCCCAGTTTGACAGTTTTCATAAAGTTTATAATGTTTTTAATTATAACCGTAAGGGCTCTCCTCTCTCATTCCTCCTTTCACTGTCGAGAATAAAGCAGGCCAGAAATATAAAGGTACGACAAGTTTTTTTATCATATGTTTTAATATAAATAAGGCATTTTATGGGAAATTCAAATCTGAAAAAATGATAGAGCCTACTTTAAATTTCCCACGTCATTTTGTTGACATGTTAGACACACACACTTTTATGAATTGAATTTCACCTAATTTTTTAAAGCTTAATAAATCAGGCTTTGAATTAGATATATTATATTACATTAATCTTTCTGCACAATCTGTGTTAAGTACGAGAAAGTAAGATTGTAAAGTTTGGTGTAGATGCTCCTTTAAAGGGATGATCTTTATATCTGTTCAGAAGAAAACCTTTGATGTTACAATGTCACAAATAATAAAACAATTTTAGGAGCAAATTGGACAATGTTGTTGTTTCCAGGTGAAAGCTTATGTTGAGGGAAAAACCTTTTTCCTGTTTGCCTGTGTCTTGTCTTAAAAACAATATAACAATGACCAAAAGGTCAGCAGGACACTGACTTTGAGATTAAATCTGTGGAGATGCACAATGCACCTTCAAAATATACAACATACAGTTATTTGCTTGCAATTTTGGTCTAAACACAGTAACGGGTTCAGCCGAGGTCCATGTCCTTGGCTGCACTGGGATTTTTAAGAAGATTACTTAACACACACCAGAAAAGAAACAGAATTAAAACTCGAGTCCTGAAAAGAACTAAATTACATAGTTGTCCAGCTCCATCACAAAGCGAGCCATTCATAATCAGCGTCTGGAGCAGAGCAGTGCACAAACAAACACAGGTAACTGGCTGTTTGAGACGAAACACACCATAATGTGTTGTTTTTAGAAAGCAGCCAGTTTCCCTTGTTGATTATATGCTCCACAAATCCACAAATGTTGAATCTGACCGTTTTGAGCTGTATTTCTGAGTACATCCATCTATTCTTCAGCCATGTATCCAACTTTGCAGCAGAAACGTGGTTCCTGAGAAGAATGTTGACGATCTGATATGTCGACAAAGTTACCAATGAAGATGCATTACAACGAGAGGGAACACAAAAGGATAATATGATCCGGCACGGCGAGGCAACGTTCTTTCAAACTCGAAGGAAAGAGATGTCAAGGTCGACAACGGGGGGGAAAGAAATAACTGACAGAAAGCCTCAGCAGATGGTTGGATACTTCTGTCATCACTCTGGAACATTATCAGAGATCAATGGCTGGCGAATGCTGTGCTGTGGTCGCCAACGCCGCTGGCATTGCACCCCGAGAGAGAGCGAGATGTATCCAGCCAGTGAGGCACAATTATCTTATTAACTGGAGCCGGGCGATATGACAAAATATATATGTCACTGTTTTTTAACTCGTGGATCGATCCTAACTTTCAGTACGATTTAACTTTTTCTTTTCCAAAACAGTATAAAATGTCTCGATACCGATTGCACTGTCTGCCAACTGTACATTTCTGTATATAATCCTAGTCTATCTTGGTCTATTTTATTCTTAATCTTATGCATGCCTCTTTTACATATTTTATTATATTTTATTCATTGTTTTATGTTGCACCTTACGCCGAAGCAAGTTCCTATGTTTGTGAATTTTTGATCACTGACAAAGGCAATAAACTGTTTGATTCTGAATCTGATTCAAGAACGATAAGAATGACTTTTAAACAGTTCCTCATGATTATGTTTTGTTTTTAACGTTTCTTCCTCCAAAGTCTGAAATGAACTACGCTCCAAACCACATACGTTTGCTGACTGTGGACTTTTGTATAAAAAAACAAAAATAATTGACGATCACAGACACTTGATCTTGATTTAAAAAAAAAAAAAAAAAAAAGTAGTAATCAACACTAACATTATCTATTCCTTTGATTTTCAACCAGTTTGCCGGGGAACACTAGTGCGCCTTGAGGTTTTGCCAGGTGTGCCTTGAGAAAATGTCCAGATTGAGTTAACAGATTCACAAATGTGGATTTAATGACCTAATATACCTTTTTGGAGTGTCCTGAGCAACATTTGCACCAAAAAAGAACGCAAAACCATCACTATTACCAAATTTAAAGAACCAGACGGCGCCACAGAAATTATTTGCCTCATTATATACAATATTTTTAACTAAATGGTCTGATTTGGTAATGTTTTAGGGGTAGGTGGTGCGCCGTGGTAGCTTTTAAACCCAAATTTTGTGCCACAACTCAAAAAAGGTTGAAAAACACTGATCTATTCTATCTGACCCTATCACAATACTTAGTCCTAGTTTAGTCCAGGTTCAGTCCAGGCTGTGTTCTGTTCCAGTCATGCTTATAGGACACATATTATGCAAAGTGGACTTTTTAGAGCTTTGAATCACATTGTTCCCCATCAAAAACACACCTGACATTGTATTTCGCTTCATTCGCGCTTTTATAATCCTGTTTTCGAGGTCGTCTTCTCCACCCCTTCTCTGAGCCTCACAAATTCCCCAGATTTGTGACGTCAAATGTCGACATCTGTAGGCCTTCTGCACTGTTTTTCAGTCCATAAGTTCTCACCAGACTCGTTTTGAGCTTCTGTCGTCAAATCACGTCCGTTACAATTGTGTGCTCGCGTTTGCATGTTGTGGGCAAGCTAGCCTTTGTTTATTTTTCCATGGTAAATCCCTCAGCTGCCAGTAGATGGAATGCTAATGCAAATCCATGATAGTCATAAGTGCTGCAGATGAACACAAGAAACCAAAGTACTCAAGAATATGTTTAAAGGCCAACACTACAAATAATGCATAATATGTGTCCTTTAAAGTCTGGTTTAGTCCGGCTTTGGACGTGGTTCAGTCCTGGTTTACTCCTGGTTTATTCTTTATGACCTCAATGTATGAAACAGCCATGATAGATGCAAATAAAGAGAGAGGTTGTGATAGAGAGAGAGCGAGGGGGGGAGGTGTTTGTGAATGTGATCCTAAAGCCACTTCATTGAGCAGGACAGTGCTGCCACAGATTTAATCCCAAATGAAAAAGGCCACTATCACTTTAGGCTGGGAGTTGTGAGCAAACAAATTAATTATTTATGAATGATGAATATTGCATATTGCTCTCAAAATTGTTGTTGCCTCTCTGTAAGCTGGCCAGATTTGATTTACGTGGCTGGATTTTCATATCAGTGGAAGCAGAATTTTAATCACTATATAGGCGCAAGCTGCAGTCTAACATCCTGGCTGCCTGCAATATAAAAATAATATAATATATTTTTATGGAAATCTATCTACGACTTTGTGCAGTAAAGTCTACAGCAGGGGTTGGCAATGCTTTCATTTCAAATACCACTTCTGAAAATGTTTGGCTTATCGAGTGGAACTTTAATTTAACTAATCTAATGGAAAATATAAAACTAAACAAGATCAAAGTTAGGGTATAAGAGAATTGTTGTCTACAGCAGTGGTTCCCAACCTTTTTGTCTCAAGTACCCCCAAAGTTTTGTTTCACACTCCGGGTACCCCTTTATTTAAGTTTCAGGCAAATAAATGGGTTTACTAATTGAATATAGTCAGTTATTACTATTGTATGTATTGTTTTGATTATATTCATGGTCCATAATACTTCCAAGAGATGCTAAATGTACAACTAATCACATATTTTTACAGTTTAAAGTACATTTCATCTTGATTTAAAATTTAAAACCATTCCAAGTACCCCCTGGTAATTCCTCAAGTACCCCTTGGGGTCCCCGTACCCCTGGTTGGGAAACACTGGTCTACAGAACAGTACAGTGAATGGGTGCGAACGAGGGCTGAGAGACGTTAGCATTAGCACTAAATCCTTGTAACAAATCATTTCACACAGATAACCACACTTTTGGCAAACACAGATAAGTTGAAAGTATTTTACACTGAGCATTTGATTTTCAGACATGAAGAACTGCGATACTCACAAGTTTTTTGCTCTTGGCACCACAAATAAACACACTACAGCTCCCGTAGTTTTTAATTTCACTTTAACGTAGCGGTGAAAAGAAAACAAACAAACACGTGATAATCCGTGGTGAAGGGACTGTAGTTTGTCATCACTGCTGATCTAAAATGAGTGAGTACACGTCCAAACACACGTCTAATATTTACTTTCTCAGCTTTCCTCAGTTGAACGTCGCTCCAAAGGCCTGGTACGGTGTGGAAGTGACTCCACTGTCTGAGGGGAACTGTCCCGCCGATAGTGGCTTCCAAAGCTGTCTTGGCTCTAGGAACACTTTAGCTATAAAGGAGTCAGAGCGAGATGATTGGATTAGAGTCAACACAGACTCAGGTGAAAACAAGACAGCAAAAAGCAAATACAAACAGAAAATATGTTAATAATTTCTTACTAAATGCTGACTCGATCCTTGTGATAAACCGCTATATTTCCAGTGAGTGCTACTAGTATGTGGAACCTTCAGATTTAGCAAAACAAAGCCAGGACATGTTAGCATCGGGTGGTTTCCTGTTTATCAACGCACAGCACTCATGTCAAGATAAAAATATAAATTCCCATTGCATTATTCATGTCATATCAGCCAAACTCGATGCATAACATACAATAAAGAGACGTTAAAACATGGTGTAGAGGCACAAAAGCTCAACAAAGTCAATTTATCATAATATTTGTACTTTAAATGAATGCAGAAAAAGCTGAAGATAAATCTGAAGTAGTTAGACTCATGAAATTTAAAAAAACGTGTTAAAGTTGGACTGGACCAGTTATCCTGGCATGCATTTAAACATAGTGAGGGATGCATGACATAGATGAGCTCACTGGTCATCTATCATTTGTAACAAAATCAAAGTTTTTTTTCACCTCAGATTAACAATTCAAGTCTCCACTCATTGACGGTAGAAATATGCAATGTCAATCAGTACTTTTTCTTATTTTCCTCAAGCAGCTATGCAAGTTGTTTTGCTACCGATGGACCTTGCATGTCCCTGATGGCAAAGCCTGGATACACGTCTTTGTAAAGTATTGGTGAAGTGTGTCTCGAACTAGTAGAGTTGTCAAAAATATTACAAATCTGAATCTAAAGCGATACTAAAACTAATATGGAAACTAGATTATCTCATTTGAGCAACTATCAACACTAAAAATATATATATATCACTTTAATAGGATAAAACTCTGCCTTTTGTGAACCATTTAGTAGAAAGTAGAAGTAATAGAATAATAACTGTATTGTTTGTCAAACACAGAAATCACAATACAAGCATACAACCCAGCGATCTAGCTAGCAAGCCCCGGGATTTAAGTCCCAAATGACATGGAGTTTTATCCAAACTAGTACAAGACCACCATTTTTATTAAAGAAAGTGCTGAAAATGTCAATCTGTTGTCTAAATCTTTGACCTAAATAAGAACATTTTAATAATCATTGTGGTACTGAAATCAAGAATAGTCCTGAAATTTTAGTGGCCTGACGACAACTACTGCGCTTCAGCTGCTTCCCCTCAGATCACAATGTATTTCCTCAAATCAGGTTAATGCAACCAAAGTCAATATTCCTTTTTTCTACTGAATATAAATGACTAAGATAACGGTCTTGGAAATGCAGCTGTTGCCTTAAAACCCTGCCGTCTTCATGTTTTGTCCATCTGTGTCTGATAAACAGTCTGTATCCTCCAGCATCAGGTTGTATCACTTATTTTCCTCCTGCATTTCCTTCTGATGCTTCACTTTAAAAAGTAATGGAGTGGTCAAAGTCTGGACGAGACGCTGCAGAACGATGGATTTTTCCATTCTGCTCTGTGCTTTAGGTGTAGTAGGCCAATAACGCCTGCACCATCTGCTCCTGCTTTGCTTTTAAATTGTCTTCTTTTTTGGTATCGGTTTTAACAGAAAACACGAACCGACGCTGATGCATGTTGGTAAGGTTTGCGCAGTTTCACACATGAACATAGAAGAGGGAATGGTTGTGTTTTCTTTATCCTTCAGGAAATATAACCTGCCTCTAAACATGTGTCATATTGACTGTCCAGAAGCTTAACATTGCCTTTGTAATCAATGCTCTTAACATCAACCAAAAGTGTATTCATGTCCAAGCTCCTGAAGAAAACTGATGTGTGATAATAGTAGTTTTATGAGGAGTTGTTGTAGTAGAAGTAGAACCTTTCCTTGCCGCACAGTGCCACTGCATGCAATAAAGATTAAAAGGGCCTTTACCCATTTATTTTACATGCAATAAAGTAACAATCTGTTTTGCCTCAGTACAGATAAACTGTAAAAGCATCTATTTGTGTGAAAATGAGTCCATTGTGAGCTCTCTGTATCTAATTATCTTGTATTCTCTGCGAAGCCAGAAGTGTGCCGTTAGCATTTTAATGTTTGTTTGCTTTACTGTGACGGAAATACTCGCTCTGGCCTTTCTAAAACAGTTCAATGCACTCATTTGTTGATGTGAACCTGTTCTGGGTGAATAAATCTGGATGTTTGTGAAGTTTTTTGTCCGTACAGACACTAGAATTTGACACACCTTTTTATAAATGAGGTCCCAGATCTGAGGAGAGGTGAGACTGATTAAAGGTCCCATATTCTGCTATTTTCCCCTTCACACAGTCTATTCTAAGGGCTTTGTTGATAATTATTTGCGTTGTGCAATATCCATAACATAACAGTTTCCAAAAAACACCCATTTCTTGGACTGGCCCCCCTCCTTGCAAAAGCAAACGGCTCACTCCGAGATCTGACCCCCCCGAACAGAGAGCAGCCTGCCTCCCCCGCCCAACCTGCGCGCCTCCCCCGCCCAACCCGCGACGAAGCCTAGAGCGGAGATGGTGCGCATGCGCCGTATGCTCCGGTAAACAGCGATACACAAACACTGAATAAACCTTTTATCCGTCCTGACGGTGCGTCGTGCTGAGTCCTACGTCCTGGATCTGACCTGGAGTTTGACGTGCTCCAGGACCTCGATGACGGACGTTGCAGTTTGGTAAATAACAAGCTCTTCTATCTATCGTATCCATCGTGTAATTACTGTGTAGCATTAGCATTAGCTGTTTTTATTCTTGCGGCTGCGCGCTTCCTGGAGGCGTGGCTTAAACACCGCGTCATCCTGGTGAAGCCGCGTCATCTTAGTGAGGAGCCCCCGTCTGCTGCTCAGCCGAGGGGGACGGAAAAGACAGTTCTCTAGTGAAAACATGCAGGAATCAATCAAAAAACCACTTTGGGCACAACATACGAGGCCCAAATAGCACTGTAGGAAGGTTAAAACCTCTGAAAAGTCGATTTTGCATGTTATGGGACCTTTAAAGTAAGAATGCATGTTTTTCTTTCCATTTCGTTGCAGGCAAAGAAGCAGTTGTGGGGACACACCCTTGATTCACCCTTCTAACCATACGCACCAGTCTGGGGTCTATTCCCAGCATGTATAGGTGTGGGACAAGGCCAGCGCTTCAGTGGTCCATCGGGGGCTAACTCAGACAGGCAGACAACCCCGTTCACACTACAGGCTATTTACGGCTTCCACTTCACTTAACCTCACTGTGCACGAGCTGGGTGGGACTCCGAGGCGACACAAAGCTGGTGAACACGTGTAGGACATGGAAACACAGCAGACGCCGGGCCAGAGACAGACGTGGGCTCATCAATCACACGGGGGTGAGAGGTACAGGGGCAGAAACAAGCACGAGGAAAGATCAAACTATGCTTAAAGTGCGTATGACAGGTTTTCACGATTTTCCAATTTTGTCATTATTTGGTGCATTAATAGTTGTTATAATATAAATGATAGTTTCACAACAATCAAGTGGTTGTTTGTGAAGAAAAGTTGAAAAATCTGTAGAAAGTTACAGGAAGCAAACAAATTGATGACATCACACTAGGGAGACAAAGATTATGCATAATTTACAAAAAAGGAGACTTTTTTTTACCCTTATTAATTAATTCAAACAAAAAAGGTGTTCACATGTATTTTTATTTGTAAATTTAAAAAAAATCTGTGACATTAGATGAATTTGGACCAGTTTACAGTGTGGTTGCTATGGTAATTTCCTAGTGTGATGTCATCATTTACAACCAGGAAGTAAAAAAAAAACCTCAAAAATCGCTAGTATTTTAGCAGAATTTGAAATATATTTATCTGAACTGCATTTAAGTGAAATGAGTAGTCCAACCTGTCATAGGCCCTTTAATGTGTTTTGAGTTTAAGTAACGCAAGAAAATTTTTTTGTCCACAATAGGTAAATTAAAACTTTAACAAGATTTTTGCGCCAATGGCATCAGCGTAATGTTTCCTTTTTGTATAGTGCCACTGCATGCTATAATAATCCACAAACTTTTTTTTTTAAGACAAGAGGTTTTGAAATGTATTTTTACCTTGCCGAAATATATTTTTAAGTTGTCAGCAACTGTTGCTGCTGAAGTGGCACGTCACCACCAAGACCGGTGACAACCCTGAGGATGGCTCGCAGATAGCAGCCCAACATGTCGACAAGGTAAAAATACATCTCAAAACCCGTTGTCTTTAAAAAAGATACCTAGTTTGTGGACAATAGAATACAAAAATTAACATGCAGTAATGATGTCCACACATTTCAAAAACATTAACTGGCTGTGTGACGGAGTTGTTTGCCTTGCCTACATCCCTCAGACCCTCCCACCTGATCAGCCGCACCTGCCAAGCCAGTAATCAGCAGGGATATAGAAGGCTGGAGTCCACACACAGACGCTGGCCAGTGGGTCCTGCTGCAGCATCCCTTTTTGTTCTTTGTTGTTGTTTTGTTAGTTACTTTTTGTTAGTGGAACTTTTGGTTTGTAGCACATTCTCATTTTTGTAAATAAATATAGGTTTTTCTCTCCACGTTTTTGATTCTGTTTAACACCCGGTTTTCAACAGCAACGTTGTGTGCCATCTCCCCACCTCGACCATGGCACGTAACATGCTGAATTAAAAGGTCCTGTACCTATTTTTTTGCATGTAATAAAGTCTCTATTTTGCCCCTGGACAGATATAGGTAAAAGCATCTATTTGGGTGAAAATTTGACTTTTTTGCGCTCTCTGCATCAATTATCTGGAATTTTATTCCTCGCAAAGCAGGAAGTGCACTGTTAGCATGCTAATGTTTGTTTGCTTTATCACGACTGACTCACTCTGGCCTCAGAGAGTGGTGAAAAGACCTTTCAAACTCTTTGCAGTGAATATTAAGGATGCTGGGAAAGCATAAGTGAGAGACACATGGACTGGTGCAAAGAGTTTAAAATGAAGTAGTTCCCATTTAAGGCCAGACACTGCAGGTGAATAGGAAAAAATCTTAAATTTAAAGATATAATTATGACATTTCCCCTGTAGTTTAGTCAAATAAATGTAAGAAAAAATATATTACAAGTTTTTCATCCTTTAATGTTTTCATATGGAAATTAGGCATTTTAAAAACAGCCAGAATTACTCATCAGAACACACATTTGGGACATATAAATCTGACAAGTGGACAGAACCAGGTTTAAATATCTTAGTATCTTAGTTCATTTTGTAAACATTAGTTATAGAAAACTTCCCAGAGGGGATTTTGGATTTCTTATTTAGTTTCCGAGTAAACTAGATTTGACTGAAAATCCTAATTTTCAAATTTTGCCTCATTTTTTTGACTTAAACTTCTATAAATCCTTTTTTAGAATTAGATATAAAAAATTCCTTCAGTATGTTTTGTCAAAATCTTGTTGAGTCCAAGATTGTAAAGTTTGGTGTGTGTGGGATCTACGTTAAGTGATCTTTATGTCCCGAGGGGAGAACAACGCATTTTAAGAAAACAACCTTTGAAGTTACAATGTCTCATAGAAATCCACGGATGAAGTGGATTAAATGAAGTAATAAAACATCTTTAGGAGCAGATTGGACACGTTTGTTGTTGCCACATGAAAGCCGATATATTGAGAGAGCAAACCGACCAAAAAAAACATGCAGTGTCTCACCTTAAGACTGTAAAAATCACATACAGCCCCTTGTTTAAACCACAATGTGCATATTCTCTGAACTCTGTCCAACCAGACCAGGCGAGGCATTGTTTTTGAGTATTTGTCAGGCCGGGTGTGCACTGACTCCAGAGGGTGCTCATGCGGGTTACTTGTAGAATGCCCGCCCAACTCTGGTGCCCTGCGGTCCGTGTTTGGTTCACATGGTTTTTACGCGAGAACACTCGTCTAATGACCTGAAAAACGCCCCAGACCGCTGCGGGGTCAGGCAAAAGTAAGACTTCTTGTGGATTCTTTCCGCAAGAAGCATAAACACAAAGTAACTTAAAAAAACAAAACATGATTTACCGATTTGGAACTGTCCTATTGTATTTAGCTGGGAGAAATAATAACTTTTAATACATAAATAGATATATGCCCTCTCTCTTCTCCTGTTTGCGAACACAGCCCAGCTCCACATCAACCCAACGGCGCCCCAGGCCAGAGGTGACAGCGGCAGCCAAAATATATCTCCCAAGTCTCCAGCCCCAGGAGGCAAAAACAGAGCAGAGCCAAGTAAATTTCAGAAGTCAGACACTGCTACTCCGCGCCCGATAATGGAGAGGTTTTTATGTAGAAAAAGAAAAAAAAAACGTGGGTAGTCTTACCATCAAGAGGCCCAATGTTCTTTGTTGAAATCCTCGGGGACTCCACAGGGTTCAGCCATGTCAAAAGCTGAAGTTAAAGAGATTAGAGGGAAATGTCAGGGGATACAAAGACAGCGCCGTGATTTGGGTTCAAACGGGCGCGTACGTGGAGTCATGTCGAGTTTGTACAATGGCTGATGAGACGCCGAATCACGGAGCCTCTTATCCCCCGCTGATCGAGAACGCGGGAGACGGCGGAGGTCACTGAAGAGGAGACAGAAAAAAGGACATCGTTTGACATTACAATATGACATTCAACAACTGTATGTCATCTCCGCGCTGTGATGTGGGAGAGCCTGCGCCCGTCTGTGCAAATATGTGACTTTAACGATGAAGGTTTAGTTTAGAGCGCACTTTATTGTAGTTTGTCACGCTCTAAAATGTCCAACTAGATACCAATAATACCAAGAATAAGCTTGATTCTCAATACTTATTCCAATACGATGGTGGTAAACAAACAAAAGAACATTGGGACTGTCAGCCTTTCGTCACAGTCGATTAGTCGTTTATCAAAATGTTGACTAATTATTGGGTATGGAGAAGAATGGAGTGAGCTCACTGAAGAGTCGGGAGTGAATCTTCCTTTTTAAAAACATTAAACATAAACATTAGAAGAAACTCAAGTTAATACTTAAACGGTTTCCTAATACTTCACGGTATTCACCTTATTCCAGAAGTTGCCGTACGCGCCGCCGTCTTGTTTCTGTTGTATTAGTTTACATGGAGCAGACGAGCTCAACAGAAAATAAGTTATACATGGACTAAAAAGCCGTTTTCAGACTCCAGGAAATCGTTGCGTTGTTGACTTGTTGTTGCTCGTGTTCATTAAACATTTTACACAAATCAATCTACTTTATGTAACATTTAGCGACGAGACTTTTCCCTCGTTCATCATTAGCTTTAACGGGGTTCTCGTCAAACGGAAGTGCGTTTACAACAAAAGTGCAAAAAACGGCAAAAGTGGGCGGTTCAGAATAAGGTCAATAGAATGATGCAATTGAAGTTTTAGTCTGATCAGAGATATCGAAAGGTTTTCCCAGCTTTCTTCAGTTTCACCAGACTCATCGATCAGTAGAGCATGTCTTCAGCTCTAATGAGCATAAGATGTATTCATATTCTGCCCACTTCACTCTTTCATATTTGTACTGAATATAATGTAACTTTTAACATAGAAAGGTTAATTTAATTTTGTCATGAAGAGTGAAGAACTTTGAACCTGCTCGAATTCATATCTACTTTTGATTTAAAAAAAATGTAGTATTGATTTTGAGAGGGAGCAATATTGAAGATTTTATTTTATTGCATTATGTTTATAGTGAGATTCAGAAATACCACAAAAGTGCAGAAATACCACATTTGGGAAGCCTCTTGTTTATGTAATTTGAATAGGTTTATATCAGACCAGTGTTTCAAACTGTGGTTCATGTGCCACTGGTGGTACCCAGGCTTTGTCTAGAGGTGCTTTGCAGTTGGAGTATTTGTGTTATGTTTTTTTTCTTTGGTCTTCCTTTGGTTTAATCATTATGAAGAACTACTACCACTATTCATGGTTAAGTCTCATTTTAGACCGGTTTTATTCAATTTTTAAACCTGGTTATGCCCTAAATTAGAACAAATATAATTGGTTTATATATGATGGTACTCAAAGCCAAATATTTTAGGGGAAATGTTTGAGAACCACCATTTTAGACACACTATTATAACTGTACATTTATTGCCATATTACGCTTTTTTTAAAGTTCATTTCCCACTTCCAATTGAATAATATTTTGACAAGTACTTTATTTTAAAGGAATTATTATTTATGTATCCTGCATTTGACCCATGTCGCTATGGAAACCTGTCAGAAGCAGTGGGTGGTCGAGGATTACAGCGTACACATGCCACACAGACACAGGGAGAACATGCAAACTACACCAAAGGCAGGAGGATAACCACAGCGCAGAGTGAATGTCAAGAGGTACCAAATTATATGCAGGGCCTTTAATATTTAAAAAGCTTTAAGTCAGTTGCTGCCAGAATAAATGGAGACATTTCTGTTATAACTATATCTTTGAGGACCCCCTCGAAAACGAGAGGATTCATCTCAAGGGGTTTTTCCTCTCGGAAATGTTAAATATCTAATCAAACTATCGCACAAACACAAACACGCACAACAGGCTAGTCCCACAGCTTTACTCATGTTACTGTAGTTACTGCTGCTGACAATTGACTGCGGTAAAGGATGGGTCAAATGCAGAGAAGAGACTTCTAAATCTGGACAATCAAAAATACCTTACAAATTGTATTCCATGACAAAAATTAATAATAAACATGTTATGTTATAAGAGTGAAATGTAAGCAGAAAAGTTCTTTGTGCTCAAATATAAAACAATTTTAAAAAGGCTTTTAAAAAAAGCACATACAGTGACAGCAAAACTTGCTCTGGCCTCAGAAGGTTGCGAAAAGTGCTTATAAACTAAATAATTAGGATGCCTGGAATGCATTAGTAAACATTAAAAGTTGACCCGGCTTAAAGTAACACAAAACAAAGACACCAGTCCCATGAACATCTCAGCGATACGGGACGGTTAGCAGAAGTCTGGTCTGTGTGTGTGTGTGATCAGAACATGTAGCGTTATTGTATGACGCGTAGAAGAAAAGAAAAAAAAATAAAGAAAAAGGAGCTTAGGGCACCGTGGACAAGTGACTGGCTTGACACAGAATGCAAGAAGTATGTGGTGCACAACATCACAAGGCCACAAACACCCATGCACAGAACAATCATCTCACACAGCTACAACATGGGGTCGTGATTGTTTTCTCTTCTTATTTAACCACTGAAAGTTGTATTTAGAGTGATTTATGCAGTGACACACGTAGGATTGTCTTTTTTTTTTTTTTAAACCATGAGGTAAGCAGACCTTTTAACATAATGGGGTGTCGTAGATCTGGAGAAGTAAGTACAGTGTACAGTAAGTCTTTATTTAATTAAGTAGTTCTGTTTTTCACATTTTAAGATGGTAATAATCAGGTACAGGTTGATAATTGTCAATTTACAAAGTCCATATACCATTAAGAATCAAATTTATTTTTATAATGCCCAAAATCACAACAACAGTTGCCTCGATGGGCCACAGGTAAAAGCAGTTCAGATAACTGTCCCAGAATGCCCCTGTCCTTTGACCCTCCTTCGCGGCGAGGAAAAACTACAAAAAAAACCCCATGGGAAAAAGTAGAAACCTCGGGGAATAATAATAATAATGACCATAATAATAACTTTTCCAGTGGGGTGTGGTACCTGTTTTTCTTGGAACGCTCCATCATAGCATTAAATGTATCCATCTTGCAAAACGTCAGCCTGGTGCATGCGCAGGCTGCTTTCAAACCGGTTTAAGTCTGTCTTCTCCCAGCGCTTCAGTAACACGCATGTCTTCAGATCAGTGGCTCTCGCTCTCCAGTTAAGTGTACTACGGGGCTTTGATATGAGCTTTGACGCTCGCTGCCGACTCCTCAAATATTCATGAAGTTGCTGCAGATTTTCCGAGGCTGTAGAAGTATCTCGTACACAGAGCAGGGCTGAACACTGCACCTCGCGTTACCGAACACAAGCGGGACCAACCGTACCTGCTGCCGGCGCCGCACGGGCAAAAGCAACTTATGTTTGATTCACACAAACTGTTCTCCCCGCGCTGCTTGACTCTCTCCGGCCAAGCTACGGAGCATCATAATTCAGTTTGAAATGCGTTTGTAGATGGATTTATGGATGTCGCAATAACACATTTTAGAGTTTTAATTATTGTGAGAAGATGGATGATGGTTTTACGATTGTCTGTTTTCACTCGTCTAGAACAGATGTGACCAGCTTTATGAAATGAAGCGCAAATGTGAGAATGTGTAAATAAAAAGTGGAGTACAGATTTATTTGAAATCTAAAACGAGAAACTTATTATTTTTGCTTCTAAAACCGCCACAATTATTTAAGTTCTCCTCTTGCACAGCAGCAGATCCGAGAAAATGAAACAGCCAGGGACCAAAACAGCATGAGCAAGTGCTGGGAAGTAACTAAATATTCAAAATTCATATTAAGAAAACTAATTTTGATTAAAATCCAAAGAATGCACAGTGGTATTTCATCATGCAATCCAGGCTTCAAAGTGCAAATGAAGTATTCATAACCAAGGACACACATTGGACCATGGACAAAATACTATTTATGCAGGTATTCTGTATTCTGTAGTTAAATGCACTGTCCAAGTATTCTTCCCCTCCACGCTGCATGTGGCATCATCTGGGAGAAACTTAGAATTTAATTTCAAAAACAAAAACGGGAACATAAAAAGTATGTTACTCACCAATTCAATTCAATTCATTATTAGCATTATTGGTACTGACTTAGAACAAGTGATAGTTAAAGGCATTATTGCTTTTACCATGTTGCTATGTTTGGCATTGACAATCTCCAAGAAGAGAAACAGGTGACGCCACAAGGCCATGTTACAGGTCAGATCTGTGGAGAGGTGCGTCCAGAATTCCTGTTTTTCAAGGCATTTTTGATGGGAAGAGACACTGTGAATAGTTCTAAGATAGACACTTTTAATGTTACACGTTGCAATGTTCCAGGCAAAGCAGTAACATCTCCGTGAGATAAACACCAGCAGATCCACGATGCACCTTTAATTCAGTGACAAACTCACTCACGTGTTCTCCTGCGCTCAGCGTTGCTCCGGCTCCTGTTTCTGAGGGCAGGCTGCAGAGATGGCATTTTCATGATAATTGAGCTTTACATGCGTTTGTGTGAGCCGTAGATGAGTTCCTACTTCCCTGTAGGTTTTGTAAACCTCCCGACCGTAAATCCTCCAGCAAAGCTCATTACTGAATTAGATTACAATCTTTTCTGCGACATGCTAATGCAAATTGCACAAAGCTAGTATTGTCTTTGCCTCTGCCACGTTTTGAAGCATGTTTTTGGCATGAGAAACATCACACTCCAGTCATGTGTTCACGGAAGATCATGTGAATGAGAGCAATTTGTCTTTTGATTAAAATGTGTCTTTATGTCAAATCCTAAATTAAGTGTATTCTGCACACATCACATTCAAGCATTTCATGTCTTCTGGCTGTGATTAAGAAACGGTACAATTGTTGCCATAATGAGATAATAGAACCTTTAATCGTCCCAGTGTAAGAAAATCATTGTGTTGCGAGAGTAATCTACGAAAACAGAATTGTTATATTTGAAGTATGCAGCACAATTTACAGGATAAATTGAGTTCAGATCTGGGGTATTAGGCATAGTAACAACTCTAATGTAAAGTGAAAGGACAATAGTGTACTTCAAATTCCTAGTGAGGAGTGAGAAATAAATAATTTACCATTTTAAAATTCTAATCCATGTCCTTCCAAGCGTCGACTCCAGGGAAATGTATTAGCCGTGTTATGAATATCCCACAGTATGACCTGAAACTACCAAAGAGACAGCAGGTAAAGCTATGGCCAAGTTACAGTTCAGATCTGTGGAGAGGCGACCCTGCTTAGAGTAAGAATGTTTCTGACCAATAAATTCAACTGCAACATTTAAAGCAGTTAGAGCTGCAACAATTGAAACAACAAATTGCGATTGAATCCACTGAAATAATTATTAGTGGCAGCCCTAAACGCTACTCTGGAACATTCAAGCAAAGCAATAATTCTATGACATGCTGAGACAAGCAGTGACCAGCTCTGCACCTGAAAAGTTACCAATGGTTAAATTTGGAGTCTGTGCATCTGAATGTGTCTCCACTGTCATGAGTGAACCGGTTCATTTAAGAGCTCCAAAGTGGGCCGTGAGAAGTCTATTCTCCCAAGGCGGTCTGGCTCTCTACGGATACCAGAACACTCAATCTAAACTGAGAAAAGCTGATCGCAAAAAGCACATACAGCCTAAATATCAGACAGAATTAGCAATGCAAACCACGCATGTTAGCATCAGCCGTTTCCCGTTTATCAAAATATCAATCAACATCCAAAATAATACATTTCCAGTGCATGATGCATCTAACTCTATCCAAATGCAACACATTTCATTCACAGATGTAAAAATGCAGCGTAGAGTTGCACAGAAGTGAGAAAACGCAGAAAATGCTGACAATTGGTCGTTTCTTATTGACTGTAGCTTTAGCTGCGCATCACAGCGACACAAATTTGGAATTACTAAACTTTTTTTTGTGAATTGCTGAGCTTGGCGTAATGATCCAGTGAAATTTACAATTTGGTTTTAGTTTATTAAAGCGAGAAACTACAGGCAAAACTGTTTTTCCAATTTTTGTTTTTTGTAAGTTTGCTCTCTCAACATATCTGCTTTGATAAGGAAACAAACTTGTCCAATCTGCTCCTAAAAATGTTTAATTCTTCCATTTAATCCACTTCATCCATAGATTTCTCTGGGACATTGTAACTTTAAAAGGTTGTTTTCTTAAAATGCATTTCTCTCCAATAGGGACATAGGGAGTCACCTAAAGTAGCTCCTACACACACCAAACTGTACGTTTCGTCAAAATCTCGTTCAAGATGGTAAAGACGATATGATATTGATATCTAATTCTAAAACTGATTTATTGAAGTTGAATTGAAGACAAAAAAAATTTGGAAAATGTTGAATATTAAGTAAAATATAACTTAAAAACTAAATAAGAAACCCATCATCCCCTCTGTAATTTTTTTGTAACCAATATGTACAAAATGAACCAAGAAATATAAAACTGACAAATGGACAGAGCCAGGTTTGAATGTCCCAAATATGTGTATTTTTGGCCATTTTTTCACACAAAATCCCTTATTTCTATTTGAAAACATGACGGAAAATGTATTTTTTCTTACATTTATGAGAGTAAACTGCAGGAGAAGTTTCAAATTGATATCTTTTAAGATTTTTTCTTATTCACCTGCAGTGTCTCACTTTAAGAAAACAGTTGCTACGTTTGTGAAGTCAGTTCCTCATGTAACAGACCACTTCGATCCAGGACCTGTGCACGGAAACTCCAAAGTGAACCCGTTTGATGGACCAGGGCCAGTCGGAGCGCGGCTATAGTAGAACCTCATCATAATTGCACATTACCGGTCTAAATAACGCCGTGAAACCATAGGCAGGATTCGTTTCACAAACTGCCTAATGCATGCGGACACATTAGCTCACCCATAAGCTTCTTTCCGGTGCATGTTTCTGCAGATGGATGAAGGGGTCTCGGGGGAGCGCGGTCGAGCGGAGCCGTGAAGATGCGCGGGAGGAGGAAGAGGAGGCGGCCTAATTACGCGGGGAGGCAGGCTCCGTGGGTTGCCCTGCGCTCTCCTGACCCCTCTGCCTCTAATGGGACGCGCAGGTGCCAAAGAACATGGGAAAAAGGCGAGGGGCCACAGCCTGATAAATATGTAATCGCTTCAGTTTCCGCCTGCTTTTCCCCGGCTGATAAAAGGAGAGAAGGAGCAGAGAGTTGCATTAGGGAACGCGTGTGAGGAGCTGCTCTTACGATGGGAGGCTGGGCGCACGTTACGACACCTCCATTTTGTTTTGTTACTCTAGAACACGAGACGCTACGGATGATTTTGTTGTTATGTACGGACAGAGGATGCTGTGAGGAGCAAAGTCCCAAGGTCCTCCAATTGTGTGCACAGAACTGTCTAATGTTGAAGGAGAGTCAAAGGGAAGGAGGAAGCAAAATGGCACAAAAATATTGCAAAGATGAATCATAAAAAAATTAACGATCTGTATTTTTTTCTTCAAGTGTTTCCTCACGTCATGAAAACCATAAACAATGAGAATTTTATGGTTCTAATCTACTTCAAGTGCGTATGACAGGTTTTCATGATTTTCAAATTTTGACTTTATTCAGTGTATTAATACCTGTTGTAAATATAAATTATAGTTGTACGCCAATCAAGCAGCCATTTTTGGAGAAAAGTTGAAAAATCAGTTCAAAATTACAGGAAGTAAACAAATTGATGACATCACACTGGGGAGACAAAGGTTATGCATGATTTACACAAAATAAATTACTTTTTTTGAACATTTAAACGTGAATTCAACAAAATAAAGGTGTTAACATGTATTTTTATTTGTAAAATAAACAAATCCGTGACATCTGATGAGTTTTGGCCCCCTGTACAGATGGTTGCTAGGTAATTTCCTAGTGTGACAACCAGGAAGTAAGACAAAAAACCTAAAAAATTGCTAAACCACAATGAAATTTGTGAAGTTTTTGAACAAAATTTGAAACATATTTATCTTAACTGCATTTTTGTCAAATGAGTGTCCAACCTGTCATAGGCACTTTAACGTAAAATGCATAGTCAAGGTCATATAGTCTTTTCGTTTGTTTGGTGCTGCACATGATTTTTTTCTCCATGTACTTAAGTAAAATCTGTTTTGACCCAGTGCAGATATATTGTAAAAGCAGCTCTAAAGCCCGGAAAACCCTACAGGATAATTTTCCCAGTTTGAGCCCCATTTGCTTCTTGATTTTGGTGAGGCGTGACCAAACTTTGGATCCTGGTAAGCGACGTTCAAGCCACTGCTGTCCTGGTGTGTGCAGTGTCAGTGTGACATCACCATAAACCATCACCTCCACTGGAACAGCAAATAAAGCAGCGCATCAGGAGCAAATGAAAAGAGACAGAAGCACTGGATAGATTCTCCTCATGTCGCTTTTGTCTCACATTTAAACTCAAAATCCTGTCAGGAGTATGTGTTTTTAGTTAGGCATTGGCTTAGTCTAAGGTGTGCAGTGTCACCTCAGTCATTTTTATTTTTTTACATAATTGTTCTGCCCCTAAATCAACTTTATTGTACCGAGGGCCAGATTTTTCTGATCATTTGGTCCTCTGGGTCAGAAACATGCCAAACGTGCCGACGCTTTTGCGAAAGTGGAAAAAAAAAACGAAAGTCTTTAACAACATCTGGACTAAACCAGGTTTAAACCCAGTCTAAACAAGGTCTAAACTATGTCTAAACCCAGTCTAACACAGGTCTGAACTATAACTTAACTAGGACTAAATTAGGTTTAAACTATACGAAATCAGTCTAAACCAGCTCTAAACCACTAACAAAACAAAATATTTTCTATAATTTTGGAAGATGGGTTGAGGGCTGGATCATATTCCCTGGAGGGCCTGATTTGGCTCCTGGACCTTAAGTTGAATAGCCCTGTCCTAATGGGTCGTCCTACTCATACTCTGATTATCCCCATTGTTTCTTTTGTTTCGGTTTGATGATTAAGGTGTAAATGGACAACAAGTTGTACCTTAAACCTCTTCTGCTCAGAGCGGGATTGTCTTTCTTAACTAACAGCCTCAGACTCCTCTCAAACCACCTCCTCTTCTTTGCGAGGACCTGAACTTCACGGTCCTCAGAGGTGTGATAATGGCTTTGAGGTGGAGATGTGCAGCAGACTGGAGTCCGGAGCAGAAACACAAATATTTGTCAGGAAAGACGATCCAGCGCTGCTAATTGACAGGGACCTCTGCTCTGGCCTCTTAAATTTATAAAAAGAGTTTGAAGTCATTGCAGTTAGGCCTGTGATAACAAATTCTGAAATGTGATATATTGCTACAGTTAATGTAACGATAAACAATATTAAAACTACATTATGCCACCAACAACAGGAGAATCTCCCCAAAAATGTGTAATGTTGTTAAAAACATGAGCTGCAATAAATAAATAGCACAAAATAAACAAAAAAAGTCCTAAAAAGGTACTAATTTAGTTCTCTGCAGCTCAAATCTGATTGGAAAATGATAAATATTGAACTGTCATACATACAACAATAAGTCAATGTAACTATTGTGACCGTCCTAATCGAGGTGAATAATTATGGACGACATTGGACATCTGCAAACTAGTTTTTATATGACAAAAAGACAGATACCGCTAAAGGACAAATATTTTAAAAACTTTTTTTTTTTTCCCTGGCCTTTAAAAATGCTCATGAGTATCATTACTTTGACATCATGTTTTAGAACTAATAATAAAAGTAACATTTGTACCTTATTAAACGTCTTTATAAGTCTGAGTGGTGGTTGTAAATGTGTTTCCCCGGCATCGCCCTCTGCTGTCTGAGCGGAAAACTTTCCTGACGCCAACCCAAAGACAACTCAGAAACACTAGCTCTTTTTCATATTTGGCGACATGACATTTTTAAAAATTGTATATGATTGTGCTTCCTTATTTCAATAAAAAGGAAGGGGAAAAAAGACTGGCAGTGTCTTTTCACACACATGCAGGGGGCGCTCTGTCGCTGAAGCTATTAAGTTCTGCTTTAACTTAGCTGTGGCTCCATCTGCTGGCTGCAGAGGCAATTACACATTTGTATATCCACAATGTTTAGTAATGCAGCCGTCCTGAGCTGTGACACAGTTGTAATGATCGCGTTTAGAGGCAGAAATGTTCAGAGAGTCTGACGATGATGAAAGAACACTTGCCTAAGTTTACAATCCGCAAGTGCTTCAGTTAAGATCGTTACTTTGTGATGATTTCCTGTGAGTGCATGTGAAATGTGGTGTTATTGTTGTGCTGCTGCCTCTTGGCCAGGACACTCTTGCTAAAGAGGTTTTTAATCTCTGAGTTTTTATCCTGGTTAAATAAAGGTAACATTTTAAAAAATTGAGTTAAAAAACCAGAAGATTCTCTGATAAATGGCGTCAGTTATCAAAAATATCACTTCGAAGGACGATTTGACGGTTGGAGGTGAAGATTTTCAAGTCAGGATTCATCAAACTAGTGTGAATGAAGCTAAATACTACTCCAGTTATGTTTTTGACGACAGAAGAATGTTAAAACATGGCATAAAGCTCAAGATAGTCCATTTTGCATAATATTTGTCCTTTAACTAGAAGATATAAAAGTCAGGTAAAATGTTACTACAAAACTTCTTCTAACATTGCATTGGAACTAAAATGAAATTTGCGATTAATGTAAAAAGTTAATTAGTAAAGATAATGGTAAATGTAACTCACTTGAGCAGCCGAGGCCGGCCGATGGGTCGTCTGAGCTGGTGAGGCTGGTGCGAGTTGGCAGATTGGAGTTTTCTTTCTTCCCGTGTGCAGTGTCTTCACAGGCTTGGATTCCCCCCGCGGTGGAGCAGTGGAGCAGCGGAGCCGGGGCCAGCTGGCGTCCCCCACGGAGGACGAGAGGACGGGACGACTGTCGGAGCGGGGCCAAGGCTGCAGGGAAGCCAGGGACTCTCGCTTCTGCTCAATGTTCAGACGCAGAACTGGAAACATTCTTGAAAACGCGGCGGAAATGTGAAGTAGTGGAGTATACAGAGCAGCCAGCCGCACTGAGCCAACGTGGAACCTGCAAAGTTTAACAGACACTACAGGCTAAACTTTTTTTTTATCAGTTTGCACTCTCAACATAAGAGCTTGGTCGTGTATTTGAACATAAAGATTTCATGCATTTGAACCTAAATATTTCTTCTTCAAAAGCCAAAGATTAAATTTGCACTTTACAATCTTTTATTTAACAAGACTGTGAATCATATTAGAAAGATTTGTGTGAAATTTAATTCTGTATGTATTGTTTGCTCAAACTTTCACTCAAATGTAGTGTCCTCGAATTGAAGCAATTTAAACCTGGCTCTATCAATTTTTCAGATTAAAATGTATGTAATGCCATTTTAGGCATTATCTTTACACATAAAATGCCTTATCTTTACAACATAAGAGTAAATGACTTACTGAAATGTGGAAAGTGGACGTGTCAGTCCTGGTTGATCTGCAGTCTGTCCTGTGGGAGTAGGATCTCTCCTTCATGTGGTTCTCCCCGAGGTTTATACTTTTTCCCATGGGGTTTTTTGTGTTTTTTTTCTTGCCGTGAAGGAGGGTCAAGGACAGGGGGCGCTCTGGGACATTTATCCACTTGCTAAATTCTATTAATTATTTAACTGAACTGCTTTCTACCTGTGGCCCATCGAGGCAACCGTTTTTGGGCTCTAGAAAATAAATTGAATTTAAATGTATTTTTAATTAAATTCATTGATTGTTTTAAATTGTTGCATCGAAAAATAGAACTGAGTTAGGTTTTTTCTTGCAAAAGGCACAATTTATAATATCACTACTTTTGGAATTCTCCCCAGAAAGAAGGTGGCAATCATTGTAAAAAAATAATCATAGTCCTACTTTGATTATCAACTCCAGACAGCCCATTTAGAATTGATTGTGGAATGATTAAACCAAAATGCCAAAAAGATTCATCAATAATACAATTGATGTCAATACATACAATACATATACTAGATCTAAAAGCCTTCAGCCACCAAATTTCAATTTTTATTTGGTTGATAATGCGTTTAAAAATTCTCAACGTAGAATAGAAACAATTGTTTGACTAGCCGACTAATCGAAAAACTTATCTCCTACTTCACTATGAAAATAATTGTAGGTTTACAAGCTCATGTCCACACAGCTGGAGTGTCTTTAAGCATAGAGTTCAGAGCAGTGCTCACCTCAGACAGGAGCTGTGCAAACACAAGTGGATTTACATCTAATAACGTTATAGCATTAGCTTCAAAAGTTCACTTTGCTCTCCATTAAATGCTTGTATTCTGTCATTCTCGCTCTTCTGTAATTCCTACACTCATGCCCTTGTTACATTCCGTGTTAGAAAAACAGAAAAAATAATAAATAAATCCTGCACAAGACTTGGAACAAAAGCAGAGACACTGTGCGTTTGCCTGACAGTGCGATGGCAGCTTTGAGTGACGAGCTGTGTGGGATTCTGTCATTTCTGCCCTTGTCAAACACTCATCCAGCGCACAGTAAATAAATATACAAGGTGACAAACAATCAACATGTTTTTTATAGCAGTGCCCTCTCTTTGTCACATTTCGAAGGTCGTTCACTATTGTTCAGAGAAAGTTCAATATGAAACATTAGAGTCAACAATGTATTTATACTCGGTTTCTAATGCTGTGTTGTGCTCTAGGGTTAAAGTGAACATTATCCTCGTAGGGAACTATTCATATCTTACAATTACAGTTTATGAATGAGGTAAACTGACCAAAAGCTCAATATATTGTTAAAGCTTGTGGGCTGCTCACAATTTTTAAATATGTATCTCATCGGTAAATTTATGTATTTATATTTATTTATGCAGTCAATTCAGTTAGATTTTATTACGGACTCAAGGTCCATTTTCAAAATGAACAAAGTACAAAAATAAGCAATTAAGTTTTAAGGCGAGACACTGCAGGTGAATAGGAAAAAATCTTAAATTTAAAGATATACATTTGAAACTTCTCCTGTAGTTTACTCACATAAATGTAAGAAAAATGATGTCACAAGTTTATCATGTAATGTTTTCATATAGAAATTAGGCATTTTGTGTGGAAAAAAAGGCCAATATTGCACATATTTGGGACAGATAAATCTGAAAAATGTACCAAACTAGGTTTAAATTTCTTGGTTCATTTTGTACACAACTGATCAAAAAACTAAAAATTGAAAAAAAATAAATAATAAAGCATGTAGTGTCCCACCTTAAAGACACAGCTATCAGACCGATATGGTACTGCACTTCATCCGTGACGAGTGAGCAACAACAGGATTTCATTATTTGACTTATTCAGTCTACAGATACAACTGTACATAAGAGTTGTTATTACAGCTTGTAGAGTCTTTACACGTGAGAGACAAACATCTGTGGCACTAGTCCATGGCAGCCTGCTCAGAATCACTTAAAGCGTCACTGTGAGCCACCTGCAGGCTTTGCAGACTGGCTTCTTTGTAATTAGTCCAGAGGTGGACCGTGTGCAAAAGGTGTGCAAAGGGATTTAAACAGTGTAATCTTCACATTATCAGTAAAAGGCAGTTCTATTAAAATGCATTTTAAGAACACGGCCTTTTGAAGTTACAATGTCCCAGAGAAATCTATGGATGGCTGTCTATCCAACTGTACATTTCTATATATAGTCTTAGAATAGAATAGACCATTTTATTTTATTCTATTCTTAATCTTATGCATGCCTCTTTTCATACATTTTGCTAATATTTTATTCATTGTTTCATGTGGCACCTCACGCCAAAGCAAGTTCCTGTGTTTGTGAATTTTGATCACTGACAATAAACCGATTCTGATATGGATTAAATGAAATAATAAAACATTTAGGAGCAGATTGAACATGTTTGTTGTTTCCACACGAAAGCAGATATGCTGAGAGAGCAAACAGACCAAGAAACAAACATTTGAAAAAAGTTAATTTGGCCTGTAGTGTCTCTTCTTAAATGTATGAGCACTTTTTAATCTGACTTTAGTGTGGACTCAAACATCACACCAAGGCACCTGAACCCATCACATTGACTACTATTACACTTACTACAGATTCCTGGTACAGTCGGCTCTGCCCCGCGAGTGTCTCTCCATCCTCTCGCCTCCCCTCGTTAACACGGCTCTGTGCAGCGAGGCTCGGCGGACATTACATGCGCCATCTCTTTGCCAGATGTTATTGCTTACACGCCGGCGATTTCATAAGGTGCTGTGACAATTTCATTAACTCCGCTGGAAATCGACAATCTTTTTCCAGAGGAGGAGAAAATGGCAAGGCAAAGAGGGATCTATTTTTTGCATCTGTAGCGAGTTGGGGAGGGATACGTCGCCGTGGTATTGCACGGAGCACAATGGATGGGGACGGTGATTCTTTCAGATTTTAATGAGATATGCTCCGCTTTCCCGACGCTATAGGAACCGAGATGGCAAAGTGAATTACCGGTGACAAAAATGTTCAGCCGTTCTCGACGCGTGTGATTTTCTACAGTGTATTCAAATTCGACAAATTGAGAGACGAGATGATATGCGCCGAGTCAGGAACATATTGTGCTCTACTTACTGTACTTTCAGCAGCGGGGTGTTTTTAAAGGTGCACTGCGAGACATAACATTCTGACAACTCTCTGACATGGTTTTCGACTTGAGATTGTGTGAAAACCAACTGCTTCTTACTTTTGACAATCTCGTACAGGCTCGTGATAAAAAACACCAAACAGATATCGCAGTCCTCGACTTCTCTCTGGCCTTTGACGCCTTCTGTACCTGAAGCTATTAGAGAAGCTGTCACACTAAAGCCACGTTTCGACTGGTTCACTTCGGAGTGGATTTGAAATGAAGCGATTCTCACCAAACGTTGACTTGATCTTGTGATAAATCATGTTTTTTTTTGTGTTGAAGAGACAGAGTGCGTGTTAGCAGTAGCGGTTTCCTGTTTATCACAGCACGGCGCTCACGACAAGACTGAAAATATGATGTTTCCATAATGCACCTGACATTACCCAAACCCAACGCATTACATAAAGAGATGTGAAAATGTGATATAGAGGTACAAGAAAGTGAAATAAATGCAGAAAAAGCTGAATATAAATCTGAAGTGGTTTCTTGTTTACTGTAGTTTCAGTCACGTTTCATAGCGGCACACACTTCTTTTTGTGTCTTTTTGTGAATTGCTGAGATTGGAGTCATAATTATTTTTGTTTGTTTGTTTTATTTATTTGAATGGGACAGCATGTATTAATGACCAGCTTACACTGTAAATACACCAGATTTAGCTCAGGGCTAATTTCCATCCGTAGTCCCATAAAACAAAGAATAAAAACAAATAAGTGTACAACTATATACAATGCACACATATAACATTACATAAAATAGAAACAACGCACAGTTAGACAAAGCAATATACATATTAGTTAAAATGACAGGAATCTTGGAATAGTTATTTTAAATTAATAACTGTGCACTACTACAGCACGCACATACACACACACACTCATACATTCACACGTGTCAATGTTTCACACATGATCACATCTTTGACCGTTAATAAACCATTCTTTTAGTTGTTTCTTAAATGAGGCGAGTGTAGGGCTGTCCCTAATTACAGTTGGCAGAGTGTTCCAGCTTGTGCAGCTCTTCACAGAAAGCACATTTTGGGAGAAAGTGCACTTCCTGAACTGCACTTCACAATCCCCTCGTGTTGTGGATCTAGTGCTGGTCACACAGGTTTTTTTTTATTTTTATGAATTCTCTTAAAGGTGGTGGTGCCGAACTGTTTATTACTCGATATATGAGACTAAAATTCTTAAATAATTTAAAATTTTCAAAATTTAAAAATTTGTATTTCTCAAGAAGAGGGCATATATGGAATGACTGGGGTTTTCGATAAAGTATCTTGATTGATCTCTTATAGAGTTGTTCAATAGGCTTAAGAGCAGAAAAAGTGTAATTCAGGTATGATTTATATTTATTTATTAAGAACACTTCTCTTATGTCTGGGTGATGTCAATAGCTCACGTAGCAGACCAAGCCCGCCATGAAACGAACCATTTCAAACCGCTCTAAAGCAACCTGGGCTGGGGTCCAGGGCCAGTCCTAGTCCTAGGCCAGGGGTTCTCAAACTTTTCTGGCCGGGACCCCCAAAATATCCAGGCAATCGACTCAGGACCCCCAGATCATGCTTTTTAAAGGGTTTAATATTGGTTATTTGAATTGTTTACTGTCTTATTTGACCATGTTTCACTAAAAGATACTGTTTAAGTTAAAAAATAGAGCAAATACAGTGTCATATATATTCAAATTAGATCTGGAAATCATCTCGCGACCCCCAGTTCATCCCTCGCAACCCCCTGGGGGGTCCTGACCCCCACTTTGGGAACCACTGTCCTAGGCGATGTCACCTCAAAAAGCGAGGTGGACTCTGGTGTACAGTGCTTGGGTTGAGACTATTTTTTTATATATTTTTTACAAACACTGCTTTAAAGCCCTAGCCACTACCATCCGTCTATTTGCTGATGACTGTCTGGTCAATGAACTTACGCTGTCACAAACCAAGGTGTCAAAGAATGAGACATCAGGCCTTGCAAAAGTGCTCATATACATGGGATATACGTTTAAATCCAGCAAAATGTACAACTGTGATACGCTCTCAATGTTCAGCAACACGACAGACAAGATTGTAAACATTGTGTGATCAAGTATTAAGCACATTAGTAGCGATTTGCATTGGGAGACACAAATAAACGCAGTGCCACAGAAGGTCAAGCACCACCTTGATCTTTGTCTGTAGGAATCTAAAGCTCTGCCCCAAAGGCTATCACCTATAACCCACTAATGGACAGCTCCCTTGAATACAACGCCACCATCTGAGAGCCTTATCTTTCAAAGGATGAATGCAATCTCGAAACAGGGCAGAATTCTTTGTAACTTCAGATTATGATAGAAAAAGCAGTGTAACATCTATGCGCCAAAATCTTGGATGAAAACACTTGAGGAACATCAAAAACACCATGTTCTGATGTGTAAGATTACCACTCAACATGTAGCAGCGCCAACTTCACTCCAGCCGACCACAGAACCAGACCTAATCATCCAGACAACTATCGGACCTTAAAACCCAACACAACCCACACTCTTTTGACACATAATCTAAGAATGTTCCCTTTTGAAGTAGTTCTAAGCCTGAATTTGGACACCTTTAAAAGTCAGCAGGCAAAATTTAACATCATGCACTGTCCTTTCATCCATTTCATCCAACTCCATCAGAAGTTTGGCAATTAATCAACCAACACCACAGTCTTGTCTCATGTTATTACAGTGCTTGGGATTGTCATGAAACATCTCTCCAGCACACTCTTGTAATTTGGCCTCATGGTGGCCCTGCTTATACATGTTAAGAGTTTAATGACATACTGGGGACAATTCTAGGCAAAGCAATAACATATCCACCGACAAGCAGGTGGCATATTTCTTTCTCTCCATGAAACGTTACACAGAGCAGCTTCAGTTACTTCTGAAGGTATTTTTACTGTATTCCCAGTCTTTTTGGAGTGGAGTAGCATGTTGTCCCCGCCTTTGGTAGGGTTTCTCTGTTATTGACTAATTATGAAGTGCATTATAGAAATAAAGTGTAAATAAACAAAATCCGATATATATGCAATACTGCAGAAAAACAAGTCAAAATCAATTCAGAAATTAAATCAAATGCCCATGAAATAAATTGTTAATTTATGTCACTTCTCCCAGTGAAAATGGAGAACACCGAGGCAGTGCATTGTGTTTTAGTCCATATGTTTGTTATTGTAGTGATTGAAATGTCCGTTAGCGTGATTGTCCGGGCTTTTGAAAACTGCAGCAGTTGCGTATCACGAAAAGGTGGGAGAAGAAAAAGACAGGCTGTACAGCCTCCTACCAGACCCTAGAGTGTTGGATGGAATCAGGAATGTTCTCCAGAGTGTAGCTCGCCGTCGAATACACCCAGAATGGGCACCTGGCCTGTATACAATAAAAAAGGCTTACGATTGTGTGCACACTGATAGTGTTTGCCAACACTAAGCTAACATTAGCGTAGCTAAACCATTACAAACTTACATAAAATGCAAAAGACAGTCATGGAACCACATGTGGAGCATATGCTAGCATTAGCATGTAGCATGCTAGCATTAACATGCTAGTTATCATCTTGCTATCATCATTGAATCTACATTTCTGATCAGGAGGAAATGATATCGACATGGAGCACCTGTTAGCATGTAGCATAGTATTGTTGCTAAAGCAAAATACAATTATTCAATTCAAACTCACCAGTTCAGTGAAAAACATTAGTCCATCACACACGACAACACCCCAATCACCGCATGGTTCTGGTTGTACAGAAATGTTTTAAATACTTAACAGATATCCCTGACCTACAGCTGTCCTCTGGCTTCTCTCCCACAGACTGAGCTGAGAGAAGGCAGGGCAGCTTTTATACTGAGGCAGAGGCCTGTGATTGGCTGAGTGAACCAAAGGAGGTGTGTCATGGAAGAAAAGGGTGGAAAACGTGGACTGGCAACTGGATCAGAATACAGAGGGTTGGAAGGCAGGGAGTTAAAACCTGGACTGGGAACCGGCTTGGATTAACCCTGATTGTTACCCTGGATTACAGACTGTTTCATTGTTTTCTGCTGGTTAAATCAACAATTTTGGAAGACCCTGTGAGGCAACCGCTGTCGTGATTTGCTATGATTAACAAAAGTGAACTTTCCCCTGAAATGTTAATGTATACATGCTTTTATAATGACCGCAATTTGACGAGAGAAACACTCAGGACAAGTCTGGCAATGATTGAAGATGAAGGATTTAAGGAGCGCTCTACCTATTACATCACAAATCTTGGAAATTGTGTTTTCTGAGGCTCAGAGGGTGTGAACCTCGTAAACAGGATTAATGAAATAAACATGAGTGAAGCTAAATACAACTCCAGGTGAGTTTTAGATGAAGGATTAATGTTAAAACATGGTTAAAACTCTAAAATTGGGCATAATATACTGTAAAACATGCCTGCATTTCAGAATCACATCATATATTATTGACATTGTCTTTAAAGGTACACTTTGTAACTTTTCTGGTGTAAATATCAGCGAGGCGACCACACTTACAGACTGTTTGTTTGTGCAAGAAGGGATAGTTTTTAAACACTACATGAATAAATAAAATAAGGAAAGCTTACAGTACATTAAAGTTATTAGTCACCTTTAATTGCACATGGAATATTCCGCACTTTTTCCCTACCAGCCCCTCAGAATGCAATGCCATCCCATGAACACAACATTGTTCAGTGTCCCTGCAGTGACGCGCTCGGTCTGGGTCTGATCTGAGGCGGAGGAGCAGAGCGATAGCCCTCCCTGATCACATTAGTAACGTATCGATCCACCCCTCTGCCGCTCGCTGAAAGGTGAACAGGCGAAGTGTAATCCTGTTAACGCCGCTCTCCCAAACCACACAGCTATTCGCAACAAGGAAATCTATCTGCTTAGTGTCCCTTACTGCGTCTCGGGCTGCACTCACGTGACATCGATACATTCTGAGCTGCCTGTAGTTGAGCACAGAGGTGGAGGGCAGGTCAGGAGTCTGTGGTGCAAAGCGTTGTAGAATGGATAGGTTTTTCTCATGGAGGGTTTGCGACCTGCTGCTGTGTCAGTGGAGATGTTATATTGCACAACATAACAGGCAAATATTATGCCAAATGGACTTTTTTGAGCTTTTAACCGTGTTCTGTCATCGTTCTGTTATCAAAAACATACCTGGAGTTGGTTTTAGCTTCATTCACACTAGTTTGATGAACCCTGGTTAGAGTAATCCTCTCCCCTCCGGCCGTCTAAAACACTCTCTGCTGAATTCCCTCGATGAATGACATTTTCTCGATACATGACGTCACTTATACGTGAATCCTCTGCTGTTTTAAGTCCTTAAATTATTGTCAGACCCGTTCTGAGCATTTCTGCCGTCAAAACACAAGCACTACAACTCCCATTTCTTCACAAACACTCTAAAACACTCTGTAATAACATTTTTAGCTTGTGTACACGCATATGCAGACAGTAGATGCCGCTTAAACATAGTCTTTGACGTAAACAGCTCTGGTAAATGGTCACATTTATATAGCGCTTTTCTACATTTTTAAGGCACTCAAAGCGCTTTACATCAAGGAACCAGTCACCCATCCACTCACACATTCATACACCAGTGTACGCAGACACTGGGGGCAAGGTGGGTTAAGTGTCCTGCCCAAGGACACAACAGCATTATTCAGGACACAACAGCATTATTCAGACACAGATGTTCATTTTGTTTAATGTTAATGTTAATGTTAATGTTTAATTTATTTATTTTTTCCAAAAAGATGAGATGCCAAACTTAAGGTACATAACACTGAAGGCCTTTGTTTCCTAAAACATCTGACTAAAATGAGTCCCATTTCCAATTTAAGTTTGAAGTTTTGTTCAAAGTGAAGCTGTAGTTTGGCCTCTGTTGTCTAGTTCTAGAGAGGAAATAAGCTCTGCAAAGAAGAAAACCAAAATGCGAAGTTTGCCTAAATTTTCTGTGTTAAATATATGAATGTTAGTTTTAACAATTCCTCTTTCAAAGCTGAAGCTAATTTGACTAAAAATGAGTTTTAGCGACTTGTAATAATATAAAAAATAAAAAAAAGTCCAGGTGGAAACCATATAACAGTCCTATTAATTTTTTTAATTTTTTTTTATTGTGGGTACTTTTTTTATCGTGCGTTTAAAGATCAAACTGACCCTGATTCGTCTCATTTTGACTGGAAATGAGAGGGTTACAGCTTTTTATGTCCAACATTTGTAGCAGCTTGAGAGTTTCCTTTTATCACATGGTGGACAAAATGAAATAAATACAGTAAAAGTCCAATGTACCACCAGTGGAACATCTTCAGCTTAAAGGCTAACAACAATATATTAAAATGAATAATATTTTTCCTTTAAACTCATACACTACAAGTTAAAGGTTTTGATTACATTTTCATTGTGTGCATTTTAGATTCTCACTTAAGGAATAAGAACTATCTCTGAACACATATGGAGTTATTTAGTTAACAATAAAGTGTGAAATGACATGTTTTAGGTTAAAATAGTCACTCATTCACAGTTTTCAGGTTACTTCATCATGACGCTCAGTGAGAGATACTTTTATGTTTTCAGTTTGATGAAGAAAGTAGTAAAATTTAAGAAAAGTTACAATGCACCTTTATCTACAGCTGTACAACAACTACCAAACAGAGCACTTCACTCTCAAAATGCTGGACTATCGTTGATCCCCAGAATCTCTAAAAGCTCAGCAGGAGGTGGAGCGTTTACCAAGCTCCTGTTATGAACCAGCTCCTGTTCATGTTAAAGAGGCCGACACAGTCTCTACATTTAAGACCAGGCTGTAAACGTTCCTCTTTGAAATAGCTTATGGTCAGGCCAGTTAGGAACAGAAATAAAAACCTACAGTTTTAGCTGCTCTGCCCCTGGAGCAACTCTGCTGGGGAAGTATGGAGCTTGAACACTATCCTCTGGTTTCCCTATCAACAATATAGACTATTTTAGTTCACGTGTGGTCTGTTCATTGCTGTTCACATGTCGTCCCTGTGTAACATGTTCACTATGTATAGTATAATTACACAAAATTGTTATTTTATTTGTTACCGTTCATATGCGGATTTTGTTTTGCTGTGCTGCTTTGGTCCTCCAGCCTTCTTCTGTATTTTTGTTTTATTTCTTCTTCGTGTGTCCCCGGGTGCACCTTTATAAATACGAGGTGACTTCCTCTTCCCTTTTACAAATCCCGTGTTAGGAAGAGGTAAGTCATCATGTGTAATCCTCTGTTTTAAGTGTCTTTCTGTTATTATTTTATCCTAATTTATCATTACTACACTGTTATACTGCCATTTGATTTTATATTGAGCACCGATGTCGCTCTGTCATCGTACTTTATTGATTGGAAGAAAGCATGCGTGGAATGCTAACAATGTTAATTGTTTTCTCCTGTAGTTTTGGACTAGACCGACACTTTAAGCACATGTTAATAATATCCCTATTATTGTCAACCAGATTAAACGGAGAGCGCCTCCAAACGTTCCACTGTGTTACGTGCTCCTTATGCACCACACACAAAAATCAACACAACGCAGAAGTACAACGGGTACACCTGTCTCCCCCTTGGAGAGTGTTTACTGAGTGCCATGACCTGGACCTGTGCAGTGGACCAGACCTGATCAGACTTGAGACAGCAATAATTAAAAGCAGAAACAGGTACTAATTTGACAGAGGGTGCATCTGGGTGAGTTTCATAAGAGGAATCTTACATCAAATTATTCTAAATATATATATTTTTTTTTACATTTTCCCTATCAAAAACATCCCTGGTGCTGTATTTCACGTCATTCCCGCTTCTTTGATAAATCCTGTTCAGTAAGTCCTCAGTCAGATGTATCTTATTTGTGACGTCGAAGGTAGAGACCCTGTTTTTAAGCCATGAACGATCGTCAGAGTCACGTTGTCACAATTGAGGCGGCAAACATTTTTAGATGATTCTGCGGCTTAACCTCTTGCGCCCGTCGACCTGGGCTCGCATTAAAAAACAAATACCAGAAAATGCTTTATTTAATTGTTCTCGAGCAAAAAGGAAATCTCCCACCTCCACTGTATTTATATGAAATAAAAAGACAGTATGAAGCGGCAGCACGGAGAGGCAAATGAAGTCAGCAGCCAGCGTTGCATAATTCATCTCTGATCAAATTTGACAAGTTCTTATCGTTCTTTATGGCGCTGCCTGTCATGGAACAATGCAGCATCGTCCGCGGCGACAGCTCCAGTTCTCATTTCCATTTTTGCAGTCGGGCTACATTAGCATAGATTTGAATGGGTGCAGCGGGAGGGGGACAACCAGGGTCCTCATCAGATCGGATTAAAGAAGAGAGCGCCGGAGCTGAACAGATTTAGGGCGATAGTGAGGGGAAAGACACTGCAGCAAATTTAAGAGTGATATTAGAAAGCATTTTAGACAAGACATTCTTACTCTCTGTCAGTGTCCTTTGCCCCATTTCCACCCAGCAGCAGAATTGCAAACCTCCTCAGTCTTTCCATCTCCCTCTATTATCAAGCACAAACGTCTGGGCCCAAGGGTTAAGAACTGGACACGATCCGCCATAGTTTATTTATGTTTGCTATTCCTGGTAGGCGTCCAGATGCTTTTACTTTGCCTGGAAAGCTTCACAGTATGGCATTAAACTCATTGTTCGTGCGTTTATTAAATTATGTTTCACTGCAAATAATTATACATCGGCAAACATGCATTTATTTCATTTATTTTACCTTTATTTAACCAAATTAAAATTGAGATTAAGAATATTTTTCAAGAGTGTACGCTATGAGCAGTAGGTATGTCTCTCCACAGATCTGACCGGTGAGCTTGGCTTGCTGCATCACCCGTTTGTCTCCATGGAGTTGGTTAAATTAAATGCCAAACTGTGAACTGTGATTACAGGCAAGGTAACATCTGTGGATTATTTCTGTAAATGAGTAAATCATAGTTGTTTTTTTTCCAGAAGAGTGTTTAAACGCAGCGGTGCACATGCCTCTGTAAATCAATACATGTGAATACGAGTGAATACTAATGGTGAGCCAAAGGGCCAGTGAGTTACACAGATTTAAATTCCTTAATTGCTCTAAGGTCAAGTTAAGATAAGGCAAATGCTGCTCCGGGCTTCATATGGTAAAAAAACCACACACAGTTAATTCATGGCAGAGGCAAAGGGGAAAGTGCTGCAGTACTTAGTGCTCTCTCCATCTGTTTTAGTTAGATTAAATATATAGATAGTTCACATCCTTACTGCTTTTAAAATAATTAAAATAGGTTCAAGTGCATGAGGAGTACTTCTTAATGTGATTTCTTTACTCAAATCATCCTTATTGTTTATTTAATAGTCACTGATGTTGGGAGGAAAAAGTGCTTGAAACGCTTTGCTTTGTGTTCGACTGCCCTGAGGCGCCGTCCGGAGGACATCATCTCAGTCCGTGTGCCGTGCATGCTACGCGTTGCTAATGATATCGCCGGCCCAGTCTTCCCGTTGATCAGCGGGGGTGACCCCACTATTTTCACTGCCATTTTGACCAGTTTCTAGATTTGGGTTTGTTCTTTACCTAAAGGCTCAGACTGCCGCCCTGTGTCTCAGACAACGCTCAAAGACTGCTTTCTTAAATACTGACATTATCCTTGTGCTCACTCCTAACAGTCGCAAGAGTCTTAATAAGTGCAAAAGTTTAACTTCTCTTTACTGTGCAAGATGTGCAGTAGTTTGTTTTTTTTAATTGTCCAAATAAGGGAAAATAGTTTTGATGCACCTCTCAAGGCACAAAAACATTGTTTAAACAAACAGACACAAAACAGAACAAGTATACAGAAGATGGAAGGAAGATAAAATAAAGGGGGATGTCACAATAACCTAAAAGTACCAAAGAATAAAAGGATCCAGGGCAAAAAAGTACAAATACTGGAAGTGCTAAGTGCCATTAAGGAGCATCACAGCACACCTCTGTTCATCCTTTCGTAGTGTAAAAATCAGCTACTTCAGCCTTAAAGCGCTAGTAGATCATGCATTTTCCATTGCAGTTTATTACATACTCCCTCCTCACTTCTGTAGCCACAGCTGCCCCGGTGTCAACTGCTGGAAATGAGGCTGCTAATCTGCACCTTCTGCCTCTTTAACCACTACAGTCACCACATTCATACTTGGTAAGCTTGGTGAAGTGTTTTTGCACAATAACACAACAACTGTGGACTCACTGATCACAGTGAGGATCGAGCCGCTCAGGCCTTGAATCACAACCAGTGTGTCTGGAGATAATACCAAGTCTGCCTTGATAAAATGTCCAATTTGAGAACTCATATGTGAGTACAACTAAACAATTTACCTTTTGGAGTGTCCGAAAAAAGAAAGCAAAACACTCAAAACAAAGCAATCACTATTGCCAAATTCAATGAATCTTACAGTGGCACAGACATTATTTTCCACATGATATACCATTAAATTATTATTTTTTTTTTTCCTAAAAGTTGGTATTTTTCTGTAGAGGGTATGCTGCGGAATATTAAAAAAAAAAAAAAAAAGTGCCATAACTAGGGCTGCAATGATAAATCGACTAATGGTGACTAGTCGACAATAAAAACAACTATATAATATAATAATTGATAATCATTAATGTTAACTGGACTATGCAGACTCTAAAACACATGTCAAAAGACTTCTTTTTAATAACAAAGACAGCAGATAGAATAAATTATTACTGATTTTCATCAATAACACACTATATTCATAAGTATTCTCTCTCTAGAAGCCTTCAATCACCATATTTCATCCTTTAAACGTAGTCTAAATATACTATAGAAGTAATCCTTTGACCAGTCGACAACTAAAATAAATCGCTAGTGACAGCCCTGGTCATAACGCAAATAAAATTGAAAAAACGCTACGCCAAGGTAACCATTTGCCTGTTTCAGTCTCTTCTTTCCACATCTCCGTCTTGAAATGCTGGTGTCTGTTAAAGTGTAATTTCCCTAATGCTAACACGACTGCATCAGAAGGTTAACTCGCTGTACCTGCCAGGGCCACACCATCGCATCACCGAGCGCCAGGACCTTGAAACCTAAACGTGTCCGGCCGCTGATATTCCTCTCACGTAATTTGACTTCATGCTTATGCTCGCTACAATGTCGTTTTGCCCTTGCGAGGTACATTAGTCAAATTGATGCTATTTCGCTGCGTTTCAAAACCTACGTAGGTAATTTATGTTGTGTGCTCATACAAGGGGAATCTATGGCCCCACGCGCAGACATATTGTATCATGAGTGCAATGTACTGTATAGAGGCCCATGATTTGAAATAGGCTCGCAATCACCGACGCTGTAAGACGAGTGAATAGGATCCGGATCAGAAAAGGGACGTCGGGGTGATTCAATTTCAATATATACCCATAATAATTTCACAGGAAAAACACTTTGAAAAGGAAAAAATATCTGATTTAAAAGTATATAGCTATACCATGAAACAGAAAATGATCTTCAATGTCACGCAGGTTAATAAAGCTGGATATACGTGGTTATGATGTACACTTTATTGTCCGTGTAGAATAAATTGTGCCTATTAATGCGTCTATTAATGACAACAGTGCAGCAGGGACACTTCTCTCCAGATCTTAAGCGAGAAGAGAAAAATAAGATGCCCAGATACTATTACCACTAATTTGTAAACCTATTGATATCTGGGCTAAAAAAAATCTTGCATAAACAAGACAAAAATTGGACAAAATTTCCTGAGTAGTTTGACCTACATTTGAGAAAGCGAAATGGAACTAAACTAAAACTAAAGTTCCTTCCAGTGTTTCTAAACAGAAAACTGGAAAAAAAAGAACACCTGCCTTGTAAAGACTGGGACGGTTCCATATGCTAGCTCTAATGTATTTTAAATGGGAGCGTTAGCGTTAGCCTGCAAGCATTACAGACTGTTTAGACGACTGACAACCACTCAGCCACACGTACTGAAGAGCCTCATTAGAAAATATTTACAATTAGCACCAAGATAAGCAGACATGTTAATAACCATGTGATAAACGTTTCTTATGCTGAACAAAAATGCACTGAAAAGATGAATCCTGCATACATTTGTGAACTTAAGAAAATGGAGCTGGAAGTTAGAGACTGACTCTTTGGTAAATGTAACTGTGTATAAATATGTTATTATGTTGCTGCCTCATTAAATAAATGGAATAGAAGTTTTTATTTTATTAGTGCCAGACTGTGTGTGCAGCAATTCTGAACACATCAGTCCCGTGAGAAACACATGGTATTCACCTTATTCTGCCCCACCCACTTTTTGCCAGATGCGCACTTTTGTTGTAAACGCCCTTCTGTTTGACGAGAACTCTGTTAAAGCTAATGACGAACAAGGGAAAAGTCTCGCCGCTAAAATGTTACATAAAGTAGATTGATTTGTGTAAAATGTTTAATGAACACGAGCAACAACAAGTCACAACACAACGATTTCCTGGTCAGTCTGAAAACGTCTTTTTAGTCCATGTAGAACTTATTTTCTGTTGAGCTCGTCTGCTCCATGTAAACTAATACAACCGAAACAAGACGGCGGCGCATACGACAACTTCTGGAATAAGGTGAATAAAGCAGGGGTGTCCAAACCATGGCCCTCAGACCAATGTTTGTTGACCTCTATATAATTTCACTTACTGCTTGCTTAATTGGCTCAAGTAATCAAAGGTACTACTTTTTACTGTAAGAAGTAGAAAACTATCAGCTCTCATAACCTCAATAAGAAACATTTTGATATTGTAGAGACCTAAAATGAGTGTCCCAATTCTTATAAAAGGCATCGTGGCTTATCAAAGCTGTGTCAAGCACTTCATTGTCCTGTAGTCGTAGATGTCCAGTCCTGGTACAAAGAATTCATATTAGTGTTTGTGACAACAAGGAAGAACAAGGTTAGCTTGTGTTTTCTTTTGGTAAACACAGTATTAGACAAGGCAATCAAGGATTTAAGTTGAAGTTAATTTTGTTCATAATCATATTTTGTACTTTTTCCACAACAATTATAACACTACAATTTGACGATCTGCCTGGTTTTCTTAAGGAACAGAGAGCATAATTGTTTACTGTTTACAGAATATTGATTTGAATCTAGACTTTGCTCTAACTTTTGTAGAGGCTTCAGCACAGGCATGATTACAAGTTACACGCGTTTTAATTCTGGGAGCGGGCCTAGGTAAAAATAGTTGTGCCTCGTCAGGACTCCTGCCTCATAAGCCACGTCTCAGTAGATCAATGCGCTGCAGTTTTGCTTCACGTTTAGCTGATAAGCACAAAGTCTTTTATGCGCACCTAAATATACCCAGAGCCCTTTGTGTGTTTGAGATGTGCTCTGTGAACCTGCTTCAAAACTCAGCGTTTCAGTCTTTCAAAGTCAATCGGCCTTTTTTGTCATGGGATTCAAACGGAGCTGTCCGTGGTGCTGAAGGATTAAAACGCACTAAAAGCTGTGTTTTTATTATTTTATATTGGGGGGGTGTCACCATATTTCGTGAAACATTCCAGGATTTGAGATTTACGTGTTGATTTACACATTATGAGTTCACCGGGAGTCAACATTAATGAATAACCTTAATGAATCATGTTTTTTTTTTTTTTGTGTGTGTAATTATTTCATTATATTCATACTTACAGCATACCCATCATTAATTAACTGGTATACCTCTTGGGCTATACATCCACAGGGGAATGTATAACCTGTTGGAGATCAGACAACATCATAGTAGATAAATGGCTAGAGCCAGGTTTTAATTTCTTGGTTCATTTGGTTAACATCTCTGATACAAACACATCCACTGAGGGGATCATAGATATCTCATGAAGTATTTGGGCCATTTTCCTGGAAAATGTGAAACTATTAAAATTTCCCTCATGTTTTGGAAATAAAACTTTAATAAACCAGTCTTTGAAATTAGAAATCACCAAATACTTTTGTAAATCAAAATCTTGTTAAGAACAAGATTAGAATGTTTGGAGTGTGCTGGTGCTACTGCAGATCTTTGGAGAAAAATGTGAGAGAAAACACGTTTTGAGAAAAATCCCTTTAAAGTTACAATGATGATGATGATGATTTTTATTTATAGAGCGCTTTTCCACCTAACAGGCACCCAAAGCGTCCCTTATAATTCTATGGATGCGCGTTAATAAAATGCTTTGTTGTTTCCACATCAAAGCTTATATTTTGAAGGCTTAACTGGCTAAGAAAACGAAAGAGAAACAAAAGGAGCTTTGCCTGTAGTGTCTCACCTTTAATGTATAATTCTGACGATTAGTGTAAAATGACGAGGCCTGAACCAGCGTCCGCCTCCCTGAGTCGTCCCTTTCTTCTTCTCGTTAGGTGGATCTTGAGCTCCGTGTTGAAGTCCTCACCTCCTGCTGCTCCACTCAGCTCCTCTCGGCCCCCTGCTTGTCTCGGAGGTCTTTTTAGCATGCAGATGTGATTAGCCAGTGTCACGGCGCAGCCGGGCCCCATGCACACTGCTCCTCTCGGCTACAGTCATTTAGACACTGCAATCCAAGGGAAATCAAATTATAGAGCCATTAATTTTCCTAGGTAATCCTTGCTGTCAGATCTCCCAGGGCGGTTGGTCACGAGGGGAGGTGGCAGGAGTGAGACGATTTCTAATTAACCGAGAGGGACGCTCTGGTCAGGACTCACAGCTGCTCGAGGCACTGTGCGAGTGCCACCCGCTTGTCTCCATGACGATACATAATGTCATTCACTGAGACATTCAGACAATGCAAGAACATCTCTATGTAGACAAGCAAGTGACGGACCCTCCACCAAAATGGTCAGATATTGCACCTTTAAAGTCCACGTGTATTATTTGTATTGTTACTAGCCTTTAAACATGCTCTTGAGTATTTTGGCATCTCTTCTTTTAAAATTTCAAATAATGTGTCTACAGAAAGCCACATGTCTGACAATAGAACTCCAAATCGCTATCTTTGACGTCACAAACCTGGTACTTTGTGAGGCTCAGAGGGAGAGGACCTCGTAAAGACGTGCAATGACACAAGCGTGAATGAAGCAAAATACTCCAGGTATGTTTTTGATGAGGGACAATTTAATAACATGGTTAAAAGCACAACAAACTGTTTTGCATGTCATGTGTCTATGTATTTAAACTCTTTTGTGGCATTTATTGCATCGTTGCCATAGTGCAGGACAACATCATTATTGAATAACTTAAGTTTGGGGATTGATATTGGAAAAATAATCTGAATGAATAGACTGCTTTCATTTCACAAATAAGTCTTTGTCTCTTGCCCTCTACTAGTAACAAAATGGAAAGTATACCAAGTTGAAAAATACTGAGACAGAAACTTGCCAGTTGCTAAATTTAATAAAACTGATCAAGTGAAAGAATGTGCGCCAAAGTAGGAACACAACAGAGCAATTTGAAACCGATTGCTCTTGTATGTTGAGAAGGATATAATTTAGACATGAGGGAACAAAGCAAATCACAACTACAGGTAGGTTTTTAAATGTCAAAGCTGACTGTGAATAGCACGTCTCCTTTAATCTCCTGATCCATTCACATTTATGCAAACGAGCTCCTTCTGATTCAACCTCAAGGACTCGACTGTGTGCGCGCCTTCAAATGTTTTATCTAAACACAATTTGTCACAAGTGCGCAGCTGACAAGGCAAAACGCACTAACTTTGACTTCTGAACACGCGGCGGTGCCAAGGTGACCGCCGCCTGTTTGCCTGTTTAGCTTATTTGTGGCGTTCAAAGGGCGGCGAAAGAGGAGGGGCCAGTTTGTTGTTGGGCTCATTAGCAGAACAAGGGGACCTTTGGAGAGGTAAGACCAGGAGAGTCTGTTTGTTTAGCCTTCTGCAGCTGATTAAGGGCTTTAAATGGAGAATTAACGAGTCATTATCCACCTTCAGATATGAAACAGAGAGCCACAGGGCAGAGTTAAGCACAAAAATGTAGACGCCATTAATCCTGCCCACAAACTAGCTTTCTTCTTAAAGACAGTAGGTTTTGAGATGTACTTTTACATCGTTTCGGTTGTTATCTGCGAGGCCTGTCATAATGAAATAAAGTTTGTTTGTTTTTTATTGATTGATTGATCATGCCGTTCACTTTCATCAGCATAAATTCAGAAAACAAACCAAGTAATACGAAAACAAAACAGTTCCAGCAAATTCATTATATGCATTATTGGCGTGAACAAAAGGAACAGGAAGAAGATAAACCTTATAAACCCTGCACCTTTCTCAAATCGATTAAAATAAAATTTGAATTATTCTCATTCTAACCCCTCCCGGACCAAGTTAAAATGAACATTGTTGGAGTCATCATTAAACCTGTTTATACACAAATATTGAATACACACAAATGGCTGTTGTAATAAAAAAATTACTGAGATGTTTGAGAGAGAACAGATGGACACTTGCTCTAGGACAGTGGTGCTCAAACTAGGGGTTTCCGGGGGTCCCCAGAAAAATTGATACCATAGTGTTAAACAAGGCTCGACCCCCTTCAAATGCAGTGGTAAATGTAGATTCATATTTGTTGGCCTATCAAAGTCATTTTTCTAGGTCTATATTCTCAAAATAATATCAGACATTAGATATAAGGCTAATTTATCACTTTTTTTTGTGTTTGGGGGTCGCGAATGTGAACTATTGTTATTTTTGGGGTCGTTACTGAAAAGGTTTGAGAACCACTGCTCTAGGATATCAATGAAATTCAGTGGATTGCTACGTCTCAATTGTTGGTTAATAATTGATGTGATGTTTTGGAAGGATTTACATAAGTTGCTTCAGCCTAATATTTTTTGTTGCAACCTATGAGGCTGGAAAAAGTGTTTGGGAAAATATCTACACACCCCAGTGGAGGACAACACCATCTCATGTTTGGAAAGAATTCTCTTGGAAAAGCGTGTCATGTTTTTCACGTCAAAGTGCCTGTTATTCACAGGGAAATATAAGCAGCTGGAGTGACTGTGGCTCCCAGAACACGTGACGGTTTTGAAACTACTCATCGGAGACTGAATGTTCTTTTGTACTTATTGTGTTTTACTGTAGTTGGTGAAGCACTCTGTGACCTCGGTCTGTGAAAAGCGCTTTACAAATGAAGTTTATTTACATTTTATACTGCTCAGAAAAAATGCCTCCGTCAAACTTGACCTCAGCACTATGTATTGTGCCTCAGAACCCTCAGTTCAATAAATAGATACCTTTTACATTTTGAAAATTTCCTGTCAAAGAATGTATGTAAAAAATGTAGTCAATATGAAAAACTGGCTCTTGCTACATCTGAGAGTATGACATCATCACAAAAATGTAAGACAGGTTTTTCATCATGTAGAAATAAGGCATTTTATGTGTAAAAATTGCCAAAAATACACATATTTGGAAAATATAAACCTGAAAAATTAATTCGTTTTGTGGACATTGTAGTTACAAAAAATTACAAAATGGATTTGGGATTTCTTATTTCATTTTTAAGGAAACTAGATTGGACTTAAAATTTTCCTAAAATTTTAAATTTCACCTTAGTTTTTGGACTTAAACTTCAACCAATCAAATTTAGAATTAGATATTTTAAAAAAATCCTTCCGTACGTTTCGTCAAAATCTTGTTGAGTCCAAGATTGTACAGTTTGGTGTAGGATCTACTTTAAGGCTGATCTTTATGTCCCGAGGGGAGAAAAATATACTGCATTTTAAGAAAACGACCTTTGAAGTCACAATGTCCCAGAGAAATCTATGGATGAAGTGGATTCAATGGAAGAATAAACATCTTTAGGAGCAGATTGGACACGTGAAAGCCATATGTTGAGAGAGCAAACTGACCAAAAAACAAAAAGTGAAAAAAAAGACTTTTGCCTGCAGTGTCTCGCCTTAATCCAAATCATTATAAATTGTTTGATAAAAATTTGCAAAACTAGCTCAAATGTATCTAGCTCTTCTGTTCCCTGCAGACTGAGAAATGGTAATAATTTGCAGAGCCAAGTGTCAGAAAGACAGATCAGTGGCATCAGAGTGAATATAATCAAGACGTGCCTGTGATTTATGTGCAGCAAATGTGGAATAAGCAAAAACGCACAATTTGCCTTTCTTCCCACTTATAATTAAAGATGCACTCTGTAACACCATGCTTGTTTCCATGGAGACTAGCATGTTTTTCAATGTATTTTTCAGCAGTAAAATGTCTGTAGTTGAATAAAGACAATATACTGATACATTTAAAGTGACAGGTTGGACTCATGTAACTAAAATACGGGAAAGATATTTTAGATATATATTTAGTTTGGCATTTTATTTACATTTTATCACGGCTTAGCAATTTTGTTTGTTTTGTAATATTCCTTCCTGGTTGTAATGATGACATCACACCAGGAAATTACTGTGTACACTGGGCTAAAACTCACACACTCACAGATTTTTTTTTTTAGTCTGACAAATCAAAATACATGTACCAATATTTTGTTGAAGAAGTTTTTTAAAGCAGAACTAAGTAACATTTGTACCTTATTAAACGTCTTTGTAAGTCCATGTGGTGGTTGTTAATGTATTTTCGGGTCGTTTGAAGCCCCTGCCGTCGCCCCCTGCTGTCTCTGGGCGGAAAACCGGCTGCAAACTTTCGTGACGCCGACCCGAAGACAACTCTCCTGAGAAACACTGGCTCTCTTTTTTATATTTGGTGACATGAAATGATCCTTATTTCAATAAAAAGGAAGGGGAAAAAGGAGGTATTGCCTCTTTTTACTGGCAGTGCATTTTTACAAGAGACCTGCAGGGGGAGCACTGTTGCTGAAGTTACTTAGTTTGCTTTACAGGTTAAAAAAAAAGTTATTTTGAGTGAATTATGCAACCTGTGGATGGAATTAGTCTGTCTATTGACCTTATTCTGCCCCGCCCACTTTTGCCGTTTTTTGCCACAGATACACACTTTTGTTGTAAACGCACTTCCGTTTGACGAGAACTCCGTTAAAGCTAATGACGAACGAGGGAAAAGTCTCGCCGCTAAAATGTTACATAAAGTCGATTGATTTGTGTAAAATGTTTAATGAACACGAGCAACAACAAGTCAACAACGCACCGATTTCCTGGTCAGTCTGAAAACGGCTTTTTAGTCCATGTAGAACTTATTTTCTGTTGAGCTCGTCTGCTCCATGTAAACTAATACAACGGAAACAAGACGGCGGCGCGTACGGCAACTTCGGGAATAAGGTGAATAGTGTAATGACATCAGTTTTTTACTTCCTGTAATTTTCAACTTTTCTCCACAAACTACTACTTGATTGGTGCAAAACTAGATTGTTTATGTACAATGGGTGTTAATACATTAAATAAAATTAAAAAATGAAAATGGTTCAAACCTGTCATACGCACTTTAATGCCATAAGAAAAGCTACAGAGTGCACCTTTAAACGCTGTAGAGCTTTAAAGTGATCTGACCCATCGTAGGTGCAAAGTAAGGCGCAGATGTGCACGATGTGGAGGAGGAGGCCGTTAGCTCAGCCTGACGGAGCAGTCGAGGTGTAAAGTGCCAGAGCGCCGCATTTCACAGCTTTGCATCACTCAGCTCTGACTTTGTTTTAACCAGCGGCTCAGAGAAGCAGAGGGCAAGAGGAGGATCACAACCAGGAGCAAACTCACTGTGAACCAGTCAAAACAAACTAGTACAGTATGTGATCATTAACAAAGAGCACTGCGAAAGAGGAATTAGCTGAATACAGTCTACTTTTCCCACTTGCAGATCAAAAAGATTCGACCAGAATGAATCCAGATGTATAAAATATTATGCATTTTTCATTTAAACATGTTCTTGAGTACCTTACATTTTTATTATGGATTAAATGAAAGGATTTCTTTGCTGTCTGCAATGACACTTACTGATCCAGCCAGCAGATGGTGCCTGGCACTATACACAGTTTAGTCACAATAGAGTTATGTTAGCGCTTAAGAGACGCTATGATGCAGTTAGCAGCAGCAGTTATCGTGTTTAGAGGCAGAAATGCTCAAAATGAGTCTGGTGATGATTTAAGGACATAAAACAGCTGAAGATTCTCCGATAAGTGACGTATATGATCTGAAAAACCCTTATCGATCGATGGAGTTCAGCAGGAAGTGTTTTTGACGGTTAGAGGGAAGAGGATTTTCTAATTAGGAATCCTCAAAACAGTGTGAATGCAGCTAAATGCAACTTCAGGTATGTTTTTCATAACAGAACATTGTTAGAACATGATTAAAAGCTAAAAACAAGTCAAGTCACTGTAGCAGACTATGTGCCCTTAAGCCTATTACGTCTCGATTTGGGGCTTGAAAAGTAAGACTTTGCACTTAAAATAAGAAAAACAACCATTTGCGCTTAAATCTTCTGTTGCTTGGATAAAAGAAGATATAAACCCCCAATTGAAGAAACCAAGTTCACATTTTTCTTAAAGATACAGTGTTTCCTTTTCTTTTTCTTTCTTTGTTTTTTTTTTTGCTTTACTCCACAGTATGACATTAAATGAATCGATCTCCATGGAGACAATCGTATGAGACCTTCAGGCCCAGTTACAGGTCAGGTCTGTGGAGAGGCGAGCCCGCTGATAGCAATCAATGCATGTATTTCCTAGTTTATTGAGCAACAAAAAAGCCCATTAGGACATAAAGAAATTGAGCTGATTTACAATGTACTGCTGCACTTTCACTGGTTGACATTTTTAGGTGCTCTATCGTGAACAAAAGGGCGCTTTTTCCATATCACTCAAAATGAACTTATATGCACGGCGCTTGAAATAAAATAAAAAGTTTATGCCTCTTTAGAAATAACTTTTAGATTTGTGGTTGCTTGAGTTCTAGCAGAGGGGTCTGGCAACAAATGAATAAAAGAAAATCCAAGGGAGAAAAAGAACATGTGGCAGTAGTAGTCCTGACATAAAAAAATGGTCAGTTGTTTTTTCGATTATAAACATTTTTATTACCTTATTTTTGGCATTAACATGAGCTAGAAATACTGATGTCCTCCTGTCAGTGGTGGAGCCAATCCCTCTGTTGCCCTCGTTTCTGACATTTTTAACTGTTGTTAGATATATTTGCTATGACCAGATCATTTCAGGGAAGCACGACTAGGAGAAGCATCAAAACCTCATTAGAAGACACTACCACGTGTGGAAGTGCTTTGTGTAGATTATTAACGTTTAGTACGAGCGCAGAAATTAGCATACATGCTAACGACCACGTAAAAATAAAAACAGTTCCTGAATCTATCCCTGGCCTGGACAAATTGCACCAGCGGGCCACAATGGTTTGACAATTATATTTTTGTTTTATTTCACCGAGCGCCACAAATCTTACATTAATTAGAAAACAGAGATGGAAGTTTGAAAGGAGAACTAAGTAACATATTTACCTTATTAAATGTCTTTGTAAGTCTTTGTGGTGGTTGTTAATGTATTTTCTGTTTTTTTAAAGCCCCCGCCGTCGCCCCCTGCTGTCTCTGCGCATAAAACCAGCTGCAACATTTCCTAACGTCGACCTGAAGACAACTCTCCTGAGAAACCCTGGCTCTCTTTTTTATACTTGGTGGCATGAAATGTTTTTGTATGTGATTGTTATGAAGAAAAGAAGAAAAAAAAGCTTTTGCGTCTTTTTACTGGTGGTGTATTTTCACAAGAGACCTGCAGGGGGAGCTCTATCACTGAAGTTAATTAGTTCTGTTTTAATACTCAAAAATAACAAACAGCCACTCGTCTGCACTGTCTGCAAACGTCAAAATAGAGGTTTTTACTTTGCTGACTAATTAAAATGAATGATAACCAGCCTGTGTTTGCAACTCTTTCTTACTTTTTGTACAATGTTTTGGCCCGTGGGCTGTATTGCACGGGACAGTAGAACGAAACACATCCAGCAAATTGTTGGCGTCGGCATGCACACTGAACTATTATAAACATGTCACTCCTGGTCTATTTCCACTGAGTATAAACAAATATAATATGCCTTTTATGCCGCTGTACAAAGAATGAGAGAGCGGCCGTGTCAGAAAGTGTCCAGTGAAGTGTCTTTCTGTAACATACAGGGCTGTAGATAATTAAACATCGGCCTGGCCACTGAAAAAGGCTCATTATAAGACACACGTCGGGCGGAATATTGCTCAGAAAATATGACTTTGAGACATTCATTTTCTACTTGATTACATTTGAAACTGATGAGAAACTTGAGGTGTAATTGGGCATCGCTAATGTGCTTTTAAGAATGTGTGAGGGGGGAGGAGCGAGCGGGTGAGGCTGGGAGCGCTTTCTCTCTCATCCAAAAAGGGCTGTTGCAACGCGCTAAGTTTAGTATCCTTTGAAAACCGAAGGGTGGAGCGTCGTCTCAAACTGTGATCAAGAACGAGAGCAGTCACTTTGAAATGATGATACTCAAGTAACAGTAAAACTTAGTAATTGAAAGTCTCGTTTACTTTGAGGTAATGGTGCAATCAAAATCTAAACTTATTCATACCATTTAAAGCTGGGGTACCTGACGTTTTTGTGTGTAAATTAGTAGATTTTGTGTTTTCCATGTAAGAGTATCTTCCTTTCTGATAAAAATGAGACCTCTGCAAGCTGTCTGCATCTAAAAATAAAGTGTCTAGTTAATCCTGAAGTAAGAGCCAAAAGCAACGCTCCGATTGGCTGAGCTTGGGTGGTCCACTCCAGCTTCACTTTGTCGTCTGAAAAAAGTGGTTTTAAAATTGTGCATGCATCTAAAATTAATGTATGTGAACATTAAGAATGTGTCAAATGGTTTGTGAGAGCTAGGGTCGAGTTATACAGATTTAAAAACTTAATTCCGGTTTTGCGCTGTGAAAATCAGGTGTTCCAGCTTTAAGGCAAGACACTACAGGTCAATAGGAAAAAATATTGAATTTAATGATATGAATTTTAAACTTCTCCTGTAGTTTACTCACATAAATGTAATAAACAAATGTATTACAAGTTTTTCATCATGTCATGTTTTTAATGTAGAAATAAGGTATTTTATGTGTGAAAACAGCCAAAAATACATATATTTGGGACATATATGTTACAACCCAGCTCTGCTAGGGTAGGGGAGGTAACAAAATAAACCAAAGATGGGAAAAGGTTTAAATAAAGATGCAATTTAATGAACAGGGGTGTAACGGTAACATAACAGAACTAAAACAAAATCAAACTAACAAAACATCACAAGAGAACAAAACACACAAGTACGGGAACTGCCACTGCAGCCCTGGTACACACAGAGAAATACAGCAACTGCCACTGCAGTCCTGAACACACAGGATATCAACATACAGGTGCTGCCACTGCAGCCCTGACACAAAATGGCATACTGGCCACACAGGCCAGCAGCCCCGAACAGGTGTGGAGTGAGTCCTTAAATACTGGGCGGGGCTGATGTGGAGCCACATGATTGGCCAGGTGTTTTCAGGTGGCACCTATCAGGGACCAGCTGTCTGCAGCCAACCACGATCCTGAGTGTAGCTCCGAATTCCCTCCAGCACATAGGACTCTCACAAAAGACAATATTCAAAAACACAAAAGGAGGCAGGATCTGTAGGCCTGGGGCCGTAACACCCTCCCCCTTAAGTTACAAATAATATTTGTAATAAACTAAATTTTTGGACTTAACAATGGTTGCAGGAAAACGAGAGGTGGAAGGCAAGTCAGTATAACACAGCCAGGGCTAGGGATTGGGTCTAGGACTCCAGCAGCAGCAATCCTTGAGACTGACCAGGTGCACAAGGAACCGAGCCCCATCCCAGGGACGCTGCAACAAAAGTGAGGCTCAGAAGATGTAATAAATGAACAGGTGATCAGTCTGGCCATCAATCACATCTAGCACACATAAGCATAAGGAGTTAGACATTCAGGGCCAGAATAGACTGCACCACACATTAGCCACAAGCAAAACTAACAACATTCCACCACCCAATCACCATACAACACAATTTAGATAATCCAATTCAAAAACTTACCAAATACAAACCTGTTTAAATTACATCAGTAGGATAGGGTGTTATGGATCCCGGATGAGCCCCCAATTGTTACAACCCAGCTCTGCTAGGGTAGGGGAGGTAACAAAATAAACCAAAGATGGGAAAAGGTTTAAATAAAGATGCAATTTAATGAACAGGGGTGTAAGGGTAACGTAACAGAACTAAAACAAAATCAAACTAACAAAACATTACAAGAGAACAAAACACACAAGTACGGGAACTGCCACTGCAGCCCTGGTACACACAGACAAATACAGCAACTGCCACTGCAGTCCTGAACACTAGTGATGTGACGCTCAGAGTCGAGGCTTCGAAGCGTGTGTCGAGTAGGGGAGGTGGTGTTTCCGCGATGCGCGATTCGAGGCTTGCTTCGTTCAGGGGAGGAGCCAAAAACGATGACAGCCGAAGCTTCGCGCTCCGGCGAATCAGTCACGTGGTACAGCCGAAGCTTCGTGCCGGCTGTACCACGTGACTGATTCAGGGAGGGATTCGAATTTTTTCCGCGAGTTTTGACAGCTATTTAAACCCTTGGCGCGCTATTCAATATGTGGGTGTTTGATGGAGATTTGCAGTTGGAGACAGTTTGGAGACAGTTTGGAGACAGTTTGGAGACAGTTTGGAGACAGTTTGGAGATAGTTTGGAGACAGGTTGGAGATAGTTTGGAGACAGGTTGGAGATAGTTTGGAGACAGGTTGGAGATAGTTTGGAGACATGTTGGAGATATAAAAGTGAGGAGAGACAGCTAGGAAAGAATGGAGCCTGCTAGAAAGAGAAGGGTGTCCCCTGTGTGGGAACACTTTGATCTCATTGCTCCCAACAAAGTATGTACAATAATGTTTCAATAGAATATTTGTTTTACATTTACAATAAATGTTGGTTTTGCAATGCAATTTGTCTTCATCTGTCTGTACTTTTGTACAAGGTGAAGTGTTTGTTATGTGCCAGGGAACTGGGCTATAACAACAACACCTCATCCATGCTTAGGCATTACAGAGCTCTGCTTGAGAATAAAGATCAGACTGAATGTGGCCTAACACCAGGTGAGTTATCAAAAATGCAATGACAAAAGCAATCAGTGTGACACTAAATATTATACAAGTGCAATAACCTGAGAGTGATATTTATGTTTGTACTTTGTTTTATTTTTCCTCAGGAGAAAAATCTCAAATAAATGAAGACCTGGTTAGGATGGTGATTGAGGACACCCAGCCTTTCAGTATTGTGGAGGATAAAGGATTCAAAAGATTTGTTAAATCTTTAAATCCTACCTATGTTCTCACCACTAAGAAGGTTATAAAAAGATTAAATATGGTGTTTTTACTGAATTAAACCATTAACACTGCACTGGCAAGTCTCTCAACAGACATTCCACCCATTTCCTCTGAGGAATATGCTATGATCTCTGACAGTCTAATTGTACTAGCACCATTTAATAATGCTAGTACAGAGTTATCAGAAGAAAAAAGGGTTTCTGGCTCAAAGGTTATACCTTTGCTCACAATGTTAGATCATTGCCTGACGGAACAAATGGAAAAAACAAGGTCTACGGGGTCTTCTTTGGCTGAGAAGCTGAGGGTGTTCTTGAGAGAAAAAATGGACAGAATACAAACTATGAGCATTATGTGCCTTGCTACACTGCTCGATCCAAGGTTAAAAAAATTGGGTTTCTTAGCCCTGCAAGAGCAAATGAAACAGAGCTGAATGCGCATCCATAATGAGGGCCACCACTACCACCTCCCCCTCCTCCTCATCATCCTCACCACCATCAACATCACAAACTGTTGATGCTGCTTCCCAAGGTAGCACTGTTTTGCCACTTGAGTTGATATTCTGTCTAATGTTTCTTCTTTCTTAGGTAACAACCTGTAGCGTCGATTGGATGACTGTGTAAGGCAAACACAAACCCAAAATGTGACTGCTGATGCTTATGTTGAAGTGCAACGATATTTGATGGAGCCAAATATTGGAAGGCTGGAGGACCCTCTTCAATACTGGGACAGACAAAAATATGTATATCCGCATCTGTACAAATTAGCCAAGTGTTACCTGTGCACACCTGCTTCATCTGTGCCCTGTGAACGGGTATTTTCAAAAGCAGGAGAGATCTTGTCAAAAAAAAGAAATCGCCTAAAACCTGCCATAGTTGAGAAACTATTGTTTTTAAATAAAAACCAATGATCAAAGACAAACACAAACCTACATCTTTTTAAAACATGATTTTATTCATCAGCTCTCTACATACTTTACATTCATGCCAACATATATTTTTCCATCCAGTAGATGTCCTACTAGAGCAAACGAGGCTTCGAAGGGCTTTGCGCTGGGGTGAACCAATTTGATGAAAGGCTTCAACGCTTCATAAAGCTTCATCTGCACATCACTACTGAACACACAGGATATCAACATACAGGTGCTGCCACTGCAGCCCTGACACAAAATGGCATACTGGCCACACAGGCCAGCAGCCCCGAACAGGTGTGGAGTGAGTCCTTAAATACTGGGCGGGGCTGATGTGGAGCCACAGGATTGGCCAGGTGTTTTCAGGTGGCACCAATCAGGGACCAGCTGTCTGCAGCCAACCACGATCCTGAGTGTAGCTCCGAATTCCCTCCAGCACATAGGACTCTCACAAAACACAATATTCAAAAACACAAAATAGACTGAACCAGGTTTCATTTTCTTGGCTCTTTTTGTACACATTAATTACAAAAAACGTACTGAGGGGATTTTTCTTATTTAGGTTTTGAGTAAGCTAGATCTGACTGAAAATTGTCCTAAAAATTCAAATTTCGCTCATTTTTCAAAACAGATATTAAAAAAAAAAATAAATAAATCCTTCTGTACGTTTCGTCAAAATCTTGTTGAGTCCAAGAGTGTACAGTTTGGTGTGTGTGGGATCTACTTTAAGTGGTGATCCTTATGTTGCGTAAAAGTTACAATGTCCCAGAGAAATCTATGGATGACGTGGATTCAGTGAAATAAGAAAACATCATTAGGAGCAGATTGGACCATAACACATGTTGAGAGCGCCAACTGAAAAAAAGAGTTTTGCCTGTAGGATCTCACTTTAAGAAACGCTAAGTTAAAGGACTGTGAAAGTAAACACGTTAACTCAAGCGATTCATCAAAGAAAACGGATGCATTAATCATGAATTAACGCAAAGTAATCACGGTCTATTTAAACAAACACACTGGTACGTTTCGCCGAGAGCCTTTCATGAAAGACGGAGCAGGATACAAGAGCAGCGCACTGAACATCACTAAACTGTATGACGTGCACCTCTGAACCAACCAAGTTCACTGCAGAGATGCTGAAGTGAATGACGTGAGGAAAATAAAAGTCGTGTGTGAGCGTTCAGATCAGTACAATGGGCCAAACAATTCCCCAAAACCAAACGGAACTCCAGAAGACACCAGGGCAACCGTGACAAACTGCATCTGTCGCTTTAAGAGCCAGTTACACCCGTAAGCGGCAATGAAGGGCCTTTAACCCTTCAAAGCCTGTCGTCCCGTACGTAACATAACACCGGTCAAGTCAAGAGCAGGCTTCCGTTGTGTCTTTGGGCCAGACACTTCACCAGCCTTACCTGGGCAAGCATAAAGAGTGTGAGGTTTGTGGCGCAGATTGGTAGCCTCACTTACTGTCGGGGCAGCTGTGGCTTCTACTGATGCAACGATACAGTATCCTCACGATTCAGGACGTATATCGATGCATGAGTCATGATAAAACAACAAACACAACAACAAAAATGTATTTAGCATTTTTAAAAATGTATTCATTCTATTAATTTATTTCTATTTTGTAGTTTTATCATTTGTCTTGGATTTGATTTTACTGGTTTTACAAGCAGTAGGATCAAATTGAGTTGTTATTTTATATTGTGTTTTGCCCTTTTTATGTTTGTGCAGCACTTTGGAAACAGGTCTGTTTATAAAATGTGCTATACAAATAAAGTGGATTTGGATTTTATTTTGTCTTTTTATTTTTCAGGCAATACAATAATGTGACGTTTGTTTTGTTGCTGTGGCCAATAATCAATGCAATATGTGTTTATTTCATAAGTTACCGACAGAATGTACGTTAAAGTCTATATGAGGTTCTCAAAATGTTCTAATTATGACATAGTTTGATGGGAGGGCACCTGTGGTAATTATTTACTATAGTTTTGCATCTGTGAAGTTGCAGCTTGTGAAGAAATTTAGGAAACTAAAAATTTTAAATTACAGGAAGTGACTGAATCCCTCCCTCTGTGATGTCATCAAAAAGCGACACGCCATGAAAAAGACAAATACAATTTACACACAACTGACACAACTTTTTGGTACTTTAAAGTCTCATTCAACAAAATAAAGTTGTTATCGGGTATTATTTGTAAAGTCATAACTATTGTGTAATTTATGTGGATTTTGGCGCTTGTTTTCAAATGGTTGCTAGGTAACACTTGTGGAATTACCTCCCCCTGTGTCATATTTGCTGCCCGTGACCAACCAGGAAGTACAATTATAAACATTACGAAAACTGTCAAACTAGGGATAAATGGGCAAAATGTTTATTCATTCATTCATTCATTTTCTACCGCTTATTCCCGTTAGGGGTCGCGGGTGACTGGAGCCTATCCCAGTGACTTTGGGCCTTAGGTGGGGTACACCCTGGACAGTGGCCAACTCGTCGCAGGGCTGACACAGAGAGACAGACAAGGACAGACAACCATTCACTCTCACATTCATTCACTAGGGACAATTTAGAGTTTCCAATTAACCTGTACAGTCATGTCTTTGGACGGTGGGAGGAAGCCGGAGAACCTGGAGAGAACCCACGGTAACACGGGGAGGACATGCAGACTCCACCCAGAGAGATCGTGTGATGTTAGGGTGGTTCAGAATTCGACACCACGATGTTGGGGTGGTGCGGGATTCGAACCCACGATCTCCTTATTGAGAGGCAGAAGCTCTAGCCGCTCTGCCACCGTGCACCGGCAAAATGTTTAGTAAAATCTTAATCATGTTCACTACGTCGTCTAAACTGTCATATGGACTTAAAGTTAATAAAGTTTACAAGTTCACAAGTTAACTTTCTGCATGATAAGGACACATTTTCAAGCAAATTCTTCTCCTATTTCCATTTTTACTCAAACGTCTGTTATAGTCTTAGTGTATCTATCTTAGTCTATTTTATTCTTAATTATGCATGCCTCTTTTATATATTTTATTCATTGTTTTATGTTGCACCTCACGCCGAAGCAAGTTCCAATGTTTGTGAATTTTTGATCACTGACAAAGGCACTAAACCGTTTCTGATTCGGATTCAAAAAGACACATCTTGGAATGACAGACAGAAACTATATGTTCCCAATATTGGTTCTATTATTTGTTTTCAATATCTGGGGAGAGCGCTTCGATATCACAAATGTCAGAGGTGGTTCTTAGTTACGTTCAAGCAGTTCATTTTACTTAACGTTTTCATACATTTTTTCAAAAACCATAATCATAAATTTTGAAACACCATAGCGTTACTTCTATGTGAGTAACATATACACAGCATCACTCTGATTTAGTTTCCTCTTCCTTCTGTGAGTAAATTTACAAGAGACAAAAGCTTTATGTTGACAGTATTAAATTATTTGAGTATTTCTTGTACCACTCTTTCAGATATGGTTTAGTTTTTCTTACTTAGCGAAATTACTGTTCAGTTTTGTTTGTTATTTAATGTTTTGTCCATCAAATTGAAACATCGACTTCAAATTATAAATCAGAAGTTACGTCCAGACAGTCACTCTTTCGATTATTCTTACCGAGTCGTGCGTTTTTACTCTTACCTGAGCAATTTATTGAACCACTGCTTTTTACGTCTACGATCTACTTTAATCTTACACTTTGGCTACTCTCTCCTTCTCTGACTGATATTGAAATTGATGTTTTGCAGAGACTGAATAAAACCTCTCGTGAAGTGCTTTGAGAAGCTTGTAAAGTACAATCGAGCGTTGGATTTTAGTTTGATTATTATGAGTGGGAAAAGTACAAAAATGACTCATGAAAACATAAAAAGAAGAAGGTCAGACGACTAATCTTATAAGTTCAAAGTTCTTCAAGTGCGCGTAACTGAATAAATAGAAGTCCTTACCTCTCGTCGAGCGTTTTTGCTGAACATCAGTGCGGTTTTAAATGCCTCCCACTGGTTTCCCTCTTTACCATCCACAATTACAGCTCAGGGCGTCACTCTGTAATCACATTAGAGCTCATTTGTGACAGTTCTTTCACCGCGCGCCTCGAGTTCACTCCCCCCGTGCTTCGTGCTCGCGCCAGGAGCAGTCTTCAAGCGCCAACGCCGAGCGGAGAATCGGCTTTCATGCGCCGCAACACAACGTCTGCGCGTCTGAACCTCAACAGACGTCGTTATCAGCGATCTGCCTGCCTTTCTTTCTTTCAATTAGGTGGGTTTTTTGCTGTTGCGGGCGCCGTTTTAAGAGCATTTGTCCAGAGAAGAATACAAAGGGGTGACCTACTATGACGGATCAGATTTGCAGAGAGCCTGCGCGCGGTGAGATGCGTTTCGGAGTGCGATAAACACCTGCATTTGAATAAACACAGGACGGTTATGTTAATGCTGTACAGAGCGTGGGACTGTGTCAGCGTTTTCAGCCGAGTGTTAAACCCAACGGAGATTTTTAAGGCGCTCGATACAAAATGTAGCGTTTATTCATAATTATTACACGGTATGTCAGAATTCCAAAGCTAAACTGACGTGCGTTCGTTTCGCTCAAGTAAACCAGGAAGAGTTAAAACCAGAAAGACTGGAAAGTGAGTGATACAAGTGACTGATGTAAAGAGTTTAATGTGAACTAGTTCTGTTTTTTCACGGTTCAAAACAGTAAAAATCAGGGTAACGCTTTAGATTAAGGCTATTTATAAGATGTTAATAAGCACTAATAGTTTGTTTATGCACTTATAACGCCTCATACATGTTTATAATCCAGGTTTGAGTGAATAAACCACATGTACAGAGCATCAATGAGCTGCATATTCCATTATTTTCAATTATCAGGCTAATAAATGCTTGTAAATGCCTCATAAGTGCTCATAAACACATAACAAGTGTTTTTTAATGCATTATGAATAGTTTACTAAGGAACCTTCATCTAAAGCGTTACCAAAATCAGATACAGGGTCTTTAAGCCTTGATAATAACTGTCCGCTGCGCCTTTTTATAGTTTTTATGTAATAAATCTGTCAAATAATGTTCAATGTTCATGTTCACAGTTGTCAAAAAGTACTATTATTTTGAGAATCTAGCAAATATTGGTTGTTACAAGCTTTAAAAATGCTTAAACCAGAGTATAATATCCAGAACAAAACACAGTTGTTGTTTAGATCCCACAGGCTTAGAAAAGAAAATTTACACATCGCAAAAATCCAACTTCGTCCATTTTACAACACATCAAACAATTTTGGGTAACACTTTATAATACCTACACTTATTCCTGCCTTAATAAAGCATGAAGAAAGACTTAGTTCATAATCAACAAATAGTTTATTAAGAATGATTCAGGCTATTTAACAAACATTCTAATTTCTAATCCTAACTCTAACCTTAACCTTAATTAAGTAGTTACTAAGCCTGAATCATGTTTAATAAACTATATATTTATTATTAATTAAGTCTTTGTAAAGGCAGGAATACGTATTATAAAGGCAATAGTAGATGTAGTTATTATAAAGTGGTACCCAATTTTGCTGTTGTATATGTCTTTTTTCAGCCGTTTTTCATTTTTTTCTTATCTTATTGTGTGACATTTGAGCATCCTATGGCAGAGTTAGTCATTTGAAAAGAAATCTAATAAAGGTTAGTTCAAGCGTGAAAAGAAGCAAATTTGCTGCAGCAGTTATCGTGTTTAGAGGCAGAAATGCTCAGAACGGGTTTAGCGTTGACACTCGGAGGAGGAGGATTTTCTTATTTTCCTAAATATTCCTAAAAATATTAAGTAATTACTAAGCCTGAATCAATCTCAGTAAACATTATTAATTAAGTCTTTATTAAGGCAGGAATAAGTTTTATAAAGATTAGTAGAGGGTTTCAGCTTCAAGCAACAAAAGAACCTAAAGTTCCTCAGTTTGCATTGGTTTGGTTTCGTCAACTCAGAAGTTACTCCAAAACTCTGACTAAGTTCAACCTGGATTCTAGCAACAGGCCACAGAAAAGTGACACAGCTCCCCTTTAAAATCCCTGTTTTACTTTTGTCAGCGTCGCCGACCTCGAGCACCTTGAAGACCCCACCGATACCTCCGCAAATGTCACCTCCGCTCAGACTAAGTTTACTTCTGCTATTTCCGTCTCACAACAAACAACCCATGGGCGTGTTTGATTGACAGCCGGTGCATCCTCGTTTGGCACTTTATGACATTAAACCTTTGCCACGACGCCGTGTTTGTTGTGGAGCGCTCCGTGTCAGGCAGACGCACAGTGGAAACGACGCACGGCTTTTGTTCCGGAGCAGAGGTGGAGCTTTAAACCCCGTGTTTGTTTGTGCCCTTTAGGTCGCGGCGCAGATGCTCGGTTTGATCCTGGTTAAAGATAGATCTGGAGTCACAAAGGCCGCCAGTGTTTGGAAACGCTGCCACTAATCTCAAGAAATCAGTACCGACGTCATTTAAATATTGTTTTTATCAACAAAAGCTGCGTGGTTGTACATAAAATCAGTGACATTTTCCTGTAAAATATTGAGACTTAGCGTGCAAAAGCATGTTCAGGGACTGGTTTTCAAAGCTTGCTCATGCTCTACAGTTATCTAATTCAAGAGTTCATTTGCTCGTTGGCATTTACTCAGTGTTTCTGCAGGGCATTAAAAAGCAATAACAGTCATTAAATGGACTTTGGCCAAATTAAAGGGAAAATATTCAGCATTTTTCATATCGTTATTAGCCTTTAAACATGCTCTTGAGTTCCTTAAATGTGCCATCTCATGTTTTAAAATAAAAAAAAAAGTTTCTTACTTATCCAATGATTTTTTTCATCATCCAGCCAGTAGACGGCGCCAGCGCTATATACAATCTACTGAAGTTAGCGCTGAAAAGAAGCAAATTTGCAGCAGCAGTTATTGTATTTAGACCAGGCATGTCCAAGGCAAGGCAAGGCAAGGCAAGTTTATTTGTAGAGCACAATTCGTACACAGGGCAATTCAAAGTGCTTTACATAAACAGGAAAAGTTGCATTAAAATCACAAAACACAAAAAGACACACAGAATCATTTTAAAATCATTTTAAAATAAAGTGCTTTAAAAGAGAAGAGTGCAGATAGATCTTTCAGTCGTATGCACGTCTAAAGAGAACAGTTTTTAGCCTGGATTTAAACATTGTCAGAGTGGAGGCCTGTCTCACATCTTCAGGGAGACTGTTCCAGATTTTAGCTGCAAAAAACTACTGAAATGCTGATTCCCCATGTTTAGTCCTGACTCTAGGCACCTGCAGGAGGCCGGTCCCTGAGGTCCTCAGAGTGTGAGATGGTTCATATGGCACTAACATGTCAGAGATGTACTTTGGTGCTTGGCCGTGGAGAGACTTGAACACAAGCAGAGCTGCTTTAAAGTCAATTCTCTGAGCCACAGGAAGCCAGTGCAGTGACCTGAGCACAGGACTAATGTGATCGTACTTCCTGTTTCTAGTCAGGACCCGAGCAGCAGCGTTCTGGATGTACTGCAACTGTTTTACAGCTCGTTTGGAGAGGCCAGTGAACAGGCCGTTGCAGTAGTCTAACCTACTGGAGACAAATGCATGGATAAGTCTCTCCAAGTCTGGTTTAGACACTATACCTTTAATTTTGGCAATGTTTTTTAGGTGGTAAAAGGCTGTTGATGTTATTGATTTGATGTGGCTGTTAAAGTTCAGGTCTGAGTCCATTATTACCCCCAGATTTCTAACTTGATTTGTCGGTTTTAGAGCGAGAGACTGGAGGTGACCGCTGACACTTTCTCTCTGTTTCTGCGGCCCAAAGACGATGATTTCAGTCTTGTCTGAGTTTAGCTGAAGAAAATTGTTTTGCATCCACACGCTGATCTGTTGGATGCAGTGACAGAGTGAATCCACAGAGTGAATCCACTGGTCCATATTCACCTGCCGTCAGTGAGACATAGATCTGAGTGTCGTCTGCGTAGTTGTGATAAGACACATTTGTGCTGAGTATTAACTGACCTAAGGGCAGCATATAGAGGGTGAACAGAAGGGGCACCCCACAGGTCAAGCTCACGTGGTCTGAGACACAGTTACCAATCTCAACAAAGTACTCCCTATCCTCAAGGTAGGACTTCAGCCAATTTAGGGCAGTGCCAGTGATGCCCACCCAGTCCTCTAGTCTCTGTAGGAGGATGCCATGATCGTGTCAAAAGCAGCACTCAGATCTAACAGAATTAAGACTGAGGCCTTGCCCGCGTCAGTGTTCAGGCGGATGTCATTTGTCACCTTGATAAGGGCAGTCTCAGTGCTGTGATGAGGTCTAAAACCTGACTGGAAAACATCAAATGAGTTGTTTATTAAGAGGAAGTCAGTGAGCTGTTGGTAAACAACCTTTTCGAGGACTTTGCCTAAAAATGGCAGATTTGAGATGGGCCGATAATTTTTCAGTTCTGAGGCATCAAGACTGCTCTTCTTTAGGAGAGGCTAAATGACCGCAGTTTTCAAGGCCCTTGGGAATGTTCCAGATTGAAGCGACATGTTAACTATGTGAGTGAGTGGTGCTAACAAAGTGCTCAGAACAGACTTTAGAAATCTGGTGGGTAACACATCGAGGCAGCATGTAGAAGAACTCAGACTGGTGATGATCTCTTGGACAGTTTTGTCAGTTACAGGTGCAAACTGAGTCAGCTCTAAATGTGTAGGTGGTTTTAAAGTTATTATTTGCACTGTGGAATTTATGGCATTTTTAATGCCCTGAACCTTGTCATTAAAGAATACTGCAAACTCATTGCACTTAGCTGTGGAAATTAGTTCTAACGGCAGCTGAATTGGAGGGTTTGTTAGTCTGTTTACTGTTGCAAACAGAACACGCGAGTTATTACTGCAATTTCCAATTATTTCAGAAAAAAATCCTTCCCTTGTTTTACATAAAATTAGGTTGTACATGTACAACCTCTCTCTATAAATCTCTTTATGAATCTGGAGCTTTGACTTGCGCCATTTTCGCTCAGCCCTGCGGCACTCCCTTTTCTGTGCCCTGACTGTCTCATTATTCCTCCATAGCGCCTTCTGCTTATTTTTAACCATTTTAACCTTCATAGGAGCAATGGTGTCCAGAACATTCAAGATATTAGATGTAACAGAATTTAAAAAGTTGTCAACATTTGAACATGAAGGATTTTCAAAGTTTATCATTTCCACGAAGAGTGCACTTGTGCTGTCATTTATGTGTCTCCTCCGAACAACTGCAGGACCAGCCGGTGATTTGGGAATAACAGACAGGTCAAAGAAAACACAGAAATGATCAGACAGTGCCACATCGACCACACTGACGTTTGAAATATTAACCCCTTTAGTAATTAGCAGGTCCAGAGTGTGTCCTCTGCTGTGGGTGGGGCCACTCACATGCTGAGTAAGACCAAAGGTTTCAAGGACAGCATCAAGCTCTTTAGCGTTTCTGTCGCAAACATTATCCACATGAACATTGAAATCACCTGTAATGACCAAACCGTCAAAGTCTGTGCATACAACTGAAAGCATCTCAGTAAAATCATCAATAAAACCTTGGCAGTGTTTGGGAGGCTTGTACAGGACAATGTAGAGTATGGAGGGAGACTGTTTTAGCTCCATTTTAAAAGATAAATACTCAAATGATGAAAACACCCCAAAAGACAACCTCTGGGTAACTATTTTATCTCTAAAAACTGCACAGACACCTCCACCCTTTTTGTCGTCGCGTGTTTCAGATTCAAACTTGAAGCTCGGTGGAGTCGCTTCTATTAGAACTACATCCCCCGTGTTTTTGTCAAGCCATGTTTCAGTTAAAAACATAAAATCAAGATTATAAGAAGATATAAAATCATTAATTAAAAGTGATTTGTTACATAAGGATCTGACATTAAGCACAGCAAGTTTCAGATTGGTTTCAATGTGACTGGACGTTATCTTTTCACAGGGAATATGAATTAAATTTCTAAGATTGGACAGTCTAGCTGTCCTTCTGTTCTCCAGTCTGTGTGACGTGACTACAGATATAACACAGGGCCCCGGGTTTGCTTGACCATTTTCATGACCATAAGTCCCGGCAACGCTGAGACCCACTGCATCCTAGCTATGGGAGATAACAGTTCTGGGGGGAGGTGGGGGAGGGCGGCGAAGGGCGAGACCTGGAGGGGGTTTGGGCAAAGGCTGAGTGGGGAGAGCTGGGGGGGCTTTGGGTGATGGACCAGGTGAAAGGCGAGGGGGTGGAGGTGCAGGTCGTTTTGTTGGTGAAGCAGGAGAGTTGAAGCTCCTGGGTGGTATGGTGGGCACAGATTTGTACGGGGAAGAGTTCATCATTGTTGACGTCAGAACTCTTGATCTTGCTAAATTAGGTGTGAGTGGAACCATCTTTATTCCTGATTTGATCAGACTGTCAAGATGGTTGGGAAGGCTCCTGGGTGAAGGTGGAGATGAAAGGGAGAGTGATGATTGAGTGGGAGTAGAAGTTGCAGGGGGGACCCAGGACTGGTCTGAGGGTAGGGGTGGCGACAGGGCAGCTGCTGGGCCTGTCACTGACCGGTCCATTGCCTGTGATGAGGACCCCAGGGGAGGGGGGACGGATGTTGAGCTTGAGTCCTTCACTGGGGGCGGTGGAGATCGTTGTGGTGCTGCAACTGATGGGCTCTTTACTGGAGGCAGTGTAGGTGATTTAGGAGCAGCTGGAGCTGAATCCTTTGCTGGGCCTGGTGGAGCTGCTGTTGATAAATCCTTTTGTGGAGTCGGCTGTTTTGTTACTGCTGATGTTGAAGCATTGACTTGGTCTCTGGCTGATTGATCCGGAGTTCTTCTCTCATTCCTCTCTTCTCGAACTATCTGTTCACGACCCTGTCCACGGCCATTCTGATGCCTGAGAGCATGGAGGAGGTTCTCTGTCAGCGCCCTCACTCCACCTCTGCACAGATGTGGGCCCTTTCCCTTGAACAGGTCCTCTCGTTTCCAGAACAGATAGAAGTTCTCAATGTAGTGCAATCCTCTAGGTGCACACTCTTTGGACAGCCAAGTGTTCAATTGTAGCAGCCGGCTAAACTTGTTGATCTTCCTGTCAATATTTGGAAGAGGTCCACTGATGAATGTTTTGATTTCTACTTTATCAAGCTCCTCAAATAACTTCATGAAGTCTTTTTTCAAAACTTCAGTCTGCTCCTTTCGAATGTCCACTGCACCCACGTGTACAATCAGCTGTTTAACTCCTCTGTGTGTGGACAGTACTCTGGGAAGCAGTGACGTAATCTCAGAAACTGTGCTGCTGGGGTAGCTACATGTTTTCATTCTTCCATGTACGACTCCACTGATAGCACCGTCTCCTATCAAGAGTGTGTCACTGTCCTTGACGTTTGGCACAGACTGTCTGTCTTTCTGCTGCTTTTTATCAACATCATGGTGGCTACAGTTTTCTCGTTCTGTAAATTCAGTCTCTGATAGTGGCAAAAATCTGTTTGTAAGCTGTATAGCAGGCAACTTTACATTAGCTTTGTGTTTTGCACCGAGTTTGACCCAAGATGCAGCCGGCTGGTCTTTACCCAGTTTTGGGAAAGACACAGAGTCGCTCCGGTTTAAGTTGAAAGTAGCTTTTCTTGAAAGATATGTAGACTTCTTACCCCTCGGTGACACTGGAATTGTATCGTGAAGTCCTTTTTCAGATTCTAGAGCGAATATCCGTGCTTGTAGCTCAATTATTTCATGTTGATATTTCCGACAGCGTTCACAAGAGTTTGTTTGCCTTCTCTCCCCGGACATGTCGCTGGCTCGTCAGATAGTTTGTTAAAAATTGAAAAAATTATCTTAAAATCCTTGGTTTCCTTCGAAAAGTCATAATCCAAGATTTATAGAGGAAAAATATTTATTTAAAAGCAAAATAAATAAGAAAAATAAAATAAGAAAACAGCTGTAGCAAGCAGGAGCAGCAAGGAAAAGCGTCTGCACTCTTCAGTAACAGGAAGAGAAAAAAAAAGTCCAAACTCAGGCCCGGGGGCCAAATGCGGCCCTCAGACCAATTTTTCTTGGCCCTTAGGCTTCCTGGAGAACATTGTCCTGATAACTACTTTTTACAGCACATTTCAGATTTTCTTCTATTCCAACCTAAATAACTAACATTTTGGTCCGACACGGGCCTGATATTTAGGCACTGAGACTGAATGTAGATGTGGTGGTGCTGAAAACATTAGATTCGCGATTGATTTGTGGCCCCCCGCTTGGTATATATTTCAATATGTGGCCCTCGATGGAAAAGTTATGACACCCCTGGTTTAGACGGTAGAAAAGCTCAGAACGGGTTTAAAGGTCCCATATTCTGCTATTTTCCCCTTTACACAGTCTATTCTAAGGGCTTTGTTGATAAAATTTTGCGTTATATCCATAACATAACAGTTTCCAAAAAACACCCATTTCTTGGACTGGCCCCCCTCCTTGCAAAAGCAAACGGCTCACTCTGAGATCTGACCCCCCCGAACAGAGAGCAGGCTGCTCCCCCGCCCAACTCGCGCGCCTCCCCCGCCCAACTCGTGCCGAAGCCTAGAGCGGAGATGGTGCATGCGCCGTGTGCTCCGGTAAACAGCGATACACAAACACAGGAATAAACATTTTCTCCGTCCTGACGGTGCGTCGTGCTGAGTCCTACGTCCTGGATCTGACCTGGAGTTTGACGTGCTCCAGTACCTCGACGACGGACGTTGCCGTTTGGTAAATAACAAGCTAACTCTTCTATCTCTCGTATCCATCGTGTAGTAATTACTGTGTAGCATTAGCATTAGCTGTTTTTATTCTGCGGCGCCGCGCTTCCCAGAGGCGTGGCTTAAACACCGCGTCATCCTTGTGAGGAGCCCCCGTCTGCTGCTCAGCCGAGGGGGACGGAAAAGACAGTTCTCTAGCGAAAGCATGCGAGAATCAATCAAAAAACCACTTTGGGCACAACATACGAGGCCCAAATAGCACTGGAGGAAGGTTAAAACCTCTGAAAAGTCGATTTTGCATGTTATGGGTCCTTTAAGGATGAAAAACAGCAGAATATTCTCAGATAAGTGACGCTCGGAGGATTTTCTTTTTTTCTGATGAACATTCCTAAAAACGGCGTGGATGCAGCTGAATGCTACTTCAGGTATGTTTTAGAATGACGGAAATCACTGCAGCAGAATATGTGTCCTTTAAAAACGCATTATTTTCAATCACCATGCATTAAATAAAGAAAAAATATGAACAAAAATGTATTCATCAGAATGATAAATAAACATGATTACAATGAGAGGAAATAATTATTGCAGTCCGTGTCTTCAGAGGTGCGTGTTCATGTGGTTTTAACATTGACATTTAACATTCAAATATATTTAGAATCTCAGGTGAGCTGGATTTAACAGCTTCGTTTAAATTTCATGTAAATTAGCTTTGAGAATGTGATGAATGTTTATTACTGTATACTGCACAATGGGATAAAACATGCCTGTGGTTTTGACGTGATAAAAGTGTAAATTTCTTGTTTGAACGGTGATTATGGCAGTGTTTTTCAACCTGGCATTTTGCACATGGCACACTTTTTTGATAGAAAATATTCTGTGGCACACCATCAACTAAAACAATACCAAACCACACCGTTATTTACGTTACAGATATCGTCTGTGCCGTTGTGTCTGTGCCTTTAAATTTGGCATCGGTGGCTGTTTATCTTTCATTTTTTGTAGAAGTTGCTCAGAACATTCTAAATTTGTAAATTAAATCCAGGACTGCAGATGTAAATGAGCTTGCATAGCTATAATCTGGTGCAATCATCTTTGCCCCCGAGCATAATGTCATTGTACATGGTCCTGTTCAAATAAATAAATAAATAAATAAATAAATAAATAAAAATTTAAATCATTTAAATCTACAATTCTGACATGTTTTCAAGGCACACCTGGCAAAACCTCAAGGCACACTAGTGTTCCCCGCACACTGGTTGAAAATCAAGGGATTATGGCGTTAAAAATCTTTAAATATGGCATTAATAAGTATTACATTAGATTTGCTGAAACCTGCATAAACCCTGTTACTCTCTGCCTAGTAGTGTAACAACATTATTATTAAATTCTTTCTTTAGCAAATATTGTTAATAATAATGTAAAGAACATTTTATCAAAAAGAAAATAATAATAAAACAACATGGATACATCAGTTTATGCAAATGAACTCTTCAAGTTTAAATGCACTTTCTAAAAATGACCTTGAATTGAATGACCTTTTACAAATGGAGGTGATTGGTAAGCATATGCGTTTACTCAACTTTGAAAATAATTGTACTTCTGACTAGTTTTCTATTCACCTTATTCCTGAAGTTGCCGTACGCGCCGCCGCCTTGTTTCCGTTGTAGTTTACACGGAGCAGACGAGCTCAACAGAAAATAAGTTCCACATGGACTAAAAAGACGTTTTCAGACTGACCAGGAAATCGTTGCGTTGTGACTTGTTGTTGCTCGTGTTCATTAAACATTTTACACAAATCAATCTACTTTATGTAAGATATTAGCGGCGAGACTTTTCCCTCGTTCGTCATTAGCTTTAACGGAGTTCTCGTCAAACGAAAGTGCGTTTACAACAAAAGTGCAAAAACGGCAAAGGTGGGCGGGGCAGAATAAGGTGAATAGCAACAGGTTTACTCCAACTTGAGTAATATATTGTACAGTGAAACATTACGTTTTACTTTCCTTTTGGTTACTCTTCCCACTGTGACAAAAGCTTTAGGCTGTGGGAGTTACATGTTTGGGTGTTAATTAAACATTTACTAACCATGGGTGTTACGGCCCCGGGCCTACTGTTCCCGCCTCCTTTTGTGTTTTTGTATATTGTCTGTATTTCTTGTGGAGGTGGAGTTCCTGCTGGAGAGAGGAGGCTAGCTCACGCTGAACGGGATTGGCTGCTGCCTCCTGGCCCACTGATCAGTCCACCTGTGGTCCCGCCCAGTACTTAAGGACTCTCTGCGCACCTGTTCGAGGCTGCTGGCCAGTGTGGCCAGTATGCCATTATATGTCAGTGCTGCTGGCCTGTGTGTGGCCAGTATGCCGTATTGTGCCTCTGTTGTCAGGGCTGCAGTGGCAGCGCCTGTGTTCTGTGTGGTTTGAGGCACGTGTGTTTTGTTTCATTTGGTTTATGTCATGTCTCTTTTAAGTTGTCACCTGATTCAGTTTATGGGCCTTTGTTCTGCTAGGCCTGTGTGACCCGTGCATTTTGGAGTGGCAGCACCTGTATGTTGATATCCTGTGTGTTCAGGACTGCAGTGGCAGTTGCTGTATTTGTCTGTGTGTACCAGGGCCGCAGTGGCAGTTCCCGTAATTGTGTGTTTTGTTCTCTTGTGATGTTTTGTTAGTTTGATTTTGTTTTAGTTCTGTTACGTTACCCTTACACCCCTGTTCATTAAATTGCATCTTTTTTTAAACCTTTTCCCATCTTTGGTTTATTTTGTTACCTCCCCTACCCTAGCAGAGCTGGGTTGTAACAATTGGGGGCTCGTCCAGGATCATAACACCCTATCCTACTGATGTAATTTGAATAGGTTTGTATTTGGTAAGTTTTTGAATTGGATTGACTAAATTGTGTTGTATGCTGATTCGGTGGTGGAATGTGGGTTGGTTAAATGCCTGTGGCTTGTTTAGTGTCTGCAGGGTGCTTTGGATGTGGGGTCTAAACGGCCTGATCACCCGCTTAGGCCTCCTGGTCCAAGTGCCTCCTGCTTCCCAGTTCCAGGGATGGGGCTCGGCCTTGAGTGGGCCTGGCCAGTCCCAAAGGGGGGCTGAGCATGGGAGAGACCGCACGGTGTTTCTGGTCTCTATAATCAGCTCAGGCTCTGTGATTTCCACCTCCCAATCATGTAAGTATAAAACCTAAATTTAGTTTATTACAAATATTATTTGTAACTTAAGGGGGAGGGTTTTACGGCCCCAGGCCTACTCTTCTTGCCTCCTTTTGTACCTTTGAATATAGTGTTTTGTGAGAGTCTGTGTGCTGGAGAGAATTCGGCTCTACATCCAGGATCGTGGTTGGCTGCAGCAGACTGGTCCAATCCTCTGGCTCCACATCAGCCCCGCCCCAGTATTTACGGACTCTCTGTTCACCTGTTCTGGGCTGCTGGCCTGTGTGGCCAGTATGCCATTTTGTGTCAGGGCTGCAGTGGCAGCACCTGTATGTTGATATCCTGTGTGTTCAGGACTGCAGTGGCAGTTGCTGTATTTGTCTGTGTGTACCAGGGCTGCAGTGGCAGTTCCCGTACTTGTGTGTTTTGTTCTCTTGTGATGTTTTGTTAGTTTGATTTTGTTTTAGTTCTTTTCATTACCCTTACACCCCTGTTCATTAAATTGCATCTTTATTTAAACCTTTTCCCATCTTTGGTTTATTTTGTTACTTCCCCTAACCCTTAGCAGAGCTGGGTTGTAACAATGGGTGACTCTTAAACTTCATAATGTCTTAATGTTTAATAGATTTTGAACTTTATTGTCGCCGTTCCAAAATGAGCTCGCACCCACAAATCAATTAAATGCTGTTTCTCATCAGTAAAAACAGGGCTTGACAATATTAATAAATAGAATAAATAGATAAGTAACCTAGTATTTAAATGACTACCACTAAATGACACTTGCGTAACACTTATTAGTGCTATTAAAAATGTCATTATTACTAAGTGTAGTAAGCTTTATGGATACAGTCGGCATTAGGGCTGAAGTCGACTAAAGGAATTCTTTGTCGACTAAAGACCTGCCCTATCGACTAAAAGGGGGTGTGGCAAAAATATATCAAAACTATTACGTATCTACTTGTATTTAACCAAAAACTGCACTTAAAAGACCACGACCACACAAGAGTTCGTGCAGAAACTACTATTTATACAGAAAAATTGTTGTTTTTGCATGAACATATAAATACATTAGTTAACAGTGTATTTATATGTTAGAAGTTAGATTAAACCCATGATTCATGCCATATATTTGTGTTTTGCCAAATAAATCCTTTTAATCGACATAAAATAATCAGTCTACAAATGAAAATGTTGGTCGACTAAGACACGATCGACCGATTAATCGACTTCATCTGCCCACAAACGGAGCTCTGTGAGTGAAACAATCCATTCATTTTAATGTTTCAACAAACACAAGAGCAAACTGGTGGTTTTATAAGGGTTTATGAGTTTTGCTGTGCCAAATACAGACACAAAGACATGGAGAAAAATAAAATAATTGAACATTGAAAGTTAGCTGTGGACTAAATACTACCACGATGCTAGAGTCACCTGGTGCTTTTTAACATTTAAAAAGAAGAGTCTGTTTACTTTTCAAGGTCAACAACATCTGCTAAGTCTCAGTTGTGCCTCGACTTGAACTAATGTGTGGCATAATTCTGCGGGAAATGTATTAGAGCAGAGAAAATCGTTTGTTTCCTATTGAATCTATAAGAGTTTTCGTGTCGTGTGACGTGTCGGTGACTGTGTTGAATGATCCAAGGGAACCGTCTAAATAAGGTGTTAGTGTATTAAGGTTAGACACAGGTTAAGGTGAGCAGGAAAAAATCTTAAATTTTAAGATATAGATTTGAAACTTCTCCTGTAGTTTACTCACATAAATATAAGAAAAAAACATATTACAAGTTTTTCATCATGTCATGTTTTCATGTAGAAATTAGGCATTTTATCTGGAAAAATGGTCAAATATACACATATTTGGGACATTTAAACGTGAAAAATGGACAGAACCAGGTTTAAATTTCTTGGTTCATTTTGTACACATATTAGTTAAGTTAGTTTAAAAACATTTTTTATTTCTTATTTAGTTTATATGTAAACTCGATTGAACTGAAAATTGTCTTAAAAATTTAAATTTCATCTCATTTTTTAAAAACTTCCGTAAATCAGTTTTAGAATTAGATATTTACAAAAAAAAAACAAAAAAAACCTTCTGTACGCTTCATCTAAATCTTGTTGAGTCCAGATTGTACAGTTTGGTGTAGGATCTACTTTAAGGCTGATCTTTATGTCTCGAGGGAGAAAAATGCATTTTAAGAAAACGGCCTTTGAAGTCACAATGTCCCAGAGAAATCTATGGATGAAGTGGATTAAATTAAATAATTTTAAGAGCAGCTTAGACAAGTTTGTTGTTTCCACATGAAAGTTGATATTCTGATAGAGCAAACTGACCAAAAAACTAAAAATTTAGATATGAGTTTTGCCTGTCGTGTCTCACCTTAATTAGTCATAAGCCTGAATGAGAGGTTTAGAGTTAGAAAAGGTTTCCAGACTTTATTAAATTGTTAAATTGTGTAGTAAAGTCGGACACCCAGCTGCCTCTGGAGGGTCTGTCCTCGAGGCAGATCCACACTTGACCACAACTAATGTAAACGACACGTCACAGTCTTTACTCAAGGACTTTCAGCTTCTTCCATCTGGACAGAGGAACCTGGTGCCCCGATGTAAAACAAGGCACTTTCAAACAGCTTCATCCCAGCAGCTGTTTGTTTGCTCAAGAAGCTGTAACTGCACCTTAGTGGTCAGCACGGGAGCACGTCCTTCATGTGACCTTATGTCCTTTTATTATCACGGTGTGTACGGTGCTTGTATGGAAGCCAGCTCAAATGCAAAAAATTCTACCTCCAGGTATAAATAAAGTTATCTGAGGCTTTAATCTGTAAATGTGTGTTATTTACATTTTGTTTCATGCACAGATCCTTTAGATTTTTCCATTTTTTTGTGGTCAACCCTTTAAAACTACCAGGTTATTTGCATTATTTATGATCTGGTCCGTTCATAATTACATTAACTGGTAACACTTTATAATAACTACACTTAGTCCTGCCTTAATAAAGCAGAAACAATTACTAAATTAATAGTTTATTAAGTATTATTCAGGCTTAGTAACTATTTAACTAATATTCTAACCCTAAACCTTAACCCTAACCTTAATTAAGTAGTTACTAATCCTGAATCATGCTTAATAAATTATATGTTCATTATTAATTAAGTCTTTGTTAATGCTTTGTTAAGGTAAAATAAGATGTAGTTGTTATAATATTGTGAAAGGCCGTTTTCTTAAAATGCATTTTTCTCCCTTGGGACATAAGGAATACCAGTTAAAGTAGCTCCTACATCAAACTTTACAAACTCAACAAGATTTTGATGAAACGTACAGAAGGATTTTTTAAATATTTAACTCTAAAATTGGGGCGGCAGTAGCTCGGTTGGCAGAGATTGTCTTCTGATCCGAAGGTCGGCGGTTCAAATCCCGCTCCTGACATAAAAAAAAAACATCCTTGGTTGAGCGGTCAGATCCACTGACCCACAGGTTGGCGGTGCAATTGCTACTGCAGGTGAATACTGCCGTTGTGTCCTTGGGCAAGACACTTAACCCACCTTGTCCCCAGTGTCTGCGTACTCTGGTGTGTGAATGTGTGAGTGAATGGGTGAATGGTTCCCTGATGTAAAGCGCTTTGAGTGCCTCGAAGGTGGAAAAGCGCTGTATAAATATGTGACCATTTACCATTTATTTAAAATGGATTTATTGACGTTTTAAGTAAAAATTTGGTGAAATTTGAATTTTTAGACAATTTTCAGTCCAATCTAGTTTACTTAAAGATATTAAAAAGCCCCTCTGTAAATTTGTTTTGTAAGGTAAAATAAGGTGTAGTTATTATAAAGTGGTACCCATTAACTTCAAATTACAAATTAGATTTTACTATGCAGGTTTCCCAAATTCTTTCTTGAGTAATTTCTTCATTTGTTTGCTCCCCTTTATCTGTCTCTGGTTTGTGAACATTTTAAATACCCTGTAAAAGAGCCACTTCTCTAAATTCTTTCCTCCCTGGATATCTTTAAAGCGTACCAGTCGAGCGATGTATGGATTTGTGGTTTAATTCAAATTCCATAAAGTGTGTAATAATAATTGAGCGCTGGTTCCACGCTGCGGGCTCTCGTTTCAGCCCAGACCTGTTTAGCGACTCGCTCCATTGATCTTTTAAAGTGAGTAACGCCACGATCGGCAAACCATCACAGGAGGGCGAGAGATGAGGAGCGAGAGAGTGCAAAAGGCGCAATTAGCAGGTCCCAAAGGCATCCTGGGAGTGACAGAAAAGCAGCCGGCAGGACGGGGCCGCTGCGGGGTGAGGAACATAAACGTGGGATAGTGAGGGGTTTGTAGGAACTCGAGGGCTTTTAAATGAATGTGGAGCCAAGTTTTGTTTTTGTTCGAGTTTAGAATGGCTTTTTGACCTGTTTTTTTGTTTATTTGTTTATTTAAGGATCCCCATTAGTCTCTACAGCAGCAGAGACTATTCTTCCTGGGGTCCACTTTCACAATTTAAAACACTACAAGACAGAACATATTAAAATTCGAGCATTAACAATCAAAAAACAGAACACTACATTTGAGTTCAATCATAAGGTATTATGATAAAACACAAAGATGGTACAGTTTGCCTTAACCATTGAGCATGATTACATTTTCCAACATTGATTTCTTTAAGCTTCTTTTAAAAACATGATGGTTCTCTATTATAATCAGCTTTTGCGGCAGCACATTCCAGTAAGAAATGGCTCTGTATAGAAATATTTTTTTCAGTGCGTTAGTTCTAGGTTTAGGCCGAGTCAAAGTGTGTGAGGCTCGTCTTGTATTAAAGCCATGTCTGTTACAGGAGGGCAGTAAATGTGAAAACAGACTCAAAGATGAAAAGACAACATCAGACAGCAGCCAGTCTGTCTTTGACTTTCAACCATGACAGTCTCCTGTGCATATTATTAACATTAGTTCTAAATGGGCAACTTAGAGCGAGTCTTGCAGCTCGATTCTGAGCTCTCTGTAGTTTGTCTAGATCTTTGTTGGCAGCATTAGACCACACAATAGGACAATAGTCCAGGTGAGATAAGACAAGTGATTGAATTACAAGTTTTTTCGCTTCATTTGACATAAAATATGCATTACCTCTGATTAGTGATATATTTCTGCTCATTTTAGTAATGACATTCTTAATATGAGTAGTCCATGACATAGTTTGATCTAATGTGACACCTAAGAGTTTAACCTCAGTAAGTTGTTCTAATAATTGAGTCTTGGTTTATCCACAAATTCAACCTGAATTTGTTTTTGATCAATGTTGGCACTAGATGTTTGGACATGCCTAAACCAAACTCAGGCCCGGGGGCCAAAATTCGGCCCTCAAACCAATTTTTCTTGGCCCTTAGTCTTCCTGGTGAACTGGCCCACATTGTCCTGATAAGTACTATTTACAGCACATTTCAGATTTTCTACAATTCCAACCTAAATATCTAACATTTTGGTGCAGCACAGATCTGATATTAAGGCACTGAGACTGAATGTAGATGTGGTGGAGCTTAAAACATCAGATAAATGCAGCTTTTTTTAACGTTTCACGATTTGTAGCCCTCCGCTTGGTCTATATTTCAATATGTGGCCCTCGATGGAAACAGTTTGGACGCCCCCGGTTTAGTCCTTTATTATTGGTTTACTGGATTGTTGTTGTCCTGGTTCAGTTCTCATTCAGTCCTAGTCCTGATTCAGTTCTGTTTCAGTTCTTGTACAGTCCTGATTTAGTCCTAGCTCAGTTCTGGTTCATTCCTGGCTTTAACGGTGTATCGTTTGTGTCCTGGTTCCGTCCTGGTTTTGGGAGCTGTATGGATCTCCCCTATTTCGCCGCACCTCGCAGTGGTCCGGTGTGGTTTTCTCGTGCGAACCCGGGTGAATCTGCGAGGCGTTCGTCAAATACGACCCACAGTGCACCGGGATTGGAGTAACAAGCAATCTGCATGTGCCCCGCGCAGGTCCAAACTGCACGAGCTCTGGAGTCAGTGTGCACCCGGCGTCTCCGTGGAGAGAGCGGCCACACGAGAGTCTCAGAGTTAGGTTTCAAATGATAAAGAACTAAAGACAAAGTAGGCCCGCTGCAGGCTCCCTGTTTAAGGTGAGACATTACAGGCACTTTTTTTTTTTTTTTTTGGTCAGTTTGCTCTCTCAGCACATCGGCTTTCATGTGTAAACAACAAACTGGTCCAATCTGCTTCTAAACATATTTTATTGTTTCATTTAATCCACTTCATCCATAGATTTTTATGTGACACTGTAAATTCAAAGGCCGTTTTCTTAAAATGCATTTTTCTCCCCTCGGGACACAAGGACATCAAACTTTACAAACTTTGGACTCAACAAGATTTTGATAAAACGTACAGAAGGATTTTTTTAATATCAAATTCTAAAATGGATTTACTGAAGTTTTAAGTTAAAAAAATGAGGTGAAATTGGAATTTTTAGGACAATTTTCAGTCCAATCTAGTTTACTTAAAAACGAAATAAGATATTAAAAATCTCTCTGTATTTTTTTTTTGTTTCTAAAATGAATGAACAAAATGAAGAAAGAAATTTAAACCTGGTTTTATATGCCCCAAATATGTGTATTTTGGGCTGTTTTTTTTTTTACATAAAATGCCTTATTTCTGCATGAAAACATGACATGATGAAAAACGTCTAATATATTTTTTTCTTACATTTATGTGAGTAAACTACAGGAGAAGTTTCAAATAAACATGTTTAAATTTAAGATTTTTTCCTATTCACCTGAAGTGTCTCACCTTAATTGCAAGAGAAACAGTGCATCTGCTGCACAAATATTGACTGTCTGTCTGTATGTTGTTCAGTCCAAAAATCCTGCTCAGGTTGGTGCCCCTTCAGACCGCAGCGTCAATCCCGCACCAGGCGCCCCTATTCTGAACACACCATCCTTTAGTCCTAGTTAATTCCTGGTTCAGTCCTGGATTAAGAATATCCTAAGAGTAAACATCCCGTCTCCTTGGGGTCTTAATCTGTATAAAACCTGCTAACTCTGTAGTTTTGGTCAAAAATGGCAGTAATATATTCTCCCAAACTGTATCTCGATAAAAAAAAGTACAATTATTTGTCGTAATTCCCAGCCCAAACCCAGATGCAGTCGCTGCAGAGGAAACTCCAGACGTTCTGCCCCACGTCTCTGTCCCACACCGTCACTGCCCCCGCTCGCTGTCCTGCTCACACTGGAGGGTTTTAATTGGACCGTGCACTGTTTGCTCAGGCTCTCAGCGTTTGTGAACAGGTCTGCAGAGGAAGGAGAGCTCAGCCATCCAAATATATACACTGCAAAAAAGAATGAAAAGAAAAAAAATAGCTCTCTCCACACTGGGTACATTGAGATGGGCAGTAAATATCAGATAACCCAATTCACCTTATTCCGGAAGTTGCCGTACGCGCCGCCATCTTGTTTCCGTTGTATTATTTTACATCGAGCAGACGAGCTCAACAGAAAATAAGTTCTACATGGACTAAAAAGACGTTTTCAGACTGACCAGGAAATCTGTGCGTTGTTGACTTGTTGTTGCTCGTGTTCATTAAACATTTTACACAAATCAATCTACTTTATGTAACATTTTAGCGGCGAGACTTTTCCCTCGTTCGTCATTAGCTTTAACGGAGTTCTCGTCAAACGGAAGTGCGTTTACAACAAAAGTGGGTATCTGTGGCAAAAAACGACAAAAGTGGGCGGGGCGGAATAAGGTGAATATTCAGATCTGTTTTTGCTGTGCGTTTACAGCACAAAAAACACTTGGTGACTTGTGTTAGAGAGTAGAGTTTGAATAAGATTAATTTAAAAATAACGTTCCATCTTTAACATGTTCTCTTTCATTTTTGTCTTTTTTTCACATATATCTTCCTTGTCAAACTTACACAGAAATCAGATTACTCACTCCAGACGGGACAGTTCACCTGACCAAGTCCTTGTTTTGTCAAGTCCAAGTCCTATATTTTGAGTTTCAAGTCCTTTCAGGTCATTGTTCTAAATTACATAAAACCGCTCATAATTTTGTGATTTGTATGATTTTTGTAAATGGTTCTCGTCTTTAAAAAGCCATAGTCACATTTAAGTAAAAGAGAAAATAGCTTTAAAAACACAATTATTTTATTTGGGAGAAGCATCAGGTCGTCCTAAGTCAGAAGGCTCAAAGTCCAACGTCACTGGCCTTCAAGTCCAAGTCTCAAGCCGTCAAAATAGTTTTCAAATCTAACTCGAGTCCACGTCACGACTTTCAAACATGTCCACAAGTAATAAGATGAGAGAGATGAGAGACAGAGCTAGAGATGAGATAATGAGATACGGTTTTTGGCGTAAATTTAAACATAACACAACTGATTATATATCAAGATAAACAAGTGGAAAATCCATCAACTTGTGATGGTGTCCCTTGAACTTGCTTGACTGCAAGACAATCATTTTACCTTCCCAAATTGTCAATAATGAAGACATATGATGATTTTTCCAGTATTTACCATACATAAATCATTACATCATATATATACATCATTTTACATTCTGCTCATTGTAAAACGGAGTACAAACAGGCGTGGATTACTAGATTATTTCCTCTTTAAATATGCATGAATCAATCAAAATATTGTTATATAAATATATATATATATATATAACTTATGATGACAGAACATAAGTTGGTGGGGGGAGGGGGGGGGGTTGGTCAGTTTGCGTCCTCAACATATTGTCTTTCATGTGGAAACTACAAACTTGTCCAATCTGCTCCTTAAGATGTTTTAATACTTCATTTATTCCACTTTAAGAATAGATTTCTCTGGGACATTGTAACTTCAAAGGTCATTTTCTTAAAATGCATTTTACTCTGGTAGGGACATGAAGATCAGTCTTAAAGTAGCTCCCACACACACCAAACTTTACATTCTTGTACTGAACAAGATTTTGACGAAACGCACAGAAGGATTTGTTGACATCTAGTTCTAAGCCTGATTTATTTAAGTGTTAAGTCGAAAAAATAATGTGAAAACTAAAAACTAAACGCAAAAACTAAATAATAAATTCAAAATCCCCTAATATGCTTATATGTGCACAAAATGAACCAAGAAATTTAAACAGGGTTTTGTCCATTTTACAGATTTTTATGTCCCAGAAATGTGTAATTTTGGCCTTTTTTTTTAACACATAAATCCCTTTATTTATGCATTAAAACATTAGATAATGAAAAATACATTTACTTCTTACATTCATGCTTGTAAACTACAGGAGAAGTTTCAAATTGATAACTTTAACTTTAAACTGTTTTCCTGATCACATGTAGTGTACAGGTTTGTTGACTGCTGTGATGAGTTCAGTGCAACGTTTTAACCACCTTTAACAACTTTTTTGCACTGTGGAAGTCTGAAAAAGACGTCTGCTTACTCTGCTTTGCTTCCGTTAAACTTCACGCACCTTCGACTTATGTCATCGCGGCAGAAATGTATCACCGACGACGGAGGAGATAACGAGCGGCCCGAGTTTTCACTGATTTCCTGTGAGAATGTGCCGTCTTCAGCTCTCATTACAGGTACTGCTGCGTTCAGTGGCTTTAAGTACCGGCGGTCACTAAACGCACACCGCCCACCGAGAGAGACATTACCCGCGCACATTAGGACGGCCAGTGGAAGTGAATGGCACACTCTGCGTCTGTGCATATGATTCGGAGCTTATTATATTTGCCTATTGCGGAGGTAGTTCAACTTTATATCTCCCACTGACACTGGAGACACAACCGAACCGAAAAGACAAAGATTATCGTGTTTTTTGTGCTGTTTATTTAACGTTACGGTTGTTTTACTTTGAAAGAATTGGTGGTTCATTACTGTACATTTCAATCTGTCTTTCTGTTGTGAGTGTACAATATTACAGCAGCCAAAATTCAAAGTTAATAATTATAATCTAGTAATGAGATAAGAGGACCGTTATTCCTCTCAAAAGGGGAATATTTCAGCGCTACAAAGTAAAGTGCGAGAGCAGCAGAAGCATAAAAAGTATGCATTAACTCAAAACGAACAACTATTTAAACATACAGTTTTTCTAATTGTGAATTACTTTGGTGGAATTGCACCTGTAGTAAATATTTATCATAGTTTTACATTTGTGAATTTGTAAGAAATTTTGAAAAATAAAGGCTTCAAATTACAGAAAGTAGTGCTGAGTTCCAAAACGGAATGTCAACGAAAAGCGACGTATAATTTACGCACAACTGACTCAATTTTTTGACAGTTTAAACGGTCATTTAACCAAACAGTTGTTATCAGGTATTATATATTGTCAAATCATAATTATTGTGTAATTTACATGGATTTTGGCCCTTGTTTTCAATATGGTTGCTAGCTAGCAGTTGTGGAATCACCTCTATCCATGTCATATTTGCTGCTCATGTTCAACTGAGAATTCGTCGATGTAAACCCTCATTCGTCCAGGTGTGGTCCATCGTAGAAAGGGTTTCAGAGGTTGTCATCCGGACGCTGTTTAAAGATCGAGACGTTTCGACTTTTATCCCAAAGTCATTGTCAATCAGAGAGCTGGTATGGGAACATGGTCTTATATGCTACTCTAAGTACTGGCTCTTCTGACTTCAACAAAGTCAGAAGAGCCAAGAAACAGGACAGAAAGGAAAAAGACCTCAGCAGAAGGGGGGTCACTATCCCTTATGTCTCGGGCTTGTCTGAGAAGTTTCAAAGGATTTTTAGACAACACGACATCCCTGTTTATTTCAAACCTGGCAACACACTTAAACAGAAACTGGTCCACCCGAAAGACAAGAGGCCGACAGAGAAACAGAGCAATGTAGTTTATTCGATAGAGTGCAGTGAGGACAGTTGTAAAGAACGTTACATAGGAGAAACAAAACAGCCATTGCACAAAAGGCTGTACCAACACAGAAGAGCGGCCTCCACAGGACCGCAGAGTGCAGTCCATCTGCACCTAAAAGCTACAAATCACTCGTTTGAGGACAGTGAGGTGAAGATTTTGAGCAGAGAGAAGAACTGGTTTGAAAGAGGAGTAAAGGAGGCCATTTTTGTAAAAAGAGAAAATCCTTCTCTAAACAGGAATGGGGGCTTAAGATTTAATTTAGCCAAAATTTATGACAGCATCCTGACACCTTGGTCTAGATCAATAGACCAGTCAAATGCTAATGAGGTAATCAGCAGTGAGGAGGGAGCTACAGCCAGCTATCAAGATAACAATAGACCTTAGTCACAGGTGAAACTAGGTGAGGCCAACCATTAATCAACAAGATAGACCTATTAATCAAGTCCCAGGTGACAAACAAACAATTTTCTTACAAGACAGGTTTCAGTGACTCCTCCCTGGGGGCAGGACTCCCAGTACTTAGAGTAGCATATAAGACCATGTTCCCAGACCAGCTCTCTGATTGACAATGACTTTGGGATAAAAGTCGAAACGTCTCGATCTTTAAACAGCGTCCGGATGACAACCTCTGAAACCCTTTCTACGATTCAACTGAGAAGTAACATTATTGACCTTATTCTGCCCCGCCCACTTTTGCCGCTTTTTGCACGTTTGTTGTAAACGCACTTCCGTTTGACGAGAACTCCGTTAAAGCTAATGACGAACAAGGGAAACGTTTTGCCACTAAAATGTTACATAAAGTAGGTTGATTTGTGTAAAATGTTTAATGAACACGAGCAACAACAAGTCAACAACGCAACGATTTCCTGAGGCCTGAAAACGTCTTTTTAGTCCATGTAGAACTTATTTTCTGTTGAGCTCGTCTGCTCCATGTGAACTACAACGGAAACAAGACGGCGGCGCGTAAGGCAACTTCCGGAATAAGGTGAATAAACTTTACAAAAACTGTTCAGTGCACAATCACTTGAACAGTTTTAACAAGACTGGCAAAATAAAATACTGCGCTGATTAGGCCTGTCACGATCACACATTTTGAAGTGTGATATATGGCAGTAGAAAATACAGACTATAAACGATGATAAAGAAACAAATGTTACACGTCTGACACAATAACCCCCCAAAAATGTCTAAATGTACAATATTGCATCTTTAATGAGTAATTTAGATTATTTATTCAACCATCTACAGCAGTGTTTTTCAACCTTTTTTGGGTTGTGGCACACTTTTTGCTACCAGGGCACACCAACTACTACAAAAACATTACCAAAACAGACCATTGAGTGAAAAAATATGGTATATAACAAGCCAACTCTTTGTGCCACTGTCTGGTTCTGTTATTTTTTTAGTGCAGAAGTAGCTCAGGACACTCCAAAAAAAGTAAATTAGTCAATTACATCCACATTTGTCAATCTGATAATTCAACTAGACCTTTTTTCATGGTACACCTGGCAAAACCTCAAGGCGCACAAGGGCTGAAAATCAAGGGTCTACAGCAACAGAAAACAAGAAAATGACAATAATAGTACAAAGAAATAGTACCCATGATAAATTTTTCCCCCAAAAATGAGTGTTCCATCTATCACTTATTGAACTTTAAGTCGATATAATAATTAAAGTGAAAGGCCAAGAGACAATGCAGCTCAAGAAAAGAAAAAGATAAATAATGCGACAAAAACTATGTGCAGCAAGTGGACTATTACTCTGGTTATGTGCATGGATTTTGATTGTGAAACGCCATTACAACTTGTTGAAAGCTCATAAAAGTCTAATTTAAATAATATGTCCTTTTACTGTTGCTGAAGAGGCGTAGAGCTGATTCTGCTGAAACACCAACGATTCAGAAGAGAAAGGTTATTTTCATGTCAAGAGTGAAGCATCCTTCAGGTGCTCTCTTATCTCCTCTTCTGTCGTCTTGAGATTTTATGCTAAAATGAATGTTTAAGAGACGCCTGTGGCACTCGCTGCATATTAACAACATGCGTTCAGTGTCAGAGGAACGGCTCAGGAAAACACACTGTTTGATTTAGGATCTAGGACTTTTAGACGATGCATTACTCATGGCCAACAAAGATGTGTTTTTCCTATATTTACAAAGTCTGGGAACAGGTGAGTTTCAGTGCATGATAAACAGGAAGATTAATCCATCAGAGAAACACATGATCTGTTTGTACTAAAGTAAACACAGCTACAAACATAAAAAACAAAAAAGTGACAAACTGTGCAGACTTACTGACTTCATGATGGAAGCATGTTTCCACAGTTTAACGGAGGAAGTTATACATTTTATTGTGAAAATATGAGCAGAACCAAGAGTTAACATTTTCCACGTTTGAGAAACTGATTTGATCAGACAAAATCTGAGAAATGTTTTGTGGTGAGCGGGGGCTTTCTCCAAGATGAAGATTAGCCAGGACCCAATCTGTAACGAGTTTGTTTTCGGTTTGGCGGAGAGTTGGTAAAAGTATCAATACCAGAATACATATTGATCGTAAAAGTAGAATCACAACAAGATACTCATTTGAGCAAACTGGGAAAACAATAAACTATGGGACAACATTTTTTGAGACAGTTCCTGAACCGTTTTAGAATAGAAATGATCTATCATTATCAAAACTATAAGACCACATGGTATTATTAAAGAAACTATTTTTTTATTTTTGTAGAAGATTACATTTCATTGTTTTTAATCAAAGCGGGTCGAGCCTTTTCCTCGAGTTTCAAATGTGAATATTGTGACATCACTTTTTGGATACATTTCATTCAAAAACCTCTCACACAGATAAAGTTATTGACGTCATCAAATTCTTGAACACGAACGCAATCTATTTCAATTTCATGCGGCCACACAGATGTAGTCCAGTCCCTTGTGTGTGCGTTTGTGCGACTGTGACAGTGTGATTGTGTGCTTGTGTGCGTTGCGGGAGGCCCAGGTGAACCCGTAGCCGTGGTGATCACAGCTCGCTCGGCCGCGGTTGTCGACCCCGCTGACATTTCCTCTTTGTGCGTCTCAACACTGAGCGGCTCCGTTTGATCCGAGCCGAGTCCCCGAAGGCCCCGAACCTCGCTGGCATTTACAGACAAGACCGGAACGCGCCGCGGAGGGTTAGTGAGGCCAGCGACCACCGGCACATGCAAACCAACACATCAAACCGTGCGCCCAAGATAGCAGACCTTTGATTTCACAGCAGATTGGGTTCATGTGATGTCCCAGAATTCAAAAGAGCCACTGGTTTCGAGTAAACACGGGGGGAATTTGCTGTTTCACTGTAATTTTGCAGGATTTGTTGATAAGTGATTACAAAGGTCATTACTGGGCCTTTCCACATTAGACAAAAAGTGGCATAAAGTCAGTTGTCTTTTCTTTAAAGTAGTAAATAAACAAAAGTCAAATACATTTTTCTATTCACCTTATTCAGGAGGTTGCCGTACGCGCCGCCGTCTTGTTTCCGTTGTAGTTTTCACGGAGCAGACGAGCTCAACAGAAAATAAGTTCTACATGGACTAAAAAGACGTTTTCAGGCCTCAGGAAATCGGAGCGTTGTTGACTTGTTGTTGCTCGTGTTCATTAAACATTTTATACACATCAACCTACTTTATGTAACAATTTAGCGACGAGACTTTTCCCTCCTTCGTCATTAGCTTTAACGGAGTTCTCGTCAAACGGAAGTGCGTTTACAACAAAAGTGCAAAAAACTGCAAAAGTGGGCGGGACAGAATAAGGTCAACAGCCTCAAAAAGTGGGGGTTTTATTCAAACACAAAGACGTGATTGATGTCAGTAAAAAGCAGTTTAAACTGATTGAAATGGTACATTTGTGGACCCAAAGTTGAACGAATAATGATAAAAGTGGGTCATTAGTTTGGATATTTCGTTCAATAACAGTAAATCTGAAATGATGACTCAACCTATTGCAGAATAATTTTACTTGGTTTATATAATTGGAGGTATGCATGAAAAAAAATGGTCTGAAGTGTATAGTTTCGCTGTCAGCGCAAATGAATCTTTTCCAGATTGGTGGCAGTGATAGCATTATTTCATCATGCAGATGTCATTGTTGTCAGTTGAAATGACTTGCATGCGTCAAGTGGTGCGGCAAGTTTGAGGACCAGTTCTCAAACTATAGTATCATTTTCTGTTTGGATATTTCTATTCGGTTATGGAATTAGTCAGTGGCATTCATCTTTGGACCAAAAGTCTTAAACTTTCAATGATCCCAGCAGACACTTCACCACCTCAGTGACAGGACGGGCAAACAATACACCGCGTTCCAAATGATTATACAAATTGTTTTTAAGTGTCATAAAGGTAAATTTTTGGTTTGTCTGTTTGTTTTCCAGTGAAACTCATGGATGGTATTGTGTCTCGGGGCTCTTTGTGTCATCAGTATCTCAGACACTTGTGCCAATTAGTTTGCCAGGTAAGTCCAATTAAACGAAAAACTACTTAAGAAGGACATTCAACATTGTTAAGCAGACCACCATTTTCAAGCAATATGAGAAGGAAGAAGGATCTCTCTAGCGCCGAAAAGCATGAAATAGTTGAATGCCTTGGACAAGGTATGAAAACCTTAGATATTTCACGAAAACTTAAGATAAAGGCACAATGAGGAAGGTTTCTGCCAGACAAATACATCGTTTTAAGAGAGCAGCTGCTAAAATGCCATTACAAAGCAGCAAACAGGTATTTGAAGCTGCTGGTGCCTCTGAAGTCCCACGAACATCAAGGTGTAGATCCTCCAGAGGCTGCAGTTATGCACAAACCTTCTATTGGGCCACCTTTAACCAACGCTCACAAGCAGAAACAGCTCCAGTGGGCCACAAATACATGAATGCTCATTTCAAACTGTCTTGTTCACTGATGAGTGCCGTGCAGCCCTGGATGGTCCAGATGGATGGAGAGGTTGTCCCAACAAGGCTGCAACGTCATCAAGGAGGGGGCGGAGTCATGTTTTGGGCCGGAATCATGAGGACAGAGCTGGTCGGCCCCTTTAGGGTCCAGAGGGTGTGAAAATGACTTGTGTAAAGTATGTGGAGTTTCTGACTGACTTTAACAAATTACCGTTTTCAGTTCTTTATAAGAATAAAATGGTTTGAAACTCTGTTGTGCAGAATAATTTGGAATAGTGCATTTTGAGTTTTTATTTTTGAAAAAAATACTGTTATCATTGGGAGGTTTGTTCAGTAACATTCAAATTGAACTCTAAAGGTTGATGACTTGATGTCATTTATTTGGCAAAATCTGAGAAAAATATCGTTATTGCATAAAAATTTGGAACACAGTGCCAGTCACTTAAAATGAAATCAAAACCATCAGGTGAATCACAGTCAGTTTTATCCAAAATTCATGTTTGTAGCCAGTGTTTTATAAAAGTCAATAGAAAATAGTGTGGCATTGGCAGGGGGTGATATGTCAACAAAATTATAACACTTTATAACAACTGCCTGCCTTAAAGCTGGGGTACCTGACTGAGGTGTCAATAAAGTTTTGTGTTGTGTCCACCAAAGAGTGTCTTGTAAAAGCAGAAGTTTGTGACAAAATAAGACCTCTGTGTGCTGTCTGCATCTAATAATAAAGTATTTTGCCGTGAAGTAAGAGCTAAAAGCTGCGCTGATTGGCTGCGCTTGGGTGGCCCTTCCCAATTTCACTTTGGTGTCTGAAAAAAGCTGTTGTATAGCTGTGCACAGGACCAAAATTAAGGATTTTAACAATGTACTGAAGGTTTGTGAGCGCTACAGACGAGTTAGACAGATATAAAAACCTACTTCTCGTTCCTCAGTGTGAAAATCAGGTACCCCAGCTTTAATAAATCATGAACAAAGAGTTTAAAATTGAGTCAGGCTTCAGGCTACTTCAATACCCAACACTAACTCCTAAGTCTAACCCCTTAATTAAAGTAACAGTATGGAACTTTGTGCAATGTGGAAAGTCAACTGAATGATTCCATGGAAAAAGAAAATAAAAACCATACTTCAGAACATTCTCCATGTTTTACGGAGTATGTTCTAGTTTTATTAAAGGAACAGCATTTCCATGGAAACAAGCAGAGGCTCCTCCAGGCCAGGTACGAGTCAGGTTTGTGAAGATGGAAGCTCGCGCTCTCGGGCACAGCTTTTTCAAGTTTTTCAGTGCAAGAAAAACCTAAAAAAAAAAAAAAAAGGTTTTGTTTCAGTCTATAAATGAAGTATTTATGCTTCAAGGCAAATTTAGGTGCAGTCATTATAAAGTATTGAATGACTGTTTCCATTTCTTCTTATTTTGTTATTTTAAAACAAATAAAAATGGCTTCCAGTATTATTTTTTACTATAAACAATACAGGCATTTTAATTGTTCCTATTTAACACAAAAAATAGTCAAATTTCTTCCGCCAAACGACATGCTTGACTGTAGACATTATTAAAAAGACCCGAGCTGATCAATGATGATTAGAAATGACTGAATCTCAATCTTGATTAAAATGTGATTAACTGCAGAGCTTTAATAGGCACAATCTCTATCATCTTTATCATAAATCACCTTCTTTACCCTGCAATCCAATCACTCCAGACAGAAAAATGCAAGCCGCAGATAGATAGAACATGCAGTGAACTATATTGGTCTTTCCCCAGATAAATATAACTTGATGTCAGAGATTTGGCCGTGCGTAATCCCAAGAGCAATCGCCTCCAGACGATATTAAAACTCAGAGAAAAACCTGGCAACGGACCAAACTTCTATCTCTAAAAGTCCATCGCCGACTCTCAACAAAGCAGGTCTTAGTTCAGGCTACGTCAAATTCACAACTTTGTATCCAATAATAAAATATACCGAAGATTATATGAGTATTCTTTAGGCTCGAGGCTTTGAGGGAAATTGGTCTGTCCGAAATGCATTAGCCCATCTCACTGAACGCTTTGTGATGAATATCTCCAATCTGGGCAGCGGGAGAATTTCTATTAACGTGCTATTCAAATAATGGAATGAAAAGATGGAAAAGGTCCAGTCTAAAAGTGGGGTACTATAAGATTATTTACAATGCGTTGTTTTATTGACAGGTTGAACTGGCGAGTATGCTGCATCATTTTGTAAAATTGGGAAAAGGCTAATTCGCACGGGGTTAAATTTACCTGGGGACGTCAAAAATTGAAATGACCCCACGATGTTGGCGTTTTTTGTTTTTTTTTTTTTGAGAATTTGTTTGTACAGGATCAGCAATGTCTGTATTCACTTGTTTTTACAGACGTTATAACCGGAAAATTACGGACTGGAAAACAGATTTAAATATGACAAGAACCTTTAAAGGACAACTATTATGCATTGTATGTATTGTTCTCGGCCTTTAAACATGCTCTTGGGTATCCTTACTTTGACATTTCATGATTTAAAACAACAACAACAAAGGTTTAAAAACAAACAACTTCCAATGTCTGGATTTCGACACGTCAGGAAATTAGTGATGGGCTCCACCTACTGGCCGCAGGAGGCATGACATATTTGAGAAAGAAATATTGGAGGAAGGGAAACAAGCTTTGGTTTGGTCGATGTAATCCCTCATTCGTCCAGGTGTGGTTCATCGTAGAAAGGGTTTCAGGGGTTGTCATCCAGACGCTGTTTGAAGATCGAGACGTTTCGACTTTTATCCAAAAGTCATTGTCAATTGAGGTTGAATTGGCGAGTGTGTTACATCATTTTGTAAAATTGGGAAAAGGCTAATTCGCACAGGGTTCATTTTACCTGGGGACGTCAAAAATTGAAATGAAAAGGGAAACAAGCTTTGGTTTGGTTTGGTTTAGTTTAGTCAGTAGTAGTTTATTTGGTTTGGTTTGGTTTAAATCTAGTTCTAATTGAGTGACTGCCTATGCATAGGCAGTCACTATTTGTTCTTGTATTTTCCTGTTTTTCGGCACGTTTCACAGGCCACAGTTTTTAGATTCTTTTAATTTTTTTTGCATTTTTCAATAGTTCCTAGTCTTCTAATGTCTGCTATTACTTTTGGTACATGTACCTTTTTGTAGTTTTTTCATAATTTGCCGAGCAGTTTTTCCCTATCTTTTACAGTGGGAGCCTTTCTGTTGGTCCTCTACAGGAAATGTTGCTGTTTAAACTGCTTTTGGCAGGTGCACGGTGGCAGAGCGGCTAGAGCTTCTGCCTCCCAAGAAGGAGATCGTGGGTTCGAATCCCAGACCATACCAACATCACACGAATTCAGCTTCAGCTATTGCAACAGCATCTAGTTTGGACATAAAATGGATGGTTACAGTAAGTTAAATTCAGGGGAATAGGTGCGATTTTGATTTTATTTATAAAGAAAACATTAGTTATGGTAGGGTAACATCAGCTGCTCATATTCACCTTATTCCGGAAGTTGCCTTATGCGCCGCCGTCTTGTTTCCATTGTATTAGTTTACATCGAGCTCAACAGAAAATAAGTTCTACATGGACTAAAAAGCCGTTTTCAGACTGACCAGGAAATCGTTGCGTTGTTGACTTGTTGTTGCTCGTGTTCATTAAACATTTTACACAAATCAATCTACTTTATGTAACATTTTAGCGTCAGACTTTTCCCTCGTTCGTCATTAGCTTTAATGGAGTTCTCGTCAAACGGAAGTGCGTTTACAACAAAAGTGCAAAAAACGGCAAAAGTGGGCGGGGCAGAATAAGGTCAATAGTGGACGCCTGTGAAAATGGACCTCTGCACGGAAACCATTAGCCTTAGCCAATTAGCCGTTAACAGAAGCGAACCGGTCTGGTGGACCAGGTTTAGTCGAAACACAGCTAGTCACCTTATTCCACCCCGCCCACTTTTGCCTCTTTTTGCCACAGATCTGCACTCCTGTAGTAAAGGCACTTCTGGTTTGACGAGAACCCCCTTCATGTAAATAACGAACGAGGGAAAAGTCTCACAGCTAAAATATTTTATGAAGTAGATTGATTTGTGTAAAATGCTTAATGTTTACGAGCAACAACAAATCAGCAACGCATCGATTTCCTGAGCGGCCTAAAAGCAGCTTTTTAGTCAATGTCGAACTTATTTTCTGTTGAGTTCGCCTGCCCCAAACTGTTGTAGACTAATACAACGGAAAAAAGATGGCAGCGCCCACTGCAGCTTCTGGAATAATGTGAATAGTGCACCTTTAAAGTCTCGATGACGGCTTAGACTAAACATTTTGCTTATTTGTCACAGTTTGACAGTTTTTGTAAAGTTTATACTGTTACTTCCTGTTTGAGCATGACATATGCAGAGGTGCAACTGTAACCTAGCAACCAGACTGTAAACAAGGGCCAAAACCCACATAAATGACACAATAGTTATGATTTGACAACACATACCACATATAACGCCTTTATTTCGTTAAAGATGGTTTAAACTGTCCGAAAAATGTGTCAGTTGCGTTTAAATTGTTTCCTGTATTTCCAGTGGCGTGTCGCACGTTGATGACATCACAGGGGATTCTGTTTTAGAACTCAGCACTACTTCCTTTCATTTTAAACTTTTATGTTTCAAAGTTTCTTCACACACTACAAACAAAATGAATGTAAAATTATGATAAATATTTACCACAGATACTATTGCACCAAACTAAATTGTAATTAGAAAATGAGAAAACTTGTCGTATAAACTTTAAATGTAACTATTTAACTTTAAAGCAGCATATGAACAAAAAGTAGGAAATTAAGATCCCCAAATGGAGCTTATTTTCACACATATTTTCACTAATTTGTAGCTTACAGATTTCACAAACACGTATTCTTATAAACTGTTTATTGTTTGGAAATAAACTCCAAAATTCTTCCCATATCAAGGCTAATATCCGGCCTCCGACACGTTTGAGCTCTTCGCTGCCCAAAGGTGCGCTGTACCATCAACCTCCATTAGAAAATTAGCCGTTATCTCCTCCGACACGATCGATAAATTATCACATAACAAGATGTCGGCCCTTGATTAGCATTACGGCTCCTGACAGTGTGTTACCGACTAATTATTTCTGAAGGACCCCTGCTCTGCCTCTGTGTGTGTGCGTTTGTGTGTGTGTATACAATTTAGTCAATAAAGTGTTGCTCATTTTTCTACCGCTGCTAACGGGGCCGGTATATAGAGCTGCGCCAGGCGAGCCCATTGAAACAAGAAACCATTACTGTACATTAAAAGACCGGTTTAATTCGAGCAGGTATTTTCTGATTGGATTAATATAAATTGCAAATTGAGTGTTCACAAAAACTCATTGCAAAGGCGCCAGTTATTAATGTAATGTGTTCTAACGCGAAGAAAAGACCAGTTACCTTGAGGTTTTCTGAATAAAAGATGCTATAAAGTAGTGTATTGTGGATAGTCAAGTCTTTTTCAGAGATTTCTCACGCAATTTTATACACGCTAAGCTATATGTCATGCAATCAATCAAACCATCAATCAATCAAAAGTATACTCATCGTGGTCATCAATTCAAGTGTCAAAATGTTTAAATTCTGATTGAAACCTGGGGTAGCTGACGTTTCTGTGTGAATTATGTTTTTCCCTGAAGAGAATGATGTAAAAGCAGCACTAAAACAGCTTTCAGTCGTTTGCACAGCTAAACAGGACAGTTTTTAGCCTGGATTTAAACACTGTCAGAGCAGAGGCCTGTCTCACATCTTCAGGGAGACTTTTTAGCTGCATAAAACTGACACACTGATTCTCCATGTTTAGTCCTGACTCTGGCACCAGCAGGAGGCCGGTCCATGTTTAGTCCTAACTCTGGCACCAGCAGGAGGCCGGTCCATGTTTAGTCCTGACTCTGGCACCAGCAGGAGGCCGGTCCATGTTTAGTCCTGATTCTGGCACCAGCAGGAGGCCGGTCCATGTTTAGTCCTGACTCTGGCACCAGCAGGAGGCCGGTCCATGTTTAGTCCTGACTCCGGCACCAGCAGGAGGCCGGTCCATGTTTAGTCCTGACTCCGGCACCAGCAGGAGGCCGGTCCATGTTTAGTCCTGACTCTGGCACCAGCAGGAGGCCGGTCCATGTTTAGTCCTGACTCTGGCACCAGCAGGAGGCCGGTCCCTGAGGTCCTCAGAGTTCGAGATGGTTCATGTTGCACTAACATGTCAGAGATGTACTTTGGTGCTTGGCCGTGGAGAGACTTGAACACAAGCAGAGCTGCTTTAAAGTCTAGAGGTTGAACTGCATCCTGATTCTCAATAAATAAATACAAATTGCAAATCTAACCCAAATAAGATATCTTTCTCCAAAACGTTCAGCCCTGATACAAAGTGCAGTACACTTAGCACACTTCAGATTGTTTGTGCAGATCTAAAGCGTTCAAGTTGTTTGTATGTGACTCGGGGCAGGTAATGGCCTGTATCTGAGCTGTTGTGTGAACATGAGAGCAGTGCCATGGCAACAGTTGGTTCTGGATAAACGATGACATACATGCAGCCGCCACAGCCAATCAGAGACAAATGTCAGTTTAACATGGCTCCGCAGTGACCGCTCCGCTCCGAACGAACACGGCGATACAAACATGTCGTCTACATGAGCCGCACTGGTGGTCTGTAAGAGCAAGAGACCGAAAGGAAAACACACACGGATCTGGAACGAACGACAGAAATCAAGAACCAGTGACAAAATGTGCTGTAATTGTTGAATGAGCAGCAACTCGACATTTACTGATGGTGGTTTCTCATTATATGCAAATTATGACCTGTGAAAACTATTTAACACAGTATTTTCTTTCGTGAAGTTGCAGTTTGTGAAGAAATTCTGATAAAAAAAGTACAGGAAGTGCTTTTATAAATTATAATTATTCCAAAGTATATTACAAATATAAAGCAAAAGAGCAAAGGGATTAAAAAAAATTAAATAAATGATACATATGAGGCAAAATTACAGATTCAAATACAACAGGAAGTAATTACGTTATTATTATTGAATTATTATTATATATTTTTTATCATCACAGATATTCACCTTATTCCGGAAGTTACCGTACGCGCCGCCGTCTTGTTTCCGTTGTATTAGTTCACATGGAGCAGACGAGCTCAACAGAAAATAAGTTCTACATGGACTAAAAAGACGTTTTCAGACTGACCAGGAAATCTGTGCATTGTTGACTTGTTGTTGCTCGTGTTCATTAAACATTTTACACAAATCAATCTACTTTATGTAACATTTTAGCGACGAGACTTTTCCCTTGTTCGTCATTAGCTTTAACGGAGTTCTCGTCAAACGGAAGTGCGTTTACAACAAAAGTGCAAAAAACGGCAAACGTGGGCGGGGCAGAATAAGGTCAATAGTTTCAATTGATGTGCAATATTTATGGTATTGGTGTCTTTTTGTTAGGTATGTTTTGAATGGATTGGAAGTAGTTGTGTAATTTCTCACTTCCTTTCATTTTCTACCTCTTGTTCCTGTTAAGGGTCGCAGGTGACTGGAGCCTATCCCAGTGACTTTGGGCCTTAGGCGGGGTACACCCTGGACAGCGGCCAACTCGTCACAGCTGACACAGAGACATGGACAGACAACCATTCACTCTCACATTCAGTCACTCGGGGAATTTTAGCGTTACCAATTAACCTACACAGTCATGTCTTTGGACGGTTGGAGGAAGCTGGAGAACCTGGAGAGAACCCACGTGTAAGCATGTTTTAGTCCATAATAGGGAAACCGCTTCTTCGGGAGCAAAGGTCATCCATGTCTGGCTTCACATATGGTGTGACTCTATATGGTGTCGTCCTCAGCTACCCTTTGAGGTATTTTAAGTTCCCCCACACCCATTTATGTCTAAACATGGCATGCAAGGGCCTCTTTGATTCATGTGTTTTTTGTACTGTTATATTCTTAGAAACCTATGTTCTGTACTTAGAACTCATCATGTATGCCCACTTTGTTTTTGACATATATACTGGTGGTCTCTTCTGTGCTTCTTCATCACGGCGTCTGCAAATCTGCTGACAAAGCGTCCTGGATCCAGTAAACTATTTTCACATCTACCTGGTCTGGACTTCTTTGATTTGAATCACTTAATAACACCACGGTAACACGGGGAGAACACGCAGACTCCACCCAGAGAGAGCATGTGATGTTGGTCTGGTCCGGGATTCGAACCCACAATCTCCTCATTGAGAGGCTGGCGCTCTAACCTCTCTGCCTGTAGTTTAAAGCTTTATATCTAAGTATGAGAAGATTGACCATGTATTTTTTCCCCTTTTTTGTGTGTGTTTTTTTGCTTTTCTGTGTGAAATGTGTGATTATACTGTGATATTCCAAGATGATTGGCTGATGTGTTGTTTGTAGCATAAATGACTGTAGTTTTGACCACAGGGAGGAGGAAGTTCAAAAACGGAATCCCTCTGTGATGTCACGAAAAAGTGTAAGTATGTGAGTATAGAGACGAATTACAGACAACTGACACAATTTTCTGACAGTTTAAACAGCCATTCAACAAAATAAAGGCATTATCAGGTGTTATTATTTGTCAAATCATAACTATTGTGTCATTTATATGGATTTTAGTCCTTGTTTCCAGAATGGTTGCTAGGTAACAGCTGTGGAATTACCTCTATCTAGGAACATTTTAAACATTATAAAAACTGTCAAACTGGGGACAAATGGGCAAAATGTTTAATAAAATCTTCAAAACAATCATATTCACTATGTTTTAGTCGATTGTGTTGTCTAACTTGTCATATACACTTCAAGCCTTTGTTCTCACAGGTCAGTGGTTCAAACCCAGCTCTGACCAGTGCATAGCAATGTTGTGTCCTTGAGCAAGACACTTCCTATGCCAAGCTGTGAGTGAGTGGAGGTTCCAGAGGGGCAGGTACACTTTTTATTATTAAATTGGTCTCACAGTACAATATCATCACATATCATCACATAATTAATCCCACGGTGCAATATTTGTCAGAATATTTGACAGAAATGATCCTTTTAAAAATGTCTTGATGAGCCTTTGGTACAAATCATTACTGTCATATTTCAAACACTTGAGATTTAAAAGTGCTAAACAGTTATTTCCTCATGGTGTCTGCACTAAAATGGAACAAAATGTCATGGTCTGTGTCGCTTATTGTCTTTTTGTTTTGTTTTTCTTTCTTTTTTTGTTGTTGTAAGGTTTTAAGGCTTTATCAGACAGGACAGCTGAGAGAGAAGCTTAACACAATTCGGCAAACGGTGAATGCCGGGATGCGACCCCCTGATGCCGAGATGTGCAACACTTTAAACCACTGCACCCAGGGCCGTAGCAGCAAATGCTGGGCCCCAGGTACAAGCCTTCTCAGGGGACCCCGAATACATAATTTTGTCTATGATTTATTTATCCCAGCAAATTAAGTTATTATTGTTATTTTTTCTTTTACTATTTCCAGAATATATGCCCTATGGTTTCTACATAGGGATGATGGCCTTCAATAATCACATCAAATGGTCACAGTTGAAGCTGATCCATAAATGTTTACACGGCCAAGCTCCTCGGGTTCTTTGTGAGAGTGTAGTTCCTCTCAGGACTGTGGGCTCCAGAACCAGAGGAGCTCAAAGTGGGAACTGTCAGGTCCCGAGGAGAAAAACAACTTTTGGACAATCCGTCTTCACTGTACAAGGCACTAAGGCCTGGAACAGTTTACCCACTGAACTCAAGGGAGAGGTGCCCTGGGTCCTTTTTAAACATAAACTGAAAAATGATTTGATCAGTGGTCAGACATGTGACCATATGTAGTTGTAATTTGTATACTGTAATATCTGCACTGTTGTATGTATTGTTTTTTAAATGTACTGTATTTTAAACGCTCTGTATTTTAATTGTACTGTATTTTCTCTGTAAAAGCCCTTCTGGGGACGGACATTGAGAATTAGCCTTGGCTAAAATGTTGTAGTATGTGACATGAGCTCATGAAGCATACGTGTCCCTATTCAAATAAACTAAACTAAACTAAATACATACACTTAACAATAACTCGCAAATATACAGACAGATAACAGACCCGGGTGTAGTCCCAGGTCAGCCTATATGTGAATAAAGCCGTAGAGAATGCCGGTACTGTCGGGTGTGTGATCACTTTGATTCCCATGGCAACAAACGTAGTGACGTTAACAGTCGCCCGCTGCACAGAAGAGGACTCAGTTGTGCAGCGGATGACAACACAGGTAACACTAGCATCCAACATACATGTAACTGTGTGTTTCTTTTATGACACACATAAGGTCTGGGAATTGGTCCGACCGAAACCAAAGAACTGCTTTTTATCAGAGACGAAAATGAAACAGTGAGTCAATTTGCAGGAGATGAGCTTGTAAGAGGAGGCGTCATTTCTCTGCCTCACCTGCGCCTTCTTTCCCTTTACTCAAAGTACACAGCTTTAGTGCTTCTGTCTGTCACAGAGCAGAGACTTGGCTGTACATAGATAGAAGTGCAAAAAGCATGTGTTTTCAGCCTGGCAGGTGCATGCACGCTCATAGAACAGTGGAGCGTCTCCTGATGCGCTGTGGCTTAATAATCAAGATGTTGCTCTAACACCTCCATGACAACACTCAGCCTGCCCGCTCTGTAGCACAAAGGACAATGAAGAACAAATATCCACAGCTGTAACATGTTTGTTTACTCACCACTTCTTCACGACAGCCTGACACACAGATTAAAAATACTTCAGTCGTAACAGTTCCGCCCTGGTACTGGACGGTTTGAAATAAAAGCTGTCTCCTCCTCCTCATCAGTATAATTTTGTCACCGTGTGGCTGCATTAAAGCTTAATAACTCCTGCTTCACTACCGCGCTGTTGACAGTGTATGAAGCAGGGCCCCGCAGCAGCAGACAGGTGTCCTACAAGCACCTGCTCAAAACTATTACCTAAATTCTATTGATATTTAGAGGAGTCTGCATGCTTTTGAAAGTATTTTGAGATTCGGCCCTGTCCCTCATGACATCAAGTCAGTGGCCCAATATTAAATTGATTTGCCCAATCATTGCATGAACAATAGAGGCTCTGACCGAAATGTAGGACAACAGCTGTCCCTGCTCCCTGACTCCAGGAGAGCAGATCTGCATGGGTAATCCTCCGACTCACCAACATGCTCACAGTTTCTTATTTGCGCTCTTGAGATTGCAAACAGTTCACCAGGCGCCATGTTTGTTGATCCACTGTCCCGTCAATGGTGTTTATAGCCTGTTAATGGTCTAAAACCTTCCTCTTCAACTAATGTGGGTAGTTTTTAGTGCTTAAGCTGCATTACTGCCACCAATTGGTTAGTTTAAGTCTGTGTATTCCAGGAATGCCCCTGTGAATGGTGCAGACACAGGACTGTTCCAGGACTAAGTTGCGTGTGTGAATGGTGTTCAGTGGACGGCCGGTAATCTGTACCCGTGAATGTTATGAGAGCTATGTGTGAATGGGGCTTCTGAAAATACACTAACTGCAAATTTTAATCACTAGTTTTTTTTTTTTTTTATTTATTAAGAATTCGTCGATGTATTTATTAAGAACTTTTTTTATTTAAAGGTGATGAGGCCCTCAGATCTCATGCATAACTGTATTTAGTCTCTCAAGGAATTTACTCAACCACACTGCATGTTATTACAACGAAGAGTAGATTAAAACGTAGAAAAATGCAACTGTGAAAAGAAAAAAAAAAACTTTTTTGTGGGCCCTTCCTTGCCCTGGGCCCCGTGGAAAACCATACCCATGACCCCCCCAGTACTACGCCCCTGTCTGCACCACATACAAGCACCCGCCGTTTACATTTTATAACACAATTCCAATATTTATAGTATAATTTATACTCTTGTACCCATATTCAAATGTGATATACATCTTTTTTTTACAAACTTGATACATTATTAATAACCATCATTACATTTCTCATGCTCTGTGCACACAAATATAGAAGAAACTATTTGCTCATGACAAAAAAGAAGATGCTGTGAAGAAAAAAAGAGCAAGAGCACTTTATATCAAAACACAAACGGTATTTGTTGTGTTTCCAGAAATGGGAAATAGGATATTAAAGCTAAAGGTGCACAAGCGAAAAGTATGAAGCGAGCGAGAGATAGCGCACGGGCTGAGGAGGGGATTGTCGAGAGAGAAGGGAAATGCCAGGGAGACGGAGCGAGCGCGGGATTGGCTGTTCTTTGGTTCACATAAAGCCACATTACGGCGAGCTCATAACACCAAGAAGCTGCTGCCTGCGCCGATACGAACCGCGGCTTTAGAGCATGAATTATTCAGCCGCGGACAGGGACACGGAGAGCCAAGGATCCAGTGGCACGTACACGCTCGGAAATACAGGAGAGAGGGGGGCGAGAAGAGGGAGAGAGGGGGGAGAGAAGAGAGAGAGAGGGAGGGAGAGAAGAGAGAGAGAGGGAGGAAGAGAGGGAGAGAGAGAGAGAGAGAGAGAGGGAGAAAGAGAGAGAGAGGGGGAGGAAGAGAGAGAGAGGGGGAGGAAGAGAGAGAGGGAGAAAGAAGAAGACAAAGGGAGGAAGAGAGAGGGAGAGAGAGAGGGAGGAAGAGAGAGGGAGGAAGAGAGAGAGAGAGGGGGAGGAAGAGAGAGAGAGGGAGAAAGAGAGGGAGAAAGAGAGAGAGAGGAAGAAAGAGAGAGAGAGGAAGGAAGAGAGAGGGAGGAAGAAGAAGACAGAGAGAGAAAGAAGAAGACAGAGGGAGAAAGAAAAAGTTGGAAAGAAAAAGAGATAGGGCAAACAAAGAGGTAGAAAGAAAGAAAGAGGGACAAGGGACGCTGACAGAGAGACAGACAGAGAGACAGACAAAGATAGCAGGAGAGAGTAGAGGGCAGCGAGAGCAAGAATGAAAGAAGGAGAGAGAAAAGAGGAGGAAAAGTGTGAGAGAGATAGAGGGGGATAAAGAGGTAGAAGAAAGAAAGAAAGAAAACAAAAAGGGAAAAGAGAGGCTGAAAGAGAGAAAGAAAAAGAGAGAAAAATAGAATGTAGGAAGAACAAGAGAGACAACGGACAGAGGGAGAAAGAAGTAGTTGGAAAGAAAAAGAGATGGGGCAAACAAAGAGGTGGGAGAGGTAAAGGTAGAAGAAAGAAAGAAAGAAAGAAAGACAAGGGAGGCTGACAGAGAGACAGACAGAGAGAGCAGGAGAGAGTAGAGGGCAGCGAGAGCAAGAATGAAAGAAAGAGAGAGAGAAAAGTGGAGAAAAAGTGTGAGAGAGAAAGAAAGAAAGAAAGAAAGAAAGAAAGAAAGAAAGAAAGAAAGAAAAGAGAGGCTGAAAGACAGAAAGAAAGAGAGAGAAAAATAGAATGTAGGAAGAACAAGAGAGACAACGGCTTAAAGAAAGAAGAGGAGGGTGAAAGAGAGAGGGGGAGACAGACAAAGAGAGTAGGAGAGAATAGAGCAGAGGGGGGCAAACTAAGGCCCAGGGGCCCTTTTGGCATTTTGATTTGGCCCACAAAGCATTTAATAAAAAATATTATGAGTTAATTGACACATTTGTCATGTTATAGTTGTCTGAGGCTGCACTTGTTCATTTAAGATCAGTTTTGAGAACAGCCACTGCAAGAATAACACCAAACTTTGAGTGACCAATGGCACTGATCACACTAAAATAAATAAAGGTAATGGTTTTTGCTATTTTTGTGTGTATTTTAGGCATTAAGTCTATGTGTAATAGTGTGTTTAATATACTGTAGTAACAACATCCAAACTGTGAACGGTCCGGCCCCCAGACAAGTGTGAAGATCCAATGTGGCCCTTGAGTCAAAAAGTTTGCCCAGACCTTGAGTAGAGGGTAGAGAGAGCAAGAAGGAAAGAAAGAGGGAGAGAAAAGAGGAGAAAAAGGGAGAGAGATAGAGGGGGAGAAAGGTTGAAGAAAGAAAGAAAGAAAAACAGAAAACAAATGAGGGAAAAGGGAAGCTGAAAGAGAGAAAAAGACAGAGGGAAAGGAGCAGGAGAGAGTAGAGGGTAGAGAGAACAAGAATGAAAGAAAGAGGGGCAGCAAAGAGGAGAAAAAGTGTGAGAGAGAGGGAGAAAGAGGTAGAAGAAAGAAAGAAAGAAAGAAAGAAAAGGAAAGAAAGAACAAGAAAGAAAGAAAGAAAGAAAGAAAGAAAGAAAGAAAGAAAGAAAAGGGGAAAACAAAAAGAGAAAAAGGGACGCTGAAAGAGAGAAAGAAAGACAGAGAAAAATGGAATGTAGGGAACACAAGAGAGATAATGGGTTAAAGAAAGAAGAGGAGGGAGAAAGAGAGAGGGGGAGACAGACAAAGAAAGCAGAAGAGAGTAGAGGGCAGAGAGAGCAAGAATGAAAGAAAGAGGGGCAGCAAAGAGGAGAAAAAGTGTGAGAGAAAGAAAGAAAGAAAGAAAGAAAGGAAGAAAGAAAGAAAGAAAGAAAGAAAGAAAGAAAGAAAGAAAGAAAGAAAGAAAGAAAGAAAGAAAGAAAGAAAGAAAGAAAGAAAGAAAGGAAGAAAGAAAGAAAGAATGAAAGAAAGAGGGGCAGCAAAGAGGAGAAAAAGTGTGAGAGAAAGAAAGAAAGAAAGAAAGAAAGAAAGAAAGAAAGAAAGAAAGAAAGAAAGAAAGAAAGAAAGAAAGAAAGAAAGAAAGAAAGAAAGAAAGAAAGAAAGAAAGAAAGAAAGAAAGAAAGAAAGAAAGAAAGAGGGGAAAAAGAGAGAAAACAAAGAGGGACAATTAGGAGGAGAAACAGTGTGAGAGAGGGGGAGAAAGAGGTTGAAAAAAGAAAGAAAGAAAGAAAGAAAGAAAGAAAGAAAGAAAGAAAGAAAGAAAGAAAGAAAGAAAGAAAGACAAAGGGAAAGGAGCAGGAGAGAGTAGAAGGTAGAAAGAGCAAGAATGAAAGAAAGAGGGACAGAAAAGAGGAGAAAAAGTGTGAGAGAGATAGAGGGGGAGAAAGTTAATTCACAGCACCATAAGCTGTGACCCTGAACACTACAGAGAGCTCTAAAGTGCAGGACAGTCTGTGTTTGCAAAGTGCAGTCACACGGCTCATTAAGCATCAGTGTTCTGACCAGTGGAGGCTGGGGTGAGGAGCGTTGTTGTTTTAATTATTGTATATGGATAACACCAGAGCTAAACTAAACTAATGCAGAGACAGTCCTTTTGGTCACTTTTGGCTCAAGTGCTCTGAATGAATCCAAGACTTAGAATTTGTCTTACACTTCCGGTCCATTTACAGCCGGTCCAAACAGTGTCTGCAAAACAAATTTTAACTCATGAAGCTGTTCAAAACTATTCACCTTATTCCGAAAGTTGCCGTACGCGCCGCCGTCTTGTTTCCATTGTAGTTCACACGGAGCAGACGAGCTCGACAGAAAATAAGTTCTACATGGACTAAAAAGCCGTTTTCAGACTGACCAGGAAATTGTTGCGTTGTTGACTTGTTGTTGCTCGTGTTCATTAAACATTTTACACAAATCAGTCTACTTTATGTAACATTTTAGCGGCGAGACTTTTCCCTCGTTCGTCATTAGCTTTAACAGAGTTCTCCTCAAACGGAAGTGCGTTTACAACAAAAGTGTGTATCTGTGGCAAAAAGAGGCAAACGTGGGTGGGGCAGAATAAGGTGAATAAAGTGCAAAAGGCGTACAGGTCACGTGTACGATTGGTTTGGTTTAAAACATGGTTGTTACAAGTAACTGTGACAGAATTTCCTGGTATGATGTCACCATTTACAGGAAATTTACAGTGAAATTTTAAACCTGCAAAATTGCCAGACTGGGATGAAAATTGTAAAAATGTTCTTAATCTTAACTGCGTTTTTTTAAAATGAGTAGTTCAACTTGTAAGAGGCACTTTGATTGGTGTAAAGCCATAATTTACATTTACAATATGTATCATACCACCAAAGTCAAAGAAACATGTTACAGGCACTTTAAAGGAAAAAAATATTATACATTTTTCATAGTGTTATAAACCTTTAACATGCGCTTCAGTACCTTAAATATGCCATCTCATGTTTAAAACTAAAAAACAAAAACGTTATTAATAAGAATATGTCGAAAACATGTTTCTCTGTATGCAGCCAGTAGATAATACCTTAAACTTACAAAATGTAGTTATGTTATCACTTTAAGGGGCTGCGTGAGATGCTACTCAGGTTAGCAGTATCAGAGATCATGTTTAGACGGTAGAAATGCTCAGAGCAAGTCCGGCGAGGATTTAAGGAGTTCTGCAAGTGTTTTATACAGTTAGAGGGAGAGGATTTTCTGATTTTCTTACCAGCATTACTCTAGCGTGAATGCAGTTAAATGCAACTCCAAGCATGTTTTTGATGACGGAACATTGTTAAAACAAGTTTAAAAGCTCAACAAAACAACTGTAACATAATGTGTCCTTTAACACGCAAGCTCAACAGCGTGCTATCATTAGTGAAAGCCGGAGCGTTCGTATTAAGCGTCCTGTCGTTTGCGGGCCTCATTAAGCCGTGCGGATGCTTTACGAGAGCTTCATTCACATGGAAATCCCGGCACTCAGGGAACGCCGCTTCCTTCGCCGCGCGGTCAGCAGAGAGTTAATTGTGAGGGCTCCTCGGCACGCTTCACGCCCAGCGGCAGGGTCCACGGGGCTCTGGTGTCCGGCCAAGCGGGATTAGACGGAGAGGACTGATCAGAGCCGGGACTTCATCAGAAACGCCGCCGAGCTCATTACAGCGGGGCACACGGCTCGGGCCCCCGTGGTCCAGGGCCGCACGAGGCCGCTCGGAACGTCCAGAAAACTGACACCGGAGCAGGCTGTGCACAAGCGGCGCAATTAGAGCCACGCAAACACACGAGCCGGGCGTCTGTGTCAGAGGAGCAGCTGTTTACGACGCTCTGGACGGACGGCGTTCGGTGACGGGACCGGAATTCATTATAAAACACATGCACGCGCCAAGATAAATATTTACCTGAGGAGGAGAGAGGAGCTGGAAATTGTAATTCAAAGTAGACGGAAAAAAAAAACGTTTCATGAAATTACAGAAAATAAAATCTGAATAAACTATACTTAAACTTACTTGACCTTTTTTTTTGTAAATTTGAATTTTTTTCTTTTCATTTCCCTTCAAAGAGTATATTGTAAGAGGAGGACTTTCTGACAAAATGAGACCACTGTGGGCTGCCTGCCTCTAATAGTAAAGCATTTTATATCTTGTCAACCAGGAAGTAAGAGCTGAAAGCAGTGTTCTGATTGGCGGTGCTCGGGGCGCTCGCAGGACTTTCACTTAGCCATTTGTAAAAAGTTGTTCAAAAGTTGAACCGATACCTAAGACTCAATGGCACTAGATTTTTTTAAATGTGCCAAAGGGTTTCTGAGACCTAGGAACCAGTTAGTCACAGTTAAATACCCACTACCAGTTTTGTGGAGTGAAAATTAGGTACTCTAACTTTAAAGAACAGTCTGGGTGTAACATTTTATTCAAAATTTGAAGTTGCTGTGATTGGAAAAACAAAACATGCACTAAACAATGAAAATAATATGGTATTTTCAAAAAAAGAGACATAAAATGAGAGAAAACCTAGTCATATCTGAAGGAGAAGTGCAAAAAAAGAGTAACAATTAATCGTAGTAATTGTGACTGGACTCTTACAATGATGTACCCTGATGACTCGTTACGTTTACATGCACACCCAAAGCTCATTATTATATGATTTTAAAGATTATTTAAATTAATTGCAAACCACAAAGTTGTCAGTAATCTGAGGAACCATAATCAGAAAGAAATCAGATGTATTTTCTATCAAGGACTGAACTGACATTATATTTGACATTCAGAACATGGAAAAAATGACTTTGGATTTAATTTGAAATTTGATCTATTTGATAGGCTTTGGACGTTGTGGTGTATTTGTATGTATTTTATTGTATTGGATGTTCTGTGCTTTTCTGTGTTTAGTGTACTTTAAGTTTGAACATTTGAAAAAGAAAATCATATTTATTTTATTTATCTTAATGTAACTAAGACACATTTTAATTTTTAAACACACGCCAAAAGAAGATCAAAACTGTATTTGTAATTGTTATATTATTCAAAGAGGATTTAAAATGTGGTGATTGAAACAACTCAGAGATGAAAAATGTTATTAAAAAGGGTATCATCTCTGCTTTTAATTATACATACAACACTAACGAAATATACTAAATTCTAGGGCTGCACAATTAATCGAAATCAAATTGAAATCACAGTTTGAATGGACGCAATAGCAAACTGTAGAGGCTTCAATTTGTAAATAATTTCCTCCACAAACAATACATCCAGTTCAATTCTGATAAAAACTGCTAACCCTGTAGTTTAGATTTGTTAATAAATGTTCAACAATGACAAAAAGTGGCAAAAGCTTAATCAATAACAATAAACGTGATCAAAAGCGTTGAAAACATGACAAAAATGTGTCTAAACACCATTTTAAAAGCAAAAAAATGCAGCTATAAGAGACTAAACGCAACTAAACTGACAAAAATGCAACTAAATGTGACAAAAACGCTACTAAATTGACAAAAACGTAACTTAATGTGACAATCGCGGGACTAAACTGACAAAAACATTCTGAAACACGTGATTCTTTTATTCGTTTGTCAGTTCATATTACAATCTTTTTGTAATTTCTCCTGATTGTGTTTAAAACTCTCCATAGAGACCTTTTTTCCCCTGTAATGTTTCACAAAATAACATAACTTCGCAATCAACCTACTTTTCTGCCGCAAAAACGTCAGACGGCAGAACATTCCAGACAAAACAACCTTTTCATGAGACAAGCAGGTGACAGACTTTCCGCTAAAACTTACAGAACGCACATTTAAAAGTCCAAACTAAAATCAGAACGACTTTCATTAAGAAGTCTTCCTCAAAGTTTCCACATAGTTAAAGTTTAAACAGAATCTTTTGGACCAAATCCTCCATGATTCCACCTGTGGGTCCTGATCCTGTCGTGGGAGCAGATAATTTATACGAAAGTGAAACTCATTTAAACCCAGTGACTTCACCTGCAGCACAGGGGCCATGCTGGGCAGAAGTCTGAGCTTCCTCACTGCTCTGTTTGAAAAGGGCAAGTGACTGAAAAACACCGCAAAAGAAATGGATTTGGATCACTTTTACTGACCGCGTGGCGACACGGCGGCGTATTTGTCAACACAGCCAAGGTCCATTAAGTGTGGATCCTTCTGTGCGTCTGGGACTGATTCCTAGAGCAGTGGTTCTCAAAATTTTTCAGTTGCGACCCCGAAAATAAAAATAGTTCACATCCGCGCCCCCCCCCAAAAGTGATAATTAGCCTTATATCTAATCTTTGGCTTTATTTTGAAAGTAGAGACCTAGAAAAATGACTTTGTTTGGCCAACAAATATGAATCTACATTTACCACTGCATTTGAAGAGGGTCAAGCCTTGTTTAACACTTTTGTATACATTTTTCCCATCATCTGGGGACCCCTACAAATCATTTAGCGACCCCCGTTGGGGTCCCAAACCCCTAGTTAGAGAACCACTGTCCTAGATAAGTGGTTCTCAAACTAGGGGTGTAGGGCGAAATGATTTCTGGGGTCCCTGGATGATGAGAAAAATGTATAAAATAGTCTTAAACAAGGCTGGACACCCATCGTAGAAAGGGTTTCAGGGGTTGTCATCCAGACGCTGTTTGAAGATCAAGACGTTTCGACTTTTATCCAAAAGTCATTGTCAATCAGAGAGCTGGTCTGGGAAATCAGGCTTATATGCTCCTCTAAGTAGTGAGAGTTTCTGCCTCTACGGGACCACAAAGTGCAGTCCATCTGCACCTAAAAGCTACAAACCACTCGTTTGAGGACAGTGAGGTGAAGATATTGAGCAGAGAGAAGAACTGGTTTGAAAGAGGAGTAAAGGAAGCTATTTTTGTCAAAAGAGAGAATCCGTCTCTAAACAGGAATGGGGGCTTAAGATTTAATTTGGCTAAGATTTATGACAGCCTCCTAACACCCTGGTCCAAATCAATAGACCAGTCAAATGCTAATGAGGTCATCAGCAGTGAGGAGGGAGCAACAGCCAGCTATCAATAGAACAACAGATCTAAGACAATAATAGACCTTAGCCAATTATCAAGTTTCAGGTGACAAACAAACAATTTTACAAACAAAAGACAGGCGTTCAGTGACTCCTCCCTGTGGGCAGGACTCTCACTACTTAGAGTAGCATATAAGCCTGAGTTCCCAGACCAGCTCTCTGATTGACAATGACTTTTGGATAAAAGTCGAAACGTCTCGATCTTCAAACAGCGTCAGGATGACAACCCCTGAAACCCTTTCTACGATGAACCACACCTGGACAAATGAGGGTTTACATCGACAAGGCTGGACACCCTTCAAATTCAGTGGTAAATGTAGATTCCTATTTGTTGGCCTATCAAAGTCATTTTTCTAGGTCTCTATTTTCAAAATAAAATCAAACATTAGATATAAGGCTAATTTGCGTGTCACCTTTTATTTGTGTTTGGGGGTCGCTAATGTGAACTATTGTTATTTTGGGGATCGCGACTGAAAAAGTTTGAGAACCACTGTCTTAGAGCCACTGGTTCACTTTGGAGCAGATCCAGAAGTGTCTCCACTATATTGAATAAAACATACCTCGTCTATTTAAGCATTACAAAGCGAGTGGTACTAACTTTTAAAGGGGTCTCACTTTTGAATGAGAGGATTGGACAAGAGATAACGCAGACTCATGCAAAAACAAAACGGCAAAAAGCAGCTCCTAATAGAATTTCTCACCCAACGCCGAGTTGATCTTGTTATAAACCGCTATATTTCCAGCGCTAACTTCATATGTTGAGCCGACAGACTTATACAATACAAAGCTAGACCATATTAGCATCAGATATTTCCCATTTATCGCCGCACAACACTCGCCTCAAGAGCCCAAATATTTCTAGTGCAGCAAACTTGTCAAAGTTATTTTCACTGACAACAATCACAACTTTGGGGTTGGATAGTTTTGCCCCATCAGAGAAGAACTTTTTATTTGTCAAAAAATAAAGAAAAAAATAGATTTCAATATTATTTTCTGAGTATAAACAAGACAGTGGTATTAAAAACAAAATATAGAAACGTGTCAGAACTCTGCTCCAAACAACTTTCTTTTACTGATTGACTGGAGACGAAGCTGATCATTGAAAATTTGAAATGACTGAATCGTGATCTTGATTAAAATTTGATTCATTGCAGAGCTCTAAATGGCTGCTTTCTAAAGGTGGAGGTAAACTTTATCATGGAACCATAATAAGATCTTGAAGACGAATCCAAGAGGTCAGTGTGTTCTTTTCGATGTCCTGTGCTCATTGGTGCAAAGTACTTTACTTCCTGAATCGGGGCTAGTGCCTCCGACCATGGGGCGACAGACGTGCACCGCGGAGAGTGCAGGGGGCGGAGCTTGAGCGGAGAAACTGGGAGAAAGCGCGAGCTGAGTGCAAAGCCACACAAAGCGTTTCGAGCTTTTACAGTTTTTTATATTGCGAAAATAGAGAGGAATTATGTCTGTAGTCCCTTGATTTTCAACCAGTGTGCCGGGGAACATTAGTGTGCCTTATATCAAAATATCAAATTTGAGTTAACAGGTTCAGAAATGCGGATGTAAATAATTAATTTACCTTTTTGGAGTGCCCTGAGCAACTTCTGCACCAAAACAGAACGCAAAACCACCACTAATGCCAAATTTAAAGCACCAAACAGTAACACAAACATGATTTGGCTCATTATATGCCATATTTTATTAACTAAATGGTCTGATTTGGTTATGTTTTTGTAGGTGGTGTACCGTGGTATCTTTTAAACCTAAAAAGTGTGCCGCAACTAGAAAAAGGCTGAAAAACACTGCTGTAGTCGACTAAAGAAATTCTTGGTCGACTAAAGACCTGGGCTATCGACCGATTAATCGACTAAAAGGGGGTGTGGCAAAAATATATCAAGACTATGAAGTATTTCCATGTATCTGACCCAAACTGCACTCAAAAGAACACAACGGCGGAGGAATTCATGCAAAAGCAACGTTTTTTAATGTTAAAGTACTGGGAAACCATGTATTTATATGTTGGACTCTAAAATCTTCAGCTAACACACTCCATATCTTCTTGTTTTTACTTTTTTTTTGCCATGTAAATCCTTTAAATCTAAATAAAATCATTTCTCAACTAACAAAAATGTTGGTCGACTAAGGTTCCATCGACCGATTAATCGACTAAACGACTGAAGGTACACAGCCCTAAGAGGAATCCCTTTAAAATCCAACCTATATCAAAACTGTAGGTCAGTTGGACATGAGCAGTTTTTTTCCTCAAAAAATGCATAGACGCTTTACGGGAGATTTTTTTCTGGCCCAAGACACTGAAGTACAGTGGAATCAATCTCCCACGGAGGCAGAGTGTCTTATGCAGTTCTTATCATAGGTCCATGCACTTTATTCACCCAGTTTTAATGAACAACTGAGGGGGTTATCCACCCAGTTTTCCTCTGCATCTCCAGATCTTCAGAGCGGGAGCATTTTTCCTGTTATGCATGTTTTATCAACCAAAAGCGTGAGTCTAAAAGGCGTGCAGCTAACAAGTGCTTCACCTGCTGCTGCTGTAGAAAGTGCAGTCCGACGTATAGAATTGGCGCGGCGTTGCAGACTCGAGCAGATCTTTTACGGCGGTTGTTGTGTTGACAGACTTTCATTTCCTGCTACGAGGGAGGGCCAAGACCAACAAATGCGCTGCCATTTATCATGTCCACAAACCGTCAGCGGACATGCAGCCGAGCGGACAGACTGCTGCTAAAAGGGAAGACGCCGCATCGCCTACACAAAGCAGTTTTTTTTCTATCGCGCTTTTTGTGATAAATAACAGATGGTCCAATACAAATAAGAAAAATGTGGAGTCAACAAACTGTTAAATCATCCCGCTTTTCCCTAATCTGCGTCCAGGCAAACAGGCCCCGGGAACTCGCTGCCAGACACTGTGCGGGAAGAGAGGAGAAGCAACTTTTTCACTGCGGTTTCACATGACAGCACAAAATATGCAGGCATGAATGTGAGGTGGGCGATATCTGCGAAAAATGTGTCCTCGACCATTGGAGGGAGTGTCTTGATGATGATATTTTTGCAATTCAACAATAATGAGCTAAATCATGCACACAACGTGAATGGACAGAGAAATGAACTTTAAAAATGCTGAAGTATTTGTAAGAATTCATTATGAGTTGATTTGCTTTTATATTTAATCAGCTATACATTTATATATCATTTCAATATTTGTCCATACACTGTACACCTTCTACATCTCACTCTGACATGTTAAATTTGTGGGGTTTGTGTTGTATATTTTTGTGTTAGGATATTATAATCATTATTGACCTTATTCCTGAAGTTGCCGTACGCGCCACCGTCTTGTTTCCGTTGTAGTTTACATGGAGCAGACGAGCTCAACAGAAAATAAGTTCTACATGGACTAAAAAGACGTTTTCAGACTGACCAGGAAATCGTTGCGTTGTTGACTTGTTGTTGCTCGTGTTCATTAAACATTTTACACAAATCAATCTACTTTATTTAACATTTTAGCGGCGAGACTTTTCCCTCGTACGTCATTAGCTTTAACGGAGTTCTCGTCAAACGGAAGTGCGTTTACAACAAAAGTGCAAAAAACGGTAAAAGTGGGCGGGGCAGAATAAGGTCAATAACCTTTTTTTTGCATGATTAGTCTTTAAACAACCTTTGTACCTTTGCTTTGGCGTCTCGTATTTAGAACTTAAAGTAACGTTTACTGAAACCCATTCATTGCTTTCTACAGTATAGATGCAGCGTTCCCTCATCAGGATTGGTGTTAGCGCTCCATCTACTGGCAGCAGAGGGAATTATCAAAAAACAGCACAGGAGTCCATGTCACTAATCTGGGAAAGTTGAGTCAGTTTTACATAAAGATTTTGTGGTAAAAAGTCAAGTAACAATTATATTTGCCTGGATAATATTTGTATTATTTAACACAAATGTACCTTAGTTTAATTGAGCTGCACTGTATGTAACTTTTGAGGTAAATGATCTGACGCTTTGCCTGGAATGATCTACACTTTTGGGCAAATAAATGGGTTTACTAGTCAAATATAGTCAATTATTACAATTATATTTTTGTTTTAATTATATTTATGATCCAAGATACTCCCAAAAGATGCTAAAATTACAACTAATGACACTTTTTTATTCACATAAAAGTTAATTTCATCTTCATTTAAAACCTGAAACCATTCCAAGTACCCCCGGGTAATTGCTCATGTACCCCTTGGGGTCCCCGTACCCCTGGTTGGGAAACACTGATCTACAGTATGACTTTAAACTTGTACTATACTATACTACTATATATAACTAACTATGAATACAGTCCTGGCCAAAAAGTGTTGGCGTCTGAAAGGGTTCCAGTAGTTTTGGCCGGCCCATTTTTGGAGTTTTGTGTACAATTATGTCAAATTTGCTTTTTTTTCTCTCTGTTTTTTGTGTTATTCCAATACACGCAAAGGAAATAAACTGTAATTTCAAAACTTTTTGGGAAGAAAGACTTCATTTTCTGGGTGCCAACACTTTTAGCCAAGACTGTAACAAAAGAAGAACAAACAGATCACACTTCAGATGAATCTAAGAAATAAGTGTAAACCCCTACCTGCACAATTTCCCTCAGAACTATTGACTAGAGATATTAAATCTAAAACTAATTTTGTGTTCTGTGCCAAACGGCATGATCGAACGTGTGGTCTTAAAGCGATGCATTTGTTGTTGTGTTCTTCTAGACTATTTCTCTATTACTGAAAAAAGGAAAGGAAAAAACAGTTTTTATTGCACAGGCCTCCAAGAAATATATCGACTATGCCCTTACAGCGGTGCATTGATTTGGATTTTTTACATCTCTGCTACTATCAGTACCAGAAAAAGGGCATCTTTGAACTGCAGATTGTCAGCAAAATCCACCATCGATTACGGTGAAACTCTTATTCCCCACAGCGCACGATGTTTGTCCGCGTTAGGTGCATGTAATAAAAGATTATACGCATAAAGACAAATGTCCTAAAGGCAGAGGGAAGGAAAGGTAATTCCATAACAGTTAGCGTGAATCATGTACATGGGCGAAAACTTGTCTGATTTACACAATAGTTATCATTTGCTGAAGAAAAATATGACGTTTTCTCTATTTCGTTAAGGCGAGTCACAGTAGGAGAATAGAAAAAAATGATTACGTTTAAAATACATCCATTTGAAACTTTTCCTGTAACTTCAGGAAAGAAAAAAATCTATCAGGTTTTTCATAATCGAATGTTTTCATATAGAAGTAATTACAGCCTAAACCCCCACCTCCATCAAGGGGTCAGCAGGAGTGTAGGAACAAATTCTGGGGCCCGGGCACAGATTCTCTGTAGGTCCCTAATACATAATTTTGTATATTATTTATTCATTCATTCATTCATTTTCTACCGCTTATTCCCGTTAGGGGTCGCGGGTGACTGGAGCCTATCCCAGTGACGTGGGTTCGAATCTCGGACCACCCCAACATCACATGATCTCTCTGGGTGGAGTCTGCATGTCCTCCCCGTGTTACCGTGGGTTCTCTGGCTCCTCCCACCATCAAAAGACATGACAACTCTAAATTGTCCCTAGTGAATGAATGTGAGAGTGAATGGTTGTCTGTCCTTGTCTCTGTGTCTCTGTGTTTGCTGCGACAAGTTGGCCACTGTCCAGGGTGTACCCCGCCTAAGGCCCAAAGTCACTGGGATATTATTTATTCATCCCAGCAAATTTGGTTATTATTGATATATGATTATAGTCTTAGTCTATCTATTTTAGTCTATTTTATTCTTAATCTTATGCATGCCTCTTTTATATATTTTATTCATTGTTTTATGTTGCACCTTACGCCGAAGCAAGTTCTTATGTTTGTGAATTTTTGATCACTGACAACAGCAATAAACCGTTTCTGATTCTAATGTTTCACTCAATGTACACCCCTTGTTTTCCTTGTTACACTTAACAATAACTCACTACTTTATTCACCTTATTCTGCCCCGCCCACTTTTGCCACTTTTTACCACATACTGCTGTAGTAAATGCACTTCCGCTTTGACAGGAAAAAAGTCTCGCCGCTAAAATGTTACATAAAGTAGACTGATTTGTGTAAAATGTTTAATGAACACGAGCAACAACAAGTCACAATGCAGATTTCCTGGGGCCTGAAAATGGCTTTTTAGCCCATGTAGAACATTTTCTGTTGAGCTCGCCTGCCCTATGTAAACGAATACGACGAAAAAAAGATGGCGGCACCAGAATAAAGTCAATAGACATCCTGTGTAGCTATTATGATACAGTACAGATTGTTTTTGCAATAGCTACCAGACCAATTTTACAAACTTCTCAAATCATAAAATTACAACTAAAAAATACACAAACTGTAAATGATAATGTCTTATTGTATTTGTTAACAACTTGGCTAATATGTGAATAATGATTTTCCTCTTTTTTTAAGGGGTGATGAGGCCCTCAGAGCAGTTAGTCTGTTTAGTTTTTACTCAATCACAATGCGTTTTAGTACAACAAAAAAGATGAACTGAGAAAAAAAAAAAACATGCTTCCCTCCCTGCCCCTCCCTGCCCTTCCCTGCCCTGGGCTCCTGGGAAACTACCCTTTACCCCCCCAGTCCGACGGCCCTGGGGTCAGTGTGGACATGGAGGAGCTGTACAAGTACCTGGATTATTAACTGGACTGGAGCATGAAGATGGACTACAACAAGAGCCATAAAGTCTCTACTTTCAGAGGCACCTGAAGTCTTTAGAATTTTTTTTTAGGTTTTTAATTTTACTTCCTGGTTGTAATTGATGAAAGTACCAAGAAACCATCCTGTACAGTGCACCAAAGCTCCTCCAATGTCACAGATTTTTTTTTTATTTGACAAAGAAAAACACACGTGAACACCTTTACTTTGTCAAATCGACGTTTAAAAGGTTAAAAAAGTAGTTTCTTTTGTGTAAATTATGCATAGCCTTTGTCTCCCTGGTGTGATGTCATTGATTTGTTTTACTTCCTATTTTTCAACTTTTTTTCCACAAACGGCTGCTTGATTGGTGTAAAAGTATAATTTATATGTACAAGAGGTACTGAAACACTGAATGGAAGTCGAAATGTCATATGCATTTTAAACTGTTCATGATCACATAAATATGTAACTTGGTTGTGCAGGATATTCTGGATGTTAAGTAAACATTAATTGTTCGTTCATACTGAGGGTTTAGTTGATATAAAACAGTTCTATTGTCTAGCTTTATTTTTACTTTATTTTCTGGTCAGTCGCATGTCTGTAATGAAAAAAATTTCCCCTTGAGGAGGAATAAAAGTAATTTCGATGCTGATTCTGATAGTCGACTAAGGGATACGGGGCGGACTTACCATTAACACAACAGTAGTTTGGGATTGTGAAATGTATTAATTCTGTCGAGCCCCCCTAATAAAGCTAAAAGTAAATAAAATATAACATTCTAAAATTACGGGTGTGCCAAAATATCAAAATATTGATATATCGTGAAACTTAATTTGATGATAGTATTGATATCTTTGGCTGCTGTATTGATATATCAAGTCCTTTTTGGTATTTGGTATAATTTACTGAAATGTTTAGGCTGCACTAAAATTTGGTAGCTTGTTTAGAGAAAGGAAACTTGTTTTTTGGAAAATTTTGGACACAGTCTCTGGTTTGGGATTCAAATGGCTGTATTTCTTGTTAAGTTTGTGCAGATTGTGGTTTAACAAAGAAAAAACATTGTTAAATATGTATTGGGTTAAAAAAAAGAAAAAAACATAATTTCCTTCAAGAACAATTCAAGAGACATGACAGAAAAGTTAAATAAAATCACACTTGATGAGGGGCCTGGACTTAACTTTGCCTTGGGCCCCAAAATTCCTAGGTCCAACACTGAAGGGCTACTGGTTCCATGTGAGAGTGTAATATTATCAGTGCATTGCAGAAAGTGAATACAGACACAATCAAGAGTTAATGCTGTGTGCTCAACAGTCTGAAAGTGAAAGACCTTGTGCTGTACTCGTCAGACACGACTTAGAGGGACAAAAGCATCAATAAAAACATATAAACTTGAGCCAAAGAAGGACAGGAGCTTTCAGAACGCAGCTAATGGACTTTGTTTGAGACAGAAAAATGCTTTTTTCAAGTGGCAATGACCTCGCGATGCTGCGTTTCTTTCTGTAACATCTCACAGGTAAAATTGCACTCCGCTGAGGAAGTAATTTTCATGTCCACTTAATTTGGTCTTGTTAAATTATTTGACGGCGGGGTTGTGATAATCCAATAACAATAAAATAAATTACAAAGAGAACAATCTGTGCCTGGCTTCGATGCACATTCTCAATCTAAAACGTATAATTGCTTCGCTGAAAATGGCGATCCGTCTTCATTTCACCTCTAACAGACTTTGGACTTGCTTCTTGTTTATTGCTATTGTTTGCTAGACTCCGCATCAGCACAGTTAATCCGTTGGGACTTTGCAGTATGATTGGGTTAAATAACGAAAGCTCAGCACCACGGGCGAGCGGCAGAGTGACTTGTGCTTAAAATGCAGAAAGCAAGCAACGCGAGGAACCAAGGGAAATTTAAAGCAGACACACCATAATATGTCCAAGATTGCTTGGCGTTTTGATTTGTTTGGACTGCTGTGCTATAGGTCACTCAAAACAGAAGTAATCACGGTTGCAACTACGGGAGGAGAGCAGATTGTGAAATAAATCAATGAAAAAAATTGTAAAATTGCGTAAAATCATGCAGAAAGACTGTATTTCCTTCATGTTCCTTTCTCTTGTCACTTTGTCACTTTCCTTATCTCTGTCAGCCAATAAAACTCTACGTGACTGGAAGAAACAGCAGTAGTGGATAGCAACAAACCTGAAATTTTGCTTTCGGGCTTTATTTTTTATTTGTTTTGATTGGTTTATTTGAATAAGGGCCGATACAAAAAACACATTGACTAAGTAGCCCAATGCACGCATCATAGTGCTATAGCCTAGGCTAATTCTCTGCAATTGTCTTTTAACACAGAACAGAGACAGAGGATACAGAGATAAGAACAACTTTAGATGCAGGTACAACATTGGACACAAAGAGACAAATTACACATTAAACATGAGGGTAGTGCTGCTGCTGCTGCACATCCAAGACTTTGTCTCTTTTTTGAATGTGCCATGTTGTGTCACAGATTTTAAATGAACAAGAGGCATGTTCCACAGACCCTTCACAGAGAAAGCCGTGAAACATGTTTTACGAAAAGGCGCTTTGCATTCTACACATGAGGCTCGAGTGGACCACAGCTCAGAATCAGACAAGGTTTATTGCCATTGTCAGTGAACAAAATTCACAAACAGGATCTTGCTTTGGCGTAAGGTGCAACATATAACAATGAATGAAATAGTAGCAAAATATATAAAAGAAGGCATGCATAAAATTAAAGAATAAAAAAATGGAATAAAATAGAATACAATAAACTGCAAATTTGGCAGTGAAAATAGATGGCTCTTTTATTACGATTGTTAAAGTGGCAGGTGTTATAAAGTGTTCATGAGTTCAAATGCAGAAGAAAAGAAACTTCTTGTGGTGAGAGGTTCTGGTCCGGTTGGACCGTAGCCTCCGGCCCGAGGGGAGGGGCTCAAATAGTCCATGTCCCAGTGAGAAGGGTCAGCTGTGGACCGACCTGCTCGTCCCCGAGTCCTGGAGAGAGGAAATGTAGAACTGGCCGTGATGAGATGGCCGTGTAGAACTGCACCATCATCTGCTGCAGCTCGTCTTTCCTCGGCTGCCGCAGGAAGTACATCCTCTGCTGGGCCTTCTTGATGATGGAGCTGATGGTCGGCTCCCACTTGAGGTCTTGAGTGATGGTGGTGCCAAGAAAGCGAAAAGAGTCCACGGTGGTGATGGGAGAGTCTGTCAGGGTGAGGGCAGGGGGGCTGAGACTTTCCTGAAGTCCACGATCATCTCCACTGTCTTCTGAAGCCAGATTGATATGTGTATCACTCTGAATTTAGTTGTACACATTATCAATTTGAACAGGATCTCGCCATCGAAAAAGCCATCGAGAAAATGTGTGATCATGAGGAACATTTTAAATGATTGGTCGCAGCGTTGCAAAGTCGGAACAAGTCAAGAAATCAAGAAATCCAGTTGAGAGAAAAGCACCAACTTCTTCCTCGTCCTCAAATGCACAAAGGACTTTTACGTGTACATTTTCAAAAGCAAAATAGTCCATAAATGTGAAATAAGCCGAAGTATGTCCATCGGCCATGTTTGTTTTGGTTCGTCTGTTTAACTTCCACCCAAACCACAATGCAGCGCTCTGATTGGTCCAGCACACAGCGGCCGGCCCAGCCCCAACAGCAGAACACCGCCCAGATGTATAAAAATAAAAAAATATCGCGACAATTCAATTCATATGGCAGGGCAAGGTTATAGGTCAATAAAATTTGAGAATAAAATGACATAAAAAGTTGTGCTTCAATAAAATATTACAGTAGTGAACATCTTTAGGGATCAGTGGTAAAGGCTTTCGATTGGCTTGAACGTTTTCTGACTTATCGGAGACCAGACAGTGGCTCCATGTGACAGACGGGAGAGAATCATCTGTGCTTATTCAGGACTCAGGCATTTTCTTATTATCTTGAAACAATTATGTTAACAAAACATCTTAAAACTAATCTTATTAAACATGCGCATTACGTGTCAAGAGTAAGCGTTTAAAGAGTTTAGATTGACCTAAATCTGTATAATCTGGGCATCTGATTCAGTTTTTTCCTTCTAATATCTTCAGAAAGTGTCTCTGGAGAGGTTTGAGAGAAATACACTTTATTATAAAACCCTTTTTCTGTTATTGATAATTAAAATGATGTGATAAAATTGTGAAAAAATATTCTACTTTTACTAACGTGAAACCGTTTTACATGACAGCGGATAATTCACTCATTTTACTGTAATAAACACCTGATAAAGTTTGACCATCGCAGCCGACGGTGATAGTTTCGATGTGAATTCCAGCCGCCATCGCTGTCAGTGTGGCGTTTGGTGGTGCATGCTGGGATAGCGTGACGACGTGTGCATGAGCTCTATATCTTTGTCTCTCAACCAATCATTTCTCAAGCTATTCATATATTGTAAATGTACGCTATTTCCCTTTCTGTTTCTGTTTTATGCTCAATCTCCACGGCAGCAGCAGAACCATCAGCCTCCTCAGTCTCTTCATCTCGTCCTCTTCATCACCACCTGTTTCTAAGCTGAGAAGGAGAGATTTTGATTCTTCCGTTGGCGGCTTTTGATACTGTCGACCATCAGATTCAGCATTTTTGAGAACATTTGACAAACGGATCGACAGTGTGGTGAGAGCATTTTTTATCGATTGTGTCTTTTATCTAAAGTAAAGCCTTTTTAGAAATCAAACCAACCTTGAAAGGGCTATTCATGCTTTATCAGCTCACAAACTATTGCAATGCACTTCGTGTCCGTGTCTCAAAGTCTGGCCTTAGTCGCCTTCAACTCGTGCAAAAGGCTGAGGCTGTTTTTTTTAACAAACAGCACAGACGTCAACACATCACTCCAGTCCTTGTCACACTTCATTGGCTTCCAGTTTCTTTTAGAATTGATTTTGAAATGTAACTTTTTGTTTCTCAAGCCCTTCTTATCTGACCGAGCTTCTGCCAGTTGGAACCCCAAGCAGAGTCTGAAGGACAGGTTAGTCAACAATTATCATGTAAAAGTAGCATCTGAGTGAAAGGCCAACAAGCCGGAGATGTCTGGTTTTGTGTGGTTCTGGTAGGTAGGGTTCTGTCTATTGTCACGTTATCGATAATGAAACAGCATAAATTACACCAATATGATCGTTCCACAAGGAAAATGTGAAGAGAACTAAAGGGATTGGGACTGAAAAGCTGTGCGGCCATAAGGAAACCTCTAATCAGTGAGGCCAACTGCAGAAAAAGGCTTAATTTGACACATAGGGAGCATAAAGATTGCACTCTGGAGCAATAGAAGCGGGTGATGTGGTCCAGGTTTTCGCTGTTCCAGAGTTGAATCCCATTGAGAATTGTTGGGATGTGCTGGAGAAGACTTTGTAGTGGTCACACTCTCCATCATCAATACAAGATGTTGGTGAAATATTAATGCAAAATAGGATGGAAATTAATCTTTTGACAATGCAGACATTTACTGAAACAATGCCACAGTGAATGTGAATCGCTAAAGGCGCTACACTGAGTGGAGTGTGTGACTTTTTCTTCTTCTTTAGACAGGCAGTGTATGAACTAATGATCCTCGTGTGTGAAAGATTTTAACTATAGACCCTTCCAGGAATGACACAAGAACCAGGATGCACTCGCAGCAATTCTATCACATTAAGTTGATTGGGAACACTAATTATAGAACATAATTGTGTCATTTGTAGACAGCACAGATTTGTGGTTGTTGTTTATTTGTTCATCACATTAGGCAACAAGTAAACTCTAAGTTCACATTTCATTGTCAAACTGTTGTGGCCCACTGTGTTTTTGGTGCATTATTGTCCAGAATAACGGTAGATTTAAGAAACGTTTTTTACAAGATTGTTAGAATGTGTGCTAATTTCACTCGCTTCGCTTTTCCACCTTCAAGGCACTCCAAGCGCTTTACATCAAGGAACCATTCACCCATTCACTCACACATTCACACACCAGTGTACACAACCTGTGAATCTGACCGTCCAACCAAGGGTGTTCATGTCTAGAGTGGGATTCGAACCTCTGACCTTCGGATCAGAAGACGGTCACTCTGCTAACTGGTGCCTACTAACAATATATACAAAAAACTTTTACTGGTGGAAATGTTTTCTAACTCTGTGCTGGTGTTACTCACGTGTGTCCAGCGGTTTCAGTCTCCAAAACAGCCCTGGTTTTTCATAGTTTGTAATGTTTGGAGACTAATGCTAACTCTCCCATTGAAAATGCATTAGAGCTAAAACATGGAATGGTACCAGGCTAATGGAATCCAACGTTCAGGGTCAACACAGCAGAAAAAAGGAAAACATGTCCTCTCAAGAACAAGAAATTACCACAACAAATATTCTGCATTTTTCATATTGCTGTTAGTCTTTAAACTTGCTCTTGAGTGCCTTAAATTTACCATCTCAAGTTTTAAAATAAAAAAAGTTTCTTATTCATTCTATGACCTGTGTTATCTGTCACTATGAAATGACGCTTACTGAGTGCATCCATTCAGCAGATGGGGCCCACGAAATATACAATCTAATTAATTTATTTTCTGCACAAACTTATGGTGCGGGTTAGCAGTAGCAGTTATCATGTTTAGAGGCAGAAATTCTCATAACAAGTTTAGCAATGATTTAAGGAATAAAAACAGCGGAAGATTCTCGGATAAATGGCGTAGATCAGGGGTGTCCAAACTTTTTCCATCGAGGGCCACATATTGAAATATAGACCAAGCGGAGGGCCACAAATCAATCGCGAAAGGTTAAAAAAAGCTGCATTTATCTGATGTTTTAAGCGCCACCACATCTACACTAATTTAACTAAAAATGTTGCCTTAATATCAGGTCTGTATTGCACCAAAATGTTAGTTATTTAGGTTGAAATTGTAGAAAATCTGAAATGTGCTGTAAATAGCACTTATCAGGACAATGTGGGCCAGTTCACCAGGAAGACTAAGGGCCAAGAAAAATCGGTCTGAGGGCCGCATTTGGCCCCCGGGCCTGAGTATGGACATGCCTGGCGTAGATGATCTGAAAATACGTCCCGGATCGACAGAGTACGCAAGACGTGTCTTTGATGCTCGGAGGGAGAGGATTTTCTGATAAACATTCCTCAAAACCGTGTGAATGCAACTGAATGCTACTCCAGGTGTGTTTTTGATGATGGAACATTGTTAGAACATGATTAAAAACTCAAAAAAGTCACTGTAGCAGAAGATGTGTTTTAAATTACTTACAAAATGTATTCTTGAGAAGAACAACAGTGATAGATATTGAAAATACATTATAAGATAAAGGTTAAAATGTCCTTGACGTGACCAAGATGAGTGTAAAAAGACGATGAAAGCATACGCCCAATATACGTTACCGTAAATCCACAAGCCACAATCCATTCTTAAGCACAAATCTTAATCCAGATCTTCAGATTCAGAACAGCTAGCGAAAATGAACAAATAGAATCGCTATAAAAGAACATTATCACGGCACACATTAATTAAAAGTGGATTACAGTTGTGTAATGTAAGGCTTTCCCGGCTCGCGTCGGGTTCAAACTGGTTAATTTAACTTTATATGAGCAGTCGCTTTATTCTTTCCAGACGACAGACACGTCTTTGAAGAGTTGGTGCCTTAAGGAGACGGCGTGCACGCACCTATTTCACGCTCACGAATTATTCCAAACACTGGAGCGAAATCAAAGAAGAAAATGACTTTACGATCTCAAAATAAACAGTATCTCGTGTTGGTGAATACATGTATTTCTAATGTTTCTGTCAGATGCTGGCACCTAAACGTAGATCCACTTGGGGACTGCTACACAGTTCATGACAGAGGGAGAATGTGCTTTTTGCAGCTGTTCAAACATGTCACCTACTCTCTTGTTAGGGCTTCCCATGTAATTACACAGCTGTCACACTGTAATCGCGCTAATCTCTATTGACTCGCAAGGAAGCAACTCGGGCCGTTCGCTCATTAGGAGGCGGAACTCCGGTTTGCTTTAGAAACCTGCAGTGGCAAAAGATAAATAAATCCCCCGCCAGTTTGAGACGGGATGAAATGGTTTGGCGTTGTGTGTAGGAGGGAGACAGGTTTCGGAGTCGGCAACCGGAGATGGATCGTGTGTAAAGAACAAATAAAAGATGGGGATCAGCAAGAAGTCTGTTAGTCGCAGATTTAACCTGTGGACCTGGTGACACTGGGAAAAGGATGTATTTTGATCGTAGGAGATGGACAGAACATCCACTAAAATGTCAAACTCAATGTTTAAAGTGTGTATGACAGGTTTGAACGATTTTCTAATTTTTCTTTTGTTGTATTAATATGTATTGTACATAAAAAATATTGTTTTACACCAATCAAGTCACGGTTTGTGGAGAAAAGCTGAAAAATCTGTTTAAAATTACAGGAAGTAAAAAACTGATGACGTCACACCAGGGAGACTCTTGTCATCCAAAGGTTTTGCATAATTTACCCAAAATGAACAACTTATTTTACCCTTAAAACATTAATTCAACAAAATAAAGGTGTTCACATGTATTTTGATTTGTCGAACAAAAAAATTTCTGACATTAAGCAATTAAGACATTAAGTGGGATGTCATCATTTACAGCCAGGAAGTGAGATTACAAAGCTAAAAAAATTGCTAAAATTGACAAAATGTATAATTATTTTTAGAAAAATTTTCAATATATTGATCTTACCTGTATTTTTAGGTACATGAGTAGTCCAACCTGTCATAGGCACTTTATGCTATGGATATTCATTCTAGATTGCAATTAAGGATGTAAGAATCATAAAATATCATGATATTATTGTCGAAAGTTTTAGAATGTGTCAAATTAGACGTTTTGTTTAGTTTGTTGCGGCAGCAGCTAAAAAAAAGACAGCCTTCCGGTTCAGGTAATGGCGCTGGTAGAAGTGGTTTGCAGTTGGAATCGGCTTCCATACAAACACTGCACACACAATAAAAATAAAATGGCATAAAGGTCATAGCTCGCAAACAATTATAAAGACAATGCAGCAGTGCTGATCAAAAAGGGGGAGAAAAAACAGGAAAAAGCACTTTAATATCTAAATCCTTTGTAATATGACAGTAATTATTCATACCAAAGGAAAAGTATAGTTTCTACCTAAATAGAGGATTTCTTACAAATAGGAAGAAAATAATCCTCCCTAATATAGTATTTTTCTTCATTTTTTTTTCTTATCCACCATTTGATAAAAGGAACAAGCTGCTGAGCATTAAACATTACAAGAAAGCTGTAACCCACTTTTTGTCAAATCTACCATTCTGGGATGTTCAGAGTCAGTTTTTCCTCCAAACTGACATACAGTATATTACTCTCTGGCTTAAACATTGCGTGAGTTGTGTGGTTCTCTGTGTTTATTTGTTTTAATTTATCTTCCTTATGTCCTTATATTCTGTTTTTTTATTGGCTTGGATTTGATTGTACTGGTTTTACTGTTTTTAGTAAGTAGTAAGATAAAAATGAGCAGTTATTGTTTATTTGATGTTTTATGTCTGTGCAGCACTATTCTGTTCATAAAATGTGCTGTATAAATAAAGTGGATGAATTTGGATTTGAAAAAAAAAAACTACATTAAGAAAGAAAGAAAAAATAGGATGGATTCAGTCGGGACTTTTTTACTTCATTACAAGTGAAATTGGCTTCAGCTTTGAAAGAGAAACTGTCAAAACCCACAAATGCCCAAACTAGTGTCAATATGACCCTCCTCCGGACACCAGCTTTAGTCTTCCTTTTATTAAATAAATAAAATCTAAGTGGAATAGAAAATCTGATATTCCTCGGTGCAGAGCTTGTTTCCAAGTGTAACTGGAATAAATCGGACATCAGAGTCCACACAATTGTTTATTCTCCAAAGTGTTCAGAAACAGCTTCAGTGTGAATTGGGGTTCATTTAGTGTGGAATTTTGGGAAAAATCAGCTAGAATTATTCATTCATTTTCTACCACTTATTCCCGTTAGGGGTCGCGGGTGACTGGAGCCTATCCCAGTGACTTTGGGCCTTAGGCGGGGTACACCCTGGACAGTGGCCAACTCATCACAGCAAACACAGAGAGACAGAGACAAGGACAGACAACCATTCACTCTCACATTCATTCACTAGAGACAATTTAGAGTTGTCAATTAACCTACACAGTCATGTCTTTGGACGGTGGGAGGAGCCGGAGAACCCGGAGAGAACCCACGGTAACACGGGGAGGACATGCAGACTAAACCAAGAGAGATCGTGTGATAACTAGAGTTAGCTAGAATTATATTAAAGGAAAAATATTGTGCATTTTTCATATTGTTATTAGCCTTTAAACATGCTCTTGAGGACCTTAAATTAGTGAAAAAGTGTATTTATGAAAACAAAATGAACATCTGTATCTGGCTCTGTTTGTCCGGGCTGAGTTTAGGCGCCATCTACTGGCTGCATAGAAACTGAACTTATGATTATTCAAGCCTTTGTGAAGTGCGCAAGTTAAGCTAGCAGTTACAGTTATCGTCTTTAGATGGCAGAAATGCTCCGAACAAGTCTGGTGATGATTTAAGAACTAAAAACAGCAGAAGATTCAAAAAACAAAAACGTAATTGATCGAGGGAGTTCAGCAAGAAGGATTTTTGACGCTCGGAGGGGGAGAAGATTTTCTAACCAGCATTTTTCAAACTAGCGTGAATGAAGCTAAATGCTACTTCAGGTTTGTTGTTGATGATAGAACATTGTTAGAACAGGGTTAAAAGCTCAAAAAAGTCACTGTTGCAGAATATGTTTGTTAACTGCTCAGTCCAATTAAAACTATAACGAGAAAACACAATTAAAATGGTCTGACTAGAGACATGCATGAAATAAAATACTAACGGTAGATCATCCCAGCACACACAGGTGATTCCTACGACGCGTGACTACTTTGTAAATTGAATGCAGATTGTGGCTTGTGCCGTTTGCGATCATATGTCAATGTAAAGTTAATGATCCGAGTGATAAAGAGACGCACGCCGCTCGTTTATCTTCCCGCGCTCTTTCACTCCCAGCCATTTGTTTACATGAATGTGCAGCGGAGGATGTTGTTGTCATTTTGATCATTCTGCCTCATTTGAAGACAGTTACAGAACCACTAATGCATCCGCCGTTTGCGCTATTTTGAGACGCGCGGGTAAATTTGTTGTTCCTGAAGGCAGATGATTGAATTATGAATGTGTAAAACTGTCTTTAACCTTTAGAGGAATATTTTTGGTGCACTGACAACGGCATTACCTGCAAATGTCAATGTAATGGGCTGCAAAGTGAACAGAATAAAGGTTGTGTTTCAAAAAGAACAAAATGTGCCAAGCGCCTTCCTCGTGCACGCTGTAGTCGTTAACATTACAAGCGCATTAAATATAGATCGACAATTACAGTGCATTAACGTCACATCAAACCAGAACTAAACCATGACTAAATCAGGATTAGATAAAGACTGGGACGGGCCCAACCAGGTCTACGTCAGGACTAAACTCTGTTCATCACGTGTAGCCAACTTAGGGAGACAAAACAGGTGCAGAATTCATTTTTTTTTCTTATTTTTCATGTCTGATGGGCTCGAGGCCGCTGTTTGTCACCACAAATGTAAGTATAGAATTTTTATTGTAACTACATCTTATTTAGCCTTAATAAAGCATTAACAAAGACTTAATTAACAATGAATATATATAGTTTATTACACGATTCAGGCTTAGTAACTACTTAATTAAGGTTAGGGTTAGGGTTAGATATTAGGGTTAGAATATTTGTTAAATAGTTGCTAAGCCTGAATCATTCTTAATAAACTATTTATTGATTATGAACCAAGTCTTTGTTCATGCTTTATTAAGTCACGAATAAGTGTAGTTATTATAAAGTGTTACCGAATTTTGTTGTATCTCGTTTGTCATTCTAGATAAATAATAATAAAGGAAACTGAAAAAACAAACAAACAGGTAAAGCCCATTTAGATGCATCATTTTGCTTTCAAGGTGGATCAAAAACATGCAACAGTAACAGTGTCCCATAGAAGGACAATAAAACACATTACAAACAAGACACGACGACGTAAAACATGCAGTCAGACATTACAGGACAAGTCTGCTCACACAACCCCCTCCAAGACCATCTCAAAGTCAGCAAAATATGGGCGCGTTTACAAAATAGCACGTTTTTTACAGGTAACCGTTGCACCTATTCACCTTATTCTGGAAGTTTCCGTACGCGCCGCCGTCTTGTTTCTGTTGTATTAGTTTACATGGAGCAGACGAGCTCAACAGAAAATAAGTTCTACATGGACTAAAAAGACGTTTTCAGACTGACCAGGAAATCGGTGCGTTGTGACTTGTTGTTGCTCGTGTTCATTAAACATTTTACACAAATCAATCTACTTTATGTAACATTTTAGCGGCGAGACTTTTCCCTCGTTCGTCATTAGCTTTAACGGAGTTCTCGTCAAACGGAAGTGCGTTTACAACAGAAGTGCAAAAAATGGCAAAAGTGGGCGGGGCATAATAAGGTGAATAAACATTGACAATCAGTTTTCAAGTACCGTAACAAAGAGTTTCTAAAGGTGCCAAAAGAAGTGAGGGATCTCAGAGATGGAGGCAGATTGTTCCAGTCTAATGGAGCCTTAAAATGGAAGGATCTCTGACCGACCTCTGAATGTGAGGGACAGTAAAAGACAGACATTGAGAGTGTGAAATAAATACATTAGAAAATATATCAAAGTTAAAGTACTAGTACCAACAAATAAAGGGACTTCAAAGACAAATGCAAACTTGCTTTTAACAATTTTACAACAGGGAGCAGTGAAAACCTGGACTGACGGAGCAGTGGAGTCTTGTCCACAGGAAAAGATCACTCAAATATGCAAGAATCACTCTTAAAAACATGGTTTTATGACAAGAAGGAACAAAAAGATGATGGTTAAAAGTTAATTTTGCACAAAAGCTCCACTTTAATAAGCGCTTGTTTAGGTGGGACCGTTATGCAAAATTAAACACACCTTTTGAAGCTTTTATTTATTTGTTTTCTCTCCGTGTTGTATTCTATGTGCTTCGTGTGTTTTGTTTTGTTTTTTAATATACACTTCAAGCTGCTTCTGCCCAAAGATACGAGTGTTTCATATATACTGTAGAAATATAAAGATAGAAACACACTCAGTGAATGCAAAGTGCTTGTTTATTTATAGTTAGTCGCAGCGCCAGTGGCCATGAAAAGGATAAATCTATATGCAGCGAGTGACTCTGGGAATTTTGTGCAAAAAAAAAGGGGGATTTGAAACGCGGTTTTAAAGCCACGTCCAGACCTCCAGGCCTTCTGAGAACTTAATCAAATGTTTGGGCAAACTTTTCTTGAATTGCGCCGTGTGAAAGGCAATAGCCGCTAAACAACCCGTGGCTTCATTGATGCGGCGGGTATTTCTCCATACATTTGTGGATAATTTTACTCCTCCATGCTCTTCAAAGGGTTTTGTGTAAATTGATTGGGTCGGAGCCGTTGCAAAGTGAACAGAACAGCGCCGTGCATCAAAAATAGACCTCCTTTATCATAGAGTGGGAGGGTGGATGGGATGTATTCAGGTTGAATTGATGGGCAGCAGGCACGGCGCTTTCAAAGGGGAAACGATTTGCATAATGAGAAAGTTGGACAGTCGGAGAAGACGGAGGAGGAGCTCTGATCTGATCGCGAGCCAATGCCGAGAGAGAGAGAGATCTACAGTGGCGATGCGTTTCCCGTTCCTTCCACTCACCTGAACGCTTCATCTGCAAAACAATTTACCAACAGCGCGCCGCCATCTTGAGCCAATATGTACTCATCAGAAAGCTACAGTGGAATCGCGCCGTCTCCGTCGCGCTAATGAATCGCACACAGTCGTTTCCAGTCAACCGAGTTTGAAAAATGAAAGGAGAGGTTGCCAAGTTTTGAATGCAGTCTTGGATAGCTTGGACTTCTAGGAGCTTTGAACCATGTGATAATGTTTCTTCATCAAAAGGATAGTTGTGTTTTGTACAGTTAGAAGTAGAAATCCACCTCATATTCTCACGATTTATTCTGATCATTTATTCAATTTAAAGGTTTTATGGAGGATTTCGGGCAAAACAAATCAAGATCTAATTTGTAGCATAAATGATTGGTCCACTCACGTGTCAATCATTCTCTGCATGCTAGTGCAGGCCTGCAGGCTCGTCCGAGGGGAAACGCTCGTTCCCCTGGCGGCGCCTGCGTGGTTGATATGCTAGTGCGTTTGTGTAGCAGAAAGTTAAAAGTGAGTTCCTTCATAGCTCCACACTTCCGTCCGTGAAGTCAAAAAATGGCTGAGGGACGAAAGGGAAAGACTGTTTTCGAACTTTCTTAGAGGAGACGAAAGTCCGCAGAGGAGAGAAACAAAACGTGATATTCTGGGGGAATCGTTGGCGAGCATTGAAAGCTCAAAATGGGCTTCCGCCTGATGCCTCTGTTACAAAGTTTCTCCTGAACAGATAACTGTTCATCTGACTTTTTAGCTTGTTGTATGTAGAATGTGTTATTGTGGACTAACTGGAACGTGCTCTTTTATGACTTAGCAGACACAATGTAAAACACAAGTCAGGTTTTCTGATGTGTAGCTCATCAGGGTAGTAAGTGAGGTTACTTCATTTACAATTGTACAGTTTATCATCTAGCCTAGTTGAACTGCTCCGATAATTGATTGAACACGTCATGTTGAAGCTACTCCCTAGGGAAAATAGTTTTATGTGTATAATTTCTTTCTTTTCCATTTGCTATAACTACTAGCACTGTGACATGTACTCCTCTCCCACACACACTGTGGGCCAGAGCGCAGCCACCGCCTGTAAACAATCATGGAGGAGACACTGTGGTCGGTAAGTGCTATTTACATTTATTTTACAAACAGATTTTTGAAAGTTTTAGATATTGTGTAGTTTCTGAGTTGTTACAACAACTAAGGCAATGTACTTCAGTTGCATCCATTTTTAGAGATGCAGGTTTCTCTGTAAAAGAGGTTGAGAGAATGACCAGCAGCAGCAGTGAAGACAGAACTTTGTCACAGGAAGAACCAAGGGAAATATAAATTCTGTACATATACATTTGAATTGCTCATTGGAATGTGTTTGGTTATTTTAATGGTTCTTTCCAAACAAGGTCTCCACTGATGTAAGATGAATTGATGAGGATGCATTCAACTGTCTCCAAACTTCAACGTAAGTAGAACTATAACTGTCTTTTGGAAACTTAATTTACAAGTGAAATAGTTTTGACACAGTATCTCATCCATTACAATATAATAAGCTATAATAAAGGGTCAAAGGTGAGAGTAAAATTAAAATAACACAAAAGAAGTATCAACATTGTGAAAGACCTTGTCAAATAAGACTCAGTCATACTGATGTATGTATGATGTATATGTGCAATAACAGAACATATCTATGCTGTACAGAAGATGTGGTGGGGTAAGTAAAGAGTAAGATTATCTATAGCAAGGTGAGTTGTTTTATAGTACTGTTATATACATAAACAAAAACATGTTTCTACATGATTGACTGGGATGATGGCACCTGGACCCTGGAGATGGAGAGACATCCTCTGCCATCGACTGAGGAAGAAGACACCAGGGAGTTTGCTTCAGAATCAGACAGTGAAGACTCTGCCCCTGGTATTTGCCTAATGATGGTACACCTCAGTAAGTCTTTTGACTACTTTAGATGAGAGTGTTTATTTTTGTTGCATAAAACAAATGAGTACATGATGCTTACGTTTGTTTTCATAAAACAAAAGCAAACACAAATGTGAAGGCTGAAGCCATGGCTTCATTGCAAAAAGGCACATGGATCCCATAACAGTTTGTCAAAGCCTGATCTCATCCGATCTCTGGGTGTTAGAAGTTGGATGGAGACCGCAGGAGAAAACCAGGCACCACAATGAGACAGCAGTGGCTGAAGTGCACTCGAGGCAAGGCACTTCACCTACATGGTGGTCAGAAGGACTGATGGCTGATTAAATTCTGAATGTTTGGAGAATATTTTATTCGAGCAATGAATTAATCATGTAGATTTCTTGTAATGTACATAAAGCCATTCATTAAATATAACAAAAAAAAAGAAGAAGCAAGACAAAAGAAAACATGTTTTAAATTAACAAATAAATACTTGAATACCTCAAGATTTTCTTAATTATCTTTGCTCGAAAAGGAGTGGGATGAAGTAATACTTATTAAATCCCACCCCTTGCACACAATTTATTAAATAAATATTTTAATATGCTTCCTGTACATACATCTTTTTACGCCAAACTGCTAACTACCCACATATACACTAAGATAAGGGTTACAAAACAAAATTCATTATAATTCCTATTACATAATATATTTCCAAGCCAAGCTATCAAGTAGGAAAAAAGAAAGAGAAAATAAATAAATATATATATATATATATATATATATATACACACATATATATATATATATATATATATATATATATAACATACATACATACATACACACACCTTTACAGTTCATACTCAGTTTTATACTGTGAGAATATCATGTGTTTATGCATGCTTTTAAATTTGTGAATGTTTTTGCATTGTTTGTGCTGTTCTCAAGACTATTCCATAGTTTTACACCGCACACAGACACACAAAACTTTTCTTGTTGTCCCGTATGGTGTTTACTTTAAAATTGTTCACTCCTCTCAGCGGATACTTCCTCTCTACGTTTAAATAATTTTTGTATGTTGGGAGAGCATTATAGTTTGCCCTGTACATTAGTTGAGCTGTAGAATATTGAACAAGATCATTTAACTTTAGTAATTTTGACTGTAAGAATAATGGGTTGGTGTGCTCTAAATATCCAACTTTATGTATTACTCCTTATTGCTCTTTTGAATCGCAGAGATTGGTTTTAATACAGATTTGTAGTTATTGCCCCACACTTCAACACAATATGTAAGATATGGTTGAACCAGAGCACAATAAAGCATGCGAAGTGAGTTAGTATCTAGAAAATCTTGGATTTGTTTATTATTGAAATGCTTTAGCCATTTTGTTTTTGTATATGTCGAATGTGCGACTTCCAGCTGAGTTTGTTATCTATTATTACTCCAAGAAATTTGATCTCTGTTACTTTTTCAATTTCAGTGTTATTTATGTATATTTTGGATTCAGCTTCATTATTACAGTTGCCAAAAAACATTACTTTAGTTTTACTAAGATTTAAAGATAATTTATTTCTGTCCATCCATAATTTTAGTTTGATCAACTCGTTGTTCACAACATTAATCAAATGATCATAATTGTCACTGGAGTAAAATATATTTGTATCATCAGCAAATAATATGTATTTAAGTTGATCAGATGTTTTGAATAGGTCATTGATGTACAAGTTAAACAGTTTAGGGCCCAAAACTGACCCCTGTGGGACACCACAAGCAACTACAGAACAGGAGGATATTGTTTCTCCCATTTTTACAAATTGCTTTCTCTTATGTAAGTAACTTTTACCCAATCTAGCGCTACTCCTCTTACTCCCGCATACAGTTCAAGTTTCTTAAACAATATAGAGAGTGATTTAATGTATCAAATGCTTTCTTCAAGTCAATGAAGATTCCAGCTGCATATTTGTTTTTATCTACAGCATTAGTGATTTCTGCTACTGCCTCAATGAGTGCCAAGGAGGTGGAGTTATGAGTCTTAAACCCATATTGACTGTCATTAATTAATGCATGCTTTTGATAAAATCCTCTAGTCTTTTATTGAATAATTTTCGAGGATTTTGGAGAATTGTGGTAAGAGAGAAATTGGTCTGTAGTTAGTGTAGAGATGTTTGTCACCACCTTGTGTATTGGTATTACTTTGCTTTTTTTCATTTCGTTGGGAATGTACCAGATGTAAAGGAAAGATTGAAGATATAAGTAAGAGGTTTTAATATGCTACTTATTGTGTTTTTAATTATCACCATATCTATATTATTACAGTCCGTTGATTTTTATTCTTAAATTTGTTAACTGTTGCTTTTTACTTCTGTTTCATCTACAGGTGTCAAAAACATAGAGTATGTGGGTTTTTCTGCATTGTTTCATGCATATCTTCTTCACCCAAGTCAGAATAGTTCTTGCAAGATCAGGTCCCACTTTAACAAAGAATTCATTAAATTCATTAGCAACACTGCATTTATCATAATTAACTCTGTATTTATCAGCAAAATAATCAGGATATTCTGTTTGTTTTGATTCTTTCTTGATCATGGTGTTTAAAATTTTCCAAACTTCTTTGGCATTATTATTGTTTTCTTTAATAATTGTTCTATAGTATGTTTTTTTTTACTGGCTCTTAACACCTCTGTTAACTTATTCTTGTATTTTTGTAGCACATTTCTGCCTCTTTGTTCTTAGCTTGATAAAGTTTTTGTACAGAACATTTTTCTTTTTACAACAGTTTTTGAGCGCTTTGGTTAGCCATATGGGCATACAGCCTGTTTTTATTTTGTTTTTTAGTATAACAGGACAGTGTTTATTATATAACGTACTGAATATGTCCATGAATTTATTATAAGCATTGTTAACATCTTGCTCTCCCAACACAACCCCCCAATCTTGTACCATCAGTTCCTCTTTTAATGCATTTATCCGTTCCTCTGTTTTGAGGACGTTGGAAGTTGCTTTGCATTTTCATATTTTTCTTAGATTCCCCATCATAAAGTGTAAAGACCAGGTAATGATCACTTATGTCACAGATTAGAAGACCACTGGTGGTATTATTATTAATATCATTGGAAAAAATATTGTCAATGAGGGTGGAACAATTTGCTGTGATTCTGCTTGGTCTTGTGATCCTTGGATATAAAGTCAAACTGCTTAATTTAGTAATAAAATCGTACGTTGCTTTATTTTTTGTATAATTTAGCAAATCAATGTTCCAATCACAACAAATGAATAAGGTTTTGTTGTTGTTTTTATCAAAAGTTTGCTCCATCCATTCACTGAACTGTTCAATGCTTGACCCAGGTGCACGATAAACACAACTTATTATGACATTGTTGCTCTTTTCAATCTGTATTTCGATCGTTATGCATTCCATAACATTCTTGATAGTTGTTGTCATTCTGTCCAGTATTTTGTATTTTAATGTATTTTTAACATATAATGCCACTCCTCCTCCAATTTTGTTTAATCTGTTCATATAGTTCAGCCTATATCCTTCCAGTGTGAAATTGATACCTTTCTCCTCATTTAGCCAAGTCTCCGTTATTGCAATGACACTAAATTGATGATTTATTTGCTGCAGATATTCTTTGATTGAAGTAAAGTTTTGTGTACATACTCCTGCTATTAAACAGAACAATCGATAGTTTGTCCTCCATTTTAATGTGTTTGTTGAATTCCTCCTCAGTATAGTAGGCACAGTTATTGTTGATAGTGCTGAAAAAGTTATTGTCTGGATCTATGTCCTCATCCATATTTTGTTTAGTTGTATTTCAGTCTCTTTTCAGTATTTATTGTCTCATTTTCCATTCACATAGAGTCTTATTGAAATTTATCCAGGTCTTCCAAGCTCTTTGATCACTAAGACTCTGGCTTCTTCAGGCGTGCCATTAAGTTTTACAAATACCTTACAGTTTGTCACCCATGTGCTTTGTATTTTGTTTTGCTTTCTCAAGTATCTGGCTTTTTTTGCAATTTCTGAATTCCTTTAGTTAAGTGGTCGTTTATATAGACATTAGTTCCTTTCAACTTCCTTCCCTGTTTCACTAAAAGCTACTTTGTGCTTTCTGTTCACAAACCTCATGATGACAGTGGTTTGCTCGTTGGAGTTTCTCCTGGGAAGAGGATGGCAGGCTTCGATGTTTCCTATGTCCAGTTGTATCCCTTTGGACTGCAGAAAAGCCACCACTTGTGACTCTGCTGAGCTCTCCTCTTGCTCCCCAGGTTCTTCACCGCTGCTGGTGGCCACTGCCCGAGCATATGACCGCGGTTTGATGTTAACACCAGAGATCACAACATCATTAATCCTGGTGTATTGCTCCAACTCGTCCACTCGTCTCTCTAGGTCTGCAATCTTCTTGTCCTTTAGGTCACTTAGGTGTCTAAGTTGTTTCACTTCCTCCAGAACCTTTAAAAGGTCGCTCTGCTGCTTACAGACAGTTGTAACTTTCTCTGTTAAGGTTTCCAATGAATTTTTGATATCGTCAACTTCTTCTGTAGTTGGGCTTTTCTTAGGACCCATAGTTGTTGTATTTTGTCCACTAGTGCACAATTAGCCAAGTGAATGTATCTTGCAATGCTCAGTGTAGCTGCAGGGTTTAGCTGTCAGACTTGTCAGGCCAGGTGCACAAGGCATTCCAGCCAGAGTCTTTCACAGTGAAATGCAGCAAGAAATCTTCAAAAGAAGTTCCATGTTCCTATTTGGAAAATTAGATACAAAACAAATATTCCAACTTGTTTCAGCTTGTATCATCCACCAGCAAACCGTGTGACAGGAAACAGGAAGTGAATCTGTTTTTATTACTACTATACAATGGTACAATGGTTACATTGTTTTTGTGGCATAAATGACACATTTGTATCTTTTACAAAAACTCAAACCATCTACAAAGTATAAAAACAGCATAACTTGTGACATGTTGGTCCGTGTTGCTTTTGCAAGCCTGAATTAAGACCTTGATTTTCAACCAGTGTGTCCTAAACATATTCTTGCACCAAAAAAGAAAGAAAAATAATCAGAAATGGACACATTTGAATAACCAGACAGTGTCTCAGACATTATTATTATTACATACCATATATATATTTTTAAATAAAAGGTCAAAAAGGTGGTGTGCCGTATCTAAAAGTAAGTATTTTATCTTTTTCTGATTTTGAGCGCGTTATGCATGCTTTTATTTTGTCACATTTGGACATCTGCAATGCACTTTATGAAGGAATAAATCAAAATGCACTTCATTCGTTTCATTTCATTTGCAGTTTGCCATTTTTATTATCTTATTTTAGGGTTTATTTACTGAGTAACTACTTGTGTTTATTTTACTTTGTGCAGCACTTTGGAAGCTGTTTTTGTTTGTAAAATGAGCTTTAGAAATAAAGAGGATTGGACAAAAGGTTGAAAATCACTAATTTAATTGACCTAAGTACCAGCTTCTACCAGCACAGTAGGGAATGGGACAATACACATCATATTGTTTGTTGCGATAGGAAGGGTAGTGTTATTACATTATATAGGCTTTAATTATTAGAATGTTCATTTGAGTGTCACAGCTAAAACATTTCCCAGATAAAAGTGAACATCACCGTCTTTACTCCGTCTAGAATGTGCTGAGAAGGATCTTGAATGCTAAAGTTGTGTCTTTGGGGCTGATCTTTGTTGTGGTGTTATTCCCCAAAAGCCGTGGGATGTTTCTCTCTGAACTGACCTGGTCCTGACTGCTGGAAAAGTCTCCACCTCTGGCTTTTATGAGGATGTGTGCCGGCTTTTATTGCTTTTTGTGCTGTAGGGAAAGATTATTTTTGACAGGTACAGATCATTTTTGCTTGTGCACGTGTAAATAAATTACTTGATCAATTGAAAGAGACAGAGCTCCGTTTAGTTCTTTATTTTTGATAGTGTGTTAAGAAAATAAGAAAGTTTAAATAAAAAATTACTGTGGCACAAAAATAATTGCTTTTAACCAACAGATTGTGGAGAAAATAGCTACTTCTTCATGATGTTTTCTTCCAGATAATTGTTGTTTTCACTTTCAACAAAGTACAATTCTGTAAAAGTTGTCATTTAAAAGATTAATTTCAATATCCATAACTTGTTTTTCAAATTGTCAGCTATTTCAGTTTGTATCATGATGTTGTTTTTATTATTTTTGACACACATTTTAAATATCGTCCCATGCCTATCTAGCATCATGTTGATTGCCGGGGATTTCATGTACTATACATTTAGAACAGTCACCATAGCAATAAAGCGACACTACACTGTCTTTGAATGGTTAAAAGTCCTCAAAATGGCGTCCATCACAGCAAACAGCATATAACGTTTCCATGGAGAGGCCAGAAAAGTTCCACAGCATTAAAGGAGACACACTGCGTAAAGGTTAAATGAGCTTTAGACCGTGTTACAACAGTGTTTCCTCTTCATCAGTTTATGCTCAAAGTTGTATTTTGATTGATTCCTGCATTTGTTAGTTAATTCTGTTTTGTTCTCCTACTGAGGCTCCAGTGCTCAGAAAATTCCTGTTTTCACCTACCCCCTATCCCCACCCACATGCCTGTACATCGTAGTAATTATTAGTAAAAATTAGGACTTTGAGTGACATGTTCTAAAATGTTCAACATAAACAGTTGAAAAATGGAAACATGTAAAGGACAATCTGCTGCTTTTACAGTGAAATGTCACTATAAAGAGGCGGGGCTTGTCAGTTCTGCAGTTTTGAACAGGAAGTGAATGGACCTGTTCTAGATCAATATTGAGGTTTACAATGAACAAAATGTAAAATAGTTATCCATCTACTGTATGTTATAGTTCAATAATAAGTACCTAAAAAAAAAACTAAAAAAAACAATGCGTCTCCTTTAAACAGCTGTTGAGCACTTAATTACAGGTGTTTTTAGTGTTCAAAAATATTTTTAAAAAATGTCTTACTGTGAGTCAGTTTTCTTTCCACAATGATGCTTGTTTCCATGGACATTAATACTTTTAATGCAGTGGTGGAAGAAGTATTCAGTATTGTTACTCAAGTAAAAGTACAGTTACGCGTGCAAAAAAAAAAAAAACTCAAGTAAAAGTATCACATTAAAAAATTGACTTAATTAAATGTGCTGAAGTACCTGTTAGAAAATGTACTTTAAGAGTAAAAAGTATTTCATGCAGCTTATTTGTCCAGTTTCGTGTCTTAAATGTCGTAATTTTGGTAAAGAATGGTGCTGAATTTTGGTCAGCAAAGGTCAGTCCAAATTAATGTCTTTAATTTTATGCTTATATTTTTCTTTGCTTGTTGTTGAGCTTGAACTCAAAACCTTCAGACAGAATCTCACCATCAACGTGCTCAGGATAACCCTAAAACAGAATGAAAAGTGCTTTCTATTTTTCAGTCCAATTTAAAAAAAATGTAGTGGAGTAAAACGTACAGATACTTGGTCTCAAATGTAGTAAAGTAAAAGTAAAAAGTATCCACTGTAAAAACGACTTACGTAAAGCATAGATGCCTAAAAAATTTACTTAAGTACAGTCCTTTTACTTTGTACGTCGTTACTAAGCCATTGGTTTAATGCCACACTTTGGAACAGTCAAAGCGATACAAGAAAACACAAAGGTAGTGGACCCTCCCTCCACCTTAAAAAGATACAGTGTACATTTTTAAATCATAAAATGCAAATCAAAACTGAAAAAAACATATTCAAAATGGCACATAATAAGCGCTTTAAAATTATAACAAATCCATATATATGTCCTGCTGCAGCGCTCATCAGTCACGTCCAACAGGTGACGCCGCTGAGAGCAGGCGAAGTGTTTTCTAAAGCCATGAACTGCATTATTAAGTGGGTAATATTTGTGCATAGAGCTCTAAAATGGCCTCCCGTTCTCTTATGAAAAATAGCGCGTTGAGATGGAGGATATTGAGGACAAAGGCCTATAGGAACAGCCCTGTAACCGCGTCCTACTGCATGATTTATAGAGCCGCGATGGTTTTATGCAGCCTTATGATGTATGTGTGCACTTACCATAGAGCAGCCATGTACTGTGAGGTAGGAATTGAAGATCGAAGTGAATGATGCTTCACTCATGCATTTTTCAGAGGTTTTAGGGCTGCTTGGTCGGTCATTGCTCGGGAGTAATATCAGCTGCAGACTTTTTTTGCACCAAAGGACGACAGCAAATCGAGGGCATTGTAGGTTGAGGCGCTGAAAAGGGGGAGAAAAGATATCCTTGTTAACTTTATGGTCATTCATTTCATAATAACACAATAAAAATGTGTTGAATATCGCAAGTTTCAATGGTCCTCCATCGCCATAAGAATCAAGCCTCTCAAATACAAATATTATCCGATCCAAGACTAGAAATGCAGTGCACCCGTGGGTTCTTGTAGTAAAAATCAAGTACTCCTCAAGGACAAATTGAAACATTAAAATGCTGCTTTGTAAGCCCTGAAGAAACTGAGGTCATTGTGCTACGTCTGCGAGACTCTTTATCTGACCAGAAAGTCTCTCTGGACAATGTCACTGTAGCCTCCAGCTCTACTGTAAGAAACCATGGAGTCTTATTTGACCAAGAGCTCTCATTCAAAGCCCATATAAATCAGATCTGTAAAACAGCCTACTTTGATCTGTGTACCATAGCCAAAATGATAAAAATCCTGCCTAAAAGTGACTTGAAAAACTCATCCATGCATTTGTCACATCCAGATTAGACTATTGTAACGCTCTGCTTCCAGTGTGTCCTAAAAGCTCTATAAGAAGCTTTCAACTGGTTCAAAATGCAGCAGCAAGATTATTAACAGGTACTAGAAAAAGAGATCATAAATCGCAGATGTTAGAGTCTCTTCACTGGCTTTCCAGTTGAGAATATTTATATTAATATTTAGAAAATTTTAAATCCTCCTCCTGACTCATAAAGCCATAAATGACATGGCCCCATCCAATCTGAAAGATGCAATAGTAGCGTACCATCCAAACAGAGCACTTTGTGCTCAAAATGCTGGACTATTGTTAGTCCCCAGAGTCTCTAAAAGCACAGTAGGAGGTCGAGCATTTAGCTACCAAGCTCCTATGTTATGGAACCAGCTCCCTGTTCATGTAAAAGAGGCCGACACAGTCTCAACATTTAAGACCAGGCTCAAAACGTTCCTCTTTGAAATAGTTTATGGTCAGGCCAGTTAGGAACAGAAATAAAAACCTACAGTTTTAGCTGCGCTGTCCCAGGAGCAACTCTGCTGTGGAAGTATGGAGCTGGAACATTGTCCTCTGGTTCTTTAACTTTCCATCAACAATATTTAAGATTTTAGTTCACCTATAGTCTGTACATTGCTGTTCATGTGTTGTTGTTTTTTTCACTTTTTCTCTGTTGCAGACACTGTGGTGGTTTCTCCAGTGACCCGGATGTTCCTCATCTGCCTGGAGGAAGTTTTGCTCAACTGGATGTATGTTCTGACACAATTGAACTCATTATCTTTCTGTCCTTAAATAACATTCTGACTCCAAATTAATTGCTGTGCAGCAGTTGAAGCAACCTCCACCTGCCATCATCATTTGTGTTGCCAATAATGCAGAGTCCGTGTGGTCCTCGGGAACTCGCCTTTCCAAGATGATGTGATTGCATTCACATGCTTTCTCGGATCTTTGTGTCACTAATAATAAAATTACCGACTCCGCTCTTTAATAAAGCGTTCATATGTATGTATTTATTTATTTACTTGGACCGCGTGCTTTGAGGTCCGAGGGCCAGCTCCAGCTCGTGGTGCCTAAGATGAGACATAGAACCAGGGGGACAGGGCTTTCTCTGTCGGCCCTAAACTCTGGAACGCTCCGCCTCCCCATGTCCGAACGGCCCCCACAGCGGAGAGTTTTAAGTCTCGTCTTAAGACCCACTTTTATTCTCTGGCTTTTAACACCGCGTGAGTTGTGTGGTCCTCTGGGTTTTTATTTATTCTAAATTTATTTTATTTATTTATTTATTTTCTATTTTATGGTTTTATGATTTTGCTTGGATTTGATTTTACTGGTTTTGAAAGCAGTAAGATCAAATTGAGTTGTTATTATATACTTTGTTTTGCCGTTTTATGTTTGTGTCTGTGCAGCACTTTTGAAACAGTTGTGTTTATAAAATGTGCTATACAAATAAAGTGGTTTTGGATTTTTCAAATCTGAAAAACATTTTCCTGAGTTCTCGAGACTTGACTTGCCACTCAAGTCAAAATGTCAAGGAGCTTTTTTCAAATAAAATAATGATTCTGTATAACCTCTATAGATCAAAACGTTTTGGTGTCCCACTTTCTTTTAAAGAACTTTACAATTCATGTTCATTTCAATTCATGAGTGCCTAGGACGATGTTTCAAGCCCTTGGACAACATTTCACACAAAGGCACACAACCACAAGAGACTGTTTAAGTCTTTTCCAAATATCCTATATATACTTTTGAATGGAGATTGTCACAAAAACCTTCAAACCAGGAAGGAATTATTTGCCTGAAACTCATGAATAGTTTTATGGTGCGCTTCAGTCGTCCTTGGAGCTTGGATTTCTCTAGTTCCGACTTGTGCATGACAACTGGAACGCCCCACGACCTTGGAATTCCTACTTGGAAAATGTCAGAGCGTGAGTTAGAAAACCCAACATGGCAGCACTAGTTTGGTGAAAGTTTAAAATCCAACAGTTCGAATGTTGGCGGCACCAGTGTTGTTTTCTCTTTTGTTCCTCCACTGTCTGTGAACCTGCTCCTGCAATGGGAAAAATCTCAGCAGTAAATGTAATAACAATGTCCAGAATGTTACAACTTCATTTGAGCTGATATGATCACTTTACTAGTTTTTATTACTTGATTGAGTCATTGTTTTTCCGACTGGACGACCGAAACAAAGAAACGACAAAAAGTCACTCTAAGGTCTGAGTTCTGAGGATGAGCTGCATTGACAATGAAAGAAAACAACCTCAGACTTTTGAGGCAGAATCACGCTGTTTTAATATAGTTCCCACAGCTTTTTTAAATGTGCAACTGCTACAAAACAATATATTTAAGTGAATGAGGAATGTGCTGTTCATAATATCTGTTTTTTATTGTACGTCAAGCAAAATTCATTGTACAATTTATTTTTTTGCATTATTTTATGCTATTTTTGGCAAATTGCAATAGCCGAGAAGACAAATTGGCGCTGTTTTTCACACTATTTTACAAAGGACCATTTTACTACTAATTACAATCCATTATCGACCTCTTAATTGTGTGCTTTTAGGCTAATAATTCTTCATTCTTAGGCAAATAGATGTGAAAGAGGCCCTTTGTTGCATTATGCCGTTATTGGTTTCGTTATGAGCACAATTATATCCTTCCAAATATAAATGGAGGATTGTACGATCTTTTTACGTGTGTTTAAAGTGATATTAGTCACTTGCAATTTCTGGCCAAAGTGCAGGGAAGTAAGTTTTTCGTCTGTTTTATAATTAAACTCCACAGTAAAGCAGGCGTGTTGTGCTAAATTGTCTTTTTGGAGTTTTTGGCCGTGAAATAATCTCCACATAAATGTTTTTTCCCACAGCCTTTACTGAACAGGACCTTTCATAGACATAGAAATAAGTAGACGCTGTGTTCAATGCTCATGCTATTGACCGCTTAGCAACACGGCTAGTCCAGTATGATTTGAAAGACTCCCTAAAGCCGTTAGCATTAGCCCACAAAACCCGCAAGTTATGATTAAGCTGGTACCAGAGAGGTCAAACCCTCGTTACAAATCAATGTTCAGTATGTAAACCTTTTGGTATTTTATTTCAGATAATAATAAGTGTGTAAACCCGTCATCTGAGCTAAAGGCTAACTGACTTTAAATTGAGATTTCTGAGCTTGAGCGCTTCTGTTGAGCATCTAGTGACCGCCGAACATCCTCTTTTACATGTGACTGTGAGAAGAGCAGAGAAATAGAAAAATATGATGAAACTAAACTTTTGTGTACTTTAATATGGGGATCAGCGTCTCCATTCATTTGTTTGTGAAAGAGCGTTTGATTTGATGTAAGTCCGGGTAGCATCGGCTAGCAAAGCTATCGTGTCGTGAGTGAGCAACGGGCGTCTATGAATGTCTGTTGGACAGTGCAGTGTGAAATGGGAGAGAGACCAGGGAAGGACACGCAGCAAACTATTGGAGCCAGATTATGCGGCCTCCTCAGCGGTTTGTCTCTTCTGTAGTAAACAGATTCAACGCTGTAATAAATTTAAAGCCAAAGGTTTTTTTGTTTTTGTTTTGTTTTTGGAATCTTAAACTTTATTTTACAGAGGGGCTGATTTTTCAGATGGTTTTGTCCTCAGGCCAGAAACCTGTCAAACGCTTTTGAAATACGAGATAAACAACAACAACATCTGCAGAACTAAATCAGGACTAAACCAGGTCTAAACCAGGTCTAAACCAGGACTAACCCAGGACTAAACCAAGACTAAACCAGGACAAAATCAGGACTAACCCAGGACTAATCCAGGACTAACACAGAACTAATCTAGGACTAAACCAAGACTAAATCAGGTCTAAACCAGGACTGGACCAGATCTAAACCAAGAGTAAACCAGGTCTAAACCAGGACTAAACCAAGACTAAACCAGGTCTAAATTAGGACTAAACCAATAACAAGAGATAAAATATTTTCTATATATTTTGGAAGACGGTTGAGGCCATATTTTATCCCTTAGAGGGCCTGATTTGGCCCGCAGGCCTTGTGTTGAATGCTGCTGTAATCCTTCTTTTGTTCAGGACTGGTCCATGGTAGAAAAGGTTTCAGAGGTCTTAGAAATCTTAAGTCTTAGAAATAAAGTAATGTTATAGTCACTTAAACTTTCCTTAAAAGCCACAAGAGAGATCTTGTGCTGTAGCAGAATAATAATACATTTCTGAACTGAACCTTTGAAGTGAGAGGGGCAGATTCAGGGTAAAGACTCCACTTAAGAGGAGCCTGAGGGGCAAAGGCCAGGGTTTAGCGCTGGAGCCACCACGAATGACAATAATTCATATGTGCTGCTGCTTTCATGTTGTGGGGCTGCACTTTGAACTCTCGATTCAGGGTATTTATGCATTAGAAGTCCTGAAAAGTATGTTTGCGTTAAATATTCATACACACTGTCAGGTCACACACAAAAGACAGTACAAACAAAAAAGGGCAAAGTCAGGCACACAAATTATTGATGTTTGAGTCCAGTGTTTAACATTGTATGAAACTGTCCATCTGATTAGTTGGAAAGGTGCACTATGCAGTTTTCAGGTGGATGAAATGCCAAACAAATCCCTGAGACGAGTTGGCCACTGTCCAGGGTGTACCCCGCCTAAGGCCCAAAGTCACTGGGATAGGCTCCAGTCACCTGCAACCCCAGGAACAGGAATAAACGGTAGAAAATGAATGAAATGCCAAACATTTGTCTTTTTGAGGATATTAATTGTAAGAATGTTTCGGGCTAGTTTAAAATCAGATCTGTCATTTCAGATTTCTACTTAAAAAAAACAACAACTTGTAATTAAACAAATGTAAGATAGACAAATTTACTGTCATACTTTGGAAGATTCTTGGCAATGGCTGGCATTGAGCATCATGTGTTTAACTGTAACACCTTCATTTATCTTTTATCATATGCCCTCTTGGACAATAGACAAATTTACTGTCATACTTTGGAAGATTCTTGGCAATGGCTGGCATTGAGCATCATGTGTTTAACTGTAACACCTTCATTTATCTTTTATCATATGCCCTCTTGGACATACTGTGCAGACTGAACAAAAACTCAACTTTCCACAGAGCGTCTTGGCCCCACCTCCAAAGCCAACGCACGCACTATTTTGTACTATTTTCACTATTAAACCTTTTAGCAGTGGTTCTGAGTCTGACACACTGAATTTGCACGAAGAACAATGAGGGAATTACGTTATAACATGATAGAACGCTCCAAAAAGTTGATTTTGCATAATACCCCCTCTTTAAAGTCTATTTAGTCTCATTATGACTTGATTTGGTGGTATCTATGATAGTTTTACATTTGTGAAGTTGCAGTTTGTGAAGATATTTTGATAGATAAGCGTTTCAAATGACAAGAAACAGAGCAGAGTTCTAAAACTGAATCCCTCTGTGATGTCATCAAGGTGAAACGCATTGAAAACACTGGGCCCGTGTCCGAATGTCCCCCGTAGTCCCTCACCCCTCATTCACTCACAGTCCTGCACTCTTGATTAGACTAAACAGTGCACTCAGTCACAGAGTGATTTGGACGCTCAGCTCACTACGGATCACGTGACTCTGGCATCTGGGAGAAAAAAGAAAGTTGACAAAACTCAGATAAAAATGTATTTCTGTAATGAATGTGGGTCAAATCCGCCTGACACGCACATGTTTATGGACTAATAATTGTAACACGAGTTTTATTAATCATGGGTTGCACGTGAAACACCAAACACACTGGATTATTCAACTTCAACAGGGACTGGGGGGCTTTGCTAATGAGTTGCTAATAATATTATATTTGAAATGCACTAGAATTCAGGAAAGTATAGGATTTTGTTTAAAACTTATTGAAGGAGGATGCAGGATTGTGATTCATCCAACATAAAATTAAACATAAGAATAACTATTGTAACAGTCACCACAAGGTTGTAGTACAAACGTCAAGCCACTATATATTTTTATACGTGTGAACAAGGTTGGGAGGGGCACCACGGAGCATTTCTGCTTAGGGCACCCAAATGGCTAGCGGTGGCGCTGACTGTTGCAATGCATTGTGGTCAATATTAACCGGTCTAGTGACAAGCGCTGGACACTACTTTTCAAGGTGTATTGTAGGAAATTTTGAGTCCACTACGTTTTCACCTGCTGGACATTCAGACAGCGCTAAAAATGGCTTGACCAGCAAATAGTGCCCTGTACACTGACAGCAACTGACACTTTTTTGACAGTTTAAACCATCATTCATCAAAATAAGGGTGTTATCACGTATTATTTATTGTCACTTCCCAACTATTGTGTGATTTATATTTGTTTGGACGTGTTTACACGTTAGGTTGCTAGGTAACAATTGTGGAATTACCTCCATCACATCCGAGGCTCATGTACAACCAGGAAGTCTCTTTATAAACTTTCCAAAAACCATCAAACTGTGGACAAATACACAAAATGTTTACTACTTTTTAGTGAAATTTGTTGTCTAACCCGGTGTTTCCCAACCAGGGGCACGGGGACTCCAAGGGGTACTTGAGGAATTACCAGTGGGTACTGGTTTTAGCTTTTAAATGAAGATGAAATGTACTTTTATCTGTAAAAATGTGTGATTAGTTGTAAATTTATCTCTTTGGAGTATCTTGGACCATAAATATAATTAAAACAATACATATAATAGTAATGACTGACTATTGACCTTATTCTGCCCCGCCCACTTTTGCCGTTTTTTGCACTTTTGTTGTAAACGCACTTCCGTTTGACGAGAACTCCGTTAAAGCTCATGACGAACGAGGGAAAAGTTTTGCCGCTAAAATGTTACATAAAGTAGATTGATTTGTGTAAAATGTTTAATGAACACGAGCAACAACAAGTCAACAATTTCCGATTTCCTGGTCAGTCTGAAAACGGCTTTTTAGTCCATGTAGAACTTATTTTCTGTTGAGCTCGTCTGCTTCATGTAAAATAATACAACGGAAACAAGACGGCGGCGCGTACGGCAACTTCAGGAATAAGGTGGATATTCTACCAGTAAACCCATTTATTTGCTTGAAACTCAAATTAAGGGGTACTCTGAGTGTGAAACAAAACTTAGGGGTTACTCGAGACGAAAAAAGGTTGGGAAAAACTGGTCTAACCCGTCATATTATGCAACCCTTACATGGAGAGAGACAACAGAACAACAACTACCCTTAAAACTAGTAATACACAGGTTAAATCAGCTTTGAAAGTCCCAATAAACACAGACGAGTTGATTGCGGCGGGCCATTACGACGGATGCATTTCACAGACGGGATAAAAGAGGGAAAATGCGACTAATGAGAGGCATTGTTGGACCGCACAGCATGACGGAGGCGCTGCCAATGACAACAACAACAACAATGGCAGATTTGATTTGTACAGAGCGACAGTGTGCAGCCATTTATCTGCTCGGTGTTGACAAACATGCCCACTGCAGTCTGCTCGGATTTGAGCTGTCACCTCCGCACACGCTCAGTCAGAATCCACCGAAGCCGCTCTCGAGGAAGATTCCATGTGTGGGCTTTAAATGCTCTAATCAACTGGGAAATAACAAATTATAACACATGAGAAGTTGTAATACATATTAATGGGGGAAAACAGCTCAAAGATTCAGTCGTGTTGAAATATGATTAATTTTGTGTTTATAGCATTAAAGGAGTGCACTGCAAAAGAGTGGGTTTAGAAAAGAATGACTCAGAATTCAGGATGTAACTTTATTTGGTGGAGGATTCGGCTTCTGATTTTTTCCTGGAGATGTCTGGAATATTCCACAGTAAAGCCGTAAAAGGCTCATAAACAATGGCTAGTTCTGGATTGCTTTTTACAAAAAAATTCAGTTAGCTAAACATTTTACAGATTTTATTCCAGTTTAGCAGGTTTTAGGTTATAATTTTACTTCCCGACTCTATTGAAATTAATCAGTTAGCGCCCTTGTAAACAAATATTATGTTGAATTAATGTTTAAAATGTGTTTGTGTTCGAATTATGCAACACCTCTGGATGTAATTCTGTGTTATTATTATGTTTTAAAAGTCTGCTCGACCTCCTGTTTATTTCAACAGATTTCTCAACTTGTAAAACTATTTTCTACAGGTATTATCCCACCAAATAAAGTGTACCGTGATGACTGATCAACAAATGGTAGCAAGTCAACTGTTATTATAATCGTGATTATAATCGTAATCGGTATTTGGACTGAAACGCATGAAAAGAAATGTTGAAAATAATAAATGTTCTCTATCTATAAGCCTTCAGTCAACATATTTTAACTGTCTAAAATGTGTCTAAAAATGTTATTTTATTATGAAAAAAATACAAAGAATGATCACCAGTCGACTAAAATAATGGTTAGCTAAAGCCGCAGTCCATAGTCTTGTGGTAAATGTGTCTATGATGCAAACACTTGACCCCAGCAGTTCAGGGTCAGATCTGTGGAGAGGCGTGCGCACATAAAGAAAGAGGTTGTTTAATGCACAATGGAACCAGATAGATATAAAAGAAAAGTGGAATTTCATTGAACAGAAAAGGTCCTTTGTGGTACAGTGTACATCCCTATATTTTCTGTAGGATAATTTTGACATAAATATAACAGAACAATACAATAGTTATAACTGTCAATATTAGTGATGCAATTAATGATTTTTTCAGTTGTTGACAAGTCAGCAATTATTTTGTTCAATTTGTGGACTAATCAAATAATCATTTCTATTGTACACTGAAACTTTTGAAATGCATAATTGACCAAATTAAGCTTGAAAGATTGAAAAGCTTGAAAGAAGACTGAAGACTACTAGTTTTGTTTATTCTTTTTGGACATTTTATTTTAATAACGTCACTCTGGCATTCTTTTTCTTTTCGTTGCCGTTTTAGAATTGTCAAAATAAATACAACTTTTTTATTTTAGAGTCGACTTGTCATGATTTGTTGATCAAATGTTGAAGCCCATTTCCATTTACTATTAAACAGGTTATGATTACAAAACACATCTCAGAATGTGAAGTGTTTATGAAGGTTCTCACGAAATTCTCATTCTGACATAGTTTGGTGGGAGGGCACCTGTGGTAAATATATATCATAGTTTTACATTTGTGAAGTTGCAGTTTGTAAACAATTTTGAGAAATAAAACTTTTAAATTACTGGAAGCAGAGCTGAGTTTTAAAACAGAAACCCTCTGATGTCATCAAAAAGAGACAGTTTAAACGATCATTCAACAAAATAAAGTTGTTATCAGGTATTATTATTTGTTAATAAGATGCATTGTGGGAAATTTTGAGTGCACTACTTTTTCACCCACTGGACATTCGGACAGCACTAAAAATGGCGTCACAGCTCACTTCCGGGGTCTAAACAACAGCAATTTCAGCTGATTTTGTTTTGTTTTTGACACTGTGCCTCAGTCTGGCTTCAGTTTTGCTCAAATCTATCATTAATCAATACAAACAGGACAGAGACACGTTCCCTTCATTGATTTCCATGGAATAAGAATAAAAGAGTGGCTTGAATTGATAAGGTGAGTTATCGTTCGGCTCACAGCTGTTTAGTTTGTCTTCAGGAACATTGAAAACTCTTTATACTCTTGGAATAAAGGACTGGATAGAGAAGTGTTTTAGATATGGTATTGTTAAGAACTTAGGGGGACTGCATGAGTGTTCTGACAGGTGCATTACAATGTACGGTTTAGTTGCTAAAACTTGGAAACAGAGCTAGTTCAGCGCTCCAACATTTTGCTCACTCACCTATTTCAGTCTGACCATCCAAACTATTCACTCTGATGAGCTTGTAAGTGCTTTCCACAACTTTCAGACCAGAGTTTATCGTAACAGCAAAGAGCATGCTAACGGCGCACTTTTTTTTTTTTTTTTCGGATAATAACACGCTCTATATTTAGACGCAAATGGCACCCAGCGGTCGGACAGAGCTGCTTTTACAATATATCTGCACTGGGACAACACAGGGTTTTACTTTATTCCATGAAAAAAAAACGGTTTATTGACCTTATTCTGTCCCGCCCACTTTTGCCGTTTTTTGCACTTTTGTTGTAAACGCACTTCCGTTTGATGAGAACTCTGTTAAAGCTAATGACGAACGAGGGAAAAGTCTGACGCTAAAATGTTACATAAAGTAGATTGATTTGTGTAAAATGTTTAATGAACACGAGCAACAACAAGTCAACAACGCAACGATTTCCTGGTCAGTCTGAAAACGTCTTTTTAGTCCATGTAGAACTTATTTTCTGTTGAGCTCGTCTGAAACAAGACGGCGGCACGTACGGCAACTTCCGGAATAAGGTGAATAATCAGCGACAGATGCAGAGGACTCGGAATCAAGAAAATATGCTGTGTGTGACGTCATAACTTAACAATCCCATTGTCAAATCAAATCAAATCAAATCAATTTATTTTTATAATGTCCAAAATCACAACAACAGTTGCCTCGATGGGCCACAGGTAAAAGCAGTTCAGATAACTGTCCCAGAATGCCCCTGTCCTTTGACCCTCCTTCGCGGCGAGGAAAAACTACAAAAAACCCCAAAGTAGAAACCTCGGGGAGAACCACAGTGAAGGAGAGATCCTACTCCCACGGACGGACAGGCTGCAGATGAACTAGGACTGACATCCACTTGGACTGAGGAGCCAGAACCACTCAAGAGGGAGGTGGCTTTAAAGAGTTCCTCCAGGCGGACGAGGAGCAGTCCACCAGTGTAGAGAGATCCTCCAGCAGGAGATGAGGAACAGTTCATCTAAAGTAGATGGAGTTCGTCCAGGCAGACGAGGTGTGGCTAATCCAGGGTTGAGGGAGTTCCTCCAGGCGGGTGGCGCATAGATCGTCCAGTGTAGAGATCGATCCTCCAGACAGATGGGGGTGGGGGGGTCGTCACTGGAGCAGCCGCCACAGTGCCTGAAACAGTCTCCACTCCCCGGGGGAAGTGGAGAGAAAGAGAAACATGTGAACAGCAATGAACAGACTACAGTTGAAGTAATATTAAATATTGTTGATAGGTAAAGTAGGAAGAACCAGAGGATAGTGTTCAAGCTGCCATACTTCCCCCAGCAGAATTGCTCCAAGGGCAGCATAGCTAAAACTGTAGGTTTTTATTTCTGTTCCTAACTGGCCTGACCATAAGCTATTTCAAAGAGGAACGTTTTGAGCCTGGTCTTAAATGTAGAGACTGTGTCGGCCTCTTTTACATGAACAGGGAGCTGGTTCCATAACATAGGAGCTTGGTAGCTAAATGCTCGACCTCCTTTAGAGGTCGAGCATTTAGCTACTGTTAAAGCATTCACACAATCCCATTGTGTGAATATTCAGACACAGCCTATGTCATATTTGCTGCTCATGTTCAACCAGGAAGCACATTATAAACATTACGAAAACTGTCAATCAGAGGACTAACAGGCAAAATGTTTAGTAAAATCTTAAATATAATCATGTGTCGTCTAACCTGTCAAACAGACTTTAGGACAAGAACAAAAAACTAAAGTTGAGAACCACTGCTCAACCACTGAATAAATCTGACACTGTCACTTGAGCATTGCACATTTTTACAGTGCGGGCCCATAAAGTTTGTTGCCAAAGGAAAGCCGGCAGCAGGAGCCAAGCTGAACTGTCACCGTCAGATAAATAGTCTTCAGAGTCACCCGCGCCCATAACAATGCCTTCTTCGCGCGATTTTTCAGCTCCGACGCCCAATTTGAACCGCGTTATCGATCCCGGAAGAAGTTTTTTGAGCCGCGCGGCGTTCATGCATCAAAACGCTCGGAGCAGGAAAGTGAAAACAGTGAAAACAGTGTAGCGTCTGCCCGCACAGCCTCATACATCAGCGCGCGTCATGACAGCGAGCAGTGAGGCGGTTAACTCGCCTTTAACACGGGCAGCCGGCGTGGAGACGAGCACATCTGCACAACGCCGAGCTAAAAATAAGCACAGCAGTGGCCCCAAACTTCCACAACAACAGGGAGCAGACAGACGCACTCAACAGCGACGGGAGAGGTCAGGAAAGTGTTGGACTCACCAGGCTTGTAAAGCTGAGAAGTTATAGAATATTTTTGGTGAGATGAGTGAACCTGTCAACATTGTTTTACTGAGGGCCAGATTTTTTTGACGGTTTTATCCTCAGGGCCAGAAACGTGTCCAACGCTTTTGAAAAATGAAAAACATTTAACAACGTCTGCAGAACTAAACCAGGCCTAAACCAGGTCTAAATCAAGTCTAAACCAAGTTTAAAGTAGGATTAAACCAGGACTAAAACCGGCCCAATGCAGGACTACAGCAAGTACAAACCAGGTCTAAACCAGGACTAAACCAGGTCTAAATCCAGTCTAAACCAAGTTTAAAGCAGGATTAAACCAGGACTAAAACCGGCCCAATGCAGGACTACAGCAGGTCTGAACCAGGTCTAAACCAGGCCTAAATCAGGTCTAAATCAAGTCTAAACCAAGTTTAAAGTAGGATTAAACCAGGACCAAAACCGGCCCAATGCAGGACTACAGCAGGTCTGAACCAGGTCTAAACCAGGACTAAACCAGGTCTAAATCAGGACTAAACCAAGTTTAAAGTAGGATTAAACCAGGACTAAAACCGGCCCAATGCAGGACTACAGCAGGTCTGAACCAGGTCTAAACCAGGACTAAACCAGGTCTAAATCAGGACTAAACCAGGTCTAAATCAGGACTAAACCAGGTCTAAATCAGGACTAAACCAGGTCTAAATCAGGACTAAACCAGGTCTAAATCAGGACTAAACCAGGTCTAAATCAGACCTTTTTTGTAAAATAAATATTGGTCGTATTTAAGTTGTTAAGATAAGTACTGCTGCCAAAATTGTACTGAAGTAAAAAAAAAAAATACATATACATGAAAAGCATGTATATGTAGCTAAGTTAGATCAATATTTTGTACAAAATGTATAAATCAACAAGCTCAGTTAATTTGTTTTAAATGTGAATCCGTCTTTCTCTGAGCTCTGGCCGATCTGAGCAGGCTGTAGTGAATATATGTTTATCTCCTCACACCAAACATGTGGCGCGATCATGCCAACATGAGAGGGACGATATTTACTAAGGAACTGGACTAAAACTTAAAGCACGCCACACAGCCCTTGATGAGTGTGTGGGTAAGTTATGTATGTGTTTTTATCAGGCGCTGGTCTGGAAGATTTTCCTCTGAAGATGCCTCCAGTGAATGAAAGGCGTGAGGAAGAGGGGACGCTTCTCTGTTGAGCGTCTTGGTCTGGCATCACATGGTCACAGATTAAAACCGGAAAGTTGTTGTTGTAGACTGAAAAAAATAAATAGATAAATAAAAATCGCAAAAAGGTCCTTTGCTTGAAAACGCTTGTGTGCAGGCAAAATCACATCAAAAAATGGGCGCAGATCTTGAGGAGAGAGAAGCGTTAGCGTTGGGATGTCTTTGTTCCCACTGATGATGAGCATGTAGCTGCTGAGGGCGCTCCCTGTGACCCTCTCTCCTCCCTTCTTTGGTCCTTCATCTCGGAGGGCTTAGATGGCTCCCCCTTTGGAGCCACCATGTGCAGGCTTGGTCCCATTCCTCCTCCAAGACACTTGGACGAGCAGTCTGGTTCCTCCGTTGGGACTCGTCCTGGAGGCTGGACGAGCTGGACTGGCCTGCTGGGACTGGCTGCGGCTCAAAACTTCTCTCCTGCTCACTGCCTACGAAACTGGCTGGTGCATGAGGTTTTTAGCTTGTCAGCGTCTTACACTGTGGTGATAGAAAACTGTTACTTTTAGCAAAGTTTAACCCAGCTTCCAAAGTAGCATTGTTTCTGCTGTTTAGAAAAGGTTGGAATTGGGGCACAGGATGTTCAGTGGGGGCTGGGCAAAAGTTATAAACTCTGATCTGTTTGCAGGGCGTCCTGTCCCATCCTGGGCAGGATTTCTTGAGGTCAGATGTGCCTTATCACGTCTTACAGGGCGATGCAGTGCTGTTTTATGTGTTTGTGCGCACAGAGCAGAGACAGAGGGGACACAGACATGCATGGGGACGATGATAAGGGCTTGTGCTGTACTCAGTTACTCATTATTTAAAATGAAATGAATTACAAAACACATGTAATTGCGTTTTGGGGGGTGCACGGTGGCAGAGCGGCTAGAGCATCTGCCTCCCAGCAAGGAGATCGTGGGTTCGAATCCCGGACCACCCCAACATCACAGGATCTCTCTGGGTGGAGTCTGCATGTCTTCCCCGTGTTACCGTGGGTTCCAAAGGTTAATTGGAAACTCTAAATTGAGTTAATTGAGAGTGAATGGTTGTCTGTCCTTGTCCATGTCTCTGTGTCAGCTGCGACGAGTTGGCCACTGTGCAGGGTGTACCCCGCCTAAGGCCCAAAGTCACTGGGATAGGCGCAAAATGGGAATAAGTGGTAGAGAATGAATGAATGAATTAATTACAAACACCTAGTTAGAAATGTACTCAATCACAAGTGAAAGTACACGTTTAAAAATGTACTCAGAAAAGTATGAGTATAATTATAGTATTTAGAGTATTTGTAATTAGTTCTTTCAACCAATGCCTGGCACATGTCGCCGTGGCCTTTATGGCAAGTAGGACGAGTGCAGGCAGGTCCAAGCAAAACCTGCCCCAAACGATCGTTATTGACTGTTACCATGTGGAGACTGTCACGTCCTGAGTACCATGTGAGTCATTTTGGACAACAAACTGGACTGGAGTGAAAACAAAAACTGTCTCCACAAGAGTCAAACCAGGATGTACTTCCTGCATCGGCTGCCATCTTATCAAACAGTGCTGTAAAAACTACAAATCATGCCCTAAAACCATTTTTATTGGCCCCCAAGTTTACTGTTGAATTGGCCCAACTGATCTCAATTAGACGAATTGGCCCAAATTATCTTGCTTTGTATTTCTACAGCAATTCTTTAATGCGATTCTAACATAATCATAAACATTGTACTGTGATGCAGAAGTCTGAAAGCTCGAGTTTCGTGTGGTGGTTCAGTCAAACCTGTTAAATGCAAACATTTGAATCACTTGTTCACCAGTCTGATCTTTAGTGAACTTCTGAACATGTTTTATTGGATGGTAATCGCAAGTGACAAGCAAAGTAAAACATTGAGCGCCTGAACAGATCGTTCAGAGGCTCTGGGGCTGAAGCTGGCTCCAAAGAAGAAGAGAAAATCCAGATTCTGGACAATGTCTTCCTTGTAAGACTGTTATATATTTTTTTCATATCTATTCAATCTATGGCCTCTGAAGAGATCTTGATAAACGATATTATTGAGCGTGGCGTTTTGTTCGACTAATGCAGTGATTCTAGGCATTGATCTCTACTGATATCTAAAAAAGAAAAAAACTAAAAAAGGCAATTAAAAGAACTTTAGAACTTTAACAAACCACTGTATCAGATAGGTTCACCATTTCAGTGTCTTTTATATTGATATAAAAAGTTTTTGAAATCGTTTTTTTTCTCACAATGTTCACAATACAGCCTACAAATAATTATATCTGATATAGAATAATAATGTTTTAAGAGAATTGATATAGGCCTATTATATTGACTTATTGTATTGCTTTTTCTGCAGCTGCGTGAAGGAGGATTCTGCTTTTGCTCTGGACATCACTGGACTCTGTGACTGCAGCGATGTGATTGGCTGATTCATACATAAAACCCTTTCCACCTTTACACAGGTAAAGGGAAAAGCAGCTTCTGCACTCTAACAGTGGCATGTACTGTGTCCAAAACTCACACACAGTATTGTCACGTGTGAGGTCTAAAAACGAGGCTTTTCTGTCTTCTCTGAGCTCAGGGCCAAAGGTGAGAGGAGGCAGTCTCAGCAGCGATGTGCGCGCTCCTCTCACTTCTCTTGTTGTTCTAAATCAGTGGTTCCCAACCCTTTTTTGTCTCGAGTACCCCCTAAGCTTTGTCTCATACTCAGAGTACCCCTGAAATTGAGTTTTAAGGCAAATAAATAGGTTTATTAATCACATATTGTCAATTATTACTTTTATATTTTTGTTTTAGTGATGTTTATGGTCTCCAAAAATATGCAAAATGTACAACTAATAACATTTTTTAATTCATATAAATTACATTTCATATTATTTTAAAACCTGAAACCATTCCAAGTACCCCCTGATAACTGCTCACGTACCCCTTGGGGTCCCCGTACCCCTGGTTGGGAAACACAGTTCTAAATGAGCGGAAAACTTCTGAGTTGCAAAGCACTGAAGTCTGCGCAAGACTGATCCCCCACACTGTTGAAGAGAACTATCCCGGTACGTGAATGAGGGCTGTAACGCGGTTCAGTCCAAAGTTTGGACGGTGTGGAAGGTGTTTGTGTCGTGAACGGTGATTCGCCGTCTCTTCCACACAGTGAGCCGTGACTGTGGCAGCCGTGACAACCAAACGCTCACGCACACATTTATCGACTCTCAAAATGTCACTGTGCATGTTTTTACCTATTGACCTTATTCTGCCCCGCCCACTTTTGCCGTTTTATTGCACTTTTGTTGTAAACGCACTTCCGTTTGACGAGAACTCCGTTAAAGCTAATGACAAACGAGGGAAAAGTCTCGCCGCTAAAATGTTACATAAAGTAGGTTGATTTGTGTAAAATGTTTAATGAACACGAGCAACAACAAGTCACAACGCAACGATTTCCTGGTCAGTCTGAAAACGTCTTTTTAGTCCATGTAGAACTTATTTTCTGTTGAGCTCGTCTGCTCCATGTAAACTACAACGGAAACAAGACGGCGGCGCGTAAGGCAACTTCCAGAATAAGGTGAATAGAACAATAAGTCGATATATACTAACTATCGTGACAGGCCTGTCTACATGAAGCCTTCAGAGAGGAGGAGGAGCACGTTCAGCAGCAGCTCCACAAACACTGAGAAAGTCCTCCGTCCCTCGAGCCTTCAGACTGCACAACTCACTGGCTCGATCCCGAAGCAGTTTTTATTGTGTTTTAGTGAATTATTTATTTAATGACTGATTGGTTGTGGTCAGTATGCACGCAGCTGGCCACTATGAAATTGTTTTTGGAATTAATTAAGTTATATAGATCCATAAATTTCTGTCACACAAAGAGGAAATGCCAAAGTTGCAACAGTAAAATACACAACAGTACAAACACTCCAGCCCCAGACTTAGCAGACGAATCTATCTAGCACTTTATTTGACATAACTTCGAGCTCATTCATTTGTACTTCCTCAAACCATTTCAGGCAGCAGCGTATAGTTTTACCCAAGGACTCAGATGCTGACCAGGCCTTTCCATAAAACATAGTCCAGAGATTTAGCCCAGTCACTAAATTTAGCCGTCCGCGGTGAGAGGAGACAGATGGGAGGAATTGCATAATGGTCATGAGGTGAATGACTGAAATAACTGATGAGGCTGAAGGCTGAAGACAGGGCTGCACCTGGTCAGCTCGCCTTCTGCCGCTGCAGGGCTGCACGCGGAAACGTACGCTCAAAACATGTGCGGAAGGATCACGGTCACAGTTTCTCTTCATGAGATCGCTTGCAAAATCCAAAAGAAATATGTTCTGCGAGTTTTAAAATGCAGACAGAGAGTACGGTTGAACTTGTCGTGTTCAGTTTAGCTAAATTTGGAGCTAAAATATGTGGAAAAAGACAGACGTATGAACTCCTTAAACATGCTCTTGTGCGTTTCATTAGAACATAAAATACTGTACAGAAAACTACACGCGACTTTCTATCAGTCAGGAGTTCCCTCAGTAGGATCTAGCAGCAGTAGAGGGAATTACCATGGGGAGACAAACAAAAGCTAGCTTGCCCTGACGCGCTAAGACAAGCGCACAGTTGTAATGGACAAATTTGATGGCAGACACGCTCAGAATGAGTCTGTGATGATTTATGGACTTAAAAGCAGCACATAAGACCTCCAGATCTACGTTTTACCTCATAAATCTGAAACATTCTGTGAGGCTGAGAGAAGGAACAGAGAAGCAAGCATTGTAAACAAGATTCATGAAACAAGTGTAAATGAAGCTAAATACAACTCCAGGTATGTTTTCTTTGTTTTCTTTTTTTAATGAGAAAACAATGTTCTAACATGGGCAAAGCTAAAAGGGTTACTGGGTTCCCTGCGGCCCAGGGCACAGAAGTTGTATTGTGGTCGAGTAAAGTCCTTAAGAGACTAAATGCAATTATGTATGAGATCTGAGGGCTCCATCAATCCCTTTAAAAATGGTTTGCATATTCTCCAAAAGAACAACAGCAAAAAAATATATATAATTTGCCATTAGTGCATTTGGTGGAACAGGTCTGGCATTTATTGCAAAAACAAAAAGTACCTGTTATATTAAAGCATGTATCACAATGTAAGCCAGTAGCTACACAGGATAATTTAAATTAGAACTAAAAAAAAAAGTAGAAACCATAGGGTGTATTCTACAGTAATGCAATAGTAAATAAATACATTTGTGGGGAAAAATAAATCATATACCGGGAAAGATTTTGGTGAATTTGAATTTGGTGCTACGCCCCTGTGGCACAGTATGTGTCCTTTAAACATGCTTTTTTTTTTTTTTTTTTTAAATTACATTTTGTCATAGCCACAAGCCCTTCTTATTACAACCAGTTTATAATACACTCCTGAGAGGGCGATTGAGCTGTGTGTCCAACCCATCGTTCCAACACACAAGTGAATGAGCGGGATTCGAACCAGTGACCCTTTTGTTCTTATAGCAAAAAAGGGTGGGATTCAACAAGCTCATACTTTTCCCATTCCTCTTTGAGATATGTTGAAATATACTGATAGTAGTGTCTGTACTGGTAGTATTGTCATTATTAGTGTTTTCTCTACTTTTTTACATAAACATTCATTCAATGGTTCATTGAGATCTTACCTCATAAAACACGACTCTGAATCTTTTATTCCATTCTGCTTTGAAATAATAGACTAAATAACTAATTATTAAATGTGCATAATGTATCTTTTGTTGTGTCGGATCCATCCATGTATCGTGGATATATTTGTTCTTTGCCTGGAGTGGCATTTTATCTTGAAAGTACTAAAGGCGTCAAAACATAGAGATTTAAAGTGTGCGTATAACAGGTTTCATCATTTTCCAATTTTGATTTTATTCAGTATATAAATTCCTCTTGTGAATATAAATGATAGTTTTACACCAATCAGGTTGCTGTTTGTGGAGAAAAATTGAAAAATCTGCTACATGAAGAACAAACTGAAGACATCACACGCATGATTTACACAAAATAAAATACTTTTTTGACCCTTTAAACCAGGCATGTCCAAACTCAGGCCCGGGGGCCAAATGCAGTCCTCAGACCAGTTTTTCTTGGCCCTTAGGTTTCCTGCTGAATCGGCCCACATTGTCCTGATAAGTACTTTTTACAGCACATTTCAGATTTTGTACAATTCCAACCTAAATAACTAACATTTTGGTGCAGCACAGACCTGATATTAAGGCACTGAGACTGAATGTAGATGTGGTGGTGCTTAAAACATCAGATAAATGCAGCTTTTTTTAACATTTCGCAATTGATTTGTGGCCCTCCGCTTGGTATATATTTCAATTTGTGGCCCTCGATGGAAAAAGTTTGGACACCCCTGCTTTAAACATTGATTCAACAAAATAATGGAGTTCACATGTATTTTAATTTGTCGAATAAAAAAATCAGTGACATTGAATGAGTTTTGGCCTGATGTACAGGATGGTCGCTTGATAATTTCCCAGTGTGATGTCATCATTTACAACCAGGAAGTGAAATAAAGAAAAACAAAAAAGTAACTAAACTGAGATCAAATTTGTAAAGTATTTTTGCAAAGTTTGAAATATATTCATCTTAGTTAAATGACTAGTTCAACCTGTCATAGGCATTTTCATTCCAAGCAAAGCAAGAATGTGCAGGACAACTCACCAAAAAATTGCACCTTTAAACAAGGACAAGTTACGACTTCATAAAGACAATTAAAAAAAAAACCTTCACATTTCTATTTTTCTATTTCTATTCTATGACAAATAATGTTAACAATGCATCTCTTTTTTACACTTCATGCAATAACGATATAAAACTGTCCACTATTAAAAAACAATCATTTAAAAACACATTGTGCAGACCTATTACAGACAGTTAAAAGTTTCCTGTGGCTTTTCCCCCGCACACGCGCTGAAATGACACTTTGGCATTAGCAGTCTGACGCCGTCTAAGCCGCAAAGTAGAAAATCTGTGTAGCGTAAAAAACAAACTCGAGCTGCAGTGGCTTCTCTGTTAATACAACTGAAAATTCAGATTATTTCTCATTGCCTTGAAACGGAGCCTGTGCACAGAAATGCGAGACAGGCAAAGCTCCTTTCACCTCCGCTTTTCAACAGTTCAGTCCGCTAACGTTAATTTAATGCTTGGGCTATCTAATAGTGTAAATCCTATAAAAATGTATGCTATTGTAATTTTGTCCATCAGTAGCTCTGAGGCGCTAAGCTGCCACCCACCACTTTGTATTTCCACTGACAACTCCACACTGCAAAAAAGAACAGCTGAACGAGTCGAATTTAGAACATGTGTTTTGGTTTAAACGACAAATATTATGCATAATTTGTATTGTTTTTGGCCTTTAAACCTGCTCTTGAGTGTCTGTATTTTGACACTGTTTGTTTTAGAACTAAAAATGACATGTTTTTTACAAAGAACAATATAACTTTATCACTGCCTTTGGCTGTGGCTCCATCTACTGGCTGTAGAGGTAATTACACACATTTGTATATCCAGTGTTTTGTAATGCAGATGCACAGAGCTGTGACGCAGTTGTGATGATCATGATTAGACGGCAGAAATGCTGAGAACGAGTCCTGTGATGATTTATGGACTTAAAACAGCAGAAGATTCTCGGTTAAATTAGGTAAATCGAAAAACATCAGACATCAAAGGAATTCAGAATGGAGTGTTTTTTGCGGTCGGAGGGGGGAGGATTTTCAAACCAGGATTCATCAGTAGCATGAATGAAGCTAATGCTACTCCAGGTATGTTTTTGATGACGGAACATCATTAGAACATGGCTAAAAGTCAATATTTGTCCTTTGAGTATTTTTTTATCAGTTTAGATTTAGCTGAACTTTCTAACGTTCCTGATGGAGAATCAAATGCCTGCTTGTCTCTGTGACATTATTGCTTTGTCAGGAATAGTCCACAGATAAGATAATCTTTCATTGTCTCCCATGGAAGAAATCTGTCCTGGGACAGGGGGCCACAAGCTTCAGCAGAGACACAGAGACATCACCAGCAGCACAAGCAAATCCAACCTGCATCACCATTGAACACAAAATACAACACCAACAAAAGACACGTCAGGGGCCAGTCAGTCACAACGTCCTAAAGAATCACCACCTTAAGTGCATCCCAATTACTCAAGAGCACATAACCTCGGCCTATTGCACATTCCATAAGCCTGTGTGCAGTTTATTTATTTCTTTATTTTTTTTATTGCACATTCCCTAAGCTTATGTGCAATGCACCTGAATTGCCGCCAAATTTATGTTTCTCTCCGAGTTCAGCAGATTGCTAGTGGTATAGATGAATGCTTAAATCTGCACAGTATGGCATTTAACTCCTTACCATGAGGGCCTTTTTTCCCCAAAAGACTGACTAAAATGAGCCCAAATTCAAACTAAAGCTCTTCTTGAATCCTTTGGATCAGACATCACAAATCAGACATCAGAGGGATTGATTTACTTTAATTATGAGTGGAATATCAGGTTTAAAATTCCTCAAAGATTGACACTAGTTCGGACATTTGTTGATTTTAACTATTCCTTTTTCAAAGCTTAAGCTAATTTAACTGAAAATGAGTTTTAGGGACTTGTAATAATGTAAAAAAGTCCAGGCGGAATCCATGTAAAGGTCTTTTTATTTAGTTTACACTTTGGAGTCCAATGAGGCCACTGTTGTTGTGATTTTGGGCATTACAAAAATAAATTGAATTGAGTAAAAACGGAGGCTGATTCATCCCAGAATGGTTGATTTGACCGGAAATAAGAGGTCACAGTTTTCTTTTTGTATTTAACATGTCCAGCAGCTTGATAGTTTCCTTTTATCAGATGGTGGATTAAAAAGGAATAAACAGGTTAACTTTTCTGCATTGTCACGGCTTCTATTTTCTTTAGACCTTATCTCACCAGGAGAGTCCCATTGAGATTAAAAACCAACAAAAAAACTGCATTAAAATGACATCAAACTACTACTACTACAAACAACATTAAAGTTATGAGAAACAATTGCACATTATTGAGGCAGTGTCTCGTGATTTGCTTGGTTTTAAACACATTAAAGGACAAGATCTCAGTCAATTTCCAGTCTTTCTGCTGCATGTTCCAAGCAACAGGAGCAGAGTGGACATCTTGGTCTGGGTGGGCCTTTCAATCAGAGGCGCCTCCATAAAAGAGTCAGAGGGGAAAGAAATCGAAATAAATCATGAAAGGCACAAAATGCAGCAGCCCATGAAGTATAAAAAGTCTTATTTATTTCCACAGATTAAAAGTTCAGTGCTGTAAATTATTAAACCAAATGAACTAAAACACTCATAACGAATCACAGACTAATTTACAGCTGTTCTGTAATTTATGAACGTTTCAAGTTGCGGCTATTAGTTTCTAGCAAGCAGAAAAAAATAACTTTTTTTAAATATTGCTTTTCTGAGACCCAAAACGTATCGTAATCTAATCGATGTAATAACAAAGCAGTATTGTTGTATCGTATCGTTTCTATTCAAGCAAACTTAAAGGGCCTCTGACAGGTTGAACTACTCATTTAACTAAAATGCAGTTAAGATAAATATATTTCAATTTCTGCTAGAATCTTCACAAATTTTACCCCAGCTTAGCTTTTTTTGTAGATTTTAAATTTTACTTCCTGGTTGTAAAGTATGACATCACACTAGGAAATTACCATAGCAACCACACTGTACACTGGGCAAAACTCATCTAATGTCACATATTTTGTTCATTTGACAAAGAAAAACACATGTGGACACCTTCATTTTGTTGAATCAATGTTTAAAATGTCAAAAAAGTAGTTTATTTTGTGTAAATTATGCTCAACCTTTGTCTCCCCAGTGTGATGTCATCAGTGTGTTTACTTTTTCAACTTTTCTCCACAAATAGTGACCGGATTGGTGTAAAACTACAATTTATATTTACAAGAGGTATTAATACACTGAATAAAGCCAAAATTAGAAAATCATAAAAACCCGTCATACGCACTTTAACTCTCTTCCAGGGCGCCATGCCAACTCCAACCACCTTTTACACATTGCCTTAAAAATGATGTTTTGTAAATAAAATACTCATGTCTGTTCTCTTGTCTGCTTTGTTGCTCCATTTTGAGTTTCGATGACATGTTTTTCCCTCTTCATGACTACATTTTACATCTCATTGTGAAAGATGCAAAGCCGGATTATATTTGCACTCTGCACTCTTCTCTTGTAAAGTAAATACAGTATTATCTGTGTTTTATCTATTAGTTTTGTAATTTTATTGCATCTTTTCCTTGCTTTGAATTACTTTATGCACAAATTGAGCTCTACAAATAAACACACCAAAGCCTGATACGCCACTAAAATGCATTCTGGGATGAGACCGTGTTGGTTGTGCAAGTGCAATCCACCCTGATACACTTCAAAGTCTGAAAAAAAAAGCTGTGAATGTGTCCAAAAACGCATGCAATACTAGAAAGGAGGTTTGTGAGATTTAAATACCTACATTCACCTTCCACGGTTTGAGATTCGAGTGCTCGGCTTTAACTGAAGTAGAGATCTTGTTTTGCAGTGCGTCAGGTCTATCACAGACAAACTTTTGTGCGTGGGTGAAAGAGGCCGAGCGGGTTGGCGTGCAGTGTGTTGTGAATGCTGCTCGTTTTGTCCCCTGAGGTCCAAAAGTGCAGTCTGAAAGTGCACACGTAAACATGCTCCAGCCTCCCTCAGGATCGGGGGCAGACTCGGCTTTGTGCAACCAGAACGATACAAGAAAGACAAAAACTCAAAGTGAATGTACAACAACGGGCCACTGCGGTTTCTTACCAGCGCGGGAAACAAAAGAACTAAAGTGAAATGATAATGATCGCAACCATTTTGGAAACGTAATTAGGGAATTTCAATGCCGATGTATTAGACTGTGTGAATGAAAGTAAACTGATGATTTAAATTCTATATGACAGGTTCTTACTGAATTCAAATTATGACTTAGTTTGGTGTTGTAGTTCCAGAAGTAATTTTGACAAATAAAAGTTTAAAATTACAGGAAGTAGAGCTGAAAAGTGCTGAAAAGTACTGAAGTCTGAGACTATTTACACACATCTTTTTTGACAGTTAAAATGGTCATTCAACAAAATAAAGGTGTTATTGTTTATCAGATCATAACTATTGTGTAATTTATATGGATTTTGCCCCATGTTTTCAAAATATTTGCTAGGTAACCGTTGTGGAATTACCTCTAACGATTGTATGTCATATTTGTGCTCATGTTCAACCAGGAAGTGCAATTATAAACATTACAAAAACTGTCAAATTGAGAACAGGCAAAATGTTTAGTAAAACCTTAAATACAATCATATTCACCATGTGTTGGTCAAATGTGTAGCCTAACCTGTCATATATTGTAACAATTTAAAGTGCGTATGATGGGTTTTTATGATTTTCTAATTTTGAGTTTATTCAGTGTATTAATACCTCTTGTAAACATAAATTGTAGTTTTACACCAATCGGGTCGCTATTTGTGGAGAAAAGTCGAAACATCTGTTGAAAATTACAGGAAGTAAACACACTGATGACATCACACTGGGGAGACGAAGGTCATGCATAATTTACACAAAATAAACTACTTTTTGAAGCTTTAAACATTGATTCAACAAAATCAAAGTGTTCACATGTATTTCTCTTTGTTAAAAGAACAAAATCTGTGACATTAGATGAGTTTTGGCCCAGTGTACAGTGTGGTTGCCATGGCAATTTCTAGTGTGATGTCATACTTTACAACCAGGAAGTAAAATTTAAAACCTAAATAAGTAGCTAAACTGGGGTAAAATTTATGAATATTCTAGCAGAAATTGAAAAATATTTATCTTGACAGCATTTTAGTTAAATGAGTAGTTCAACCTGTCAGAGGCCCTTTAACCTACACAGTCATGTCTTTGGACGGTGGGAGGAGCCAGAGAACCCACAGTAACACAGGGAGAAGATGCAGACTCCACCCAGAGAGATCGTGTGACGTTGGTCCAGTCCGGGATCCTTTTTTTTTTTTTTTTGGTCAGTTTGCTCTCTCATATTATCGGCTTTCATGTGGAAGTAACAAACGTGTCCAATCTGCTCCTAAATATGCTTAATTGTTTCATTTAATCCACTTCATCCATAGATTTCTCTGGGACATTGTAATTCCAAAGTTTTCTCCAAATGCAACCTTTACAACCTTGAGATATATATTGCTTTTTCCTGTCAGTGTCTCCACCTTAAATTTGTTCAAGGTTGAAAGTGTGATGGGAAAAAACAAAAACCTCTCCCATTCTGACAACCAACCCTGTTTTTTCCCAATCAGCCTTTTCTTACAAAGCCACCAAGGAATGGAATGGGCTGCCAGACAATCTCAAGAATTTGGTCGATTTCTACCGCCTCTCTCGGGCCGTCAAAAACTGGATCTTGGAGCACCAAACTTGCTCACACTAACAATACCAAGTGGGTATCTTGCCATCAGATGTTACCCTTGTGGCCACCAGATTACCAGACCAATAGTGTAATAATACTACCTCGTTCATTAACAATACCATCAGTTACAGAGCTATCAGATGTTACCCTCGTGGGTGTCATCTGATAGCTGTATTTCTGCACTTTAAATACCAATGCACGCTGCACTTCAATTAAACCAGGTACTGTAATGTTGTAAATATGTATTTTATATTGTTTGTCTTTAAATGTTGTAAATATGTATTTTTATGTTGTTTGCTTTTACTTGTCAAGGACTACAGATGGAAATTAGCATTTTTGCTAAATCTGTTGCAGCCATCTTTTAAATGTAACTGCACACTGTCCTTTAAATAATTAAATTAAATTAAACTAAAATAAATTAAATTAAATTAAATTAAATTAAATTAAATTAAATTAAATTAAATTAAATTAAATTAAATTAAATTAAATTAAATTAAATTAAATTAAATTAAATTAAATTAAATTAAATTAAATCATAAAGCTGAAAATTAACATCGTTTGGCAAGGAACATTTAGTCAGACGGAGGCCACGAGTGGAAACCATAGCTGCGGGAACGTATGAAGTTGTTTCCTGAAGTTGTTGTAGTATTTATGCTTTTATACAAGGCCTACCATGGGCATTCGCACAAGAATAACCTGTAACTCCTGTAATAAATAAATAAACTTTAGGCGCAAACACTGATACGCAAACACACACAAGCAGGTGTCAAATCATGAACTTCGCCATCTGTGGAAAATAATGCTCCCACACATTTGCAGATGGTCAACAGGGCATATGCCAAAGTAAATATAGAGTTGTTTAACACAGCAGCAACAATGAGCTATTCACTTCAGAATCACTGAACTGCAGCCAGGTCCCGCCTAACCTTAACGAGACGGAGAAAAGTGGATTTGTCCTGCTGTCTTTCTGTTAAAAAATGCGTCAAATAAAGCTTTTGCACATCCAGCTCCACGGTGTACGTTTATTCCACTTAATCTAACCCAGGCTTGTCTTTTTTCTGTTATTTTGTGTAAAAAGAGATATAAATTGCCCTCAGCTCAATTGTTTCAGGTCGAAGGTGCAGAGTTTAACCTGAAGGCATATAATTTACTGCAGAAACCATGGAACAATGTAAAAAATAAGTTAATAAGAATATAATTTGCGTAGTTTTAGTTTTAATTTATCGATCTAGTTTAGCTCAGGGCAAAACCAGCAAATAATGAACGTACTTGCAGTTCCCTGACTGTCCAACAGGGGGTGCAATTGCCACCTCTGCACCCCTAGTTCCTCCTGTTATGGCTGAAACGTTGCAATATTGTAAATAAAATCACTGACACTGCAAGTAAGACAGTGTTCGAGAGCTTTCCTTCTGTTTAAAAATAGACAAGTGGAACAGAGAATTCTATTAAAATTCCATGTAAACAGTTCAGTTCCCAAAAAAAAAGTTGAGAGTGTTTAGTCCCACAAGAGAAACTGCTTCCATAATGGCCGTTTATATAAAGCAAGTTACAAAATGGCTGTGTTGTCCTTCGGGGGAATGACAATGATATTCCTTTAGCATTTAAATAAAGAATAAGGACGCACAAACAGCTAAAGGCGTGTGCTTTATATGAAGAGGAATCGCTGCAATAGCATATCAATAATGCTGCGGAGGTAATGAACACAGACACTGCTTTCCCTGAAGGAGAAACAACTTCCACAAAGCATTTTAATTAACAAACATACAGCTGCATTGACAATCGAATGAATGCAAATGAAACGTAAATATCTAATGTCAAATGGCTAATAGTCCATGCATTTACAGTAAATGCTCTGAGGAGAGAGAATTCACTGCATTAAACAAAATGGAAAACACAACTGGCTGGATTCTTTGTAACTTATTGCAGTTATTTAGCTCTATCTGACGTCAAGTGTTTGTTGAACTTGGGTTATTCATATATTCTGAACGGTTTCTTTAACTTTGTTGGGTTTGGTGAATTTTTTAGGTTTATTTGAGCAAAGACAAATTTCCCTATTCCAGAGTGGTCTGTGAGTGGCCAGAACTTTAAACCTAAACTACTCAGATTAAACTCCGTCATTCTAATAGGACAAATTCACCAACTTAAACATTTTTTATTACCTGATAGAGACTGAATTTAACGAAAACGCTAGCTCAAAAACAAATGCATTCAGATAAGTTTGTGATGGTTTTACTGATAAAATACTAAACTTTATTAGTGACTGTTACAACCCAGCTCAGCTAGGGAAGGGGAGGTAACAAAAAAAACCAAAGATGGGAAAAGGTTTAAATAAAGATGCAATTTAATGAACAGGGGTGTAAAGGTAAATTAACAGAACTACAACAAAATACAGACGATATGTCAGTCCCAGAATGCATGGGTCACACAGGCCTAACAAAACAAAGGCCCATAAACAGAAACGGGTGACAAAATAAAAAGGGACATGACATACTAAACAAAACAAAACCCTCCAATCAGTGGGCCAGGAGGCAGCAGCCAATCCCGTTCAGCGTGAGCTAGCCTCCTCTCTCCAGCAGGAACTCCACCGCCACAAGAAATACAGACAATATTCAAAACACAAAAGGAGGCAGGATCTGTAGGCCTGGGGCCGTAACACCCTCCCCCTTAAGTTACAAATAATATTTGTAATTAACTAAATTTGAAGTTTATACTTACTGCATGTTTAGGTTGACTGAGAGGTGGAAGACAAGCCAGAACTCAAGAGCCAGGGCTGGGTCTAGACTCAGGCAGCAGAGGTAGCTGCTCCAACCTCCCCTTAGATGGGCCAGGCACCCTGGGAGCCAAGCCCCACCCCAGGGACAATGGAAGACGAGAGGCTCAGAACATAGGAGTGCGAGCGGGTGATCAGGCCGACCACAAACCACACCTGAGGCACTCAAGCACAAGGAGTCAGACAGTAGGGCTACCACCGGGGGCACCACACATCAGCCATACAGGCAACACCAGGCAGCAACATTCCACCAACCAATCACCAAAACATCAGTACAAATTTAGAAACAAAAGTCAAGTCAATTCAAAAACTTACCAAATACAAACCTATTCAAATTACATCTGTAGGATAGGGTGTTATGTATCCCGGACGAGCCCCCAATATGTTACAAACCCAGATCGCCTAGGGGGAAGGGAAGGTAACACAACCAAGGTTTTAAATGGTGTAAGTGGTTTAATTAAAATAAAAGCAGGTAAATAATAATAATGTTTACAACAACGAAAGAAAACCCTACATGAACAGAAATTAGGGCTCAAGCAAAAAAACAGGAGTAGCTCACACAGAGGCTACAATGCCACGTACTTTTACGTACAACACACACAGGCACCAAAACACACAGCAGAACAGCACATCTGAGTGCTGTGGCGAGCCGAACCAAAGTTCAGCAGGTGGGCGACCTTTTTATTGGGTGGAGTAGATCAGGTGGAAGACGATGATTGGCAGATGTGTCGAGCCAGGCACCACCCAAGAGACGCCGACACCGGGACCAACCCAACCAGCAGGAGCCGGATCTTCCAATCAGGACATGGGACGACAAGGCACAGGGATGAAACAAACGGGGGAGCGAGGCGAGGCGGGCCGAAACGCCGTAACAGTGACTATTTGGGAAGAACTATTATACTTATACTTATATTCTTATATTTGTTGTGCCAGATGTGCCAGATGTTCAAAGTTACTTTTTTTCATTCACCAGCTGTTCATTCCTCAGCCCCTGTAATCACAACCATTCACAGAAACCACAATAAAGTTGATGTAAAGTTGGGTGAAGCGCCCCAAAGTCAGACTTGTACTGTAGGATTTTGGGTGTCTGGGATAAAAGATCGTGGGGAAATCTTGAGTTGTGGATCAAAAACGTAGCTCGTACAAAGCCAAGTTTAACCAAAGACGAGCTGCGGTTTATATCAAATCAAATCAAATCAAATCAAAATTTATTTGTATAGCACAATTCATACAAAAGTAACACAAAGTGCTTTACAGTCATAAAAACACATTAAAACTCACAATACAATAACAATAAGAGCATAAATAAATACATTAAAATGTACATGACACAATAAAATACGGATCAAATTCCCTTAATCATATGCACAGCTAAACAGAACAGTTTTAAGCCTAGATTTAAATACTGGCAGTGTGGGGGCCTGTCTTACATTTTCGGGGAGACTGTTCCAGATTTTAGCTCCATAAAACTGGAACGCCGATTCCCCATGTTTAGTTCTGACTCTGGGCACCACCAGGAGGCCGGTCCCTGAGGTCCTCAGAGTACGAGATGGTTCGTATGGTACTAACAGTTCAGAGATGTACTTTGGTGCTTGGCCATGGAAGGACTTAAATACAATCAGAGCTGCTTTAAAGTCGATTCTCTGAGCCACAGGAAGCCAGTGCAGAGACCTGAGCACAGGACTAATGTGGTCGTACTTTCTGGTTCTTGTCAGAACTCGAGCAGCAGCATTCTGGATGTACTGCAGCTGTTTTACAGCTCGTTTGGAGAGGCCAGTGAACAGGCCATTGCAGTAGTCTAACCTACTGGAGACAAATGCATGGATAAGTCTCTCCAGGTCTGGGTTGGACACTATATTTTTTATTTTGGCAATGTTCTTCAGATGGTAAAAAGCTGCTGATATTATGGATTTGATGTGGCTGTCAAAATTCAAGTCTGAGTCCATCATTACACCTAAATTTCTCACTTGATTTGAAGGTTTTAAGGAGAGAGACTGGAGGTGACTGCTGACACTTTCTCTCTGTTTCTGCGGGCCAAACACAATTATTTCTGTCTTGTCTGAATTTAGCTGGAGGAAGTTGTTTTGCATCCACAAGCTGATTTGTTGGATGCAGTGGCAGAGTGAATCTACTGGTCCATTGTCACCAGCTGTCAGTGAGACATAAATCTGAGTGTCATCTGCGTAGTTGTGGTAGGACACTCCACTGTGGTGAATCAATGAACCTAACGGTAGCATATACAGGTTGAACAGAAGGGGTCCCAGGACTGACCCTTGGGGCACCCCACAGGTCAAGGACATGCGGTCTGAGACACACTGACCAATCTCAATAAAATACTCTCTGTTTTCCAAATAGGACCTGAACCAATTTAGAGCATTGCCCGTAACGCCCACCCAGTCCTCAAGTCTCTGTAAGAGGATCTTGTGATCGACAGTGTCGAAGGCAGCACTGAGGTCCAACAAGACCAAGATAGAGACTTTGCCTGCATCAGTGCTAAGATCAAGTGCTGCCATCAAGTGTGTCTTATATTTTTGGAATCTTGATGGTGGACAATAATCAATCTCTGTCAAAAATATGACCAAGAGTAAACACAAATAAACACAGGAATATCCCCCCATTTCTCTGACACCTCGGGCATGTAGTGTTAGCCTCAGTCACAGTGTCTCTACCACAGAGCAAAGAGCCTGATGTTTGCTCAGACAAACTTTGGTTTTAGACTTCAATTCAATTCAATCCAATGTATTTTTGCAGCGGCCAAAGTCACAACAACAGTTTCCTCAATGGGCTATAGGTAGAAAGCAGTTTAAATAAACAATGTTCAAGAGAATTTAGCAGATGGATAACTGTCCCAGAGCGCCCCCTGTCCTTGACCCTCCTTCTTGGCAAGGAAAAACTACAAAAAACCTGTGGAAAAAGTATAACACTTAGGGAGAACCACAGTGAAGGAGAGATCCCACTCTCGGGGATGGACAGACTGCAGATGGATCAGGCCTGACACGACAACAGTATGTGCTCTGGTCGGACTGGGATTTGAACCACAAACCTTAGAGTCGGTGGACAAGCACTAACCAGTGACTGATGCCCAAACCCATACATTCAGTCTGCACATATACACGGCATATTATCTGGTTGAAATCCAATTAAAACATCTCGCAGAAACCATTATTTGACCGGTCAACAAACCAAAAACTAGCTGAGTATCATCGTCTAATAAAGCATTAGTTGCAGTCCTACAATAGCTTAGTACAATAGAATTTGTATGCCAGGGTAAAACGTAATTATTCAACTCTCTAGATGTCGAGGGGATTGTAGAAATATGCTGAACCTACACTCTTCGAAACAAGAAGAGGCTTTGAGAAATGTGCTCGTTTCCCCACAGTGAGTAAAACTGACTTGAGGCGTAGGTTTCATGATGCTGTACGCTACATTTCCATCTGCAGAGTTTAAAAATGAGGCGAATTCCACAATGACAACATTTGCTGAGGATTTCATCACCGGCAGCATTTACTTACAAAAGCCTGAATGGACAAGCCTAATGCAGGACAGTTCGCTTGACCAGAATTACGATGTTTCTTAATTTTTTGTGTGAATTGTGGGGCTTTTCAGTGTGGCGTTTTCATGGTCCGGCTCAAGACTAGGTGTTTAGCGACTGGAAAAGGTGATGTCAATGGCTCAAATATGAATTCCATGGACACAGACAGCAGAACAGAGGACTTTGTCTGACCCTCCAGTTGGATTAAAGACAGACCAGGGAAAATAATATAATTAATGCTAAACAATAGTACTGTGTTTACCATTTTTCCAATGTATTATTTTAGCTTTTTTTCTACAGAATATGTGGATTAAAATGAAAGAATTAGGAAAAGGAAATGGTGAAAACTGATTTGTGTCTGAAAAGTATGGTTGGTCAGTGTCGCGTACCGGTCTTAAATCTCCAGCACAAGTCGATATTTTGTTTTACTTGTATTTACGTGCAGAGAGTGAGGGTGGAAGTTTATGGGTCAAATCTATCACATATTTTCTTTTGTGTGTGTGTGTTCATTGTCCCTAAGCAAATTCCTTCAAGCATGTTGTCTAAAGAGCGCGCATAAAGCTTTATTTTAACAGTAAAACGCAAAGACGGCACTACAAAAGCAGTGGTTCCCAACCCTTTTTGTCTTGAGTTCCCCCTAAGCTTTGTCTCACACCCAGAGTACTCCTTAACTTGAGTTTCAGGCAAATAAATGGGTTTAGTAGTCGCATATTGGCAATTATAACTATATACTTTTATCTTATTCATGGTCCAATAAACTCCAAAAAGATACTACGTTTACAACTAATGACACTTTTAATTCATATATTAGAACTTTTCATCTTCTTTTAAAACCTGAAACCATTCTAAGTACCCCCCTGGTAATTATTCATGTAACCCTTGGGGTCAACGTACCCCTGGTTGGGAATCACTGCTGTAAAGCCTTGGTAGCCTTCGTCATCCCGCCGCTCCTTTAAACAGTATATTTCATCTCTTGTCCTTTGCCGACAGAGCACAGAAGCCCGGGCGTCGCATGCATCGCACGCCATTTCGTCAGGTGAGTTTTTGCCACATAATAATTATTCTGCTGTATATTTTGAGGTTGATGTTGACTGCCTGTTCATGTGGAATATGTGTTTTTATTTTAGTGTGTGAAACGCTGGGTGTTTTTTGTAAAGGACGTTGTGACATCATTTCACGCAACGTGCCTCATTTATTTATGTAATCCATTTATTTAAATTCTGACAATTGCCTGATTTTTTTTGTCTTATTTGTAGATTGTTGGGAGCATCTTTATTGGGAAGCTAATCTCAACCTACCTCGTCCTGATCTGATGGAGTTTTATGCTCCAGTATGTGAACCAGAACCACTGGCACTATAACAATAACATCACTTAGCTCTTTTTGCAGACGATGTGATCATATTTCATAAGAACACAAGGAAAATCTATCCCTGAATTATTAAGATGTTTGGGGAAAATTTCAGCCTACAAATTGAATAAAATAAAATCATCCATGATGTTTTTTGAATGAGGCTGATCATACAAGTCCTCCCTTAACAGCTGCTCAATTCAGAATTGTAGACAGTTTAACCACCTTGGTATTCAAATTGTGCCTCAACTGAAGCTCATTGAAGACAACGAACCATTATTACAAGGAATCACACAATCACTGGACCGATGGGAAGGAGACCCATACCTGTGTCTCTTATAGGGAAAATAAATATCCTTAAAATGAATATTATGCCTAAACTCCTGTACTTATTCAGATACGTTCCACTTCCTCCTCCAAGTAACCTATTCACTCACACAACAGACGTCCAGGACACGTTTGCTTTGCTGTAAATTCCTTTTGACAGGAGGGGGGCTTAAATGCCCAAATCCACTTTTTTACTGTTGGGCTGCACGAATGAGAACATTATTGTTTTACTTTAAAGAAAATATCTTTCACTTTGGAAAGAGATGGAGGAATTGCTTTCCAGAGGAAAACAAAAACATGACTGCAGTTTGGTATTAGGTTAAAAATGACTTTGGTGAACTCTCCTCTCTCTGTGTCCAGGAAAAGCAGATGGAGGATTTAAATCTTGGGCCAAAAGGGGATTAGTGAAAATTGGAGATCTTTACAATAAAAATGTATGGATGTTTTTTGAGGAACTGGTGAATAATGTGACATTTCCCGCAATATTTTTTTTAGTATTAGTAAGTATTTGCCACTAAGAAATTTTATAAAAATGCAACAAGGTCAAACATTATTTATCCCTGCACTGTCTACTGTGGAAAATGAATGAACATGGGAAGGGGACAAATATCTAAAATATATAAATGCCTGGTAGATAGTTATACTTCTGTGTTGCGGTTGGAGGTTTGGAGAGAGGACTTGTGTGAAGACGTTTCACTGGAAGAAAGGCAAGAGGCATGTTTAAAAGCCCAATCTAAAACTACTACTACATGTCTGAAATTGCTACAGTACAATTGGCTCAAAAAAACTTCATAAATGTAATAGTGCCATTCCAGATACGTGTATCAAATGTGAGGGGAAAGGGTACTCTTTTCATTGTTTGTGGCAGTGCACAAAAATACAATTATTCTGGCAAGAAATTAAGCCTATGTTCAAATACCACTGGCTCCATAACTGTTTATTTTATTTATCCAGATCCATTAAGGATTAAAAAATGTCAACAAATATTTATTGATTTGAGTATAGTATTGCAAAAAGATTAGTAGCACTTTACTGGAAGGATATTACTAGACCAAATATAGGAAGATTTTGGGGTTTTTTTTAGATAGATTTTTTAGATCCCGGAGGCGCTGGATCTCATGACGCTCAAGAGAAAACTAAGGGTGGAAAAAGGACAAAAGCTGGGTCCAAGAAGCAGAGAACCCAGAACCCTTGTACTAAAGTTTTAAGACATAGAGACAAAGATACGGCGATGAGAGCGGCCAGAGCCAAACAATAAGCCAAACAACATATTCTCCACAAAGACCACCCAGTGCAATTTGTAAGGGCTGTTTTAAGTTATTTCTTTTTGTTTTGTTACGTCAGCAAAGCTACACTGCTCCTCCTTTTTGTTTTATGTTCAATTTTTAGATTTGGGGATGCTCTCTATGTTGGGGACAATCTGAACATTTTGTTTGCAGACCTGTGGATCTAAAGGTTAAAATGACATCCTGGAACTGCAGGGGGCTACAAAGACTAAAGAAGGACGAACAGGTGTTGAATAAGATCAAAGCACTGCAATCAAACAGTGTTCCTACAAGAAACTCACCGGAGATGTGAGGATGAGCTAAAAGTGAGAAGAAGGTGGAAGGGGATTGTTTACTCAGCCCCCTTTACGTCTCAGGCAAGAGGTGTTTACTGTACATTGGCACAAACATCCCTGGATTAAGGAGGAAACTGAAATATAGAAACGAGCCCACGGGGTGATAAACTGGGATGAGGGGGCCTTTTTACTCTCTCACACCTGGGATACTGTCCTGAAGAAGTCGGACCTCTACTTGTAGGAAAACCTGTGTAAATCGTCTGGCAAAAAAACTTCCCAGTAATATGGAGTGACACTCTGAAGTCGAAACTGTCAGGTGAACAAAACAAACAAGCCTTACAAATAAACACGTCTGTAAATGTTGTGGTTTCATATATTGCACAAGCAGTGAATGGATTATGAAATAAACCACAAAATTGCCCTTGTTTAGAAGATAACATGTTTTACAGCTTTTTTGAAGGTGAGACGCTGCAGGTGAATAGGAAAAAATCTTGAATTTAAAGATATTAATTTGAAACTTCTCCTGTAGTTTACTCACATTTAAGAAAAAAAATATATTAGAAGTTTTTCATAACATCATGTTTTCATGTAGAAATAAGGCAGTTTATGTGGAAAAACGGCCTAAAGATACACATATTTGGGACATATAAAACTGAAAAATGGACAGAACCAGGTTTAAATTTCTTGGTTCATTTTGTACACATATTAGTTACAAAAAAATTACCGAGGGGATTTTGGATTTCTTATTTAGTTTTTAAGTAAACTAGATTGGACTGAAAATGGTCCTAAAAATTCAAATTTCGCCTCATTTTTTTAACTTAAAACTTCAATAAATCCATTTTAGAATTAGATATCAAAAAACTATTTTGTACATTTCATCAAAATCTTGTTGAGTCCAAGACTGTAAAGTTTGATGTGTGTAGGATCTACTTTAAGGCTGATCTTTATGTCCATAGAGGAGAAAAATGCATTTTAAGAAAATAGCCTTTGAGGTTACAATGTGCCATAGATTTCTATGGATGAAGTGGATTAAATGGAATAAGATTGGGCAAGTTTGTTGTTTCCACATGAAAGCCTATGTGTTGAGAGAGCAAACTGACCAAAAACCAAAAAATGAGTTTTGCCTGTGGTGTCTTGCCTTAAACAATATTTTTCATATAGAGTATGGTTTACCCACAACCAAACTGTAAAATGAGTCAAATGGTTGGGTTCCACTTTCCTTAGCCATGTGATCATTGGTGTTTCCACTGCACAAAAGTGAACCGTACCGCTCTGTTTGAGTGGTCCAACGGGGGATTGTGAGAGGTACTAGCTTCCAGTGTGATCTGGCTCACTTTTGACCCATGGACAGGTTTAATGCAAAATTATTGGACAAAAGAGAACAAAAGAGAACGCACACAAAACAGCAAAAGCCAATATAAAGACAAAATATTCATTCCTCACTGAAGGCTGACTTGAGCTTCTGAAAAACCAGCGTATTTTCAGTGACGATAACTTTGAGGTGACAGAGCAAACAAAGTTGCACACATTAACTGTTCTTTCCTGTTTACGAAGGACAACACTCACATCAAGACCGTAAATATTACATTTTCAGTGCATAACACAGATGCATAGATAAAGTGTTCCTCATCTGCCTGGAGGAACTCTCTTTATTAAGAAATAATGTCCGATGGCCTTGCAACAATCTGCCAATTTACAGAGATGATTCATTTCAATGCTTTTTCTATAATGCAGCTCTGTGCTCCAACCATGCTGACGCTCAGCAGTGACCGCCGACTTCAAGGATTTGGAAGTAAATTTCCCATTCATTTTACACTTTTGGAAAAATGTCTAGTTAAATGTCTACAGGTTGCAAAGGGTTAATCAGTTATGCAATGTCAACAGGACTTATAACTGTATGTTAAAGTATATGTTGCCCAAAATTCTCCAGAATTCGTCGATGTAAACCCTCATTCGTCCAGGTGTGGTCCATCGTAGAAAGGGTTTCAGAGGTTGTCATCCGGACGCCGTTTAAAGATCGAGACGTTTCGACTTTTATCCAAAAAGTCATTGTCAATCAGAGAGCTGGTATGGGAGCTTGGGCTTATATGCTACTCTAAGTAGTGGGAGTCCTGCCCCCAGGGACGAGTCACTGAATCCTGTCTTTGTTATAAAATTGTTTGTTTGTCACCTGGGACTTGATTAATTGGTCTGTCTTGTTTGATTAATAGTTGGCCTCACCTAGTTTCACCTGTGGCTAAGGTCTATTGTTCTATTGATAGCTGGCTGTTGCTCCCTCCTCACTGCTGATTACCTCATTAGCATTTGACTGGTCTATTGATCTGGACCAGGGTGTTAGGAGGCTGTCATAAATTTTGGCTAAATTAAATCTTAAGCCCCCATTCCTGTTAAGAGAAGGATTTTCTCTTTTTACAAAAATGGCCTCCTTTACTCCTCTTTCAAACCAGTTCTTCTCTCTGCTCAAAGTCTTCACCTCACTGTCCTCAAACGAGTGATTTGTAGCTTTTAGGTGCAGATGGACTGCACTTTGCGGTCCTGTGGAGGCAGATCTGCCATTTTTTTTTTTTCATTTTCTACCACTTGTTCCTGTAAAGCTGAAAACACATTGAATGCGAAAGCGTGAGCGTTTTCTATGTTAACCCTATGTAGAGGTCATAGAAAGGTTTCAGGGGTTGTCATCCGGACACTGTTTGAAGATCGAGACGTTTCGACTTCTATCCAGCAGCCATTGTCAATCAGAGAGCTGGTCTGGGAACTCTGGCTTATATGCTACTCTGAGTAGTGAGAGTCCTGCCTACAAGGAGGAGGCACTGATGGCCTGTTTTTGTTTGGTTAATCGTTTGCCCTGCCAAGTGTCACCTGACCCTGATAATGGGATGTTTTTGTCAGGTTAATAGTTTGCCCTGTCTAGTGTCACCTGAAAGTGATATTGGCCTGTTTATGTTAGGTTAATAGTTGGCCCTGCCTAGTGTCACCTGAGGCTAATCTGTGGAGAAAGCCTTTGTTCTATTGTATTCCATCTACTCTATGTAGAGGTGCGTGCATGTGTCACGCGGGCGGTGCGTTTTCTGCGTTTTGGGGTGAATCACACAATTGGAGACGAACGAGCGAACGTGGCGTACAGGCGAATGTAGCGGACTGACGTCAAAGCGCGAACAGCATGAGTGAACACTGACGAGACGTTCAGTTCGCTGGAACATCAGAGCGATCAGTGCAAACACAGCATTCAACGTGCTCCAAGAGGCCACTGGCCTAATTAGATGTGAATTATAAATAATTATGTCCATGTTTCTAAAATATCATCAATGTGCAATGATTGAAAATGTCTCCATGAAAGTTTAATCCTGTCCGTTTGTCCTCTTGCTCTTATATCACAAGTTTTAATTGCCTAAATTCAATGTTTATTTAGGCCTTTTACAAAACCTCAGATCTACAATTTGTCTTTGTATAAAATCTCTATCTAAATCTAAATACACCACATTTAACACATTTAAAAAGGGTTAATGGCAGTGCATCTAAACAGGCCTATACAGCTGTAGAATGCATATAATTTCCACTGCTTCAAACGTCAAAACTCCAGCTGCTGTAAAGAGGACTGTACAGTATAAATAGCCAATATAATTAACCACCTGTAAATGTTCAGATTCATAAGTCAAATGTGTTTGTTATAAAGGCTCCTGTCTGAGGCTCATCTGTCGTGTTTTATAGCCCAGACTCGTGTGAAAATAAAGCAAAATTAAAGAACATGAAACATGCACGACTTACCATTTAGAAGCAATGAAGAAAAAAGAAAAACAATAAAAAATCCACAACAAGCTAGTTTAATCCTCTGCGTGTCGTGTGTTGAGTATTTCCTCAATTTTTCACGTAATTCCACCAGGTCCATAAAGTTTAGATTCTGCTCCTGGATAATATACACACAGAAGTCTGTTTACATAGATTATCCTGATTTAAGGCAGACACTTTTGCACCTTTATATTAGAGGTGAACGTGTGCGCCTGTGCACGCACGTGTGTCCTGACTCCAGCCGCTCGAAAGAAAAATAAGGCTACAAAAGTGTCTCGTTTGGGATTCGATCTCAGTACTTCATCAGAATCAGAATCAGAAAGCGGTTTATTGCCATTGTCAGTGAAATTCACAAACATAGGAACTTGCTTCGGCGTAGGTGCAACATAAAGCAATGAATAAAATATAAAAAATATATAAAATCATGACTACGAGCTGACCGCTGCTACCACTGGCAGCGCTGTACCTCTGATGCTTTAGTCAGACAGGGAGGGGCACTAGCTTCAGGAGCGTGAATAAGGCTGCGGTGTGTACACTGCAAATTTGTGCGCTGTCACTGGGGCAACAAAAAATGCTCTTGACACGCGAATGAACGCACAGGACAGCGAATTTTCAGGTGTCAAACTAGGGGTGTAGGCACGTTTTGACGCTTTTGGTGTGAACTCAGCATTAGGGGTCACGGGTGACTGGAGCCTATGCCAGTGACTTTGGGCCTTAGGCGGGGTAGGTCAAGGTCATCTTTATTTATAAAGCACCTTATACAATAATAAGACATTATCCCAAAGTGCTGGACAACAACAATAAAACAACACAATATTAAAAACACAAAGATTCCTGGACACAATGTTTAAAAAACACAAGCATTTATACAATATATAAAAGTGCTCAGGTCAATTTGAATTAAAAGCCAGCGCAAAGAGGTATGTTTTTAAAAGTGATTTAAAGCTCAGAATCGAGCTGGCCGCTCTTATATTGTATGGAAGAGCATTCCACAGCCTGGGGCCGGCGACTGAAAAGGCTCTGTCGCCCCTGGACTTCAGCCTGGACATGGGACAGTCCAGGAGCAGCTTATCAGCGGACCTTAGTGGTCTAACCGGGGCATGCAATATTAATAAATCACTCAAATACGAAGGTGCCAAGCCATTTAAGGACTTATAGACATAAAGCAAGGTCTTGAATTGAATGCGGTAGGCCAATGAAGTGAGGACAACACCGGAGAAATATGGTCCCTGCGTCTTCTTCCAGTGAGCAGACGCGCTGCCGCATTTTGTACAAGCTGCAGTCTATGGAGAGATGAGTTTTTCAAACCAAGATATAAAGAATTACAATAATCTAGGCGTGATGATATTAATGCGTGAATTACTCTCTCCATTTGGTTTGGTGGTAGATATGGTTTGACTTTGCTTAGAAGTCTGAGCTGGAAAAAGCTCGTCTTAACCACAGAACTGATCTGCTTGTCAAGCTTAAAATCCTTATCAAGAAATACACCAAGACTTTTCACAACAGGTGAACAGGGAGATAAAAACTCATCAAGACTATATTTAAGATCATCATGACAATCGCCAAATATTAAAATTTCGGTCTTTTTGTCATTTAAATTCAAAAAATTCATGGACATCCAGTTTCTAACTTCGTCCAAACATTTACGAAGTGTCTCGGCAGCGCCTGATTGTGGATTTAGGGGCAAATATATCTGTACATCATCAGCAAAACAATGGAAGGACACATTATATTTTCTAAAAATCGATCCCAGGGGCAACATATACAGTGAAAACAACAGCGGGCCAAGAATTGATCCCTGAGGAACTCCACTAATCAAGGGAGCTTTCTTTGAATAGAAAGGGCCCAAATTGACTGAAAAGTGTCTATCTGACATATATGACTGGAACCACTTTAGGGCTGTCCCTTTTATGCCAGCACATGATTCAAGTCGAGACAATAAAATTCTGTGGTCGACAGTATCAAACGCCGCTGTCAGATCCAAGAGCACTAGTATGGAGGAGGTGCCTGAGTCCGAAATCAAAAGAAGATCATTAAAAATTTTCAACAAGGCAGTCTCTGTACTATGCAACGATTTAAAACCAGACTGGAACTTTTCAAAAATGTCATTTGATTCAAGATGTGCCTGTAATTGGGTGTACACCACAGGGGTACACCCTGGACAGTGGTCAACTCGTTGCCGGGCTGACACAGAAACATGGACAGTGGCAGACAACCATTCACTCTTGTGTTCATTCTCTACGGGCAATTAGTGTTGCCAATTAACCTACACAGCCATGTCTTTGGACGCTGGGAGGAAGTCGGAGAACCCGGAGAGAACCCACTGTACCACACGGAGAACATGCAGACTCCACCCAGAGAGATCGTGTGATGGTGGTCTGGTCGGAATTCTAACCCACGATCTCCTTATTGAGAGGCAGGAGCTCTAGCCGCTCTGCCACCGTGCAGCCCTGAAGTGCAGAGTTCTACGGAAACGGAAACATTAACGCAAGCGGCATTAACCTCCTATAAAGAGAAAACATGTGCCAGATTTGACCTATAAATGTAGTATCCACTCTATATCCCTGGACTTAAATACAAGCAATACATTTTTGCTGTCAATATTTTCATTTATGCAGGTACAGGATGGTAATTCGAAGGACAAATGATTCAGCGATGCTCAGGCTGGGAGTCATTTGGAGTCCTTCTCGATTATCAATAATGGATTCTGATACTTGATGTTAGGATCCAGTGGCTTAAGCTGCGGAGCTGATCGATGCGGTGATGAAGCAGGTCGTTTCTCTGCCACATCTCACAGGCCTGGAAACCACCAAGTAATACAAGTCGGATTTGTTATTTTCACTGTGGACGAGGGATGTCAAGAAAGGTTTTGCAATTATTGGCGATGTTTTACCCTGGCCAAACCACAGTCATTTCTTTAATTCACTTTGATTCACGGTGTCAAATAGTTCACCATTCCTTTAGTATGTGAGCAGCTTTATGAAAACTGTCTGAAGGAGAAAGTTAACTTGACATAAAAGCACTTTACATTTTGGTTGGTTTTTTGGAGCACAGATTGGCTTATTGCTTCCAAAATCCTCACAATATGTTTTTGGTTCTTCGGATGATATTGTGACCTGTAAATTCCCACGTATCAGATGGTGCTTTAGAGCATTTCTGTAATCCATTTGAGAGGATTGCATTTCTCATTAAGTTTTGCGAAGCTTTTTAAATTTGTTATGAAAACAGTTAGAAATGCAGTACTAAAAGGTGAAGGCTATTTAAGCGGAAGGAAGATGAGAACATGTCCGATGTAAGTGTATGGACTTTAAAAAACATGCTGAAGCACTTTGTAGTTTCTATTGGATACATAAAAAGTTTAATCCAAGGTTAAGATGTGATAGCAAATTGTGATCTAGCCTTGCAACAATCTACAGAGATGATTCATTTCAATGCTTTTCTATAATGCAGCTCTGTGCTCCAACCACGCTGACGCTCAGCAGTGACCGCAGACTTTGAGGTTTTGGAAGTAAATTTCCCATTCATTTTACACTTTTGGAAAAATATATAGTAAAAGTTTGAAAGGTTGCTAAGGGTTCATCAGCTGTTTAATGACAACAAGACCTGTAACTGTATGTTAAAGTCCATATGATTGGTTTAAATGTTTTTTCTAATCGTTAATTTGTTTGGTGAGATAGAACATGTGGTAAATATTTAACAGTTTTACATCAGTCAAGTTGCAGTTTATGAAGAAAATTTGAAAACTAAAAGTTGAAAATTACAGGAAGAAGTGTCAAGTTCTAAAACCGAATCCTTCTGTGATGTCATCATCGAGAGACACACAACTGACACACTTTAAACAATGGCTGCGTCCGCTTTACAGGGAACTAAATAGTGGTCATGCCGTTTTTAGTGCCGTCTGTTACAAACCCAGCTCATCTAGGGGGAAGGGAAGGTAACACAACCAAGATTTTTAAATGGTGTCAAATGGTTTAATTAAAATAAATGCAGGTAAATAATAGTAACGTTTACAACAACAACAAAAAAACTCTACTGGAGCAGAAATTAAGAAACAAAAAGTAAGGGCAGCTCACAACATTTCAGGCTACAATGCCACGTACATTGGCCACACAAACACATGCACAAAACACACAGAAGCACAAGACACGTCAAGTGCTGTGGCGAGCTGAATAAAAGAGTCCAAGCCGTCCCGACCAGCAGGTGGGAGATGATGATTGGCGGAGCTGTAGAGCACCAACCAGGAGACGCCAACACCGGGACCAACCCAATTAGCAGGAGCCGGATCCTCCAACCAGGGCATGGGACTTGACAGGACAATAAGGCACAGGGTTGAAACAAACGGGGAGCGAGGCGAGGCGGGCCCTGGCCAAACGCCGTAACACTGTCCGAATGTCCAGCAGGTGAAAAAGTAGTGCACTCAAAATTTCCCACAGTGCACCTTGAAAAGTAGTGTCCAGTGCTGGTCAGTTAGACTGATCAATATTGACCATAATGCACTGCGAGAGTCGGAAAAACAACAGCAGACGGTGACAGGTCTTTAACTGAACACAACAGACTGAAAGGAGCAGAAAGAGGAGCTGTTTAAACGAACTGTTGAGCCGAGATTATGAACAAAACACTTAAAACAAACCGTTAGCAGCAGAGTTGCTAGCATTAACCGCTAACCTTAGCTTGAGCTGTGAATAAATCATAAATCTTTGGCAAAAGGCCAAATAATCCAGTCCATTTGGCGTTTCACGTGCAATGCATGATTATTAATACTTGTGTTACAATTATTAGCCATAAATATGTGCGTGTCAGGAGGATTTAACCCACGTTCATTACAGAAATCCACTTTTATCTGAGTTTTTACAACTTTTTTTTCTCCCCGACGCCAGAGTCACATGACACATGACATGAGGAGAAAGTAGTGAGCTGAGCGTCCGAATCGCTCCGTGATTGAGTGCAGTGTTTAGTCTGATCAAGAGTGCAGGACTGTGGAGGGAATGAGGGGTGAGGGACCAGGGAGGACGTGCTCATTTAACAACATGAAGGTGTTATCAGGTAATATCAGTTATCGAACCATTGTGTTTATACAGTCATGGCTTTCACACATCTGAACTTTTTCCACAAAATGAAGTATTTCGACCCAAAAGGTGTTGCAATCCGACATTTTTTTGCTTTACAAATGTGTATTTCCTTTGTAAGTATTGGAACACTTAAAAACAGAGAGAAAAAAGTCAAATTTGACATAATTCCACACAAACTCCATAAATGGGCTGGACATAATGTTTCACACCCTTTCAAAACTGTGGATAAATATGTGGATAAAATTTGGTTTTAAGCATGTGATGTGTAAAAAAAATCAGTGGTGTGAACAATTTCAGACATGACTTTATATGTTGTTTTTTTGTCCTTGTTTACAGTATGGTTGCCAGGTAGTAGTTAAGTTATTAAGTTAATCGTTTCCTCTATGTCAACTGATGAAAAATATTGTGTTTTTGTGTAAAATCTCAAATAGAATCATAAGTTTCTAACCTAATCTTTACGTCTGGTTGTTAAACTTTACAAACCGCTAAGTTATTAAAACATTTTACTCAATTTGAGTTTTTTTTTTTTACTGAAAACAGCAGGGTTTTGGTCAATAGTTACAACATCGCTGTTTAGTCTCTGTCGTGCCTTCAAAATATTAGACATTTTGAAAAGTCTTTGAATTTTCTAATTGAAAATTCACTTTGGAAACCTTGACGGGCTTTGACTGTTGAGATCCATTTGTCATTTGTGAGTGTTAACAATCAGAACAGCTTTAATTGCATTTTAAAAGCATCATAAAGAGTAAAAACATAATTCTTACCCTTGCAAAAATAATATTCTGCCGTTTTGTCAACTCAAAAATATACATTTCAGCAACTCAAAAATGCATTTAAAAATCGATGGTTTACGCCACTTTTTACGTTTTAGTCGAATATTTTCTGCACTGCCTCGGAACAGGCTTTAAAAGTGAGAGTAACTGGACAGCATGAGGTTGGTGTAAAAAGAGTGCAGCATTACTCAAAGCTGTGACCTTCATGTTTTGCTGGTGGCTGCTTTTTGTGTGTTTATGATCTGTGCATAATGTCCTCTACAGAGAACAGGCTCCAAACACTTAAAACAGTAACCATTGCACTTACATTACTGTCTATTCAGGTATTCTCTACACAGTATGCGCAGAAATAAAAAGTGCCATTAAGTGTTAATCAGATGAATGAATCTGTATTGATTGGGACGGTATAAGTCATGAAACGTGCACAGAAAAAGCTCATAAGGAAATACTAAAGATCACAGAAAAATCTCTGCTCTTAAAAACAAAAAACGAATTACTCTGGCATCAGTAACTCAGATCAGGAGTTGGATATCCACTTGCAGCAGTGTGTTATAGTGTCTTTGGGCCAGACACTAGCAGTGCCAATCAATCCGACTTTATTGACTTACTTTATTTATTCCTACATCACTGCATCGTCCAGGAGGAGCAGGAGAACTCTGAAGACACAACAGGAAAAGCTTTTTCTAAGGCTCTCTCTTACGCCGCTCTGATGTTTGGGTTTGGTGAAGAAACAGTCCATTCCCTCAAGATATTTCCTCTAGAACGTCTCCACTTGTATTTGGTGTAAAAAGTCTGCAGCACGTCAGATCCATTCAGTCGGTATTGATGTAGAAGAAACAAACAGCTCGATTCACATAATCAAACTGTCCTTAACGTCTGTCTTTGATCCGCACAAGCTGCAGCTCTTTAGTTGCTTAAAAGCCTAAAAACCCAAAACACCATGTTAAAAGCTTAATTTGCAATTTTTTGTTGCAGTTTTAAAAACTGTTCGGCGTGACATCCAGTCGGCCACAAGAGCAGGCAACAATTACCATGACAACCACAGATCAGCGTCATAAAAAGCACAAAAGTATGTGTTGTCAACAAAAGCAATGAATTGTTTTATCGTTAAATTCTTATTAACCTTTAGATAAATTCATGCCACAAGTTGCACACTGTTTTTGTGTGCTTGGGCAAGACACATCAGTGAGTCTTTGAGTATTTTTGTGAGTAGTATTGTGAGTATGAGTATGATTGTTTCATATGGAGCGAATGGTGTGACTGAAGTGCTCTAAAGCCACTGCTTCTCAACCTTTTTCAGTCACGACCACCAAAACAACAACAGTTGGCATTCACAATCCCAGAATACAAAACATAGACTTGCAAAGTGATAAAGTAGCCTCATGTCTAATGTTTGATTTTATTTGAGAAAATTGATCTAGAAACATTCTTTGAGTCTACAAATCTAGGAATACCAATGCAATTGACGGATGCCTTGTTTATCAATCAACTGGAGACCTCCAGAAAACACTGACCCCAACGTCTGTGACAGTTTAGACACATTTCACTAAAACATACTGAACTTGATTATATTTAAGATTTTCCTAAACATTTTGCCCATTTGTCCCCAGTTTGACAGTGGTTGGACACGGGCAGGAAATATAACATGGAGGTAATTCCGCAACTGTTACCTGGCAACCATTTTGTTAACAAGGCCGCATAAATGACACAATAGATATGATTTCACAATAAATGATACATGATAAGACTTTATTTTGTTGAATGACCATTGAAACTGTCAGAAAAATGTGTCAGTTGCGTTTGAATTGTCTCTGTATTTTTGATGACATCACAGAGGGATTCCGTTTTGGAACTCAGCTGTACTTCCTGTAAGTTTAAACTTCTATTTTTCTAATTTCCTCACAAACTACATCTTGATTGATGCAAAACTATGATAAACATTTACCACAGGTGCCCTGCCACCAAACTAAGTCAAAATTAGACAAACACGAGAGCCTGTCATGCAGACTTTAAGAACCGCAGCTCTAAGCACATTTTAACTTCCCCAGTGGCGTAGCAAGGATACCATGGGGCCCCAAGCCAAAAAAAATAGGGGGCCCTCAGACAAGATATAACCACAGTATATAAAAATGCAAAATTGTAAAAGCAATGTACAATATACAATAATATTATTAAAACTGTAATTTATATTTCGCTTTAAGCACCCAGTAACGTTATGTGACTTTCCTTTTTCTAAGTTGATCAAATGACCTTTAAAGTGCCCATGACAAGTTGAAGTACTCATTTTACCAAAACACAGTTAATATAATTATATTTAAGATTCTCTTGAAGAATTAACAATTTTTATCCCAGTCTGGCATTTCTTTAGGTTTAAATTTTTACTTCCTGGTTGTAAATCATGACATCACGCTAGGAAATTATGTAACTGTTACCTAGCCACTGTGTTTTAACCTGGGCCCAAAATCCTCTAATGTCATAGCAATTATTATTTGACAAATACAAATATATGGGAACGCCTGTATTTTGTTGAATTCATATTTAAAGGATCAGAAAAATGTGTTTGTTGGTTGTAAATTGTCCCTGGTGTGTCTCCCTAGTGTGATGTCATCATGTTTTTGAACTCTGCTCTACTTCCTGTAAATGTCAACAGATTTTCTTCACAAACTGACTCTTGGTTGGTGTAAAACTATAATATAAATGTACAACCGGTTTTGTTCCACCAAATAAAGACAAAAAGTGAAAATAAAAATTAAGAAAAACCCTATATCTCCATCTAATGTACCAAAATTGCAATTGCCAAGAAAATGAATAACTATTACTGTCGTGTCATAGTTTGAGACTCAATCTCCACGATGAACAATCCATAATACTGTTGTGTCCTTGGGCAAGGCAATTCCCGTACAACTTCTGCCCCACTTTGTCTTGAGCAAACGCAGCTCAATGGTGAAAGTGTCAAAAACAATCCAATCATAACGTTATATTAAATGGTAAGTTTAAAGTAAAAAAGTGGGCGTAAGATCTTTCGAAGTGTAATTCAAAAGTTTCATTTGTATGTAAATCGATGGGTTTCTACAGCAGTGGCACGACCCTGAATGAGGATAAGCAATGTGCGAGAAAAGTGCAATTCAACCAGTCCTGATCCCTCAATGAGCTTATTACAACCTGCTGCATGTCCACGTCGCTGTTCCCAGAAGCAATCATGAATATTTCTAATGATGGGAAATGTCATATACATCCTGCCTGGGAGCAACCAGGAACGGAACAGGTACGATTTGGTTTGAAATAATGTAATAAATGGAAAAAGGTCAGATTTATAATGTAAGTCTCTCCCTTTCGGGCATTAACATTTGCATTTGTAGATGATTTTTGCCTTGTAGGAAAAATTATATCATGAATTTGACATTCTGCTAACTCAACGATAGCTTACTGTACATGTTTTGGTTTTGCAGACACTGGAGGCTTCGCTGGGTAATGTGGACATATCGCCTTGTCAGCGTCTGATCCTCAGAAGCTCAGCAGGGTGTGGCCTGGTGAGAACTTGGATAGGAGGGAAAAACATGTGGCAGCCGCTCTAGAGCAAACTGTTTTGTGTAATCCAGACTAAAATCAGTTCAATCTGTCAGTTTCCCCTTTACCTACACCCTCGCTAGCCTCAAACATATCAGTCGCATGGTCACCTGACAAGTCACATGTCATGTCCTCCACCAATCCCAGCTCTTGGTGGCAGTATGTCGTATGTTCAGACTTTCTCCCGTGTCGGTTGTATGGGAGAGGACAGAAACAGACACCTTTTGGACTGGACCAGAAACCATTGCTTTAGCCACTGAGATCACTAGAACTGGCCAGGTGCCTCTGTTCAATGAGGTCAGAAGGCGAGCCGAGCCTGAAATTGGAGCACCAAACTGACTCACATTGAACACTCACACTGTGGTCGGGTAGGAACATAGAACTATAATTAAAACTGGATGATGAACCCAAAATGGCGCCCTGTTTATCCCTATGGTGTGAGCTCATTGGCGCATGATCCACTAAAAGTTATTTACTTCCGCATTTACTTCCTGATACGGAGGCTACCATCTTTGCTTTAGGGGCACACGTGACAACAATCCCCCATGATGCTTTGAGCAACGTCAGCGACCACGCAGCTTGCAAGTTTTTGTGTCAACATTAGCTTGTGTGATTGTAATTGTATTCTTCATGTTTGATCACATGTGAAAGCATCTGAAATGAAATAAAATATAACTTACAGCTATCGCTAGTCTAACCATGTGCACGTGCTTCTGTTTGTATCATCCGACACTCGTTCACGCTGCTCGCACGTGTTTACCGTGACGTCACTTAATATAAAAGAGGTAATTTCAGTGATTTTAGAAACGGTAGAAAAGAACATTTTATTCTATTTTATTTAAATAATAAATAATTAAGTACTGTCTGCAATTATAATGTGCAATTTTAGAAAAAGGCTGGTTCCAAGAGTCTGCAGTACCTCACACGGCCACTAATCAATCTGGGACACGGACAGAGTGTCTTATCCAGTTCATTTAATACATCCATGGGTAGGAGGCTGGTCTAACCTGTTTGCACCCTCTCTCTGCTACCACAATCACACGGTCAACTGCAAATCAGTCACGGACATAACGCATTTCTCATCCCCAATCGAACAACACCCGAAATGCGTGGATATTTTACGTAGTTTTTATGCTGAAAGTATGTTTTTGCTAACTTTATCTCCGTGAATGACGCTCTTCTCCCGGGCCAAAGGTCATTCAACATCTGGCTCACATAAGATCCTGTATGGTGTTTGCTGGCTTCTTCTTTAATTTTTGTGTCTGCTGCATCCCTCAAGTAGACAATCTCGGTACGCAAGGTCCTCTTTGATTAATAGGTTTTTGCACTTCTTTGTGTTCTTAGAAACATATGCTCTGTACTTGGAACTCATTATGTACGCCTACTTTTACTCTGTTTTGCATAGAGGTAAACATTGTTGGTTTCTTCTGTTTTTCTTCACGTTGGCGTCTGCAATCTTCAGACAAAACGTTCTGGAGCCAGTAAACTATTTTCACATCTACCCGAGTCTGGATTTCTTTATTTTGAATCATATACTTTCAATTATTCTGGATCATTTTCACTTCAAATCAAGCACAGTAAATATGTTTGGGGAAAAAGTAGCTTAAACGGCCTGTACCTGATTTTTATTTACTATAGTTAAGATACAGTTTCTTTACAAGCAACTTCAGCAAAATTTTAGAAAAACTTGTTTTTACTCAGCTAAATTATTTTTTAAACTCACACAATATTTTTGAGGAATGTCAGTCTGGTTTTAGGGTAAACCACAGTACCGAGACAGCCTTAACTAAGATTTTAAATGATTTTAGATTAAGTTATGATTTTAAACAGGTGACAGTGTTGGTTCTACTGGATCTAAGCGCTGCCTTCGATACAGTAGACCAGTGGTTCTTAAACTAGGGGTCGCGACCCCAAGTGGGGTCGCCAAAAACTTTTGTGGGGTCGCCAAATTATTTTTCCAGTCGGGAATTAACGTGCTATTTTGTGAGGTGAAACTATGAAAAAAACATATATATACAAATTCAGAGCTGCTGTTTTCGCATTCCTAGGCGCTGTGTGTGCCGCTTAGAGGTTAAATTCTTGTCCCGAGCCGGAGCCGGCCCGAAACCGACCCTTCCGCTCTGCTGTCGGGCTGAGTCGGGCTCGGCCCGGGGGGCAGAGGCGCACGCGTCCGTGAGCGGGGCTCGTGGCGTCCATGGCGGGGCTCGTGAGCTCCGTGAACTGAACTCGTGAGGTCCGTGGCGGGGCTCGTGCGGTCCATGAGCGGGGCTCGTGAGCTCCGTGAACTGAACTCGTGAGGTCCGTGGCGGGGCTCGTGGCGTCCATGAGCGGGCTCGTGAGCTCCGTGAACTGGACTCGTGAGGTCCGTGGCGGGGCTCGCGGCGGTCAGAGCGAGGCTTGTGCGCTCCGTGAACGGGCGCGTTCGTCATTCAAACCCGCTTCTGCGCTTCAGGTGTTCCGCTCTCTCACAGCGCCTTTATGCGTGCGCTCCTGTCCACATCCTCCAGACAGTTTCACTCAGATGATGGAGAAAAGTCCCACCTGAGGCTGGGCCTCATGGCTCCTGTCGGTCCACGCCTTTTACTCTCTCTCTCTTCACAAAATCACAGAGGGCTCTGGCTCACTGCAGCGACGAGAAGAGCTCAATCTCTAAATCGTCCAAACTAACTCGTCCTAACTACCTTGTGCTAACTAACTTGTCCCAGACAAGGACCGAGATGTGTCCAATACTAACTTTCTCTATAACCTGCGCAGCCTGACCTGCAACTCCAGTTGTATGTACATTTCTAAGCATATTATTTCATGTACAATTTTAAGTGTTTTAGTTTATCTACATTGTAAGTGTATAGTTGACATTGAAATCTGTCAGATATAAGGCCAGTGATCAGTGAAGTGCAAGTGAAAGTTAGTTTTACTGCTGTACAGTGAGGTAAAGAAAATAAAATCCCACAGTACTTTTTTTTTGTAGAGCATTTGACCCAGTGACCCCTGTATTTTATAGACATAAATACAACATTATTTAGTGTATTATTTAATGTCATAATTATTCAGCGTTTATTTGTTCACTTTGTTCGCTTTGTTCCACTTCTTGTGAAATAAATTCTTGTAGTTCTTACATTGCCAGTTGGTTTTTAGTTGATTTAGGTTGACGGAATGACAAAAACCTTTTGAGGGAGTGTCAATAACTATAGGTCTGCCCAAAATCGGCGTGGGAGTAATGTCGGGTCGCCAGACCTCACAAGATTTTTCTGTGGGGTCCCCAGACAAAAAGTTTAAGAACCACTGCAGTAGACCACACTATTCTTTTAAACAGACTGAAGCACCAGGTCGGCCTCTCTGGTACTGTACATAAACGGTTTACTTCCTATCTCACAGACAGAACATTCATGGTAAGTTTAGATACCTGCTCCTCCAAGGTCCATAAAATCACATGTGGTGTGCCCCAGGGTTCGATTTTAGGTCCTGTGCTTTTTAACCTCTACATGCTCCCTCTTGGTGATGTCATCAGGAGACACGGAGTCAACTTCCACAGTTATGCTGATGATACACAGCTTTACATCTCCATGTCTCCTGATGACACCAGGCCAATGGATGCTCTTTTTAACTGCATTTTAGACATCAAATCCTGGATGGCAGAAAACTTTCTCCAGCTTAACCAGGACAAAACTGAGGTTTTAGTCATCGGTCCTGAGGCCCAGAGAGAGAAACTTTTATCCAAACTGCAAGCACAGTCTTTTAATCCATCGGCTCAAGTGAAAAATCTGGGTGTTATCTTTGACTCTGAGCTCACTTTTACTCCACACATCAAGAACATCACAAAAATAGGTTTTTATCATTTAAAGAACATAGCCAGAGTCCGCCCCATTCTCTCTCGGGCCAACACGGAGACCCTGATGCATGCTTTTATCTCCAGCCGTATAGACTACTGTAATGCCCTGCTCTCTGGTCTTCCCAAAAAGAGTATTGCAGGTTTGCAATTATTACAAAACTCAGCAGCACGTGTCCTGACTAAGACCAGGGGGCGGGACCACATTACACCGGTTTTAAAATCACTGCATTGGCTCCCCGTGTGTTTCAGGATCGATTTTAAGGTTCTTTTACTGGTTTATAAATGTCTTAATGGTCTTGGGCCTTCTTATCTTTCAGAAATGCTTTTACCATATGAACCCTCACGGCCCCTGCGCTCCTCCGGCAGCCGGCTCCTAGTCATTCCCAAAGTCAGGACACACACTCACGGCGAGGCGTCTTTCCAATACTATGGCCCTCGTCTGTGGAACGGCCTGCCGGAGAACCTCAGGGCCGCAGAGAACGTTCAGGTTTTTAAGAGCAGGCTCAAGACCCACCTTTTTAGTTTAGCTTTTGACTAATATTTATTTATTTTATTATTTATTTATTTATTATTTACATCGGTATTTTAAATAATTTATGATTTTATTTATAATTGAGGCTACTTTTTATGTATTTTACATTCAACCTTAGGTCCTAGTGTTTACTTTACTATATATTTTATCTTTATCCTCCTTTATCTGAATCCCTTTATTCATTTTAGACTCTCCAGTGTTTCCTCTGAGGGGCCCTCTGTACTGGGAGCGGTGGTCGTCTGTGGCCCCTGGGCACTGGCTCATTGGCCCCAGGGGGAGGTTTGGTCTGTGCCTGGTCTCTCCTCTGGGTTTTGAGTCTGTGTCCTGTGGCTGCAGGCGACTCTCTGCTCCTGGTGCAGACGGCTCCTCTGATGGTGCTCTCACAACTGGTTCACCTGCATTCAGCCTCATGCCCATTATCTTATTGCATGTATGTGTGCGTGAATGTGTGCATGTGTGTGTGTGCGTATGTGTATGTGTTTGCATGGAAGTTTTAATATAGGGATGGTTGGGCCGGGGTGGGGGTGGGTTTGGGGAATTGTTTTTAATATGTGAATTGGAAAGCACTTTGTGTTACAATTATTGTATGAAAAGCGCTTTATAAATAAAGTTTGATTTGATTTGATTTGATGGAAAGACATTTGGTTCGTAATGTATAACCTGAGAATAATATAAACGCACTTTGTGAGGAAAAAAGTAGTGCAGAAGTGTTCACCGGGCTCACCTCTTTTCAGCCAATCAGGCACATTGTACACTATGAATCATGGGAACATAACTGCTTGACACTATCCCAGACTGTGATTTTCTGTCATGGTGCAGTTTCAAAAGTGCTGAAAGTTAATTGTTAAAAGAGTTAGAGGAACTATTTGGAGACAACTGCATAAGACAGTTGTTTCTGAGTCATGGAGCAATTCACCTTATTCTGCCCCGGCCACTTTTTGCCAGATACGCACTTTTGTTGTAAACGCACTTCCTTTTGACGAGAACTCCATTAAAGCTAATGATGAACGAGGGAAAAGTCTTGCCGCTAAAATGTTACATAAAGTAGATTGATTTGTGTAAAATGTTTAATGAACACGAGCAACAACAAGTCAACAACGCACCGATTTCCTGGTCAGTCTGAAAACGTCTTTTTAGTCCATGTAGAACTTATTTTCTGTTGAGCTCGTCTGCCCCATGTAAACTACAACGGAGACAAGACGGCGGCGCGTACGGCAACTTCAGGAATAAGGTGAATACTGAGTGAAAGGAAGGCCTAAATGGGCGGGGCTAACGGTTCAAACAAAAACATGTTCCTGTCTCACGGTTCAAAATCAGGTACAGGCCCTTTAAATAAGGCTAAAACTATATCTGTCAATCAATCAATTAATCATACTTTTTTTGTATCACACGGTACAACAGCAACAACTGAACCAAAGTGTTTTTTCTATTTGTGCATTAAAAGCTGGTCATACAGTATATCTTTTGGTCTGCATGCGTGCCATATTGAAAAATGTATATCTTCATGTTTTTTGTGATCATCTCGACACAAATATGCAAGTGATATTTTCATAAAGCATCAGTAAAGTGCTAAAATGTGCCAGGAAATGTCTTTTTTGAGGTTCAAGTCAAGCACAAAACGTGAAAGGAGCATAGAATTCACCAGAAAAGGGCAGAAATATCACTTTGTGAACTTTTTTGGAAGATTACACTCTACAATTTATTTTTATTCAGCTGTTTTTACTACCATTTCAATCGTTTTTTAATATAATATGATACTCTCTATTACCAATGGAACAGACAGTTTTCAGCTCTCAAGTAGAAGTCAGCTTAAATATGCAAGAATAATCAAAACAAAACCAGCTCAAAAAAAGTTTGGTAGTGGCACGCTATGGGACTTTTCCAGCAGACAAACTTTCAAGAACATCTAATGCTTACTTGCTTATACTCCAGAACCGCTTTTGCTGTTGCGCTTGATCCCGCCAAGTCTCTAAACTCACTTCTGTTCCTCTGAAAGCCATTGTTTTCCTGCTGAGCCCGGAGTTTCCGCGCAAACGTCGGGTCTCGGCGGACGGAGGATCTGGCCTGTCCTTGTGTGACACGAGAGGGCCACGCGATCTCCACCGTCCCCCACAAAAAGACTCAATGTTCTCTTCTACCTTCAGCTTTTGGCTTAATGAGCTGAGAGTTTGCGAACGCCATCTGTGTCAGTGTTTCACATCTGGGCCCACGTGGAGTATGGCACAAAGTAAACCAAAACACACTGCAAAAATCATTGTCGACGTGTATCCAGACTGCAGCTGAGTGATTAAACAAGATGTGGAACTACTTGACACAATGATTTCTGCTATATTACCACTAAATATGTTCATGCCTTAATTTATTTGTCAAATTATCTCAAAATAAAAACTTACCCGGGACAAAACCAGGACTAAATCAAGGCTAATTTAGATCGAACAAGGGAAATCATGAATACAATCTGTGTTTTTCAAATTATTTCCTTATAAAAACAGCATATTTCTGTCAGATGGAGAACCTTGTAAATGTGATATTTACTTTTGTTTGTTGCAATATTGATCGTTGCCTAAAGCCAATACTGCGATTCTGATGCATTTGGAGATTGGACATTGATAGAAAAAGAAACCTGAAGGTTGAAAAAGAGGTAATTAAATATAAACTGGCACAAAACTGAAGGTTATCGTCATGATGTATTTGCAATTTTGTGTTTCTTTTTACAGTCAATTAACTTTTTATTCGATACTTCAACCTCAACCACAACAATTACAGGCATGTTTTAGTCCAGTGTTTCCCAAGCGAAATCCTCTGCAGTTCCCTTTGTAAAAAATGATTTCGAAAACGTACTTTAATTCATTTTAGAAATAATCCTACACATAGATATCTCAAAACCTTCCAGATTTAGCTCTTAGTTCTAGTGTTTACTTCATGCAGAGCAGTGTTTTCAACGTTTTGAGTCACTGCACTCTTTTTTTGCTGTAAAGATACCGCAGCACACGACAAACAAACATGGCAAATCAGAAAAAAATATGGTCTAATGTGGCAAATAATGTATGTTATTATCTATTTTTTTGGGGGTTTTTTTGGTGTAGAGGTATGTTCAAGACACTAACGCTTTAGATTAAGGTACCTCAGTAAACTATTTGTAAGTCGTTAATAAGCACTATATTTGTTTATGCACTTGTAATACCTTATAAATGTTAATAAAACAACAACCAAAGACACGTGTTAATAAACCGCATGGACAGAAACTCAAGATAAATAATCGTAAATAACTTAATAAGTGCTTATAAACACATAACAAGTGCTTATTCATGAATTATAAATAGTTTACTACGGAACCTTAATCTAAAGCGTTACCTTAAATCCTTGGGTTAATCCAAATTGGAAATTTTTTCAAGACACGACTGACAATACTCCAAGGCACACTAGTGTTCCCCGGCACACTGGGTGAAAATCAAGGCTTTAGGGAACATTTTATGAACCTTTTTGCTCTTCCTTGAGTATTTTCATTGTTAAAACTCCCAATTTAAACTTGGAATAATATGTTATAGAAACAATTGAGAACCAGCATTTTAGGCCAGTTCTGATGGATTCGAATTATATAAATTGTGATCAGGATAATGCTAAAAAAAAAAAAAAAAAAGGGATATTCATTTTTGTCAATATTGCCCACAGCTATTTCAAACTTTTGATTTGAGTAGTTTTACACTGGTTTAGATCTTTTTTTTCTCCTTATTTTTCCTCTGCATTTGACCCTTTCTCCATTAGCTCTGGGTTTAAACCTTTCAGCAGCAGAGAGTGACCACAGCGCAGCAGCTGAAGGAATTATGACTGCAACTAACCATTATTCTGCCATTGATTCATCCTGTGATTATTCTTTTGATCAATCAGTTAGTTGTTTGGATCATGGAAGGCCCGTGAATATGAGATTTTTTCTGAATTTGACCCTGTGATGCCCCTTGAGGACATCCTGATGGAGAATATTTATAAACTAAAAGCTGTTTTTTACTTTTCTAGTGTCTTTTTGATGCGGTCACAGCTCTGTCTGAGTCATACAGCCTCTTCTCTCAGGCATGTTTTGGAGTCTGTGAATAAACCAAATATTCAGGATTCATTGACTAGTATTTTGATAATTGTTTAGTTGTAGAGCTGGATCTAACGACTATATTTGGCAATCAATGATTATTCCGTTGATTAATCAATTAGTTGTTTGGAACGTGAAGTGTCCATGAATATGAACATGAAGACTTTTGTTATATTTGACTCAGATGAACCTAAGCTGATGCTGCTTTGGGAAGTCCTAAGTTTTTGACGTAGTTGCGAAGTCTGCTTTTTTATAGTGACTCTGGGCTTCTCTTTTTGGGAAAGTCGCTTACAAATTTCGTGGGTTGCAAGTTTTTGGGCTTGCTTCAGAGCAGCATTTCACGTCATAAAAAGAGCACAGTTTTGTCTTTTTTCTGTTCTGTTTCATGTTAATAGATGCAATGATGACTGAAATGCACATGTTGAACAAGCTGGGAAAAAAAACACTAAATGATTATGTTTTCTTTGTCATTTGGATGCAATTTCTGACCTGTCTGAGTGATAAGACTTATTTTCTGAGCACATGGCATTCTTTGAAGTCTCTGTATAATCCAGATAATGATAATAGTAATAAATTACTAAATTAGTTGACGATTATCTCAATATTCGATTAATTTGTTTCAGCCCTATTTAGTTGCCATTCATTTTTTAGAAGGGATCCATGTCCAGATCTTGAACAAGAATCTTGAGGATTTCCGAGAGAATTAGCCTTCTTTTAATGTTTTTGAGGGTTTATTTTAGCATAACAGATTAAAAGTAAAACAGAAACATTTCAGTTGCTCTCTACGCTGTGGTTTTATTTATACTGGGCCACAAAGTTGGAAATTTAAATGTCATTAAAGGCATTTAAAAAGAGAAATATTTCAGGTTTGTATATAGAGAATTTATTAAACAATTAAAAATACTATAATCAGCATTCTACATTCTAGTATATGTATAAAATGATATTCAAAAAGTGCTTTTACTACGCAGACAGGGCACGTACAATCTCCTCCTTTGCCGTCGAGAGAAGTAAATATTCCGGGACAGTCTCTTACAGTAGCACAATGCAGCATTGCCCCGTCGCAGCCTCAGTTTAACCAGAGCTGATTCATTAATTCATTTATGTGCTCGCTCACAGAGAAACGTCACGGAGCTGCAGCAGAGGGAGTCTTTTAATCAAACCTCTGCTCCACGCGGCCAACTCATGTGCAGCCACGCGAGTTTGTTTACCCGGGCCGCAGCTGCCAGAGGCCGGCAGGAACGGGGGAATTTCTATCTCATTCTCTCGCTCTCCTTTTCACCCATCTTTCCCTCTCTTACCGCTCCTCTCCCCCTCGTTCTCTCCCACCGCAACTCTCCAACTGCAACAGAAGTGGAGCTGAACAAATTTGGAACATCTATTTGCAATTTTTCTCTTTTCTTAGATTGGAGATATGATTCTTCGAGTCATGATTCACTTCACGGAGCACATTTGTAAAGAAGCCGCGTTTAAAGAACAGTGGAACGCTGAGCCCGAAGCCGTGAGAGAGTCTCCTTTGTTTTGTTTTTCTCCCTTTTAAAAAGAAAGTGGCTCGTGGAAACGCATTTTTGTGCGCACGTCATTGTGTTTGACTTTGTAATTTAATCGTATATGTTTGTCATTTTGGAGTGTGTTCACATTTAGGAGGTCTTTTTCACATCTGGCAAAGGAACTGTTGATGCAAATGAGCTCAGATCAGGCAACTCGTGCACATTTACACTGTTTGATGTTGGTTGATGTGCATCGTTTCTTCCAAAAAATAAAAAATACAAGCTACTAAGCGCATTCACAAATCGTACGCTCTTTATAACATGTTTGTGCAGATCTACACTGGCACGAGATTAAAGTGCCCATGACAGGTTGGACGACTCATTTGACAAAAATACATAAAAAGATAAATATATTTCAAATTTTGTTAAAATGCTTTACAAATGTTATCAAGATTTAGCTATTTTTAGTTTTTTTGTTTTACTTCCTGGTTGTTAATGATGACATCACACTAGGAAATTACCAAGCAATCATCATGTGCACTGGGCCAAAACTCCTCTAATGTCACAGATTCTTTTATTTTACGAATAATAAAACATGCAAACACCTTTATTTTATTGAATCATTGTTTAAAGGTTCAAAAAAAGTGTTTATTTTGTGTAAATTATGCTTAACCTTTGTCTCCCCAGTGTGATGTCATCAGTTTGTTTACTTCCTGTAATTTTCAACAAATTTTTCAACTTTTCTCCACAAATGACTGCTTTATTGGTGTAAAACTAAAATGTACATTTACAACTGGCATTAATACACCAAATAAAGTCAAAATCACGAAAACCCGTCATACGCACTTTAAATGGTTACAAAATAAGATCCCATGGACATTTCCTTCTCACAAGTTTGATTTCTAGGACTGATGCCCTTCCAGCTTCTATCGCATCTTTAATGCGACTGAAACGGACAAAAGGAGGTGAACTACATTTGATCCTGCGACCGTCTGATTGGAGGTCAAACTCTTACAGGCCAAACCACCATCTCCTTGAGGCTTGGCATGCGTTTTCGTCTCTGCTTTCAGACCCCGGAGTGAAACGTTTCCACTCTTAAGCCTCAGACAAGAGCCAGAACATCAGCGAGACATTGACTCTCTGTGGAGCAGGTCAAAGAGCTCCCGGGCCTTGACCCCAACACCGGGGAAGACGGTTACACTCCTACACCAAGACGAGGCCGGACAGATGTGAGGTCGGCTTAACGCTCAGGTGAAACTGTCCCGAGGGAGAGCTCTGAAGGACTACAGCTGCATAAAGACATGAGGAGCGCTCTGGATCAGCGCCGCTCAGGAAACGGTCGACTTCTGATCTCACACTCGGACTGACACCAACATTAGAGAAAGAGTTTAAAGCAATACATGTCAGTCGGTCAATATTCACCTTATTCCAGAAGTTGCCGTACGCGCCGCCATCTTGTTTCCGTTGTATTATTTTACATGGATCAGACGAGCTCAACAGAAAATAAGTTCTACATGGACTAAAAAGACGTTTTCAGACTGACCAGGAAATCGTTGCATTGTTGACTTGTTGTTGCTCGTGTTCATTAAACATTTTACACAAATCAATCTACTTTATGTAACATTTTAGCGGCGAGACTTTTCCCTCGTTCGTCATTAGCTTTAACGGAGTTCTCGTCAAACGGAAGTGCGTTTACAACAAAAGTGGGCGGGGCAGAATAAGGTGAATATCTGCTCTGGGTTCTAAATTATTGGCCGATGTCATAAAAGGCCTCGTATTCTGCATTATTTGTTATTACTGTCCTTTGAACCTGCTCTTGTAACTTTACTTTTGCATCTCATGTTGTAGAACTTAAAATAATGTATGTTCTGATGTCCACACTTTACGTGCTATCAGTGAGGCGTTATCTTGTCAGGATTGGTGTTATATAACGTTTACTCCTTCTGGCAGTAGAGGGAAATACCATAGGGAAATAAACAAAAGCTAGCATGCCCCAAAATGCTAATCTAAGCATGCTTGTGTCTTATCTTTTATTTGATTTATTTGACAGGGACAGTGTACAAGAGCATTAATCACAAGAATATGAAAAGATGTTTTGTACCAGATTTTAGCTCTCCGAGCTAATTTCCATCTGCAGTCCCTTTACCAGTCACTCGCTCTGAAACCTACAAATCAAGTTAGAAATAATGGACTCCGACTTGAACTTTTACAGCCACATCAAATCAATAACATCAAAAACCTTTTACCACCTAAAAACATTGCCCAAATCACAGGTGTAGTGTCTAAACCAGACTTGGAGAGACTTATCCATGCGTTTGTCTCCAGGAGGTCACATCCATCAGACTCTGACCAAGGAAGTCCTGCCATCGAATGAGGTAAATGAGCTTATAGCATTTTACATTTGTCTTATTAGAAGGAAAACACAAGTTAATATTTAAAAGAAGAGAAGATTCATTTTCCAAATATAATCACTGTCACCCCAAATAAAACAGTACATCATCTACGTACATGTATTTAAATTCATGACCAATCAAAGCACAACTTTCATTCAACTGTGATTCATTTTTGCTCCAAACAGACACAAAAAGGTGTAGAGGAGGATCTTGAACTTTTTCTCACCGGATCAAAAGCACTGTCTGTAATTAGAATCCGTCTGGAAGGAGGACAATTAACAGTGTTTTTTCTGTGTCCCCCCAGGGTTCTCTCAATGGGCCGAATTAGAAAATGGGGTGCAAAAAGATTGATGAGTTCAATGTTTTCCAAATGAGCGGCCTTACACACATAATTACAGCGCGGAAACGAATGGATCATCACGATACAGGCCCAGGCGAGGCTAAGCAAATTGCTCATCAAACGTCCCCGCTGCAGTGTCAGCTCCAAACCGCTGTATCCGTCCTTAAAGAGAGGAGCCGAGGGAGGGGCCGCTCAGATTAATGTGATCCATCTTCCTTTTGTCGCTGTTCATTATTTTAAACTCACTCTAATCCCACTTATCTCAGCCCGCTCTTCAGACCTGACAGGTGCACAAGGACGGCTCGCACTCTTCTGCTGGACAGGAAACATGTTACTCTCAGAGTTTTATTATTCATTTGGAAATATAACTTTTCAGATGGAGGATCTGCCTCATACTTGTTTTGCCAGGACAAGTCCAAGGTATTGCATTAAACTAAACCATCTCTGGAGCTCCACTAATCAAGACAAACAGGAATTAATAAATCAAATGTTACAAACCCCCTCCTTGAACCGCCACCTTAACGTGGTGGAGGGGTTTGAGTACCCGAATGATCCTGGGAGCTATGTTGTCGGTGGCTTCATGCCCCTGGTAGGGTCACACATGGCAAACAGGTCCTGGGTGACGGGTCAGACGAAGAGCGGTTCAGAAACCCTTATGAATAGTGATCAATCGAGGCCAGTTACGTCACCCGGATTGGCGTCACCGGGGCCCCACCCTGGAGCCAGGCCTGGGGTGGGTGCTCGACGGCGAGCGCCTGGTGGCCGGGCCTTTCCCCACGGGGCCCGGCCGGGCCCAGCCCGAACGAGCGACGTGGGGCCATCCTCCCGTGGACCCACCACCCGCAGGAGGATCCATAAGGGGCCGGGAGGCAGTCGAAGGCGGGGACCTCGACGACCAGATCTCCGGACACAGAAACTAGCTCTGGGGACATGGAATGTCACCTCGCTGGGGGGGAAGGAGCCTGAGCTTGTGCGGAGGTCGGCGCCCGACTAGATATAGTCAGCCTGACCTCCACGCACAGCCTGGGCTCTGGAACCCGTCTCCTCGAGAGGGGCTGGACGCTTCCATTTCTCTGGCGCGTTCGTGGGGAGAGGCGGCGGGCTGGTGTGGGCTTGCTCATAGCCCCACAGCTCAGCCGCCACGCGTGTTGAGCTTACCCCAGTGAACGAGAGGGTCGCGCCCCTCCGCCGGTGGGGGACAGGTCTCTCACCGTTGTGTCGGCCTACGGGCCGAACAACGGTGCAGAGTACCAGACCTTCTTGGAGTCCCTGGGAGGGGTACTGGACAGTGCACCGCCTGGGGACTCCGTTGTTCTACTGGGGGACTTCAACGCCCATGTGAGCAACGACAGTGACACCTGGAGAGGGGTAATCGGGAGGAACGCCCCCCCCGATCTGAACCCGAGTGGTGTTCAGTTATTGGACTTCTGTGCTAGTCACAGCTTGTCCATAACGAACACCATGTTCAAGCACAAGGGTGTCCATCAGTGCATCGTGGCACCAGGACACTTAGGCCGGAGGTCGATGATCGACTTTGTTGTCGTGTCATCTGACCTTCGGCCGCGTGTCTTGGACACTCGGGTGAAGAGAGGGGCGGAGCTGTCAACCGAATCACCACCTGGTGGTGAGTTGATCCGCTGGCGGGGAGGAAGCCGGACAGACTCGCAGGCCCAAGCGTATCGTGAGGGTCTGCTGGGAACGGCTGGCAGAGCCCTCTGTCGGCAGGGTCTTCAACTCACACCTCTGGGAGAACTTCTCGGAGGAGGACTATCGGTCGGCCTCAAAGAAATTCTGGCAAACCATCCGACGCCTCAGGAGGGGGAAGCAGTGCTTCACCAACACCGTTTACGGTGCGGGTGGAGAGCTGTTGACCTCGACTGGGGATGTTGTCGGAAGGTGGAAGGAATACTTTGAGGATCTCCTCAATCCCACTGTCACGTCTTCCGAGGAGGAAGCAGAGACTGAGATCTTGGAGGCGGACTCATCCATCACCCTGGCTGAAGTCACTGAGGTGGTAGGCAAGCTCCTCGGTGGCAAGGCTCCGGGGGTGGATGAGATCCGCCCTGAGTATCTTAAGTCTCTGGATGTTGTGGGACTGTCTTGGTTGACACGTCTCTGCAACATCGCTGGCGGTCGGGACGGTACTCTCTGGACTGGCAGACCGGGTGGTGGTCCTCTGTATAAGAAGGGGGGACCGGAGGGTGTGTTCCAATCACAGGGGATCACACTTCAGCCTCCCGGTAAAGGTTCTATTCCAGGGTACTGGAGAGGAGAATCCGACCGATAGTTGAACCTCGGATTCAGGAGGAGCAGTGTGGTTTTCGTCCTGGTCGTGGAACACTGGACCAGCTCTATACTCTCCATCGCGTGCTCGAGGGTTCATGGGAGTTTGCCCAACCAGTCCACATGTGCTGTCCACAAGAAACAAATGTTTCTTAAAATTTCTTATTCAGTACAATATGTCCATAATTATTCTCTAACTAGAAGCCTTTGGTCACCAAATTTAAACCATTATTTGGTTAAAAATGTAATCTGGAAGTCTAAATGTTCAAAAGAAACTGACTAGTTGAGAAATAACAATTGCTGACTGAAATAATCTCTGTTGAAGCCCTATGTTTCTTTTCCTGCAGAGCAGGAACATCAACAGCACAAATTACAGGTCAGATGTGTGAAAAGGCAAACCTGAATGCATGTTTTCATGGTGTTTTTGAGGACATTTAAATGAATAAATACAAGATGTCTTCATCAGTTTTATTCCATACAGTGGAACATTCCAGGCAAACCAATGAATTAATTATGACTTTAGAGATATATATCGGCTTTCATGACATTCAAAGCACTTTGCAGTTAATTATTTATTCCATCCTTCCATGGTGGTTATAAGATACTACTGTGGCCACAGCTGCCCTGCGGCAGACTGACAGAAGGGTTGCCAATCTGCGCCTCAGACGCCACTAATCCTTCGCTCACAGAGTCATAAGCAACGTAAAGTGTCTAAAAACACAACAACAGTTTGCACCAAAGCATTAACACAGAATACAGAAATGCAGACAATTTTATCCTGTCCTTGCTTGTCCACGTAATTCTTTGAGGAAAAAAATAAAAAATCTGGGTCAAACATGTAGGATTCTAAGATGTAAAAATGCATAAATAAATATCCACAGCTTGCTACAGTGAAAGATCTCTGAAGAGTCGGGGGCAGCAGAGACTCAGTTCTGCAGTTTAGTAAAGGAAGTCATCTGATTTCTATTATTAAGTCGCTTTAGATAAATATTGTGGTTTACCATGAAAATAATTTAAATATAACATATAGCATAATATTCATTTCTTTTAGCTTCGCACATATGTTCTGGATTGGATGGATAGCTTGCTTTCTCCTGCGCGCTGAGCCATCTCGGTCAGTGTGAAGAGAAGGACGTTTTGTCAGTGGTCACAGCTCACTAACTCACATTTAGTGGACTGATCTGGTGCATAATGACATGAGTAATTTGAATACATTTTCTGCCTATGAAACAGGGGGGTAATAATTATACGGTGGGGTTACAGGGCAGTGGAAACAGCTGCACGGAGCCTGTTAGGATGATGGAAGAGTCCAGGTGATGTATGGAGATATTACGCTGTCATTTATGTGCCTCCTCACACTCACTGCAAAGTAAAATGTCTGTGTAATCCCTCAGTAGTCACAATCATTGAATTCAGACTTAAATGATCTTGATTTAATAATACAAAACTCATCTTATTTTTACAGATTTACGTTAGAATTTTTGGTCTACAGTTGGCGTGGGACGATATTGAAAGTTTATGTCACGATTATCACGACCAAAATAATTGCGATCAACGATAATATCACGATAGTTATTAAAGTTACCGACAGTTTGAACATGTGACATAAAAAGACATTACTTTCTAATTATAAATAACTTCTGAAGTATTTGTACTTTATTATAAGTGAAAACAAAAATTATCTAGAAGGGAACATAATGGGTAAATTGCTTTTTTTCTGCACAATCTGGAGACAAAATGGCGATTATCTTTGTTGGCGATTATCACGATTAGACAAAATGTAGCACAAACGATTATTGTCTTCCCTTTTTATCACGAAAAATGATATTATTGTTTATTGTCCCATCCCTAGTCTACAGTAAGGCACTGGATTCATACAGCACCTTTCAAGATACATTTATGGCTGTTCAAGTAAAACTGTTGAAACACTGATGGGTGATGGTGAGAATATTGTGTGGTGAAGATGGGAAGCAAATGTACTGCACTTATACCTCGTCTTCGGTTTATATTTTTTATGTGTAGCAATTGTGAAATGTCTCCCAATGGAAACAAATAAAGAAACATTGAATCCTAAGCGATCTAAATTGAATTACATACATTCACTCCCAAGTCTTTTCTACCATAGACCATTCTATCGACTCGTTCACTTGATAATCTCTGCATTGTAGCCACAGCTGCCCTGTATGGTTAGACCCATAGGCTGCTAATCTGAAATTATGATAAGGATTATTTTACCTCCCACACTGTAAATAATTTAGTAATTTACTGTAAAAGCAAATATTTAGATTTGGCACAAAAGGACATATTGTGCATATTTGAATTGCTAGTGGCCTCTAAATATGCTCTTGTACCTTTATTTTGGCACATCATGTTCTAGCACCAGCGCTATATACAATCTAATGAAGATATCTGTCAAAAAAAAGTAATAAGGACGATTAGCAGTGGCAGTTATCGTGTTTAGACAGCAGTAATGCTCAGAACGAGTCTGGTGATGATTTAAGGACTAAAAACAGCAGAAGATTCTCACATAAGTGACGTAGATGATCCGAAAATACGTCCTGGATCGATGGTGTTCGGCAGGACGTGTGTTTGACGCTCGGAGGGAGAGGATTTTCTAATAAACATTCTTCAAAACAGCGTGAATGCCACTGAATCCAACTCCAGGTGTGTTTTTGATGACGGAACATTGTCAGGACATGCTTAAAAGCTCAAAAAAGACAACGTAGCAGAATATGTGTCCTTTAAAAATCTGAAATGAACAAAAGCTAGCTTAGCGTGCTAATGTAAACACAAAATGCTCAGTCACCATGCTCAGAGTCTGGTGATGATTTATGGATTTAAAACAGCACAGGAAACATCCTAATCTCTACCTTTGATGTCACAAATCTGAGAAAGTGTTTTTGTGAGGCTCGGAGGGAGACGACCTTGTAAACAGGTTTAATGAACATGAAACATGAACAAGAAAAACAAAACACTCCTGGTCTGTTTTATGAGAGAATATTGTCACACAAGCTCAAAATAGTATTTCTGCATTATATATGTATTTACTGGATCACAATGAATGTTGACTAAATGCATTGTTACTTTATTTTTTCTAGATATTGATTATTCAAGTGGAATGTGATGTTTCTTTTATCATACTCCAATGGCAGACAAACGTATATGGAAAAATAACAATAATTATGTATATGTATATTGAAACCAGTTTGAAATATTGTAAATTAAGTCCAATAAACACACTATTCGAGTAATTTTCATTGAATAGATAGTAATAGTTGTTTTCTTCAGTGCAGCACAAATTTATGTTTCTGATACTAAATTTCACACTTGAACAACTGCCGTGCCTCCTGCATCGATCGTAAAAATGACGACCATCTACCGACGTCTTCATCTGCCGCAGTCGGTCAGGCCGGCATTTCCCTCCTCACCTTTGATTTCCAACATTGAGCCCGAGGTGTCACTTTCCCGGGATACGGTCGCAACGCTCGGCTACTTATCAAATCCCTGGAAATGGGTGGCAAATCCCCTTTTCCCGGACCTTATCAGATATCTGTCCTGCAAACCTTTCAGCGCGAGCCGCCTCCATCGCGTTCGACAGCACGGCCCGGGCTTACAGCTGATGTCCACACGTCCCAGAGGAAGACGTGAAAGTACAGAAGGCAACGGATTCTTTAGATTTCCTCTGGGATCGCCACTCGATGGGCTGCGCCGGGGAACACGGTCTATTTAGGGAGCCATATATTAAAAGGTCATATGTGTTTGGCAGACGTGACAAAAGGGCTGAGCTACACTGGAGAAAGATGTTGTGTCAATTTTTTTCTGAAAGCTAGTGTGATTTGATTTTTGATTTTTTCCCCTTCAAATGAATAAAAAAAAGCAAAGCAATCTTACTTAAATGTAGTCTATATGTAATGAATGGTTAAAGGACATATTCTGCATTATTTGTTTTGTAAATGGCCTTTCACCATGCAAGAGTATCTCATGTTTTAGAGCATAAGATATTGAAAACCAAATTGAAAACCAAAACACAATATTTGACCAGTAAGGCATTCCCTCTTCCGGATTGGTGTTAGCACTCCATCTACTGGCAGTGCGGATAGGGACGGTCCAAAAGTGTCTCCACCGTCCAAAATAAACCGTACTAGTCAGTTTAAGCAATACAAAGTGCTTCCACAAGAGTCTGGTTCGCTTTCGTCTCCCAGAATGCTTTTGGGCGAGATGACTGGATTAGAGAGAATGCAGACTGAAAACAAAACTGTGAAAAGCTGACATAAACAGAAAATAATTTCTGACCAAAAACGCTGGCATGATCTTGTGATGAACCGCCGTATTTTCAGTGATGCTAACGCCAACAAACTTAGTAAAACAAATCTGGCAGAGCTCGTTAGCATCAGTTGATTCCCGTTTATTGATGCACCGCACTCGCTTTGTTAAGACCCAAAATATTATATTTCTAGTACATAATGCATCCAACATTATTCAAACCCAACATAAAGAGACATGAAAACGCAAAGAAGAGGAGCAGAGAAGTGAAATAACTGAAGAAAAGGTTAGCAATGAATCGGAAGTAGTTTCTTATTTATTCTAGCTTTATCCACGTCTCGCAAACTTGAAATGATTAAACGTGTTTTTTGTGAATTGCTGAGATCGGCCTCATGATTAAACAGTATAATTCAGGTGCAATTTAGGTGATATTTATTATCAAAACATTTGTTATGTAGGTGGAGACACACTCCGCCATGAGAAGAAGTGTTCCAACGTTTGGAACATTGGTCTGGGGATCGGGGTCGGTCTAAACGTGGCTTGTGACATGAATGTGGGAAACGTGGAACAAATGTTTTCTTACGCTAAGAAAAAGAGCAGAAAAGACAAGCTTGTAAACAGGATTAAAAACAACAAACGGGAATAAAGCTAAATATAATTCCAGCTGTGTTTTGATGAAGGCTCAATGTTGTAATTAGCTTTTTTTTTTCTTTTTTTTGTAAAATGTATAAATGGTCAAAATAATTTCATCTAGCTGTGACACCGATGTCTATGTGCAAGAGTAAAGTAGAAAACTAAGAAAGATAACTTTAATAAGTTTAAAATGCTAGTACTTGCCAGTCAGCACCATGGACAGTGTTTCTGAAAATTTGTAGCCAAACTTCAGTTTAAGCTGCTAGAACATAATCCTCTCTCTGAGGGGGGAATTCTGAACCAAATTACATGGAGCGAGGCAGCAGTGACAGCACACCAGGGCCTAGTAAAGTGTCATTTCTCTCTGTATTTCTATGTGTCAGACACCTCCTACTAATACTGCTGTGAGTAATACTTCAGGAATGTTCTCTTCATGTTAGTCTTGTCTGAGATGAAGGAGGGAATGAATAAATATGAGCTTTCTTTAACGAGAACATAGTATGCAAAAATGCTGGAAATTTTGACGTTGGCTGCTGTTTTAAGACTTTTTTTTTAAGAGCAGAAATGCCACCATCGAGACATTTTTAATGGGGCTTGGAGAATATATTTAGTTTTAATTGTATTTTAAGTTTGCATACTCCGATATTAAATATTAATGAGGCTGCAGTGCTGAGTTTACACGCATAGTTTTATTCAATTTGTTATTTTTTTTTTATTTACTTAAACATTATTAAATGAGTTAACCTTTCCATACAAATGTGTAAATGGTAGAGAGAGTTAAAATCAGGCATCATATAATTACATTGCAACGCTCCAAGAAATGTTTTTACTTAAAACATCAACATTTGTCGTGTTTAGAATGTCCATTGGAAGAAAATCCAAGCATTCATTTAAAAAATACAAAAATAAGAATGATAACTTTAATAGGTTTAATGCCAATACTTACCGGTCAGCACCAAGGACAGCGCTTCTGAAAAATGTAAAGCTAAATTACAGTTTAGGCTTTTAGAGCATAATCTTCTCTGCACCAAATTCAGGTTTGTAGATGAGTGATCAAAACTCTGAACTGTTCCCATTGGTCTCCCGTCCTAGCAATAACCATTCCCAACCCTGCTTTACTTTGAAGACCTGATGATATTCTCAACACGGTATGACGTATAACTTTTTATATACCTTTTTTTTTTTTTTTTTGAAGACCTTGGACCCTTTAAAAATAAAATGTATTTGCAACGCCAGTTAATATTTTTGACGTCTACAGATAAAGTGAGAAGGCTTGTACGTATACCACGGCCGCATTGCATTCCCAGCACCAAAACGTATTCCGACTTAGTTTAATCAGAGGAAAGACGGCTCCTTATATTAAGAGTACAAATGCTGTCAGAAACAGCATAATCCCCTCCACCTGAAGTATGACACATGAGCTTAAAAAGTCTTACAAACACGTCCGCTCAAATCCCTTCTCTTTCTTGTTCGCCGCCGTAGTCTGCACCTGTTCCTTTCTCTGGGCTTTGACGGCGACAGAAACAAGGACAAAACGCCCGGCGCAGATAGGACTTTCACCGTTCGCCACTTTTTCCTCACCTGTGCGCTTCAAAAGGCTGCTCGCTGGCTGCGGTTAACCTACTGGCCGCCTCTCGACGCCGGGCGCTGGTGTCTGCTGCCTCGGAGCTTATCAGGCTTTCCCAGATGGCGATGGGAGAGCGTGGAAGGTGCAGTGAAAGAGGAGCGGAGCGGGGCGGAGGTGAGTTTGCTGAGATGAAGCGCGCACTAGACTCAGGGTCAAATGAATAATGGAAGTTTGCTAACATCCTGTGCTCCTGTTTTCATCCCTGTACTGGAGATTTATACAGCAGTTTATGTGGGGGAAGAACACCTTGTACAAACACAGCGCTGTAACTTTGAAAGGCGCAGCGCTTTGTTTGTACAAGGAACGAAACTACATTTATAATAAATATAAAAGGTTGTTTTTTTCAGACCAGAGTTTGTTTTTCGTCCCTGACAGCTCATTTCTCTTCAGAGTGGTCAAGTGATAGCGCTGTGACGTGTTTGATTTACACAGGGTTAATGCGAAATGATCTGGTCCAAAGGGATGAAGTAGCTCTATGAACAGGCATTAGATTGTTTAATGTTTAATTTTAAGGTGAGACACTGCAGGTAAATAGGAAAAAAATCTTAAATTTAAAGATATCAATTTGAAACTTCTCACGTTAGTCTTTCATCATGTCATGTTTTCATGTAGAAATAGAAAATTGCCAAAAATACACATATTTGGGAGCTATAAAAAGCTGAAAAAATTGATAGAACAAGGTATAAATGTCTTGGTTCATTTTGTACACATATTAGTTAGTTTTTTTACTTAAAACTTTAATAAATCAGTTTTAGAATTAGATGTTAAAAAATCCTTCAGTACATTTTGTCAAAACCTTGTTGAGTCCAAGGTTGTAAAGTTTGGCGTAGGAGCTACTTTAAGGCTGATCTTTATGTCTCGAGGGAGAAAAATGCATTTTAATAAAATGACCTTTGAAGTCACAATGTCCCAGAGAAATCTATGGATGAAGTGAATTCAATGAAGTAATAAAACCTCTTTAGGAGCAGATTCCTGTAGTGTCTCGCCTTAAAAATGATAGAAATGTACGACAAATTTGTGAACATAACCATAAAAGAACTTTGTCAACCAACAGCCTTTGCATCTGTGGCCTCTTTTCGTTTTGGAAATATTTTACAACCAAAAAATGTCTTTCAATTTACAGGACATTTTTGAAGGACAGGTTTCTGTTCTGTTCTCACTCAAGTGCCATCATCATCAAATATTTTTACCACAGATTGCTCAAGAGGACTTTGGATTGGGTTTTACATAAAAAAACAAAAATAAATGTGGTTCATCTCGTCGTTGTGAAATGATTTCAAGGGCAGTTACATGAGTGTCATTCAGTGCTTTACACATAGTTGAACACTGGTCATTTGAGTGACAGCGGGTTAATCAAAATGTGTGAGACCTGTGCTTTCTTTACAAATTGTATGCAGTTATTTTACAGTGAAATGTAAGAAGCAACAACATATGATTTGCATTGAGGAAAAAACTTGATTTAAGCCTAAAATTTGAGCATAGTAGAGATGGGCGATGTGCTAAAAAATGTCTTCATCGTGATTATTTTAAAGCCAGATCACAGTGAGTGGCAACTGAATGCTACTTCAGGTGTGTTTTTGATGATGGAACATTGTTAGAACATCGTTAAAAAAAAAAAAAAAAAAAAAAGTCACTGTAGCTGAATATGTATCGTTTCAATGTTGTGGGTTTTACTCTAATTGTTAAAAATAAATTATAATCCGAAATTTAAGACTGGGATACTTGATTTTCACACAGCGAAACCAGAATTAAAAATTAAAACTACTTCCTCACTCACACATACACTTTGACATATTGTTAATATTCACACGCTTCATTTTAAGACGCATACGCAGCTTTAGAACAGCGATTTTCAGAGAAACTTGGATGGTCCGCCCAAGCACAGCCAATCAGAGTGCTCCTTGTGACCCTTGACGAGAAATAAACTTCTGAGGACCTCAGGGACTGGCCTCCTGCTGGTGCCAGAGTCAGGACTAAACATGGACTGGCCTCCTGCTGGTGCCAGAGTCAGGACTAAACATGGACCGGCCTCCTGCTGGTGCCTACAGTCAGGACTAAACATGGACCGGCCTCCTGCTGGTGCCAGAGTCAGGACTAAACATGGACCGGCCTCCTGCTGGTGCCTAGAGTCAGGACTAAACATGGACCGGCCTCCTGCTGGTGCCTAGAGTCAGGACTAAACATGGACCGGCCTCCTGCTGGTGCCTAGAGTTAGGACTAAACATGGACCGGCCTCCTGCTGGTGCCAGAGTCAGGACTAAACATGGACCAGCCTCCTGCTGGTGTCAGAGTCAGGACTAAACATGGACCGGCCTCCTGCTGGTGCCAGAGTCAGGACTAAACATGGACCGGCCTCCTGCTGGTGCCAGAGACAGGACTAAACATGGACAGGCCTCCTGCTGGTGCCAGAGTCAGGACTAAACATGGGGAATCATCATTTCAGTTTTTTGCAGCTAAAATCTGGAACAGTCTCCCTGAAGATGTGAGACAGGCCTCCACTCTGACAATGTTTAAATCCAGACTAAAAACAGTTCTGTTTAGATGTGCAAACGACTGAAAGATCTATCTGCACTCTTCTCTTTTAAAGCGCTTTATTTTAAAATTATTCTGTGTGTCTTTTTGTGTTTTGTGATTTTAATGCAACTTTTCCTGTTATGTGAAGCACTTTGAATTGCCTTGTGTACGAATTGTGCTCTACAAATAAACGTGCCTTGCCTTTATTATTTGCTGCAGACAACATACAGTCGTCTCATTTTGTCACAAAGTGCTGAGTTTACAAGATGCTATTTAGTGGAAAATAGAAAATGTATTAATTTACAACAAGAAAAGCAGGGTACCCCAGATTTAAGTGAACAATTAGTCAATCTAAAATGATAAAATACTTTAAATGTATGCAGATTTTATGATTTAATGTATAAGAAATATAGAAGTAACAACTGTTTAAACTAACCCCTGCCTCAGACATGTTTGATATTTGTGGTGAGGGTCTGAGTGCTGCTGTGGCCGGGTCAAAGCAGCACATACTCAGTAAATCTGCAAGAGGCAGTAAACACAGGTCCAAGGGGCTGGAGGCGCCGAGGTGTCAGGGCCAAAAAGTGTGCCTCTGTGAAAGTCTTCTGGACTAAATCACAGCAGACACGGACGCCAGGCCAGCTTTATGGTCTCTGACTGCAAAGCGAAAGTTAGCATTGCCAGTGGTTTGCTAATGTACTTCTTAGACATTTCTTGAGTTAAAACACGCCTCCTCTGACTCATGTTCCTGTCGAGAAGGTAAATGTATCTGTCCATAGCTCCGGACAGTCACACAGTCCCGTCATGAGCTCGGGTTCTCCTCATAGGCCTGTCGGGGTAATTACTATATTGGATTATCGGTCAATAAATGAAAGCTGAAACAATGTATTTTGGGCTCATTATTTATCATGTGTATATCATCATTTTCTTTGCAAAAGTGGGTGAGTATTGTATTACTTTTTTTGTAATATGAAAGAATTTGTGCTATGAATTTATGCCCCTCATAGTCCGATTCCAGACCCTTCTGTGTACGAACAGAGCGTAGAAGGAAGTGGATGGTCAGGCAAACATTTAGTGCGACTGACTGAAAAACTGTTGGCTGTGATGTTATTTGAAAGATACTTGTTTAAAAGGACAGTGACTTTTTGAGCTTTTAATCAATGTTCTGTCATCAAAAACATACCTGGAGTTGCATTTAGCTTCATTCACGCTGTTTTGAGGAATGTTGGTTTGAAAATCCTCTCCCTCTGACCGTCAAAAACACTTCCAGCTGAACTTCCTCGATTGCTGACGTTTTTCCCGATTATTCACCTTATTCCGGAAGTTGCCGTATGCGCCCCCATCTCGTTTCCGTTGTAGTTTACATGGAGCAGACGAGCTCAACAGAAAATAAGTTCTACATGGACTAAAAAGCTGTTTTCAGACGCCCAGGAAATCGTTGCGTTGTTGACTTGTTGTTGCTCGTGTTCATTAAACATTTTACACAAATCAACCTACTTTATGTAACATTTTAGCTGCGAGACTTTTCCCTCGTTCGTCATTAGCTTTAACGGAGTTCTCGTCAAACGGAAGTGCATTTACAACAAAAGTGCAAAAAACTGCAAAAGTGGGCGGGGCAGAATAAGGTCAATGTACACGCCATTTATCTGAGAATCTTCTGCAGTTTTAAGTCCTTGAATCATCGCCAGACTCGTTTTCAGTATTTCTGCTTCTAAACACGATCAGTACTACTGCTGGGCTAATCATTGCGTATTTTAAAAGTGATAACTACTTGTGTATAGCACTAGGCGCCATCTGCTGGCTGCACACTCACACAAATCCTTTCATTTTAGTCTGTAGTAAACTTGTTTTTGTTTCAAAACATGAGATGGCAAATTATAGGTATTCAAGAATATGTTTAAAGGTTAATAATATAAAAATGCATAATATTTTCCTTTAACATTACAAATCACCTCATCTGTTGCATCAGTTCCAGTGTTTGTGCCACAATATGTTTATTTTTGGCTTTGGGGCATTTAAGATGAGGTAAAATAAGTGACATATTTAAGTACATCAAATAAATATAGTACAATAAAAGACCTTGTCACTTAAATAATTTGTAGACTTTCCTTTTTGGAGTATGTCATGACAGTAACTGATACTTGCTCCCATCTGAGAGAGCGTCATCATACAACTGTTTAAAAAAATATTTCATTCAGGGCAGCAATTTTGGGCACCTAATGAAGGTAGAAAAGCACTATATAAATCAAATTCAACCACTTGCTTAAACACTTAAAGAAAACAAAGAGCAAAATGTGTTTGTGGCGTTAAAACCCAAGCCTCCTCTTTTATTAAAATCTAAATGATTTTTAAATTAAGAGGTTTTCGCTCACAATAATCCCACCACTCAAACTTCACATTGCGACATCCCTGGTGTTGTCTCATAAACATGGTGCTTGAGAATGCATCCATGTGTGAGCGAGGGCTAATTGACTGTAATGTCATTTTATCTGCGTGGAGAGGTTATTGACAGTGAGGTCCCAGAAGACTGCTCATCCTTCTGTCAAGCGTCAGCCCGGGACCAGCCATTATCATCTCATTACGGATCACACTTTCACATAATCCTGACATGTCCTCGCTCCTCGCTCCGCGCTGGAGGATAGAGTAAATATTGTGCGAGCGTTTGTGGAGGTAGAAACGAGAGATTGAGTTTTTAATTTCCTGGAGCATCTTGACAGACGGCCGTTATCCACCTGGAAGCATCGTCGCTCTGTGCACCTGCAGGGCCTTTAAACACACGTTTCGGCTCGGTGACTATGTCGCCTTGTCAAAATGAACGTTTACTTTTGCTCCGAGACGAAATGTACACGATTTTATGATTGCTGCGATGAAAAAATGCTCAGGGGTCACAGGGGGCCGTTTAGAATTGCCCCATATTTTGCTTCATGAGCATTTCTCCAAGCAGAATTAACACTGCTGACTGCAAAGTTCTTTTTTCTTCTTCTTCCCACAAAATGACCATATGCATCACTGTAGGAGGGGACTTTATTAGGACTATATTTTTCTATGTGCTCCCATTTGGTTAGCACTGGTCTGTTAAAACTAATGAGATGCTGTAGTTATTAGGACTGGAGTCAACTAAACAAATTCTTGGGCTAAACACCTGGGCTATCGACCGATTAATCGACTAAAAGGGGGTGTAGCAAAAATATTTCCATGTATCTGACCCAAACTGCACTCAAAAGAACACAATGGCAGAGGAATTCATGCAAAAGCAACAATGTTTAATGATAAGTACTGGGAAACCATGTATTTACATGTTGGACTCCACAACACACTCCAGGCCCAGCAGAGGATGTACTTCCTGCGGCAGCTGAGGAAAGCCAAGCTGCCGGCGCAGATGATGGTGCAGTTCTACACGGCCATCATCGAGTCCATCCTCACCTCCTCCATCACCGTGTGGTACGCTGGAGCCACAGCCAGGGACAAACAGAGACTACAGCGCATTGTGCGCTCTGCTGAGAAGGTGATTGGCTGCAGCCTTCCATCTGTCCAGGACCTGTACGTCTCCAGGACTCGGGGACGAGCAGGTCGGATCACAGCTGACCCTTCTCACCCTGGACACGGACTATTTGAGCCACTCCCCTCGGGCAGGAGGCTACGGTCCATCCGGACCAGAACCTCCCGCCACAAGAACAGTTTCTTTCCCTCTGCCGTTGGACTCATGAACACTTTGTAACACCTGTCACTTCAACAATAATACTATTTAAGAACAATCTATTTGCACTACTCATTTGCACATTGCACTATCTGCCAACTGTACATTCTGTATATAGTCTATCTTAGTCTATTTTATTCTTAATTTTATGCATGCCTTTTTATATATTTTTTATATTTTATCCTTTGCTTTATGTTGCACCTACGCCGAAGCAAGTTCCTACGTTTGTGAATTTCACTGACAATGGCAATAAACAATTTCTGATTCTGATTCTGATATCTTCTTGTTTTTTACTGTTTTTGCCATATAAATCCTTTAAATCTAAATAAAATAATTTGTCGACTAACAAAAATGTTGGTTGACTAAGGCGCCATCGACCAATTAATCGACTAAAGGCACACAGCCCTAGTAGTTATAAAAAGCAGAAAGGGGAACACACCTGCACAATTTATATATTAGGTCAAAATCTTAATGAGCCAAACAAGGTGGATTCTTGCACTGTTCAAAATCCATCTTGTTTGGCTCAGTTGCGATAGACGCCGAACCGCCAGTGGTGCAGAACTGGAGCGTTGTGGTTTGGGCGGAGCCAAAGGTAAAGCGTAGAAGTGCAACAAACGAACCAAAACAAATGGTGACGCTGACAAACTTCTGCCTCTTTAAGCTGAAATGCAGACTATTTTGTTTTGCTTTTTTTATACATGCGTTTTGTGCATTTGTGGAGATGTATGTGCTTTTCTTTTGACTGGATTTCACAATTTTTTTATTTCCGAAGTTGTGGCGCTTCGAACCAGTCAGCGAGAAGTTTTCTTCCAGGTAACCAAAATGAACAAAACTCTGAGAACAAGGCAAGTACACAGCAATTTGCACGTGTTCAGAGAAAATGGGGATTGTCGAAGCAACGGTGCCTTGACTGCAGGAGAATAAAGTTTACTCACACGTGCATGAATCTCTCTAAATGCAACTGTGAGTTTAAATGAGAAGGGAAACAATTATATCGTCTTAATAGTTTGCAAATTGTGTCTCATGTAATAGACAGACATGACACATGCTGTAAAGGTGGGACTGTAACCCTGGACTCATTTCCAATCAATTTATCCATCAATCGATCAAATAACTTTATTTGTCCCCACAGAGTCACTTAAAGGGCAGAAGTATCTTTAAAGATTTCCATGCGTGGTCCCACATTCAGTGTCTTGCCCAAGGACACAACGGCAGTGATCTGGAGTCGATCAGCTCGGGTCGATGGACAAGTGCCACCTGCCATTTCCTCTGGTTTCCACATCCAGTAGAAACCAGGCCCGGCCCTGCTTAAGTTTATAAGATCAGATGAGACGGGACATTCTTAGGGTGGTAAGGAGTTAAGGAAACTTTTCTTCTGGGTAGAGTTTGTATTCTGCGTGCAGCCATGATCTGGAGTTTAGGAAGCAGCCTTGTTCCCAGGCGATGTGGGCGTGAGGGGAGATTCTCCGTTTGAGTCCAGGAGCAGGCTGTTTTTATGCTGCACAGGTCTGTTCCACTGTTCCACTCCAGCAGAGCCGGAGCTCATGGAGGACGTGCACGATCGGCCTTCATCACAGTCGCTGTCACATGCCTCAGTGAGAGAGAGAGCGAGAGCGAGAGAGAAGAGCGAGAGCAGCCGGCATAGACACAAATGACTCACAACTTGATGCCGGCCAGCCCTCCTAATGGTCATGAAATTCATTTTGATTTAAAAACATCTGGATCATTTTTTTCATATTGCCCAACCCAAAGCATTGATCACAATCGACTGTAAAATTCCTATTACATCTGCCTCATATGTCCGGTTTTATCAAATGTGGAGACAACAGAAAAAGCCACAAAAGTGTCCGACCACAGCCCACACTCTCAGAAATAGAGATACATTAGGAGACCATTTTTTAATTCATACAAAGGTACAAGGTAAAGGTACAGGTACAAATCTAGAACACTGTAACCTTGTGGACAATTACTGTGACCTTGTATTTGAACAGCTGGATGGTAAAACAGGTACAATCCAGATTAAAAAAAAAGAAGTACTTCAAGGTTTCAGATTTGAAGCACAGAATGGTGCGTCATGGGTCATTTAAAGGTACAAACTGAGAACTACATTGATACAGGGGTCCGCGTTTGTATCCTAAATTGGGGCACAGATATGGACAAGCGATTGTGCCCCCAGGAGAACAATAGCGTACTTTCTTTTCTGAGAGCGTAATGTACCAGAGCTGAAAATATCTGATGGTATCCGGCCAATCACGTCCATCAAACGCTGTCGCTGCTAATGCTATTGCTGACAAAAACTGAAACTATTCACCTTATTCTGCCCACTTCTGCCTCTTTTTATGTCTATGATCCGCACTCTTGTAGTAAATGGACTTCCGGTTTGATACGAACGAGGGAAAAGTCTCTCTCTAAAACATATAAAATAGATTGAGTTGTGTAAAACGTTTAATAAACACGAGCAAAAACAAGACAGCAACGCATCGATTTCCTGGGCGGTCTGAAAACGGCTTTTTAGTCCGTGTTTATTTTCTGTTGAGCTCGTCTGCCCCGTGTGAACTACAACGGAAAAAAAATGGCAGCGCCCACGATAACTTCCGGAATAAGGTCAATAAATGACTACCTTTCTTCTCCTAGACTCTGCCTGTTCAGCCAAGACAACATGTTTTTCCCAAACTTTACCAAGACGTGGAATCGAGAACCGTATCCTGTATGGGGAGATAAACCAATCGGAGAAATGCATGGTCCGTTTGTGTAAAAACCTTCGAATTAAATGAAGAAATAACTAAAATCGGTGTACATTTCAGCAATATTCAAGATTCGCACCAGTAATTGGATCATCCTGAAATCGGTTAAATGCACTCAAACAATCGTCCTGCACAAGAAATGAAAGGAAGTACTGGCTCGCAAGGCATTCCTCGACACATAACACTAACTTGACATGCTGCAGCTCTTCTAAAGTGAGACACGTGACAGAGGACGTCCGCACAGCCATGTACGCCGTGTTAGCGCCGTAATCAGGGGATGACCTTCTCCGCGGCGCTCTGACACAACCGGAGCATGTTCTGTGTTCATTATTTCTGCACAGAGGAACCCCTGGGTGCTGCTGACATGACACCCATCTGCTGAAGAATACATCACACTTCCTGCTCTGGCAGTTTGGACTACATGGGTTTTCCTTTCAGTCTTTCTCTTCCTGCTCGCATTGATCTCTCGCAGACATGAAACAGGACAGACGGAGCTGACATGGGCCGTGAATGCAGCAGACGGCAGCAGAGGGCAGAATACAGTCGGTCTGGGGTCGGATCTGCTTTGAATAGAAACGTTGTGATTATAGAGCGTGCAGCGGGGCACAGATGTCTCCTCCACAGTGACACGCCACGTGAAAACGAAATGAGAAAAGTCTAAGGTTTGGTCAGACTTCAGAATGACGCCATTGTGAGCGATGCGTTTGATGTGAGAAAAGCAGGGATATATGAGAACTATGTTTAATGTCACAATATTGTACTTCTGCTGTTTAGGACAGTAATTCCCAACCTTTTTTGCCTAAGGTTTATTTCACGCTCAGACTACCCTTTAACTTGAGTTTTAGGCAATTAAGTGGGTTTACTAGTCAGATATTGTTAATTATTTCTATTATCTTTATTGTTTTATTACATTTATGGTCCAAGATGCTCCAAAAAGATGCTAAATTTATAACTAATGACACTTTTTGTTCAGATAAAAGTACATTTCATCTTCATTTAAAACCATTCCAAGAACCCCCTGGTAATGCCTCATGTACCCCTTGGGGTCCCCGTACCCCTGGTTGGGAAACACTGGTTTAGGATACTGAAAAAGGCGGATTAGATGGTCTACCTTTGTTCATTAGAACTTAAAGATTAAAGCAAGAAGTGTAAAATAGAACTAAACTGAGAAAATCATGACCAAAATCAGACCAAAAAAGTCAAAACACACTGATCAGACAACAGAACAAGTTTTTTTCGGATGATGTGAAACTCCTGGGACCGTCCCAAACAGAGCCAATTAGAGCGCTGCTTTCAGCTCTTATTTCGAGGTTGAAGAGACATAAAATACTTCATTATTAAATACAGACAACATGCAGCAGTCTCGTTTTTGACACAAAGTCCTGCTTTACAATATACTCTAGGGCAGTGTGTCTCAAACTGTGGTACGGGTACCGCTGGTGGTACGCAAACGTTTTCTGGTGGTAAGTGAACACCTCTTCAACTGGAATGTGTACTTCATTCAGAGTACATTTCATTCACATGTTTTGTTCTTTCTTTAGTAAATTTCTCGTTAAAACTTTTGTGGCGATGCTGGATTCCTACTTAAGACCTGGTTTATCTCTAATTTAGACCTGAAATAGTCCTGTTATAGACGCTATTTAGATCTGGTGGTACTTAGAAAGCCAAATCTTTGTTTTGGTGGCACTTGGGGTAAAAGGTTTGAGAACCGCTGCTCTAGGGAAAAAAGAAAAGTCAGGTACCCCAGCTTTAAATGCCACTATGAAGAGGCTGCTGTTTTCCTGCCAGTCTGTCAGTGTGTCAGCTTGTTTTTAGTGTTTTCAGTTTGTAAAAAAGCATATTAGGGCTGCGACTAATGATAATTTCAGTAATCAATTAGTCCTTCAATGAACCGATTAGCTGTCAAGAGCGCGAAACACCCTTGAATATGAAAATTGTACTAAATTTTACCCAGACAAAGCTGAAGTGAAGGCGTTTGACGACATCCTGGTGGAAAATATTTATAGATGAAGTATTTTAATCAAAAACACACAGTTTATATTTTCCTGTGTTTTTTTTTGTGTCATCCCTGCTCTGTCTGAGTAATAAAACCTCTTCCTTTAACACACATAATGTTTTGGACTCTGTGTTAAGACCAGTTAACGATTACCTGATATTTATTTAGTTGACAACCATTTCTATAATCCATTAGTTGCGATTAATCGATTGACTCGTTGCAGCCCTAAATTCTTCTTCACTCTGAATTTAACCCATTATGTCGATAATCCTTTTTGTGCAGTGTATACATCGCCGCAGACAAATGTATGACAAGTCAGGGGGGAAACACAAAAACTGTGTACCAAGCTGTGTACCAAATGTGCAGCAGATTGCCATAAATCCACAAACATAAATTGGAGCGATTATTCTCCTGTTGTCTGCGCGTCAGTCTGACTCACAGCTCATGCGTGGCTCTGCTGTGGCAAAGTTTACACACAGACTTGGGGATCAAATGTTTTGGAAAAGTACTGCATTACAACTTTTCTGACAAATGTTTCCTTCTTTTCTTTTTTTTCTTTTGCACGAGCAACAACAAGTCAACAACGCACAGTGTAAGCATAAGTTTTAGTCCATAATAGGGAAGCGCTCTTCTTCGGGAGCAAAGGTCATCCATGTCTGGCTTCACATATGGTGTGATCCTATTCACCTTATTCCGGAAGTTTCCGTACGCGCCGCCGTCTTGTTTCTGTTGTATTAGTTTACATGGAGCAGACGAGCTCAACAGAAAATAAGTTCTACATGGACTAAAAAGCCGTTTTCAGACTGACCAGGAAATCGGTGCGTTGTTGACTTGTTGTTGCTCGTGTTCATTAAACATTTTACACAAATCAACCTACTTTATGTAACATTTTAGCGGCAAAAAACGGCAAAAGTGGGCGGGGCAGAATAAGGTCAATATGGTGTCGTCCTCAGCTAACCTTTGAGGTATTTTAAGTTCCCCCACACCCATTTACGTCCAAACATGGCATGCAAGGGCCTCTTTGATTCATGTGTTTTTTGTACTGTTATATTCTTAGAAACCTATGTTCTGTACTTAACACTCATTATGTACGCCCACTTTTACTCTGTTTTGCATAGATGTATATACTGGTGGTCTCTTCTGTGCTTCTTCATCGCGGCGTCTGCAAATCCGCAGACAAAGCGTCCTGGATCCAGTAAACTATTTTCACATCTACCTGGTCTGGACTTCTTTTATTTGAATCACTTAATAACACACAGATTTCCTGAGGCCTGAAAACGTCTTTTTAGTCCATGTAGAACTTATTTTCTGTTGAGCTCGTCTGCTCCATGTAAACTAATACAACGGAAACAAGACGGCGGCGCGTACGGAAACTTCCAGAATAAGGTGAAAAGTAATACTAAAATACACATGGATATCAACACTTGCTATTCACCTTATTCCTGAAGTTGCCTTACGCGCCGCCGTCTTGTTTCTGTTGTATTCGTTTACATGGAGCAGACGAGCTCAACAGAAAATAAGTTCTACATGGACTAAAAAGCCGTTTTCAGACTGACCAGGAAATCGGTGCATTGTTGACTTGTTGTTGCTCGTGTTCATTAAACATTTTACACAAATCAATCTACTTTATGTAACATTTTAGCGGCAAGACTTTTCCCTCGTTAGTCATTAACTCGTCAAAGTTCTCGTCAAATGGAAGTGCGTTTTCAACAAAAATGCAAAAAACGGCAAAAGTGGGCGGGGCAGAATAAGGTCAATAAGATTCCATTGTCCGATATGTATGTCAAGTTCTATTCCATGGAGATTAAGTGCAGGACTGAGGCTGAACACATGATGTCTCTGGCGGAGTGGGGGCAGTGCGACCCTGTCCTACATAAAGGACAGGCCTCAGGAGCGATGTGGTGCAGGCTGCAGCTCCTCTGTGTCTCGGAGCTAAACGAGAGTCATTTTCCTCTGGACAATCCACCTTTTATTCACCTTCTGCCAGTCTCGAGGTCAGTGCTAGTGGATCGAACAATATGAAACTTCACCTCAAGCGAACACGACGGGGTTTTTAAATCAAGCCGTATCAGGATCATCTCTAATCCTGCTGATTTTAGGCTGTAGTTATAAGCCAGAAGTTATAATAATTGAACTTATTGAAGAAATTAAACCCATCGCTCATACTCTCAGAATGTTCTCAGAGCGTTGAAATGACTAAAACTATAAATATAAATGTAGTTTTATATTGAAAAAGGTTTTATATCTTTAAGACTGGGATTAAAACACCAATAAGTGGACAAATATACAAAACACCGAGCCATGTCTACAGTTAAATCGAGTGAAGTAAAAGGTATATTTAAAAAAACAAGATGGACGTTGATTTAAAATTAATTTTAAACAGTACAAAATATACACTTTCAATATGTTTGTATATACCTTAGCAGCCATAAAGGTACACAGTATTGATGGGACAATAAATAATAAAAAGAAGACAGTAATTCTTCATTGAGCATTTTGTATAAACCACAAAGATGATCGCTGTATAACCACCAGGATGTGCAGGAAAAAAAATGACTTATCCATAATGTTCTTGTCTCGATTGTTGTTGTTTTAAAGTGCGTATGACAGGTTTTTATGATTTTCTAGTTTTGACTTTATTTGGTGGGAACCTGTTGTGAACCTGTTGTGAATATAAATTATAGTTTTACACCAATCAGGTGTCAGTTTGTGAAGAAAAATATGTTGAACTTCACAGGAAGTAGAGCAGAATTCCAAAACACGATGACGTCACACTAGGGAGACTCACCAGGGACAGTTTACAACCGACAAACACATTTTTCTGATCCTTTAAACATTGATTCAACAAAATAAAGGCGTTCCTGTATGTTTTTTATTTGTCAAATAATAATTTCTGTTACATTTGAGGAGTTTTCACCCAGTGTACGACATGGTCTCTAGGCAACAGTTACAGAATTCCCCAGAGTGATGTCATGATTTACAACCAGGAAGTAAACATTTAAACCTAAAAAACTGCGAAACTGGGAGAAAAAATGTTTTCTTTTTAGCAGAATCTTGAATATAATTATCTTAACTGTGTTTTAGTGAAATGAGTACTTCAACCTGTCAGGGGCACTTTAAGTTATAAACGTATAAACTATAAACGGTCAGCAATTTCAATAATTATAGGGATACCATCGTCACTCTCCATTATTTTGGCCATGATAATTGTGACACCAAATTCCCAGTAATCAAAATTATACTTATCATCTATAATTTAACGGTCTGTTATTTAGTGGAGCACAAGATCCACCAATAATACTTTACTGTAATGTGTACCACAAAGTGCTAAAGTGCAGCTGGTCTACAGCAGCAGACATGTCTCAGAGTGATTTAAAGCTAAAGCCAAGGACGGACTGTTTCTGACTCCAGCGAAATATAAAAGCACCTTCTGTTCCAACTGCATTAGACCTGTACCATTACACAGAAGAGACGTGCGGTGCTTTTAAAACGAAAAGGTATGTATTTGTGCCTTGATGAGGTAATGTTTGCACATGTTCCACACAACATGCTTTTCCTATGTTTGTGATGCTGAGTTATACTTAATTACAAAGAGAATGGACATGATGGCCCCGTTGTTTATGTTCTAATTTGGCGTTTTGGCTCTAATGACGATTCTCCAATCAGAAAGCTGAAGGGTCCCTACATGAGTCTCTCTTTGTGTTGTTAGAATAGTCACTACCCAAAGTCCAGCCCCTGCACGTGCAACAAATTGCATTGACAAAACTTTAAAACTAGTCTTGGAAAAAATTAAATGGTTTATGTTTAATCTGATTATCTCTGATTGTTCATCCTGTACAGGTTTTGACAAGGGAAATTATGCTAAAATGACAAATTAATGTGACAAAGACAAAATCAAAAGAGATATGTTTAAACATTAAAAGAGTTATTTTAAAATGTGTTGTTTTCCAAATTAAACAGATACGCTAACAATCCATTCTTGTGCTGTAAACACACACAAAATTCAGATCTGATTTTTGGTTTATCTGATTATTATTAGGGCTGTAGTCGACTAAAGAAATTCTTGGTCGACTAAAGACCTTCTCTATCGACCGATTAATCGACTAAAGTGGAGTATCTCTCTGTATCTGACACAAACTGCACCAAAAAAACAAAAAACAATTTATACAGAAAAGTAGAAGGAGACTGTGTATTTATATGTTAGATATGTATAAATTAGATTGAACTCACTCAGATCTTTGGCTAACTCACTCCATATATTCACTTTTTCACTTCTTTTGTCGTATAAATCCTTTTAATAAAAATAAAAATAATTAGTCGACTAATAAAAAGGTCGGTCAACTTAAACACCATCGACTGATTAATCGACTAAACGATTACAAGACTACAGCCCTAAATATTATTGTATTTGTTATGTATTTTTTGTAGAATCATCTGATTTGAGTCCTTTCTATGCAAGTTAAAGCACTGGCAACCCAGGTACAATTGTGATACTTAACCCAGTCCAATGAGTCCAGGCTACATACACTACCTTAAAATATAGTTCTAGAACTATGCTATCTATTTGTTTTGCATCTTGACTCGTCCCCGTGTCTCGTCATACTTTTATTCTTTTTTGATTCACTGTTTGCTGGACTCCTAAAAATTGGAAATGGATCTGATTACCTGGTCTCTGAGCGCTGGGTCTTACGGGTCTGACCACAAGAATGGAGGAACTATCAAGGCTACTACATGAAACGGAGGCTCGAAAGTGATGCTGAGAACCAGAACTGATTGATTACGATTTGGACAAATTGCCGAAGATCAAAAATGGATTATTAGACATTATTAGAAATTCTCTCCCCCTCCCGACAAAGAAGTCCTGCAGCAGCTGTGCCCTTATCTTAGTCTCACTCCCTGCCCCCAAGGACAAGGCCACGGAACTCATAAACATCAGCAAGACGACTTTCCTATCCCAACCCCTCGTCTGCCATTTTTAACATCAGTCTGAACTCTTCTCCTCCTTATCAATGCTAAAACAGCTACTTGCATCTTTTGTATGGATTACTTACAGAACACAGCTGCCTGCTATGTCTTGTTTATTGTATGTTTTGTTGTGACCGCAACTGTAGTTACAACTGTATGTTGTGTCTGCTCATTGTTTATTGTCTATAAATGTAATTGTATATGTTAAGTTGTAACAGCAATTGTAGTTTCAACGGTTTGTAAAGTGCTTTGGGTGCCTATTAGGTGGAAAAGCGCTCTATAAATAAAAATCATCATCATCAAGATGATTTTAAGGTTTATGTAATTTTACAAAGAAAAAAAGCAATATGAAACCAAAGAAAATAAGATCTGATTTGAGTCCTTACATACACTACCTTAAAATATAGTTCCAGACGATGATTTTAAGGTTTATGTAATTTTACAAAAGCAATACAGAATCAAAGAAAATAAGATCTACAAAAAAGTATTGAGATTACAAATATATTTAGTTCCCGTCGCTCAACCAGGAACATTTTGGCACCGACTGAATTTCTGTCAAGGTCTAATCCACAGGTTATACACAAGCGCCCAGGGAGACGGCATATTTTGTCATTCAAATGGACTTGCCTTGTAATGGGGGAAATTAACCTTTTATAAATCAAAGGAACTAAAACATGTGAATGAAACAAAGAAAAACCTGCACGTAATGTTTTGTATTAGCAATATAAAATGGTAGAAATCTCAGTCAAGTCATTTCTGTTTCCTTTGTTAAATTTAAAGTCTGTTCTTTGCAGAGTTTGGTCCGGCAGACTGACCTAAAACACTGTCTTTGAGTGAGATATCAGGGTTTTAACCATTTGTCAGTGAAACCTCGAGGCTCCGAAAAGAACTTTATATTCCCAGCGGAACCGGCCGTCTGACAGAAATAGTCAAAATGTCCCAAATCCAGGAGACAAACTGATGCTGATGGATGGTCCTGGTCCTCAATCACAGAGTCATGTCCTACTGTCTCAGCCTGGATTCAGACATTTTCTAAATCTCGAAGTGGAAAAAGGATCGGCGCATGTTTTTGACACACTTTGAATCGACTGAACAAATGGCAAGAGTCTGTTTGCTGAACATCCTTGAAGTACTCAACATCAAAATTTGATTAAACTCGGCTCAAATCAGGACAAAACCACCCACCGTGTTCTATTTTGGAAGAATTTCTAACCCCAAGATCAGGGCTATTTAACTTTATTTCACCGAGGGCCACATTTTTCGGATGGTTTTGTCCTTGAGGCCGGAAACATGTCTAAGGCTTTGGAAATACAAAAACATGTAATATGAAAGGCTTTAACGACATCCGCAGAGCTGAAACAGGACTAAAACTAGATCTAAACCAGGCCAACACCAAGTCTAAAACAGTTCTATACCAGGACTAAACCAGGTCTGCACCAGGACCACACCAGGACTACACCAGGACTAAAGCAGAACTACACTAGATCTAAACCAGGCCTACACAAAATCTAAAAACGGTTCTTCATCAGAACTAAACCAGGTCTAAACCAAGTCTAAAACCAGTTCTATACCAGGACTACACCAGAACTACACCAGGACTAAAACCAGGTCTAAACCGAGTTCTAAAACCAGTTATAAAATCAATTCTAAAACCAGTTCTAAACCAGGACTAAACCAATAACAATTGTGTATATTTTTGGACGATGTGTCGAGGGCCCTGGACCAACTGCAGATCTCTCAGGGACTAAACCACTAGAAATGGTTTGGCACTAGTTCTTCTTGTCATGATACTACAATTTTAAGCTCACTTTTGATTATATGAAATTCTCAATTCTCAATACTGATTTAAATATCACACTAATATTTTGAAATGCTTTATTGGGTAAAGGTTTTAGACAAGAGATTTTCAACACGTTTATTTCTGTTTTTTTTCTAGTTCTGATAAAGTTCAAGATCATTCTAAAACGAAAGGTCACATTTTGTCCTGCTAATGTTTTAATATCGATACTTCAAATTTATATCTTTAAATTAATGTTTTTTTTTTCCTTTTCACCTGTAGCGTCTCGCCTTGAATAATTGCAGTCTTTGTGATTGTGAAGTGCGACCACTTGCGTTCCTTTTTGACTCGTCCTCCGCAGACCCTCACAGACAAAGATGGCGCCTGCTCTCACTGATGGAGTCGTCATTCAGTCGAACCTCGCCCGATAGCATCTCTTCTGGGTACGTTATCGGCGCTCGCAGCAGAACGCCTCAGAGACAGGACCAAAGCACAAGGCACGAGGCAGATCCACACTGAACGCCACAGGGAGGAGGAAAACAAGCCGACCGACCTGGCCACGACTACTTCCTGTTTAAAGAAGACTTCCCAGAATAATACGACTACGGGTAAAGGAGGTTTTCAATCTTGATCGCGACTAGTTATAATTTATTCAGCCTTACATTGTCACTAAACGGCAACTAAAACCGAGAGCTGGGCCATATCATATCGTCATTTACTTTCGGAGCAATATGAAATCTGAAACATATAAGTATAATTCTGCGTACACTGCAGCGGATTTTCCTCGTAATTACGAACTGGGTCTGACATCAGTGGCAGATTTACCATTAGGCAACAATCGCCTTGGGCCCCCAACCTGAAGGGGCCCCAATCATCCCAGACGCAAAGTTCTGAAACAGTAGCAGTGTACTTTTAAACGAGAAAAAGACCGACAAAACAGGCTGGCATTGTCAAATAAAACTGAATAGTAAATACAGCATAACATTATAGAATTACAAATGAATATAATGTATTTAAATCAGCTGAACATGTGTTAAAATGCACCAACATACTGATTTCTTAAATATTCTTCTGGGGAAGGACCTCCAAACCCCACTGTTTAATCTTTTTTCTTCAACTCTTCACTAAAACCGTGGCATGAATCCAGCCAATCAAAGACCAATCAGGCACTTAGCAGCTGTGAGTGGGAGGCAAGCACGGCACATCCCAGACTTAACCAGCGGTGGAGAACAAAGAAGACCACCAGATGACAGAGACTGAGCGGTATAAATTTCCTTGCCTGGAAATCCGGAATGATCTCTCTCTGTATAACCAAACAGATCAGTATCAGTCTATCACAGGGAAGTAAAAACATCTCAAGAGTGAAGCACAAAAGTGTTCATTTTATTTTGTGCTAAAACATAGATTTATTTTATTTATTTATTTAAGGAAAAGGGGGAACAATGCATATTAATGAACATTTACACAAATGTAAATATGATAGATTATAGCCCAAGGATAATTTCCATCTGCAGACCCCCCGCAGGTCACAGAAAGAGAAGAACATACAGTACACTTCAGTTAATCAGAGACAGGAAAACAAGGTTTTATCATGTTAGTACAACTACAAACATTCAACAGAAAACAAGTCGAAGAGTCACAGACAACAGTTAAAACACATCTGTATTGCACAAGCCCTTCTACTGCAGAGTCCTATTGCACACACCCCTACATTGCACTGATCCCTATTACACACCCTTACATTGCACTGATCCCTATTGCACGCAGCCTTACATTGCACTGAACCCTATTACACACCCTTACATTGCACTGATCCCTGTTGCACACACTTACATTGCACTGATCCCTTTTGCACACACCCTTACATTGCACTGATCCCTATTGCACGCAGCCTTACATTGCACTGATCCCTATTGCACGCAGCCTTACATTGCACTGAACCCTATTACACACCCTTACATTGCACTGATCCCTATTGCACACACCCTTACATTGCACTGATCCCTATTGCACACACCCTTACATTGCACTGATCCCTATTACACACCCTTACATTGCACTGATCCCTATTGCACACACCCTTACATTGCACTGATCCCTGTTGCACACACTTACATTGCACTGATCCCTTTTGCACACACCCTTACATTGCACTGATCCCTATTGCACGCAGCCTTACATTGCACTGAACCCTATTACACACCCTTACATTGCACTGATCCCTATTGCACACACCCTTACATTGCACTGATCCCTATTGCACACACCCTTACATTGCACTGATCCCTATTACACACCCTTACATTGCACTGATCCCTATTGCACACACCCTTACATTGCACTGATCCCTATTGCACACACCCTTACATTGCACTGATCCCTATTGCACACACCCCTACATTGCACTGATCCCTATTACACACCCTTACATTGCACTGATCCCTGTTGCACACACTTACATTGCACTGATCCCTTTTGCACACACTCTTACATTGCACTGATCCCTATTGCACTTTGACTTGGAGATTTAGTTGATAAGCGTATGTTGCACATGAGTAAGTTTTAACATATTTCGGCTCACAAATAGATGACCAGTGAACTCTATGGTATCACATGAGTCACAGAAATAATTGCATTTTATTGCACGGTACGTTTTGGAATTGACTCGATGCTTGTCGGAGGGCGGAGTGACCAGACTCACTCTTCGTAAAGAATTGAAGAAGTGTGTATTCTGGATCCCAGGCAATACATTACCAGCTTCTCAGACTAGTACCTCCAGATTGAAAATTGAAACGTCATAACTTCCCTTGAAACCTTGAATACCTTCCCATACAATGCTAAAATCACCTTTAACTTTAATGCTTCTTCATCAAGAGATGTCAGAGAGGGGCTACATTGAAATCATGAAAGACAATCCATCTCTGAACAGAAATGGGGGTCTAAAAGGTACAACCCGCTCCCATTCACAACAGCATCTACATGCCTAAGTATGCTATTATGAGTATGCTATTCACCTTATTCTGCCCTGCCCACTTTTATCGTTTTTTGCACTTTTGTTGTAAACGCACTTCCGTTTGACGAGAACTCCGTTAAAGCTAATGACAAAGGGGGAAAAGTCTCGCCGCTAAAATGTTACACAAAGTAGATTGATTTGTGTAAAATGTTTAATGAACACGAGCAACAACAAGTCAACAACGCAACGATTTCCTGGTCAGTCTGAAAACGGCTTTTTAGTCCATGTAGAACTTATTTTCTGTTGAGCTCGTCTGCTCCATGTAAACTAATACAACGGAAACAAGACGGCGGCGCGTACGGCAACTTCCGGAATAAGGTGAATAGGAGTAAGATGACACATCAGAGGCAATGAACAATTATGCTAAATATGACTCCGGTGACAACTCAAAAACAACAGATTCTTCTTGCTGTAAACTACTGTAAACAACTACAGACCCCTCCAGGAGTGACGCACCAGGATTCACACACAGACTGCTTCTTGTGTTTTACATTCTATCAATTCATTCTGAAGAAGCAGCAAATAAAAACGGTAAAATATTTCATTTATAGACAGCGCAGATGCTTGGTTGCTGTTAATGTGTCCATTACATTTGCCAATGAGTGATAACTGTCAATATTTAACTTCATCCTCTAGTTTCTAAAGTTCACTTAAAACTGAAAGAATTGGAGAAAAGAATTGGAGAAACAAAAAGATACATTTTCCTGTCAAACTGTTGTCACCCGCTGTGTTTTAGGTCCATCATTGTCCAGAATAACGGCAGATTTAAGTATTGTTTGATACGAGGATGCTACCATGTATGCTAATTTCAGCGCCAACAGTAATAAACTACACAAAGCACTTCTGCACGTCTTAATATTTTCTACCGAGGCTCTGGTGTTATGCGTGTTCAGTTGTTGTCCCGAAAACAGACCTGGTTTGTCATAGTTTGTGAAGTTTAGAGGCTAATGCTTAGTCCCCATTGAAAATGTGTTGGAGCTAAAACATGGAATGGTACCAGGCTAATGGAACGCAATGTTGTTTACAGATACAGGAAGCATCTATTCACCTTATTATGCCCCGCCCACTTTTGCCTCTTTTTGCCACAGATACGCACTTTAGTTGTAAACGCACTTCCGTTTGACGAGAACGCTTTTAAAGCTAATGGCGAACGAGGGAAAAGTCTCGCCGCTAAAACGTTACATAAAGTAGATTGATTTGTGTAAAATGTTTAATGAACACGAGCAACAACACACAGATTTCCTGGGCGTCTGAAAAATTATTTTTAGTCCATGTAGAACTTATTTTCTGTTTAGCTTGTGCCCCGTGTAAACTACAACGCAAATAAGATGGCGGCGTCCAAGACAACTTTCGGAATAAGGTCAATAGTGTTAGTTATCTCCTCCCTTCAGACAGATATGAGGCAGTGATATACAAATTATCTGCTGAAGGAGCTACTTGGATGAGTGGCAAATGGCCTTCATAGAATAAAGAAAAATCTGTTTCCTCATCACAGATATATTCTAAAAGCATTCATTCAGCTTAAATTAGGTCACAGTTTGCCGTCAGCATCTAATTACAGAGCTTTTTATTCTCCACAAAGCAAGAAGTGCACTATTAGCATGCTAGATGTTAGCTTTACCGTGACTGCAAAACACGCTCTGACCTCTGAGAGTTGTGGAAAGCGCTTGTAAACTCATCGCGGTTAATAATTAGGATGCTAATGCTCGTTTTGAAGACAGTAAAACCAGGTACAGCATATGTATGTCTGAGCAATCCTATATATTTGCCGTGATCGATGAAAAATACAACTTTTTTTAATGTGGCCTAGAAAACATTTATGCTTAATTGTACTACAGATTCATCTTGACGTTTATGTTGTTTTTACCAGTGTCTTTTGAGGTCAAGCAGTAAAAAAAAGTGGAGCTAGCTCACCCTGGGTCCTGGTGCGTGGGATGGGGTCCTCAGCTGTTCGGGGGGGCTCTGTGGATGTCATTTGCCCGCTGTTGGATGCAGAAAGTGGGGCCGCGGTGCCGGAAAGAGTCCCTGAAGCAGATGGAGGAGGGATGCTCTGAAGAGGTAAGAAACAGCCCATTAGCCCCAACCTAAAATTACAGCCCGCCGCGTCCCCTCTTTAGAGCTCAGGCTTTAAGTACACCTGACTGGACCAGGGCACCGAGGCTGTGGATTTCTGCAAATGTGTTTTAAAGGCAAAATTCACCTGTTAAAGATTTTATGATAGTTTTCCTTTGTCATTTACCCAGTTGGCCAAATTAAAAGTCAAAAAGGAATTCTGTCTACCCATTTATGATTCTATTCAACCAACTAGAGATATTTTTTACAACAAAGAGCTGCTTTTATTGACCTTATTCTGCCCCGCCCACTTTTGCAGTTTTTTGCACTTTTGTTGTAAACGCACTTCCGTTTGGCGAGAACTCTGTTAAAGCTAATGACGAACGAGGGAAAAGTCTCGCCGCAAAAATGTTACATAAAGTTGGTTGATTTGTGTTAAATGTTTAATGAACACGAGCAACAACAAGTCACAACGCAACGATTTCCTGGTCAGTCTGAAAGCGGCTTTTTAGTCCATGTAGAACTTATTTTCTGTTGAGCTCGTCTGCTCCATGTAGACTAATACAATGGAAACAAGACGGCGCGTGTACGGCAACTTCCGGAATAAGGTGAATAATACATCTATATCTAAAATTTTAACTTTAACCTCATACGGGTATAAAACAATATCTCTCTATTTTCATTTATTTTTACCTCCCAAAACCATTAATAGTGAGTGTCGTCACCGCTCCACAAACCTGACCTGTAACTTGGCCTGGTGTCTCCAAGTTAAATAGACCATTCAACAGTTTTAAGAATTTCTTTCAAGACTCTATTGATGTTCATGTCCTGCTTTGGGTCAATTATCTTTAAAAACTTCTTCATCCATGGTATAGTCTCATTTCATTACAGCTCACTTAATCATAGTTTAGGAATGATAAAGTCTGGGTTTTGATCTGGTGATACTCGGAAATTCAAGCCATGAGCAGGTAGTGGATCTCACTCACCAGAAAAGTTAAATAAGGCGCCTTTAAATCTACATTTTAACAAGACATTAAAGTCTATATGACAGGTTGAATGAGACATTTCACTAAAAAGTAGTGAACAAGTTTATATTTAATATTTGTCCCCAGTTTGACAGTTTTTGTTATGTTCATAATGTTATTTCCTGGTTGAACATGAGCAACATAGTTAGAGGTAATTCTACAACTGTTCCCTAGCAACCATTTTGAAAATAAGGGTCAAAATCCATATAGAATTACACTATTGAGCTCGGGACGGTGACGTCACACATAGCAGAACTGTCAGTCAGCCCAATGTTAAATCAATGGAGATTTTAAGATGCTAAATACTAAACTTGGCGTTAATTCAAAAGTATTCCAACATTATATTTTGATTAATGCATTTACCAGAAGTGACCCAGCAGTTAATCAGGTTCTTCAATGGATTTTTTGTTCACTTTTTTACATTGTTTTGGCTGATGTTTTTCTATGTAAGTTTAACACACGGCTGCAAACATGGGGCATTTCCATGGTAACTGCTGTTTTGTAATGTTCTATCCTGAACTTCATAGTTATGATTTTACAAATAATAATACCTGATAACATTTTATTCTGTTGAATGACCGTCTAAAACCAGGGCTATTCAACTTTATTTTACAGAGGACCAAATTTTTCGGATGGTTTTGTCGTCTGGGCCGGAAGGACTTAACCGGGACTAAACCAGGTCTGAACCAGGACTGAACCAGGTCTAAACCAGCTTTGAGCCAGGTCTAAACCGGGACTAAAACTGGACTAAAACAGGACTAAAGCAGGCCTAAACCACAACTAAACCAATAACAAGAGATAAGCACCCCTCCTGCCGACAACCGGCTCTCCGGACAGAGACTGGCCCTGGTCCAATCTGTCAAAAAAAAACGCTACTTGTCAAATCAAATCAAATCAATTTATTTTTATAATGCCCAAAATCACAACAACAGTTGCCTCGATGGGCCACAGGTAAAAGCAGTTCAGATAACTGTCCCAGAATGCCCCTGTCCTTTGACCCTCCTTCGCGGCGAGGAAAAACTACAAAAAACCCCATGGGAAAAGAAGTAGAAACCTCGGGAGAACCACAGTGAAGGAGAGATCCTACTCCCACGGACGGACAGGCTGCAGATGAACTAGGACTGACATCCACTTGGACTGTGGAGCCAGAACCACTCAAGAGGGAGGTGGCTTTAAAGAGTTCCTCCAGGCGGACGAGGAGCAGTCCACCAGTGTAGAGAGATCCTCCAGCAGGAGATGAGGAACAGTTCATCTAAAGTAGATGGAGTTTGTCCAAGCAGACGAGGTGTGGCTAATCCAGGGTTGAGGGAGTTCCTCCAGGCGGGTGGCGCATAGATCGTCCAGTGTAGAGATCGTTCCTCCAGACAGATGGGGGGTGGGGGGTCACTGGAGCAGCGCGCAGTGTCTGAAACAGTCTCCACTCCCGGGAAGTGGAGAGAAAGAGAAACATGTGAACAGCAATGAACAGACTACAGTTGAAGTAATATTAAATATTGTTGATAGGTAAAGTAGGAAGAACCAGAGGATAGTGTTCAAGCTGCCATACTTCCCCAGCAGAATTGCTCCAAGGGCAGCATAACTAAAACTGTAGGTTTTTATTTCTGTTCCTAACTGGCCTGACCATAAGCTATTTCAAAGAGGAACGTTTTGAGCCTGGTCTTAAATGTAGAGACTGTGTCGGCCTCTTTTTTACATGAACAGGGAGCTGGTTCCCATAACATAGGAGCTTGGTAGCTAAATGCTCGACCTCCTACTGTGCTTTTAGAGACTCTGGGGACTAACAATAGTCCAGCATTTTGAGAACGAAGAGCTCTGTTTGGATGGTACGCTACTATTGCATCTTTGAGGTAGGATGGGGCCATATTGTTTAAAGCTTTATAAGTCAGGAGGAGGATTTTAAATTTGATTCTAAACTCAACAGGAAGCCAGTGAAGAGACTCTAACACTGGTGAAATATGATCTCTTTTCTAGTACCTGTTAATAATCTTGCTGCTGCATTTTGAACCAGTTGAAAGCTTCTTATAGAGCTTTTAGGACCACTATAAAGCAGGGCGTTACAATAGTCTAATCTGGATGTGACAAATGCATGGATGAGTTTTTTCGGCATCATCTCTGGGCAGTGATTTTTCTAATTTTGGTTATATTACAAATGAAAGTAGGCTGTTTTACAGGCTTGATTTATATGAGCTTTGAACGCGAGAGATCTTGGTCAAATAGGACCCCAAGGTTTCTTACAGTAGAGCTGGGGGCTACAGTGATATTGTCCAGAGAAACTATCTGGTCGGATAAAGAGTCTACGTAGGTGCTTAGGGCCCAGCAGAATGACCTCGGTTTTTCAGGGTTAAGGGCAGATAATTAAGAGTCATCCAAGTTTTTATGTCTTTCACGCAGGCACTAAGTCTGTCTACTTGATGGGTCTGATCAGGTTTCATTGATAAATAAAGCTGAGTGTCATCTGCATAGCAGTGGAAGTTAATGCCATGCTTTCTGATGATCATACCTAAGGGCAGCATATAAAGAGTGAACAGAACTGGACCGAGTACTGAACCCTGCGGCACACCGTAGGTTACTTTAGAACATGGGAAGATCTCTGGTTTACATTAACAAACTGGTACCTATCAGATAGATAGTTTAAACCAGCTAAGAGGCGGTTCCACTGACACCTACATCACATTCTAACCTCTGCAGTAGAATGTTGTGGTCGATGGTGTCAACGCTGCGCTGAGGTCCAACAGAACCAGAATTGAGACCTGTCCATCATCAGCAGCTAATAACAGATCATTTGTGACTTTAACTAGTGCAGTTTCAGTGCTGTGGTATGCACGGAACCCTGACTGAAAAACTTCAAATAAATTATTGTCCTGCAGGTGGTGACGAAGCTGTTTAATCACAATTCTTTCAAGGATTTTAGAGACAAAGGGCAGATTAGAAATAGGTCTATAGTTTGCCAGTATGTCAGGGTCTAGATTAGGCTTTTTCAAAAGTGGTTTAATCACTGCATATTTGAAGGACTGAGGGACATAACCGCTTTCTAGTGAAGTATTTATTATATTAAGAATGGGATTTATAATTAGGGGGAGAATTTCTTTGAGGAGTCTACTTGTATGGGACACTAGCTTTGCAGTCTGGGCTTGCTCGGTACTAATAGTGGGAGTCATTGCATTTAGTTTATCTCTAATAGTTGTGATTTTGCTGCTAAAGAATAGAAGAAAGTCATTGCAGCTTAGAGTAACTGGTATTGAGGGTTCTACTGCGCTGTGACAGTTTGTCAGCCTGGCTACAGTGCTGAAGAGAAATCTAGAGTTATTTTTATTTACTTCTATTAAATTTGAATAATATCTGGTTTGAGCCTTACGCAGAGCCTGCTTATAAGACAGAAGGCAAGTTTTCCATTCTTTCAGGGATTCTTCTGTGTGGGAGCGGCGTAAGGATCTCTCTAGTTTTCTTACCCTTTGTTTGTGAGAACGTAGTTCTTCATTGTACCAGGGGGAGGCTCGTTTTGGCCTGATTACTTTCTGTTTAAGTGGAGCTGCAACATCAAGAGCAGCTTTTAGAGAGTTGACCATTGAGTCAACAGAGTTATCAATAGCACTGGGACTGGCGCTGTGCGACAGGATCACATGGCGTAATATTAAATATTGGTTCTATTATTTCTCTGAACTTTAAAATAGATTTTTCAGATATTGTCCTTTTCATTATAGTTTTAGTCTGAGGAGCTGGATAGTCCTTAAGAATAAACTGAAAGGTAATTAGGAAGTGATCTGACATTATTGGGTTTTGGGGGAAGACATTTAGGTCACTAATCTCTATTCCATAAGTTAGAACCAGGTCCAGAGTGTGCTGGTGACTGTGGGTTGGTTTATTTACATTTTGAGTGAAACCAATGCTATCTAATAAAGCGCTAAAGGCATTACTGAGGCAATTATTTTCATTCACATGAATGTTGAAATCCCCAACCACCACAATATTTTCCCAGTCTAATACTAAATTTGATAGGAAGTCAAAGAATTCTGTTAAGAACAGCGAGTAAGGACCGGGAGGTCGATAGATTATTATGAGCAAAACAGCTTTTTGGTTTTTCCAGTTTGGGCAGGTGATTGATAGGATAAGGCTTTCAAATGAGCAAGACTCATTATTAATTTGATTAATTTTAGGACTCAGAGTAAACTAGAATGTGAGATTACTGCCACCCCACCTCCTCGGCCTGAGCTCCTGGCAGCTTGAAAGTTAACATGACTCTGTGGGGTGGCCTCATTTAATCTGACATAATCATCTTGTTGAAGCCAAGTTTCAGTTAAAGCTAAAAGATCAATATTATAATCGTTAATTAATTCATTAACTAAAAGTGATTTGGAGGAAATTGACCTAATGTTTAGCAATCCACATTTTACATGCTTATTTATTAGTTTATTTGTATCATGTGTAGGGATTATTTGTATTAAGTTATTTGGTCTGACACCTAAATTATCTGTATTTGGATCTGACTTATTGGCGTTATTTACACGAGGGACGCGCACAGTCTCTATTTGCTTTGACTCTGAACACTTGATCTGTGACAGCGCCGGCGAGAGCTTAGCGACAGAGGAGAGACTCTGCACCGGACTCATATTTAGAGCGCCACTTTAGGCGACTAAGGCTATCGGCCAAATTCGAACTAAAAGTGATGTACCCTCGAAGTCGGATGGATGCCATCCCTGCGTATGAGCCCGGCTTTCCCAGAACGCAATCCAATTGTAAACAAAGAATACGTTGTTTTGGGGGCACCAACTAGACAACCAGCAGTTGAATGCTGAAAAGCGGCTGTACATTTCAGCATTGACCCGATTGGGGAGGTTACCAGAAAATATTACGGTATCTGACATCGACTTCGCCAATTCACACTCCGCTCCAACCTGCAAGTTCAGCACGTCGGATTGTCTCCGCGGTGTCATTACCACCTCCGTGAATCACGATACGACGGAACCTCTGACTACTCTGTTTTAAAAAGCCTAAGGTTTCTTCGATGTCACCCATTCTGGCCCCGGATAACACCTAACTGAGGCTGCTGGCAGCTTCACGTCTCTGACTATGGAACTTCCAATCACCAGAGTGTCACGTCGGGCGTGTGATCGCGAGTGGGGCAAACCTATTGCAGACGGGAAGCTTATGGTGCACTACAGGCTGGCGTTTAGCGCATCGATCCCTCCTAACTGTCGCAAATCTATCCCTGTCTTGTTCCTGGTCTGGTCCCGCCGCTAAGGGGCGCGCTGGGGGCTGGTCTTATCCTGAGGCTTAGCCTTGCTACCGCTAACACTGCTAACTATGCTAACACTGCTACCTGCGGCGCGGTCCGGTAAACCTGATGCTACGACCTGGCTATAGCTAGACTTTAGCTCCTCCACAATGCGGATCCGCGCTTCTAACTCTGTAACCCTGGCTTCCAAAGCTACCACTACGCTACACTTCACGCAACTCTCCCTGTCGTCAGTGAAAGAAGCAGGGTTCTGACTCAACATATGACAACTTGAACAGGTAAGGGCGAAAGAGGCGGAGGACGGGCCAGCCATGGCGCTAGTCGGCCAGGTAGCTCCGGTTGATGCTAGCGGGCAGGGGGGGGATTTAATCCACGAAATACTGAACAAAGTGAGCTAAATGAGGCTCCGGGTTGTTTAGGGAGCAATTAAACTTTCAATTATGTGTAGGAGGGTAAGATAGTTTTTGTATAATTCGTGGATTAACAATAAAGTCTGCAAATTGTCTCTGTGTTTTCAATGGTACGTCACTTTTCGATGACATCACAGAGGGATTCTATTTTAGAACTCAGCACAACTTCCTATCATGTAAAACTTTTATTTTTCAACATTTCTTCACAAACTGCAACGTGAAAATGTGCTAAATATTTACAACAAGTGCCCTCCCATCAATAATTAGAATCACGAGAACCTGTCAGATAGACTTTAACCTCAATTCTCCTGGTTTTAATTTTGTCTTTGTCATTTGCCCATCTCAGCCGAGGCGTCATTTACTCCGCAGCTATATGCCTCTCTCTCTCTTCCTTCTGCTCACACATACAGATTGATCACCAGTTCACTGCTCCGTCCGCCGCACCAGACCGAACCGGTCACGTACAACGGGCCGCAACAAATAATCTTTATGAATAAGTGAGAGAGCAACATTGGCAATTACACAACACTTTAATGCGGCGCTTCCCTCTCGCCTCGCCGCGGACTCAAACGACTTCGGCTCAAATTAAAGACTCCATGTTACAGCGGAGGTTTTCATAAACATCCAGTCGTAGGAGTAACAAGATGAGGAAATATGAAGTGTCAGCTAATCTACTTAAATGTTCGCTGTGCAAATGAAGAAAAAAATTGGGCGATTTAAACTTTGAGAGCATAAAGTGAAGTCGGCGAGGAGCTAAAATGTTAAATCAAGTATTTTGAAGATGCACCAGGGAATTAGACACTTTTATTCTCTCTGTGGGCTCGCCTTTCTGCAGATTTGACAGTAACTTGGTGTGGTGACGTTCCTAGCTTATCTCCATGGAGACAAATAAGGTAAATGCCATACTGCGGAACATTTCAAAATGACACGTTTCAATTGTTTTCCAGGTACGTGTTTTGGGAGTGGATTCACCTTATTCCGGAAGTTGTCGTGGGCGCCGCCATCTTGTTTCTGTTGTAGTTTACACGGGGTAGACGAGCTCAACGGAAAATAAGTTCCACACAGACTAAAAAGCTGTTTTCAGGACGCCCAGGAAATCGGTGCATTGTTGACTTGTATGTAACCCCTGAACTTTCACACAGGTTGTACAGACGACACAAATCTTGAAGGTGTTGTGAGTTTTATAAAAAAAGGCTGAAATCATACAAAAAAAAATAAAAAAATACAGGAATTGGTAAACTCGTGGTGACATCAGCTTCTGCCCTGTTTTCAAATTTCTCAACAGTAGAAGGGGGTTGATCGTATAGTGGTATTACAATTTAAAAAAACAATGATCTTAAAAAATAATAACACACAGTACATACCATAAACATAAAACTGCTATTAGTTGAAATTTAAACTTGTGAACTTATGATAAACCTCCATAAATTACACACCTGAAATCACGCAAAACAATACAGGAATTGGTGAACTGCAGATACTGAGAGATTACATCTTTTTCAAATAACACAATTAAATAAAAAGAAATATTTCACCAACCACTTGAAAAATATACTGCACAATCTTAGATTACATATAGAGTGAATTAAAAACGTGTTATACATAACTGTACAAACTCAAATTATACCAAAATCACAGAGCCAAAATTGTAACATACCGTTTTCAAGTCTTTCAATAGAAGAGGGGGCAGAGCAGGGGGGTTACTATGGTTACCACCATTGCCAGTTACAGAAGCAGAACTTTCAAAATAAAATGCGGTGTAACTGATACATATTTTGACTATTCACCTTATTCCGGAAGTTGCTGTACGCGCCGCTGTCTTGTGTCCGATGTCTTAGTTTACATGGAGCAGACGAGCTCAACAGAAAATAAGTTCTACACGGATTAAAAAGCCGTTTTCAGACGCTCAGGAAATTGGTGCGTTGTTGACTTGTTGTTGCTCGTGTTCATTAAACATTTTACACAAATCAATCTACTTAATGTAACATTTTAGCTGCGAGACTTTTCTCTCGTTCGTCATTAGCTTTAACGGAGTTCTTGTCAAACGGAAGTGCATTTACAACAAAAGTGCAAAAAACGGCAAAAGTGGGCGGGGCAGAATAAGGTGAATATTCAATACACTTAATATTTTAACCTTGTTACACATACATCAGCCTCCCCGGTAAGGTCTATTCTAGGGTACTGGAGAAGAGAATCCGACCGATAGTCGAACCTCGGATTCAGGAGGAGCAGTGTGGTTTTCGTCCTGGTCGTGGAACACTGGACCAGCTCTATACTCTCCATCGGGTGCTCGAGGGTTCATGGGAGTTTGCCCAAGCAGTCCACATGTGCTTTGTGGATCTGGAGAAGGCATTCGACCGTGTGCCCCGGGGCGCCTTGTGGGGGGTGCTCCGGGAGTATGGGGTCCGGGGCCCTTTGCTAAGGGCTGTCCGGTCCCTGTACGACCGGAGCAGGAGCTGTGTTCGCATTGCCGGCAGTAAGTCAGACCTGTTCCCAGTGCATGTTGGACTCCGCCAGGGCTGCCCTTTATCATCGGTTCTATTCATAGTTTTTATGGACAGAATTTCTAGGCGCAGTCAGGGCGTGGAGGGGGTCCAGTTTGGGAACCACAGGATCTCATCTCTGCTGTTTTCAGATGATGTCGTCCTGATGGCTTCTTCAAACAGGACCTGCAGCATGCACTGGGACGGTTTGCAGCCGAGTGTGAAGCGGCATGGATGAGGATCAGCACCTCCAAATCCGAGGCCATGGTTCTCGACCGGAAAAAGGTGGAGAGTCCTTGCCTCAGGTGGAGGAGTTCAAGTATCTCGGGGTCTTGTTCACGAGTGAGGGAAGGATGGAGCGTGAGATTGACAGGCAGATTGGTGCAGCGTCTGCAGTGATGCAGGCGCTGTATCGGACCGTTGTGGCGAAGAGAGAGTTGAGTCGAAAGACAAAGCTCTCGATTTACCGGTCAATCTACGTTCCTACCCTCACCTATGGTCATGAGCTTTGGGTAATGACCGAAAGGACAAGATCGCGGATACAAGCGGTCAAAATGAGCTTCCTCCGCCGGGTGGCTGGGCGCTCCCTTAGAGATAGGGTGAGGAGCTCAGTCACACGGGGGGAGCTCGCAGTAGAGCCGCTGCTCCTCCACGTCGAGAGGAGCCAGCTGAGGTGGCTCGGGCATCTGTTCCGGAGCCTCCTGGACGCCTCCCTCGGGAGGTGTTCTGGGCATGTCCCACCGGGAGGCGGCCCCGGGGAAGACCCAGGACACGCTGGAGGGACCATGTCTCTTGGCTGGCCTGGGAACGCCTCGGAATCCCCCCGGAAGAGCTGGAGGAAGTGTCTGGGGTGAAGGAAGTCTGGGAGTCCCTGCTTAGACTGCTGCCCCCGCAACCCGGCCCCGGATAAGCGGAAGAAGATGGATGGATGGACACGTACATTAAACATTTTAGACAAATCAATCTACTTTATATAATGTTTTAGCGAGAGACTTTTCCGTTGTTCTCGTCAAACCAGAAGTCCCTTTACTACAAGATGGCGGATGACAGACATAAAAGGAGGCAAAAGTGGGCGGGCGGAATAAGGTGAATATTTCCTTTGCTGTAGTATTGTCGCCACGGCAACTCTGACCTTCAGCAGATCCCAGAGTCATGTGACCAGGGAAGAGTGATGACGACGACCACTTCAGCCGTTGAGCCACACCTCAAGGCTTTGTCCCAAACACAGACGTCATTATCAGCACAGACTCGAAAGAACGACACAGCTTTGGTTGAGGTCAAGGTCTAATTTTGTTTATATAGCACATTTACAACAGAAAAAACTGCCCCAAAGTGCTGCACAGACAGGCCAAGCAACATGACACAAAGAAAACAACCCAATCATAAAAATTTAAAGTAAAAACATAATACAGGTGTAAAAATGTCTCAGTTCCGCCTGAATTAAAAGCCAGTGCAAAGAAGAATGAGTGTTTAGTAGTGTTTTAAAACTCTGAACAGAGGTAGTGGCTCGAAGAGGGGGCCAGTGTCTAGGGCCAGCAACAGAAAAAGCTCGGTCTCCTCTAGATTTTAGTCTAGACCTGGGACAGTCTAGGAGCAGAGAGAGCAAGCACTTTTAGCTGATCTAAAGCACAACTGAAACAGAAATATTGCTACATATTTTGGCTCATAAACCATTTTTCAAGTGTATATGACCTGCAAAAACAGCAGCTATCAGCCCCATTCAAGAGGTGGAAGAAGCCAATGCAAAAGCCCAGACAGAGCAGGAGAGTCTGTGCATCTCCACACCATTTCTGTTTGAGATGGAACAGTGAGATTATTCTGAACATTAACTGTCTGATGAAGAAACCATACAACACCCAAAAAACACCAAACCCTTCAGTGAATTTGCCCAGATGGCTGAGTCCAAGGTCGAAAATGTCCTGCAGAACTTTCAGCGGCGCAAGACAGCTTATAAAAGACATTATGCACCTTCTGGTGGAGAAACTTTATCAGGAAACCGGGAGACCCAAAGTGAGAATGTAGATTAAAAAGAGCTGATAGACAATCACAAGAAGGTCATCTGCATTTTGAGTGAAGATTTAAAAACCCAGAAAGAATATTATAAAACAGAGATTTCTCGGCTTAAACAAGAAGTTTTAAATGAAGCAGTGGAATTCAAAGCCAAGGATGGTTGTGCAGTGAAACAAGTAGATAACGAGACAGAACTTTCATGAGACGAGACACATCACAAGACTGGGTTCCTAAAACAAGACAAGAATGACATTTTCATAGATGTTTTTTTTTTTTTTTGTCAACTTTTTGATTCAAATTTAAGTTGTTTAACTTGTTTAAAAAAAGAGAAAAAAGAAAAAGCAAGCCTAATAAACCTCAATACAACCAACACTTTGCTCGTAATTAAGGACCTATGACGTGGGTCTTTAGAAACAAACAGTGCAAAAAACTAAATTTGAACTTGAAATGGACAAAAGGGCCATCAGGGATCTGGTGGAAAAGCATAACATCCAAAGTGAGAAAGTTGACCTGCTCAAACTGACAAATCAGGAGCTCATTACAGGCAAAAATATTCTTGAAAGTAAGATTGTTTTTTTGGGCAAAGTGTTATAAACACTAAAGAACACCATTCAGCTTCAGGAGAAAAAAATAATTTGATGCAGGGATTATTAAATCAGCATATGATAATCTCCAGATTAATGTTTCAAAATCAGAAAGTGAAATTCTGAATGTGTTTGACGTGGGAGAGAAATTGACTGCACAGATCGGATTAATTGTGTTAATGCTGAAAAATAGAATAAGAAACAACCAGACTTTTAAATAAAAACTCAAATCTGGAAGATGAGTTGAGAATCCAGGATGAGAAAAATAACACTGAAAACGCAGCTTACTCAAACTCTGAAAGTGAAATTCTGCGTGTTCTGGAAGAAGCAGAAGATAAACTGACAGCCGACAAGATTTCAAAACTGAAGTCAGAAAATGCCAGTTTGCTCCGTGCTCCAACTTCACTTGAAAGGGAAATTGGTTTTCTGGGCAAAGGTGCAGAAAAGCAGAAGAATACCATTCAGGATTTGAAAGAAATAATTAGAATTCAAAAAGAACGATGACACAAAGATCATGATTTTGAAATTGGCCAATGATGATCTCCAAAACAATGTATCAAATGTTGAAAGCCAAATTATGATCGCACATGAAGATCTGGAAAACAAGTTGGCGTCGCATGAACTGAAAATGAAAGCTAATGCAAAGAAAGCTTCTGAAAAATAAAATCTCAACTCTGGAGGATCTGAGAATCCAGATTGAGGAAAATACTCTCCAAATCTGAAAACGAAATGCACTGCCTCAAAATAACAAATGTTGCGCTTCAAGAAACTGTATCTTGTTTTACGAACGATATGTTTTTTTTTTTTTAACGATTCTTAAAGTACTTGAAGAAACACTAGAAGAGGATTCGCAATCCAAAGTCACAACTGATCAAATCAAATCAAATCAAATCAATTTATTTTTATAATGCCCAAAATCACAACAACAGTTGCCTCGATGGGCCACAGGTAAAAGCAGTTCAGATAACTGTCCCAGAATGCCCCTGTCCTTTGACCCTCCTTCGCGGCGAGGAAAAACTACAAAAAACCCCACGGGAAAAAGTAGAAACCTCGGGGAGAACCACAGTGAAGGAGAGATCCTACTCCCACGGACGGACAGGCTGCAGCTGAACTAGGACTGACATCCACTTGGACTGTGGAGCCAGAACCACTCAAGAGGGAGGTGGCTTTAAAGAGTTCCTCCAGGCGGACGAGGAGCAGTCCACCAGTGTAGAGAGATCCTCCAGCAGGAGATGAGGAACAGTTAATCTAAAGTAGAAGGAGTTCGTCCAGGCAGACGAGGTGTGGCTAATCCAGCTGTCCAGGCGGGTGGCGCATAGATCGTCCAGTGTAGAGATCGATCCTCCAGACAGATGGGGGTGGGGGGGTCGTCACTGGAGCAGCCGCCGCAGTGCCTGAAACAGTCTCCACTCCCCGGGGGAAGTGGAGAGAAAGAGAAACATGTGAACAGCAATGAACAGACTACAGTTGAAGTAATATTAAATATTGTTGATAGGTAAAGTAGGAAGAACCAGAGGATAGTGTTCAAGCTGCCATACTTCCCCCAGCAGAATTGCTCCAAGGGCAGCGTAGCTAAAACTGTAGGTTTTTATTTCTGTTCCTAACTGGCCTGACCATAAGCTATTTCAAAGAGGAACGTTTTGAGCCTGGTCTTAAATGTAGAGACTGTGTCGGCCTCTTTTACATGAACAGGGAGCTGGTTCCATAACATAGGAGCTTGGTAGCTAAATGCTCGACCTCCTACTGTGCTTTTAGAGACTCTGGGGACTAACAATAGTCCAGCATTTTGAGAACGAAGAGCTCTGTTTGGATGGTACGCTACTATTGCATCTTTGAGGTAGGATGGGGCCATATTGTTTAAAGCTTTATAAGTCAGGAGGAGGATTTTAAATTTGATTCTAAACTCAACAGGAAGCCAGTGAAGAGACTCCAACACTGGTGAAATATGATCTCTTTTTCTAGTACCTGTTAATAATCTTGCTGCTGCATTTTGAACCAGTTGAAAGCTTCTTATAGAGCTTTTAGGACACGCTGTAAGCAGAGCGTTACAATAGTCTAATCTGGATGTGACAAATGCATGGATGAGTTTTTCGGCATCATCTCTGGGCAGGATTTTTCTAATTTTGGTTATGTTACGCAAATGAAAGTAGGCTGTTTTACAGGCTTGATTTATATGAGCTTTGAACGAGAGATCTTGGTCAAATAGGACCCCAAGGTTTCTTACAGTAGAGCTGGGGGCTACAGTGATATTGTCCAGAGAAAGTATCTGGTCAGATAAGGAGTCTCGCAGGTGCTTAGGGCCCAGCAGAATGACCTCGGTTTTTTCAGGGTTAAGGAGCAGATAATTAAGAGTCATCCAAGTTTTTATGTCTTTCACGCAGGCACTAAGTCTGTCTACTTGATGCGTCTGATCAGGTTTCATTGATAAATACAGCTGAGTGTCATCTGCATAGCAGTGGAAGTTAATGCCATGCTTTCTGATGATCATACCTAAGGGCAGCATATAAAGAGTGAACAGAACTGGACCAAGCACTGAACCCTGCGGCACACCGTAGGTTACTTTAGAACATGGGGAAGATCTCTGGTTTACATTAACAAACTGGTACCTATCAGATAGATAGGATTTAAACCAGCTAAGGGCGGTTCCACTGACACCTACATCACATTCTAACCTCTGCAGTAGAATGTTGTGGTCGATGGTGTCAAACGCTGCGCTGAGGTCCAACAGAACCAGAATTGAGACCTGTCCATCATCAGCAGCTAATAACAGATCATTTGTGACTTTAACTAGTGCAGTTTCAGTGCTGTGGTATGCACGGAACCCTGACTGAAAAACTTCAAATAAATTATTGTCCTGCAGGTGGTGACGAAGCTGTTTAATCACAATTCTTTCAAGGATTTTAGAGACAAAGGGCAGATTAGAAATAGGTCTATAGTTTGCCAGTATGTCAGGGTCTAGATTAGGCTTTTTCAAAAGTGGTTTAATCACTGCATATTTGAAGGACTGAGGGACATAACCGCTTTCTAGTGAAGTATTTATTATATTAAGAATGGGATTTATAATTAGGGGGAGAATTTCTTTGAGGAGTCTACTTGGGATTGGGTCTAAAATACAAGTTGATGTTTTGGAGGACATAATGACTGAAGTTATCTCTGCCTGATCAACAGCAGTGAACCTATCTAGTATTACTGAAGGATTTGTATGGGACACTAGCTTTGCAGTCTGGGCTTGCTCAGTACTGATAGTGGGAGTAATTGCATTTAGTTTATCTCTAATAGTTGTGATTTTGCTGTTAAAGAATAGAAGGAAGTCATTGCAGCTTAGAGTAACTGGTATTGAGGGTTCTACTGCGCTGTGACAGTTTGTCAGCCTGGCTACAGTGCTGAAGAGAAATCTAGAGTTATTTTTATTTACTTCTATTAAATTTGAATAATATCTGGTTTGAGCCTTACGCAGAGCCTGCTTATAAGACAGAAGGCAAGTTTTCCATTCTTTCAGGGATTCTTCTGTGTGGGAGCGGCGTAAGGATCTCTCTAGTTTACCCTTTGTTTGTGAGAACGTAGTTCTTCATTGTACCAGGGGGAGGCTCGTTTTGGCCTGATTACTTTCTGTTTAAGTGGAGCTGCAACATCAAGAGCAGATTTTAGAGAGTTGACCATTGAGTCAACAGAGTTATCAATAGCACTGGGACTGGCGCTGTTAACGACAGGATCACATGACGTAATATTAAATATTGGTTCTATTATTTCTCTGAACTTTAAAATAGATTTTTCAGATATTGTCCTTTTCATTATAGTTTTAGTCTGAGGAGCTGGATAGTCCTTAAGAATAAACTGAAAGGTAATTAGGAAGTGATCTGACATTATTGGGTTTTGGGGGAAGACATTTAGGTCACTAATCTCTATTCCATAAGTTAGAACCAGGTCCAGAGTGTGCTGGTGACTGTGGGTTGGTTCATTTACATTTTGAGTGAAACCAATGCTATCTAATAAAGCGCTAAAGGCATTACTGAGGCAATTATTTTCATTCACATGAATGTTGAAATCCCCAACCACCACGATATTTTCCCAGTCTAATACTAAATTTGATAGGAAGTCAAAGAATTCTGTTAAGAACAATGAATAAGGACCAGGAGGTCGATAGATTATTATGAACAGAACAGCTTTTTGGTTTCTCCAGTTTGGGCAGGTGATTGATAGGATAAGGCTTTCAAATGAGGAAGACTCATTATTAATTTTGTTAATTTTAGGACTCAGGAGTAAACTAGAATGTGAGATTACTGCCACCCCACCTCCCCGGCCTGAGCTCCTGGCAGCTTGAAAGTTAACATGACTCTGTGGGGTGGCCTCATTTAATCTGACATAATCATCTTGTTGAAGCCAAGTTTCAGTTAAAGCTAAAAGATCAATATTATAATCGTTAATTAATTCATTAACTAAAAGTGATTTGGAGGAAATTGACCTTATGTTTAGCAATCCACATTTTACATGCTTATTTATTAGTTTATTTGTATCATGTGTAGGGATTATTTGTATTAAGTTATTTGGTCTGACACCTAAATTATCTGTATTTGGATCTGACTTATTGGCGTTATTTACACGAGGGACACGCACAGTCTCTATTTGCTTTGACTCTGAACACTTGATCTGTGACAGACCTGGCGAGCTTAGCGACAGAGAAGAGACTCTGCACCGGGACTCATATTTAGAGCGTCACTTTAGGCGACTAAGGCTATCGGCCAAATTCGAACTAAAAGTGATGTACCCTCCGAAGTCGGATGGATGCCATCCCTGCGTATGAGCCCGGGCTTTCCCCAGAACGCACTCCAATTGTCAACAAAGACTACGTTGTTTTGGGGGCACCAACTAGACAACCAGCAGTTGAATGCTGAAAAGCGGCTGTACATTTCAGCATTGACCCGATTGGGGAGGGGACCAGAAAATATTACGGTGTCTGACATCAACTTCGCCAATTCACACACCGCTCCAACCTGCAATTTGAGCACTTCTGATTGTCTCCGCCGGGTGTCATTACCATCTCCGTGAATCACGTTCTGAATTGAATTGAGTTCTGACTCAACATATGACAACTTGAACAGGTAAGGGCGAAAGAGGCGGAGGATGGGCCAGCCATGGCGCTAGTCGGCTAGGCTAGCTCCGGTTGATGCTAGCGGGCAGGGGGGGATTTAATCCACGAAGTACTGAACAAAGTGAGCTAAATGAGGCTCCGGGTTGTTTAGGGAGCAATTAAACTTTCAATTATGTGTAGGAGGGTAAGATAGTTTTTGTATAATTCGTGGATTAACAATAAAGTGTGGAGAACGATCAACTCGCAAACGCAGAATAGACTCACCGGATGTGACGTCCATCACTGGCGGCAAAATATGGAGAAAATATATAAAACTTGAAGACCAGGGATGTCCATCTATGTCTGGCTCTAAGTAGGTGATATAGCACCCTTTGTCCATTGAGCTCGGGATGGAACATCAAAAAACAGCCGTTACCATGGAAATCCACCATGTTTGCTGTTGTGCTAAAATTACATAGAAACCCAAAACAATGTAAAAAAAGAAAAAAAAAAAAAGTGAACAAAAAAATCCATGGAAGGACCTATTTAACTGCTGGGTCAATACATTTATCAATGTAATCCCTCATTCGTCCAGGAGTGTTCCATCGTAGAAAGGTTTCAAACGTCGTCATCTGGAAACCTTTTCTACCTTCTTTGTCAATATTCACCTTATTCTGCACCACCGACTTTTGCCTCTTTTTGCCACATATACTCATTTTTGTTGTAAACCTACTTCCATTTGATGAGAACTCCATTAAAGCTAAGGCACAAACGAGGGAAAAGTCTCGCTGCTAAAATGCTATATAACAGGCATGTCCAAACTAAGGCCCGGGGGCGAAATGCGGCCCTCAGACCAATTTTTCTTGGCCCTTAGGCTTCCTGGTGAATCGGCCCACACTGTCCTGAGAAGTACTTTTTACAGCACATTTCAGATTTTCTACAATTCTAACCTAAATAACAATTTGGTGCAGCACAGACCTGATATTAAGGCACTGAGAATGTAGATGTGGTGGAGCTTAAAACATCAGATAAATGCAGCCTTTTTTAACGTTTCACGATTGATTTGTGGCCCTCCGCTTGGTCTGTATTTCAATATGTGGCCCTCGATGGAAAAAGTTTGGACACCCCTGATATTTAAAGTAGATTGATTTGTGTGAAATGTTTAATGAACACGAGCAACAACAATGCACCGATTTCGTTGGCAGCTTGAAAACGGCTTTTTAGTCCATGTAGAACTTATTTTCTCGTAAGCTCGTCTGTCCTGTGTAAACTACAACGGAAACAAGACGGCGGCGCCCACGACAACTTCCGGAATAAGGTGAATAGTGTCAGAATCCTCTTGAATTAACCCCAAATGTAGTGTTTAGCATCTTAATTCAAAAGTATTCTAACACTATAAATTAATAAATCTAAACAAATGTAAACTCCAAAGAAAATCTGCATAAACTGCTCAAACATCAGAACAGTTTTACAACAACAAATTGCACATTATAATGTGCAATTTTAGAAAAAGGCTGGTTCCAAGAGGCTGCAGTACCTCGCACGACCACAAATCAATCTGGGACCACAGACAGAGGGGGCGTGTCTTATCCAGTTCATTTAATACATCCATGTTTAATTCTTTCTGAAGGAGCTTCCTGGAATTGTCTGGTTCCACTGTAACGCTGAAGCTAATCCTCCACGGCTGTCGCGTCTGCACATTGTAATGCCCTTCTTCTGCTTGGGGAGGTGCCATCTTAATTTAGTCTCACCTTTTTGCTGCAAATGTATTAAAAGTCCCCGATGTCCCTCATCCTTTGTGTCACGCTCCAATGGAAATGGCAAAAAGCATAAATAGGGAAAGAGAAAATAGCCCAACAAAACGCTTGCTCTGTGCAAAGTCCCATTGACAAGATGATAATGTGTGCGGCGCAGAGTGTACCGTGTCTGTCGGGGGACACTTTGGACAATAGGGTCATTCACACTTTGTTATTACACCGCTGCTTTTCAGTGTCCAGCCTATATTTATCCTCAGACATATTATATTTACAAGTCTATATTTAACGTTTTGAAGAAATTGTTCTTTTCTTTGGCCCAGTGGCTTTATCGGACATGACAGCATCGAGGTGTTAATGTAATGAGGTTTAATATCATGAATGATGCTTTGAAGAAGGGCAAATTTGATGATGATTAATGTCTATCGCTTACAGGAAAAAATGCTACAAAAATAGCTGAGGAAGAAAAACACAATTCTTTATGGACAAAGTTAGACGACCTGATTGCATTATTGACTTTGAAAGTGAAACGCATTTTAATTTATGTTTAAATGATAATAGATATTAACAAACTCACTTAGGGGCCGCACAGCCACTGTTCAACCAAACCACTAATCCGCAGCCCATTGACGTGCTTTAGGCGTTAGCTTGAACTATATTTTAATTAATTTAATAGCCAGAAAACCTTTTTGACCTTCATCTGTCTGTTGTAGACTTTGTTCGCCAGTTATTTATGTTAAAGGGGCTGTACTAGATTTTTATTGCTTTCAAACAAAAAACCAAACTAGTTGTGCCAATTTTGTGCATGTACTAAAGGAAAATCTGTTTTAACCAGGACAGATATATTGTAAAAGCGTATATTTGGGTGAAAAGGAGACTATAGTTCTTTCTCTGCATCTATTTGTAGATTTTTTTTTTTTCCCCAAGAAGGAGGAAAATTCTTATGTTTGTTAGCTTTACCCAAGATGGCAGTGTGATGGGACTGCACTAGGAAAGTGAGGAATATAAGTGACTAAAAAACTTAGTTCTAGTTCTCATACTTCAAAACTGTTAAAATCAGATAAAGTTCCTTTTTAAAGGAGTTTGTCAAGAAAGTTTTATAACGATTTTTTGGATATAGACATGTAAAATCCCAGACCTGCCTCAGTCACACAATCTTTTTTTTTTAAATCACACTAAAATCACTTGACCTCGCTGTTTTTCTGCACTGATCTGTTTCGTTTCAATAGATGTTAAATGCAGTGTTTTCACAAATTTTCATATTTAACTAAAATACACTTTAACGATAAAAGTCATGTAAACCTTGTTCGATGTAGTTAATGTGTTGCCGTAGTAACGCAGCCCTGCTCCGGCTGCTGTGTTGGAGCTGTGTTCTTGAGGTGGATGGCCACCATGAAGCCCGGTCTTTTGATTGTGCACATGCAAGAACACGTGTAATAACTAATCATTAATACAGAGAGGCTTGTGGAGGGCCCTGAACCCTAACCCTGAACCGCTGTAAACCTATGCTGGTAGGTTAAACATGGGTCACAAATGTTCCATGAAAAGTCGTTTTTTTGCCTCTAACGCCTCACAGAGGCGTACTGCGCGTTTTAAAAGTCGTACTTTGAGTTTTAAAGTCGTAATTTCGAGTTTTAAAGTCGTAATTATGACTTTCCAACAGTGCTGGCGAGCTCCAGCGACATAACAGCATAAAAGTACGACTTTTAAACTCGAAATTATGACTTCCTGTGGGGCTTTTATTTTTTTTCACTGGCGGAAACGGGCTTCCATAGCTAACAGTTTTATTTGCTTATTCCTTTTTTTTTTTTTTTTTTGTACGGCTATAGTACAATGAAGTAATATGCTGTAGCTCTTCAAAGCCTATTGTTGACTTAATACATCATATTTTAACTCTGTTTTGTCTTCCGCCATTAAACGTCCACTATGTCACAACTCGGGTTCTCTGTGCCGTTTCCTGAATTCCCATTTCTCCGACTTGTGCAAACGACTTGGTGCAGATCAACAAGATAGACCAATTAATTAAATCCCAGGTGACAAACAAACAATCTTATAACAAAGACAGGAGTGCAGTGACTCCTCCCTGGGGGCTGGACTCCCACTACTTAGAGTAGCATATAAGGCCCAGGTTCCCATACCAGCTCTCTGATTGACAATGACTTTTGGATAAAAGTCGAAACGTCTCGATCTTTAAACGGCGTCCGGATGACAACCTCTGAACCCCTTTCTACGACTTGGTGCAGAGTTACAGGGTGCCACTCACGGTTAGAAACTTGTATTTACAGTTCAGACAACACCACATGAAAGCACCATTACCATAACTGCCTGTGAAGTGAATGAATAATGACTACAGTCTGAAGTCGACTAAAGCATGCCTTTTGCATTGATTAGTGCTGGAAAAGCTCTCAAAACAACTAAGAATGTCCACACAGTCAGCATCTGAGGGAATGTCCACAAACGGAGCTCTGTGAGGGAAACGATCCATTCATTTCAATGTGTCAGAGCAGCTCTTTCACCCACTGTTCAACAAATACAAGAGCAAACGCCGGGTTTAGATGTTATATTGTGCCAAACACAGACAAAGACATGGAGAAGAATAAAGTGGTTGAACTGCCCAAATGTGTAAAGTTATCCAAAAAAAACTAACATTAGCTACGGAAAAATGCTACCGCGATGCTAATCCGCCTGTTGTATTTTAAATGTTCCTCATCTGCCTGGAGATGAGGAACTGATTTAATCAGCTGAACATGTGTGAAAATGCACTAACAAATATGGAAATATTTTAAAGTGGTTTAGAACATAAATAGTTCACTTACCACCCCAAATTAAAGAGCCTGTCACCACATGTTAAAAAGAAAGAAAACAAAAACATGAAAAACAAAAGCCATGTGCATTTACAAGCAACTTTTCAATTCTTATTCTTTTGGAATGTGACCGTAATCCCTCGTATCGTCACGATATTTTGAAACGAAAATGAGCATATCTACAATTCTGTTTGCATCTACAACATAATGTAATAAATATTGTTCCATGTTGAAAATCGTGGTGTTAATGGGCTGGAAGATAAAGATGTTGTTAAATTACATCCCAAGTAAAAAGAGTGAATGAGTTTGTTTCTCAGAAGCTAAACTGATCAAAGTCACATGAACAGTTCTTCCATTCACTGGTTTGCGTTTTAAATTCAAAGTTAAAGCCGTTCTTTCTGCCATTGCATTCATGAGGAAAAGCCTTACCTCTTCATTTGTGTCCAGGCTGCACTTCTTTCCATCTGAAAGAGGATGTTTGGCGCCATTTTGAAAACAGGGCGTGTCGCACAAATTAAGGTCCTCAGGAAACAAGTGACAAGATGGAACCAATGTAGACAGAGACGGTTTACACAAATTAAGAATGACATCACGAATAAACTCAGAATTCATCTTACTATTAATGACAGGAGAGTTTTTTGTGTTATAGTTGAAAATAGAAAACAACAAACAAAAAGAAAATGTCCAATGTTCCAAGAAAAGAACATGTTTAAATAATCTAAAAATAAGTTAATTGATCAAAGTTTATTACCTAAACAAATTTAAAAAAATGTTTGAAAATAAACTTTACATGTATGCATATGTAGGCCTGCTAATAACATTTGTTCCAATTGTGCATTTCTTTAATATTTTAATAGTTCGGCAAAGAATAAGAAAAATGCACTTGCACTTGTTTAAATCATCTTAAAATAACTCAATAATCTAAGTTTATTACCTAAACTAAATTAAAAATGTTTGAAAATAAACTTTACATTAATTTTTACTATGTGGGCCTGTGTGTTCCAGTTTCTTTATTATTTTATTTCACTTGCACATGTTCAAACCATCTTAAAACAAGTCAATTACTCAAAGTTTATTGCCTAAACCAAATTAAAACGGTCAAACCCCTCCAATTATGATACTTCCTTTGACTTAAGTATGATTTGTTTTCCCAGTATAAGCCCACAGTCATTGCAAAGGAAGCAAAAACACCTTATTTTTCATGCAAATGTTATGCATAGCTGTAGAAATCCACCTGATAGTGACAAAGAAGGAGAAAATGAGAAGAAATGTGAACACGCCTCACACGGCGTCCCATAAATATGCATTAACACTTTGTAGTATTACGCTCTGCTCACTGTTTTATCATCGGTTGTTTAACATGGGAGCCAGTTATCTAAATGCAAAACTGTCGATACTCCAAGACTTATGTTGTTGGGCTCGTGATTTCCACTGAGGAATGCATCTTTATTATGATGAAAATTATATATGATGTGCCGTGTAAAATTTCCATTCTGCTGGATTCATTTTAGCAGATATATTCCAACTGTCTCTGTCAATTATTAAAGTGAAACTGACAGTGTTTTGTCGCTGAAGTGCAGCGAAAGCGCGAGAACAGCTTGTCAATCATGTGCCGAGCCCCCCGGTGGACGTGCAGCGTATAACCCTCTTTAGGAAAAAAACATCTTGATTTAAAAACGCTGCAAGAGACGCAAGTTTTGTCAGTTTTGCCCTTTTTAAATTTCCGGAACATTTTTAGTGTGAGACGCACAAGCAAAAGAGTCATTTTTCATTTCACGGGGATCGTGAGGAGAATTTACGAGGCGGGATTAAATCGCTGACAAAAACAAGCTTTTTCTAATAACAGCAGCGGCGAATAAACAGTTGCTGCGACAAAACTGTAAAAAGAAAATCAACTCAGTTTCGATTTAATATGCATTCGAGGTGGAATGGATAATATTGCAATTGTTGTTTTCAAGATATTCAGAATTAGAATATCAAGTGCATTGTCTATAACTAAAACTATTTAAAAAAGAACTCAAACGAGAAAGAAAGCTCTGTTGTAATACATTTGTTGTGATATTTCTGCTCTTTTGTGGTTAATTTTATGCTCCATTGTGCAATATTTGAACTTCAAGACATTTATTTTAGAACATGTGTGATTTAAATATTGTTGGAATATTGTTATTGAGATACTGCCAAAAGAAATATTGAGATATACAGTCAATATCGTCCACCCCTATTTTATTTTATTTTTTCAATTCTGTAAAACAAATTTCCCAAAACAGTAGCAATTGCCAGTAAAGTAAAAATAAAAAAAATTAAAAAAAACTGAAGAAAAAACACAGACAAGACACTAAAAGGAGAACAATCAATTGTGTTGGTTAAAGCTCCAGAACATAACTTTTTAATCACACTGTTCATTTTGACAAGAAATTTCAATTTAGTTTTAGTCTAAAATGATCATTAGTTTTAGTCAAGATTTAATCAAACAATTCTTTTCAGTTTCAGTTGATGAAAACATCATGCTAATTTAGTCGACTAAATCCATGATAGTTTTAGTCGACCAGAAGATCTATTTTTCTATTTCAATGCAATAAAATGTATTGCATTGCATCATGGGATATTTTCAGATTTTTTCTTCGAGTTTGTTTAGAGTCTGGTTTAGACATCTGGGACTGTTCTTTTCATTCTTTATGTCTTTATTATTTGCCAAAAATATCAGTACTTTTATTGGACAAAAATATCCACCTTTAGTCATAGTTTTTGTCGACAAAACTGTATGTAATTTTAGTCGTATTTTTAGTCATTATGAGTAGTTATTGTTTAATTTTAATCAGCGAAAATATTACACTGACAAAAACTATGACGAAATAATGTAGTCGACAAAATTAACATTGCTCCGGAAAGTTTCCAAAAGTTAGTTGCAACTTTTTTGGTGAAGTTTTTTATTTAATTAAACTGTTGGGTTTGTCCAGTTTAGTGAGGATAGTTTATGTTTAAAAATGTACTACCCAGCTTCATTTTTGTAAATATGTATAAAGCGTTTATGTTTACTACTTCAAACCCGGATAAGAGACGAACGCTGAGAGTGTTGGAGATCCACTCTGAATCACCGCTGGTCTGAAAAAGCTGTTTGAAATCTACAAATCTGAAACTTCACGCTCGTGTTTATGCGCCAAAGGTTCTGTGAGCATTTGGACAAGCTTTTTTACGCTTTTTTGGGTTATGCAGCTTCAACTCTCCAAGTGGCGTCTGAAACCATCCATTTCTGTAAGTTTCATATTAATAAAAGCCCTGCTGCTAATCTTTCAATCAAAATGCATCACACACGCTTTAATTTCGACGTCACCAGACTCCCAAATAGTTCCAAACTCGATTTAAAAGGGCCAGCACTCCCAACGAGCGAGTTTCCTTACACTATTTTGGATTATAAAAGATGAAACACTGAAGCAGAGGTGCACAGAGCTATACGTTCTCTTAACACACAGCCTTTATTAAGCTGCTCGTCCTCTGAGCTCATTGAGATGCACAGAGAGAGGACAAACATTAGAATCAATTAGAAGTGCTGCTGACTCCAAAGCCCGGGGCAATTTCAGCAGCTTTACTCGTCCACCGCTAACAACAAAAGCTTCATATGTTTATGCATGTGCCACACACACCGCGGGGACCGGACGGGGCTCTGGTCGTGACGTGGGGGGTTTATACGCAAACAAATAATGATAATAATGAATGGCCCTCGGTAAACAGCATGTTCTTATGTGAATATCAATATGTAGTGTTCAATTTGTGTTAAATAGAGAAACTTAAAGTCCAAATGCTTTACTTTGGATCAACATAAAATAATTCATGGAAAAATTATGTACTTAAGGTGAGACACTGCAGGTGAAAGTAAATTTAAAGGGTGCACGGTGGCAGAGCGGCTAGAGCTTCTGCCTCTCAATAAGGAGATCGTGGGTTCGAATCCCGGCCCACCCCAACATCGTGGGTTCGAATCCCGGACCACCCTAACATCACACGATCTCTCTGGGTGGAGTCTGCATGTCCTCCCCGTGTTACCGTGGGTTCTCTCTGGGTTCTCCGGCTCCTCCCACCGTCCAAAGACATGACTGTGTAGGTTAATTGACAACTCTAAATTGCCCGTAGTGTGTGAATGTGAGAGTGAATGGATGTCTGTCAATGTCTGTGTCTCAAGCCCTGAAGAAGGCCCGACTAAGGCCGAAACGCGTTGGCGTTTTTTTAAATACCTTTCAGCCATGATTTATTAAAGAAAATCCCATGAGTGCCTCTGTCCTGATCCTCAACCAGAAGAGCACCTGGGTAAAACATCTACTTCTACTATTGAAAAGATACTCGTGCAGCATTCCAACAACCAAGTTTTGAAGAAGTCTGTCTCTCTGTGTCAGCTGTGACGAGTTAGCCACTGTCCAGGGTGTTCCCCGCCTAAGGCCGAAAGTCACTGGGATAGGCTCCAGTCACCCGCGACCCCTAACGGGAATAAGCGGTAGAAAATGAATGAATGAATGATATCAATTTGAAACTCCTCCTGTTGTTTACTCACATGAATGTAAGAAAAAATGTATTATACATTTTTCAGCATGTAATGTTTTAATGGAGAAATAAGCAGTGGATTATTTGTTTTTGTTTTTAGAAGGGGGGTGGGGGTCCGATGGGGGTATCCAGGTCCATTTGACTCCATCTTGATATTTTGTTTTATTTTTTTATTTCATGGGTGGTCCAAAACATCACCTAATATACAATTTATGCACATTTTGGAAATAAAATGTTTTTCCTGATATGAAAACGTATATTGCTCTTTGACCAAACGCTCAAACGAAGAGAGCACGAGGGACATTACAGTAAACACCTCTTGCCTGAGACGTAAAGGGGGCTGAGTAAACAATCCCCTTCCACCTTCTTCTCACTTTCAGCTCATCCTCACATCTCAGGCGAGTTTCTTGTAGGACCACTGTGTTTGATTGCAATGCTTAGATCTTGTTTAACACCTGTTTGACCTTCTTTAATCTTTGTAGCCCCATGCAGTTCCAGGATGTCATTTTAACCTTTAGATGCAACAAAATTTTGGAGACTCAACAATCTCCTGAAAGAAACTGTCTAGAACTAAGATTGATGTAAAGATTTGGAATTCTCTGTACACCTGAAACTCCATGCCGCTCAGACCTATTTTTCCTAAAAAGTGTGACTAAAATGAGCCTCATTTCAAACTGAAGCTGTTTCTGATCCTTTGGACACAAACTATTGTCTGGACTCTTTGTGAAGCTGAGAGTCTGTAGTTTTGTGTCTGATTTACTCTGATTAAATTTGGAAACAAGCTCTGCAAAGAGAAATATCAGATTAAAGTCCGCGTTCATTTTATTTGTTAAATATATGAAGAAGTGAAGCTGGTGTCTTTAGATTTTGCCTGATTGACACGACTTTTGGCTTTTGTTGGTTTTGACAATTCTTCTTTTAAAGCTGAAGCTAATTTAGCAAAAAAAAGTGTTTTAGGGACTTGTAATAAAGTAAAAAAAGTCCAGGCAGAATCCATATAAAAGTCCTATTAATTTTTAATTTATTTTTTATTTTAGTGTCATTTTTAAGTTGTGGAGTAGAAACTGACTCTAATTCATCCCAGAATGTTTGATTTGACTGAAAATAAGTGGGTTACAGCTTCCTTTTCATATTGAACATGTCCAGCACCTTCATAGTTTCCTTATATCAGATGGTGGATAAAAAGGAATAAATTAATAATAAAAAAATATATAGCGTGCGCTGGTGGGACGCCAGAATAGCAACTGTTAAAGAAGCAGATTATGCCAATAGCTCTGAAGTGCATCCTCTCCAAGAGCTACCATTGACTCACTGCATAACGTTCGACAGCTGCCCCTTCTATCGGCAAGTCATTCCCGGTCCAGCACTCGCTGCTTTTCTTACCAGGACTCTTTACAATACCAGCGCGCTAGCTCTCCAGGAGTTACTAGAAAAAAGTGTTAGTTGTGTTACGGAAAACGGGTTATAAATGAAGGTTGCTTAAAAGCGTTGCATGTTACTGCATTATTGACACTAGCACTGCTCATTAGCATAGCCTCCTGACCCTCGTAGTTGTGGATGTAGAAATGTGTAATTTAAATCACTTTTCCCGTTTCCTCAAAGGGGGTAGAAAAGAGGGAATCCACAAGTCTATGGACATCATTATTTTAATTTTCGGCAGGTCCTGGAAGCATCTTGAAAAGTCCGACACAGGTAAGATTTTGAAACCAAACACAGCGCTGGACTACAAACTGGACCAGAAATGACTTACTGGAGTCAGTTGTTTTAAAACGGCAACACAACCTCTAGTTTGAAGCAAAGAGATCATTTGTCATTTGGAATAACACCAAAAGTCCTTGTTTAGGCGTGTTCTGGTGCTGTTTTAGTCCTTGCATAAAAGACTCAACCAGATCCTGCTGTTGTTTGACGTTGGGGAACTTGCTAAGACAGAAATTCAGCAATTTCCCCAACATAAAGAGTCAAAGTGCTCTTCTCAGACCTACGGCTGTGTCGAAACGCCGGCACAGCTTCAGGTCTCAGGACTTGGAGAAATTGACTGCTATTTAGAATCACAACAACCAGTTACTAATTTGTGCAAGGCAGAAGTTCGGGTTCAGAGCTGCTCTCCCTCAGCTGTGCGATCTCCTGGTTCAGCAGCTCCATCGCTTCAGTCTCTTCTCTTACAGCGCTGCTTCAAAATCGTCACCACGTCTTTGTAATAGACTGAAGCACACGTACTCCTCTTGAAGCTGCGCATTTAGTCGCCGCACAGTTTCATTTTCCTCAACCAAACGATACCTTTTTTTGGACCTTACAGAGCTCCTCTTCTAGGTTGTTTTTTGACTTGTTCTCCGCTGAAATCGACTTTTCGCCTGGAAGTGTTTTCAGTTTCCTGATTTAACCTGATGATTTGTTTGTTTAAGTCATAGTTCTTCGTTATCAATTCAACCAAACTATATGTAACTCTCAATCATATTCTCAGCCATGTCATACTTGAGCAACTTGTAGTAAAGTTTGTCTTGTTTCTTGGCTAATTTCTTATTTATGGCTTCAATCGTTCCAGTATCCTTGTCAAATAGCTTGTAACTACATGACATAGCTTGGAGGTTGACGGTCGACGGTTCAATCCCATGCTCAATCGTCATGCACACTTGTGTTCTGTCCTTGGATAAGACACTCAGCTGACTTTGCCTGTGCTTGAATATATCGTGCGAACAACAAAACAACAAAAAACATGTCAAAATTGAAAACAACAATGGAACAACAGCTGCAAACTCAACAGCTAAAAACTTAACTTCAGTCAGAAATCCTTTCCCTGTGCAAGCGTAAAATGGAAAAGTCCTTAATACTTCATTTTCTGCCGCGGACTTCCTCTCTGCACCGCTCTTCCCATGAAGGTGTAGTCTAATTGGATTCCCAACCTGAAAGAAGTGCTTGATATTCAGTAAATCCGGTGGAAATGTCTGTCTGTAATGAGGGCCTTTTATGTCCCAGGGTCCGACCAGGCCTTTTCAAAAAGAGAGATCTCCTTCAGAAATGACAGGGAAGTATCGTCAACCGCTTCTGTGTCCCTCGGGTCAAGTTGAGCAGAAATCTGAACTCATGTTTCAGTTTGATTAATATGAAATTCACCTCTTCAAAGACATTTCCGCCGGTGAAAGTGCCTCCCAATCCGCTTTTTGACTTCTAACAAGACAGGATATTTAATGAGTTTCCGGGAGGTTAATGACACTTTTAGAATTTGTAGTTAAAGGTGCACGGAGTAACTTTTGGACTTGTGTCTGTAGTTGTTATTGCTTTGGCTGTAATGTTCCATGGTGTGTCATTTAATCAAGGTTTATGCAGGTTTCAGCAAATCAAATGTTAGGCTTTTTAACGCCATATTTCAAGATTTTTAATGCCATTATCAATGTCAAAACCAGAATTTGCCTTTTCAAAACTACTGGCTTATAACCTTTCCGTTGGGCAGCAGAATGACGAGAACATGATGAACTACTTTATAATATTCAAAAAGTTAATTTACATGAAAGTTAAACCATGTTTTGTACCCTAGCTTTTACTTTTTAGATGATTTGATCTAACTTTTTGACAAAAATATAATGAAAAAATAAAACGAAAATATATCTGAATGCTAAATCCCAAAGTATAAACTACTGTCGTGGACACACACTTCATCTACAGTGGCTCAAGGAGATGATGATTATTTGCTTTTTTATTTTTAGATGCGTTTATGCTTAAATTTATTGATCTGATGGACAAATATGTTTGTCAAAATGTTTTTTATTTTAGATTTAATGCCAGTGGGGATTAAATTTAATGTTTTTTAGTGCATTTTAAGGCCTCATTTTTGCCAAAATCAATTGAATGACTTTTAATGCTTTTTAATGCCCCACAGAAACCCTGTTTAATGCGTCATTTATTCAATTACATGTGTGTTAACAAGGTAGTTAATAAAAAACCACCTTGGCATGTAACTTGGTATCAGCTGCTTGTTTCCGTAACATTCACAAAGCAATGAAATCTCCTTGAAGACAAGCACAAAAGTTACATTGCAAAACTTTTAGTTAAAGATGCACAAATATGTTTTATTTAATTTTTTGCAGTCAAAAAGCTGATTTGGAGGTACTTTCACCCGTGGAAATGTTTTAAAGAGGCCAATTTTATATTATTTTATATTGACTATGACTCATCTTGTGAAGGCCGCGGGGGCCCCTGAAGAGCCGAAGCAAGCGGAAAGGGAAGTCTGGGCCTCTGCCTCTGCTGCCTCCATGACCCGGGCCTGAATAAAGCGGACGGAAATAGATGGATACATTTTATATTACTCAAAAGTTAACGGACAGACCCTCTGCCTGGTGGGATAGACCCCGTGGTAAATATATATCATCAGTCAAGAGGCAGTTTGTCAAGTCTGAAACATTTAAGTGGGTGAAAAAAAAATAAACACAGGAGGTAGAGCCCATTTCAAAAACACAATCCCTCTGTGATTAGCAGAATAATAAGCCACATTTGTTGACTCTTTTCAGTGTAGGTCTGAAAAAAAATGTACTTTTTTGAGCTTTTAACCATATTAGATGTTCCCGCAACAAAATCCGTTATATTTAGCTTCATTCACGCTTATTTGATAAATCTTGGTTTTTAAGTTCTCTTTGAGAGTAAAAAATAATGTTTTCTGAATTTCTCAGATTCGTGAGTAATAAGTATTTAAGTTCTTCAGCTGTTTTTACGTCCATAAATCATCACTTGTTCTGAGCATTTCTGCATGTTTACAGTGTCAGAGCCAGGCTAGCATTTGTTTCTCTCTCTTATGTAACTCCCCTGCTGCCAGTAGCCCATCGTCAATTCCTGCCGTGGGAAACACCAGCGTGACCCTGAGCTCAGATTGAGATGCAGCGGCGAGTGTGCAATCATTTTATTTATTTATTTATTAATGTGTTTATTTGACAGGGACAATGCAGTCATACATAGTCACAAAACAAAGCTTGCAGTTGATGGGATGCAGACGGAGTTTATAGCGAGTGCTAATTGTCAACTCCCCTCCCTGGTTGGGCTTTTCTACACTCTCTACGATCAATAACAAAATACATTAAACACATTTCTGATATTGACCTTATTCTGCCCCGCCCACTTTTGCTGTTTTTTGCACTTTTGTTGTAAACGCACTCCCGTTTGACGAGAACTCTGTTAAAGCTAATGACGAACGAGGGAAAAGTCTCGCCGCTAAAATGTTACATAAAGTAGATTGATTTGTGTAAAATGTTTAATGAACACGAGCAACAACAAGTCAACAACGCACCGATTTCCTGGTCAGTCTGAAAACGGCTTTTTAGTCCATGTAGAACTTATTTTCTGTTGAGCTCGTCTGCCCCATGTAAACTACAACGGAAACAAGACGGCGGCGCCCACGGCAACTTCCGGAATAAGGTGAATAGAAATAGATCAGTGAACATTTTAGACTCATTCTTTCACCCTCACTCGAACACTTTCATACACTTTCATACCATTTAAAGGCGGGTACACTTTTGGTCAAAGCCGGCGACGGAAAGAACATCGCTCCATCACAACCGCTGCATTGCTTTGGTCTAAAATAGGCATGTCCAAACTAAGGCCCGGGGGCCAAATGCGGCCCTCAGACCAATTTTTCTTGGCCCTTAGTCTTCCTGGTGAATTGGCCTACATTGTCCTGAGAAGTACTGTTTACAGCACATTTCACATTTTCTACAATTCTAACCTAAATAACTAACATTTTGGTGCGAGACAAACCTGATGTTAAGGCACTGAGACTGAATGTAGATGCGGTGGCGCTTAAAACATCAGATAAATGCAGCTTTTTAAATGTTTCACAATTGATTTGTGGCCCTCCGATTGGTCTGTATTTCAATATGCGGCCCTCGGTGGAAAAAGTTTGGACACCCCTGATCTAAAACATGACAAAGTAAAGGTACTCAAGAGCATCTGTGCATATTATTTGACTGTTTTACTGTAATTATTTCTGTTTTTATTGACTTGACTTGTAATAGGTTTAAATCAATTTGTTAATAACTTACGCTTTGTAAACCTAATAATCGGGATGCTTCTCCTTTCCAGAACAATAATTATGTTGTTAGATCAATTAGCGTGCAACCATTTTCTCTATCGTTATGAGCTGCAATAACCAACTCAGAACCATCATCACTGCACCACACTAGAATCACTGTAATAAACATCGTACAAAGAAAGCCTATTATTCGAGCAAGTCAATACCGACATCTCACACCCACGAGAAAACAGCCTTGCAAATTCTGTATCGACCCAATGCTATATCTTTACGTCAGTCCTTTTACACCGATATGACATAATCCCGCGTTGAGAATTGCTTTTAACCGAGCCGTTTGCAAATGCTTTAACAACTATTGGAGGCCTGTGTCTTTGAATGACAGCCGCAGAATGCACAGGCCGCGAATCGATAGATGGAGTTCTCAGATACTCATTTTGGAGGTAAATAGCCTTGTGCTCATTGCAACCAATTGAGTGCGGCATTGATTCATTATTAAGCGACTGGAAGAAGAGATACGAGCCGGTAGCCTACAGTGGAGAGCCGTCCTTGGGCTCCAGGCGAGGGAAGATTCTTCTTTTTTTTTTTTTTTTTCAATGATCCTGCAGCGCGTGGAGCCTTGGGTCACGAGCACTTCTGCAAATCAAATGACAGCGAGCTAATTCTTTTTTTTTTGTTTAATGTTTGAATGTCGATCGCTGTTTCATCAGTGTGTGTGAATTACAGGTGTTTTATTGCTGAAAAATACCTTGAAAAACTAAGCAATCTTATTGTGAACGGGCTCACAAAGATCTGACCCCGTAACTCAGGTCCTGGTACAGACCGGATGACGCTTTCTCAACTGGTTCATCTGTAGTTAATACGCAATATTTTAGTTTAGAATCAGAATTAGAATCAAAGTGATCAAAATTCACAAACATAAGAACTTGCTTTGACGTAAGATACAACATAAAACAATGAATAAAATATAATAAAATATATAAAAGAGGCATGCATAAGATTAATTAATAAAATAAAATAAATAGAATAGAACAGAATGCTCAACTATCGAACCCTAACCATAACTATGTAGCAATCGTTAAAAGTTAATGAATCCATTGAGAACTTCAAATCTCTTTTAAAGACCCACTTTTTTACTTTGGCTTAAAATGAGCTGAATATTTTTATGCCCATTCTTTGATCTGTTTTATTCATATCTTATATCATGTCGTGTATAGATTGTATATGTTTTACTGTGCCATAATGTAACTGTACAGCACTGTTTTGTAAATGTGTTTTATAAATAAACTTGATCTCGAACCAATAAATGATTCATATTTTTAAAACACTGATTTAGTTTTTAGCCACTGGATGTGATGGAGTGGAGCTCCACTCAGCTGCTGATATTGGCGAACCTCCACTCCATACTGCCTCTGCTGCTAGACTCTCTTGAAGAAATCAGCCATTCTGACTTCAGAGGCAGTCCCTTGTATTTGTTCCTATAGTCGTTAGTATTCACCTTATTCTGCCCCGCCCACTTTTGCCGTTTTTTGCCACAGATACGCACTTTTGTTGTAAATGCACTTTCGTTTGACGAGAACTCTGTTAAAGCTAATGACGAACGAGGGAAAAGTCTCGCCGCTAAAATGTTACATAAAGTAGGTTGATTTGTGTAAAATGTTTAATGAACACGAGCAACAACAAGTCAACAACGCACAGATTTCCTGGTCAGTCTGAAAACGGCTTTTTAGTCCATGTAGAACTTATTTTCTGTTGAGCTCGTCTGCTCCATGTAAACTAATACAACAGAAACAAGACGGCGGCGCGTACGACAACTTCTGGAATAAGGTGAATACAAAAATGCAAGTTAAGAATTAGCAAGAGGATTTGTACTGCCATCGACCACATTTAGGTCAAAGCCTTGCTAAAAGTCATCTTTCAGTGTTTTAGTGTGTTGTACATGACAATTACTGTCTGAAACTGGCATCTGAGCTAAAGGCTAACTAAACTACAGCAGCACAGAACGAGCATCAGCTGCCTTTACATGCACTTCTATTTGAGAATTAAACAAAAATCCAATTGGGCTTAAAATCGGGCCAAAAATCACCTATTGTGCTGAAGGCTTAAAGCAGAACCTAAGTAACTTCAGCGACAGAGCTCCCTCTGCAGCTCTCTCGTGAAAATAACCCGCCAGTGAAAAGACGCAAATGCTTCTCTTTTTTTTTTTTCATCTTTTTTTAACGAAACAAGGAAGTACAATAACATACAAAGACATTTCAAGTTGCCAAATATTTTTTAAAATAGCCAAGTTGCCTCCAGGAGAATCGTTTTCGGGTCGATGTCAGCAAATGTTGCAGCTGGTTTTCCGCCCAGAGACAGAAGGGGGCGATGACGGGAGCTTTCTAACGCTCTGAAAATACACACGGACGAACAAAGACGTTTGAAAAGGTAAAAATGTTACTAAGTTCTGCTTTAACTTTGAGTTGAGATTTATGAATTTGTGCTTTTGATGAGCATCTTTTGACACTAAACATTATCTTCAAAGCAAATAAATGCCATTGATATATTGAAAGAAAGAAAGATTATCAATGTACTTTAATGAGGATTGGCCTCACCATTCATTTGTTTGAGATGCAATTTTCAATTTGATGTAACTCTGCCAAGTCTATGGGTGGCACCAGCTCCTTGTCGATAAATAAATATAATGTAATTCTCGGAAAGCAATAACATCTCTGTGGAGACAAGCAGGTAGCATACCCACCGAAAAGTTTTAACACTGCAGGCAATTTACAGACCGCATTTTATTTCTTAAAGTATTACTAGTCAAATCAAAAATGCGGATCGGCTCCTCCGTAACTTTTAACATTCTCGTCAAATCTTTATAAAATCTCTATTCCGTGTGACTGTGCTGCCCTGTGCAGTGCTACGAGTGCACTCTTACAGAAACGTGTCCCATGCATAACGATGAAGCCCGACCCAGAGCCCCATTATATTCCATACACTACTGTTCAAATAAAAGCGCTCCACTCTGTTCAATGTATTTCACTCCACATCTCCACACTGCCCCCTACAGGACAAACACAAACACACTGCAGAAAGGAACCTCGACATGATCACTACGACATGCATTCTGATTATTTATCCTTTTTCTTTGCATTGTTGTGATTTGTGGCGTTTACATTTGCACTGTGTGAGTTTATGGTGGATTGTTTGTCTTTTGTAGTGTTGCTCAATATGGCTTTAAACATTTTTTTTTTTTTTGTTAATTTATTCAATTGCAGGTGGTAAATCGGACAACGTTCACACAGCAGAAACTTCCAAAGCAATAGCATCCGTACTTAGAGCAGGGGTTCCCAAATGTTTCTGGCTGGGACCCCCAAAATAGCCATGCAACGGACTCGGGACCGCCAGTGTGAAATGAAAATGACAGTAGCAATAATTTTAAGGTACAAAGCGTGTTAAATCAGGTTTAATATTGGTTATTTGAACATTTTATTGTCTTATTGGACCCTATTTCGCTAAAAGATACTGTTTTGAATTTTAAAAATTGCACAAATACAATGTCATATTAAATAAAATGAGATCTTGAAATCATCTCGCGACCCCCAGCTCACCCCTTGCGACCCCCCGACCCCCACTTTGGGAACCACTGACTGAGAGCACCTTTTAATGTATCAAAAATATGCATGAGATCTGAAGGCCCCATCAGCCCTTTAAAAATGAGGAAAATCATTGCTCACGTATTTGCCAAAGAATGAAGTGTATTTCCCGATAGTAATAGCATGTTAAATTGCACTTTTGACACTTTCAGTTCTATTTCTTCTTGTATTTTAAAGTCTATGTGACAGGTCAGACGTCACATTTCACTAAAACATTGTGAACGTGATTATATTTAAGCTATGACTGAACATTTTGCCTGTTTGTCCTCAGTTTTTGTGATGTTTATGATGTTACTTCCTGGTTGGACATTGGTGCAAATATGACATCGCTAGAGGTAACTGTTTCCTAGCAACCATTTTGAAAACAAGGCGCAAAATCCATTTAAATTACACAATAGTTATGATTTAACAAATAACAATACCTCTTGAATGACCGTTTAAACTGTCAGAAAGTCTTTATTTTTAACTGTATGTCACTTTTTGATGACATATGTGGGGGGATTCCATTTTAGAACTCATATTCTCAAAATTTCTTCACAAACTGCAAACTTCACAGATGTAAACTATGATGAATATTTACCGCAGGTTCCCTCCCACCAAACTAAGTCAGAATGAGACCAATATGAGAACCTGTCATATAGACTTTAACTGCTCAATGTGCTTAAATAAATAACCTTTTATGGATAAACCAAGGGATCTCTCTTCCGTCTTAAGCTAGGAAAAACAAGAAAACTACAATTCTAAAGTGCCATTGTCAGTGATCAAAATTCACAAACATAGGAACTTGCTTCGGCGTAAGATGCAACATAAAACAATGAATTAAATATATAAAAGAGGCATGCATAAGATTAAGAATAAGATTAAAAAAAATAGACTTAGACTATATACAGAAATGTACAGTTGGCAGACAGTGCAAACAGACAGCTCTTGTATAATATATTGTTAAAGTGGCAGGTGTTATAAAGTGTTCATGAGACATATGGCCCGAGGGGAAAAAATATGTTTAAATCTGTAAAAGTTTTTGTCTTGAGAGAGTGAAGCCTCTTTCCCTGAGGGCAGCCGCTCAAACAGACGCTGGTGTGGACGGTGAGTGTGGGCCGTGATCTGCCGTGCTCCTCAAACAGCTCGTCTGGTACGGCTCCTCAGGGTGAAGCACAGTCGTCCCTGAAGCGCCCGACACAGCGCAGCACCCTCCTCTGTGCTTTCTTGTCCCTCTCTGTGGCACTTCAACACAGTCACGCAGCCAGAGAGCACCGACGGCGACCTTCTGCAGCTCGGCTCAGATGTTAAAGTGACAGGTTCGACAACAGGTTTGACAAAAATGCAGTTAAAGTGGTCCCGACAGGTTTCTATGATTTTGTAACTGTGACTTTATTTAGTGTATCAATACTTGTTGTAAATAGAAATGATAGTTTTACACCAATCAGGTCACTGTTTGTGGTGAAAAGTTGAAAAACCTGTTGAAAAATACAGGAAGTAAACAGACGGATGACATCACACTGGGGAGACAAAGGTTATGCATCATTTACACAAAACACACTTTTGTGACCCTTTAAACATTAATTCAACAAAATAAAGGTGTTAACATGTATTTTTATTTGTTTGTATTTTATTAAAAAATGTGACATTAGATGAGTTTTGGCCCAGTTTACAGTGTTGTTGCTATGGCAATTTCCTAGCGTGATGTCATCATTTACAACCAGAAAGTAAAATTAAAAAGCTAAAAATTGTAAAAACAGTGTAAAATTTGTAAAGAATTTTAGCTAATTTTGAAATATGTTTTTCTGAACTACATTTTGGTTAAATGAGTAGCCAAACCTGTCATGGGCACTTTAAGATAAATATATTCAAATTTTGTTAAAATACTTTCAAAATTTTATCGCGGTTTAGCAATTTTTTAGGTTTTTTGTTTTACTTCCTGGTTGTAAATGATGACGTCACACTACATTTCCATAGCAACCATCCTGTACACGGGGCCAAAATTCATCTGATGTCACAGGTTTGTTTATTTTACAAATAAAAATACATGTGAACATCATTATTTTGTTGAATTCATGTGTAAAGGGTAAAAAAAAGTTAATTATTTTGTTTAAATTATGCATAACCTTTGTCTCCCCAGTGAGATGTCACCAGTTTGTTTACTTCCTGTAACATATTTTTCAATGTTTCTCCACAATTGGATGCTTGATTGGTGTAAAACTAAAATTTATATTTACAACAGGTATTAATACACTGAATAACTTCAAAATCAGGAGTTCATGATTTTCTAATTTTGACTTTATTTGGTGTATTAATATCAGTTGTACATGCATTTTAGTTTTACAGCAATCAAGCAGACAGAAAATTACAGGAAGTAAATAAACTGGTGACATCACGGTTATGCATAATTCACAGAAAAGAAACAACTTTTTTTGACCCTTTGAACGTTGATTCAACAAAATAAAGGCGTTCGCATGTATTTTTATTTGTAAAATAAACAAATCTGTGACATTGAATGAGTTCTGGCCCCGTGTACAGGATGGTTGCTATGGTAATTTCCTAGTGTGATGTCATCATTTGCAACCAGGAAGTAAAACAAAAAAAAACAAAAAATCGCTAAACCATGATAACATTTGTGAAGTATTTTAACAAAACTTGAAATATATTTATCTTAACTGCATGTTTGTCAGATGTGTAGTCCCGAGGTGGTCCAACCGCTGCCTGGACTTTTTCCTCGGAGCGAACGTGCTGGTCCCATTTCACATCTCCAGACGAGCTGACTCTCACGCCTAGTGTACACTGAGTCCAGTCCGGTCGCGGTCCGGGACCCGCGCGGGTCTCTTTCCGTCGCCTGTCACACCAGCTCCGGTTAACTGCGGTCCGTTTTTGGACGAAAGCCACGTAGATTCACGTGGTTTGGCGAGAGCACTCGTCAAATGACATGAAAGCCGCACCAGACCGCTGCGGCGTCCGGCAAAAATAGACTTCTTGCGGATTCTTTCCGGAGACCACGGCTGCCGGACCCACGGCCGCAGAGCTCCGAGGTCGGTGTGACAGGGCGCATTGATTTTAAGCACTTTCTAAGTCTTGCGGGACCCGCACGGGACCCGCGCGGGTCCCGAACCGGAGCCGGACCGGAGTCGGTGTGCATCAGGCGTCAGATATTTACGTATCTATATACGTATTCCTTTTCTGTCGTGTGACTTTCAACTTATCAATGCTATTTATCTTCCGATGCTGTTTCTTTCATGCTTTTAAATTGTAACTCTGTCCTGCGTCCTGGGGAAAACGCTCAAATGCTCACAAACATGGACTCCTGTGACCTGCGGGAGTCAACACAAACGCACCAGAAATGAAACGTGCGCACATTTAGATCAGAGAAGATAAACAAGATATTAAAGGTGCACTTTTCCCATGGGATCCTCCACTTGCTTTTCTCAATAGAGATTTGGCCTGGAATGTTCCACAGTATGGCGTAAAACATACTGCAGTTATTCACTCGCGCTATTTTCATACAGTGTGTCGCCTCTCCACTGAGCTGACTTGTAACTCGGCTAGTACTAAAATCAAATATATACAGTATTTCTATGTATGTTTCTTTTTTTATTGAACCTATTTCTATGTAACTTTAATAATAATGGTAGACATTTATTATTGTAATGTCGAGGACTACGAATGACAATTAGCTAATTTCTAAATCTGACATATTTACATAAAGTTTTTGAGTTCATTAAAGAGCCCATGACAGGTTGAAGTACTCATTTCACTAAAACACAGTTAAGATAATAATATTCAAGATTCTGCTAAAAACAAAACAGTTTTTATCCCAGTTTGGCAGTTTTTTAGGTTTAAATGTTTACTTCCTGGTTGTAAATAATGACATCACACTGGGGAATTCTGTAATTGTTGCTTAGAAACCATGTTGTGCACTGGTAGAAAACTCCTCAAATGTCACAGAAATTATTTGACAAATAAAAACACATAGGAACACCTTTATTTTGTTGAATTAATGTTTAAAGGATCAGAAAAATGTGTTTCTTGGTTGTAAATTGTCCCTGGTGAGTCTCCCTAGTGTGATGTCATCGTGTTTTGGAACTCTGCTCTACTTCCTGTAAAGTTCAACACATTTTTCAACATTTCTTCACAAACTGACACCCGACTGGTGTAAAACTATCATTCATAGTCACAACAGGTTTTATTCCACCAAATAATGTCAAAACTAGAAAATCCTAAAAACCTGTCATACGCACTTTAATATGCACTGTCCACAATAAATAATAATAAAAAAACACATAAAACATCGTCTAAGACACAAATATAGGCAACATGTATAAAGTTCAAACCCATGACCCTCTGGAATCAATTCTGCCATATCAAAAATAGAATAAAAAAGGGCTGAACATAATGTTGTACTTCAAAAAAAGAAAAAAAACGAATTGAAAAATGAACAAACCAAAATAAATTGCAAAATGAAAACCATAATTACGAAACAAAACGTTAATCTATGACTTCCCTTCAAACACAATTGCTCAAAGTAGTTTACTCTCGACACTCAATACAGATGAAGCCACTGATGCGGTTTAATTTCACATCATAACTTTTTAAAATTGAAGTAAACTCATTAAAAAGAAATATTTAATTAACTTATTTGTGGGAAAAGAAATGGGAAATAGGGACACAAAGACAATGAGAGAAACTATCGGACAAAAGCACCATGACGAATCTTAGTGTGGTGCATTTATTTGGCTTCAGAGACAGCTATTTAAGCAGCAAATAATATAACAATGTTTCATTAGGCAGCGAAATTAGATTTGGCCAAAAGCAGAAGCAGAAGATGGATTTCAAATCGTCATTAAAGATGTGTCAGTGTGACTAAGCCAAACTGCAGTTAAACTCGGCGGCGCTCTTGAGAAATTAGCATAGTGCATTAACAACAGGGGCGCGCTGGGACCCCTAATTCAGCCCAGGAAATGTGGGTTGTGGACCGGCCCATTTTGCACTTAAAATACTAAATGTATTTAATCTAATCAAATCAAATCAATTTATTTTTATAATGCCCAAAATCACAACAACAGTTGTCTCGATGGGCCACAGGTAAAAGCAGTTCAGATAACTGTCCCAGAATGCCCCTGTCCTTTGACCCTCCTTCTCGGCAAGGAAAAACTACAAAAAACCCCATGGGAAAAAGTAGAAACCTCGGGGAGAACCACAGTGAAGAAGAGATCCTACTCCCACGGACGGACAGGCTGCAGATGAACTAGGACTGACGCATCCACTTGGACTGTGGAGCCACAACCACTCAAGAGGGAGGTGGCTTTAAAGAGTTCCTCCAGGCGGACGAGGAGCAGTCCACCCAGTGTAGAGAGATCCTCCAGCAGGAGATGAGGAACAGTTCATCTAAAGTAGAAGGAGTTCGTCCAGGCAGACGAGGTGTGGCTAATCCAGCTGTCCAGGCGGGTGGTGCATAGATCGTCCAGTGTAGAGATCGATCCTCCAGACAGATGGGGGGGGGTCGTCACTGGAGCAGCCGCCGCAGTGCCTGAAACAGTCTCCACTCCCCGGGGGAAGTGGAGAGAAAGAGAAACATGTGAACAGCAATGAACAGACTACAGTTGAAGTAATATTAAATATTGTTGATAGATAAAGTGGGAAGAACCAGAGGATAGTGTTCAAGCTGCCATACTTCCCCCAGCAGAATTGCTCCAAGGGCAGCATAGCTAAAACTGTAGGTTTTTATTTCTGTTCCTAACTGGCCTGACCATAAGCTATTTCAAAGAGGAACGTTTTGAGCCTGGTCTTAAATGTAGAGACTGTGTCGGCCTCTTTTACATGAACAGGGAGCTGGTTCCATAACATAGGAGCTTGGTAGCTAAATGCTCGACCTCCTACTGTGCTTTTAGAGACTCTGGGGACTAACAATAGTCCAGCATTTTGAGAACGAAGAGCTCTGTTTGGATGGTACACTACTATTGCATCTTTGAGGTAGGATGGGGCCATATTGTTTAAAGCTTTATAAGTCAGGAGGAGGATTTTAAATTTGATTCTAAACTCAACAGGAAGCCAGTGAAGAGACTCCAACACTGGTGAAATATGATCTCTTTTTCTAGTACCTGTTAATAATCTTGCTGCTGCATTTTGAACCAGTTGAAAGCTTCTTATAGAGCTTTTAGGACACGCTGTAAGCAGAGCGTTACAATAGTCTAATCTGGATGTGACAAATGCATGGATGAGTTTTTCGGCATCATCTCTGGGCAGGATTTTTCTAATTTTGGTTATGTTACGCAAATGAAAGTAGGCTGTTTTACAGGCTTGATTTATATGAGCTTTGAACGAGAGATCTTGGTCAAATAGGACCCCAAGGTTTCTTACAGTAGAGCTGGGGGCTACAGTGATATTGTCCAGGGAAACTATCTGGTCAGATAAGGAGTCTCGCAGGTGCTTAGGGCCCAGCAGAATGACCTCGGTTTTTTCAGGGTTAAGGAGCAGATAATTAAGAGTCATCCAAGTTTTTATGTCTTTCACGCAGGCACTAAGTCTGTCTACTTGATGGGTCTGATCAGGTTTAAACAACACATTTTCAAGACCCTGTGATCATCCGAGCGTCCATGGTTCTGTTTGTGTTTGATTTTCAACAAAAAGATGAGTGTAACTTCAACTCTGTATGACACTTTGGACGACACATTTCATTAAAACATAGTGAACATGATTATATTTAAGATTATACTAAACATTTTGTCTATTTGTCCTCAGTTTGAGAGTTTCTGTAAACTGTATAATGTTACTTCCTGGTTGGACATGAGCAACAAATATGATATAGAGGTAATTCCACAACTGTTACCTAGCAACCATCATGAAAACAATGGCCAAGATCCATATAGATTACACAATAGTTATGATTTGACAAATAATTTTACCTGATAACTTTTGTCAAATGACCTTTTAATTGTCAAAAAGTATGTCAGTTGTCTGTAAATTGTCTCTGTATTTACAATGACATGGCACTTTTTGATGACATCACAGAGGGATTCCATTTTAGAACTCAGCACTACTTCCTGTCATTTTAAACTTATATTTTTCAAAAGTTCTTCACAATCTGCAACTTCACAGATGTAAAACTATGATAAACATTTACCACAGCTGCCCTCCCGCCAAACAATAGTCATAATTAGAAAAATATGAGAGCCTGTCATACAGACTTTTACTTAAAAATAGTTGGCTAATGCTAATGCTAGCTTGATGCAGTGTTGTCTGAGAGGGACTTGTTTAACAGCACAAATCAGCTGCTGTAATTTCAACTAAGTCAGTTCGTTAATATCAGATTGTGTTGAAACAAAGCTCAGGTTAAAGTCTAACTTGGGTAACAAAGCTTCAGACAGAGCAGTGCCTCCAGTTAGCACAGAAAAGGTTTCAGGGGTTGTCATCCGGGCACTGGTTTGAAAATCAAGACAATTAAACACTCCTGGACGAATGAGGGATTACATCGACTAGTTAATTTGGTAATTCTTTTTCTAAATTCTTGTACACAGCCCTCCACAGTTAAAGAAAAACTACAGCTTGTTTGTTAGCAAGAATCATAGCAAAGGTTAACTTTTTGTTGTGTGCTAAAACAGGGTCCTGGGGTGTCCTCTCCCGAAAAGTTTGAACAGATATTATTTGCTGGTGTATTTTCTAAAGACTGCAAATACAATTGGGTGTCGCTGTCGTTGAAATGTTACAAGGATAAAAGATGCAGCGGGGCCTGTTTTTTTAGCTCGTAATCTCACCTTTCACTCAAATTTTCACAGTGAGCTCAAGTAAAACAAGCCAATCTTACCTTTAGCAGAAACTTTCCTCAGACAGAATAAGCTCCCGTTTAGCCTGTTCCGCTTTTGCTCTTGGGCGAGTAAAACTTCTCCTCTGATCCACTGCTACACTGCCAACCACAGAATGATTTTGATCAGTTCGTTCAGCATTTAGATGAGGTTTGTTTTGTCGATGTCACTTTTAGGTTAGAAACTTACTTTGTCTTTCAGCACATTTCCAAAACGACTTTGCTCCAGTCCATCTGCCCCGTGTTTGTGCCCAGTACGTTGTGCAAAACTCATAAAACATTGAATAAATCATGTAGAAAAGGTCTTTTTGTCATATCCATGGTCTGATCACACTTTACTCTCTGGAACGTATACGCAGCAGATTTGCAACTTAACGAGATGACATCGGTGGGAAGTAAAAAAGTACACAAGTAAAAGGAATTTATACAGTGGAATTTTACTTCACTGCATTTGAGAGCAGCTGGGTCCCTATACTGTCTACTTTATAAAAAATATTTGACTAAAAATGTAAGTTTCAGCAAGTGACATTCAGCTTCTCCCTTTGAGTCACAGCCCCAAAAATGTAGAGGAAATGTATTGGAATGTGTTGACCAAAAATCAGCACAATTATTTATCAAAATCACCACATTTAAAGCATTAACAGTGTTTAAAATACCGTATTTTTTACTTACTAACTGCAATTTCAAAATGTTTACTTGAGCTAGTAATTTACTTAAAGGGGCTGTACCTGATTTTTAATGTTTTTAAATGTGACAAACATAACTAGTTCATGTATCCAATTTTTTGCATATAATAAAGTAAAATATGTGTTGCCCCAGCACAGATATATTGTAAAAGCATCTATTCAGGTGAAAATGAGACCTCAACTTTTACTCTGCATCTAGTGTTTTATTCTACAAGAAGCAGGAAGTACACCGTTAGCGTGCTAATGTTTGTTAGCTTTATGGCAAAGAAACTTGTGAAAAACACGTATGGACTCATCACGGTGAATATTGAGTGAGTGATAAATGTGACTGCTGTAAGGAGTTTAAAACAAACCAGTTCTGTTTTTCATGTTTCAAATCTGTAAACATCAAGTACAGTCCCTTTAATTTGTGTTTTCTTTTCTTTATGCACATGTATTTCTATCGCTTCTACCATTGGAGAAGACGTACCATTTACCATTTTCATCCAATTTGATGATCAGGGTAAACCATGAAACCTTGAAATGCTCATTACTCCAAACAATAAAGCAAAGTAGGCTAGAAATACAGGATGAATAAAATCCATCTGCTTACTAGATTTGTTTGGAAAAATGTCTCTTGCTGGAACATAAACCCTGGCGGAGGTGAAGAAGAGGAGATGGAGAGGTTAACGAGGCTGCTGCGGTCGAACTGTGTGAAAAAACAGAAGGACGAAGGTATGGCTTGAACTAATTAGTTAAAAGGTAAAAGTAGCAAGGTTATGATAGGCCGACAGCTTATGCATTTCGTATAGATTTCACATTTTAATCAGTGCGTATAGCGGTTGAATATGGAAGCATCCGAGCTCTTATGTCGAGAGTGCAATTGAGTCATAAAAGTCAGATATTAATTGTTCTGGACTGCTTATCGAGATTCTTTCAGCAGACAATCAAATAAGGCCCAACACCTTAGTGCAAAATCAATGGATCATCAATATCCAGGCTCTGGACGTTTGATCGATGCAGCTCCTTCTCTCACACAGATAAATGAACGCTTATTCACCCCGCTCATTGGTTTTGTATAAGTCAAGAGGACGGCTGCAAAACAGGAAAATGCAAACCCAATAAAATGACCTTATTGCTGTGAGGTGATCGTCTAAAATTGGACTGTGCCGGGATTTTAGATTATTTTGGTGAAGGGTTTGCTGATTGTTCATTGACGTTTTGCCTTGAAGCGTGTTCTTTCAAGCTCATATACGTGCCATTATGGAATAGTAGATTGCACTTATCATTAAAGGTTTTATTTTCTTGCTGAATGATCCTCAAAGAAATGTCATGAGAGAAGTGGGGCCATATTCACTTTCATACTCAGGTTTGCGTCTGGTTTTAGTCCCTGATCATTCATCATCAAAGGCTGATATGATTGTGTGAAACCTGGCGCATTTCCATTGACTTTATTCAGTAGACTTAGCAAAACATAGCTAGCATCGGCAGTTTTCTATTTATGAAGCACAACAGTCGCATCAAGACCGAGAATAATCCATTTCCAGTGCATAATGGATTTAACGCGATCCAACCCCCAACGTTGGATCAGCCCATCCTCAATCAAGCAAAAAAAAAAAAAAAAATCAAACACCCTCTGCAGGTGTTTGATTTTTTTTTTTTTTTTTTTGCTTGATTGAGGATGGGCTGCAGGTGAACAGTGGGAGGAACCATTGATGAAACTCCAGACACAGAGTGGAGGGGGAGAATACCATGGATGTATTAAATGAACTGGATAAGACACGCCCCCCTCTGTTAATACAAAATTGCCAATATTCTTGGACACCGCAGTAGTTTTTTGAAATAATTAAACAAGCATCTTTCTGAAATTATCAAATAAACCTATGTGAAACTGCGTTGCGTTGGTCAAACATACACCGCCGTTAATTGTGTTATGGTGCGCTCCTCAGTTACTCAGTTATTGCTATTGCTAACCCTAACCCGGTAACGGACCATCCATTAGAAAAGTTACATAGTGCAGCTTTGAATAATCTAGGTCACGTATTTATAAATATTGAGAATTCGCATCATTTTAACCCCGTGCTGGTTCTTTTTTGGCCGTGTGTGTTGGACGGACTCATGCAGCGACGACGGTAATGAGAATGTGGAATGTATTTATGCGCAGACACACATTATGGCCGTGTTCTGCGAAATGGTCAGTCATCAGGCGCCCTCGGCAAGACTTCATTTCAAATACAATTCAGCGCTCACAGTGGGGCCTCCGCAGCATTAATATACATGTTCCATATAGGAAGATTTTACATAAGAGGTCTGTCGACGTTCTATAAAGAGGCGCGGGTTGATTTGGATTTGGTTCAAAACTCATCCAAATTAAGGCAGTATTTGGAACTTTCCTCTGTGACATTGATGTTTTTTTTCGAGGACAAACAAAAACAACAGCTAAAAGGGTTTATAAAAATGTTTAAAAAAAAGATATATTTGTGAAGAACCACAGTGATCCATGGAGAACCAATGGAAAACCAAACAAATGTTTTCAGAAGCGAAACACAACTAAAGCAAGACTAAATGAAGACTGAAACATTGCATTAAACCACGAAGGTTAGGCTATCAAGGTGTCCAGGACTGAACCAGGACTAAATAAGACCTGAACCAGGACCAAACAGGTACTAAACCAGGACTAACCCAGGACTAACCCCAAAGCATGTCCAAGACCAAACAAAAACTGAAATATTGGACTAAACTACAATGGACAGGCTGTCAGTATGTTCCGGACTAAAACAGGACTAAACCAAGACTGAGCCAGAACTAAACCAGGACTTAAAGGACACTAACCCAAGGCTGAACCAGAACTGAACCTATACTTAACCAGGATCAAACCACAATTAAATCATAAATAAACCAGAACTGAAATATTAAAGACTGAACCAGGAATAAATCAAGACTAAATCAGGACGTAACCAGAACAGAGTCAGTGCTAAACCAGGAATAAACCAAAGACCATCCCGTACAGAATCAGATCAAGGACTTTACAATGCTGAAAAATTTAAGTAGACTATAATAGACAGGCTATGCTCAGGACTCAGGACTAAAACTAGACTAAACCCGGACTAATCAAGTCTAAACCAAGACTAAACCAAGAGTGAACCAGGACTAAACCACGACTAAATCAAGACTCAATGAGAACTGAACAAGTACAAAACCAAGAATGAAACCAAGACTGAATCAGGATTAAATCAGGACTGAACCAAGACTGAACTAGGACTTAACCAGGACTCAATCAAGATTCAACTAGGACTTAACCAAGATTGGACGAGACCAGGAATAAACCAAGACTAAACCAGGACTGAATCAAGACCATATCAGGACTCAACCAGAACTAAACTAAGACTGAAACAAGAGAAACCAGGACTTAATCAGGTCTAAGCCAAGATTGAATTAAACCCAGACTAGACCAGGACTAGACCAAGACTCCACCAAGACTCACCCAGGACTAAACCAGGAATAAACCATGACAAACTCACGAGTCAACGAGACCTGAACCAGTACAAAACCAAGACTAAACCAGGACTCAACTTGGACAAAGACTAAAAACTGAACCAGGATGAAACCAGAACTTCACCAGACCTGAACCAGTCCTAAACCAATAATGACCCAAGACTAGACCAGGACAAAACCAAGATGAGACCAGAACTTCACCAGACCTGAACCAAACCAATGATGAACCAGGACTAAACCAGGGCTAAATCCTGAAATTAGAATCAGTTTAAACAGATCTGAATCAGTACGAACAGGCTTGATTTATTCTGGGCAACAGGTGTCCGTTGTTGAAAGGGACAGTCTGATTTACAAAAAAAGACAAAGTAGAAAAAGTCTAAAAAGTAAAAAACCAAATCGATTCACTTTAAAATTGCTTCTCCAATAAACTCAAAACTTTTCGCCGTCCGTCATCTTCACAACATAAGTGTAAAATCTGGATGTGTCACAGGTTTCTGCCTGTTCCTCTGACTTCCATTTCTATTAGCGTCCTCTCCGTCCCTCCCGCTCTCCCCCGCTCTCCCCCCACTCGCCCGGACTCTCGCTGACAGCTGGATTACCGTGTTTCAATGCAGAGCCAGAAAAGCCAGCGCCAGACTAAATCATGTTTTGTCTTGTCACCGGCTGTGGGAATAAAGATGGCCGACCCGGAGTGTGGCACGGACGGCTGGAGAGACGGAGTGAGAGAAAGAGGGGAAAGGGAAGGGAGATGGATGGGTGATAGAGAGAAAAGAGAAAGGCAGAAAGAGAGGAAAACAGAGGACAAAGGAAGAGAGGGGAAGAAAGGGGAATGGGGAAGGGAAAAGGAAGAGAGAGAGGGAGATGGAAGGATGATAGAGAGAATAGAGAAAGGGAGAAAGAGAGAAACAAAACAGGGTAAAGGGAGAGAGAGAGGGAGATGGAAGGATGATAGAGAGAAAAGAGAAAGGGAGAAAGAGAGAAAAAAAAGAGGGAAAAGGAAGAGAGTGGAAGAAAGGGGGAATGGGGAAGGGAATAGGAAGAGAGAGAGAAAGAGAGGGAGATAGAAGGATGATAGAGAGAAAAGAGAAAGGGAGAAAGAGAGGAAAACAGAGGACAAAGGAAGAGAGGGGAAGAAAGGGGAATGGGGAAGAGAGAGAGAGAGATAGGAAAGGATGATAGAGAGAATAGAGAAAGGGAGAAAGAGAGAAACAAAACAGGGTACAAGGAAGAGAGTGGAAGAAAGGGGGAATGGGGAAGGGAAAAGGGGGAGAGAGAGAGAGAGAGAGATGAAAGAAAGAAAGGAGAGGAAGAGAGAAAAAATAAAAAAAGAAGAGAGAGGGACCGAGCTTGTTTGTGAAGAGAGAGACAGAGAGAAAGGGAAGAGAGAGTAAGGAAAATAGAGGGATAAGAGAGACAATGAAGATAGAGAGAGGGAAGGTGGGAGAGAGGAAGAGAGGACTAGGTTTGTGAAAAGAGAGAGAGGGAGAAAGGAAGAGAGAGAGAGGAGAGGGACCGTTTCTCTGGAGGAGGAAAGAGAGAGGAAGATCATGAAAGAGGGAATGCAAACGAGTGAGAGCGGCCAAGTTTGTAAGAGAAGAGAGTGAACGTGAGAGAGGGAGAGAGAGAAATGACAGAGGGACAAGGAAGAGAGAGAGTTAGACAAAGAGCAGGGACCAGGTTTGTCAGTGAAGAGAGAAAGAGTGGAAAAAATGAGGAAAAAGGAAGAGAACGGAAGATAGAAGAGTGAGAGAGGGGAGAAGGAAGAGAGAAGAGGCTAGAGTTATTATCTGTGAAGCGAGAAAGAGTGAGATGAAAAATGAAGAAATAGTTTGAGAGAGAGAGATGAATGAAAGATATAAAAGTAAGGGAGGAAGATTGAGGAGTGACCAGTCGAGTGGGAGGGAAATGTGTAAATTATACTAAATCAAATTAGTACAGGTAAGTACATTGAGCTGGGCATGAAGTTCCATTTTCATAAGTTGTAATTTATTTACTTTGCAAGAATGGTTTCATGTTATGTCTGTCATGTGAACAATTTCTTCACTTTTCAGTTGGTTGGTTCATGTTATATGTTAAAGGACACATATTCTGCTACAGTTTTTTAAGCTTTTAACCCTGTTCTAACAATGTTCCATCATCAAAAACACACCTCAAGTAGCATTCAGCTGCATTCACGCTGTTCTGAGGAATGTTTATCAGAAAATCCTCCCCCCTCCGAGTGTCAAACACACGTCCTGCTGAACTCTGTCTATCCGAGACGCATTTTTGGATTATCTGCATCACTTATAAGAGTCTTCCGCTGTTTTAAGTTGTTAAACTCGTTATGAGCATTTCTGCCGTCTAAACACGATAACTGCTACTGCTAACCCGCATCATAAGTTTGCGCTGAAAAGTAGTTAACTAGATTGTATATAGCGCTGGTGCCTGATAACACAGGTCATAGATTGTATAAGAAACTTACAGGAAGACGAGCGTATCGGAGACAAAGAAGTTGCAAGTAGTCTGGGGAACTTTTATAGTAGGGGTGGCGCCACCTACTGGTCGCTGACCCATACTGTAACAGAGAGTGACAAACAGAGAGAAAAAGGGAAGAATCGGGAGTGAGAGAAGGAGAAAAATTAAACAAGGAAGAGAGAGGGAGCTAGAGGGATGAGAGAAACAGTAAAGAGAGAGAAAGAGATGAAGAGAGAGGGAAAAGCAACAGAGGGGAAGAGTGAAAAGAGAGAAGAAGAGAGATGCAGATGATGAGAGGGAAAACGTATTCAAAGATAGCGGGCATGTTTGTTAGTGAAGAGCGAGAGAAATAAGAGAGGGATGATAGAGAGAAAAGAGACGAGGGACCAAGTTTGTCAGTGAAGAGAGAAAGGGAGGAAGAGAGAGGGGAAAATGAAGAAAGGGAGATGAGAAAAGGAAGAGAGAGAGCCGAAAAGGAAGAAAGAGTTTAAGAGAGAGAGGAAAGAGAGAAAAATAAAGGAGAGGAAGCTAGAGGTAGAGAGAGAATGGAAGAGAGAGCGATTAGGCTTGTCTGTGAAGAGAAAAAAAGGAGAAAGAAAGGGGGAGTGAGAGAAAGAGTGGAATAAAGAAAGAGAAACGTAAAAGAGAAGAGATGAGGAGAATTACCAGGTTTGTGTGTGAAAAGAGAGAGGAGGAGGATGAGAGGCGGAACGGAAAGAGTGAGCGCGGCCAAGTTTTTTTGTCAAACATTGGAACAAATAGAACAAGTACATGAGGAGACATATGCCTGGCAGACTTTATTGGTCCACTCTCTTTTTCTTTTTTGCTCTCTGCGACTTTGCGGTTTGTTGTGTTTCATAAAAATAGAAATCACACGGACACCGGGAACATCGGTATTCTGCAACTAAACGCATTTTCAAACAGAGAAACAAAGACGAGAGAAGAAAGAGGGAGAAAGGGACGAGAGGGGCAGGTGTGAGGGAGAGAGAGTAAGAGGTGAGAGCCAAGAGCCTCGTGGGCTGAATATTGGATTCTCCCAAAAGTCAATAAAAGCCGTAATGATTAAAGTGAATAAATATTCCGTGGCCTCAAAGCTACAGTGGCTCCTTTATTATTTATTTATTTGCGCCGTTGTGCTGACGCGGACACACTCGCCGTTTCTACACAAAGGTAAACGCGCCAAAAACCCACCGACAGCTCTATTAAAATGGATTACCGCTCCCTCCTCTTCGCACTATAACCCACAAGATATTATACCATTCCTGTCATGGCTCTAGTCCTGCGATAGATTGGCTTTTTGTAAAATATCTGTTTCCCCGAGGAGCCTGAAGAAGTTATTTTGAAGCCCGAAGAAAACTATTTGCTGAGTCAGTCCAAAACAGAATGATATTATCTTGCATATCAGGAATAGCGGCTTTGTGAGTGACAGTTTGCTTTGGGACCAAGTGTTCTGACTGCGGCAACACATTTGTTTAAAGAAATGGCAGAAGTTAAGACAAGACGTTCCTCAATGTGGCCTTATCTGTTTCCCAGGAGACAACGCCTCCAGGCAGAGATACGAGTCACGCGGTAACAGTGTTTATGTTTATCAAGGCACGTGTTCAACAATAATTTAATAATTGTAATGTAATTTAATTATAAGCCTTTAACTTGTTGCTGGACATTTTGTTAATTTATTCCTTTTTATTCACTATCTGATTAAAGGAAATTATCAATTAAAGGTGTGTGACTTTAAGGATAAGCCCTTTCTGCCACACTCCATCACGTTTTATGTTATTTTATTTCATATGGACTTCTGTTTTTTTTATTATGTGAAAATTTTAAAAAATCAAATCAATCAAGGAAATGATCAAGCTGCTGGACATGTTATACAGGAAAAGATGACTGTAACCCTATTATTTACAGTCAAATCGGTTATTCTGGGATGAATTAGTCAGTTTTTACTCCAAAAGCACACATTAAAAAAATTACACTTTTTTTTTTTTTTTTTGTTAAATTAGCTTCAGTTTGAAAGAGGAATTGTCAAAACCCAACAAATGCCCAAACTAGTGTCAATCAGGCAAAATCTACAAACACCAGCTTTACTTCTTCATATATTTAAGAAAGACAACTTAGGCGGACTTTAAATTTTAGTTTTCCTCTGAGCAGAGCTTCCTCTTGTAATTAGAGTGAATCAGACACTAGAGGACAAAAGTACAGTCTCAGCTTCACAAAGAGCTCCAAAGGGTTCAGAAACAGCTTCAGTTTGAAATGAGGCTCATTTTACTCAGGCGTTTTAGGAAAAACAGGTCAGCGCTGAAAAGGGTTAAAGGTCCCATATTCTGCTATTTTCCCCTTTACACAGTCCATTCTAAGGGCTTTGTTGATACATTTTTGCGTTGTGCAATATCCATAACATAACAGTTTACAAAAAACACCCATTTCTTGGACTGGCCCCCTCCTTGCACAAGCAAACGGCTCACTCTGAGATCTGACCCCCCCGAACAGAGAGCAGGCTGCCTCCCCCGTCCAATCCGCGCGCCTCCCCCGCCCAACCTGTGACGAAGCCTAGAGCGGAGATAGTGCGCTTGCGCCGTGTGCTCCGGTAAACAGCGATACACAAACACTGAATAAACATTTTATCCGTCCTGACGGTGCGTCGTGCTGAGTCCTACGTCCTGGATCTGACCTGGAGTTTGACGTGCTCCAGTACCTCGGCGACGACGGCGTTACCGTTGGTAAATAACAAGCTAACTCTTCTATCTGTCGTATCCATCGTGTAATTACTGTGTAGCATTAGCATTAGCTGTTTTTATTCTTGCAGCTGCGCTCTTCCTGGAGGCGTGGCTTGAGCGCCGCGTCATCCTTGTGAAGCCGTGTCATCTTAGTGAGGAGCCCCCGTCTGCTGCTCACCCGAGGGGGACGGAAAAGACAGTTCTCTAGTGAAAACATGAGGGAATCAATCAAAAAACCACTTTGGGCACAACATACGAGGCCCAAATAGCACTGTAGGAAGGTTAAAACCTCTGAAAAGTCGATTTTGCATGTTATGGGACCTTTAAAGTAGAAATAAGTAATGTTTTTACCTTATTAAACGTCTTTGATGGTGGCAAATGTATTTTTAGGTCTTTGAAGCTCCTGTCATCGCCCCCTGCTGTCTCTGCGCAGAAAACCAGCCTTACAACATTTCCTGACGTCAACCCGAAGACAACTCTCCTGAGAAACCTTGGCGCTCGTTTTTGTATTTGCGACATGAAATGTTTTTTGTATGTGATTGCACTTCATTATTTCAATTTAAAAAAAAAAAAAAAGAAGAGGAAAAAAAAGCTCTTGCGTCTTTTTACTGACTGTATTTTCACAAGAGACCTGCAGGGGGAGCTCTGTCACTAAAGTTACTTATGTGCTGATGAGATGATGAGATGAGAGATCCTTTAATTGTCCCACAATGGGGAAATTCCAGAAGAAGCAGCCGTTTCCAGCGCCTACAAAACTCTCAGAAAAGAAAAACAAGAACAGTATAGCAAGCAAACATTAATACACAGCTTGCTCTGAGTATCTTTGCTTTGGCATCTCATGTTTTGATGTAAACGCACTTTCTGTTTGACGAGAACCCCGTTCATGTCGAGCGAGGGAAAAGTCTTGCCGGTAAATTATTATATAAAGTAGATTGATTTGAGTAAAATGTTTAGTGTACATGTGCAACAACAAGACAATGCACCGATTTCCTGGTCAGTCTGGAAATGGCTTTTTAGTCCATGTAGAACTTATTTTTAATGTTGAGCTCGTCTGCCCCGTGTAAACTACAACGGAAACAAAGATGGAGGCGTCCATAACAACTTCTGGAATAATGTGAATAAATCACGTTGAAATCTTTCTTGGTGATTACTAACTTTACTACAAGTTGTCATCATACTTTCTTTAGATATTGGATCAGTGGTCTGTGTTGGAAACTGTTAATTTTTCTGACACAAAACTGGGGATTTTAAGTACACTGGACTATATATTGTTTAAATGAGTAAATTTGAGACAGTTTCACATTGCATACATCAGGGTTAAAAACTCAACAAATCTGTAAAGGAATCCGATATCGACGTTGTGCTTTTGGGCCAAGCGTTCTCTCATTTCCCAGAGGAGCCTCAACCCCCACCCTTTAGGATCACTAAATGAACAGTTGATCTGACAGACTTAAACAGGCCTCACTTTGAACAGAACGATCACACCAGAGGCTCGGCAGAAGTCGTTATAAAAGGATTACCCCAACAGTTTATCAGGACCAACTTATGAGGAATCAATGTGTTTCATTATGAGGTCACAGAGGTCAAAGGTCCATGTTCACCGATCGATAGGTTACGTCCATGTGATGTCGTAACTCCACAGGGGATATACATTCAGCGGAGAACAGGGAATCTGCTGTTGAATTGATGTTGTGGTGATTAATGAATGAATCCTCCTCAGTTAATACACTCTTTATTCTGGCTTCATCTTTTATATTTGTTTTGTGTTTTATATAATTTGTTTGGTTAATCCACTTTTCAGCACGTTAGCCGACTGTGTTTTAAAGATTGTTTTAAACATTATTATGTTTGGGTTTGATCATTTTACTGATGGAAGAAGAACGTACAACCTCCTCGCAGAAAGCTCCAATTCATTTAAAATAAATCGCACCGACAAACTTTTTTGTGAGGTCCAAGCACAACGCACTAATAACTTTGCCGTTACAATTTAAAAAAGGAAAGACTCAATGCACAACAGAAGACTTATCATGCTTATGTCTGTTAGTTATCATCACCTTTTATTTATTTAAGACTCTGGGTTCATAATAAGCCGCACAGGACAGACAAGAACTACGTTATCTGTGGCACCTGAAGATTATTGCTTTATATATTTGAACATCTAAAACAACATATTAAAAGAAACAAATCAGCAGACTTCTGGTTGAAAACTGCAGCGCCGATTCCCGCCTCTTTACAGAACATACTATAAACGACATCATGGAGGGAGCAAGCTTTTTCTCATGCTGCTCCTGTAGCTTGGAACGTCATTCAGTTGGACTTGCGGTTGGGCGATTAAAAAAACAAATGAGAAAAAATGTATTTGTCACTTTGCCCCCGGAAGAAGAGGTTTTGATCTCAGTGGGTTCTTACCTGGGAAAATAAAGGTTAAAGGGCCTATGACAGGTTGAAATACACATTTAACTAAGATACATATAATCAAATTTCTACTAAAATCTTTACAAATTTTACCCCAGTTTAGCTATTTTTTTAGGTTTTAAATTTTACTTCCTGGTTGTAAAGTATGACATCACACTAGGAAATTACCATAGCAACCAGATTGTACATTGGCCAGAACTCATCTAATGTCACAGATTTGTTCATTTGACAAAGAGAAACACATGTGATCATCTTTATTTTGTTGAATCAATGTTTAAAGGGTCAAAAAAGTAGTTTATTTTGTGTAAATTAGGCATAACCTTTGTCTCCCCAGTGTGATGTCATCAATTTGTTTACTTCCTGTAATTGTCAACAGATTTTTCAACTTTTCTCCACAAACAGTGACTTGATTGGTGTAAAACTACAATTTATATTTACAAGAGGTATTAATACACTGAAGAAAGTCAAAATTAGAAAATTATAAAAACCCGTCATACGCACTTTAATAAATAAATCACAAACAGGTGCCGCTCTGCTGGACCAGGCTGACGAACCGGACTGTACAGAGCCCGACATAATGACAGCGAGCAGCAGATTCTCCTTTTCATTTGTGTCAAACTGGATACAGGAAGCTGCTGAATCTTAAGCGTGGCAGTGCAGAATAACAAAGATAACTCAGAAATGTATGAATCACTCTAAATACAACTTTGAGTGGCTAAAAAAACGTCATAAAAGCACTTGAAAGTCAATGTGTTTCCTTTAAGTTCTTACTGTTCAAACTAGGGATGGGCGATTTATCAGTTCTAGTTCGGCATCATCCAATTTTTTCCACCATATGGAACAAATTGCAAATATTTGATGTCAATACTTTCAAGTTTGTTTGTTTTTTAATTTGTTTTTGGACAAACTAATGAGTCAAAATGGAAATAAATGAGCAGTTAGGCTAAAAATGCTGTATGTCCACGTGTTCCAAATAAAAACATTTTATTATTTATTGTATATCTAAGTCAAAAGTTAATATGTGAACTTTACTTCAACTTCAATTAGATTTGTGGGCCTTGAAATGGGTTTTAAAATGTCTTTATCAATATCAGCAAATATCGACTATTGGCAACAACAGCATGACAAATATCGGAAATCGGCTCAAAAAATCTACAGCGACCCCATCCCTGGTTGTAATAATATTATTTCACCACTGGGGGACAAATGTCACGTACGACTTCACATGCTTTATTTCATTTGCATTAAAAATTTAGACTTTACTTTGGAACATTCTTCATGGAGGTAGATTCTGTAAGTCAAGGACATTCAACATAAGGCCCAGGGGCCAAATCAGGCCCTCCGAGGGAAATGATTCAGCCCTCAAACCATCTCCCAGAAATATAGAAAATGTTATCTCAATTTTTTTTTTTTTTTTTTTTGTCTTTTGTTATTGGTTTAGACCTGATCCTTTTTTAGTTCTGATTTAGTCTTGGTTTAGAACTGGTTAAGGCCTGGTTTAGTCCTGGCTTAAACCTGGTTTAGTACTGGTTTAGTTCTTGTTTAGTCCTAGTTTAGTCCTGGTGTAGATCTGGTTTAGTCTTGGTTTAGTCCTGGTTTAGATCTGGTTTAGATCTGGTTTAGTCTTGGTTTAGTCTTGGTTTAGTCCTGGTTTAGATCTGGTTTAGTCTTGGTTTAGTCCTGGTTTAGACCTGGTTTAGTCTTGGTTTAGTCCTGGTTTAGATCTGGTTTAGTCTTGGTTTAGTTTTGGTTTAGTCTTAGTTTAGACCTGGTTTAGACTTGGTGTAGTCCTGGTGTAGTCTTGGATTAGTTCTGGTTTAGACCTGGTTTGGACCTCGTTCAATCCTGGATTAGTCCTGGTTCAGTTCTGCAGATGTTGTTAAGAAATGAACAACATCTGCAGAACTGAACCAGGACCAGGACTGAACCAGGTTCTAGTTCTAAAGTGTTGGACACGTTTCTCGCCTCGAGGACAAACCATCCGCAAAATCTGGCCCTCTATAAATTAAAGTTAAATGGCCGCTGTAAGTGACACCAAACTGGACTGGAACATCAAAGACTAACATCTCCATGGAGACAAGCAGGTGACGCACCCTTCATCTGTCCAAATTACAAGTCAAGTCTGTGTATACAAGACCGCTCACAGTGAGGATGGATGTTATTCTAATAAGTTTTTTTAGAAATAACATCTAAAATGATCTATTTTTAACTGCAAAAGTTACAAAATGGGGCTTTAAAGTTGTAACTGTACTAAATCTGAAAGTAGACTTATAGCAGACACTGAACATTATACATCATTTTGTCTTTTTTTTTTCCCTCAGCGAAGCCATTGTCTCAAAAAGAAGCTTGAAATTATAGGTGCTCTCTGCTATAAATTAGGCAGTCAGTCTGAAATGTATATTACCTGGAGTGAGACAATTAACTTCTTTTCAAATGAGGTTATAAAGTATGAAGTCACGACACTGTAATTCATTTTAAGGACTTTTACAAAAATGTTCCGCGTCAGGGTGGATCGAGCCGAGGAACATTGTTGATTTGTGGCTCATTTACAGCGAGTCAAGGCGCCTGTGAGACATTTGAGGACAAGAGCTCGCCGACTTCACGAAGGACGAGGAAGAATGTGACCAAGCGTTCTGATCTTCACACGCCGCGTTTGAACGTGTTCTCATTTGGTCCTGCTTTGATTCCGGTTTAGTCTGACGTACACTGGTTTTGGTCCGTTCCAGAGACGTATTTTTAGAAAACAGAAATCTGCATAAAACTAAAGAGTTACCGGGAAACATAACAATTAAAAGTAGTTGGAGTTATAGGTGCATTTTGGGACTTTAGAACTATTCAAAAGTGTTTAAAATGCCCCCAAGAAATAAAACCATGCACAACAGGCAAATCATCCAGCTCAGTACTCTAGATCAGTGGTTCCCAAAGTGGGGGTCGGGACCCCCCGGGGGGTCGCGAGGGGTGAGCTGGGGGGGTCGCGAGATTATTTCAAGATCTAATTTGAAGAAATATGAGACTGTATTTGCTCTATTTTTCTAATTAAATACAGTATCATTTAGTGAAATAGGGTCTAATAAGACAATAAACTATTCAAATAACCAACATTAAACCTGATTAAACCTGATTTGACACCTAGAATTATTTTTCATTTCGCTTTAGGGGTCCCGAGTTGGTTGCATGGCTATTTTGGGGGTCCTGGCCAGAAAAGTTTGGCAACCCCTGCTCTAGATCAGGGGTTCCCAAACTTTTCTTCCCAGGACCCCCAAAATAGCATGCAACCAACTCGAGACCCCCAAAGCGAAATGAAAACGACAGTAGCAATAATTTTAAGTGTCAAAGCATGTTAAATCAGGTTTAATATCGGTTATTTGAATAGTTTATTGTCCTATTGGACCCTATTTCCTTAAAAGATACTGTTTTTAATTTAAAAATTGAGTAAATACAGTGTCATATTAATTAAAATGAGATCTTGAAATGATCTTGCAACCCCCAGCTCACCCATCGCGACCCCCCGAGGGGTCCCGACCCCCACTTTGGGAACCACTGCTCTAGATCAGTGATTTTCAACCTTTTTTGAGTCGCGGCACACTATTTTTGGTTGAAAAGTTACCACGACACACCACCTTTTACACCTTTTGGGTGAACAAAATCTGATATACTGTGTAACGTGTCAAAAAGTGTTTGTGCACTGTGTAGTTTTTTCAATTTTGCAGTTGTGATTGTTTTTTTGCTTTCTTTTTTGTTATAGAAATATGTTCCGGTCACTTCAAATTGTATATATTTTTTTGTTTTTAATCCATACCTCAAGGCACACTAGTGTTCCCTGGCACACTAGTTGAAAATCAAAGCTCTAGATACACTCCAAGTTGTAACTAAATTATAAGTACACAAGGTCTGATTTAATGCTTTGAGGTAAATGAATGCGTTTGGAGGATAATGGTATTGCTTTGGTACTTATGGACCCCAGAAGGAAATGTTGAGCAATGCATTGGTTCAGAGCTGAATATGAGAAAAGCCACGTTTTGGAGTGGATTGGTTCAGACTGAAAGTGACTCCAGTTTCTTAAGTGAACCGTAACAGTCCGTTTAAGGGGTCCAAAGGGAGCCGTAAACGGTCGAGCTTCCAAAGTGGTCAAAGTAGTTTTCTGTTCATCGATGCACGGCACTTGCAAGACTGAAAATACTATATTACCTTTGCATAATACATCTGGCATTATCCAAACCTAATGCCTTATATAAAAATAATTTTAAATGTGGTGTAGCGGTGCAGAGAAGTGAAAAAAATGCTGAAAAAGCTGACAATAAATCAGAAAGTGGTTTCTTCATTACTCTAGATTTAGCCACGTCTCACAGCGCCACAGACTTGGAACATGTTTTTGTGAATTGCTTGATTCAAAAGTTCAGGTGCGATTTGTTTAATTTATGTGTTAATTTGGGCATTGGATTTGCATTTGGATTTTAATTTTATTTGCGAAGCAAACATTGGGGTGCACGGTGACAGAGCAGTTAGAGCTCCTTGTGGATTCAAAATCCCGGACCAGACCAACATCACATTATGTGTTAGGTCAATTGACAATTCTAAATTGCCCCGAGTGAATGGTTGCCTGTTCATGTCTCTGTGTTAACCCTGTGACGAGCTGGCCCCTGTCCAGGGTGTACCCCGCCTAAGGCTGTTATGTAAAGCACTTTGAATTGCCCTGTGCTCTACAAATAAACTTGCCTTGCCTAAAGCACAAAGTCACTGAAATAGGCTTCAGTCCCGTGACCCCAAACAAGAACAAGTGGTAGAAAATTAATAAATGAATGAAAATGGTCACGTTGTATTGGTGACGTTACTCCCACTATGGCCCTCAGTGAGCTGGTCTGCGGGATCATGCTCAGTCGAAAATGCACTTTCCTCTTGGGGCCTTGACGCTAGTGGTGGGTAGAATAAAAATGATGAACCCTCTTCTGTGGTGGTGCTGTGGTGGAGGAGGGCTGCAAGATCTTAACATGAGGTGCGATAGTTTAAAACATGTTGGCTGAGCATTGTTCGGCTGATGTTGAGCTAAGATGGTAGTGGCAGGGCAGAGGCTTGAGCATGAGACAATGAGCCAATAGAGGCTGAGCTGGACGAGCGGCTCCTGAAGCTTGTTAGGACAGTTTTCCAATCTATACTTTCACTAAAGCTCTATTTAGAAACCAGGTCAATTCTGGCTACACTGTAGGGAAATTTTCCCTCTGTATTTGACTCATCTTTCAAAGCCGCAGGGACGACCTGTCAGGAGCAGTGACCCATCTTCAGATGAGCTCGGCTTGGTCAGGATTATCTCAGCTGGAGCATTTTGACAGTATTGTGCAATTTTTAAGTCGATAGGGGAGAAATGTAAAACCACAGACACAGGGAGAACATACAAAGGCCCAACCCAGTCTGGATAGCAAACTTGGGACCTTCTCGCTGTGAGGAAAAGAGCCCTACTTCCTCTGCCCCGCCAATGATTATATTATATTCTAGCTTTGTGCGTCAACATCATCCCAAATGAGATGAGTAAAGGCTGTAAAATAAATGACGGCAGTGTGTTGTTCCTTTCTTACACTTTGTGCTCGAAGTGAGAGCCACAGTAAGTACTTGACTTGTTAAACAATTGACATTTAAAGTGTATTATATTGAGAGGGGACACTTGAGGGAGCCACTTGCCTGCGGGGGACAGGGTTAGCATTGAGAGTGGTCGCGCCTGTCTCCCTTCAGCTCAGGAGTCATCAATCCAGCGGCACATAGTTAATCTGTGCTGCAGCTCTGTCAGGGGAAGTACCACAGCTAAGTCTTCATTTGCCTCCTCCCGCCGCGCACCTCCTCTCATAAATAAACTAATTAACCGCGCGCTGGCCTGATGGCGCCAAAGTGAACTAGCCCTTGTTAGCCGCGCGGCGCATTTATCCACACGGCAATAAACTCTGGGATGTAACTGAGATGCACTCGCTCGGGCTGGTGCACTGGGAATAAAAAGAAGAAAAGGAAATTGGATTTGTATTCTGAATATTAACATTCTTTTTCTATGAGTTGAAGGTGCACTAAGTAGTGGAAGGTCCGACACCTGATTAAACTTATCAAGCTTGTGTTTATTTAATAGACTTTGTGCACAACGGCGCCCGGCTAGCTCAATGTTAGCGTCATACCTTACTGTTAAAGTGTAGGTAGGGTTTGGCCAAGCTGCACTAAAATGAATTAATACTTAAAGATTATAAAGTTGACAGTGACTTTAGGGGAGATATCACTCAAAAATATATTTAAAATGAGGTGAATACTTTGCCAGGTGACAAAGGAAGCAAATTCTGAGGCATGGTAAACATTAAAATAACAAACTGTAGTGATATACTTATACAAACAATTGGGTAGTCGATTCTTTAAGACAAAAATGGGCCCCCTTCTTCAGTCCGCGCATGCGTCAGAGAACAATGCTGAGAAAGTACAATCCTGAGAAAGCCGTTGCTGTAGGCTCTAAGTGAATATTAATAATATTATGTCCAAAATCGTGAATTTATATTGATATCTGTGTGTTTTTATAACAAACTTAATCTAACGGTTCAAGGGAGAGAGGAACAGAGAGACTCTTCTCTGGTTAATTATAGAAGCTGTGTGTGATTCTTTCTTTTCTTCTCACTGTTAAATCTCAGAACGAGTGACACATCTACACTTAACAACAAGTTCTGAGCCTATTGTCGGAGTTTGGTACGATGTAGTCTAATAATGTGTATTAACACATTCACATTTAATTAACCAGAGAAGATTCTCTCTGTCCCTCTCTCCCTCGAGCGCAGCAGCTCCCTAAATCACTAAATTCATAAAAACCGGCAAATATCAGTATAAATTCACAATTTCAAACATAATTTAGCATTTGCATAGAGCCTGCAATGACGGCTTATTCAGTGCTGTATATTATTTGTATTTGTAACGCATGCTCATTTATTTCTGTGGTCCGACTCTCCTGCCACAGACAGAATCTGTATCCATGGGTTTCAGCTTCCTTCTAATGTTTTGAAGACTTTTTTTCAAAAGATATATTTTTATTAGATTTTTTAAAATGTATTTGTTATGAGTACTATTAAATTGTAACTCATTCTCAAACCCATGGACTGCGTTTTATCACTTAACAAAAATATCTTGAAAAACATGCATTTAGTAGCCAGGCTGACAAACTGTCACAGCGCAGTGAACCCTAAATACCAGTTACTCTAAGCTGCCATGACCTTCTTCAATTCTTTGCCAGCAAAATCACATAGTTACCAGTTTGTTAATGTAAACCAGAGCTCCTCACCTGGTTCTAAAGTAACCTATGGTGTGCCGCAGGGTTCAGTGCTTGGTCCAGTTCTGTTTACTCTTTATTTGCTGCCATTAGGTAAGATTATCAGAAAGCATAGCATTAACTTCCACTGCTATGCAGATGACACTCAGCTGTATTTAAATAAATGAAACCTGATCTGATACCTGATACAGTGCCTGAATGAATCAGTCAAAATTTGAAAAATCCTGGCTAAAAGTGACACTGAAAAACTCATCCATGCATTTGTCACATCTACATTAGACTGTAACGCTCTGCTTGCAGTGTGTCCTAAAAGTTCTATAAAAAGCTTTCAACTGGTTCAAAATGCAGCAAGATTATTATCAGGTACTAGAAAAAGAGATCATATTACGCTGGTGTTAGAGTCCCTTCACTGGCTTCCCATTGAGTTTAGAATAAAAATTTAAAATCCGCCCCATCTGACCTCAAAGATGCGATAGTAGCATACCATCCAAACAGAGCACTTTGTTCTCAAAATGCTGGGCTACTATTGGTCTCTAAAAGTCTCCAAGAGTCTCTTAAAGCTCAGTAGGAGATGGAGTGTTTAGCTACCAAGCTCCTATGTTATGGAACCAGCTCCTGTTCATGTTAAAGAGGCCGACACAGTCCCTACATTTAAGACCAGGCTCAAAACATTCCTCTACGAAATAGTTTATGTTCAAGCCAGGCCAGAAATAAAAACCTACAGTTTTAGCTGCGCTGCCCCAGGAGCAACTCTGCTGGAGGAACTTCAACACAGTCCTCTGGTTCTTCCACTTTCCCTATCAACAATATTTAAGATTCTAGTTCACTTATAGTCTGTTCATTGCTGTTCACATGTTTTTTCTCTTCCTCCACTTCCCTCGAGGAGTGGAGTTTCAGACACTGGGGCGGCTGCTCCAATGAGACCCCCCCATCTCTCGACCATGACCTGTGACCTGGATATTCCCATTTGCCAGGAGGAACTCTCTCTGCACTGGATGAACTTACTTTTCCCCACAGATATTTTTTGTATTTGTGTTTTGTGCAAAATACTTAAACTGCTTTCTCCCAGTGGCCCATCGAGGCAAATGCTGTTGTGATTTTGGGGCGCTACAAAAATAAAATAAATCGAATTGATGAATACAAATCTGGCTCGGCTGCCCGTCCCTCCTGCTGCAGAGGAGAGAAGCTCCGTAAATAACCCCAAACAATGAAGCATCGAGCGGCCAAATGGAGCGGCGATATCCCCCTCTCTGACAGACTGGATAAACAGTTTGGCAGCGTTCTCGTGTCACTGTAAGTCATTCGCGCCAAGATAATATGCTCCAAATTCATGTCAAACTACGAAGATTTACCGTTTTATTTACGGATTTCCGAGAGTTTATGGCGGCTTTAACCTCATTATGTGTAAGTCACTTTAAAATGTATAAACAATCTGGGTGACTTTGACTGATGGAAGTTGTTTAAGTTCATGGGAATTGTTTTAAAATATGTTATCCCTTTTTTCATGAGATAAACATGTGCAAGAGTTCAACTGAGTATTACTTTTTACGATAACTATTGTAATTCTTTGTATTTGATGCAAATTTTGTTTACGCCAACACTTAAAGCCCAGGAGCCAGATCAGGCCCAAGGGACATTTATCTGTTGTTAGTGGTTTAATCCTGGTTTAGTCCTAGTTTAGATCTGGTTTAGTCCTGGTTTAGTTTTGATTTAGGCCTGATTTAGTCCTGGTTTAGTTCTGGTTTAGTTCTGGTTTAGTCCTGGTTTAGTCCTGGTTCAGTCCTAGTTCAGTCTAGGTTTAGTCCTGGTTTAGTCCTGGTTCAGTCCTGGTTTAGTTCTGGTTTAGTCCTGGTTCAGTTCTGGTTTAGTCCTGGTTTAGTCCTGGTTTAGTCCTGGTTTAGTCCTGGTTCAGTTCTGGTTTAGTCCTGGTTTAGTTCTGGTTTAGTCCTGGGTTAGTTTTAGTTTAGGCCTGGTTTAGTCCTGGTTCAGTTCTGGTTTAGTTTTGGTTCAGTTCTGGTTTAGTCCTGGTTCAGTTCTAGTTTAGTCCTGATTTAGTCTTGGTTTAGTCCTGGTTCAGTTCTGGTTTAGTCCTGGTTCAATTCTGGTTCAGTTCTGGTTTAGTCCTGGTTTAGTCCTGGTTCAGTTCTGATTTAGTCCTGGTTTAGTCCTGGTTTAGTCCTGGTTTAGTTCTGGTTTAGTTCTGGTTTAGTCCTGGTTCAGTTCTGGTTTAGTCCTGGTTCAGTTCGGGTTTAGACCTGGTTTAGACCTGGTTCAGTTCTGGTTTAGACCTGGTTTAGTCCTGGTTTAGTCCTGGTTTAGTCCTGGTTCAGTTCTGGTTTAGTCCTGGTTCAGTTCTGGTTTAGACCTGGTTTAGTCCTGGTTCAGTTCTGGTTTAGTCCTGGTTCAGTTCTGGTTTAGTCCTGGTTTAGTCCTGGTTCAGTTCTGGTTTAGTCCTGGTTCAGTTCTAGTTTAGTTCTGGTTTAGTCCTGGTTTAGTCCTGGTTCAGTTCTAGTTTAGTTCTGGTTTAGTCCTGGTTCAGTTCTGGTTCAGTCCTGGTTTAGTCCTGGTTCAATTCTGGTTTAGTTCTGGTTTAGTCCTGGTTCAGTTCTGGTTTAGTCCTGGTTTAGTCCTGGTTCAGTTCTGGTTTAGTCCTGGTTCAGTTCTGGTTTAGTCTTGGTTTAGTCTTGGTTTAGTCCTGGTTCAGTTCTAGTTTAGTTCTGGTTTAGTCCTGGTTCAGTCCTGGTTTAGACCTGGTTCGGTCCTGGTTTAGTCCTGGTTTAGTTCTGGTTTAGTCCTGGTTTAGTCCTGGTTTAGTCCTGGTTCAATTCTGGTTTAGTTCTGGTTTAGTCCTGGTTCAGTTCTGGTTTAGTCCTGGTTTAGTCCTGGTTCAGTTCTGGTTTAGTCCTGGTTCAGTTCTGGTTTAGTCCTGGTTCAGTTCTGGTTCAGTTCTGGTTCAGTCCTGGTTCGGTCTTGGTTTAGTCCTGGTTTAGTCCTGGTTCAGTTCTAGTTTAGTTCTGGTTTAGTCCTGGTTCAGTTCTGGTTCAGTCCTGGTTTAGTCCTGGTTCAATTCTGGTTTAGTCCTGGTTCAGTTCTGGTTTAGTCCTGGTTTAGTCCTGGTTCAGTTCTGGTTTAGTCCTGGTTCCGTTCTGGTTTAGTCTTGGTTTAGTCTTGGTTTAGTCCTGGTTCAGTTCTAGTTTAGTTCTGGTTTAGTCCTGGTTCAGTTCTGGTTCAGACCTGGTTCGGTCCTGGTTTAGTCCTGGTTTAGTTCTGGTTTAGTCCTGGTTTAGTCCTGGTTCAATTCTGGTTTAGTTCTGGTTTAGTCCTGGTTCAGTTCTGGTTTAGTCCTGGTTCAGTTCTGGTTTAGTCCTGGTTTAGTCCTGGTTCAGTTCTGGTTTAGTCCTGGTTCAGTTCTGGTTTAGTCCTGGTTCAGTTCTGGTTCAGTTCTAGTTTAGTTCTGGTTTAGTCCTGGTTTAGTCCTGGTTCAGTTCTAGTTTAGTTCTGGTTTAGTCCTGGTTCAGTTCTGGTTCAGTCCTGGTTTAGTCCTGGTTCAATTCTGGTTTAGTTCTGGTTTAGTCCTGGTTCAGTTCTGGTTTAGTCCTGGTTTAGTCCTGGTTCAGTTCTGGTTTAGACCTGGTTCGGTCCTGGTTTAGTCCTGGTTCAGTTCTAGTTTAGTTCTGGTTTAGTCCTGGTTCAGTCCTGGTTTAGACCTGGTTCGGTCCTGGTTTAGTCCTGGTTTAGTTCTGGTTTAGTCCTGGTTTAGTCCTGGTTTAGTCCTGGTTAATTACTGGTTTAGTTCTGGTTTAGTCCTGGTTCAGTTCTGGTTTAGTCCTGGTTTAGTCCTGGTTCAGTTCTGGTTTAGTCCTGGTTCAGTTCTGGTTTAGTCCTGGTTCAGTTCTGGTTCAGTTCTGGTTCAGTCCTGGTTCGGTCTTGGTTTAGTCCTGGTTTAGTCCTGGTTCAGTTCTGGTTTAGTCCTGGTTCAGTTCTGGTTTAGTCCTGGTTCAGTTCTGGTTTAGTCCTGGTTTAGTCCTGGTTCAGTTCTGGTTTAGTCCTGGTTCAGTTCTGGTTTAGTCCTGGTTCAGTCCAGGTTCAGTTCTGGTTTAGTCCTGGTTCAGTTCTGGTTTAGTCCTGGTTCAGTTCTGGTTTAGTCCTGGTTTAGTCCTGGTTCAGTTCTGGTTTAGTCCTGGTTCAGTTCTGGTTTAGTCCTGGTTCAGTTCTGGTTTAGTCCTGGTTCAGTTCTGGTTCAGTTCTGGTTCAGTCCTGGTTCGGTCTTGGTTTAGTCCTGGTTTAGTCCTGGTTCAGTTCTTGTTTAGTTCTGGTTTAGTCCTGGTTCAGTTCTGGTTCAGTCCTGGTTTAGTCCTGGTTCAGTTCTGGTTTAGTCCTGGTTCAGTTCTGGTTTAGTCCTGGTTCCGTTCTGGTTTAGTCTTGGTTTAGTCTTGGTTTAGTCCTGGTTCAGTTCTAGTTTAGTTCTGGTTTAGTCCTGGTTCAGTTCTGGTTCAGACCTGGTTCGGTCCTGGTTTAGTCCTGGTTTAGTTCTGGTTTAGTCCTGGTTTAGTCCTGGTTCAATTCTGGTTTAGTTCTGGCTTAGTCCTGGTTCAGTTCTGGTTTAGTCCTGGTTCAGTTCTGGTTTAGTCCTGGTTTAGTCCTGGTTCAGTTCTGGTTTAGTCCTGGTTCAGTTCTGGTTCAGTTCTAGTTTAGTTCTGGTTCAGTTCTAGTTTAGTTCTGGTTTAGTCCTGGTTTAGTCCTGGTTCAGTTCTGGTTCAGTCCTGGTTTAGTCCTGGTTCAATTCTGGTTTAGTTCTGGTTTAGTCCTGGTTCAGTTCTGGTTTAGTCCTGGTTTAGTCCTGGTTCAGTTCTGGTTTAGTCCTGGTTCAGTTCTGGTTTAGTCCTGGTTCAGTTCTGGTTTAGTCTTGGTTTAGTCTTGGTTTAGTCCTGGTTCAGTTCTATTTTTGTTCTGGTTTAGTCCTGGTTCAGTCCTGGTTTAGACCTGGTTCGGTCCTGGTTTAGTCCTGGTTTAGTTCTGGTTTAGTCCTGGTTTAGTCCTGGTTTAGTCCTGGTTCAATTCTGGTTTAGTTCTGGTTTAGTCCTGGTTCAGTTCTGGTTTAGTCCTGGTTTAGTCCTGGTTCAGTTCTGGTTTAGTCCTGGTTCAGTTCTGGTTTAGTCCTGGTTCAGTTCTGGTTCAGTTCTGGTTCAGTCCTGGTTCGGTCTTGGTTTAGTCCTGGTTTAGTCCTGGTTCAGTTCTGGTTTAGTCCTGGTTCAGTTCTGGTTTAGTCCTGGTTCAGTTCTGGTTTAGTCCTGGTTTAGTCCTGGTTCAGTTCTGGTTTAGTCCTGGTTCAGTTCTGGTTTAGTCCTGGTTCAGTTCTGGTTTAGTCCTGGTTCAGTCCTGGTTCAGTTCTGGTTTAGTCCTGGTTCAGTTCTGGTTTAGTCCTGGTTCAGTTCTGGTTTAGTCCTGGTTTAGTTCTGGTTTAGTCCTGGTTCAGTTCTGGTTTAGTCCTGGTTCAGTTCTGGTTTAGTCCTGGTTCAGTTCTGGTTCAGTTCTGGTTCAGTCCTGGTTCGGTCTTGGTTTAGTCCTGGTTTAGTCCTGGTTCAGTTCTAGTTTAGTTCTGGTTTAGTCCTGGTTCAGTTCTGGTTCAGTCCTGGTTTAGTCCTGGTTCAGTTCTGGTTTAGTCCTGGTTCAGTTCTGGTTTAGTCCTGGTTCCGTTCTGGTTTAGTCTTGGTTTAGTCTTGGTTTAGTCCTGGTTCAGTTCTAGTTTAGTTCTGGTTTAGTCCTGGTTCAGTTCTGGTTCAGACCTGGTTCGGTCCTGGTTTAGTCCTGGTTTAGTTCTGGTTTAGTCCTGGTTTAGTCCTGGTTCAATTCTGGTTTAGTTCTGGTTTAGTCCTGGTTCAGTTCTGGTTTAGTCCTGGTTCAGTTCTGGTTTAGTCCTGGTTTAGTCCTGGTTCAGTTCTGGTTTAGTCCTGGTTCAGTTCTGGTTCAGTTCTAGTTTAGTTCTGGTTCAGTTCTAGTTTAGTTCTGGTTTAGTCCTGGTTTAGTCCTGGTTCAGTTCTTGTTTAGTTCTGGTTTAGTCCTGGTTCAGTTCTGGTTCAGTCCTGGTTTAGTCCTGGTTCAATTCTGGTTTAGTTCTGGTTTAGTCCTGGTTCAGTTCTGGTTTAGTCCTGGTTCAGTTCTGGTTTAGTCCTGGTTCAGTTCTGGTTTAGTCTTGGTTTAGTCCTGGTTCAGTTCTAGTTTAGTTCTGGTTTAGTCCTGGTTCAGTTCTGGTTCAGTCCTGGTTTAGTCCTGGTTCAATTCTGGTTTAGTTCTGGTTTAGTCCTGGTTCAGTTCTGGTTTAGTCCTGGTTTAGTCCTGGTTCAGTTCTGGTTTAGTCCTGGTTCAGTTCTGGTTTAGTCTTGGTTTAGTCTTGGTTTAGTCCTGGTTCAGTTCTAGTTTAGTTCTGGTTTAGTCCTGGTTCAGTCCTGGTTTAGACCTGGTTCGGTCCTGGTTTAGTCCTGGTTTAGTTCTGGTTTAGTCCTGGTTTAGTCCTGGTTTAGTCCTGGTTCAATTCTGGTTTAGTTCTGGTTTAGTCCTGGTTCAGTTCTGGTTTAGTCCTGGTTTAGTCCTGGTTCAGTTCTGGTTTAGTCCTGGTTCAGTTCTGGTTTAGTCCTGGTTCAGTTCTGGTTCAGTTCTGGTTCAGTCCTGGTTCGGTCTTGGTTTAGTCCTGGTTTAGTCCTGGTTCAGTTCTAGTTTAGTTCTGGTTTAGTCCTGGTTCAGTTCTGGTTCAGTCCTGGTTTAGTCCTGGTTCAATTCTGGTTTAGTCCTGGTTCAGTTCTGGTTTAGTCCAGGTTTAGTCCTGGTTCAGTTCTGGTTTAGTCCTGGTTCAGTTCTGGTTTAGTCCTGGTTCCGTTCTGGTTTAGTCTTGGTTTAGTCTTGGTTTAGTCCTGGTTCAGTTCTAGTTTAGTTCTGGTTTAGTCCTGGTTCAGTTCTGGTTCAGACCTGGTTCGGTCCTGGTTTAGTCCTGGTTTAGTTCTGGTTTAGTCCTGGTTTAGTCCTGCACTGCAAAAAAGGCCTATCAAAAAATAAGAAAAATAAACTCAAATAAGATCTTTTTACCCTAATTTAAGTGAAATTATCTGCCAGTGGAATAAGATTATTTTACTTATCAAGTTTACTTAAAACAAGTCAAATAATGTCAATTTGATGTAGTCCTGTCAAGTGAAAAAATCTTAAAATTGGACTTTTAAGATTAATTTGCTTAATTCAAGTAAATTTAACTAAGTTAGATAATCCCTTTTTGCAGTGTGGTTCAATTCTGGTTTAGTTCTGGTTTAGTCCTGGTTCAGTTCTGGTTTAGTCCTGGTTCAGTTCTGGTTTAGTCCTGGTTTAGTCCTGGTTCAGTTCTGGTTTAGTCCTGGTTCAGTTCTGGTTTAGTCCTGGTTCAGTTCTGGTTCAGTTCTAGTTTAGTTCTGGTTCAGTTCTAGTTTAGTTCTGGTTTAGTCCTGGTTTAGTCCTGGTTCAGTTCTAGTTTAGTTCTGGTTTAGTCCTGGTTCAGTTCTGGTTCAGTCCTGGTTCAGTTCTGGTTCAGTTCTAGTTTAGTTCTGGTTCAGTTCTAGTTTAGTTCTGGTTTAGTCCTGGTTTAGTCCTGGTTCAGTTCTAGTTTAGTTCTGGTTTAGTCCTGGTTCAGTTCTGGTTCAGTCCTGGTTTAGTCCTGGTTCAATTCTGGTTTAGTTCTGGTTTAGTCCTGGTTCAGTTCTGGTTTAGTCCTGGTTTAGTCCTGGTTCAGTTCTGGTTTAGACCTGGTTCGGTCCTGGTTTAGTCCTGGTTTAGTCCTGGTTCAGTTCTAGTTTAGTTCTGGTTTAGTCCTGGTTCAGTCCTGGTTTAGACCTGGTTCGGTCCTGGTTTAGTCCTGGTTTAGTTCTGGTTTAGTCCTGGTTTAGTCCTGGTTTAGTCCTGGTTCAATTCTGGTTTAGTTCTGGTTTAGTCCTGGTTCAGTTCTGGTTTAGTCCTGGTTTAGTCCTGGTTCAGTTCTGGTTTAGTCCTGGTTCAGTTCTGGTTTAGTCCTGGTTCAGTTCTGGTTCAGTTCTGGTTCAGTCCTGGTTCGGTCTTGGTTTAGTCCTGGTTTAGTCCTGGTTCAGTTCTGGTTTAGTCCTGGTTCAGTTCTGGTTTAGTCCTGGTTCAGTTCTGGTTTAGTCCTGGTTTAGTCCTGGTTCAGTTCTGGTTTAGTCCTGGTTCAGTTCTGGTTTAGTCCTGGTTCAGTCCTGGTTCAGTTCTGGTTTAGTCCTGGTTCAGTCCTGGTTCAGTTCTGGTTCAGTTCTGGTTCAGTCCTGGTTCGGTCTTGGTTTAGTCCTGGTTTAGTCCTGGTTCAGTTCTAGTTTAGTTCTGGTTTAGTCCTGGTTCAGTTCTGGTTCAGTCCTGGTTTAGTTCTGGTTTAGTCCTGGTTCCGTTCTGGTTTAGTCCTGGTTCAGTTCTGGTTTAGTCCTGGTTCCGTTCTGGTTTAGTCTTGGTTTAGTCTTGGTTTAGTCCTGGTTCAGTTCTAGTTTAGTTCTGGTTTAGTCCTGGTTCAGTTCTGGTTCAGACCTGGTTCGGTCCTGGTTTAGTCCTGGTTTAGTTCTGGTTTAGTCCTGGTTTAGTCCTGGTTCAATTCTGGTTTAGTTCTGGTTTAGTCCTGGTTCAGTTCTGGTTTAGTCCTGGTTCAGTTCTGGTTTAGTCCTGGTTTAGTCCTGGTTCAGTTCTGGTTTAGTCCTGGTTCAGTTCTGGTTCAGTTCTAGTTTAGTTCTGGTTCAGTTCTAGTTTAGTTCTGGTTTAGTCCTGGTTTAGTCCTTGTTCAGTTCTAGTTTAGTTCTGGTTTAGTCCTGGTTCAGTTCTGGTTCAGTCCTGGTTTAGTCCTGGTTCAATTCTGGTTTAGTTCTGGTTTAGTCCTGGTTCAGTCCTGGTTTAGTTCTGGTTTAGTCCTGGTTCAGTTCTGGTTTAGTCCTGGTTCAGTTCTGGTTTAGTCCTGGTTCCGTTCTGGTTTAGTCTTGGTTTAGTCCTGGTTCAGTTCTAGTTTAGTTCTGGTTTAGTCCTGGTTCAGTTCTGGTTCAGACCTGGTTCTGTCCTGGTTTAGTTCTGGTTTAGTCCTGGTTTAGTCCTGGTTCAATTCTGGTTTAGTTCTGGTTTAGTCCTGGTTCAGTTCTGGTTTAGTCCTGGTTCAGTTCTGGTTTAGTCCTGGTTTAGTCCTGGTTCAGTTCTGGTTTAGTCCTGGTTCAGTTCTGGTTCAGTTCTAGTTTATTTCTGGTTCAGTTCTAGTTTAGTTCTGGTTTAGTCCTGGTTTAGTCCTTGTTCAGTTCTAGTTTAGTTCTGGTTTAGTCCTGGTTCAGTTCTGGTTCAGTCCTGGTTTAGTCCTGGTTCAATTCTGGTTTAGTTCTGGTTTAGTCCTGGTTCAGTTCTGGTTTAGTCCTGGTTTAGTCCTGGTTCAGTTCTGGTTTAGTCCTGGTTCAGTTCTGGTTTAGTCCTGGTTCAGTTCTGGTTTAGTCTTGGTTTAGTCTTGGTTTAGTCCTGGTTCAGTTCTATTTTTGTTCTGGTTTAGTCCTGGTTCAGTCCTGGTTTAGACCTGGTTATGTCCTGGTTTAGTCCTGGTTTAGTTCTGGTTTAGTACTGGTTTAGTCCTGGTTTAGTCCTGGTTCAATTCTGGTTTAGTTCTGGTTTAGTCCTGGTTCAGTTCTGGTTTAGTCCTGGTTTAGTCCTGGTTCAGTTCTGGTTTAGTCCTGGTTCAGTTCTGGTTTAGTCCTGGTTCAGTTCTGGTTTAGTCCTGGTTCAGTTCTGGTTTAGTCCTGGTTTAGTCCTGGTTCAGTTCTGGTTTAGTCCTGGTTCAGTTCTGGTTTAGTCCTGGTTCAGTTCTGGTTTAGTCCTGGTTCAGTCCTGGTTCAGTTCTGGTTTAGTCCTGGTTCAGTTCTGGTTTAGTCCTGGTTCAGTTCTGGTTTAGTCCTGGTTTAGTTCTGGTTTAGTCCTGGTTCAGTTCTGGTTTAGTCCTGGTTCAGTTCTGGTTTAGTCCTGGTTCAGTTCTGGTTCAGTTCTGGTTCAGTCCTGGTTCGGTCTTGGTTTAGTCCTGGTTTAGTCCTGGTTCAGTTCTAGTTTAGTTCTGGTTTAGTCCTGGTTCAGTTCTGGTTCAGTCCTGGTTTAGTCCTGGTTCAGTTCTGGTTTAGTCCTGGTTCAGTTCTGGTTTAGTCCTGGTTCCGTTCTGGTTTAGTCTTGGTTTAGTCTTGGTTTAGTCCTGGTTCAGTTCTAGTTTAGTTCTGGTTTAGTCCTGGTTCAGTTCTGGTTCAGACCTGGTTCGGTCCTGGTTTAGTCCTGGTTTAGTTCTGGTTTAGTCCTGGTTTAGTCCTGGTTCAATTCTGGTTTAGTTCTGGTTTAGTCCTGGTTCAGTTCTGGTTTAGTCCTGGTTCAGTTCTGGTTTAGTCCTGGTTTAGTCCTGGTTCAGTTCTGGTTTAGTCCTGGTTCAGTTCTGGTTCAGTTCTAGTTTAGTTCTGGTTCAGTTCTAGTTTAGTTCTGGTTTAGTCCTGGTTTAGTCCTGGTTCAGTTCTAGTTTAGTTCTGGTTTAGTCCTGGTTCAGTTCTGGTTCAGTCCTGGTTTAGTCCTGGTTCAATTCTGGTTTAGTTCAGGTTTAGTCCTGTTTCAGTTCTGGTTTAGTCCTGGTTTAGTCCTGGTTCAGTTCTGGTTTAGTCCTGGTTCAGTTCTGGTTTAGTCCTGGTTCAGTTCTGGTTTAGTCTTGGTTTAGTCTTGGTTTAGTCCTGGTTCAGTTCTATTTTTGTTCTGGTTTAGTCCTGGTTCAGTCCTGGTTTAGACCTGGTTCGGTCCTGGTTTAGTCCTGGTTTAGTACTGGTTTAGTCCTGGTTTAGTCCTGGTTTAGTCCTGGTTCAATTCTGGTTTAGTTCTGGTTTAGTCCTGGTTCAGTTCTGGTTTAGTCCTGGTTTAGTCCTGGTTCAGTTCTGGTTTAGTCCTGGTTCAGTTCTGGTTTAGTCCTGGTTCAGTTCTGGTTCAGTTCTGGTTCAGTCCTGGTTCGGTCTTGGTTTAGTCCTGGTTTAGTCCTGGTTCAGTTCTGGTTTAGTCCTGGTTCAGTTCTGGTTTAGGCCTGGTTTAGTCCTGGTTCAGTTCTGGTTTAGTCCTGGTTCAGTTCTGGTTTAGTCCTGGTTCAGTTCTGGTTTAGTCCTGGTTCAGTCCTGGTTCAGTTCTGGTTTAGTCCTGGTTCAGTTCTGGTTTAGTCCTGGTTCAGTTCTGGTTTAGTCCTGGTTTAGTCCTGGTTTAGTCCTGGTTTAGTCCTGGTTCAGTCCTGGTTCGGTCTTGGTTTAGTCCTGGTTTAGTCCTGGTTCAGTTCTGGTTTAGTCCTGGTTCAGTTCTGGTTTAGTCCTGGTTCAGTCCTGGTTCAGTTCTGGTTTAGTCCTGGTTCAGTTCTGGTTTAGTCCTGGTTCAGTTCTGGTTTAGTCCTGGTTTAGTCCTGGTTTAGTCCTGGTTTAGTCCTGGTTTAGTCCTGGTTCAGTCCTGCAGATGTTAAAGCCTTTCATGTTACATTTCTAAAGTGTTGGGCACATTTCGGGCTCCAAGGACAAAACCAACAGAAAAATCTGTCCCTCGGTAAAATAAAGTTTAATTGCCCTGCCAAACATTTTCTATTTCTTAATATTCCTGATTTTTACTGTTGTGAAACCAGAAAAACAGAACTAGTCCATGCACCCAATTTTTTTCATGAAATAAAGTAAAATGTGTTTTGCCTCAAGTATCTATTCCAGTGACTTTAACTTTTAACTTTAACTGTAACGTTTACTCTGCATCTGTTTATAGAGCGTTTTATTCTACGAGAAGCAGGAAGTCAGTGTTAGCTTTACCTGTGACGCTCTGAGCTCAGAAACTTAAAAACGTAAAAAGCGCTTAAAAAGTCATGTTGACTCAAAATTTAAGATGCTAGAACTGCATTAGCAAAGTGAGTAATACATGTGACTGATGTAAAGACTTTAACATCAACTAGTTCTGTTTTTCACGTTTCAAATCAATAAAAGCCTTCATTTAGATTGTGGAATAGTGCCATTATATTATAGTCATTATAGTAAATTACTGCTGTGAAACCATTTTAACTTGTTTGGCCATTTCCTTCTTTAGAGGGAATAACCTTGTGCTAGCGTCAAGCTGTGACTGCGAATACTAAATAATCAAATGTCTTGAATTGTGCTAAATTGCCCAATTCTTTCTTGTTTTTTTGTTGTACAGTACACTGACCATTTGCTGTTCTCTGCATGTACTTCATCAATTACACAGCGGGAAGACAACAACAGGAGATTGAGCAATAATCTTGACTTTTATTCACTGAAACGTTCACTCTACTTCCAGGCCTAATAAAAAAAGCGTTTGGGCAGTTTTTACCCGCTTCACAGGGTTACAATGCTGCTTTAAAGGGCCTCTGACAGGTTGAGCTACTCATTTCACTAAAATGTAGTTTAGATAAATATATTTCACATTTTGCCAAGATACTTTACACATTTTATCCCGGTTTAGCAATTTTTTAGGTTTTTAACTTCACTTCCTGCTTATAAATGATGACATCACACTGGGAAATTACCATAGCAACCACCTGTAAACTGGGCCAAAACTCATCTAATGTCGCAGATTTTTTAAATTTTTACACATAAAATACATGTGAACACCTTTTTTTGTTGAATTAATGTTTAAAGCAGAGGGGGGCAAACTAAGGCCCGGGGGCCACATGCGGCCCTTTTGGCATTTTGATCCGGCCCGCAAAGCATTTAATAAAAAAATGTATGAGTTAGGTGTGGTGCATTTGTCATTTTATAGTTTCCTGAGTAGCTGCTTGTTCATCAAAAATCTGTTTTGAGAACAGCCACCACTAGAATAACACCAAACTTTGATGCATTGGATAAAAGGAGTGACCAACTGCACTGTTCCCACTAAATAAAGGTAATGATTTTTGCTATTCTGTTGTAATTTTTTGTGTATTTTAGGCATTAAGTCTATGTGTAGTAGTATGTGTGTAAAATGGTCCGGCCCCCAGGCAAGTGTAAAAATCCAATGTGGCCCTTGCGTCAAAATAATTGCCCACCCCTGGTTTAAAGGGTCAAAAAAGTAGTTTGTTTTGTGTAAATTATGCATAACCTTTGTCTCCCCAGTGTGATGTCATCAGTTTGTTTACTTCCTGTAACTTTCTACAGATTTTTCAACTTTTCTCCACAAACGGCCACTTGATTGGTGCAAAACTATCATTTTAATTTATAACAACTATTAATACATCACACAAAGACAAAATTAGAAAATCATGAAAACCTGTCATACGCACTTTAAAATGTTTATCCGTGCACTTTGGACCAAATATATGGCAGAATCAACAGCCTTGTTTCCATGGGTTCATTTTGGAACAGAAGTGAACTGTACCAGGCCGTTTGAGCTAGCCTAGATTGACCAGATGTCCAACTTTTCTTTTTCTTTTTATGTTGTATTTTATTTTTATTCAGGCCTCCGCTCTGACAATGTTTAAATCCAGGCTAAAAACAGTTCTGTTTAGATGTGCAAACGACTGAAAGATCTATTTGCACTCTTCTCTTTTAAAGCACATTATTTTAAAATGATTCTGTGTGTCTTTTTGTGTTTTGTGATTTTAGTGCAATTTTTCCTGTTCTGTAAAGCACTTTGAATTGCCTTGTGTATGATTTGTGCTCTACAAATAAACTTGCCTTGCCTTGCCTATGTATGTATTATTATTGTTGATTTTTTTCTAATTTAACAGATATAGCAAAGCACATAGAACAGAACATAGAACAAAACAAGAAAAGAGAGAGAATTAGTAAAAACGGAAAAAAAACCCCGCAACAAAAGACATCCTTAAAATAATATATACATATGTAAGTGCCGTTGAGACAGTTCTGTTTATTTTTCTAAGATAGTACGTTTCATTAGAGGGACATTTTGTGTATTATTTAATTCATATTATTGTACAAATAGGTAGGAAACATATTCAATTGTTAAAAGCAAAACAAATTAACAAATACAAATTCGAAGATTGTAATAGTACCTTGTAATTATAACCAACATGGGTCACATGACTAGACTGTTAAGAGTGGTAACTGTGGCATTATGGGAAGTAGTAAGGCGCATACCGAAGGAGGACCCAAAGTACAAGCCAATCTGCACATGGTTTACACGGCGCAAACGGCAAATATGTTCATTTGTTTTGTACATACCTGTCTAATTTGTATAATATGTGAAGAGTGACACCGCTTTTGTTATTTTGCTTGTTTTAGTTTTCACAGTGTCAAGGTCTCAAAAGAAAACGGTAACAGAGAAAATAAAGACATCAGTAAGAGATGTGGGCCGTATTTATTGCATTAAACGTGCAGCTACAATACATATATATAGTCCCAGGTACACGTGCCATGTCCCACATTTAAAAATCATATACTGCGTTACGGGGTGCACGGTGGCAGAGCGGCTAGAGCTTCTGCCTCTCAAGAAGGAGATCGTAGGTTCAAATCCCGGACGACCCCAACATCACACGATCTCTCTGGGTGGAGTCTGCATGTCCTCCCCGTGTTACCGTGGGTTCTCTCCGGGTTCTCTGGCTCCTCCCACCGTCCAAAGACATGACAGTGCAGGTTAATTGAGAATTCTAAATTGCCCGTAGTGAATGAATGTGAGAGTGAATGGTTGTCTGTCCATGTCCATGTCTCTGTGTTTGCTGCGATGAGTTGGCCACTGTCCAGGGTGTACCCCGCCTAAGGCCCAAAGTCACTGGGACAGTCACCTGCGACCCTGGGAACGGGATAAGCGGTAGAAAATGAATGAATGAATGAATGAATATACTGCATCACACAAATTGACGCTGTCTCCCACAATTCACTGTCCACGACTAAAACATCATTTTCACCAGCGCACAGCAGCTCCCACTCATGTGTCGGGGCTTGTGTGACGTGAAACGAGGGAGAACGACACACGACCACCGGATTCAGACTCGAGCCCTGTCCGGACGGGATAAGTTTCACCTCTGGACCTCACACAGTTAGTAATTATTACGGAGGTCGAATAGAACGTCAATCCCGTGCGGGTCAGCCATGTTAGTAATTTGTGATGTAATGATTCCCCCGCAAATGACGCACTGAATTTCACCAAACACAGGGGTTCACAGATAACAGCTTTGGTGAGAGCGCATATTAATTTGGCGGTATTTATTTCCAGTGATGGGAAGAATACTCTGAAAATGCATTCCATCACAGAGTACTAAATACACACGCTGAGTTTCCGTTGTGCCTTTGTGCAAAACTGTATCGATCTGCTCCAAATGATGAGAAGCACGATTTCGCATTGAGGGTGTTTCCATTAAATTATGAGTTAGATCAGAAGGTCAGTCCAAAACACTTTCATGTGTGTGTGTGTGTGTGTGTGTGTGTGACATGTGCGTGTGTGACGTGTGTGTGTGTGTATGTGACATGTGCGTGTGTGTGTGTGTGTATGTGTGAGTATGTGTGTGTGACATGTGGGTGTGAGTGTGTGTGTGTTTGACGTGTATGTGTGTGTGTGTGTGTGTGTGAGAGACATGTGCGTGTGTGTGTGAGAGTGTGTGTGTGAGTGTGTGACGTGTGTGTGTGTGCGTGTGAGACATGTGCGTGTGTATGTGAGAGTGTGTGTGTGAGTGTGTGTGTGTGTGCGTGTGACATGTGCGTGTGTATGTGAGAGTGTGTGTGTGAGTGTGTGACGTGTGTGTGTGTGCGTGTGACATGTGCGTGAGTGTGTATGTGACATGTGGGTGTGAGCGTGTGCGTGTATGTGAGTGTGTGCGTGTGTGTGAGACATATGCGTGTGAGTGTGTGTGTATGTGTGACACGTGTGTGTGTTCGTGTGAGTGTGTGACCTGTGTGTGACGTGTGAGTGTGACATGTGAGTGTGACATGTGCGTGTGTATGTGAGAGTGTGTGTGTGTGTGTGTGTGTGAGACGTGTGACATGTGTGTGTGTGTGTGTGAGACGTGTGACATGTGTGTGTGTGTGTGTGTATGTGAGAGTGTGTATGTGAGACATGTGCGTGTGTGTGTGTGTGACATGTGAGACATGTGCGTGTGAGTGTGTATGTGAGAATGTGTGTGTGTGTGTGTGCATGTGTGTGTGTGAGACATGTGCGTGTGTGCGTGTGCGTGAGACGTGTGTGTGTGTATGTGAGAGTGTGTATGTGTGTGAGACATGTGCGTGTGTGTGTGTGTGACATGTGAGACATGTGCGTGTGAGTGTGTATGTGAGAATGCGTGTGTGTGTGTGTGCATGTGTGTGTGTGAGACATGTGCGTGTGTGTGTGTGTGTGTGTGCGTGAGACGTGTGTATGTGAGAGTGTGTATGTGTGTGAGACATGTGCGTGTGTGTGTGTGTGACATGTGCGTGTGAGTGTGTATGTGTGTGTGTGAGACATGTGCGTGTGTGCGTGTGTGTGTGACATGTGCGTGTGTGTGTGTGTGCGTGAGACATGTGCGTTTGTGCGTGTGTGTATGCGTGTGTGTGAGACATGTGTGTGTGAGTGTGTATGTGAGTGTGTGTGTGTGCGCGTGTGAGTGTGTATGTGAGAATGTGTGTGTGTGTGTGCGCGTGTGAGTGTGTATGTGAGAATGTGTGTGTGTGTGTGTGTGTGTGTGTGTGTGTGTGTGGGTAGCGCTTTAAACCCTTTGAGTAGAACACAGTAAAGGTTGAACTTTATGAATGAATGTGCTGTGAGAAGTGGGCGGGACCACAGCACGTCCACGTGAGACGTTTGGTGTTGAACAGTTTCAAGTCCCTCTGCGATTATGGGCCTCCTGAAGTGACGCAAATGAGGCTTTATGAACGATAAAGGCTGTCTCTGCACTAAAACAGCCAGAGCCTCCACCTACAGAAGTCTGTCATTTTCTCTAATAATTCTTTATCCCGTGTGGATGCGTCTCATGAAACTCAGATGTAATAAGGTAATTTGTCAATCACAGAAGGTCCAGAGGTAAAATGAATCCCGTCTGGATAGGGCTTTACAATGTGATTAAAGCCCTACGCTGTTATGAAACTGAACAAAATAGAGGAGGAGACAGACTTAAACACCTTCTACACCAGGAGTCCTTCTGGATTCATGACCTTAAGGCTACAAACTCCCCTGGACTTAATTATAATTATTAATAGGTTTCAATTTCTTGGTTCATTTTGTACACATCTTAGTTACAGACAAATTTACAGAGGGGATTTTGGATTTCTTATTTCATTTTTCAGTAAACTAGATTGGACTGAAAATTGTCCTAAAAATTCAAATTTCACCACAATTTTTAAACATAAAACTTCTGTAAATCAGTTTTCGAATTAGATATCAACAAATCCTTCTGTACGTTTCGTCAAAATCTTGTTGAGCCCCAGATTGTACAGTCTGGTTTGTGTGGGATCTGCTTTAAGGCTGATCTTTATGTCTTTGTGGGAGAAAAATTGCATTTTAGGAAAACGGCGTTTGAAGTTACAATATCCCAGAGAAATCTATGGATGAAGTGGATTAAATGGAAGAATAAAGCATACTGGACAAGTTTGGTGCTTCCACATGAAAGCTGATATGTTGAAGGACCAAACTTACGAAAAAAAAGTGTCTTACTTCAATCTTCGTTTTGCCTTGTAAATAAATATATATATTTGTTGCGCTCGTTACCTCTGGTGTGGTCGCCCTCCTTGTTGCGCCAAGAGCCGGGCGTAACAGTCAGTCCTGGTCCATCTGCAGCCTGTCCGTCCGTGGGAGTAGGATCCTCCTTCACTCTGGTTCTCCCCTAAGTTTCAACGTTTTCCCAAAGGGTTTTTTGTAGTTTTTCCTTGCCGAGAAGGAGGTTCAAGGACAGGGGATGCTCCGGGACATTTATTCATTATTTATTTAAACTGCTTTCTACCTGTGGCCCACCGAGGCAACTGTTGTTTTTGGGCGCTACAAAAATAAACTGAATCGAATTGAACACGCTCAAAGTGTACACTCATGATGCACGCTGCACAAACTCTGCTCTGATCTGATCTCTGTGAGGAGCGGCTGCCATGACCCGTGAGCACTGTCTTTTATGCTTTGTGTGGTCGTTAGCTTTTATGCTCATTTCGGCGCTAATCGTTCACAGTAGCGCTCTACACAGAATGATGCAGCTTTCCAACGAGGCTCTGGTTGCAAAAAGAGTCGGAAAAAGCAGGAAAGACGAGATCGTGAAAAGGATTAATGAAACAAGCGTAAATAAACCTAAGTGCAACTCCAGGTACGTTCTTGATGAGGGAACTGTTCAATACTAGTCAACTTTGCTGCGTAAGTGTCCTTCAGCGCGCCGTAGTAGCCGCTCTGTCCCCGGTTAAGCTGCCGGAACACCAAGTACCATATCATCCATCCCGCTCTCCACCTCTGTGTAACACTACATTCGTATTCAGAAGAACGACACTCGCGCTTCAATATTCCACACCACTGACACCGACTCGACTCCCAGCACCTCGGATACAAATGACTCCATGGAAAGATAGTTTGAGTATATGTTATCCGCCCACTCAATGCTATAATGGCTTCTGATAGCTGCTATAGTGAAAATGACATGCAAAACAACACAAGGAGAAGGCTGCAAGATAATGGATGAAATCAATTTAGTTTCACACATGCCAATTTGGAGATACAGAGAGAGTCGTTCAGCCGCGATCGACCATGAGCAACGTACACTGTAAAAATGAGAACAAAGTCAGGATAAAGTACAGGTAGAAGTGAGACCATTGCTATTCATACGACTTTAAAGTGTCATCGTAACACTAAAATGTCAAACTCGAGGCTAAAAATCTGAGGTGACAGGGCATTTGCGGGTGTATGACCGAAACTTTGGAGCAGTTGTCCTCTGAATATGAAATCTGAGTTTTAAATCACAACAACGAAATCTCTCTTCAAGTAGGCTTTGAACACAAGATAAGTTGATTGAGCAATAATAATAAATATAGCCGCAAGCGGCAATGATCAGCCCTCGCCACGCCGCCGCCCCGCAACGCCAGAGGCGTCCTCCTCATAAAATACCTGCTGCCGAATCCGTGGCGCTACCGCGCCTCCTACTGCTCATATTTCACTGAAAGTGTGTAAACATTGGTCAAAGTTTGCGGCTTCGCCGCACAAAGACTGTAATACTTGTGCTAAAATCCTGGATAACATTAGATGGCCTACTCCTCAAGATCATTTTCACCAAATTTCAGGATGGTCGGGCTTACGCCCGAGGAGGAGTTCATTAAAGTAGAAAGTTTCATTGGAGTGATTTTGCATTTTCCCCATTGGAATAACATGGGATTTTTCCGTCATTTGTACAAGTTTGGGCAATATTTGCGGCTTCGCCGCACGGAGACCATAATACCTATCCAAAAAATGTGGATAACTTTTGATGTCCCACTCCTCAGGATGATTATCACCAAGTTTCAGGTTGATCGGGCTTACGCCCGAGGAGGAGTGCGTTAAAGTACAAAGTTTAATTTGAGAGATTTAGAGATTTTCCCATAGGAATAACATGGGGTTTTTCTGTCTTTTCTAAAATATTGGCAAAATTAGCGGCTACGCTCAAGACAGAGACCGTAATACTTATCCCAACGATTTGGATAACTTTTAGTGCCCCACTCCTCAGAAAGATGTTCAACAAATTTGAGGTTAGTCGGGCTTACGCCCAAGGAGGAGTTCGTTAAAATGCATAGGAAAAAATATGCAAATTTGAGACATTTGTCGATTTTCCCATAGGAATAACATGGGGTGTTTGGTCATTGGTACAAAATATGACATGGGTCTCATTGGCTTTTTTGATCGGTAGGCCAAAATGGAATTTTGTGCAAAATTTCAAAAAATTCTAAAAAAGTAAATTTTTTGCTCCCCATATAAAAGTTTGCTTTGATCTGTAGGGGGCGCTAATACGCCAAATTTAATTTTTTCACCTCTAATAGGTTTCAGACAGTGAGTTTAACAACTGATTCAAATTTGATGCAATTCGGACTTTATATGTGCAAATGGGAGCAAAATTTAAAATTGGAAAATTTCAGGAATTCTGGCCAAATTTTGTGGCTTCGCCGCACAGAGACCGTAATACGTAGGTTCCTGATTTGGATAACTTTAATGCCACACTCCTCAACTTCATTTCACCAAATTTCAGCTCGTTCGGGCAAACGCCTTGGGAGGAGTTCGTAAAAGTACGAAGTTTTTAAAACTGCTGAGTCATGTTTAGCGAATTTAGATCCAATATGGCCGACAATTGGTTGGGCGGACGGCGTTGCCGTAATAATATTTTTTGCTTGTCTTGTCACTATCTACCTCTCTGCCAAATTTTATGATTCTACGATTAAAAAAAATTTGGGCTCTTTCCTATCCCGTAATGCATTTTTTGTACACTTGGGGGCGCTGACGCGCCATATTTTTGAATTTCTGAAATCGGAAATAGCCAGAATGTACAGAGGCACGATTTTTGGAGGTGTGCAAATTTTCCTGACTTTTCGTCAATGTTCACTGGGTGAAAAATAGGGGGGTTGGTCCCAAGAAGAAGAAGAAGAATTAAAGCCGCAAGCGGCATCGAACGGCCCTCGCGGGCCGCGCTCGTACTCCGCTCTCGCAAAGGTCGAGGAAGGGCGCTAACGCGCCTACATCCTTTCCTTTACTGGGGCTTTGTGGTGGAACAAAGCTGCGTCCCAACACTGCTGTTATGAATGGGCACAGATTTAGCCAATTGTTGCGGCTCCGCCGCATGGATACCGTAACACTTGTCCCAAAGATTTGGATAACTTTTGGTGTCACACTACTCATGATGATTTTCACCAAATGTCAGCTTGATCGGGCTCACGCCCGAGAAAGAGTTTGTTAAAGTACAAAGTTTCATTTGAGTGATTTTCCCCATAGGAATAACATGGGATGTTTCTGTCATTTGTTAAAGTTTTGGCAATTTTGGCCACAAGACAGAGACCGTAATGCCTAACCCAATAATTTGGATAACTTTTGGTGCCCCACTCCTCAGGAAGATGTCCACCAAATTTCAGGTTGGTCGGGCTTGCGCCCGAGGAGGAGTTCGTTAAAGTACAAAGTTTAATTTGAGCGATTTTGAGATTTTCCCATAGGAATAACATGGGGTTTTTCTGTGTTTTGTAAAATGTTGGCAAAATTAGCAGCTTAGCTTCGACGCAGAGACCGTAATACCTATCTTAATAATTTGGATAACTTTTGGTGCCCCACTCCTCAGGATGATTGTCACCAAGTTTCGGATTGATCGGGCTTACGCCCGAGGACGAGTTCGTTAAAGTATAAAGTTAAATTTGAGAGATTTTAGGATTTCCCCATAGGAATAACATGGGGTTTTTCTGTCTTTTCTAAAATGTTTTGCGAAATGTGCTTCGCCAGGTCGGAGACCGTAATACCTATCCTGATAATTTGGATAACTTTTGGTGCCCCACTCCTCAGGAAGATGTCCACCAAATTTCAGGTTGATCGGGCTTGCGCCCGAGGAGGAGTTCGTTAAAATGCGTAGTCAAAAAATATCCAAATTTGAGACAATTTACGATTTTCCCATAGGAATAACATGGGATGTTTCGCTCATTGGTACGGCTTCGCCGTACAAAATACGACATGGGTCTGATTGGCTTTTTTGATCGGTAGGCCAAAATGGAATTTTGTGCAAAATTTCAAAAAATTCTAAAAAAGTAAACTTTTTGCTCCCCATACAAAAAGTTTTTTCACTCTGTAGGGGGCGCTATCGCGCCAAATGAAAAAATTCCACCTAAAGTAGGTCGAGGCAAGAAAGTTAAACAACGTATTAAAATTTAGTTATAATCGGACTTGTTTTGCCAAAACGGGAGCATTTTTTAAAAATTGAGAATTCCAAAAATCGTCGGTCAACTTTGGGGCTGCACCGCACAAAAACCGTTAAAGTTATTTTAACAAATTGGATAACTTTAGATGCCCCACTTGTCTAGAGCATGTGCAGCGATTTTGAGCGCTGGGGAAACGCCCTAGGAGGAGTTCGATTCAAGTTCGACGTGAGCGAAAACGCTGACTCAGCTGTTTGAACTTTAAATCCAATATGGCGGCCATACGGTGAGTCAGGGGGCGTGGCCATAATAATATTTTTTTTTCGTCCTCAGGAGAGGAATGCGTGTTCCGAATTTTGTGGCTGTATGACAAAGTTGACGTCGGGACGCCTCCCATAGGCGCAATGTATTTTGACTTTTGTAGGTGGCGCTGTCGCGCCATTATTTTTTCCCCAAACATGACACCTATAAAAAACAAAATTTTTCGGCGATTCTGAATTTTGGGCAAAGTTTGGTGAGTTTTTGAGCATGTTCAGGGGGTCAAATTAGAGCTCAAAGAGCAGAACACGGAAGAATAAAAATAATAAAAATTAAAGCCGCAAGCGGCATCGAACGGCCCTCGCGGGGCGTGCTCGTCGTACTCCGCTCTCGCAAAGGTCGAGGCATTCTTTCCTTTACTGGGGCTTTGTGGAGGAACAAAGCTGCGTCCCAAAAGTGCTGTTATGAATGGGCACAAATTTAGCCAATTGTTGCGGCTCCGCCGCATGGATACCATAACACTTGTCCCGAAGATTTGGATAACTTTTGGTGTCACACTCCTCAAGATGATTTTCACCAAATTTCAGGTTGATCGGGCTTACGCCCGAGGAGGAGTGCGTTAAAGTACAAAGTTTCATTTGAGTGATTTTCCCCATAGGAATAACATGGGATGTTTCTGTCATTAGTTCAAGTTTGGGCAATATTTGTGGCTTCGCCACACGGAGACCATAATACTTATCTCAACAATTTGGATAACTTTTGGTGGGCCATTCTTCAGGATGATTGTCACCAAGTTTCAGCTTGATCGGGCTTACGCCCGAGGACAAGTTCGTTAAAGTACAAAGTTTAATTTGAGATATTTTGAGATTTTCCCATAGGAATAACATGGGATGTGTCTGTCATTTGTTGAAGTTTGAGCAATTTTCGCGGCTTCGCCGCACAGAGACCGTAATACCTATCCCTATAATTTGGATAACTTTTGGTGCACCACTCCTCAGGAAGATGTCCACCAAATTTCAGGTTGGTCGGGCTTGCGCCTGAGGAGGAGTGCGTTAAAGTACAAACAAAGAAAAAAATGCAGATTTTGTGTTTTGAAATGTTCAATTCAATATGGTGGACTTCTGATTAATCAGGGGGCGTGGCCATAATATAATTTTTTGTTTGTCCTCTTGAGAGGAATGCGTGTACCAAATTTCATGGCTGTATGACAAAGTTGACTTTGGGCAGCTCCCATAGGCGCAATGTATTTTGATTTTTGTAGGTGGCGCTGTTGTGCAATTTTATGATTTCTATTCAGGAAAGCTATAGAAAACAAAATTTTTCACCATTTCTGAATTTTGGGAAAATTTTTGTGAGTTTTTGAGCATGTTCAGGGGGTCAAATTAGAGACGAAAGAGCAGAAGAAAAACTGGTGAACTTGGCCTTCAAAGAACAAGTATAATTAAAGCCGCAAGCGGCATCGAACGGCCCTCGCGGGCGCGCTCGTACTCCGCTACCTAGCGCCATAAAGGATGAGCTGACGCGCCCTCATCCTTTCCTTTACTGGGGCTTTGTGGTGGAACAAAGCTGTGTCCCAAAACTGCTGATATGAATGAGCAAAAATTTAGCCAATTGTTGCGGCTCCGCCGCATGGATACCGTAACACTTGTCCCGAAGATTTGGATAACTTTTGGTGTCACACTCCTCAGCAAGATGTCCACCAAATTTCAGGTTGATCGGGCTTACGCCCGAGGAGGAGTTCTGCAAAGTTTCATTTGAGTGATTTTGCATTTTCCCCATAGGAATAACATGGGATGTTTCTGTCATTTGTTCAAGTTTGGGCAGTTTTCGCGGCTTCGCCGCACAGAGACCGTAATACTTATCCTAATAATTTGGATAACTTTTGGTGCCCCACTCCTCAGGAAGATGTCCACCAAATTTCAGGTTGGTCGGGCTTGCGCCCGAGGAGCAGTGCATTAAAGTACAAAGTTTAATTTGAGATATTGTAAGATTTTCCCATAGGAATAACATGGGGGTTTTCTGTCTTTTGTAAAAAGTTGGTGAAATTCGCGGCTTCGCCGCACACAGACCGTAATACCTATCCTGATAATTTGGATAACTTTTGGTGGGCCATTCCTCAGGATGATTGTCACCAAGTTTTAGGTTGATCGGGCCTACGCCCGAGTAGGAGTTCGTTAAAGTACAAAGTTAAATTTGAGACATTTTGAGATTTTCCCATAGGAATAACATGGGGTTTTTCTGTCTTTTGTAAAATGTTGGCAAAATTCGCAGCTTCGCCGCACAGAGACCGTAATACCTATCTTAATAATTTGGATAACTTTTGGTGCCCCAGTCCTCGGGAAGATGTCCACCAAATTTCAGGTTGGTGGGGCTTGCGCCTGAGGAGGAGTGCGTTAAAGTACAAACAAAGAAAAAAATGCAGATTTTGCGTTTAGAAATGTTCAATTCAATATGGTGGACTTCTGATTAATCAGGGGGCGTGGCCATAATATAATTTTTTGTTTGTCCTCTTGAGAGGAATGCGTGTACCAAATTTCATGGCTCTATGACAAAGTTGACTTTGGGCAGCTCCCATAGGCGCAATGTATTTTGATTTTTGTAGGTGGCGCTGTTGTGCAATTTTATGATTTCTATTCAGGAAACCTATAGAAAACAAAATTTTTCACCATTTCTGAATTTTGGGAAAATTTTTGTGAGTTTTTGAGCATGTTCAGGGGGTCAAATTAGAGACGAAAGAGCAGAAGAAAAACTGGTGAACTTGGCCTTCAAAGAACAAGGATAATTAAAGCCGCAAGCGGCATCGAACGGCCCTCGCGGGCCGCGCTCGTACTCCGCTAGCCTAGCGCCCAGTAAGGGTGGCGCTGACGCGCCCTCAGTGTTTCTATTGTAGGGGCTTTAGCATGAATTACATAGAACGTCAGCTTCATCGTAATTATGAATGAGCAAAATTCTCAGTCGACTTTGCGGCACAGAGACCATAACACCTGTCCCAAAAATATGGATAACTTTTGGTGTCACAGTCCTCAAGATGATGTTCACCAAATTTGACCTTGGTCGGGCTTACGCCCGGAGAGGAGTTCAATAAAGTACAAGGTTTCATTTGAGTGATTTTCCCCATAGGAATAACATGGGATGTTTCTGTCATTTGTTCAAGTTTGGGCAATATTTGCGGCTTCGCCGCACAGAGACCATAATACTTATCTGAACAATTTGGATAACTTTTGGTGGGCAATTCCTCAGGATGATTGTCACCAAGTTTCAGGTTGATCGGGCTTACGCCCGAGGACGAGTTTGTTAAAGTACAAAGTTAAATTTGAGAGATTTTGAGGTTTTCCCATAGGAATAACATGGGTTGTTTCTGTCATTTGTACAAGTTTGGGCAACATTTGTGGCTTCGCCACACGGAGACCGTAATACATATCCAAATAATTTGGATAACTTTTGGTGCCCCATTCCTCAGGAAGATGTCCACCAAATTTCAGGTTGGTCGGGCTTGCGCCCGAGGAGGAAGTTAAAGTACACAGTTAAATTTGAGAGATTTTGAGATTTTCCCATAGGAATAACATGGGGTTTTTCTGTCTTTTGTAAAATGTTGGCAAAATTCGCGGCTTCACCGCACAGAGACCGTAATACCTATCCCAATAATTTGGATAACTTTTGGTGCCCCACTCCTCAGGAAGATGTCCACCAAATTTCAGGTTGGTAGGGCTTGCGCCCGAGGAGGAGTTCGTTAAAGTACAAAGTTAAATTTGAGAGATTTTGAGATTTTCCCATAGGAATAACATGGGGTTTTTCTGTCTTTTCTAAAATGTTTGCGAAATGTGCGCTTTGCCTTGCAGACCGTAATACCTATCCTGATAATTTGGATAACTTTTTGGTGCCCAACTCCTCAGGAAGATGTCCATCAAATTTCAGGTTGATCAGACTTGCTTGCCCGAGGAGGAGTTCGTTAAAATGCGTAGTCAAAAATATCCAAATTAGAGACAATTTTTGATTTTCCCAGAGGAATAACATGGGATGAGTAGGTCAGTGGGACGGCTTCACCGTACAACATTTGACATGGGTCTGATTGGCTTTTTGATCGGTAGGCCAAAATGGAATTTTGTGCAAAATTTCAAAAATTCTAAAAAGTAAATTTTTGCTCCCCCATACAAAAGTTTTTCACTCTGTAGGGGCGCTATCGCGCCAAATGAAAAAATTCCACCTAAAGTAGGTCCAGGCAAGAAAGTTAAACAACCTATTAAAATTTCGGCATAATCGGACTCGTTTGCCAAAGCGGGAGCATTTTTTAATTTGAAAATGAAAGAAATCGTCGGTCAACTTTAGCTGCGCCGGCGCCAGAGACGGTAAAAGTTATTTTAACGAATTGGATAACTTTAGATGCCCCACTTGTCTAGAGCATGTGCAGCGATTTTGAGCGCGGGCTAAACAGCCTAGGAGGAGTTCGCTCAAGTTCGACGTGAGCGAAAAACGCTGACTCAGCGTTTGAAGTTTAAATCCAATATGGAGGCCATACGGTGAGTCAGGGCGTGGCCATAATAATATTTTTTTAGGTCCTCGAGAGGAACGCAGCGTGTTCAATTTCGTGGCTGTACAACAAACTTGACGTCGGGCGCCTCCCATAGGCGCAATGTATTTTGACTTTTGTAGGTGGCGCTGTCGCGCCATTTTTTTCCCAAACAAAAACCTATAAAAAACAAAATTTTTCGCCGATTCTGAATTTTGGGAAAATTTTTGTGAGTTTTTGAGCATGTTCAGGGGGTCAAATTAGAGCTCAAAGAGCAGAAGAAAAAATAAGAAATAAAAAAAAAAAAAATAATAATAATATTTTTAGCAAAAACAATATATCCGTTTTACTGGGAACAACATATTATACGTTTTTGAAAGCTCTGACCCTTGCGCAGGTCGCCATGGGGTCAAATTTGGATTCTGAGCGCTTACGGCGCTCGTCATTCACCTCGGTCGGGCCCCCCATGGGCTCCCCATTGGTTTCCATGTATTTTAGCAGGAACAAGTATGGTTAGTGAGTAGGGCTTGATGCCAGGGGTGTGGGACAGTTCACTGTCAATGTTTGGGGCGTTGGAGGGCCGAACTTTCGCTCTTGTGAAAGTTCGCCAAGACAGTTGATAGGGTTCTTTCGCATAGCAGAAGTAAATATGCAGGTCCCATGCCTTCGCATGGGCTATTTCACTGTCCGACCATAGAACCGACTAGGCTGCCAAACTTTCGCTGCGCGCGAAAGTTTGTGACAGTTGCAACGATGCCTTCGCATCGTTGCAGCAATAGGCCCCTACGCCCTGTAGGGGCTCGGGCCTAAATATAGCCGCATAGCGGCAATGATCGCCTCGCCACGCGCGCCTCAACGCCAGAGCGCTTACGCCCAATTTCCCTCCTCATAAAATATCTGCTGCTGAATCCATTGGCGCTACCGCGCCTCCTACTGCTCATATTTCACTGAAAATGTCTAAAATGTGGTCAGAGTTTGCGGCTGCCAAAGACTATTGCTACTTGTGCTGAAAATCCTGGATAGCTTTTGATGTCCCACTCCTCAAGATAATTTTCACCAAATTTCAGGTTGATCGGGCTTACGCCCGAGGAGGAGTGTGTTAAAGTACAAAGTTTAATTTGAGCGATTTTGAGATTTTCCCATAGGAATAACATGGGTTTTTTCTGTCTATTCAAAAATGTAGCCGAAATTTGGGGCTTCGCCACATGGAGACCGTAATACCTATCCCAACAATTTGGATAACTTTTAGTGCCCCACTCCTCAGGAAGATGTTCACCAAATTTCAGGTTGGTCGGGCTTACGCCCGAGGAGGAGTTCGTTAAAATGCGTAGTAAAAAAATATGCAAATTTGAGACATTTTTCAATTTTCCCATAGGAATAACATGGGATGTTTTGGTCATTGGTACGGCTTCGCCGTACAAAATATGACATGGGTCTGATTGGCTTTTTTGATCGATGGGCCAAAATGGAATTTTGTGCAAAATTTCAAAAAATTTCAAAAAACTAAATTTTTTGCTCCCTATATAAAAGTTTGCCTTCATCTATAGGGGGCGCTAACGCAGCAAATTTTATTTTTTTCCCTCAAGTAGGTTACAGGCAGAGAGTTGAACAACTGATTCAAATTTGATGCAATTTGGACTTTATATGTGCAAATGGGAGCAAAATTAAAAATGTGAAAATTTGAGAAATTCTGGCCAAATTTTGCAGCTTCACCGCACAGAGACCGTTGGATAACTTTTGATGCCACACTCCTCAACTTAATTTTGACCAAATTTCAGCTTGTTCGGGCAAACGCCCTAGGAGGAGTTCGTAAAAGTAGCAGTTTTTAAAAACTGCTGAGTCATGTTTAGCGAATTTAGATCCAATATGGCCGACAATTGGTTGGGCGGACAGCGTTGCCGTAATAATATTTTTTTGGTTGTCTTGTCACGATCTACCTCTCTGCCAAATTTTATGATTCTACGATCAAATTTTTTTTCGGCACTTTCCTATCCCGTAATGCATTTTTTGTACACTTGGGGGCGCTGACGCGCCACATTTTTGAATTTTGAAAATCGGAAATAGCCAGAATGTACAGAGGCACGATTTTGAGAGGTGTGCAAATTTTCCTGAGACTTCGTCAATGTTCACTGGGTGAAAAATAGGGGGGTTGGTCCCAAGAAGAATAAGAAGAAGAAGAAGAATTAAAGCCGCAAGCGGCATCGAACGGCCCTCGCGGGCCGCGCTCATCGTACTCCGCTCTCGCAACTCGTTGCAAATGGCGCTGACGCGCCCACATCCTTTCCTTTACTGGGGCTTTGTGGTGGAACAAAGCTGCGTCCCAAAACTGCTGTTATGAATGAGCACAAATATACCCAATTAATTTTGCGGCTCCGCCGCATGGATACCGTAACACTTGTCCCGAAAATGTGGATAACTTTAGATGCCCCACTCCTCAAGATGATTGTCACCAAATTTGAGGATGGTCGGGCTTACGCCCGAGGAGGAGTTCATTAAAGTACAAAGTTTAATTTGAGATATTTTTAGATTTTCCCATAGGAATAACATGGGATGTGTCTGTCATTTGTACAAGTTTGGGCAATTGTTGTGGCTTCGCCGCACGGAGACCGTAATACTTATCCCAATAATTTGGATAACTTTTGGTGCCCCACTCCTCAGGAAGATTGTCACCAAGTTTCAGGTTGATCGGGCTTACGCCCGAGAAGGAGTACGTTAAAGTACAAAGTTTAATTTGAGCGATTTAGAGATTTTCCCATAGGAATAACATGGGTTTTTTCTGTGTTTAGTAAAATGTTGGCAAAATTGGCGGTTTTCACCAAGACAGAGACCGTAATACCTATCCTGATAATTTGGATAACTTTTGGTGCCCCACTCCTCAGGAAGATGTCCACCAAATTTCAGGTTGGTCGGGCTTGCGCCCGAGGAGGAGTGCGTTAAAGTACAAAGTTTAATTTGAGCGATTTAGAGATTTTCCCATAGGAATAACATGGGGTTTTTCTGTGTTTTGTAAAAGTTTGGTAAAATTTGTGGCTTTGCCGTGCAGAGACCGTAATACCTATCTTAATAATTTGGATAACTTTTGGTGCCCCACTCCTCAGGAAGATGTCCACCAAATTTCAGGTTGATGGGGCTTGCGCCTGAGGAGGAGTGCGTAAAAGTACAAACAAAGAAAAAAGCAGAAAAAGCAAATGCAGATTTTGCGTTTAGAAATGTTCAATTCAATATGGTGGACTTCTGATTAATCAGGGGGCGTGGCCATAATATAATTTTTTGTTTGTCCTCTTGAGAGGAATGCGTGTACCAAATTTCATGGCTCTATGACAAAGTTGACTTTGGGCAGCTCCCATAGGCGCAATGTATTTTGATTTTTGTAGGTGGCGCTGTTGTGCAATTTTATGATTTCTATTCAGGAAACCCATAGAAAACAAAATTTTTCACCATTTCTGAATTTTGGGAAAATTTTTGTGAGTTTTTGAGCATGTTCAGGGGGTCAAATTAGAGACGAAAGAGCAGAAGAAAAACTGGTGATCTGGTCCTTCAAAGAACAAGGATAATTAAAGCCGCAAGCGGCATCGAACGGCCCTCGCGGGCCGCACTCGTACTACGCTACCTAGCGCCATGTAAGGATGGCGCTGACGCGCCCTCATCCTTTCCTTTACTGGGGCTTTGTGGTGGAACAAAGCTGCGTCCCAAAACTGCTGTTATGAATGGGCACAAATTTAGCCAATTGTTGCGGCTCCGCCGCATGGATACCGTAACACTTGTCCCGAAGATTTGGATAACTTTTGGTGTCACACTCCTCAAGATGATTTTCACCAAATTTCACCTTGATCGGGCTTACGCCCGAGGAGGAGTTTGTTAAAGTACAAAGTGTCATTTGAGTGATTTTGCATTGTCCCCATAGGAATAACATGGGATGTTTGTGTCATTTGTACAAGTTTGGGCAATTTTAGCGGCTTCGCCGCACGGGCACCGTATTACTTATCCCAACAATTTGGATAACTTTTGGTGCACCACTCCTCAGGAAGATGTCCACCAAATTTCAGGTTGGTCGGGCTTACACCCGAGGAGGAGTGCGTTAAAGTACAAAGTTTAATTTGAGCAATTTTGAGATTTTCCTATAGGAATAACATGGGGTTTTTCTGTGTTTTGTAAAATGTTGGCAAAATTCGCGGCTTTGCCGTACAGAGACCGTAATACCTATCCCAATAATTTGGATAACTTTTGGTGCCCCACTCCTCAGGAAGATGTCCACCAAATTTCAGGTTGGTCGGGCTTGCGCCTGAGGAGGAGTGCGTAAAAGTACAAACAAAGAAAAAATGCAGATTTTGCGTTTTGAAATGTTCAATTCAATATGGTGGACTTCTGATTAATCAGGGGGCGTGGCCATAATATAATTTTTTGTTTGTCCTCTTGAGAGGAATGCGTGTACCAAATTTCATGGCTCTATGACAAAGTTGACTTTGGGCAGCTCCCATAGGTGCAATGTATTTTGATTTTTGTAGGTGGCGCTGTTGTGCAATTTTATGATTTCTATTCAGGAAACCCATAGAAAACAAAATTTTTCACCATTTCTGAATTTTGGGAAAATTTTTGTGAGTTTTTGAGCATGTTCAGGGGGTCAAATTAGAGACGAAAGAGCAGAAGAAAAACTGGTGAACTTGGCCTTCAAAGAACAAGGATAATTAAAGCCGCAAGCGGCATCGAACGGCCCTCGCGGGCCGCGCTCATCGTACTCCGCTCTCGCAACTCGTTGCAAATGGCGCTGACGCGCCCACATCCTTTCCTTTACTGGGGCTTTGTGGTGGAACAAAGCTGTGTCCCAAAACTGCTGTTGTTATGAATGAGCAAAAATGTTGCCAATTGTTGCGGCTCCGCCGCATGGATACCGTAACACTTGTCCCGAAAATGTGGATAACTTTAGATGCCCCACTCCTCAAGATGATTGTCACCAAATTTGAGGATGGTCGGGCTTACGCCCGAGGAGGAGTTCATTAAAGTACAAAGTTTAATTTGAGATATTTTGAGATTTTCCCATAGGAATAACATGGGATGTTTCTGTCATTTGTTCAAGTTTGGGCAATTTTTGCGGCTTCGCCGCACAGAGACCGTAATACCTATCCCAATAATTTGGATAACTTTTGGTGCCCCACTCCTCAGGAAGATTTCCACCAAATTTCAGGTTGATCGGGCTTACGCCTGAGGAGGAGTGCGTTAAAGTAGAAAGTGTAATTTGAGCGATTTTGAGATTTTCCCATAGGAATAACAGGGGGTTTTTCTGTCTTTTGTAAAATGTTGGCAAAATTAGCGGTTTCGCCGCGCGGACACCGTAATACCTATCCTGATAATTTGGATAACTTTTGGTGCCCCACTCCTCAGGATGATTGTCCACCAAATTTCAGGTGGTGGGGGCTACGCCCGAGGAGGAGTGCGTTAAAGTACAAAGTTTAATTTGAGCGATTTAGAGATTTTCCCATAGGAATAACATGGGGTTTTTCTGTGTTTTCTAAAAGTTTGGTAAAATTTGTGGCTTTGCCGCACAGAGACCGTAATACCTATCTTAATAATTTGGATAACTTTTGGTGCCCCACTCCTCAGGAAGATGTCCACCAAATTTCAGGTTGGTCGGGTGTACGACCGAGGAGGAGTTCGTTAAAGTACAAAGTTTAATTTGAGCGACTTTGAGATTTCCCCATAGGAATAACATGGGGTTTTTCTGCGTTTTGTAAAATCTTGGCAAAATTAGCGGCTTCGCCGCGCAGAGACCGTAATACCTATCTTAATAATTTGGATAACTTTTGGTGCCCCACTCCTCAGGAAGATGTCCACCAAATTTCAGGTTGGTCGGGCTTGCGCCCGAGGAGGAGTTCGTTAAAATGCGTATTAAAAAAATATCCAAATTTGAGACAATTTCCGATTTTCCCATAGGAATAACATGGGATGTTTCGGTCATTGGTACGGCTTCGCCGTACAAAATACGACATGTGTCTGATTGGCTTTTTTGATCGGTAGGCCAAAATGGAATTTTGTGCAAAATTTCAAAAAATTCTAAAAAAGTAAACTTTTTGCTCCCCATACAAAAAGTTTTTTCACTCTGTAGGGGGCGCTATCGCGCCAAATGAAAAAATTCCACCTAAAGTAGGTCCAGGCAAGAAAGTTAAACAACCTATTAAAATTTCAGCATAATCGGACTCGTTTTGCCAAAACGGGAGCATTTTTAAAATTTAGATTATCCAAAAAATCGTCAGTCAACTTTGGGGCTGCGCCGCGCAGAGACGGTAAAAGTTATTTTAACGAATTGGATAACTTTAGATGCCCCACTTGTCTAGAGCATGTGCAGCGATTTTGAGCGCGGTGGGCAAAACGCCCTAGGAGGAGTTCGTTCAAGTTCGAGGTGAGCAAAAACGCTGACTCAGCGTTTCGGAACTTTAAATCCAATATGGCGGCCATACGGTGAGTCAGGGGGCGTGGCCATAATAATATTTTTTTTTCGTCCTCAGGAGAGGAATGCGTGTTCCGAATTTCGTGGCTGTACGACAAAGTTGACGTCGGGGCGCCTCCCATAGGCGCAATGTATTTTGACTTTTGTAGGTGGCGCTGTCGCGCCATTATTTTTTCCCCAAACAAAAAACCTATAAAAAACAAAATTTTTCGCCGATTCTGAATTTTGGGCAAAATTTGGTGAGTTTTTGAGCATGTTCAGGGGGTCAAATTAGAGCTCAAAGAGCAGAATAAAGAAAAATAAAAATAAAAAAAAAAATAATATTTTTAGCAAAAACAATATATCCGTTTTACTGAGAACGACATATTATACGTTTTTGAAAGCTCTGACCCTTGCCCAGGTCACCATGGGGTCAAATTTGGATTACGAGCGCACGCTCGTCATTCACCTCCGAGTCGGGCCCCCCCATGGGTTTCCATGTATTTTAGCAGGAACATGTATGGTTACTGAGTAGGGCTTGATGCCAGGGGTGTGGGACAGTTCACTGTCAATGTTTGGGGCGTTGGGGGGGGGCGAAAGTTCGCCAAGACAGTTGATAGGTTCTTTCGCATAGCAGAAGTAAATATGCAGGTCCCATGCCTTCGCATGGGCTATTTCACTGTCCGACCATAGAACCGACTAGGCTGCCAAACTTTCGCGCTGCGAAAGTTTGGCGAGAGATAGTTGCAACGATGCTCTTCGGCATCGTTCGCGGCAATAGGCCCTACGCCCTGTAGGGGCTCGGGCCTAATTAAAGCCGCATAGCGGCATCGAGCGGCCCTCGCGGGCGCGCCATTCGCCAGCTCTCGCAAAAAGTCGAAGGATGGCGCTAACGCGCCCACATTCTTTCCTTTACTGGGGCTTTGTGGTGGAACAAAGCTGTGTCCCAAAACTGCTGTTATGAATGAGCACAAATTTAGCCAATTGATGCGGCTCAACATGGATACCAATAACACCTTGTCCAAAAGATTTGGATAACTTTTGGTGTCACACTCCTCAAGATGATTTTCACCAAATTTCACCTTGATCGGGCTTACGCCCGAAGAGGAGTTCATTAAAGTACAAGGTTTCATTTGAGTGATTTTCCCATAGGAATAACATGGGATGTTTCTGTCATTAGTTGAAGTTTGGGCAATATTTGTGGCTTCGCCACCACGGGAGACCATCATACTTATCCCAACAAATTGGATAACTTTTGGTGCCCCACTCCTCAGGATGATTGTGAACAAGTTTCAGGTTGATTGGGCTTACGCCCGAGGAGGAGTTCGTAAAAGTAAAAAGTTTAATTTGAGATATATTGAGATTTTCCTATAGGAATAACATGGGGTTTTTCTGTGTTTTGTAAAAAGTTATGGGCAAAATGTGCAGCTTCACAAGGAGACCGTAATACCTATCTTAATAATTTGGATAACTTTTGGTGCCCCACTCCTCAGGATGATTGTCACCAAGTTTGATTGATCGGGCTTACGCCCGAGAGGAGAGTTCGTTAAAGTACAAAGTTAAATTTGAGATATTTTGAGATTTTCCCATAGGAATAACATGGGGTTTTTCTGTCATTTGTAAAATTTTGGGCAATTTTGGCTTCAAGACAGAGACCATAATGCCTATCCCTATAATTTGGATAACTTTTGGTGTCACACTCCTCAGGAAGATGTCCACCAAATTTCAGGTTGGTCGGGCTTGCGCCCGAGGAGGAGTTCGTTAAAGTACAAAGTTTAATTTGAGCGACTTTGAGATTTCCCCATAGGAATAACATGGGGTTTTTCTGTCTTCTCTAAAATGTTTGCGAAATGTGCGGCTTCGCCGCACGGAGACCGTAATACCTATCCTGATAATTTGGATAACTTTTGGTGCCCCACTCCTCAGGAAGATGTCCACCAAATTTCAGGTCGGTCGGGCTTGCGCCGAGGAGGAGTTCGTTAAATGCGTAGTTAAAAAAGATCCAAATTTGAGACAATTTTCGATTTTCCCATAGGAATAACATAGGATGTTTCGGTCATTGGTACGGCTTCGCCGTACAAAATACGACATGGGTCTGATTGGCTTTTTTGATCGGTAGGCCAAAATGGAATTTTGTGCAAAATTTCAAAAAAATCTAAAAAAGTAAATTTTTTGCTCCCCATACAAAAAGTTTTTTCACTCTGTAGGGGGCGCTATCGCGCCAAATGAAAAAATTACACCTAAAGTAGGTCCAGGCAAGAAAGTTAAACAACATATTAAAATTTGGGCATAATCGACTCGTTTTGCCAAAGCAGGAGCATTTTTAAATTTTGAAAATGAAAGAAATCGTCGGTCAACTTTAGGGCTGCGCCGCGCAGAGACGGTAAAAGTTATTTTAACGAATTGGATAACTTTAGATGCCCCACTTGTGTAGAGCATGTGCAGCGATTTTGAGCGCCGTGGGCGAAACGCCCTAGGAGGAGTTCGTTCAAGTTCGACGTGAGCGAAAACGCTGACTCAGCGTTTCGGAACTTTAAATCCAATATGGCGGCCATACGGTGAGTCAGGGGGCGTGGCCATAATAATATTTTTTTTTCGTCCTCAGGAGAGGAATGCGTGTTCCGAATTTCGTGGCTGTACGACAAACTTGACGTCGGGGCGCCTCCCATAGGCGCAATGTATTTTGACTTTTGTAGGTGGCGCTGTCGCGCCATTATTTTTTTCCCCAAACAAAAACCTATAAAAACAAAATTTTTCACGATTCTGAATTTTGGGCAAAGTTTGGTGAGTTTTGAGCATGTTCAGGGGTCAAATTAGAGCTCAAAGAGCAGAACACGGAAGAATAAAAAATAAAAATAATAATAATATTTTTAGCAAAAACAATATATCCGTTTTACTGGGACGAACATATTATACGTTTTTTGAAAGCTCTGACCCTTCCGCAGGTCGCTATGGGGTCAAATTTGGATTCTGAGCGCTTACGCTCGTCACTCACCTCAGTCGGGCCTACCCATGGGCTCCCATTGGTTTCCATGTATTTTAGCAGGAACAAGTATGGTTACTGAGTGGGGCTTGATGCCAGGGGTGTGGGACAGTTCACTGTCAATGTTTGGGGCGTTGGAGGGGCCGAACTTTCGCTGCTTGTGAAAGTTCGCCAAGACAGTTGATAGGGTTCTTTCGCATAGCAGAAGTAAATATGCAGGTCCCATGCCTTCGCATGGGCTATTTCACTGTCCGACCATAGAACCGGACTAGGCTGTTAAACTTTCGCTGGGCGCCAAAGTTTGGCGAGACAGTTAGCAAACGATGCCGGCATCGCGTTGAGCAATAGGCCCTACGCCCTGTAGGGGCTCGGGCTCACTAGAAGAAGAATTAAAGCCGCATAGCGGCATCGAACGGCCCTCGCGGGCAGCGCCAGACTCGCTCTCGCCTATCGCTGCAAATGGCGCTGACGCGCCTCATCCTTTCCTTTACTGGGGCTTTGTGGTGGAACAAAGCTGTGTCCCAAAACTGCTGTTGTTATGTATGAGGAAATATGTTGCCAATTGTTGCGGCTCCGCCGCATGGATACCGTGACACTAGTCCCGACAATTTGGATAACTTTAGATGGCCCACTCCTCAAGATGATTTTCACCAAATTTCAGCTTGGTCGGGCTTACGCCCGAGGAGGAGTTCGTTAAAGTACAAAGTTGAATTTGAGCGACTTTGAGATTTTCCCATAGGAATAACATGGGGTTTTTCTGCGTTTTGTAAAATCTTGGCAAAATTAGCGGCTTCGTCGCGCAGAGACCGTAATACCTATCTTAATAATTTGGATAACTTTTGGTGCCCCACTCCTCAGGATGATTGTCACCAAGTTTGGGATTGATCGGGCTTACGCCCGAGGAGGAGTTCGTTAAAGTACAAAGTTAAATTTGAGAGATTTTGCGATTTTCCCATAGGAATAACATAGGGTTTTTCTGTCTTTTGTAAAATGTTTGCGAAATGTGCGGCTTCGCCGCACGGAGACCGTAATACCTATCCTGATAATTTGGATAACTTTTGGTGCCCCACTCCTCAGGAAGATGTCCACCAAATTTCAGGTCGGTCGGGCTTGCGCCCGAGGAGGAGTTCGTTAAAATGCGTAGTAAAAAAAGATCCAAATTTGAGACAATTTTCGATTTTCCCATAGGAATAACATAGGATGTTTCGGTCATTGGTACGGCTTCGCCACAAAATAAATATGACATGGGTCTGATTGGCTTTTTGATCGGTAGGCCAAAATGGAATTTTGTGCAAAATTTCAAAAAATTCTAAAAAACTAAATTTTTTGCTCCCCATACAAAAAGTTTTTTCACTCTGTAGGGGGCGCTATCGCGCCAAATGAAAAAATTACACCTAAAGTAGGTCCAGGCAAGAAAGTTAAACAACCTATTAAAATTTGGGCATAATCGGACTCGTTTTGCCAAAACGGGAGCATTTTTTAAATTTTGAAAATGAAAGAAATCGTCGGTCAACTTTAGGGCTGCGCCGCGCAGAGACGGTAAAAGTTATTTTAACGAATTGGATAACTTTAGATGCCCCACTTGTCTAGAGCATGTGCAGCGATTTTGAGCGCCGTGGGCAAAACGCCCTAGGAGGAGTTCGTTCAAGTTCGACGTGAGCGAAAACGCTGACTCAGCGTTTCGGAACTTTAAATCCAATATGGCGGCCATACGGTGAGTCAGGGGGCGTGGCCATAATAATATTTTTTTTTCGTCCTCAGGAGAGGAATGCGTGTTCCGAATTTCGTGGCTGTACGACAAAGTTGACGTCGGGACGCCTCCCATAGGCGCAATGTATTTTGACTTTTGTAGGTGGCGCTGTCGCGCCATTTTTTTTCCCCCAAACAAAAAACCTATAAAAAACAAAATTTTTCGCCGATTCTGAATTTTGGGCAAAGTTTGGTGAGTTTTTGAGCATGTTCAGGGGGTCAAATTAGAGATCATTTCGCAGAACAAAGAAGAAAAATAAAAAAAAAAAAAAAAAAAAAATAATAATATTTTTAGCAAAAACAATATATCCGTTTTACTGGGATCAACATATTATAGGTTTTTTGAAAGCTCTGACCCTTGCGCACGTCGCCATGGGGTCAAATTTGGATTACGAGCGCTTACGCGCTCGTCATTCACCTCCGAAGTCGGGCCCGCATGGGCTCCCCATTGGTTTCCATGTATTTTAGCAGGAACAAGTATGGTTACTGAGTGGGGCTTGATGCCAGGGGTGTGGGACAGTTCACTGTCAATGTTTGGGGCGTTGGGGGGGGCCGAACTTTCGCTGCGCCGAAAGTTCGCCAAGACAGTTGAAAGGGTTCTTTCGCATAGCAGGAGTAAATATGCAGGTCCCATGCCTTCGGCATGGGCTATTTCACTGTCCGACCATAGAACCGAGCTAGGCTGCCAAACTTTTCGCTCTTGGCAAAGTTTAACCAGGCTGCTGCAAACGATGTGCCTTCGGCATCGTTCGCGGGCGTAATGGCCCTACGCCCTGTAGGGCTCGGACCCAATAATATTCGATGCTGAAAACAATGTTTCCCCTTTTTTATTTAGCAAACTATACATTTTCGGAAAGCCGCACGTGCTTTCCTACGCTTTGGTATGGGTCCCTGGTCACTGGCGGACACTTTTGAGATTTTTAGTGGGCTCCGCCCACTTTCTGTTTTTGGCCCTATTTACAATAGTAATGTTCAGTTTTTACATTAAATTGTTATATGCACGAACGCGGCATGAGTTGGGGAACGATTAGTGGCCGACTCAGCGCACCTGGCGCTTTGCGTGGGGATGACGACCGCTACGTCATCCCCACGCAGCTTCGTTTAAATCTTCGCCGTGCTTTCGCGCGAGCTTCACCCGTTTACAGCGATAATGTTCAATTTTCCCACTACTAATTGGTATGCACGAACGTGCATGAGTTGAGGGAATGCGTTAGTGAGTGTTTGGAAGCGCTGGCGAAGCGCTTTGCGCTGATTGCGGCGCCGTGCGCGACTTTCGCAAGCCGTGCGCACGGCACTGCGAAACTAATAGGCCTCTCGCCAGCTTGTGGCGCTCGGGCCTAATAATATTCCGATGCGAAAACAATGTTTCCCCTTTTTTTTATTTAGCAAACTATACATTTTTTACGTTTTGGTATGGGTCCCTGGTCACTGGCGGACACTTTCGAGATTTTTCAGTGGGCTCCGCCCACTTTCTGTTATTGGCCCTATTTACAATAGTAATGTTCAGTTTTACATTACATTGTTATATGCACGAACGTGCATGAGTTGAGAGGAAACGTACTGGGCGACTCCGCAAAACAGCTGCGTGGGGATGACGACCGGCAGCGTCGCCGTCATCCCCACACTACAAGATTTCGCACGGGCTTCGCCCGTTTACAACGATAATGTTCAATTTTACCACTACTAATTGGTATGCACGAACGCGTGCATGAGTTGGGAATGCGTTGGTGAGTGTTTGAGCGGGCGGCGCCGGCTGATTCGTGCGCGCCGTGCGCAAGCAGCCGTGCCAGACGGCACTGCGAGACTAATAGGCCTCTCGCCAGCTTGTGGCGCTCGGGCCTAACAAGAGTTCAGATACGCCACATGTGGTGGTGCCTCATCAATGATTGGACCACAGAGAACACGAGATAACGCAGACTGCTTCTCTATTATTGACAAAATTACTGTATCATTGTTAGATTTTTCTAACTTGGTTTATACAGTAATTACTATTCTATTCACCTTTATTGCAATTTTGAAAATTTTAACATTTACCATTTTTGTCTTTCCAGATAAATGCGGAGTTAAAAAGAATTACAACCCTCCCACTCCAGTCTCGGTTCGTTCCACAGTTAGACTTTTTGTCTGACCAGCTCCATCAAGAGGAGAGGACTCATGGGACAAAAACTGAAAAACCTCACAGATCTGATGACAGAGGTAAGATGAGAGAAAGAATTTTGGATACCTTCAAATTTGCTGTCGAGAGTCTTGAGTGGTCCCCACTTTTAACTGAGCCTGAAATCTACATAGATTAGTGATATATATTTTTTGTCCTTTCAAAGCTAATTTTGTTATTTATTGAGCAAAGGACATTTGGGAATATGGTATTTATGGTTATTTTTTAAAGGAGGTCCCTGTGGTGACAAATGTGTCTTTTGTTCCACATTTTGAACTGAGCATGTGAGATCAAAAAACATTGACATTTTTAAATTTGAGTTTTTAAATTTGAGTAGTTTCATAATGCTTTCCTGATAGTGACTTCAACACTGAGGGAAATGATCATCTTTCTTTTCATATACAACTTTATATTTGTTGTCAAGAAATGTTTCTAATTAAGTCTTTACCACGTCACCAGAATGAAGAAGTAGACATTGGATGGGAGTTCCTTTTGAAAGGGTTATGCCTTTACCTTCATGAGGAGCCTCAAAGCATGTGGTGAGTATACTTGATGATGTTATGATGAGTGTTAGATAAAAGTTCTCCCCAAGCTCTCAACAACACTTTGAATTCCCCAGTTCTGCTTTCATGTGAATTTCATTGTGCCAATATAAATTTATAGAAATCAATTAAATAATTGTGGGTTCGAATCCTGGACCACCCCAACATCACACGATCTCTCTGGGTGGAGTCTGCATGTTCTCCTCGTGTTACCGTGGGTTCTCTCCGGGTTCTGTCCCACCATCCAAAGACATGACTGTGTTCAGATTAATTGGAAACTCTAAATTGTCCGTATTGCATGAATGTGAGAGTGAATGGTTGTCTGTCCTTGTCTCTGTCTCTCTGTGTTTGCTGCGACGAGTTGGCCACTGTCCAGCGTGTACCGCTAAGGCCCAAAGTCACTGGGATAGGCTCCAGTCACCCGCACGACCCCTACTTGGGGAATAAGCGGGAGAAAATGAATGAATTAAATAAACATATCAAGCACTAGGACCTCAAACACCCAACATCCGACTAAACACAGAGCAGAGCAGAGAGAGGCAGGCAGGGGCATTCGGGAGCCGACAGGTGCAATTCACCTGGGCAGATTAGCCAACTGCACTGCTTTCAGCTAATGGTATACAAAAGGCTCAGGCATCAGTTTGTAATACACAATTCATTCATTTCTTTAAATTCAAAATCGCCACATAATACTTGATGATATTTTTTGTAATGTAATAAAGTACTACATCGCATTGTTCCAAATAAAGTTGATATTTTGCTCATACACCTTTTAAGTCCTACATTGAGTTTTGATGAGGTAGAGCAAGCATTTTAAAACTATGAGGTAAAAAGGTTTTTGTGTTAGTGTTTTATTTCTAAAGAAATTCATGTTTTAAAGTCCTTTTCAGGAGGGCATGGACATACAAACGTAATAATTAATAATCTTTTGCCTTTTTCTAGGGAAACTTGAATGAAGTCCTCTTTGAGACATGTGGAAGATTGTACAGTGGGAGATTTCACCGTGCACGACAAAGTGAGGGTTAGAGGAGCCTGGACCAGGTCTGCACTGGGCGTGAGGACCAGGTTGTCATAAAGTGGACATTGCTCTTCTGTTTGATCTCTGCATTGAATATGGACTTTCCACCACATGGACTTTGCACCAAACCGGAGGTACTTTTTTGAGGTTCTTCAGAAAAGTGTTGATGGAACTTAATGGATCCACACGATCAAAAAAAAAACTTAAATGCTGAAGAAGTGTTGAATAGAGCACTGGATTGTGACATCTCACCTAGAAGTGGGTCATATAATAAAATGTAGATACTATTATAAAAGGTGTTTTTAAGATGTGCACAATTTGAATACAGAGTATATTGTTGTGCAAATGCAACAAAAATAGCTGAATAAAAAAATGAAAAAAATTATTTTTTAACTTTTTCAAATTAGAGGATAATGTGATATGCATTTTGAAAATTTGACAGACATTTTTGATAATTAAACCTCAACTAATACGTTTAAAGACGTCTTAACACAATGGTTGGATGAATGTCATTATCAGAAAAAAAAAAGTCTTCATTTTGTCAACCTGTTTTGTTATATCTTTGACCTTGTTATACTTGTCTGCTGAGTTTGGTTTTGTTTGCATGAATTTGAACACTTTTTATTGTTGACAAATGACATTTTTGTGTATTGCTGAATTTATATTTTTCAGAATAAATTAAGTAAAAACAAACATGTTGTAAATATTTGAGTTTAATGCAAAATGGAGGTTTAGTTGTGAAAAAGTCATGCTTGAATGGCATATATTAACAACAATTTTAAACATATAAAAGTCATGCTCACATGACATGCAATTCTATTCCCAGAGAGCATAAGTAAAATGTAAAGCAGTAGCATAATGTTTTGAAAAGATTGTGATCATTAAAAAGTCATGCTCCGCTGGCATGTATTAATATCCATTTTTTATTACTTAAATTTGTCTCTAACCAAAACATGACTTTATTGCTTGCAACCGATTTCCATATCTTTTTTATGCAGAGCTAGTAACCTTTTTTTTTCAGTGCAGTGACCTCGTAAACCTAGTTATTCGTGAAGCCTATACTCACAACCTTTTCCCTCAAATTATTAAAATTCAGATTCATTAAAGCTCCTTTTTCTCTTCTTTTGAACGCTCTTACACTGTATATTGTTGTCTTACTTTTTATAACCTATTTAGTGATTCTGTAATTATTTTTGTGAGGATTTTTTGTCCTGTGGCTTTATTGGACAAGACCGTGTAGGGCAGGAATAGCCAAACTTTTTAACCAAGGGCCCATATTGAAATATATTCGAAATGGGGGGCCGCAGACTGGTGGTGGTGCCTTTTACGCGACTTTGACTGCATGGGCCACCGTACTTTTGATAAGGCTTTAAGTGTGCAATTGTATATCTTAAGTATGTTAGTTTACAATTTGCTGTGGATACAGGGCCGTAGCACCAAATTTTGGGCCCCAAGTACAAACTTTCCTGGTGGGCCCCTAATAAATTATTGTGTATATGATTTATTTATCTCAGCAAATGTGGTTACTGTTGTGTTGTTTTTTTTTCCAGCATTCAGTTTTAATACAATAAACCTTTTTGTAGAAACCCAAGCTTTCTAGATACACCTGACAATACCTTTTAGATGTATTATTTATTTTGTAGACGTCCAGTGTAGCTATGATGATACAGTACTGTTTTGTCTTTGCAGTAACTACCAGGCCAATTTCACAAACCTCTCAAATTGTACTATTACAACAAGAAAATACACTAACTGCAAATTATAATCACCAGTTTTATTTGCTCATGCATCATTGTATTTAGTCTCTCAACGACTTTAATCAACCACAATGCATTTTATTATAAAAGTGTAGAAACTGAGAAAAACATGCTTTTCAGAGCCCTCCCCGCCTTGGGCCCCGGGGAAACCAGTACCCTTCACCCCCCCAGTCCGACGCCCCTGTGTGGATAAATATACTTTATCCGAGCTGAAAATGTGCTTGGGCCAGTTCAGCAAAATTGATCTGGTGTGTAGCATGAAATGGTGGACGAGAGAGGAAAGGACATTCAGCAATTCGTCAAATCAAACTCACTAGGCCAGCGAGCAGCATATAATTGTTGATTATTTCAGTCAAAAAATCAATAGGCCTGACATCCACCCCGACCAAAACCCATCAGAGGTCTGGAGAATGACTTGAACCAGGACAAATCATCTCTGCAGGACACACGCGGAGTCTAATTGCAGTGTTTCAGCCACAACAAACCCCTCTGTGTCTTTAGACTGATACAAACATCGCTTATTTAGTGACAAAGTGCTGCTAATACAGTATCTCCTTTCATTTTCCATTGTCAAAGCTGTCTGGAGGAGTGGAGGCCGTGGAAGAGCCGAGGAGGAGGAGGAGAGTGTGGGTGGCTCTGTACTGTCACCATTAGACGCCTGTTTGAGAAATGGGACGATCTATAGGAAGTGCCACGCTAACAGCTGTCGAGATGCTACGAGCTAAAGAGGGGAATAAACACATTAGCCTGGTTAGCGAGTGAAGAGCATCTTTGGAGCGTCTGTGCCCGCCAGCGCCGCACATGCTAAACGCCGTGTCTCCGGGCTCCGGCTCCTGCCAGTGTGGTGCTCAGCGAACGGAAAAGGAAGAGGCAATAGAGAAGAATCATCATTTAGAACACGGCAACGAGAAGCTGGAGCTAATCACGCACACGACGTACAAGTCTCAAGTAATGTGCAGAGTTTATTGAAATGAAATGTTTCACTTATCTATCGCTTTGGGAGTTAGCAGGGCTGATGCTTTTTTGCCTGGATAGCTTCGCAGTATGGCATTACTGTTACAGCCCCAGGCCTACTGTTCCTGCCTCCTTTTGTGTACTTTGAATATTGTGTGTTTCCTGCATAGAACTATAATTAAACCTGGAAGATGAATCCAAAATGGCGCCCAGTTTATCCTTATGGAGTGAGCTCATTGGCGCATGACCCCAAAAAAGTTTCTTACTTCCGCATTTACTTCCTGATACGGAGGCCGACATCTTTGCTCATTGAAGCTGCCATCTTTGCTTTACGTCAATCCCCCATGATGCTTTGTGTTCTTCGTGTTAGACACATGTGAAAGCGTCTGAAATGAAATAAAACACAACTTACAGGTATCGTTAGTATAGCCTTGTCCACGTTTGTATCGTCTGACGTGCTCGTTCACGTGACTCGCACATGTTTGCGGTGACGTCACTTCATATAAAAACGGTAATTTCTGCGATTTTAGAAACGGTAGAAAAGAACATTTCCTTCTATTTTATTTAAATACCGATAATAATTTAATGTGCAATTTTAGAAAAAGGCTAGGCCCAAGAGGCTGCAGTACCTCGCACGACTACTAATCAATCTGGGACCACAGACAGAGGGGGCGTACCTTATCCAGTTCATTTAATACACCCATGGTTTCCTGTGGCTGACAAGTTCCTGCTGGAGAGTGGAGGCAAGTTCAAGCTGAACCGTGATTGGCTACTGCCTCCTGGCCTTCTAATTGGAGGGCCAATCAGTCCACCTGTGGCCCCTCCCTACTATTTAAGGACCTGCTCCACACCTGTTCAGAGCTGCTGGCCTGTGTGTGGCCAGTATGCGGTTGTGTGTCATGACTGCAGTAGTAGCTCCTGCATGTATTTAAATGTGTTGAGGGCTGCAGTGGCAGTGCCTGTACCTGTGGGTTTTGTTCTTTTGTGTTTTCTTAGTTTGATTTTGTTTTAGTTCTGTTAATTTACCCTTACACCCCCGTTCATTAAATTACATCTTTATTTAAACCTTTTCCTATCTTTGGTTTTTTGTTACCACCCCTTACCCTAGCCGACCTGGGTTGTAACATTACACTTATGTGGAAAAAAATGAGTTACTGTCAGTTACTGTGGAAATATGATCCCGTTCATAATAATTATGCATGTTTTTGGAGAACTTTTGAGCAATAGCGATACCTGTAATTGACTAAATGCATAAAAATCAAATGCCATATTGACTCTGTGCACAAGGTGGCTGTTGGCCTGTTTATTTTTAAAAAGGCGAGCTCAGTACTTCCTGTCTAATTAATTTCTATGGGGTTTTGGTCCAGTCAGACTAAAATGGATAAATCCTGACAGATCGTGCAGTGAACAGTGAGTTGTGTTGGACGTCTCTGAAACACGTTAAAGACTTCACAAAACAAGCGAGTTCTTCACCAAAGGACACTTGTGTGTTTATAAAGGGACGTGTTTGTGTCTCAGTGCTAACGCTAATGCATAACAGTTTAAAAGTAAACAACCCAACTGCCACCTTGTGCACAGAGTCAATTGTGGGCCTGTCATAATAGAACAATTTGAAGTACATTACTACAGAAAACTACCACAATAAATGCCAACTAATAATAATAAATAATAAAATCCCCAGAAACTCCTTAAATGGGCAATGAACTGCAATAAATAAATAGCAGAATCCAACTCATTTTGTATAATTTGTCGTAGAAGTTACTATAGAAGTTACTTTTTCAACACTCTACTGCTCGAATCTACAAAAAAAAGAGAGAGAGAAAAATCCCCACTAGTGCAAAAATGAACACATGATGGATATTAAGTACCAAAAATACTATTCCAGCTACTGTTTAGTGAGCGATAAGTCAATATAGTAAATATTGTGACATCATTAAGTCTAAAAGGTTACTGGCTTATAGTACAATATCTTCATACAAACAAACAACAACATATCCACATCTGCAGCTGCAATGACGGACGAGACCTGACGGCCATTCTGGACTAATCAGAACCAATACATTCAATCAGATATCCACGGGTATCAGAACAATGAATAATTAGGACCATTGCCATGCATAGCAATGAACAATTTAAAACTAAATATTTTATCTTTTGAATAGGAAAATATCCTCAGAATTTTACATATGACAGAAAGCTGAGAGTCATGAATAAGTGGGTTGAATTAGAAGACAGGAACAGCAGGAATCCAATCAAAGAATTTGAACTGCAACAGCCACAAACAATAAAAATGTTAAGTGATAAAACTGCATTTTGTAATAATTTGCTGTGTTACTGTGCCACCCAGTAATGAGTAATAACAGATAAAATGACATGAACTTAACTAAAGTGAACAGTGTAGCATAATAGTAAAGGCATAACAGCTCAACATGTATTTACAGCCCTGTTTTCATATTATTTCAGAGAAAACACCATCATTTGATTTACAGTCTTCATACTGAGTGAGGATTAATCATGTTACCAGACAATAACCCTGTGTGGAGTGGGAGATGTGTCCTGTAATTAGCATGCAGCACTATATTTAACACCACGTTGTTTCCATCTTATTATCAGGTCATTATTATGTGCTAGTGATTAACCATAGCACCTCTTTAAGAGGTAAAATATAATATATACTTAATAAGAGATTTGATCCCAGAAACAATTGGTGTTGAAATATTAAGAAACCCTGCTCTGGTACAAAGTCGTGCACATGGAACACATGGAGACATGCTCTATCACAAAGCCACTGCTCATAGTAACAATCCAAAGTTATTTGGAGTAAAGAATGATTTGTCTCAAAATGTAACTGCTTCTACTTATTACATTATGCTGCAAATTATTCCAAAGTGTGGTTTAATCAATCAGGATCAAAAAACCTCTGCCTGGACCCACTGGATAACTCCAAAATGTCCATCTTGCCCTTTCCAACCTGAGACCTTGCACTGAAACGTGAAAACTATGCTTCTATAAAATCAAGCACATATTCCAAATGTACTGCTCTATATATTTTGTACACGTTATTTAACCCCAAGTTTCAATTTCAAATGAACAATACACAGTGTTCTAATGCATTCTCTCTTTTATCTCCGCTGTTGTGCACACGTTTGCTTTCAGTCTGGCTCCACACGCCTCTTCAAAACACCTTATGCTAAAACTAATCTCCATACCTATCCATTGCTCTTTAAAATACTTTCCTTGTTTATCTCCTCCGCACACACCCACTTGTCAAACCATTGGCACGAACACGCCGAGATAAACAACAAAAGACTGTTGACTTTCCAGTTTTAATTGCATGTCACTGAAACTGTTGTGTAATTGTTTGGGCCACATTGATGAAACTAATTATTGATTAAAGCCGAGGAACCTCATCAGATTTGTGTGATTTTTATCTAGCTCTAGTAATTGGCGTGCCCTGTTTGCTTCTGCCGCTGTAATGAAGTGTAAGCGAGGCTGCCAGTGTGTCGTCTGATCATTCTGACAGTCATAGTGATTTGCCCAAGGACACAACAACAGCATGCATTAAAGCCATTGAGTAAGGTGAATCTGCAAACCGTCTTCTGGCTGGTCGTGGTTCTCCTTTTTTGAGGCCCAAATTGGACAAACATTTTTGTAGAATTTTGTTCCGAGGCTGACATCGTTCCATGTTCCAAAGCCCTAACTTAAACCAAATGAACTATTCCTAAACCTAACCCTAATATATAGTCGAAAATAAACATTTACTAATGCTCCGAACAAAATACCAAACTTTTAGGAGGTCCCAGATATGAATTCAATTGATCATGGGGAAAAAAGTGATAATTAATTCCCCAAAAATCCCCATAGCAATAGTTCTTATTAAAAAGTAAAAGGCAACAGTAGATTGTCATAATGTGCTGTTAATTTATCTACAGTTCAGTTTTGGTAAAGCCTAGAATAACAAAGCCAGGCCGGGCCCAGACCAAACTATCGGCGGGTGCGCCCAAGTTTCCAAGGGGTCTATATTACAGGTTCTCAAAATCTTCTAATCATAATTACTTGGTTTGGTGGGAGGGACAATTATTTATTATAGTTTTGCATCTGTGAAATTGCAGACGAAATTTAGAAAAATAAATGTTTAAAATTACAGGAAGTGATTGAAACAGAATCCTCCACCTGTGATGACATCAAAAACGCGCCATGAAAAATACAAATACAATTTACACACAACTGACACAACTTTTTGATTCTTTAAAGTGTCATTCAACAAAATAAAGTTGTTATTGGGTATTATTATTTGTAAAATGATATGATTGATGAATGATTGTGTCATTTAAATGGGTTTTGGCCCTTATTTTGACAATGGTTGCTAGGTAACAGCTGTAGAATTACCTCTACCTCTGTCATATTTGCTGCCCATGTCCAACCAGGACAATTGTAAACATTACAAAAACTGTCAAACTGGGGATAAATGGGCAGAATCTTAAATATAATCATTTCCACTACGTTTTAGTGAAATGTGTCGTCTAATCTGTCATATAGACTTTTGCCATTATTTTACTCACCTCAACTAAGGGTGCAAACACTTGAGTAAGTGCAGTGCGGGCCTGGATCCTACTCTCATGGACGGACAGGCTGCAGACGTGTAGGACCATCCGTAATTCTAAATGATTATTATTGTAAAGAGGTTATAATGTTGTAGCCGACTGAGGAAGATGTGTGTAATTAAAGAGACAGAGGATCTTTAAAGGGACACAGGTAAGAACACAAGCGGGAACAGTCAGGGGGTTATGAAGCGAGCGCACCGGTTTTGTGTCTTACAACAGTGTTTCCCAACCAGAAGCACAGGGACCCCAAAGGGTACATGAGTAATTACCAGGGGGTACTTGGAATGGTGTCAGGTTTTAAAAGAAGATGAAATGTACTTTTATCTGAAAAAAAGTGTTATTAGTTGTACATTTAGCATCTTTTTGGAGTATCTTGGACCATAAATATAATTAAAACAAAAATATAATTGTAATAATTGACAATATGTGACTAGTAAACCCATTTATTTGCCCGAAACTTAAGTTAAGGGGTACTCTGTGTGTGGTACTCCAGACAAAAAAGGTTGGGAACCACTGCCTTACAATGTCTGAAAAACATTTACTTTAAAAGATTTTCAGATGTTAATAAAATGCACCATCGCTTTGTGCTTACTTATCTCTACAAAGTGTTTTTTTTTTTTTTTTCCAATTAGTCACGGGGCACTGAGCCAAATGAGAACCAGAAAGCAAAAGAAGACGGGCATCTGAGAGTGAGAGCAGCCTCCGGGTCTGCACAGTCATACTACTGAGGCCACTGCTGCCCCTCTGTGGCTACTGGTTTCCCCAGCGGTCTCCCATAACCAGGCCCGGGCTTGCTTAGGTATTCTGTTGTTAACGACGACAAGGTGTAATAATAAGCACACTAACATCTCCATGGCGACAAGCACCACACTAAAAAAAGACAAAAACAGTTAACTATTAAGTATTTTGTAATTTAACTAGAATATCCATGTGATTTAGACATGATTTACTCATGTAGTCAAATGTTTTCGAGTCAAAATATTCTGTTTATCTCCTGCAGAGTAAAAATGATACCATCTTTTTAAACAAAGCAACGTGCAAGTCTCTTCGGATCATGACTCAGCCTGTTTCTCTTGCAAAGCAGAAGAAGCCAAATTGGGTTGAGTTCCAGATGGGACTGAAGCCATTCAAGAGAAGTTTGTAATTTGTCAAGCCACAGACCGATGACAATTACATAAAAACTGAAACTATATCTCACACTAAATGACAGCGTGATTTATCCTTACGTGGGCACAATCAGAATAAGACTTTCTCCAGAAGTGTAGCCTGTTGCTTATGAATTTGTTATCTCCATCTTCCCAAATTTATGAGTTTTAACTGTTCTGAAAAATTAGGATTCATAGCGGCTTCCTCTTCTCATCCATCAAACTCTTGGTCAAGCCCTTAAAGTCATGTCTTGGCCCGTCCGTGTAGTCTTCTTGTTTTATTCTGACCAGAACAAATGACACTGTGAAAACGATTTAGGAAGCACTCACCTACAAACTTAAAACAAGTATAGAAATAATAAGATCAGAAGGACAAGGGTTTGCATGAGAACGAACGTCTCAAAGTGACAACCATGAAATATGTATGAAGTCTGAGCTGACGCCGTTTCGAGATCAACTACACGCTGCCAAAACAGACCAGGGTTATTGGAAAAACTCTTGCTTTATAAAAAAGGCCTGTCAGACATAATAGTTAGGGAGCATTTAAAGGTGCACTGTATTACTTTGTGGAGTGTATACCACCTGCTTTTCGCAATGGAGATGTTATTGCCTCATCTTATACAATATGCAACCATATTTAAGCTGCAAATTTTTATATTTATCAAAAAAAGTTGTGTTGTGAGTTGTGTTCATGTTTTAAAATTTGTCATCATCTTAGACGGTGGGTAGGGTCTATAACTGAGAGATTAACAGTTTTTGAAAGAAGCGTCCAAAAGAAAAATCCACAAATATTGAATATTATCGTTTCATCGTTTGGGATCGTCTCCATAAACCTGCAATATTAATCTCATCGTTTATAGTAATTTCAACTGACGTTAATCATGTTTTTGGAGTAATAACAATGGTGCCACTTCCTGAGGCTACGGAGGGAAAAAAAAAGTGTCACCTTCCCACCACCATATTCCACTTTACGAAATCAAAACCGAGACAGCACATCAGTGTTTATTACTACAACGTTTCAAACAATACAGTTTTAGCTCATAGTAAGTGGCAAACAATATTGATCAAGGTTCTACAGGAATAAGCAGCTTATACTTAACCACGTAGTGCAACTGGTGCAGGTTCATCTTAGCCGTGTGGTCGACGAACGTGAACTCAAATCATACTCTCTTGTGCTGCCAGATTAGTTTAAGTAAATATACAATGGTAAAAATGATATCATGAAAACAAACATGCAGTATGTACATCACTCCCCTCGTTGTGCGGTTACATTTAAAACTGTACGCCACCCAAACAAACTACTTCTTGGTCGCCCAACGCTTCTGCTGCCTGTGAGATTACACCAACACGACTACTGTTCACGTATTTAGTCAAAGGCAGAGCTAAATATCAAGCTGCGTCAGTTCATGTTAGATTTATAAATAGGTTATTAGAGACATAAAAAGAAAAAAAACACATTTAAAACTCTCCCACGTCAACCCTCTTGTCCCTGAACTTGCTTCTAGCCTTGGTCCGAGCTTTGAATGCAGCGGAGTTGTGCAGATGCTGGCGGACAAGGACGGACAGCGTTAGTCAAGTTCACAGAATGTGGCGAGGCGAAACTGCGCGGGCTCCTTACCCTTTCGAAGCGAGAGATTTTCATGGCCTTCATCGTCTCCGAGTCGACCAGAATGGGTGGTCCCAATTCAAACACGTCACGGATGAATTCGTTGGCCTGGAAAAGGCAAGAAGTTGTGTCAAAAGAAAGTATCAGGTTTATATTTGGAGTTGATGGGAGATGACGGACCTGTAGATGGTAGTTCATTCCAGAGCCCACAAACTCCCTGAAGGTGTCGTAGGTCCTCTTCCTGACCCAGCTGTCGATGGTCATGCGCTCGGTCCCAAAACGAATGGTCTCAGTCTGAAAGTCTCCATCCTGAAATGAGAAAAATATTGCATTTAGAGAAGTTAATGGTGTCTATGGTTCTAGGGCAGTGGTTCTCACACTTTTCAGTCGCGACTTCCCCAAAAAAAAAAAAAAAAATAAACAGTTCACATTCGCGACCCCCAAACACAAAAAATAGGTGACGCGCTACTAGATACAGTATCCTTTTATCTAATGTTTGAGTTTATTTTGAGAATATAGACCTAGAAAAATGACTTTGATTGGCCAACAAATAGGAATCTACATTTACCATTGCATTTGAAGGGTGTCAAGCCTTGTTTAACACTATTGTATAAATTTTTCCCCGTCATCTGGGGACCCTGAAATCATTTTATGACTCCCTATTGGGGTCCCGACCCCTAGTTTGAGAACCACTGTTCTAGGGGACATATTAAGTGTAAAAAAAAAACCTAAAAAAAAAAACTGAAGATTGATCCTGTACTTATTGTGATTGACAAAGACTAAAACGTCATGTAGCCATTTTTGGGAAAAGTATCTAATTGCGATGGACTGTGATCAGATTTATGTTTTATGTGTTAATAATGGGAGTCTGTTCAAAGTTCACATTTTAAAAACACAACCAGGAGAATTGACAAAACGACAGATATGACCTAACAAAAAAAAAAAAATCACGTGTTTTGGAATGTTAAACGATTTTTGTCACTTTCAGCCGCCGTTTTTGTCACTATGTCGCTTTTAACCCTGTTTTTGTTGCTTTAAGTTACGCATTTTTCACTTTAAGTTGCATTTCTTGTCGCGTTTTTGTCACTTCTTGCAGAACATGTTTTAACAAATCTAAACTACAGGGTTTGTTGTTTTTTTATACAGAATAAAACAGGATAATATAGTTCTCGTTTGATGAGGAAATAATTTCATTTTAGAAATAGCAACCTTTGCCATATGCTACTTTCAACCTTTTAAACTGCGATTCCAATTGTGCAGTCCTACTACGAAGAGGCGGGGCTTATCAGTTCTGCAATTTAAGTAAATTGACCAATACTGCACACATTTTAAATAATGATCTACTTGGGTTATAGTTCAAACATGAAAAAAAAGCATTATGTGTCCCCTTTAAAGGTGCACTAGGTCATTTCTTTGCTGCTCAAAATCAACTTGGAAACTACTTCTGACGTTGACGATAGATGGGGTCAATGCCGTACCGTGTGATATTCTAGGTTAAACAACATCATCTCCAGAAGACAAGCAGCACACCCTCCAAAAAAGTGACATAGTGCGCCTTTAAGTCAAAGCAGGGCTCACCTCCACAGCCTTCAGCACGTCCCTGAACACAGAGCGCTGCTTCCTCTTGTCGTTTTTGGCCCTGTGCTTGTTGCAGTCGGTGGCCAGAGC